>CM067841.1:359179098-360429098 GCA_034509565.1 Triticum monococcum
ACCATTTCTGTTGCGTTCGCTAATCGAAAACAGTTCGTCCGAGTGAATCGTATGCCCTATATCACACACACCTTGATCTAGCTAACCGTTTATGTTGCACTCCCTAATAGCAAACAGTTCATCGGAGCGAACTATATGCCGTATATCGCACACACATTGATATGCCTGCATGTTTCTGTTGTTCTGCCTCGTCGCAAATAGTTCGAACGGGTTAACCATGTGCCCAACATCGCACACGCAACTAAAATCTGAACCATGTTTGATCCATCCTCCATCGCAAACGTTTTGCACCTTTTTTGACAGGTTTTCTACATCCCCATTTGTGATTAATGCATCGCACACAGTTTCGTCAAAGGGTCTTTGATCGTAGTGTCGAATTAGCAGCATCCTGCAGTTAGAATATATTACTATATATTACAAATAGCGAGTGTGGAATAATGATGGATCGGTGTGCAGAATTGTCCTAGGCAATTGTTAACAAGATGAGTAATCATTATTGCAATTTTGAGGGAGAGGCATAAGCTAACATACTTTCTCTACTTGGATCATATGCACTTATGATTGGAACTCTAGCAAGCTTCTGCAACTACTAAAGTTCATTAAGGTAAAACCCAACCTTAGCATTAAAGTATTAAGTCCCCTTTATCCCATACGCAACAACCCTCTTACTTGGGTTTAAGCTTCTGTCACTCTAGCAACCCACTATAAGAGAATCATGAACATATTGCAACACCCTACAGGGAAAATTCTTCACGTGTGCGCGGCACGGAAGGCACCATAGGACAACACCAAAATAAAACATACAACTCAAACTAATCTAGATCCTAAATCAACCCAAAAGACAGAATAAATCTACTCAAAACGTCATAGGATGGCAACACATCATTGGATCATAATATGTGGCATAAAGCACCATGTCTAAGTACGGGATTATAGTGGGGTGCAGGAGAGTGGACCACTTAAAAGAGGTGAGGAAGTTGATCAAGATGGTGATGTTGATGAAGACGATCACCGCGGCGGTGGTTCCCCCGGCAGCGCTTCGGTGCAACCGAGAGAGAGGAGGGGAGGGTCTCCCCCTTGTGCTTCCTCCTCCATGGCCTCCCCCCCCCTAGATGGGGTGAGGTTCTCCCTCTGGTCCTTGGCCTCCATGGTGATGATGGCCCCTTCCGGCGTTCTCCTACATGGCCTCTGGTGATGATGGCCCCCTCCGGCAGGGTGCCAGCGAGGGCCTAGATTGATTTTTCGTGCCTACAGAGGCTTGCAGCGGTAGAACTTCTGATCTGGCGTTCTTTTCCGAGGTTTGGGTATTTATAAGAATTTTTGGCGTCGGTCTCACGTCAAGGGG
The DNA here is from genome assembly GCA_034509565.1 of Triticum monococcum. Lineage (NCBI taxonomy): Eukaryota > Viridiplantae > Streptophyta > Magnoliopsida > Poales > Poaceae > Triticum > Triticum monococcum. The sequence continues at coordinate 359,180,444 of CM067841.1, forward strand.
GTGCCCGAGGTGCCCACAAGCCCGGAGCACCCTCCGGGGGGCAAGGCGCGCCTAGAGGGCTTGTGGACTCCTCGTACGCCTCCTAGACCAGCTCTTGTGCTTCGGGGGTCTCTGTTGGTCCATAAAAAATCACCGTAAATTTTCAGCCCATTCCGAGAACTTTAGTTTTGCACAAAAGCCGACACCACGGTAGTTTTGCTGAAAACAACGTCAGTCCGAGTTAGTTCTAATCAAATCATACCAAAAACATGTAAAATTGTTGTAAACATGGCATGAATACTTCATAAAGTATAGATATGTTGGAGATGTATTAGGGTGCTAGTGTGAGTGCAATCCTGTTTACTTTATATCAAGAAATTACGAATGATATTGCACCTGCTGAGATACAAGATATTGATGTTACTATTAAACTTGCTAATAGAGATACTTTAACACCACTTGATATTATTAGAGATGTTGAAGTCTTGTGTGGGAAAATGAAATACCCTACTAATTTTCTAGTTGTTGGCTCACCAGAAGATGATTTTTGTCCCATTATATTTGGTAGACCTTTCTTGAACACGGTTAATGCCAAGATCGATTGTGAGAAAGAAACTGTTAGTTTAAGTTTCGGTGATGTGTCTCATGAGTTTAATTTCTCCAAATCACATAGACAACCTCATGACAAAGAATTACCTAGTAAGGATGAAATATTTGGTCTTGCTTCTATTGCCATGCCTCCTACTGATCTTTTAGAACAATATTTGCTAGACCACGAAAATGATATGCATATGACTGAAACAAATGAAATAGATGAGATATTCTTTAAACAAATGCTTGTTTTGAAAAATAACTTGCCTTTGAGACTCTTGGAGACCCTCTTCCACCCAAGTGTGATCCTGTGTTTGAGCTTAAACAATTACCTAATACTTTGAAATATTGTTATCTTGATGAAAAGAAAATATATCCGATTATTATTAGTGCTACCCTTTCAGAGCATGAAGAACAAAGATTATAGGTAACTAAGGAAGCACCATGCATCTATTGGATATACTCTTGATGATCTTTAGGGTATTAGTCCCACTCTATGTCAGCACAGAATTAATATGGAACCTGATGCTAAACTAGTTGTTGATCACCAGCGACGGTTAAATCCAAAGATTAAGGAAGTGGTAATAAATGAAATGTTAAAGCTTTTGGAAGCAGATATAAAATATCCTATAGCTGATAGTAGATGGGTAAGTCATGTTCATTGTGTCCCTAAGAAGGGAGGTATTACCGTTGTTCCTAACGATGAAAATGAACTTACCCAATAAAGAATTATCGCATGCTATAGAATGGTAATTGTTGGGGATATAACCCCGAGGTATGACCCGCCCAGGAGGGGCCGGGTTACACCGTTGGCGACTTAATATGAAGAAGGCCCAAGAAGGTCCAAGAAGATAAAGTATAAAGACAGGTGGCGGCTGAAGAGACAGGCCTGGTGGAGGCCCAAGACCCGGAAGTTTAAGCCGCCCGCTGGTGACTTTCTTGGTAAGGCAAGGCGACTTAGAAACCGAGATGGTCATGTTGTGAGATCCAGATAGGACTCTTGTAAGTCCCGGAGCCTCGACCTGTTTATATAAAGGCGAGACCCGATGGCGGGTTAAAGGAAGAAAACAATTGATCGATAGCTAGGTCAAGCGATTCTGCTCCCTTCTAATCGATATCCAAGTAATAAAGCTAGAAGAAGGACGTAGGATTTTACCTCATTGCAAGGGGACGAACCTGGGTAAACCTTGTGTCCTTTGTCCCGTTCAATCCCTTCAAGCTAACCTACGCTGCTATGGCTCCACACCTAAGTCCTTTCGCAAGGGAATCTGTCGTGACAAGACCACGACAGTTGGCGCCCACCATGGGGCCAGAGCATGGTTGTTGCGAGTTCTTGAAGGGCAATTTCTCAAGGATCAAGGGATATGTCGTGGGCCGGATGAATAAGAGTCGCCATGGCAAGCTCTACATCGACGAAGCTGGCTAGAGCCCTAAGGCCAACTCAATCGAGTACGGGTACCAGGTCCCCTTTGGCGGAATTCACATCTTCATTGGTAAGATTGGCGAGTCAGAGGTTGAGCCGGACACCTGCGCCGACATCATCAAGACGACTCAGCACGTGCGACCCGCCAGGGTCCAACCAGTCTGGAAGCACGTTTTCATTGGCTTTCTTCATGGGGCGGATCTTGAGGAAGATTCTACATTTGGTGGAGAGATGGCCATCTATTCAGGTGATGAGTCCTCGACCGGAGAAACTGAGTCAATCTATCAGCTTCAGGAGGGCAGGCTTGGGGGTTGTTATGATGGTGACAGTATTCCAGACCCTTATAAGCCGCCGAGCGGAGCTGCTATTTCTATGGCTGGTACGCAACCGGTTCTAAACTTATCAACGGCTGCTGCTAAGACATCCGATTCAATTGCTACTATGATAGCTGGGGCGGGCGACTCAGTTTGGCCGTCGGCTCAAGTTTTATCTGAGCTCTTGGGCACTTTGATGACTCTGCTAGCCACGGAGGTCACTCCGGAGAACCAAGCACAGCATAACGCAGAAGTGGCAAAGGTGCGAGATGAGGTTGCCAAGGCCTAGGAGGATATTAATGCAGAGAATGCCAGGATAACAACAGAGCGAGCCCTGATGGAAGCCGAGTCACAACAGATAAAAGTAGAGGCTTTTCGCCTGAGTTTGGATCAGAATGCGTCTAACGCTGTTCTTCGGAGTAGGCACCAGAGTTGCCTGCCTTCATAGTTTGAGGGACGGAATATTTTTAACACACCTGGGGCAGGAACAAGTAACCCAACCAGTGTGACCCGGGCTGCTAAGGCGCCAGGGACCGGGGCGGCGGCTCAGCCTCGTTTGCCAGACCTGTCTCGTAGGGATTTGACCCCGCCTAGATGGGTTCCAACACCCTCTGGCCATTATTCTAACCCGCTGGACAATATGATAGCAGCAGCAACACAGCTGGTGGCTATCCCGATCAAAGACGAGTCTCCGGTGGCAGTGGAGACCCGGAATGAGGTGGAGCTTCTTCAAATGGCGGTGGCACAGCAGGCGGCTTATTCGTATAGCCGTGATCGTGTTCATTCAACCCATCGCCCGAGTCGAAGTTACAGTCGGCGTATTGAGTCGCCCGCAGTTTCTAGCAATGAGCAGCGTTGTAACCCGCCGCACAATGGCTACCCACCCCGAGATGATAACATGCTGATTAATGCTCAAGCGATCATGGATAGCGCCAAAGCACGTCGTGAAGCGGAAGCGGCGACTCAGCAGGGGGTCTATCAGCAGCCTCCGATGCCTCCTTTTTCTTCAATGGAAGCTAGGATGATTTCTAGAATAGTTGGAGTGTCGTGTTTGGTACCGGCTTTACGCAATGAGCATCTGCCTAAGGATTTTAAGGGCCCTCGTAAGGTGCCTAATTACACAGCCGATCTCCCTTTCGGAGGCCTGGATTGAAAGCTATGAATTTGGCATGGAGATGTTGGATGTTAATGATGCTGTGTGTGCCAAGTATTTTACTATGATGCTGGATGGGCCGGCTCGAACCTGGCTAAAGGGATTGCCTGCCAATTCCACCAGGTCATGGGCAAGTTGAAGGTACGGTTCATTCAGAATTTTAAAGGAACCTGTAAGCAGCCTCTAACGATCATTGATCTGGATAACTATGTGCAACGAGAGGACGAATCATCCCACCATTGGGTCCGTCGGGTCTCAGCTATTATCCACTCGTCAGATAGTATTGCGACATGATCAGCAGTTCTGGTTTCGGAGAAGAATTGCCACTTTGAACCCCTCAAGATGAAGCTTGGGAGGCTTAAACGGCATTGTACTGACATGGGGGAGCTCATGGCGGCTCCTATCAAGTATGTTGACTCTGATAATACAAAGGATCCTGGGTTTGATGATGAGAAATCAAGCAAAGGGAAGAAGAGTGGCAATGGCAAGGGTCAACAGCAGAATACCACGGGGCATAATGGTGACAACCAAGGTGGCGGTGGTAAGCGCAAACACCCGGACGGCGGGTCCGATTTCATGGCTAACACCAATGCAGGGTGTAAAGGCCAGCGTCGGAATGGTAAGGGTAACTTGGCCTTTGGAGGGAAAAACTTTAATCTGGAAGCAATGCTCAATGAACCTTGCCCAAAACAAAGTCTGCCTGAACAGCCAGTGGCTCATGCTTGGAAGGATTGTTTAATCATGCGAGAGTATAGAAATCACAATTAGAATGATGGTAATAACAATGGACAGCACGGTGGCTCGGGATCCGGTTCACAGGGGCGTGATGGTAGCTGGAACTACGTCGGTACTTCCCGGGAGGGATGATGTAGCACAGCGATGGTAGGTATTTTCTTCAGTTATGAAACCAAGGTATCGAACCAGTAGGAGAACCAAGAAACACAACGTAAGCAGAACCTGCACACAAGTAACAACACCTCGCAACCCGACGTGTTAAAGGGGTTGTCAATCCCTTCCGGGGTACGGCGCCTCAAGGTAGGCAAACCGACGTGAGGTAAATTGTAGTAGATTGGTAGATCGAACGCCAAATAAAAATAAATAAAGAAAAAAACACAGCAATGTATTTTTGGATTTTTGGTTTAATAGATCTAAATAAAAATGCAAAGGAAAAGTAGATCGCAAGGCAAATATATGAGAAAGAAGACCCGGGGGCCGTATGTTTCACTAGTGGCTTCTCTCGAGAAAAATAGCAAACGGTGGGTAAACAAATTACTGTTGGGAAATTGATAGAACTTCAAATACTTATGACAATATCCAGGCAGTGATCATTACATAGGCATCATATCCAAGATTAGTAGACCGACTCCTGCCTGCATCTACTACTATTACTACACACATCGACCGCAATCCAGCATGCATCTAGTGTATTAAGTTCATGGAAAAATAGAGTAATGCAATAAGAACAATGACATGATGTAGACAAGATCCGCTTATCTATGTGGCGGTAGATATAGATCTCGTCTTTTTATCCTTAGTAGCAACGATACATACGTGTCGGTTCCCTTTCTGTCACTGGGATCAAGCACCATAAGATCGAACCCACTACCGGGCACCTCTTCCCATTGCAAGATAAATAGATCAAGTTGGCCAAACAAAACCCAAATATCGGAGAAGAAATACGAGGCTATAAGAGATCATGCATATAAGAGATCAAAGAAACTCAAATAACTTTCATGGATATAAAAATTGCGTAAAGTAAAAGAAAGGCCCTTCGTAGAGGGAAGTAGGGATTTGTAGAGGTGCCAGAGCTCAAAGCTAAAAATTAGAGATAAAAACATTTTGGGAGGTGTATCCATCCCACCAACGAAAACGACTTAGAGTTCCCAACACTTTCCATGCTAGATATGCCATAGGCAGTTCCCAAACAGAAAATAAAGTTTATTGCTTTTTCCACCATTCTTTCACTTTCCATGGCTAACCGTATCCACGGGTGCCCTCCATACCAACACTTTCCAAGGAATTTATTATTTGACAAAACAAAGTAAAAAATTGCATCTAGGGACTGGGCATCCCTAAGACCTTTGCCTGACTCTCGTGCAATGACAAGCGAATAAACACACATCTTGAGAATAACACATCCAACATGGAAAATATTAGCCACCCGTTACCGTTCCGCGAGCGAAACTAACACACAAAAGAGAAGTTTATTTTGAAAATTAGATATGGCACATGCAAATTTGCTTAGAACAGCAAAACAATACCGCATATAGGTAGATATAGTGGTCTCATGTGGCAAAACCGGTTTAAAGAATTTTGAATGCACAAGTAGAGATCATACTTGGTGCAAAATGAAGGCTAGCAAAAGATTGGGAAGCAATCAACCAAGAAACGAATAATCTCATAAGCAAGCATTAAGCATAATTAACACCGAATAATGCACCAAAAGCAGGATATAATTTTCATTGCATGATTATTGACTTTTGTGCATGCATAGGGAATCACGAACCTTAACACCAATATTCTTACTAGAGCACAATTACTCATCAACATAACTCACATATCACATCATCATATCTCAAAACTATTACTAAGAATCAAGTTTATTTTGTCCAATAATCTTCATGACATTTTCTTTTTATTTATCCTTCTTGGATATCTATCACTTTGGGACTAATTTTCAGGTGTTGCTTTTCATAAGCTCAAACAAATATAAGTGAAGATCATGAGCATAACAATGTTATTTATCTCAAAATAATTTAAGTGAAGCAAGAGAGAATTTCTTCAAGATTTTACTAACTCTCAAATAAATCTAAGTGAAGCAAGAGAGAATTTCTTCAAAAATAACAAAGCACACCATGCTCAAAAAGATATAAGTGAAGCACTAGAGCAAGTCCTAGCTCATAAAAGATTTAAATGAAGCATAGAGAGCAATTCTAACAAGTCATGACATAATTTTGGCTCTCTCAAATAGGTGTGTCCAACAAGGATTGATGACTTAAAACACAAAATAAAACAAGCAAAGACACATATCATACAAGACGCTCCAAGCAAAATATAGCCTCGAGTAAAATACCGATAGTTGTTGGAAGAAAGCGGGGATGCCACTCGGGGGCATCCCCAAGCTTAGTTGGTTGCTCATTCTTGGACAATAGCTTGGGATGTTGGGTCATCCCCAAGCTTAGACTATTACATCCTTCCTTCATCCATCGTATGATAACCCAAAACTTGAAAACTTCAATCACACAAAACACAACAAAACCTTTGTGAGATCCGTTAGTATGAGAATAATAAACCTTAGTAATAACTATGAGTTGATATCACACTTCTGTATGTATAACACAACAGGCAGTTGATCCTACTTAATCAAGTACTAAGATACCCTGGCCCATGCATTTGTCGCAAGTACCCCATATGTCCTATTTTTACCAAAGTCATGCTAAAATTCACGAAAAATTTCAGCATGACCATTGCTGAAAATAGGACATATGGAGTACCCGAATTTGCCAGAACGGAAGTTAATCGACATTCCGGCAAACTCAAGGGCCTCTCGGGGTACCTGCAAAATCATCACGACACGATGGTCGGAGACAAAACCCAGCAAACTCCTTCCCTTCACTCGGGGTACAACAATATATCTTCTAGCCATGAAAAATAATACCAACTATGATCAGTATGACCTTCGTTTTTCATTTTCTGTATGATCAATTAAATCTTCTACAAGCTTATAAGAAAAGGTTCAGCAACTTGAAACATAACTCTTGCTTGGTGTTCCAAATCATTTCATTTATATTTTAAATAACAGTAGGGATTATTTCATAATAGAATTTACCTCAAAAACAAATTCCTTTAATGCCATTTTCAAACTCTGAGTTGCCTCTATTGCACTAAAACTAATTCAAATAATTTTTGACTAAAGTAGGAAATCAATGTTGACTAAATTTTTTAAGTGCTCTTCTTAAAAATCACTAAAGTAGGAAATCTTTAACATAATGTACAATGCAGCTTTGTTCAATTGGTACAGTCAACAGTGGGTTTCGTTCAATTGATTAGGAGTAGGAGATCTTGGTGTTAGACCAAAAATTCAGTTATGTCATCGTCCAAAAATTACTAATCTCATGTCATAGTAGCCACTATCTACCATGCACCATACAGAAGCACATCAGACAACCGAACTAGCAGCAGCAGCCAATTCACACTAGCAGGATCATTGGTTGTACCAACAAAATCACACTAAGCATTGACAGTACCAACACCACTGCCAGCACCATACAAAATTGTTTCAATGGCAGCCACCAATCCAAACTAGCAGTTCACACTAGAGCAGTACACACGAGAGAGGAGACAAAGAGACGAGGAACTCACCAGCGTCAGGCGGTGAGGGCGGGGCAGAGTCGGGGGACGACAGCGCTGGCGGTGAGGCGCGGAGGGGTCGGAGTTGGAGGAGGAAGACAGCCGGCGGCGTGCTTGGGTGGGGTGGGGGAAAACCTAACAGAGGGGCCGAGCGAGCGTGAGAGAGAGAGGGGCCAAAAATTCAGTGCTTCTTCAGAGGAGGGGAGAGGAGGTCAAGGACGACGGCATAGCAGCGGGTGGGGCAGGAGGCCGAAGGCGATGGGCGAGCGGAGGAGGAGTGGGGCTTATGTGCGGAGGAGACCAGGCGGCGGCGCAGTGGGTGGGGCGGTGGTGCAGTGGGTGGGGCGGCGGCGCAGTGGGTCGGCAGCGAGGACCGAGACGGCGAGGCGGGGCATGGGGGTCGTCGGAGCGGGTGTGGAGCGAGGGGGTGGGAAGTGGAGGGAGGGAGGAAGGGATCGGGCGAATTAGCTAGGGGGAAGATTACTAATGGCGCACCCCTTGGCAGTGCGCCATTAGCTAGGGGGAAAAAACTAAGTAATGGCGCACTTGTGGACAGTGCGCCATTACTAGTTTTAACTAGTAATGGCGCACTGTCTACATGATGCGCCATTAGTATGTTTGTAAAAATGAAAAAAATTGTTACTAGTGGCGCACCATGTATCTAGTGCGCCATTAGTGTCTTCCACACTAATGGCGCACCTGCACATGGTGCGCCACTGCTATATTGTAGTGGGGCACCACATGTCAGGTGCGCCATTAATATCCATTTCATGTATAGCCCTTTTCCTAGTAGTGATCACAGCAACAATGTCCTCAAGATGCCAGGAAGCTGCAGCGTCATCAGGGTCGCCTGTGAGGAAAAGGACGCGGTGTGCTCTCTCGAGCATGCTTACCTGGCTACAGCGGCCGAAGACCCAGATAACGAAGGTGCCGTCTACCCTCCTGAGGCCGTCCCAAAGAAGAAGCAGCTACGCAAGTAGGAGCTTCAGGAGAGTGGTGTCTCCAGCGGCACCACCGTAGGACCCGGGCCCGCTGACGGGGCGCCTCCCTATCTCGCATAGGAAGGTGCGCCTGGCGCCCTCCTTAGGCTAGTCTCGGGGGCTCTTTTCTGGAGGGCCACTGACCTAGCCAATGTCACGAGGGAGGTGCTTCGGCACCACGTGGAGGCATGCTTCAACGCACGCTTCCTTCATGAGGGCACAAGGCGTGGAGTGCCTGGTGCTCAGGATTTCATCACCAAGGTGATCGAGGAGCTTCAAGAGGCGAGAACCATGTGCGGCAATTGTCGCCCACCACCTGGCGCAGCTCCTTGTCCTGGCAAGGGCGACGAGTTGCGCGTCTGCGTCAACATCCCGGGACTCAACAGGGCGACACCCTAGGAGCATTTCTAGCCTCTGCGCTTTGGTCAGTGCGAGGGTCCACCTCACAGCTATGTTCGCATGCCGTTCGGTCTGCCGAACGCAGCTGTCACCTTCTAGCGCCACCCGCGGAGCGTTTTGGTGGCTCAGGAGGCCAGTCACCATGCAGTCCTGGCGGAGATGGCGAAGGTTCTTCGTCGGCCGCCCGGGCCCCTGGTGCCTCCCGAGGCTTAGGACCCGGTTGACTCGTGAGGAGCCACTCCTTCATCATACGTCTCCAGCCACTTCAACATCCCTTCAGTAGCAGTACCAGGTGACTCTTTCCAATTCACTCAGTTGGGGTGCCCCTCGGGCAGCATTATCCCTAAGTCGCACGGGCCTCTCCCTGTGACGTGTATCCCTTTTCCATCTCTAGCTTACTCTATTGGGGGCGCCCCTCGGGCTGCATCATCACCAGGACGCGTGGGTCCTTCCATGTGGCATGTATCGTCCTTGCATTTACATGAATTAGCTTGTCTCTCCTCATGAGCTACTTTATGATTATCGCCTACTTGGTTATTACCCATCGCGGCCTCCTGCATTGCTGATCGGCCAGTTGCTCATCCCGCAACAGGGGTTTCACATGCTGGCACGACGCTTGTTCTCGGGTCCGTCCCTACAATGTTGATAAACATGTGCGATCGAGCTCTGGCTCGCGGCCCGCTCCGCGCATGTCACCTCACCAGATCCGCAGTGCCTTCATCTTCTCGCGGAATGATTAATGACAGGACAGCAAACGCAGCTATGAGCTACGTTCTCCCCTCACACTAGCCCGCAGGAATCTACGGGGCGCGGTTACAGGTGGCCTCGCCGGCCGCCCTCCTTTCGCGTGATTCACTTGTGTGTTAAAGGGGGGGCTGAGCATCGCACCTCAGCAGCTCCTACTGACTCCCTAGCCATGACCCCCTGGCCTTGATCATGGTATCGCAACCTGGCATACCAGCAGCGGCTGAGCTTTCTTGAGGGTCGGGACCCGAGGACGGAGAGCATTTAGATGATCAAGGAAGGGGGAAGCCGGCATGAGCCTCACCCAATAACACCGCCGCTGAAGCACAAACCGGGTGTCGTACAAGGAACCACCTCGGCTCGGCAAGTTAAGTCACATATTCGCATTAGCACGATGTCGCAATTGGGATTTTTTATTCAGGCAGCATTGCTTCGGCAATGCCGCCTTCCTTTTCTACCTTCGGGACGCTACTTGCAAGCCAAAGGGGACCTCTTGAGCATCGCGCCTCAGGACCTCTAACCGGACCTCGGGCCGCTCACCTCCTGGCCTTGACCACGGCATCGCGACCTGGCATACCAGCGACGGCTGAAGCCTGCCTGGGGACTGGGACCTGCCGGCGTAGAGCACCAAGCTACTGCAAGGACAAAAAGGGGGGACAGTGCCAAAGCAAGACGTGTGACCACAAGTCTTATAAGGAGTGATAATCACCGGAGCAAAACCTTTACAATCTCTTTACACGCCCCCACGGGGTTCGTCTCGACTCCTCGCAGGGATCAAAAGAAGGAAAACTTCAAGGGTCCTAGCTATGGGCACCAACACCGATGCCATCATCAACAGTGGGCCACGTGAGGCGGACGCCAACCCCACCTAGATCATCGACGACGGCGAACTGGCGTCGCTGCCGTGCTCCGGGCACGATGAGAGCTCAGTGGCACGTATCTATCATCGCTCGTCTCCGGAGACTCGTCAAGCTCGGGAGATTCGCTGGACTTCGAAGAGCCGCTGCTGCTAGAGGAACTGCCAGCAGGCCCGGGGGCGGGCTCGACACTCGCTGCAGCGCCGTCGCGGTAGCCCCCTCTAGGGCAGCACTCCAGGCGACGACCTTCCTCGTCGAAGACCTTGAAGAACATCATCGAGGCACCATCATACTCAAAGTGGATGACGAGGGGCCCCTCCGTGCAGCAAGCGTGGGCGACCTCAGCCCATCCACGAGCCATGAAGATCTTGCCCACGGAGACAACCTCGACCTCCGCCCATGTTGCTGGGGTGTTGCACTTGGCGTGCTTCAACCACAGCTCGAGCGGTCCTCTCGGCGGCATCTCTTCGGCAAAGAACTATGGAAGCTTGATCCATGTGCGTGGTGGCATCGCCGCCCGTATCACGAACTCGTGCGAGGATCCCTCGGCATGAGTTCGTGGATCGGCTGCTCGTGCAACCACGACACGGCAACCGCGGCATGGCGTGGGCGACGCGGGGTGCTCCTGCCTTCTCCCGAGCCCTGTGCGTGGGCGTACAAGGGCAGCGGGTAGCTAGGAGGAGGCCGCTCGTATCAAGGCCTTGTCACCTCCTGCCCCACGATGGTGTCGCGGGAGCGGACGAACCTCTTCTCCGGCGGAAGTGGCCCTTGCGCTTTGCGAGGGGTTTTCCCTTTCTCGATGACGGAGAATCTCCTTATTGGCACCATGAGTGTCACAGCGAGATGGAGAAACGAGGAGGAGGAAGAAGAAGCAGGCAGCGTGGAGAAGGAGATGAGCAACGGGGGATCCACCCCTCTCCTCATTTATAGCCAGAAGGAGGCCAACCGCCGGCCACCATGACCATAGGTAATGATGGTTTTCTTCTGCATGCAGCAGGGTCTCCTCAAGTCGGATGGTTGACGAGGCAGCATGGGGAAGCGGAGACACATGTGTAACACCAATCGCCATGCGTAAATCAAGGCCGCGGGCGGTTGGGGCACGCGGCGCTCCGCAGTTGCCCTTTGGCTTCGCTTCGAAGCCACGTCCAAGCGCGCCTTGGCGCCGGGGGCTATGTCGGCGTTCTGGGACCGGGGGTGCCCAGACTTGCCTACCTGCGGCCCAGAGCGTGGCTCCACCAACGGCCTAGGATGACCCATCTTTAGCAGGAACAACTCAAGACCCTCACGAGGCAGACGACAACAAGACCTCCCTGAGGGCAGACTCACTAGGCTGGCTCCTAAGGAGCGGAGATATCAATGCATGACGTGAGCCATGACAACCAAGGCCAGGCGGGCGCCAGTGACTCCGGCATACCAGTTTCCTCTTTGATGCTAATGAGGCAAGCCCAGGCGCGGGGTCCCGAAGAATCAGGCAAATGATTCCATATCGGTGCAACAAGATCAAGACCAGCAGGACGGCAGGACGGAGGTCATCGCGGAGCCCACAACAGCATCACCACTAGAGCCTTTGGCAGGCGAAGACCACCTTTTGTTAGGATAGCTTGTACTAGTTGTTCCCCTTCAAACTTGGCCGTTGTGGGATCCCTTCCCACCTGACATTTGGGAAGAGGACCAAGGCCACTATAAATAGGACTTAGCCACCACCATAGATGGGCATCTGGGCTCGGATTCATTCCACCCTAACAATATCACCAGTTCATCGAGCCCAGGAACACCTCACCTCCTGAGGCTGTTCATCCATTGTACTAGTTCATCCTCAGCCCCCCGAGGCAATCCACTGACAAACTGGAGTAGGGTATTACACCGCAAGGTGGCCCGAAGCAGTATAAACCCTCGCGTCTCTTGTTCTTTGGGTTCGTCGAGCTACGCCGTGGAATCGTTGAGCGTGTGAGTTGGGGAGAGAGTGTTCTTCGTGCGCACCCCAGAGTTCGAAGCTCAAAAGGGTTTGCCGGAACCCGGAATCCGACAAGATCGCAAAGACAAATATATTAAAGAAGAGACCCGGGGCTATAGGTTTCACTAGTGGCTTCTCTCGAGAAAAATAGCAAACGGTGGGTAAACAAATTACTATTGGGCAATTGATAGAACTTCAAATAATCATGATGATATCTAGGCAATGATCATTATATAGGCATCAAGTCCAAGATTAGTAGACCAACTCCTGCCTGCATCTACTACTATTACTCCAAACATCGACCGCTATCCAGCATGCATCTAGTGTATTAAGTTCATGGGGAAAAGGAGTAATGCAGACATGATGTAGACAAGACCTATCTATGTACATATAGACCCCATGGATTTATCCTTAGTAGCAACGATACATACGTGTTGGTTCCCCTTCTGTCCCTGGGATCAAGCACCCTAAGATCGAACCCACTACAAAGCACCTCTTCCCATAACAAGATAAATAGATCAAGTTGGCCAAACAAAACCCAAATATCGGAGAAGACATACGAGGCTATAAGCAATCAGGCATATAAGAGATCAAAGAAGATTCAAATAACTTTCATGGATAAAAAGATAGATCCGGTCATAAAATCAAAGTTCATTAGATCCAAACAAACACACCGCAAAAAGAGTTACTCCCTCCGTTCCAAATTACTTGTCTTGAATTTGTCTAGATACGGATGTATCTAAACTCATTTTAGTGCTAGATACATCCGTATCTAGACAAATCTAAGACAAGTAATTCAGAACGGACGGAGTAGATCATATGGATCTCCAAGAGACCATTGTATTCAGAATCAAATGAGAGAGAGAGGAAGCGATCTAGCTACTAACTACGGACCCGAAGGTCTACAAAGAACTACCCACGCATCATCAGAGAGGCACCAATGGAAGTGGTGAACCCCTCCATGATGGTGTCTAGATTGGATCTGGTGGTTCTGGACTCTATGGCGGCTGGGATTGATTTTCGTCGACTCCCCTAGGGTTTCTGGAATATTGGGGTATTTATAGAGCAAAGAGGCGGTTCAGGGGGCGCCCGAGGTGGGCTCAACCCACCAGGGTGTGCCTGGGCCTCCTGGCGCACCCTAGTGGGTTGTGCTCCCCTCGAAGCACCCCTAGGTGCTTGTTTGGCCCATTGGTTGTCTTGTTGTCCAAAAAAATCTCCAAAAAGTTTCGTGGCATTTGGACTCCGTTTGGTATTGATTTCCTGCGATGTAAAAAACATGCAGAAAACAACAACTGGCACTTGGCACAATATCAATAGGTTAGCACCAAAAAATGATATAAATGACTATAAAATGATTATAAAACATCCAAGTTTGATAATATAACAGCATGGAAGAATAAAAAATTATAGATACGTTGGAGATGTATCAGGTAACCAGCAGCAAGGTAATCAGTGAAGGTATCAGAGTAATCCAAAGCAGCTCAATGGTGGCCAATACCACGTTTTCACCACAAGTCTTTGCAAACAAGATCAGAAGGTGCATAAGCGTGCAGTCGGCACTATTGAGCCGTCGTGCCTCAGTATTTACGATGGTCTGCATACCTAATTACATGGAGTCGCGAGGATCACCCGCCCCCGAGTTGAGAATCCGGGTCATCTGGCTTTAGTGGTATCCCCTCAGGTTGGGGGTTATAAATTCACTAAGGTGCTTATGGATGGTGGCAGTAACATCAACTTCTTATATTATGACACCTTTCGCCAGATGAATTTAAATGACAAGGATCTTAAGCCATCCTTTATGGTTTTCGATGGTGTAGTGCGTGGCAAGTTGGCGTATCCTGTTGGAAAGATTGCCTTGGAAGTCTCCTTTGGTATGGACTATGACTATCAAGCAGAGATATTGTGGTTTGAGGTGCTTATAATCAAGAGCCCACATCATGCCTTGTTTGCGCGGCCGACTTATGCTAAGTTCATGGCCCGACCTTGTTATGTTTATTTGTAGCTTAAGATGCCAGGGCGTAAGGGCACAATCACAGTCCATGGTGATCGGAAAATTGCTTTGGAATGTGAAGAAGGTGATGCTGCTTATGCCGAGTCAGCCTGTGACACAGAAGAGCTCAAATTTTATAAGGTCAATGTTGACCCGGTTGATATGACCCCTGTGAAGAAACCCTGTACTGAATAGGAGCCTTTGTTGAAATTTCAAGCTGATGATACTAAACAGGTTGATTTCGTCCCTGGCGACTCATCTCAACAGTTCATAGTTGGGGCTAATATGGATCCTAAATAGGAAAGCGCGCTCATCGAGTTCATCCGTGAGAATCGGGATATCTTTGCATGGAAACCTTCTCACATGCTAGGTGTTCTGAGAGAATTCGCTAAGCACACCCTTAATGTGGATCCTAAGTTTAAGCCGGTTAAAAAGTGTCTTCGTAGTTTCAATGAAGAACGAGGTAAGGCTATTGGAGAAGAAGTGGCCTGGCTCTTAGCAGCTGGGTTTATTGTGGAGGTTTTTCACCCTGAGTGGCTGGCTAACCCAATGCTGGTGCTTAAGAAGAACGGCACTTGGCGTATGTGTGTGGACTACATAGATCTTTACAATGCTTGTCCAGGTGATCCATTTCCTCTCCCTCATATCGACCAGATTATTGATGCTACGGTGGGTCGTGAGAGTTTATGTTTCCTGGATGCGTATTCTGGTTATCATCTGATTAATATGGCAGTTAAGGACCAAGATAAGACGTCTTTTATCACCCCTTTTGGAGCCTTCTGTTATGTTTCTATTCCTTTTGGGCTTAAGAGTGCTCAAGCGACTTATCAACGCTGTGTTCAGAATTGTTTTGACAATCAGATTGGGCGCAACGTGCATGGTTATGTGGATGATATTGTGGTCAAGTCCAGAAAGAAGGAGACCCTCCTGGATGATCTAAGGGAGACCTTTGACAATCTCCGAGTCTATAATATGATGCTTAACCCGGCCAAATGTGTTTTTGGTGAGCCTGCAGGCAAGCTTTTGGGTTTTCTGGTTTCCAAGAGGGGTATTGAAGCTAACTCGGAGAAAATTAAAGCCATCACTTCACTTGCCAAACCAGCATGTGTCAATGACATCCAGCGCCTGGCGGGTCGTATTGCGGTGTTGAGCCGGTTCATAAGTCGCCTAGGAGAGAAGGCAATTCCTTTATATCTAATGATGAAGAAGACAGATCATTTTGTCTGGAGGGATGCTGCTAATGAGGCATTTGAGGCGCTCAAGAAACAGTTAGCTGAGCCGCCCGTCCTGGCTGCCCCTATTGATAAGGAGCCTTTTCTCTTATATGTGGAGGCTAACAGTAAGGGCGTCAGTGTTGCAATTGTTGTGGAGTGCAAAGAGGCAGGTAAGAAATAAGCAGCAACCGGCTTATTATGTTAGTGAGGTGTTGATTGAGTCCAAACATCAATACCCACATTGGAAGAAACTAGTATATGGGGTGTTCATGGCAAGTCCCAAGCTAAAGCATTATTTTCTTGGTCATCCTATCACTGTGGTCAGTTCTGCTCCCTTAGGAGATAATATTCAGAACAGAGAGGCTACGGGCCAGGTTCATAAATGGGCAACTGAACATGGGTCTCATGGTTTGAAATAGGTGCCAAGAACAACCATTAAGTCTCAAGCTTTCGTGGATTTCATAAATGACTGAACATAATTATAGATGCCTGAGGAGAAGCCTAACAACACCTATTGGACAATCCACTTTGATGGATCTAAGCAGTTGGAGGACTCGAGGCTGGAGTCATTTTAACTTCCCCATGAGGTGACAAGTTTTGCTATGTTTTAAGGCTAATGTTTCCTTATACTAACAATGCAGCTGAATATGAGGCTTTACTCCATGGTCTTCATATGGCCAAAGGGATGAATTTAAGCAAGATCAGGTGTTTTGGCGATTCAGACCTGGTGGCTCAGCAAGTCTCAAGCACTTGGGATTCTAAAGACCCTCTCATGGCGGTTTATCGCCGGGTGGTTGATAATATTGCTAGTCATTTTAAAGGTTATCGAGTGGATCACCTAGATTGACGGAAGAATGAGGCAGCTGATGCCCTAAGCCAGTTTGGTTCTCAACATAAGACGGTGCCTCCTAATGTGTTCTTAGATGTTCTCCACAATCCTTCTGTCAAGTTGCCATTTGAAGAAGACCTAGCCGTTCCTGACCCGAAGGCGCAGCTCATGGTGGCTCTTCGTGTTATTCCTGATTGGACTTTGCCTTATCTGGCCTAAATGACCTAGGGCGAGTTACCTTAGGCTGAAACTTTGGCAAGACAAATAATCCGCTGGTCTAATTCTATGACTATTGTTGATGGCGAGTTACATCGATGCAATGTGACAGACGTGTTCCAACATTGTGTTTCTCCTGAGGAGGCTGCGAGATCTTACGAGAAATTCATGAAGGTGATTGTGGTCATCATGCCGGGTCTAAATCCTTGGTGGCTAAGGCGTTTCGTCATGTGTTTTATTGGTTGATGGCTCGTGCTAATGCAGAAGATATCGTTAGTAAATGTGATGGATGTCAAAAAAAATCTCGACGATCTCATGTGCCAACTCAAGAGTTGCGGATGATTCCTATATCTTGGTCGTTCGCAGTCTGGGGGCTTGATATGATTGGACCTTTCAAGAGATCAAAAGATAAGAAGACCCACCTTTTGGTGGCGGTTGACAAGTTTACCAAGTGGGTCGAAGCAGAGTCGGTTAGCAAATGTGATGCATCAACTGCAGTTCAGTTTGTCAAAAGGCTGACCTTCTGATTTGGTTACCCTCATAGTATCATCACTGATAAATGGTACTGCTACCTCTTGAGCATGCATTTGTTTTCCCTTGAAGAGGAAAGGGTGATGCAGAAAAGTAGCATAAGTATTTCCCTCAGTTTTTGAGAACCAAGGTATCAATCCAGTGGGAGACAACGCACAAGTCACCGAGTACTTGCACAAACAATCAAGAGCCTTGCAACCAATGCGATAAAGGGGTTGTAAATCCCTTCATGGTCACTCGCAAAAGTGAGATCTGATAAAGATAGTAAGATAAATATTTTTGGTATTTTTGTTGTATAGATTACAAAGTAAAGATTGCAAACTAGTAAACGAGATGCGATGTAAATGAAAGAGATGTGGTATAATAAGAAAGAGACCTGGGGGCCATAGGTTTCACTAGTGACTTCTCTCAAGATATCATGTATTACGGTGGGTGAACAAATTACTGTCGAGCAATTGATAGAAAAGCGCATAGTTATGAAGATATCTAAGGCAATGATCATGAATATAGGCATCACGTTTGTGTCAAGTAGACCAAAACGGTTCTACATCTACTACTATTAATCCACACATCGACTGATTTCTAGCATGCATCTAGAGTATTAAGTTCATAAGAACAGAGTAACGCATTAAGGAAGATGACATGATGTTGAGGGATAACCTCAAGCAATATGATATAAACCCCATCTTTTTATGCTCGATAGCAACAATACAATATGTGCCTTGCTGCTGCTACTGTCACTGGGAAAGGACACCGCAAGATTGAACCCAAAGCTAAGCACTTCTCCCATTGCAAGAAAGATCAATATAGTAGGCCAAACTAAACCGATAATTCGAAGAGACTTGCAAAGATATCAAATGATGCATATAAGAATTTAGAGAAGAACCTCATAGGTAATCAAGTTCATAAATCCACAATTCATCGGATCTCGGTGAACACACCGCAAAAGAGTATTACATCGAATAGATCACCAAGAACATTGAGGAGAACTTTGAATTGTAGATCAAAGAGAGAGAAGAAGCCATCTAGCTAATAACTATGGACCCGAAGGTCTGTGGTAAACTACTCAAGCTTCATCGGAGAGGCTATGGTGTTGAGGTAGAAGCCCTTCGTGATCGACTCCCCCCTCCGGCAGATCGCCGGAAAAGGCCCCAAGATGGGATCTCATGGGTACAGAAGGTTGCGGTGGTGGAAAAGTGATTTCGTGGCTCCCCCTGATGTTTCTAGGGAATGAGAGTATAAATAGGTGAAGGAATTACGTCAGGGGAGCTACGTGGGGCCCACGAGGGTGAGGGAGCGCCTACCCCCTGGGTGCGCCCTCCTGCCTCGTGGCCGCCTCACGGAGTTCCAGACTTCCACTCCAAGTCTCCTGGTTTGCTTTCGGTCCAAGAAAGATCATCGTGAAGGTTTCATTCCATTTGGATTCCGTTTGTTATTCTTTTTTTTTGTGAAACACTAAAATAGGCAAAAAAAACAGAAACTCGCACTAGGCGTCTGGTTAATAGGTTAGTCCCAAAAATAATATAAAAGAGCATATTAAAGTCCATTAAACATCCAAAGCAGATAATATAATAGCATGGAACAATCAAAAATTATAGATACGTTGGAGACGTATCAAGCATCCCCAAGCTTAATTCCTGCTCGTCCTCGAGTAGGTAAATGATCAAAACAAAATTCTTGATGTGGAATGCTACCTAACATAATTACCAATGTAATTTTCCTTATTGTGGCATGAATGTTGAAAGCACAAGTGCTCCCTAGGTGGTTTTGGTAATTAATGATAACATATCTCTTATTGGACTAACGTTTCTATCTAGTATGTTTCAGATAAGTTCAACAACGGAGTGGCATGGACTAAAGGTTGTGGGAAGTTCTCCAAGATGCTAAGGACAAAGGATTGGCTAAAGCTTAAAGCTCAAGACTCTTCATTTTACATTTTAGTGATCCAAGATCACATTGAATCCATAGGAAAAGCCAATACTATCAAGGAGGCATGAGGTGCTGCTTAATGAGCCTCTTGCTTCATGTGCTTAGTGATATGCTCCAAAACCCTCAACTACTTTCCCATATCCACATATGACCTAAACCCTAAGCCAAACTCGGTCCTACCGATTCTTTCTATCCGGCGCCACCGAGTTTCACTTGTCATAGCCACTGCCAGAAACCCTAATCAGTTCGGTCTCACCGAGATGGGCTTGCAAACTCTCTGTTACCTATTGCAATACCCTCGGTCCCACCGAGATATGCAATCGGCCCCACCGAGTTTGCTTGGCCAACTCTCTGTTTCGCCTATTACCAAAATCGGTCCCACCGAGTTTGAGTAATCGGTCAAACCGAGTTTTGGATTTACCCTAACCCTAGCACGTCGGTCCCACCGAGTTGATCCAGTCGGTCCCACCGAAAATCTCTAACGGTCACTAGGTTTACCATTTCGGTCTGACCAAGTTTGTTGATTCGGTCCCACCAAGATTGGAAAACTGTGTGTAACGGTTGGATTTTGTGTGGAGGCTATATATACCCCTCCACCTCCTCTTCATTCGTAGAGAGAGCCATCAGAACACATCTACACTTCCAACTCATATGTTCTGACAGAGAACCACCTACTCATGTGTTGAGACCAAGATATTCCATTCCTACCATATGAATCTTGATCTCTAGCCTTCCCCAAGTTGCTTTCCACTCAAATCTTCTTTCCACCAGATCCAAATCCTATGAGAGAGAGTTGAGTGTTGGGGAGACTATCATTTGAAGCACAAGAGCAAGGAGTTCATCATCAACACACCATTTGTTACTTCTTAGAGAGTGGCGTCTCCTAGATTGGCTAGGTGTCACTTGGGAGCCTCCGACAAGATTGTGGAGTTGAACCAAGGAGTTTGTAAGGGCAAGGAGATCGCCTACTTCGTGAAGATCTACCGCTAGTGAAGCAAGTCCTTCGTGGGCGATGGCCATGGTGGGATAGACAAGGTTGCTTCTTCGTGGACCCTTCGTGGGTGGAGCCCTCCGTGGACTCACGCAACCGTTACCCTTCGTGGGTTGAAGTCTCCGTCAACGTGGATGTAGGATAGCACCACCTATCCGAACCACGGGAAAAACATCCGTGTCTTCAATTGCGTTTGAATTCTCCAAACCCTTCCCTTTACATTCTTGCAAGTTGCATGCTTTACTTTCCGCTTCCTATTCACTCTTTGCATGCTTGCTTCATATGTATTGTGAATGTTGAAATTATGCCTAAACTCCACTTAAACCAAAAAGGCTTAAAAATTGCAACTTTAGCATTAAGTGTCTAATCACCCCCCTCTAGACACATCTACTTCAAGGTCCTACAAGTGGTATCAGAGTGCCTATTGCCTTGGTTTAATCACCATTGGAGGAAGATGGATGTGTCTACTTTAGGGAGTCTTAGACATAGAGTGCCTATTCTTGATGGAGAATATTTTCATGAGTGGAAAAATGAGATGCTTGTAATCTTCAATCAATATCATTTGAACAAGTATATTGCTAGTCCTTGTGCACCTCATATTGATCCTTTGCATCCTACCCTAGATGAAGATATTCACATGATTCGCAATCTTAGAACTATTGAGCTCATCATTAGAGGATTGCCCAAAAATTTGATTGCTAGTTTGCCTACTCTTAATTGTGCCTATACTATATGGAAATTTCTTGAGGAACGATTTCCCGATCATTCCCTGAAAAATTTGGATGAAATTCTCCATAAATCTATTGCCTTGAGTAAGATGAACTCTAGTGATCCTAGTTTTGGTGATTGTCTATTTGAGCTTACCAATCTCAAGAATGCTAAAGGAGATGTTGGAATTATTATATCCGAAGCTATAAGAATTCATAAAAGTGACCACTTTGATGATCATTTATCTAATGAATTACCCTCTGTAGGAAATGATGAGTCACAAGATCATGGTGAACATGGATACTATGATGATGATGATGATGATAGTGACTTCGATCTTGATGATGCAATGAGACATTTTGGTCTTACGGCAAATCTTCGGGGATATGCGTCAGGAGGAAAGGAATGGGTTCTCGATAGTGGATGTACTGATCATATGACCGGAGATGAAGAGATGTTCTATGAGCTTGCTGAAAATGACGGTCCTCGAAAATATGTCACCTTTGGTGATAATTCAAAGGGTAAAGTGGTTGGCCTTGGTAAGGTGGCCTTCTCACATGATAGTTCCATTCAAAATGTCATGCTCGTTGAATCTCTCGGCTACAACTTACTTTCAGTATCTAGACTTGCTGATTTCGGTTTGAATGTCCTATTTACTGAGGTAGATTGCCAAGTATTTCATCGAGACAATCATAAAATGGTCTTTACCGGTATGCGTAGAGGTGATATTTACATTGTCGATTTCTCTAAAAAGGCACAACCTAAGACTTGCTTTATTGCTAAATCCTCAAAAGGTTGGTTGTGGCATAGACGACTAGGTCACGTTGGCATGAGAAACCTTGACAAGCTTATTAAAGGAAATCATATCCTTGGAGTTAACGATGTCATATTTGATAAGGATAGACTTTGCAGTGCTTGTCAAGCAGGTAAACAGGTTAGAGGAAAGCATCCCGTGAAGAACATCATGACCACAAGGAGGCCACTCGAGCTACTTCATATGGATCTTTTTGGTCCCAACGCCTACAAGAGTCTCGGTGGAAATTCCTTTGGTCTAGTTATAGTTGATGATTTTTCAAGATTTACGTGGGTGTTCTTTCTTAATGACAAGTCGCAGGTCCAGAAGATCTTCAAAAACTTCGCTAGGAAAGCCCAAAATCAGTTTGACATGAAGATCAAGAAGGTTCGGAGTGACAACGGAACGGAGTTCAAGAACGCAAATGTGGACACCTTTCTTGACGAAGAAGGGATTTCACACGAGTTCTCGGCTACGTACACACCTCAACAAAATGGAGTTGTTGAGAGGAAGAACCAGACGCTCATCGAAATGGCAAGAACGATGCTTGATGAATACAAGACGCCGAAGCACTTTTGGGCAGAAGCGGTTGAGACAGCTTGTCATGCAACAAATCGCTTGTATCTTCACAAGCTACTCGGCAAGACGGCATACGAGCTCCTCACCGGTAACAAACCCCAAGTTGGATACTTTCGAGTATTCGGCTCAAAGTGCTACATTCTTGACAAGCATCGTCGTTCAAAGTTTGCTCCTAAATCTCATGAAGGTTTTCTACTTGGTTATGGCTCAAACTCTCACACTTACCGTGTCTACAACAATTTCACCCGAAAGGTTGAAGAGACAGTAGATGTGAAGTTTGCTGAATCTAATGGCTCGCAAGTAGAGCAATTTCCAATTGATGTAGGAGACAAAGACCCTTCAGAAGCAATCCAAGACTTGTCTATTGGCAAAATTCGTCCAACGGAGGTGAAGGAGAGTACCTCGTCCGTCCAAGTGGAAGCTTCTACTTCACATCAAGGTGAACCAAGAATTGATACGGAAGCATCCACAAGTGGGACACACCAAGATGAAGAAGACAAGGAAATGCATCAAGACGAACATCAACAACCTCCTTCTCCACCACGACAAGAGAACGACAACAATGAAGAAGTCCAAGAAGAAGAACAAGATGAAGAAGATGTTCAATGAAGACCCAAGCAAAAGCTCTCACGAGTTCGAGCAAGAATTGCCAAAGATCATCCCGTCGAGCAAATCTTCAATGATATACAAACCGGGAGAATCACTCGCTCAAAAACTCGTTTAGCTAACTTTTGTGAAAACTATAGATTCATCTCTAGCATTGAACCTATGAAGGTTGAAGAAGCATTGGAAGATCCGGATTGGATAAACGCTATGCATGAAGAGCTACACAACTTTGAGAGAAACCAAGTTGGGACATTGGTTGAGAAGCCTGACAACAACCACAACATCATTGGTACCAAATGGGTGTTTCGCAACAAGCAAGATGAAGATGGACAAGTAGTTCGCAAGAAAGCACGTCTCGTCGCCCAAGGGTACACACAAGTCGAAGGTATGGACTATGGTGAGACATATGCTCCCGTTGCTAGACTCGAGTCCATTCGCATCTTACTTGCCTATGCTAATCACCATAATATCACCTTGTACCAAATGGACATTAAAAGTGCTTTTCTAAATGGTGAAATAGAGGAGGAAGTTTATATCAAAAAACCTCCCGGCTTTATCAATCCTAAGAAACCAAATCATGTTTACAAACTTCACAAAGCTCTTTATGGTCTTAAACAAGCTCCTAGAGCATGGTATAAATGCTTTACCAAGTTCCTTATTGCAAGTGGTTTTGAAATTGGTAAAATTGATTCTACTCTTTTTACTAAAAGGGTTAATGGAGAACTATTTGTATGCCAAATTTATGTTGATGATATTATATTTGGTTCAACTAACCCTCTCTTTAGTGAAAAGTTTGGAAAGCTAATGTCAGAGAAGTTTGAGATGTCTATGATGAGTGAACTCAAATTCTTTCTCGGTTTGCAAATCAAGCAAACTAAGGAAGGTACATTTGTCTCTCAAACGAAGTACACCAAGGACTTATTCAAGAAGTTCAATATGCAAGAATGCAAAGGTATGCCTACACCCATGCCTACTAGTGGACATCTTGATTTGACCAAAGATGGTGAACCGGTTGATCAAAAGGTTTATCGCTCTATGATTGGTTCTTTGTTATACCTATGTGCTTTCACGTCCCGACATTATGCTAAGTGTGTGCATGTGTGCACGTTATCAAGATGCTCCTAAAGAATGTCATCTTAAGGCCATGAAAAGGATAGTGAGATACTTAATTCATACACCAAACTTTGGCATTTGGTATCCTAAGAGGTCTTCTTTTGATCTTGTTGGCTATTCCGACTCGGATTATGCCGGAGACAAGGTTGATAGAAAATCTACTTCGGGTACTTGTCAATTTCTTGGTAGATCTCTTGTGTCTTGGTCTTCCAAGAAACAAAACTCGGTATCCTTATCCACCACCGAAGCGGAATACATTGCCGCTAGTTCATGTTGTGCTCAATTACTTTGGATGACCCAAACTCTTAAAGATTATGGGATCTATGTGAAACATGTTCCACTGCTTTGTGACAATGAAAGTGCTACCAAAATTGGTCATAATCCTGTACAACATTCTTGAACTAAGCATATTGAAGTTCGTCATCATTTCATTCGAGACCATGTTGCTAAGGGTGACATTGATCTTAAGCATGTTCGTACCGATAAGCAATTAGCGGATATATTTACTAAACCTCTTGATGAGAAAGTATTTTGCAGGTTGAGAGGTGAATTGAACATTATTGATGCTTCGAACTTGGAGTAGGAATTCCATTGGATACATGCAAGACATGAGCTTATGACTAATCCATGATATATCTCTTATAATGACTATCTTATGTCTTGGATATATTTGTACCTTGCATGTTGTCTAACCCATGTAAGTGCTTGGTTGAATCTAATTCCATGAGATTGTGACTCACTCACATCTTGAGCAATCTCTACATCACCAAGTCTTTACACAATGGTGGTTGAAGACAAGGAAGCACAAAACCATTCAAACATATCCTTTGACAAATTCTATGTTGAGCTTCATGATTGTCATTTTTGGATCCACAAGTGCTCTTCCTTGCAAGAACTAACCCATGTAGGTAGATGAACTCAAACTCCAAGTGGTGCTCCCAACTCTTGATGAGCTACATCAACCTTGAGCACCCACACAAGTTCAACTACATGAGCAAGAACCACACCACCACCCAAGGTATGTTATTCCATCTTAGAGAAGCTTTACTCCAAGACATGAGTCAAAGCAACTCAACAAGATGTGAATACATCAAGATGCTTAAACGAAAAATGGTAACCCCATTTTGAGCTTAAACGATGAGTATGACCTATGATCAAGTGTTCTCACTTGACTCCTAAGTCAATATACTCTAACATAGGTGACTATGTCACCGCCCAACTCTAGATGAAGTTCTCTTGTGTTCTTTTCATGTTATTGCTTTTGTCTCATGCATGTTTATTTTCTTTCTCTTTTTCAAAAACAAAAAAAATTCATCTAGATCCTTCAGTTTCTTCTCTTTTCTTTTTGTTTTTGTTCTGCATTTTCTGCATTCAATTCATTGCAAATCTTTGTGATATCCTACATGTCTAGTGAGCTGAGGTGACAGGTGTTTTTCTCTGTGTGAACTCGGTTTCACCGACTTGTAATTTTCGGTTCAACCGAATCTTTTCGGTACCACCGAAACATGCCACTCG
This sequence comes from Triticum monococcum, assembly GCA_034509565.1. Classification (NCBI taxonomy): domain Eukaryota; kingdom Viridiplantae; phylum Streptophyta; class Magnoliopsida; order Poales; family Poaceae; genus Triticum; species Triticum monococcum. Next base: position 359,206,202 of record CM067841.1, read on the forward strand.
GTGCCACCGACTTCGCAACAGGAAAAACAGTTTGCCACTTGTTTTATATTTCTTCTGATCCAGCTCTACTCAATGAATCTTGTCCTCTACAAGCATCACAGTTTTATCCATTGCTTTGTGCTGAGTCTCAAGGACCAAACCTATATGGCGGATTCCAGAAAGCCCTTCTTGGAAATTGATGTCAAAGGGGGAGAGAGAGATCACATCAAAGCTCAAGGGGGAGAGAAAGTCTCAAGGACCAAACCTACAAGAGAGAAAGTATTAAGGGGGAGAAAGAGATTTCCAGGGGGAGAGAATACTCAAGGATCCCAGATGTCCCAGATGCTTGATGTTTACGAGGAGAGATGTCACATGTCTTTTTGGGGGAAAGACATGTTCATATGTGCTTATTTGCATTAAGTTCTATTCATTTGTATCTTTCAGCTCTGATTTTCTGTTCCCTATCTTCTCCCAATATCCCATGTAAGATTCAGGGGGAGCAAGACACCTAAGGGAAAGAAATCAGTCAAATTCATTGCATATCTTTACTCTTGGGGACATGTTGAATCCAATGTGGTACCTTGTACTCACTCTCTACATGTCATCCCAGTCTTGGTTCTCTTGTGGCTTCCTTGGTTTGCTCTGGCTAGTGGAGGTACCTGTGTTATCTAACCTTGTTTGTGCAGGTTCATTCCATCCTAAGCCAGCCAAAGACTACAAGGTAAGTGTATGCATCAAAATCATGAGTATGAGGAATTCTTGCTTATGTACATACTGTTTGCAAGAAGGACTCATGAGCATGAAAGTATTTTCCTTGATAATCTTTTGCTGTGATGCATATGGCCAAGATACATGTAACACATTGCCTACTCTGTCATGGTTATGCTCTCACATGCCTCTATATTTCACATTTACCTGAGTGCATACATGTAGGGGGAGCCTATGCTTGTTACATGTCCTTCCAAAGCTTTACTTGCTGTTCTTTATATCTTTATCTAAAGCTTTGATGTATGTTGCCATCAATTACCTGTGTTATCTTCAGACCTGGTGGCTCAGCAAGTCTCAAGCACTTGGGATTCTAAAGACCCGCTCATGGCGGTTTATCGCCGGGCGGTTGATAATATTGCTAGTCATTTTAAAGGTTATCGAGTGGATCACCTAGATTGACGGAAGAATGAGGCAGCTGATGCCCTAAGCCAGTTTGGTTCTCAACATAAGACGGTGCCTCCTAATGTGTTCTTAGATGTGCTCCACAATCCTTCTGTCTAGTTGCCATTTGAAGAAGACCTAGCCGTTCCTGACCCGAAGGCGCAACTCATGGTGGCTCTTCGTGTTATTCCTGATTGGACTTTGCCTTATCTGGCCTAAATGACCTAGGGCGATTTACCTTAGGATGAAACTTTCGCAAGACAAATAATCCGCTGGTCTAATTCTATGACTATTGTCGATGGCGAGTTACATCGATGCAATGTGACAGACGTGTTCCAACATTGTGTTTCTCCTGAGGAGGCCGCGAGATCTTACGAGAAATTCATGAAGGTGATTGTGGTCATCATGCCGGGTCTAAATCCTTGGAGGCTAAGGCGTTTCGTCATGTGTTTTATTGGTTGATGGCTCGTGCTAATGCAGAAGATATCGTTAGTAAATGTGATGGATGTCAAAAAAAATCTCGACGATCTCATGTGCCAACTCAAGAGTTGCGGATGATTCCTATACCTTGGTCATTCGCAGTCTGGGGGCTTGATATGGTTGGACCTTTCAAGAGATCTAAAGATAAGAAGACCCACCTTTTGGTGGTGGTCGACAAGTTTACCAAGTGGATCGAAGCAGAGCCGGTTAGCAAATGTGATGCATCAACTACAGTTCAGTTTGTCAAAAGGCTGACCTTCCGATTTGGTTACCCTCATAGTATCATCACTGATAAATGGTACTGCTACCTCTTGAGCATGCATTTGTTTTCCCTTGAAGAGGAAAGGGTGATGCAGAAAACTAGCGTAAGTATTTCCCTCAGTTTTTGAGAACCAAGGTATCAATCCAGTGGGAGACAACGCACAAGTCACCGAGTACTTGCACAAACAATCAAGAACGTTTCAACCAATGCGATAAAGGGGTTGTAAATCCCTTCACGGTCACTCGCAAAAGTGAGATCTGATAAAGATAGTAAGATAAATATTTTTGGTATTTTTGTTGTATAGATTAAAAAGTAAAGATTGCAAAGTAGTAAACGAGATGCGATGTAAATGAAAGAGATGTGGTATAATAAGAAAGAGACCTGGGGGCCATAGGTTTCACTAGTGACTTCTCTCAAGATATCATGTATTACGGTGGGTGAACAAATTACTGTAGAGCAACTGATAGAAAAGCGCATAGTTATGAAGATATCTAAGGCAATGATCATGAATATAGGCATCACGTTTGTGTCAAGTAGACCAAAACGGTTCTACATCTACTACTATTTATCCACACATCGACTGATTTCTAGCATGCATCTAGAGTATTAAGTTCATAAGAACAGAGTAACGCATTAAGGAAGATGACATGATGTTGAGGGATAAACTCAAGCAATATGATATAAACCCCATCTTTTTATCCTCGATAGCAACAATACAATATGTGCCTTGGTGCCCCTACTTTCACTGGGAAAGGACACCGCAAGATTGAACCCAAAGCTAAGCACTTCTCCCATTGCAAGAAAGATCAATATAGAGGCCAAACAAAACCGATAATTCGAAGAGACTTGCAAAGATATCAAATGATGCATATAAGAATTTAGAGAAGAACCTCATAGGTAATCAAGTTCATAAATCCACAATTCATCGGATCTCGGTGAACACACCGCAAAAGAGTATTACATCGAATAGATCTCCAAGAACATTGAGGAGAACTTTGAATTGTAGATCAAAGAGAGAGAAGAAGCCATCTAGCTAATAACTATGGACCCGAAGGTCTGTGGTAAACTACTCAAGCTTCATCGGAGAGGCTATGCTGTTGATGTAGAAGCCCTCCATGATCGACTCCCCCCTCCGGCAGATCGCCGGAAAAGGCCCCAAGTTGGGATCTCACGGGTACAGAAGGTTGCGGTGGTGGAAAAGTGATTTCGTGGCTCCCCCTGATGTTTCTAGGGTATGAGAGTATAAATAGGCGAAGGAAGTACGTCAGTGGAGCTACGTGGGGCCCACGAGGGTGGGGGAGCGCCTACCCCCTGGGTGCGCCCTCCTGCCTCGTGGCCGCCTCACAGAGTTCCAGACTTCCACTCGAAGTCTCTTGGTTTGCTTTCGGTCCAAGAAAGATCATCGTGAAGGTTTCATTCCATTTGGATTCCGTTTGTTATTTTTTTGCGAAACACTAAAATAGGCAAAAAAACAGAAACTCGCACTAGGCCTCTGGTTAATAGGTTAGTCCCAAAAATAATATAAAAGAGCATATTAAAGTCCATTAAACATCCAAAATAGATAATATAATAGCATGGAACAATCAAAAATTATAGATACGTTGGAGACGTATCAAGCATCCCCAAGCTTAATTCCTGCTCGTCCTCGAGTAGGTAAATGATCAAAACAGAATTCTTGATGTGGAATGCTACCTAATATAATTACCAATGTAATTTTCCTTATTGTGGCATGAATGTTCATATCCGAAAGATTCAAGACAAAAGTTTAATATTGACATAAAAATAATAATAATACTTCAAGCGTACTAATAAAGTAATTATGTATTCTCAAAATAACATGGCCAAAGAAAGTTCATCCCTACAAAATCATATAGTTTGTTGTGCTCCATCTTTGTCACACAAAATATTCAAATCATGCACAACCCCGATGACAGGCCAAGCAATTGTTTCATACTTTAGTATTCTCAAACTTTTTCAACTTTCACGCAATACATGAGCGTGAGCCATGGACATAGCACTATAGGTTGTGGATAATACAAAAAGGAGGAAGATGGTCTCACATCAACTAGGCATATTAATGGGCTATGGAGATGCCCATCAATAGATATCAATGTGAGTGAGTAGGGATTGCCATGCAACAGATGCACTAGAGCTATAAATGTATGAAAGTTTGATAACCCACAAGTATAGGGGATCAATTGTAGCCTCTTTCGATAAGTAAGAGTGTCGAACCCAACGAGGAGATAAAGGTAGAACAAATATTCCCTCAAGTTCTATCGACCACCGATACAACTCTACGCACGCTTGACGTTCGCTTTACCTAGAACAAGTATGAAACTAGAAGTACTTTGTAGGTGTTGTTGGATAGGTTTGCAAGATAATAAAGATTACGTAAATTAAAAGTAGGGGCTGTTTAGGTAAAGACACAACTAAGTTAGTTTTAGTAAAGAGCTTTTTGTTACGAGAAAGTTATTTGTCCCTAGGCAATTGATAACTAGACCGGTAATCATTATTGCAATTTTATATGAGGGAGAGGCATAAGCTAACATACTTTCTCTACTTGGATCATATGCACTTATGATTGGAACTCTAGCAAGCATCCGCAACTACTAAAGATCACTAAGGTATAACCCAACCATAGCAAGTATCAAGTCCTCTTTATCCCATACGCAAACAACCTACTTACTCGGGTCTGTGCTTCTGTCACTCACGCCACCCACCATAAGCAAAGCATGAACATATTGAAAACCCTACAGCGGGAATCCCTCACGCTTGTGCGACAAGGAGAGCACCATAGGACAACACCAATAATAAAACATGCAACTCAAACCAATCACGATCATCAAATAACCCATAGGACAAAACGAATCTACTCAAACATCATAGGATAGCCATACATCATTGGGAAATAATATATAGCGTTGAGCACCATGTTTAAGTAGAGATTAGAGCGGGTAAAAGAGGGGTTACACCGCTGCATAGAGGGGGGAAGAGTTGGTGATGATGGCGGTGAAGTTGTTGGTGAAGATTGCGGTGATGATGATGGCCCCCGGTGGTGCTCCGGTGCCACCGGAAGCGAGGGGAAGAGAACCCCATCCTTCTTATTCTTCTTCCTTGACCTCCTCCCTAGATGGGAGAAGGGTTTCCCCTCTGGTCCTTGGTCGCCATGGCATGGGAGGGGCGAGAGCCCCTCCGAGATTGGGTCTGTCTCTCTGTCTCTCTCTATTTCCGCGTTCTCAGATTCTGCCCTTTCACCGATTCTTATATTCCTGGAGATCCGTAGCTCCGATTTGGCTGAAATTTTAACACGATCTCTATCCGGACATTAGCTTTCTTGCGGAAAAAGAAGGGCATCAACTGCCTTACGGGGTGGACACGAGGGCCCAGGGCACGCCTGCCCCCCTGGGGCGCGCCCCCTGCCTCGTGGCCCCCTCGGGCATTGTCTCGCGTGGATTTTTCTTCCCCAAAATTACATATATTCCAAAAAATTCTCCGTCAGTTTATATCCCGTTTGGACTCCGTTTGATATGGATTTACTGCGAAACAAAAAACATGCAACAAACAGGAACTGGCACTGGGCACTGGATCAATATGTTAGTCCCAAAAATATTATAAAAAGTTGCCAAAAGTATATGAAAGTTGTAGAATATTGGCATGGAACAATAAAAAAATATAGATACGATGGAGACGTATCAAAGTTCAACAAAAGAAACTAAGTGGGTGAGCATCCAACTTGCTTGCTCACGAAGGCCCAGGGAATTTGAGGAAGCACATCTTTGAAATATACAAGCCAAGTTCTATAATGAAAATTTCCCACTAGTATATGAAAGTGACAAAATAAGAGACTCTGTATCATGAAGATCATGGTGCTACTTTGAAGCACAAGTGTGGAAAAAGGATAGTAGCATTGTCCCTTCTCTCTTTTTCTCTCTTTTTTTGTTTGGCTTCTTTGGACCCTTTTTTCTCCTTTTTTTGTTTCCTCACATGGGACAATGCTCTAATAATGATGATCATCACACTTCTATTTATTTACAACTCAAAGATTACAACTCAATACTTAGAACAAAAATATGACTCTATATGCATGCCTCCGGTGGTGTACCGGGATGTGCAATGAATCAAGAGTGACATGTATGAAAAAATTATGAATGGTGGCTTTGCTAAAAATATGATGTCAACTACATGATCATGCAAGGAAATATGGCAATGATGGAGCGTGTCATAATAAATAGAACGGTGGAAGGTTTCATGGCAATATATCTTAGAATGGCTATGGAAATGCCATAATAGGTAGGTATGGTGGCTATTTTGAGGAAGGTAAATGGTGGGTTTATGGTACCAATGAAAGTTGCATGGTATTAGAGAGGCTAGCAACGGTGGAAGGGTGAGAGTGCGTATAATCCATGGAATCAACATTAGTCATAAAGAACTCACATACTTATTGCAAAAATCTACAAGTCATCAAAAACCAAGCACTACCACATGCTCCTAGGGGGATAGATTGGTAGGAAAAGACCACCGCTCGTCCTCGACCGCCACTCATAAGGTAGACAATCAAAGAAATACCTCATGCTTCAAATTTGTTACACAACAGTTACCATATGTGCATGCTACGGGACTTGCAAACCTCAACACAAGTATTTCTCAAATTCACAATTAATTTACTAGCATGACTCTAATATCACCATCCTCATGTCTCAAAACAATCATCAAGCATCAGACTTCTCATAGTATTCAATGCACTTTTTATGAAAGTTTCTATTATACCCATCTTGGATGCCCATCATATTAGGACAAGTTTTATAGCCAAAGCAAATTACCATGGTGTTCTAAAAGACTCTCAAAATAATATAAGTGAAGCATGAGAGATCACTAATTTCTATAAAATAAAACCACCACCGTGCTCTATAGATATAAGTGAAGCACTAGAGCAAAATTATCTAGCTCAAAAGATATAAGTGAAGAACATGGAGTATTCTAATAAATTTCGAGTCATGCGTGTCTCTCCCAAAAGGTGCGTACAGCAAGGATGATTGTGGTAAACTGAAAAGCAAAGACTCAAATCATACACGACACTCCAAGAAAAACACATATCACGTGGTGAATAAAAATATAGCCTCAAGTAAAGTTACTGATAGACGAAGACGAAAGAGGGGACGCCTTCCGGGGCATCCCCAAGCTTAGGCTTTTGATTTTCCTTGAATTTTACCTTGGGGGTGCCTTGGGAATCCCTAAGATTAGGATCTTGCCACTCCTTATTCCAAAATCCATCAAATCTTTACCCAAAAACTTGAAAACTTCAGAACACAAAACTCAACAAAAAATCTCATGAGCTCCGTTAGTATAAGAAAATAAACCACCACTTTAAGGTACTGTAATGAACTCATTCTTTATTTATATTGGTGTTAAACCTACTGTACTCCAACTTCTCTATGGTTTGTACCCCCCCCCCCCCCCCCCCGATACTAGCCATAGATGCATCAAAATAAGCAAACAACACACGAAAAATAGAATCTGTCAAAACAGAACAGTCTCTAGCAATCTGGAGGTTTCGAATATTTTTCTTACTCCAATAGTTCTTAAAAATTAGGAAGACCAAGAAAATTTGTATATTGATCTACCGCAGTTGGAATTGGTATTTTATCGCTCTCTGGTAAAAAATTGAATTTTTTTCATCGGTGCATACTTTCTGTTTTTATCGGCAAGATCAAACAATAATCACCCAAGAAGATCCTAAAGGCTTTACTTGGCACAAACACTAATTAAGACATAAAAAACACAATCATAACAGAGGATATATAAATTATTTAATACTAAATAGGAACAAAAAGTAAAGAACAAAAATAAAATTGGGTTGCCTCCCAACAAGCGCTATCGTTTAACGCCCCTTGCGAGGCATAAAAATAAGGATAGATCTAAGTATTGCCATCTTTGGTACTTATCTTTTTAATGGGGTTATGCTCGGATCCTGGAGGTTCCTTACGTTTCCCTTCATACTCGGAGATTTTTAGATCTAGAGCATCCAACCGCTTATTGCAAAGAGTGATCAACATATTCATGCGGTGAAGGTTCCCACTAACATTTTTAAGAGGTTCAAGAGATTTTTGTACTTCACAAAGTTTCTCAAAAACTTGGGTTCCTTCCTGAGTATGATGTAGTCCCTTTTGTCGGGGTAGTACTCCTGCTATTCCCTCTATAATCTCATGCGCAATACTGGGATCAATTTCAATAAAATTCCGTTTGGCGGCAAAATCCAAGATTTGTCTATGGGACATGGTTAGCCCAACATAAAAATTACGAAGTAAAATCTTGAAAACACCCTCTATAGTGCGATTACGATAGGAGTCTATCATCCTGTACCAAGCATCTTTTAGATTTTCTCCTTGTCTTTGTTTGAAGTGAAGAACTTCAAAATCGGGAGACAAAGGAAGGCTAGCCATGAAGGAGCACGGATGCACAAGAAGCAAGAAAAAAGAGACGAACGGAAAACGGGCGAATAAAAGGCAAAGGTTTTTGACAATCGTTTTAGAAGTGGGGGAGAGGAAAAAGAGAGGTGAATGGCAAATAATGTAATGCGAGGGAGAAGATTTTATGCTGGGTACTTGGTATGTATTGACTTGGCGTAGATCTCCCAGGTAATGGCGCCCGAAATCCTTCTTGCTACCTCTTGAGCATGCGTTGGTTTTCCCTTGAATATGAAAGGGTGATGCAACAAAGTAGCATAAGTATTTCCCCCAGTTTTTGAGAACCAAGGTATCAATCCAGTAGGAGACAACACACAAGTCACCTAGTACCTGCACAAACAATCAAGAACCTTGCAATCAACACGATAAAGGGATTGTCAATCCCTTCACGGTCACTCGCATAAGTGAGATCTGATAAAGATAGTAAGATAAATATTTTTGGTATTTTTGTTGTATAGATTGGAAAGTAAAGATTGCAAAATAGTACACGAGATGTGCTGTAAATAAAAGAGATGCAATATAATAAGAAAGAGACCCCGGGGCCATATGTTTCACTAGTGGCTTCTCTCAAGATAGCATGTGGGAGCACACCAGCGCACCCACTGGGTGTAGCCGCCGAGTTCTGGGCCGGCTGCTGAGCAGGCGACTCGGAACTTCAAGTTAGTTCCGAGTGCTAACTTATCTTTTCCTTTTGTCGCTTTCCTTACAGGACTATCATAATATCTGCGTGGCCGCCTACAACTCCCAAGTCCAGGAGTTGGCCAAGTGGACTGCCGACTTGAACCAGAGCCACAATATGTACTTGATCTTCTTTCTCGCTCGGGCGTGTCTGCGCACCGGCCTGCTAGTTGTAGCACCCGAGATTCGAGCCGCCTGCTGAGCAGTCTGGACAGATCTTCCAGCAACTATTTTTCTTTGGTGTTGATGTTTTTCTTCTTCTCCGTCTTGGCAGAGGCCGCCGCAGATCTGCAGAAGAGCCTGGGTGCGGCCAAAACCACACTTTGTGACAAGGAGGAGGAGCATAGCCAGGCAGCCAAGGAGTGCGACCGCCTAGCCAAGGAGCTGGCGGACCAGGCGGAGCGGCACAAGGCGGAGCTCCAAAAGCTGAAGGAGTGCGAAGCCAACCTTCAGGCCGAGTTCGAGACTTCTCATTCGAACTAGGCCGAGAAGGAGAAGGCCCTGTCCGACGGTTACAGCGAGATCGAGGATATGATCGACGGTGAGTTGTTTCTTCCTTTCGTTCAGCCGCCGACTGTTGTATGAGCCGGCTTCTGGCTTCGGACTTCTTCTTTCTTGGGTAGAGTTCTTTCCCGGTCAATACATCGCCGTCATACAAGCCATTGAGGCACGCCGCGACGAGCGAAGAAGGGTTGGTGCAGAAATCGTGCCTAACGTGCCCCGGACCCTCAGCGAGAAGCTTCTCGTTGTTCAAGCGCGCCTGCTGCCGGCTCATCGGATGCTCCTCTGCCTGCTGCGTGTCGGGGCTCGGGTGCTGACCGCCCTCTATCCGGATGCCCAGATCCCATGCATCTCAGCCGGACCGCCGACTGGCTGGAGGTAGTAGTCGGCCACTTTGAGGCATGGAAGGGTGTTGCGGCTCGGGCTGGCGCTCAGAGGGCCTTGGAGTTTGCCAAGGCGTGGTACCCGAGCATGGACATGGCCCAGCTAGCCACCTTCCGGCAGGAGGCCGCCCCGGAGCTGGCGGCGGTGAGCCGCGACCTTACTCAACACACGACGGCGATTGTCGAATATGCTGACACCACTGTGTTCATCCCTGAGCTGAACGAGGAAGGCGCTGAAGTGCCGCCCAACTGGTTCTGGCTGAACCCGGAGTATGGGGAAGACTCGGCGGAGGAGATCGCCTCCAGCGACGAGGGTGAAGACGAGGAGGACGAGGACGGTGAAGACGACGCATCGGACGATGGAGCGGACAACCGGCCTCAACCCGACCAAGTCTCGACAAACGAGCCGCGTGCTACCGAGCCGACTGCTTCCGGAGCTGATCAGGCCGAGACCTCGCAGTCGGCCACTCCACCATCTAGCGCCGCTGCCTCCACCAACCTGCCGGACCCGCCTGCTGCTCCCTTGGCCTAGACGGCCAATTTATCTTATCTTTTCCTGTTCTTGTAATCTTTTGAACAAGTTATATTCATGCAATTCCACCCATTGGGGGTGTATTTTCAAACTCTGGTCAATGCTGGCCGAGGGCCTTTTGCTTATGTAAATTAATTTACTTGCACAAGTCTATGCCTTGTCGGGTTCCACGTTGCCTTGCTTTTCTGTTCGGTTTTTGCTTTTTCCTCTGCCGTCTTCCTTTGGCTACCGCCCTGCCAGCCAGACAGCCGCTCTGCGGTCTGTGGCTAGGTCAGGGACATAGCATTTTTTGGATAGACAAGTACTTTGGCTGCTTAGAACGTAGCAATTCAAGTGAGAAGTCGGCGGCCAGCTACTCAGCAGTCGGACGATGAGGTAAGGAGCCGACTTGCCCTATGTTGATGTTCTTTCCTTAGTCATTTTTAATGTGGGCACCATTTCCCACCTTTAGTTCTTGTCGGCCGGACAGTCACTCTACGAGCTGCGGCTTGTGGCAAGAGAGGGCTTAGATGTCGGCACACTACTTGTTCGACTGCGGGTATTATCAGCATAGTACAAGGCGGCGAGCCCCCGGGCCGACTGGTCGGACCCGGTGCTAGGCAGAAGAAAAGAATAACACATTCATAGGAATAATCTTATCATATAGATAAAAAAGGGTAGCCCCCGAGTGCTCCTCGAGGGGCCCGATGTCTTTGCTCTTAACACAAAAGGTAGCGTAATACATATTGCGTTAACTGTAAAATCTTCGGAGAAGATTTGCATTCGATGGGCGCTTTGTTTCCTTGCCGGAGTCGTCCCTCTTGCGCGCCCTAGGCTTCTACGCGCCGATGAGGTAGTAGGAGTCGTTGCCCAAGGCTTTGCTGATGATGAATGGCCTTTCCCAAGTGGTCGAGAGCTTGTGATGACCGGCTGTTTGCTGGATCAGCCGGAGCACAAGGTCCCCTTCTCGAAAGGATCGAGGCCTGACCTTCCGACTGTGGTAGCAGCGCAGGCCCTGCTGGTAGATGGCGGACCGGCTGAGTGCCAATAGTCAGCCTTCTTCCAGCAGGTCGACAACGTCTTCTCGTGCCTCTTTCGCTTCCGCTTCCGTGTACATGGTGACACGAGGTGAGTCAAACTCGATGTCAGTTGGGATCACAGCCTCGGCCCCGTACACGAGGAAGAAGGGAGTGAAGCCGGTTGATTTGTTCGGCGTGGTCCAGAGACTCCAAAGGACGGTCAACAGCTCGTTGATCCAATAGGCGGCCGAGCGCTCCAGTGGCTCGACTAGTCGGGGCTTGATGCCGGACAAGATAAGGCCGTTTGCTCGCTCCACATGGCCGTTTGACTGCGGATGGGCAACAAACGCTAAGTCCAGTCAGATGTGTTGCGTCGCACAGAAACGGGCCCAGGCTCCTTTGGCAAATTTTGTGTCATTGTCAGTGATGATGCTGTGTGGTACACCATACCGGACGGTAATGTCTGCGATGAAAGTCACAACAGTCAAACCATTTAGTTTTTTGATTGGCTTCGCTTCAATCCACTTGGTGGATTTGTCCACGGTGACAAGCAAATGGGTCATGCCGCCCCATGCTGTCCTAAATGGGCCCACCATGTCCAGCCCCTAGATGGTGAAAGGCCAAGTGAGGGGGTGGTCTTGAGTGCAGAAGCCGGCATGTGTTGCTTGGAGCTGAAACGTTGGCATCTTTTGCACTTCTTGACCAAGTCCTTGGCATCGTCCAAAGCAGTCGGCCAGAAGAAACTGTGGCGGAAAGCTTTGGCGACAAGGGATCTAGAGGCCGCATGGTGGCCACACTCGCCTTGATGAATATCTTTGAGGATTGCTCTGTCCTTCACTAGCTCTACGTAGCGCTGGAATACGCCAGTCACACTACACTGGACGAGCTCTCTGTTTACTATCATGCAAGCTGCTGCCCGGTGTTGCACCTGTCGGGCCAAAATTTTGTCGACTGGTAGCTCTCTGCTCACCAGGAAGTTGAGGATGGGCTGCGCCCATGATGGTGCTTCGACCACTGTCATCACGGCCACTGGTACCAGGGCGGTTGGGTTGGGGGCGGCAGGTTGGAGTCGGCCGCCACTTGCTGCGTTGTTGAAGTCCCCGGGCCGCCTGCTACGGCCCCTGGGCCGGGTTCTGAAGTCCCCGGGCTGGGTGCGACTGCTGTAGTCCCCGAGCCGCCTACCGAAGTCCCCAAGCCGGCTGCTATAGTCCCCGAGCCGGATCTGACTGTTCCGGGAGTAGTCCGCACGAAGATGGACTCTGATTCCGGCGCAGGCTTGATAGACGGCTTGCGGAGGCACTCGAGGGAGACGCCGGCTGGTATTTCTTGCCGGGTGGATCTGATCTGTGCCAGGGCATCTGCTTGCTCGTTGTCGGCCCGTGGCACATGAAAGAACTCGCACCCATCAAAATATCTGCTGATCTGCTGGACGAGGAAGCGGTAGCTGGCCATGTTTGCGTCTTTGGCATCCCAACCGCTAGAGGACTGCCGGACCACCAAGTCCGAGTCGCCATAGCAGAGCACTCGGTGGATGCGAATTTCTTTGGCCAGTCGGAGCCCGTGGATGAGTGCTTCGTACTCGGCCACATTGTTGGAGGCGGCAAAGTGAATTTGCCACGTGTACTTGAGCTTGTCGCCTTTGGGAGAAGTGAGGACGATGCCGGCTCCCAAACCGGTGTGCATCTTTGAGCCATCAAAGTGCATCTGCCAATGGGTGGAGTCCGGAGCTGGCGGCAGGTACTGGGTCTCGGTCCAGTCGACGAGGAAGTCGGCCAGTGCTTGGGACTTGATGGCGGTCTGTGGTTGGTAGAAGATGGTGTAAGGGGCTAGCTTGATGGCCCATTTGTCCACCTGACCTGATGCATCTCTGTTGCCTATGATCTCAGCAAGCAGGGCGGTGCAAATGACCGTGATGGAGTGCTCTTGGAAATATTGCTTGAGTTTCTTGGCGGCAAAGTACACGCCATAGAACATCCTCTAGTAGTGGGAGTAATTCTGCTTGGAGGCCGACATCACCTCACTCAAGTAGTACAGGGGCCTTTGGACTCGCTGTGCCCTGTCTCCTTCTAGGCGCTCTACCATAGTGACAGTGCTGACCACCCGGCTGGTGGCGCGATGTAGAGGAATATGGGCTCTTTAGTAGCCGGAGCCGCTAGGACAAGCAGCGTAGTCAGCATTTTCTTGAGCTGGAGGAAGGCCTCGTCCGCCTTGTTGTTCCACTCGAAGTGAGTGGTTTTCTTCATTAACTGGTATAGGGGAAGAGCCTTCTCACCCAACCAATTGATGAAGCGGCTGATGGACGCCTAGCAGCTGGTAAACTTCTGTACGTCTCGCAGTCGGGTGGGTCTCTCCATCCGCTCAATGGTCTTGATCTTCACAGGGTTGCACTCAATGCCGCGTTTTGAGACAAGGAAGCCAAGGAGCTGGCTAGCTGGGACTCCAAAGACACACTTCTCTAGGTTTAGCTTGATTTTAAAATGGTGCAGCTTATCAAAGGTTTCCTTGAGATCTTCCAGGAGGGTAATGTGCTTTTTCGTCTTCACCACAATGTTGTCTACATAGACGTGGGCATTTCTACCGAGTTGCTTGAGGAGGCACTTCTTCATGCAATGCTGAAACGTGGCACCGGCATTTCTCAAGCCGAATGTCATGGTCAGGTAGCAGAAGGATCCAAATGGTGTGATGAAGGCGGTCTTCAGCCGATTGGCCGGGTTCAGCTTGATCTGATGGTAGCCAGAGTGGGCATCAAGGAAAGACAATAGCTCGCATCTGGCTGTGGAGTCTATCACTTGATCAATCCGGGGCAGAGGAAATAGATCTTTGGGGCAGGCTTTGTTGAGGCTGGTGTAATCAAATACACATGCGCCACTTGTTGTTCTTCTTCAGTACAAGGACTGGGTTGGCAAGCCACTCTGGAAAGAATACTTCCATGATGAAGCCAGATGCTAGCAGGCGGGCGATCTCTTCACCAACAATCCTTCTCTTCTCTTCTGACAGATGGCGGAGGGGCTGCTTGACTGGCTTTGCATCTGATCTGACATGTAGCTTGTGCTCGGCGAAATCCGTCGAAACACTCGGCATGTCTTTGGGAGACCATGCGAAGATGTCCCAATTCTCACGGAGGAAATCAACAAGCTCACTTTCCTATTTGCTGTCAAGGTTAGCCCCTATGACATGATTACTCTCCGGGTGCTCCGGGTCCAAGGGGATCTTCTTTGTTTCTTTGGCCGGCTAGAATGAACCCTGGGTCTTTGACTCCTTCGGATCTGGTGACAGGTCCGGCTGCTTGCTGGTCATGGCCACAACCCGGTCCAGGAGCTTCTTCTTAGCAGCAATCACAAGGAACTCGGCCAGTCGGCTGCTAGCAGCAGCACAGGCGGCCGACTTCTTGTAGTCGCTGGCTATAGTGATAATGCCCTTGGTACCCGGCATCTTCATCTTGAGGTAGGCAGAGTGCGGCACCGCCATGAACTTGGCTAGAGCTGGCCGGCCTAGGAGCGCGTGGTAAGGGCTCTCCAGGACAACCACTTCAAACCAAATTGGCTCATGGCGGAAGTGATCTTTGTCTTCGAAGAGTACATCTATCTTGATCTTGCCGATTGGTGAGTAGGAAAGGCTAGGTACAATGCCATGGAAGACAGTCTGACTGGGCTGGAGTTGTTTCTCTTTGATGCACAGCTTCTCCATGGTGTCGCGGTAGAGGATGTTGATGTTGCCACCGCCGTTTATCAGGACTTGGGAGAAATGAGCAGCTCGCCTCTCTGTTGAAAAGGTGGCATCTATTACAAGGGCATAGGAACCCGGAGAAGGCATCACCTCCGGGTGGTCAGCGCGGCTCGAACTGATGGGCTTCTCGGACTAATGCATGAACTCTAGGGCTTTGGAAGTGACAGCATTCACCTCACGGTGCTACCGGCGCCGGCTATGCTTGTCGTCGGCTACAGTGGTGAAGACGCCGTAGGCTCCGTGTTCTTCTGGGAACTCATCTTGAATGGCGGCAACTGGGCGGGCCGCCGGCTGCTGAGGAGGCAGAGCCGGCTGGCCGGCAGGTGGAGGCGGTAGTCATTCGCCCTTGGCAATTTGGGTGAGCCAGTGGCACTTCCTGGTGGTGTGGTTGGATGGCTTTGCGCCACTTTGGAACTTGCAGGGACCATCAAGGGTTTGCTCATAGGAGAAGGCGGGGCAACCAAGTGGGCTTGCCACCCTTCTGGTGCTTGGGGCCGGGCTAAACCTCCGGCTGCTGATCTTCAACTGTTGCCACTTGCTGGCTAGTGGAAGCCGGCTGCTGGGCGTGCGCTTGTTGTCGTTCTGCTGCTAGCGCCAACTGTTGTCCCCAGCCGGCGTCTGAAGGGCCGGAGGGAGCACTTTCCCAAACGCGTCCACTCGGAGCTCCGACTTCATGGAGGAGTCGACAGTGGAGTACTTGTCTGCTATGATTAGCAGTTCATCGAGTGTAGCCGGCTCGTCGCAGAGGAGTCGGTGCTTGAGTAGGGTGCCCTCTCGGCACCCGGCAGTGAAGTGCTCTATGGCTTGCACCTTGTGCACCCCTTCACAGGAGTTGTGCAGTTCGGCCCACCGCGTCAAGTACTCGCGAGTGGACTTGGTCGGACCTTGGACGCACATAGAGATCTGGCGAGGCTTGGGCGGCCGCTTGTAAGTGCTGGTGAAGTTGCGGATGAAGACTTCGGTGAAGTACAGCCAGTTGTTGACGTTGTAGGGCTTGAGGCTGTTCAGCCATGTCCGGGCCGTGCCCTGGAGCATGAGAGGAACATACTTCACGGCAACGCGCTTGTTGCCGTTTGCTATGTTGACGGTAGTGGAGTAGTCAACCAACCAATCTTCCGGCCTCACGGAGCCATTGTACTTGGGCGTATCTCGAGGGAGCAAGAGCCCTTTGGGAAAGGGCTCGTCGCGAATGCGGGGGCCGAAACAAGGCGGGCCGATTGCATCTTCTTCTTCTACTGCCAGGGATCGAGCCAGTCGGTCAATCCGGTGGCGGGCGTCGTTCTCTCCGACTCCTTCACGGGGGCCTAGCCACTCTCAGAGAGTCGGGTGCCCAACAGCCAGCGGGGAGACGCGCCTCTCCCTTCGTGGGGGAAGCGGATGATCGCCCCACTGCTCGACTGCTCGAGGACGGCCGTCTTGGTCACGCTCGATGATGATGCGTGTCCGGCTACGGCTAGCAGCTGACTTTTGGTCTCTTCGGTCATGGGCACCACCTGTCAGTCTTCGGGAGATCGTGCCGTGTTCACAGCGGGGGTGGGGGGAGGTTCTCGGTGTGCAGGTCGGGTTCCACCATGCGGCAGCCAGCTTCTTGTTGTGCGATAGCGTCGAGGAGCTGCTAGACGCACTCTGTCATGCCGCATCGCTCGTCACCCTACAGCTGATCCAGTTCATCTGCTGCCGCCTGGGCAGCATGCAGATTCTCCAAAGGCGTGGCATAGACAGGATGGTCGGCACCAAGCATGCTGGCGACGGCCACGCCATGCTGCCGAACGGTGCCAAGCCGGCTCGGCTCGCCAGCAGCCGACGTGTCGATCTTGCGTTGGTAGGCTTCGCTGAGGGGCCTCATGGCCGCCAGCTTCTGGGCGCACTCGAGGAGCGAGACACGGAAGGCCTCCAACGTTGTTCCATCCGTGTTCTCCGCAACGGGCGCGGATAAGCCCCGCACTGCCATCTACGACGGGTCATGAGCAGCCCCATCGGAGGTTCCATTGTGGCTGATGACCAGCGCCTCCATGACAGTGCTAGTGCTGGCGCTGCTGGTCGCAGGAGGGAGCGGGTCGTCAATGACCACCATGTTGGCGGGGAAGGAATCAGGGGATGCCACGTCGAAGTCGACGAGCATGGGGTCGGTGGAGCCAACAGACTCTATGTCGAAGGCGGGCTCGTTAGCGATGTTGATCTTCCAAAGGAAGTCGATGAGGCAGCTTTCGGAGCGGGTTGCACCCGCGTCGGGCGCAGGCTTGTCGGAGAGGCGGATCCCGCCGATGAGGTCAGCGAGACTGCTCGCGGTGCAAGTGGCTTCTGTGCCGCGCAGCGTTTCGACGCGGACGCCATCCGGCGTGCCGGGCTGGCTACGTTCGCTGGGAAGGAAAAGGGTTCCCGTCCAGAACGTGTTTTCGGACGACGGTGCACCTTGCCCCATGGTGGCACCAAATGTCGGGATTGTGCAGCGACATATGCCAAGGGATGGCTAATCCTGGAGAGGGACAAAAGTACGTCGCCAGGCTCTAGAAGCGGGAGTGAGTGAGACTGCATACGCTTGTGAATCTTACCCAGGTTCGGGGCTCTCCGAGGAAATAACACCCCTAGTCCTGCTCTGCGGGGTCTCTACATGATCACTATCTCAACAAGGTAGCTACAAGCTTGCTCCTTGAGCTATTTGGCTAGAGGGAGAAGAAGAACAAGGCTATCCCTACTTCACTCTCTCTATGTGGGTGTGTGTCTTCTAAGGTTCTGGACCCCTTCCATGGGGATGCATGGGGGTTTATATAGGCCTACCCCCCTGATACATCTCCAACGTATCTATAATTTTTTATTGCTCCATGCTATATTATCTTTTGTTTTGGATGTTTATGGGCTTTATTATACACTTTTATATTATTTTTGAGACTAACCTATTAACCTAGAGCCCAGTGCCAGTTTCTGTTTTTCTCTTGTTTCAGTGTTTCGCAGAAAAGGAAAATCAAACGGAGTCCAATTGACCTGAAACTTCACGGAACTTATTTTTCGAAGGAAAGCAACCCGAGAGACTTGGAGTCCACGTCAAGGAAGCTTCGAGGAAGCCACGAGGTAGGGGGTGCACCCTCCACCCTCGTGGTCCCCTCGTGGCTCCCCTGACGTACTCCGTCCGCCAATATATCTCCATATACCCTAAAACGATCGGGGATCACAATAGATCGGGAATTCCGCCGCCAGAAGCCTCCGTAGCCACCGAAAGCCAATCTAGACCCGTTCTGGCACCCTGCCGGAGGGGGAATCCCTCTCCGGTGGCTATCTTCATCATCCCGGTGCTCTCCATGATGAGGAGGGAGTAGTTCTCCCTCGGGCTGAGGGTATGTACCAGTAGCTATGTGTTTGATCTCTCTCTCTCTCTCGTGTTCTTGATTTGGCACGATCTTGATGTATCGCGAGCTGTGCTATTATAGTTGGATCTTATGTTTCTTCTCCCCCTCTACTCTCTTGTAATGGATTGAGTTTCCCCTTTGAAGTTATCTTATCGGATTGAGTCTTTAAAGATTTGAGAACACTTGATGTATGTCTTGTCGTGCATATATGTGGTGACAATGGGATATCACGTGATTCACTTGATGTATGTTTTGGTGACCAACTTGCGGGTTCCGCCCATGAACTTATGCATAGGGGTTGTCACACGTTTTCGCCGTGATTCTCCGTTAGAAACTTTGGGGCACTCTTTTAAGTTCTATGTGTTGGTTGAATAGATGAATATGAGATTGTGCGATGCTTATCGTATAATCATACCCACGGATACTTGAGGTGACATTGGAGTATCTAGGTGACATTAGGGTTTTGGTTGATTTGTGTCTTAAGGTGTTATTCTAGTACGAACTCTAGGGCTGTTTGTGACACTTATAGGAATAGCCCAGCAGATTGATTGGAAAGAATAACTTTGAGGTGGTTTCCTACCCTACCATAATCTCTTCGTTTTTTCTCCGCTATTAGTGACTTTGGAGTGACTCTTTGTTGCATGTTGAGGGACAGTTATGTGATCCAATTATGCTATTATTGTTGAGGGAACTTGCACTAGTGAAAGTATGAACCCTAGGCCTTGTTTCAACGCATTGCAATACCGTTTGTGCTCACTTTTATCATTAGTTACCTTGCTGTTTTTATATTTTTAGATTACAAATACCTTTATCTACCATCCATATACCACTTGTATCACCATCTCTTCGCTGAACTAGTGCACCTATACAATTTACCATTGTATTGGGTGTGTTGGGTACACAAGAGACTCTTTGTTATTTAGTTGCAGGGTTGCTTGAGAGAGACCATCTTCATCCTACGCCTCCTACGGATTGATAAACCTTAGGTCATCCACTTGACGGAAATTTGCTACTATCCTACAAACCTATGCACTTGGAGGCCCAACAACGTCTACAAGAAGAAGGTTGTGTAGTAGACATCAAGCTCTTTTCTGGCACCGTTGCCAGGGAGGTTAGCGCTTGAAGGTATATCTTTAGATCTTGCAATCGAATCTTTTTGTTTCTTGATTTAGCACTAGTTTAGTTTATAAAAGAAAACTACAAAAAATAGAATTGAGTTTGCCTCACACGCTTCATCTTTTTAATATCTTTCGTGAGTATGATGGAAAGGAAAATTGTGCCAAAGTATTAGAAGAAGAATTCATGAGAATGTTTGGCACTAAATATTTGAATGATGAGCATGATTGCAATATTGTTAGTATGAATTCCTTGAATATCCATGATGCTAATGATATGCAAAGCCACAAGCTTGGGGAAGATATGTTTGATGAAGATGATATTTTTAGTCCCCCAAGTTTTGATGTGAAAATTTATTATGATGATAGCATGCCTCCTATTTATGATCATTATGTTGATAAAAGTGGTTTCAGAGAGGTCATGACTTTATTTTGTGATGAATCCACTATTTTGGAAGAGGTTCCAATTGATTATGAGAACAAAGTTGCTATCTATGATGATTATTGTGATGACTTGTATGCTATAAAGAATAATGATATCCATGAATCTTGTCATCATGATTTTAGTTTTCAATTGGATTATGCCTCACATGATAATTATTTTGTTGAGTTTGCTCCCACTATTATTCATGAGAAGAATTTTGCTTGTGTGGAGAGTAGTAAATTTTCTATGCTGGTAGATCATGAAAAGAATGCTTTATGTGATGGTTATATTGTTGAATTCATTCATGATGCTACTGAAAATTATTATGAGGGAGGAATATATGCATGTAGGAATTGCAATATTATCAAGTTTCGTCTCTATGTGCCTAAAATTTTGAAGTTTTGCTTGCTTTACCTTCCTAAGCAAGTTGATTCTTGTTCCCATAAGTTGTTTGCTCACAAAATACCTATGCATAGGAAGTGGGTTAGACTTAAATGTTCTGGTCATATTCTTTATGATGCTCTCTTTATGTTTCTATTCTTATCTTTTATGTGAGCATCATTGAAATCATCATGCCTAGCTAGGGGCGTTAAACGATAGCGCTTGTTGGGAGGCAACCCAACTTTATTTTGATTCCTTGCTTTTTTTCCTGTTTAGTAATAAATAATTCATCTAGCCTCTGTTATGATTGAGTTTTTATGTTTTAATTAGTGTTTGTGCCAAGTAGAACCGTTGGGAAGACTTGGGGAAAGTCTTGTTGATCTTGCTGTAAAAAACAGCAACTTTAGCACTCACGAGAATTGCTGCCATTTTTATTGGAGAGTGCTATTTAGTTAATTCTTTTTGAAGATGATTAATAGATAAATTCCTCACGTCCAGAAATTTATTTGATAATTGTATGAGTTCCAGAAGTATACTTTTGATCCAGATTACTACAGACTGTTCTGTTTTTGACAGATTCTGTTTTCGATGTGTTGTTTGCTTCTTTTGATGAATCTATGGCTAGTAAAATAGTTTATAAACCATAGATAAGTCGGAATACAGTAGGTTTAACACCAATATAAATAAATAATTAGTTCATTACAGTACCTTGAAGTGGTGATTTATTTTCTTATACTAACGGAGCTTACGAGTTTTCTGTTATGTTTTATGTTGTGAAGATTTCAAGTTTTGGGTAAAGATTCGATGGATTATGGAATAAGGAGTGGAGAGAGCCTAATCTTGGGGATGCCCAAGGCACCCCAATGTAATATTCAAGGACAACCAAGATCCTAAGCTTGGGGATTCCCCGGAAGGCATCCCCTCTTTCGTCTTCGTTCATCGGTAACTTTACTTGCAGCTATATTTTTATTTACCATATGATATGTGTTTTGCTTGGAGCGTTATTTTATTTTCTTTAGTTTTGCTTGATGTTTGAATAAAATACCAAGATCTGAAATTATTAAATGTTAGAGTGTCTTCCCACAGTTGCATAATTATTCGACTACTCATTGATCTTCACTTTTATCTTTCGGAGTAGTTTGTCATTTGCTCTAGTGCTTCACTTATATATTTTTAGAGCACGGTGGTGGTTTTGTTTTATAGAAACTATTTATCTCTCATGATTCACTTAGATTATTTTGAGAGACTTAAATAGCATGGTAATTTTCTTAAATAATCCTAATATGCTAGGTATTCAAGATTAGTAAAATTTTCTTAGGAGTGTTTTGAATACTAAGAGAAGTTTGATGCTTGATGATTGTTTTGAGATATGGAGGTAATAATATCAAAGTCGTGCTAGTTGAGTAGTTGTGAAATTGACAAATGCTTGTGTTGAAGTTTGCAAGTGCCGTAGCATGCACGTATGGTAAACATTATGTGACAAATTTGAAAGATGAGGTGTTATTTGATTGTCTTCCTTATGAGTGGCGGTCGGGGACGAGCGATGGTCTTTTCCTACCAATCTATCCCCCTAGGAGCATGCACGTAGTGCCGATGTTTTTGACGACTTGTAGATTTTTGCAATAAGTATGTGTGTTCTTTATGACTAATGTTGAGCCCATGGATTATACGCACTCTCACCCTTCCATCATTGCTAGCCTCTTCGGTACCATGCATTGCCCTTTCTCACATTGAGAGTTGGTGCAAACTTTGCCGGTGCATCCAAACCCCGTGATATGATACGCTCTATCAGACATAAACCTCCTTATATCTTCCTCAAAACAGCCACCATACCTACCTATTATGGCATTTCCATAGCCATTCCGAGATATATTTCCATGCAACTTTCCACCATTCTGTTTATCATGACACATTCATTATTGTCATATTGCTTAGCATGATCATGTAGTTGACAAAGTATTCGTGGCAAAGCCACCGTTCATAATTCTTTCATACATGTCACTCTTGGTCGATTGCATATCCCGGTACACCGCCAGAGGCATTCATATAGAGTCATCTTTTGTTCTAGCATTGAGTTGTAATCATTGAGTTGTAAATAAATAGAAGTGTGATGATCATCATTTTCTAGAGCATTGTCCCAAGTGAGGAATAAAAAAAAGGGAAAGGCCATAAAAAAGAGAAGGCCCAAAAAGAGAAAGGCCATAAAAAAAGAAGGCCCAAAAAAATGAGAGAAAAAGAGAGAAGGGACAATGCTACTATCCTTTGCCACACTTGTGCTTCAAAGTAGCACCATAATCCTTATGATAGAGAGTCTCTTGTTTTGTCACTTTCATATACTAGTGGGAATTTTTCATTATAGAACTTGGCTTGTATATTCCAACAATGGGCCTCCTCAAGTGCCCTAGGTCTTCGTGAGCAAGCAAGTTGGATGCACACCCACTTAGTTTCTTTTGTTGAGATTTCATACATTTATAGCTCTAGTGCATCCGTTGCATGGCAATCCCTACTCCTTGCATTAACATCAATCGATGGGCATCTCCATAGCCCATTGATTAGCCTCGTTGATGTGAGACTTTCTCCTTTTTTGTCTTCTCCACATAACCCCCATCATCATATTCTATTCCACCCATTGTGCTATATCCATGGCTCGCGCTCATGTATTGCGTGAAAGTTTATAGGTTTGAGATTACTAAAGTATGAAACAATTTCTTGGCTTGTCATCGGGGTTGTGCATGATGAGAGCATTCTTGTGTGACGAAAATGGAGCATGACTAAACTATATGATTTTGTAGGGATGAACTTTCTTTGGCCATGTTATTTTGAGAAGACATGATTGGTTAGTTAGTATGCTTGAAGTATTATTATTTTTATGCCAATATGAACTTTCATCTTGAATCTTTTGAATATGAATATTCATGTCAAGTAGCACTCCGCATCAAAAATTCTGTTTTTATCATTTACCTACTCGAGGACGAGCAGGAATTAAGCTTGGGGATGCTGATACGTCTCCAAGGTATCTATAATTTTTTATTGCTCCATGCTATATTATCTTTTGTTTTGGATGTTTATGGGCTTTATTATACACTTTTATATTATTTTTGGGACTAACCTATTAACCTAGAGCCCACTGCTAGTGCCAGTTTTAATTTTTCCCTCGTTTCAGTTTTTCGCAGAAAAGGGAAAGTCAAATGGAGTCCAATTGACCTGAACTTCACGGAACTTATTATTGGAAGGAAAGCAACCTGGGAGACTTGGAGTCCACTTCAAGGAAGCTTCGAGGAAGCCACGAGGTACGGGGCGCGCCCTCCACCCTTGTGGGCCCCTCGTGGCTCCCCTGACGTACTTCTTCCGCCTATATATCTCCATATACCCTAAAACGATCGAGGAGCACAATAGATCAGGAGTTCCGCCACCAGAAGCCTCTGTAGCCACCGAAAGCCAATCTAGACCCGTTCCGGCACCCTGCCGGAGGGGGAATCCCTCTCCGGTGGCTATCTTCATCATCCCGGTGCTCTCCATGACGAGGAGGGAGTAGTTCTCCCTCGAGGCTGAGGGTATGTACCAGTAGCTGTCTATTTGATCTCTCTCTCTCTCTCTCTCTCTCGTGTTCTTGATTTGGCACGATCTTGATGCATCGCGAGCTTTGCAATTATAGCTGGATCTTATGTTTCTTCTCCCCCTCTACTCTCTTGTAATGGATTGAGTTTCCCCTTTGAAGTTATCTTATCGGATTGAGTCTTTAAAGATTTCAGAACACTTGATGTATGTCTTGCCGTGAATATCTGCGGTGACAATGGGATATCACGTGATTCACTTGATGTATGTTTTGGTGACCAACTTGCGGGTTCCGCCCATGAACTTATGCATAGGGGTTGGCACACGTTTTTGTCATGATTCTCCGGTAGAAACTTTGGGGCACTCTTTGAGGTTCTATGTGTTGGTTGTATAGATGAATCTGAGATTGTGTGATGCTTATTGTATAATCATACCCACGGATACTTGAGGTGACATTGGAGTATCTAGGTGACATTAGGGTTTTGGTTGATTTGTGTCTTAAGGTGTTATTCTAGTATGAACTCTAGGGCTGTTTGTGACACTTATAGGAATAGCCCAACGTATTGATTGGAAAGAATAACTTTGAGGTGGTTTCGTACCCTACCATAATCTCTTCGTTTGTTCTCCGCTATTAGTGACTTTGGAGTGACTCTTTGTTGTATGTTGAGGGATAGTTATATGATCCAATTATGCTATTATTGTTGAGGGAACTTGCACTAGTGAAAGTATGAACCCTAGGCCTTGTTTATCACAATGTTCTACATGAATTTTGATTCAGGTTTGTAGGTCAGCGGTGCTTTTCAAATCAAGGTTGTACGGCGCCAGCTTTTGTTTGTCCCCTTCGATGGCTGCCCCACAGAAGTATATATCCTCCCGAGACATGAAATCGTGGAGCTCACCTGGTATGGAGGACGCGTGTATGATGTGGTACACCAAAACATCATCTTCGAGGCACAGCTGAAGGACGGTGGCGCGTTGGATCTTCCCAGTGGCACGCTCTGTGCACTCTTCGTCGAGACCGATGACCTTTATCTCTACCTTTTGGAGGGAGTTGGATACATTGTTGATCCACTTCCGAACAACCCTTGGGTGGTCGGTGACGGTGGCAACTATGCTCAACGAGCCTTCGACAAGGACATGTTGGACGCTAAAAACCTGCATCCGGATCTCTTTCGCCATTCGGAACCGCTGGACCGGAGGGCTATGGTTTGAAGAATTAGGATT
The DNA here is from genome assembly GCA_034509565.1 of Triticum monococcum. Classification (NCBI taxonomy): domain Eukaryota; kingdom Viridiplantae; phylum Streptophyta; class Magnoliopsida; order Poales; family Poaceae; genus Triticum; species Triticum monococcum. The sequence goes on from CM067841.1 coordinate 359,231,397, forward strand.
AGATGGCTAGTCTAACTGAAGAAGATGATTATTTCAAGGGTCTTTGGAATTACTCTAGATGTATGTGAAGAGGTTAAAACAATGTGAATGTAGTGGGGTTTGGATGCAAATGAAGATTAAGGAGAGGTGAAGAAGCCGAGGAAAATCGTTTCCCGGTGGAGAAGTAAATGGGAGAAGTGGCTTGCATGCATTTGATTAGACAGCTAGGTGGACTAAACGAAAAGGCTATGCGGGTAGGTTGAGGAGTGGTACATGTCCATGTACGTGCCCATCCTTCTAGCGCTACATGTGCCACGGGCTAGTTGAGGTCACTCTTTCGAATCACTGTGGCGAGACATTTTATGATTTCTTTTTATTGCTACACCCCTCCTGACAGGTGGGACCTATGCAAACAGATATAAAAAATGTGTCATAGCTCGTTTGGGTGGATATTGGCGCGTGCATGGGAGACACAACATTCTCTGGTTAAGGAATATGTGGTTATCCTAAAAAAAGAAATAAAAACCTTCTTCGCGCGTCCGCATGCACGAGAATTTGGTTCTGCTTGCAATATGGATGATACCTGGAGGATGAAGTAAACCCAGAGGCATGCTAGCACGGGAGACCTATTTCCTCTATACAGTTCTACTCCACATGTTCCTACTAGTAGTAGTACAACTGTGGTACACTTGATGGTCAAACTATTATTCATCCGGTCCTCACAGTGAACTAACAAGACCCTACGCCCGAGGTGACACCAGTCCAGGCAGCGTGTTCGGGTTACCAAAGTCAGCCTCACCTTGTGCACTCTGCAGTCACTGTCACCGCCTCTGCATAGCATGCCTCGCCTCGTCTCCCTCTCCCCTAGCACCAGTCCATCTCCATCTCTGTCTCACCGGAGATCCCGAAGTCACTCTTCATCATCTCACTATGCCCTCGTGTACCCTCGCTTCGCTCGCCTCCCCCAGTACCACTATTCCCTCGCTAGCTGCTCCAGCACTGAGAGCCTTCTCCCCCATAAATCAAGCCCCAAAAACCCACCCTTCCAAACTCCACCATGGCCGAACGCGAACCGCGCAACATCTATATGAGCCGTGATTGGAGAAATCTCCCCAGTGACATCCTCGACCTCTGTTGTTCGTGTATAGATATGTTGAGTGCCCTGCGGCTGGCTGCATGCTCGTGGGACATGCACGGGGCCATCATCGAAGCGAGGCCTAAGATTTTCAAGACACGTGAGTCGTCATACATAATTTCCCTCGACTTCGATCCGATCACCATCGCCCGAAACTTCTTGGAAGGTATGTATTGGGTCAGCATGAACTCCCACTAGATGGCTGCCGTTAGAAAAGACCGGAAAAAGTTGGTGCTCGTGAACTTGCACACCTCCCATGAGATTATCCTTCCCACGTTGGATTATATAGGGTTTTACCGTCGCGGTCCAAGTCCTCTAGATTACAAAGTCAGTTGGACGCACCTTTTTGCAGAAGATTCTAATCTGCCCGAGATGCGAATTACGTAGACTTCAAGCTAATTGCCTTGTTCGACCGCGGGCTCGCCTATATTTCCGGTGGTACCTTCTTTAGCTGGAGACAGCTTACCTCGCAGTGGATCGTCAAAGCTGATACACACTTCTGTGATGCTATTAAACACAATGGCATCATCTACGCATCGACAAAGCAGATGGCACCACGTATTGCTAGGACGGCGCATGTAAGTTGTTTCCGCCAGATGTTAATGATAATGCCATGACACTGTTTGAACTTTTTGGGATGATTGGCATATCCCTGTTTGAGCAGAATTCGAGTAGAACTATGGCAATGTATTAGAGATGCCGTAAATCAGCTATATTTGGAATGAGTTAATTCATGCGATTGTGACCATGTCATCACAGCCAATTTGTACCCGTGAATAATCAAACGGTTAGGAAGATATGGATATTCTCCTTATTTTATAGTAATCTATATACTACTAAATATGAGTGTGTATCAATGGCCATGTTAGTTTCCTCATTTTCATGATGTAGAAACATGCATCACACTGTTGGTTTCATCTAACCATACATTAGGGAAGTAAGTGTGCATATGGAGAACTCTATATTTGGAAGTAGTGAAATCCTGTAATGCTTACACCATGTGTACATACCTATATTCGCCCTTCAGTAATCACTGGCTAGAATAATATCCTCACAAAAAAATTGCCCACAAAACATGAGTATATAACAATGCATGGTATGTTAGTTTCCTTGAAGAATTTGTTTGTGAGGACAGAACATGATTACATAACATGCATGACATGGTAGTTTCCTATGAAGAATCGATTGCGAGATAACATGAGTATAACCATGCATGGCACTTCTATATTTTTGAACCCATTATGCATTTCCCTGTATTTTCCTCCCAGTTCCAAAAGGGACATATCAATGTTGTTTCTTGCATTATCCTACTTGTACTCTGAACAATGCTGATCTTACATTAACAATGCATGTCCTTTTTGATATGATGTAGTGTCCCTACAGTTACTGCCCTTTGTAATCACACCATCTTTGCCAAAAACAGGGAAGCACAACTGGTTCCTCGCTCGATTAGACGACGGCCAAAGACTAATGATCATTTGCACACATGAGCCAGAAAATTTATATTGCAAAAACCCCACTGTGTACAAGCACCGTGAAATACGTGAGTATCCGGATAGTGGTTGTTACGTCTATGAGCAGGATACTAGCTTGGTGGGGCCTTCGGGATTTTTGAGTTGGAGGCAGGTAAACAACCTTGGTTCACACTCTCTGTTTCTCGGACTCAATTATCCAATTAACCAGGAGATCACCGTTGGCAAGGACCTTGATGGCAGAGAGGCTCTATTTTCTATGGAAAATTGTGTCTCCACGGCGAGCCCTAGGACTTTGGGAGCAAACTCCCCTGATTGTCAACGATGCAGCCTGCAGCCAAAAGAAGGTGAGAATGACAAAGGCACCTGGATTAACTTTGATCCTTGGATGTCTCAAGTACGACAGGCAGTCATGTGGTTCAAGCCTTCAGGTTGATAGGTAATTGGGCTATTGCGTCAATAGGGTGGAGTACTAGTGTCTCCGGATCACTGTTCGCTGAAGCGGGGCTGCAAATTATGATGGTGTTGGATCATCCCTCTTCGAATGACTTGTTCTCTTTGCTGCTTGTTCTGGATGGGTAGTTCTCTCTTTTATTATGCATATTCCTTGTCATTTGGTCATCCTCATCTATGTCACTCTTACTATGTAGTAGTTGCCTCTATTTAGAATGTCATTCTCATCTGGATGATGAGAGTCTGAGTGTTGCAGATGGGTGCGTTTTGGTGGTGTAGCAAGACTTCTTATGAACTATCATGTCTTGCTGTTTATGTCAATAGTAGTCGCTAGTCAGTGTTTGAATGTTGTATATATCATTGTTTCGAACTGTTTATTGTATCAAACTACTGGTGGGCTAAATGAGGGCATCACCATTCTCCAATGTTCAGAGTATATCTCCTTTTTTCAAGTTATAATTTGAGCTCAGTGTCTTTTCGATGATGTACACTTGTTTGGGTCAGTGAGGTGTCGTTGAATATGGGCCGAGTAGTAACGCAATGCCAAATAGGTCAAGTATGACTCTCAGGCCGGGCTCCCAAAAGATCCTCAAAAAAGGGTCGGGTTCTCAAAAAAAGAAAGAATAAGGACTCTTAGGTCGACATGTGGGCGCCACCGGTGGTTTCATGCGCTTCCGCGCTGAGAGCATATTGGCGCGTGTTCGAAATTCATGCTACCTTTTCATCCCCAATCTCTTGCCCCTCCCCCACCTCTGGAATCTTGATTCCTACTCTAGTTCCCCCCAAATCCCCCTCCTGTACTCCCTGTACTCAAGTGCACTATCATGTCGCCGGTCAACGCGGATCTCCGAGCCGGAGATCCTGAGGTCCGTCCTGCCTTCGGGTGTTGTGTGCTATCACTCAACAGTGTCATGGCGGGGCTTGCAGTTTGCCGACAAAGTGATGATGGTAACCATCAATGGTGACCGGCCTCGCATCTCGCCGGACGAACTTATCAAAGCTCTTGGCGTTGCGCACAACATCCAAATAAGTGACTTGCTCGTCGAAGTCTGTCCGCCACCGGCTGATTTCTTTGTAAGGTTCCGGACAACTTTCGACCGTAGTCGTGTGTTCGAATCTTCCTGGCATTTGTTCTGTGATGGCGCGCTGGTGAGCTTTGATCGGTGGCACCCAGGATGGGGCTCGGTTCCCTTCGAGCTTGAGTTTTTAAAAAAGCTTACCTTCCATGGCATACCTCGACGTGCTTGGAACAACGAGTCCATGAATGAGCTTATCAACGACCTTGGAGGTGAGCTCGTAAGTATGTTTGTTCCTCCAGATAGCTAGGTCTGACGGTTATGGCATGGATGAAGAAGCCGTCCACCATACTAAAGGTGACTGGTCTTGATATACCGGTGCAAGAATCGGGGTTGCACTATTCGTCACCACCAAGGCCGCCGCGGACCACGTTAGGGATGTAACTGTATCGAGTGTTCGTGCATGTCGAAGAAGTGGTCAATCCATCAATCGAAGTCCTGCCACCGCCATCGCTGGTGCCAGGGTCTGTCGACGACGACTAATATGGTAGTCAACGTCAGACTTTCCCTGTGTTGCTCGGAACGATGGATGGCATAGGGCCTATTCCATCGCGCGGCGGAGGCCACTGCTTCTTTGGGAGAAGAGGCAGAGCTGGCTGCCTGGATGTGCTCTAATTTGAGATAACAACTGAATCTTGTCAGATACTAGTTAAATCGGAGCTATGGGTGTGAAGCACTGTTGTGCCAATACATTTGATTGTGACCTGTTCTATTTTTGTACCTGAACTTTTTTTAGAAAGGGTTGTACGTCAACATAATGTGCTAGCAGAACTTATTGTGTTGTCTGTCTGTTTTCTTTGCATGACATTCAAGATATTTCCCCATCATTGATAAAGACAATGAACCGTTATGTACGAGTTCGTTGGTTTCAACATAGCCCTACTCGTAGCGATCCGCTGCTTCCACCCTGATTGTGCCGCCTGCGTGAAATTTTTGTATGCAAGTTCAGTGTGCTATGATGTTCTATATGATTGTGTCAACTATATAAGATTTTACTCGGCATCAGCAATGCATATGGCTGAAAGATGTATTTACGAGCACCGACCGATGGGTCTCTCTCTCACACACACACACACGCACACACACACTTAATGTATTAATTGAACTCAGTGACTTCAAAAAGTTGTATAGAAGCCTTGTTTGGGCCTTTCCGGCATCGCTGAATGTGGGCTGAGTAGCTATGTAAAGTTTTACTGTACTACACATGCCCTTTTTTTAACATCAGCAATGCAACTAGGCCGACAGTTGTACACAATATCCGGGTCAACTAGTTATTCTCCTCCCTGTCGGGCTGAATTTTTTTGCTAGGAGGGATGCATTAGGCTTAACAAGAAAATGGACATTAAGAAATAATAAGTGAGATGTAATTATAAAAACTAGGTAGTAACTATAAAAAATGCACCAAACACGTAATTAGTTTTAAAATATATTATTTTTGGATTTTGGTAATTTTAATTTCATTACTTGTTGCGCGCTCAATATTTCGTTGGATTTTTACGTAATACAAATTTATTTTGAAATTATATTTAATCTTACTAGTGATGTTGCTTGAAGCTACGTCGGTATTTCCCCAAAGAGGAAAGGATGATGCAGCACAGCGGCGGTAGGTATTTCCCTTAGATGTGAAACCAAGGTTATCAAACCAGTAGGAGAACCAAGCAACACAACGTAAAGAGCACCTGCACACAAATAATAACTTCTCGCAACCCGACGTGTTAAAGGGGTTGTCAATCCCTTCCGGGGTACGGCGCCTCAAGATAGGCAAACGGTCGTGAGGTAAATTTGTAGTAGATTGATAGATCGAACGCCAAATAAAATAAATAGCAATAAATTGCAGAAAGGTATTTTTGTATTTTTGGTTTAGTAGATCTGACAATAAATGTAACGAAAAAGTATATCGCAAAGGCAAATAATATGAGAAAGAGACCCGGGGGCCGTAGGTTTCACTAGTGGCTTCTCTCGAGAAAAAAAACAAACGGTGGGTGAACAAATTAGTGTTGGGCAATTGATAAAACTTCAAATACTCATGACGATATCCACACAATGATCATTACATAGGCATCACGTCCAAGATTAGTAGACCGACTCCTGCCTACATCTACTACTATTACTCCACACATCGACCGCTATCCAGCATGCATCTAGTATATTAATTTCATGGAGAAACGGAGTAATGCAATCAGAATGATAACATGATATAGACAAGATCTATCTATTTAGAGATATACCCCATCGTTTTATCCTTAGTAGCAACGATACATACGTGTCGATTCCCTTTCTGTCATTGGGATCAAGCACCGTAAGATCGAACCCACTACAAAGCACCTCTTCCCATTGCAAGATAAATAGATCAAGTTGGCCAAACAAAACCCAAATATCGGAGAATAAATATGAGGCTATAAGAGATCGTGCATAAAAGAGATCAAAGAAACTCATATACTTTCATGCATATAAAAAGATAGATCTGATCATAAACTCAAAGTTCATCGATTCCAACAAAGACACTTCAAAAGAGTTATGTCATATGGATCTCCAAGAGACCACTGTATTGAGAATCGAGAGAGAGAGAGAGAGAGAGATAGAGAGAGGAAGCCATCTAGCTACTAACTACGGACCCGAAGGTCTACAAAGAACTGCTCATGCATTATCGGAGAGGCACCAATGGAGGTGGTGAACCCCATCTGAGAGGGTGTCTAGATTGGATCTAGTGGTTCTGGACTCTGCGCCAGCTGGATGAATATTTCATCGACTCTCCTATGGTTTCTGGAATATCGGGGTATTTATAGAGCAAAGAGGCGGTCCGGGGGGCACCCAAGGTGGGCACAACCCACCAGGGCGCGCCTGGGCCTCCTGGCGCACCCTGGTGTGTTGTGCTCTCCTCGGAGCACCCCCCAGGCACAGCCAGGGCCAATTGTGTTCCTTTTGGTCCATCAAAATATCTGTAAAGTTTCATGGCATTTGGACTCTGTTTGATATTCATTTTCTGTGATGTAAAAACCATGGAAAATAGCAACTGGCACTTGGCACTATGACAATAGGTTAGTACCAAAAAATGATATGAAATGATTATAAAACATCCAAGATTGATAATATAACAACATGGAACAATCAAAAATTATAGATACGTTGGAGACATATCAGCATCCCCAATCTTAACTCCTAGTCGTCCTCGAGTAGGGAAGTTATAAAAACAGAATTTTTGATGTGGAATGCTACCTAACATGGCATATCATATTCCATTCTTTATAGCATGGACATTTGGACTTTTATAGTGTTCAAAGCAATAGTCTAGTTTTGACGTGATAATTTAAATACTCAAGCATATCAACAAGCAACTATGTCTTTCAAAATATCAACGCTAAATTATGTTATCCCTAGCCCATCATGCTCAACCATTGATCGATTCATGAAACACACTCGCATACTAGCTATACCCAATACTCAATTACGATCATATTGCCTCCTAGTTGGTGCTTTTATAAGAGAAGATGGAGACTCAAATTCAAAATAAAAATTGCATAAAGTAAAATAAAGGCCCTTCGTAGAGGGAAGTAGGGATTTGTAGAGGTGCTAGAGCTCAAAGCGAAAAACTTAGAGATAAAAACATTTTGGGAGGTGTATCCATCCCACCAACGAAAACGACTTAGCGTTCCCAACACTTCCATGCCAGATATATCATAGGCGGTTCCCAAACAGAGAATAAAGTTTATTCCTTTTTCCACCATACTTTCACTTTCCATGGCTAACCGTATCCATGGGTGCCTTCCATACCAACACTTTCCAAGGAATTTATTATTTGACAACATAAAGTAAATTCATTTTTTCATTTCGGGACTGGGCATCCCTAATACCTTTGCCTTACTCTCGTGCAATGACACGTGAATAAACACTCATCATGAGAATAACACATCTAGCATGGAAAATATTAGCCATCCCTCACCGCTCCGCGAGCGAATCGAACACACAAAAGAGAAGTTTATTTTGAAAATTAGTGATGGCACATGCAAATTTGCTTAGAACGGCAAAAGAATACCGCATATAGGTAGATATGGTGGACTCATGTGGAAAAACTATTTTAAAGGATTTTGGATGCACAAGTAGTGATCATACTTAGTGAAAAATGAAGGCTAGCAAAAGATTGAGAAGCGACCAACCAAGAAACGGATAATCTCATAAGCGAGCGTTAAGCATAATTAACACCGAATAATGAACCACAAGTAGGATATAATTTCATTGCATGACTATTGACTTTCATGCTTGCATAGGGAATCACAAACCATAACACCGGTATTCTTACTAAAGCATAATTACTCATCAAGATGACTCACATATCACATCATCATATCTCAAAACTATTACTAAGAATCAAATTTAATTTGTCCAATGATCTTCATGGAAGTTTTTATTATATCCTTCCTGGATATCTATCACTTTGGAACTAATTTTCATGTGTTGCTTTTGACAAGCTCAAACAAATATAAGTGAAGATCATGAGCATAATATTTCTTTCTTTCCCTCAAATTAAGTTAAGTGAAGCAAGAGAGAATTTCTTGAAAATTTTACTAACTCTCAAATAAATCTAAGTGAAGCAAGCGAGCATTTCTTCAAAAACACTAAGCACATCGTGCTAAAAAATATATAAGTGAAGCACTAGAGCAAGTCCATAGCTCATAAAAGTTTTAAGTGAAGCAAAGAGAGCAATTCTAACAAGTCATGACATAATTTTAACAATTCTAACAAGAAAACGACATCCCAAATAAGTGTGTCCAGAAAGGAATCAAGACTTAAAACACAAAATCAAACAAGCAAAGACTCATATCATACAAGGCGCTCCAAGCAAAACAGATAGTATGTGACGAATAAAAATATAGCTTCGAGTAAAATACCGATGGTCGTTAGAAGAAAGAGGGGATGCCACTCTGGGGCATCCCCAAGCTTAGTTGGTTTCTCATTTCTGGATAATATCTTGGGATGCCGGGGCATCCCAAAGCTTAGGCTCTTCTACTCCTAATTCCTTCATCCATGATAAGATAACCCAAAACTTGAAAACTTCAATCACACAAAACTCAACAAAACCTTCGTGACATCCGTTAGTATAAGAAAATAAATCACTACTATAAGTTTTGCATCAAACCAATTCATATTTTGTTATTTCATTATATCTACTGTATTTCAACTTTTCCATGGCAAAAACTCATCAAAGAAAACCATAGAGCCATCAAAACAAGCACACAACGCAAAGAAAACAGAATCTGTCAAAACAGAACAGTCTGTAGCAATCTGAATATTTAGAATACTTATGTAACTCCAAAAATTCTGACAATTTAGGAAGACCTGAGAAATTTGTATATTGATCTACAGCAAGTGGAATTAGTATTTTATCGCACTCTGGTTAAAAACGAAAATTATTTTCGCTAGCGCAAAAGTTTCTGTTTTTTCAGCAAGATCAAACAACTATCAGCCAAGAAGATCCTAAAGTCTTTACTTGGCACAAACACTAATTAAAACATAAAAAACACAGCCATAACAGTAGCATAATTGTGCTAACACTCAAAAACAGTAAGCAAAAGGCAAAAATATATTTTATCCATTGGGTTGCCTCCCAACAAGCGCTATAGTTTTACGCCCTTAGCTTGGCATAAAGCAAGGATCTAAGTTTTTTCATCCTAGTTTCGAGATCCATAAGATGCCCTCATGATTAATTCATATGGTGGAATAATTCTTGTTATAGTAAAGTGTTCCATACCAATCCTCAAAGGAAATTGGAACTTAATATTGCCTTCTTTCATATCAATCACAGCACCAATAGTGCGTAAAAATGATCTACCTAGAATAATTGGACAAGACGGATTGCAATAAATATCAAGAACAATAAAATCTATGGGCACCTAATTTCTATTTGCAAGAATAAGAACATCATTAATTCTTGCCATAGGCTTTTTAATAGTGGAGTCCGTAAAGTGCAAATTCGAATAACACAACTCAATATCGGTAAGACCAAGCACACCGCAAAAGAGTTACATCACATGGATCTCCAAGAGACCATTTTATTGAGAATCGAGAGAGAGAGAGGAGAGAGAGAGAGAGAGAGAGGAAGCCATCTAGGTACTCACTATGGACCCGAAGGTCTACAAAGAACTACTCACGCACCATCGGAGAGGCACCAACAGAGGTGGTGAACCCCATCTGAGATGGTGTCTAGACTGGATCTGGTGGTTCTAGACTCTGCGGTGGCTGGATGAATATTTTGTCGACTCCCCTAGGGTTTCTAGAATATTGGGGTATTTATAGAGCAAAGAGGCGGTCTGGGGGGCACCCGTGGTGGGCACAACCCACCAGGGCACGCTTGGGCCTCCTGGCGCGCTCTGGTGGGTTGAGCTCTCCTCGGAGCACCCCCCAGGTGCAGCCAGGGCCCATTATATGTTCCTTCCGGTCCATAAAAAATCTCCGTAAAGTTTCATCGAATTTGGACTCCGTTTGATATTGATTTTCTGCGATTTAAAAAACATGGAAAAACAGCAACTGGCATTGGCACTATGTCAATAGGTTAGTACCAAAAATGATATAAAATGATTATAAAGCATCCAAGATTGATAATATAACACCAGGGAACAATCAAAGATTATAGATACGTTGGAGACGTATCAACTAGAAATTTTGGGATAAAAATATTTCGGATCCCATCAAAATGTGGGAAATTTTATTGAATTTTGTTTTGAGCGGTTGGTTGAAATTATTAATCATTGGCCTAGCTAGAAAATTGGTTATACTTTTAACAAACTATAAATGGGCTGTATTAAATTCCAATAGAATTCAAAAATGGGATGTACATTCTTACAAATCGCAAATGGGCTATATGTTCTCTGCCACACACTTGTGGGCCTACTAAGTTGACGCGTATGCAAGGCTTTGTCAACTTATAGTCGACACTCGGTTCTAGCAGCAGTGGCCGTTGGATGTCCATCCAACGGATGTCGTGCTTCTTCTTCAATCTCGGATATTCTTGCTTCAGCCGCCCAAAAAATGATTCCTTCCCCTGACATCTGGGGCACACCGTTCGGGAGGCTGACCTGTGGGCCTACTAAGTTGACACGTACCAAGGGCTTTGTCAACTTAGTCAATATAAACGATTCTAACTACAGTGATCGTACTTTGTCCATCCAACGTTTGCCGTGCTTCTTCAACCTCTGGTCTTCTTGCTCCAGCTGCCCAAACAAGCACCGGTCGTGCCGCCTGCTCCTGCCTCCCGTGTCCGGTTGTGCTGCCACCACTGGCCATGCCATCCCTCTATACTCACCACACCTCATGTTATTCTTCGGCGATGGCAGCCTCACACCACAGCCGAAGCAGTCAACCCACGTACTACCCTCCGCGTGGGCATCCACTGCCATGTCTTCCCCGGCTCCACGTCATTCCCTTCCTAGGCCTCGCCATCATCCACCTCCTTAGTGCTCTCTGCGTGGCGTGGTCAATGTGATCAACGAAGGACAGCCATCGGAAGAGGACTTTAGGCGGTGAGGCCGACAGCTGGACCCACTAGCTACATCTTCGAACACAAGGAAGCTCCTCCTTATTGCTCGCAAAATAAAAAACAATTCCACCCCTGACAGCTAGGACCGACCAGCTATATCTTCGCACGCAAGGAAGTGCGTCCTTATCCTCCCCAACCGATGGTACCCACCCGATCAAAGTGTACGTAGTGTTGTTTGTCTGGTCGCGAACATGTACGTACATACTGGTCGATCGGTCTCTCTGCAAGTATGAATCGTGGGTGAGTAAGTAGCGGCACGTGTCGTTGTAGAGCACCCGACATAGTAGTTCACGCAGTCCCGTCTAAGTCATGTACATGTACGTACATATGGGTGGGATCTCGAGCGCGTAATCACGCATATATATGGACGGCCAAGGCTTGTGTACATGGAGAGGCAACGGATGGCAGAAACAGCATCCTGTTCATCGGGCAGCGAACCAGCTAGGTCGGAATGGAGAAACAACGTCATGTTCATCGGGAGGCAACCAACTAGGTCGGAATGCATCATGTTCAACGGGAGCCAACCAGCTTGGACGAAACAGCCGAAACGGGGTCTGGCCTACCGCAAAACGGAGGAAACGGCCTTTTGTTCGATCGGCCACGGTCGAAACGGGATCCTGTTCATCGGGAGGGGTCTGGCATGCCGCAAAACAGAGGAAACGGACTTGTGTTCGAGTGCCTATGGTCGAAACGGGGTCCTATTGATCAGGAGGGGTGTGGCCTACCGTAAAACGGAGGAAACGTACTTGTGTTGGAGCGCCTACGGTCGAAATGGGGTCCTATTCATCCACTGTCTACTGCCTCGCTCTAGCCTCCACGGGCTATTGTTCATCCACCGTCGACCTCCTCCAGCCTCCACGGGCTACTGTTCATCCACAGCTACTGTTCATCTAGCCTCCAATGGCTGCTGTTCATAGTCTCCACAGGATCCTGTTCATCCACCCCCAACCGGCTGGGGTACGGCAGCCTCCTCGGGGTCCTGTTCATCCAGCGGCAACGGCCTACTACCACGGGGTCCTGTTCATCCACAGCCAACCAACCGGATCGACTCACGGTACCGCACGCATGGTAGCAATGGTCTCTGTTCATCGAGAGGCAACCAAACACTGCCTGGCTACGTCTCGCACGGGGGCTCGATCGGCTTTAGTAAGCAGCAGCAGTGATCGGCCGCTTGGGTTTAGATAGCAGCAGTAGCGAAGGAATTGCTCGACTCTAGTCAGCAGTGAATGAATCGCTCGGGTTCAGTTAACAAACAAGGGATCGATTGCTCGGGTTCAGTAACGTGCGATCGCTCGGGTTCAGTTAGCCAATGCCTCACACACACACGCGTACACGAGAGAAACGCGCAAACCATAGTGCATCGCTTGTCCCTGATCACCCATTGTAACCGGGAAGTCCGTGATATGTTCCTCGCCCTCACTTCTACCATCATTTTTTCCGTCATGGACGGTCCAAAGAATGTCATGCAGCTGCGTCTCCGGCCCGCCGAGGACAAAAGGCCCATTTTATGTCATGATTTTTTTTGTCATAGAAGTAGGAGCCCACCACATCTATGATGATACCAGATTTTGTCAAAATTATCGTCATAGAATTGTCATAAGCATGACAGAAAAAATTTGTTCGGCCCAAAATGTCACGGATGTGTCTTTTTTTGTAGTGACCCCGCCCGCCACCCCCTCCGGTCCCCATTCACACCTGCACAAGCTCCTCCGCGTCTATGCATGGCACTGCCTATCGCGGTGGCAACCACTTAGCTCGCCTCCTGCCGCCGCCGCCAGGCTGCCGGCAAACCCCACCGCATTTCGCCACTTCTGCTTGCCGCCGCCTATCGCCATCGACTTTCTCGACGCTGCTCACGGTCAACCCAGCTCCGCTCGGTTGGGGAATCCGCCGTACTGATGGATCTTTCTCATGGACAACAAGGTAACTAATTTAATGAGATATTATCTCATCTCTTATCCCAGTTGATCTGCCTCCTTTAATCACCCGACCAAAATCGACGTGAATTCATTTTTATTCGAGCTGATTTGAGGGTTTCCTTTTGAGTTTATAGTACACGGACACATCAGGACTTTGCGGCCTCTGCCAGACATCCATGGAGTTCCATCTCACCGTACCAGATGACTTGCGGATGCGTGCGGTATGTTCAATCTCACCCTAAATCGGTTGGCATGGCCTACTTTCCTGAGCATATACTAAATATTGCTACATTTGGATAAAAGGTGCCACATGCACCATATACGTCAAAGGGGATTTTTTACTCTTCCTTCTATATTAGGAAAATTAATGATGTATTGTTCTTTTGATTACTCTCATATTTCCACGACATCATGTTTACCCTATCTGTTTAATTATAGATTTTTGTCCTTCGATTTCAACCGGTGTACAGTTCTTTCAATCTGCGCCCATATTTGCATGTTACCATATTTTCTTTAACAATCCTACCATTTTCTGCAGCGCGTCCCTTGCTATGCAACAGAATCTATAGTGCACAATCTTTCCCTTTGCCTAAATCAAGACTGCAAGGATGTCATACTGAACACAAACCGTGGATTTAAAATCGTTGCTACTATAAGACTTGATGAAGGTAGTGACTCCTATTTTGGCACTGGCCTTTGGAAACAAATTTCTAAGTTTTATGTACTGAAAGCTGGCACTAAAATTGCACTGTACATAAAAGAGCCTAGTCATGAGATATATGCTAACTTCCCCGACGATATCATCTGTCCAGACTTTGTTCGAAGTAAGTTTTCTTTTCAAGTATCTGGATGTTGAGTTACCCGGCAATATCAAATGAATTGTGTAGTATTTAAGCAACCAACTGTTGTTCCATTTTGTTACTATATTCCTACATAATAACTTCTAGTTACCAATACACTTTTCTATTGCCCTGTTTTAACTAAATATTCCCTGTACTCCCACTTCTGTCAAAAAGTTCCACTGACAAGGAGACTCCAGAGGTGGAGAAAGGGCCTGCCAACAAGCGGAGGCATGGCGAGCAAGAACCGCAAGTGACTCTAGCAGGCCTAGACTTCATTAGCATCCTCCCCGATAATATGTTGATAGTCATTATCTCCCTCCTCCCAATCAATTATGGGGCACGGACAACCGTCATTTCCCGACGGTGGCACCCCCTATGGAACTCCACCCCTCTCGACCTCATCGACACCCACGAGCTTTGCCATGGCTATCGCAAAAGCTTGGATGCGTTCTCCAAGATCCTCAGCAGTCACCTTGGCCCAACCAGAGGCGTTAGTATGGGCAAGTTTCGTTCCAACGGCAAGGACTGAGCCAAGCTTGACGACTGGTTCCAATCCCCCACCCTAGATTAGCTCGAGGAGCTCACTTTTGATGATGGGCATATGTGCTCGCTGCCAACGTCCATGCTCCGCCTCGCGCCCACACTGCGCGTCACCAAGTTCAAGAACTGCCATCCCCCTAATGACGCGCCCTCTCTTATTCTACCACCACTGAATCACCTCAAGCTTGTTGATGTTTGCCTCCCAAACGGTGACATGGAGCGCCTTCTCCGTGGCAATTGCACTCGAGTACCTTTGTCTTCAGGCGATCAATGGGTTGAGTAGCTTCCACATCACCTCCATGACTCTCCGGACTATTTATGTGTGTTGCTGGTGTGGCAAGAAGACATCACAAGATGTGTACCACAATATGGTCATTGAGGACACACCTGCACTTCAGAGATTACTTGTCATTGATCAAGAAGGTACAACAAGAATCAGTGTCATTTATGTGCCGAATTGACAGTGGTGGGCTACTCGTCTAACAAATACTCTGAACTTGTTATTAGATCCACACCCGTTCAGGTACAACAGCCGCCTTGTACCTCTCCTTCTACAAATTAACATTATTTCTAATTTTGAAGATGTATGTGCATCTGTCATCCAGAAAATGATTCCAACAAGCTTGACCCCAAAACTGCGCACAGTGAAGGTCTTGGCACTAGAATCTATCGGCCCCAACCTGGAGCAACTTGTCAGTTTCTTGAGATGCTTTCCGTGCCTGGAGAAGCTATATATTGAGGTGATGTTCCTTTCCTGCTAAATGTTAACCATAAGGGAGTTCAATTTGTGACACCTTTTTCCAAGTTTACAATGACAATGTACTACGATTTCTGAAGGATTCTTTTGGAGGATTTCAGTACATACATGTCCCCCTGCCCATATTGGATGCTTGATCCATATGGTTACAATCCATAACCATTTCTCCTTTGGATTCATCTGTACTAGTTTTCTTATGAAACTTTTCATACACTCCAACCTCTTGTGAAGAAGGCTACATTTTTCTAGATTGTAATCAAATGCCCATGTTAATCATGTCAGATCGAAGATGGCATGTTAGTGCATTTTACAAATCCTGCAAACCAAATAGGCATGTATTAGTGAACAAAACTATATGTAGGCACTAACACATTTTCTTATTTTGTAGATAGGATTAGGCCCAGTGGTGGATAATATGATACAATATAACAATCATGTCGAATGCCTAGATTTGCATCTCTCAAAAATTACTTTGAACTCCTACCGAGGGACATTACAGGAGAATATATTCGACAGGTTCTTTGTTGTCAGAGCAAGGGTGCTGAAGGTAATGAGGTTTGCCCTACATTTATTTCGCAAAAATGAATGGTTTGTTGATCAGCGCCGGCGGCTGCAGCAGAATGGAATGGGCTCCGAAAATGCTGAATTTCATTTTGGAACTTTAGATGACAGAGTAATCGGAAGTCATCGTGTCAACCCCATACATGACTTCTCAGTGGATGACTATTGGGGATCGTTGCAGAAATTAAAACTTTCTACGCATCACCAAGATCAATCTATGGAGTAACTAGCAACGAGAGGGGAGTGCATCTTCATACTCTTGAAGATCGCGTGTCGGAAGCGTTGCAAGAACGAGGTTGGAGGAGTCGTACACGCAGCGATTCAGATCGCGGCCGAATTCGATCTAAGCACCGAACAACGGTGCCTCCGCGTTCAACACACATGCAGCCCGGTGACGTCTCCTGCGCCTTGATCCAGCAAGGAGGAGGGAGAGGTTGAGGAAGAAGGCTCCAACAGCAGCACGACGGTGTGGTGGTGATGCAGTGGCAATTCTCCAGCAGGGCTTCGCCAAGCTCACGCGGAGGAGGAGAGGTGTTGGGGAGGGGAGGGGCTGCGCCTTGGATGTGGTGTTGCAGCCCTCCCCTCGCCCCTCTATTTATAGGGAGAAGGGGGAAGGGGGCCGACCCCTCTAGATGAGATCTAGAGGGGGGGCAGCCAAGGGGGAGGGGCTTGCCCCCCAAGCAAGGGGGGCGCCCCCCCCCCCCTTTAGGGTTCCCCCCAAACCCTAGGCGCATGGGCCCTAGGGGGGAATGGCGCCCAGCCCACTAGGGGCTGGTTCCCTTCCACCTACAGCCCATAAGGCCCTCTGGGGCAGGTGGACTCTCCCGGTGGACCCCCGGAACCCCTCCGGTGGTCCCGGTGCAATACCGGTATAACCCCGAATATTTCCGGTGACCGTATGATGACTTCCCATATGTTAATCTTCACCTCCGGACTATTCCGGAACTCCTCGTGACGTCCGGGATCTCATCCGGGACTCCGAACAATATTTGGTAATCACATACAAATCTCTACTCCTAATGGACGAACTGGTTGAATAGTCCCCCCCCCCACTTTCAATCGGTTTATTTTCAACCGGTTTATTTTCAACCGGTTTTTCTTCGTCCCACCTCCCACCAGCCCCTCCCACCGGTTTTTCTCTTTTCTCGTCTGACCGGCAATACCCAACGTATTTATGGTGTATCGAATATGGTAATAAATTTAAATCACCACCAGGTATGGTAAGGCTATCGATCCAGGTATGGCACGCCCTCACCTGATCACCTATCACAATCTCTAGCCCCATGCACGCACCAACGTATTTATGGTAATCAATCATAATTAATCCACGTATAGTAATAAATCAATCCAGGTATGGTAAGGTCATAACTCAGGAAATTTTGAATACGGTAATTATATTGTAATAAATTTAAATTACCCCAAAGGCTATCAATCCAGGTATGGTAAGGCCATAACTCGGGAAATATCGAATATGGTAATAAATTTAAATTACCACCAGGTATGGTAAGGCTATCGATCCAGGTATGGCACGCCCTCACCTGATCACCTATCACAATCTCCAGCCCCACGCACGCACCAACGTATTTATGGTAATCAATAATAATTAATCCATGTATAGTAATAAATCAATCCAGGTATGGTAAGGTCATAACTCAGGAAATTTTGAATATGGTAATTATATGGTAATAAATTTAAATTACCCCAAAGGCTATCAATCCAGGTATGGTAAGGCCATAACTCAGGAAATATCGAATATGGTAATAAATTTAAATTACCACCAGGTATGGTAAGGCTATCGATCCAGGTATGGCACGCCCTCACCTGATCACCTATCACAATCTCCAGCCCCACGCACGCACCAAAGAACCCACCCGGCACCAAACGCAGCTCCTCTCGATCCCCTCGAGTAAACGCCGCCACCGTCGTGCGATTTTCCTGACACAGATGCCGTCGCCGCCTCCTTCCCACCTACGGCGTCCCCCATGTCCATGGTGACGGCGCTCGCGTCCTACACTGACCCTCCGCCTCATATAGGTTGGTCGTTGATGGAGTGGGATGTGCTGCTGCGGTTTGGGGAGGCGCAATCACGATCTCGTTGGGATCTCAGTGTGGACTCGTTCTCTGCGATGAAGGATGGCGCCGCCTCCCTGACAAATGGGATCGGAGGAAGGGGCTCTACGTCGTGAATGTTGGCGAGGCAGCGGCCGAAGGCGAGCCCGACGGTGAGCACGGGTGTTCGCCCCATGAAATAGGCGGCCACGGAGGGCGGATCTTAGGCCACCCCAATCGTCGGTGGCCCTTCCTCCCATCGCTCAACGCCTCCATTCTCTCTCTCCTCTAAATCTTTGTCGCCCTGCCTGATTCCGGCCGACGCCATCCGGCTCTCGCATTGACCACCACCAGCACGGCTGCGGACGAGGCGCAACCGCAGACGCCGCCGCCACCATTCTCATCCACCTCCTCCACCATCCTTCCCAGCCGTCGTCGGGGGCACCCGCCATCTGCGCTCTAGCCCACCCGCTCCCTCCTATCCCCTCCCCCTACCTGCCAGCCCCGTGATACATCGCACAGATGGCAGGTACTACAGCGACCTCCTCCCCAGTGGATCCGGCCTCCTCCGATGGAGATCCATCCTGGGCACCGCCTTCTTCTCATGCGTGCACGTCTATATCAACGTCTCATTCCACCTCACCTGAGCCTTTACCTTCCCACCTCTGCTTCAGATCCACATCACTTTGCAAGGTATGTGCTTGATTGTTCCGAACTGGATCGATGGATTGTGCAAGGTACTTTGGGTGTCGTCATTGACGGCAATTGTCACGCCATGCTACCATCGGAGGGGTCCCTCATCGATCATTAGGGTCTTCCAAACTGCATGAGCTCCATTGAGAAGGATGTTTTTAATTCTGGTTTTGCCTACATGCTTTCTTTGCATGTATCTACTTAGCTAATGTGTTCTTATAGATAGTAGCTGCTGAAGTGGTGATCAAAGTTGTTCACTATAAGGAAACAACCATGATAACAAAAGTGTATATTCCCTGACCTTTGACCTGAAGTACTTTTTCATTAGAAACTTGCAACAGCCAGGCATTGAAATTAGCAACAGCTTTGTACGTACTGAACTAATTTGCAGCAACACGTACTGAACTAAGTTAGGTTATGCTCATCGTTCCAACATGCTTAGTGATAACCACCTAGCAAGCTGATCAAACATGAAAAAATTGAAGTGCTACTGCTAATCGTACTATTCTGAATGTGAAAATCTATTTAATTGGCTCTTCTCTAATTGTACACTTGCATAAATCTCAGATCTTGCAAATTACAGTATAACCATAAAAGTCATGATTTGACTCCTATAGGGCCTTTTGCACTTTAATATGACTAATAATTTGCCTTAATATCACAGATTGTATTACTACCTTTCTAAGTGAATGACATTCAAGAAGGTCATTAAATAAAACCAAGAAATCCTTCTGGTATTGGAGTGTAGGAAAGTTGAGACTATAAAACCAAAAGGTTATATTTACGTTTATTAGAGAAGGTTCTTTACTTTTTATAGGAAAACACAAAATGTTGCGATGTAGAGTCTAGGTGGTGGGCCTCCTTGATCCACTTGGTGGATGAGGGCGACTCCGGTCCTGGCACCCATAGTGCCAGTGATCCAAAAATCATAGGGCCTGGATATAGCTCTAGCAGACGTATGCGGCTTGCGCATCGAGCTTGGTCGTCTCGAGCATGGAGATAGGCGAGTTGTAGACCAAGAGCTGGTACAGAGATAGGCGAGTTGTAGACAAGAGCTGGTGGGCAGCAAGAAACGCATGCACACCAAAGAACAAATCTGAGTCACATGCCTACTTCTATTGGTTTCTACAAAGAGCGGCTAGCTTAGATCTTAGACCAGTCGGTCACTGTCGAGGTTGCCAAGGTGATCTTACAGCATCGCCGTGGGGATTTCTCATGATTTTATGTAGGCAAGCCGCAAGCGGTGGTGGTGATTGGCTGGGTGGTGTCGCTGCCTTGGGAAGAGACGAAGTGATGGTAAAAGTAAGCAGGATCCGATGATTCTTCCGTGAGGATAGCCAAAGTCAAGATGTCGACTACAGACTCGTCGCAGACTTGCAGTGAACCTGGATGCGGCGAGCCTGATTTGTGGATCGATGGCGGGTCTTGACTTTGTTAGGCTGGGATTGGATGGTTGCGGAGGGTGGTGTGCTTGGTTGGGTTCCCATGGAAGAATGTGTCCTCCTCGTGGATCTGGTCATGCCCATCCTAGAGAACATTGTGTCCCTAGCTCCCTCGAGGAGCAAGGACAATGCAAGCGGCAGCAGGGGGTAGGGGTAGATGTGGGGAGGGATGTCGGCGGCTGCTCGAGGTCATCATGATGAAACCCTTGATGTCCCATCTTCATCAATGGAAGTGGAAGAGCACGAAGTCGAGATTGGATAGAAGTTTGAGTTCTTTTTGGCACCGATCGGTTCCCCACTTTAGAGATGTATTTTTTTTGCGTGCGAGCAAACAGTGGGTTGATTCTAAAAGGGATAGGCACTTTTCAACAGAAGTGCATGACGGACCAAAAATATGACCTCATTTTATATGTTTGATAGATATCGTATTATTCGTTGATGTTCGTTCGGTGAAATTTCCTAATATTTGATTGTTGTGTTTCTAATTAGAGCACCCCATAATCACCCAATATGAGGGGATGATTAATGGAAGATACTGATTATAAATTTTGAAGAGCCCGTGGCAACGCACGGGCGTTATACTAGTATTCCTAATAACCCTAGCGTCATCGAACCTTAAGTGTGTAGACCCTACGGGTTCGGGAACCATGCAGACATGACAAAGACAACTCTCCGGCCAATAACCAATAGCGGGATCTAGATACCCATGTTGGCTCCCACATGTTCCACGATGATCTCATCGGATGAACCACGATGTCGAGGATTCAAGCAATCCCGTATACAATTCCCTTTGTCAATCGGTACGTTACTTGCCCGAGATTCAATCGTCGGTATCCCAATACCTCGTTCAATCTCATTACCGGCAAGTCACTTTACTCATTGCGTAACACATCATCCCGTGACCAACCCTTAGTGACATTGAGCTCATTACGATGAAGTCTTACCGAGTGGGCCCAGAGATACCTCTTCGTCATATGGAGTGATAAATCCCAGTCTCGATTCGTGCCAACCCAACAGACACTTTCAGAGATACCCGTAGTGCACCTTTATAGTCACCCAGTTATGTTGTGATGTTTGGCACACCCAAAGTATTCCTACAATATTCGGGAGTTGCGCAATCTCATGGTCTAAGGAAAATATACTTGACATTAGAAAAGCTTTAACAAACGAACTACACGATCTTGCGCTATGCTTAGGATTGGGTCTTGTCCATCACATCATTCTCCTAATGATGTGATCCCGTTATCAATGACATCCAATGTCCATGGTCAGGAAACCGTAACCATCTATTGATCAACGAGCTAGTGAACTAGAGGCTCACTAGGGACATGTTGTGGTCTATGTATTCACACATGTATTATGATTTCCGGATAACATAATTATAGCATGAACAATAGACAATTATCATGAACAAGGAAATATAATAATAACCATTTTATTATTGCTTCTAGGGCATATTTCCAATAGTCTCCCACTTGCACAAGAGTCAATAATCTAGTTACATTGTGATGAATCGAATACCCATAGAGTTCTGGTGTTGATCATGTTTTGCTCGAGGAAGAGGTTTAGTCAACGGATCTGCGACATTCAGGTCCGTATGCACTTTACAAATTTCTATGTCTCCACTTTGAACATTTTCACGAATGGAGTTGAAGCGACGCTTGATATGCCTGGTCTTCCTATGAAACCTGGGCTCCTTGGCAAGGGCAATAGCTCCAGTGTTGTCACAGAAGAGAGTCATCGGGCCCGATGCTTTGGGAATAACTCCTAGGTCGGTAATAAAATCCTTCATCCAGATTGCTTCCTGTGCTGCCTCCGAGGCTGCCATGTACTCCGCTTCACATGTAGATCCTGCCACAATGCTTTGCTTGCAACTACACCAGCTGACTGCCCCACCATTCAAAATATACACGTAACCGGTTTGTGACTTAAAGTCATCCACATCTGTGTCGAAGCTAGCATCAACGTAACCCTTTACAACGAGCTCTTCGTCACCTCCATAGACAAGAAACATATCCTTAGTCCTTTTCATGTACTTCAGGATATTCTTGACCGCTGTCCAGTGTTCCATGCCGGGATTACTTTGGTACCTTCCTACCAAACTCACGGCAAGGTTTACATCAGGTCTAGTACACAAGATGGCATACATAATAGACCCTATGGCCGAGGCATAGGGGACGACACTCATCTTTTCTCTATCTTCTGCCATGGTCGGGCATTGAGCCGTGCTCAATCTCATACCTTGCAATACAGGTAAGAACCCCTTCTTGGACTGATCCATATTGAACTTCTTCAATATCTTTTCAAGGTACGTACTTTGTGAAAGACCAATGAGGCGTCTCGATCTATCTCTATAGATCTTGATGCCTAATATATAAGCAGCTTCTCCAAGGTACTTCATTGAAAAACACTTGTTCAAGTAGGCCTTTATGCTTTCCAAGAATTCTATATCATTTCCCATCAATAGTATGTCATCCACATATAATATGAGAAATGCTACAGAGCTCCCACTCACTTTCTTGTAAACATAGGCTTCTCCATAAGTCTGCTTAAACCCAAACGCTTTGATCATCTCATCAAATCAAATGTTCCAACTCCAAGAGGCTTGCACCAGCCCATAGATTGAGCGTTGGAGCTTGCACACCTTGTCAGCATTCTTAGGATCGACAAAACCTTCCGGGTGCATCATATACAATTCTTCCTTAAGGAACCATTAAGGAATGCTGTTTTGACGTCCATTTGCCATATCTCATAATCATAGAATGTGGCAATTGCTAACATGATTCGGACGGACTTCAGCTTCGCTACGGGTGAGAAAGTCTCATCGTAGTCAACCACTTGAACTTGTCGATAACCCTTAGCGACAAGCCGAGCCTTATAGATGGTCACATTACCATCCACGTCTGTTTTCTTCTTATAGATCCATTTATTTTCTATGGCTCGCCGATCATCGGGCAAGTCAATCAAAGTCCATACTTCATTTTCATACATGGATCTTATCTCGGGTTTCATGGCTTCCAGCCATTTGTCGGAATCTGGGCCCGCCATCGCTTCTTCATAGTTCGAAGGTTCACCATTGTCTAACAACATGATTTCCAGGATAGGGTTGCCGTACCACTCTGGTGCGGAACGTGTCCTTGTGGACCTACGAAGTTCAGTAGCAACTTGATCTGAAGTTTCATGATCATCATCATTAACTTCCTCTCTAGTCGGTGCAGGCACCTCAGGAACATTTTCTTGAGCTGCGCCACTCTCCGGTCAAGAGGCAATACTTCATCAAGTTCTACTTTCCTCCCACTTACTTCTTTCAAGAGAAACTCTTTCTCTGGAAATGATCCATTGTTGGCAACAAAGATCTTGCCTTCGGATCTGAGGTAGAAGGTATACCCAATAGTTTCTTTAGGGTATCATATGAAGACGCATTTTTCCGATTTGGGTTCGAGCTTTTCAGGTTGACGTTTCTTGACATAAGCATCGCATCCCCAAACTTTCAGAAACGACAGCTTAGGTTTCTTACCAAACCACAATTCATACGGTGTCGTCTCAACGGATTTTGATGGAGCCCTATTTAAAGTGAATGCGGCAGTCTCTATAGCATAACCCGAAAATGACAGCTGTAGATCGGTAAGAGACATCATAGATCGTACCATATCTAATAGAGTGCGATTACGACATTCGGACACACCATTACACTGAGGTGTTCAAAGCAACATGAGTTTTGAAACAATTCTGCATTTCCTTAAGTGCGTGCCAAATTCGTGACTCAAATATTCTCCCCCACGATCTGATCGTAAGAACTTGATTTTCCTCTCACATTGATTCTCAACCTCACTTTGAAATTCCTTGAACTTTTCAAAGGTCTCAGACTTGTGTTTCATTAAGTAGACATACCCATATCTACCTAAGTCATTAGTGAGGGTGAGAACATAATGATAGCCACCGCGAGCCTCAACACTCATTGGACGGCACACATCAGTATGTATGATCTCCAATAAGTTGGTTGCTCGCTCCATTGTTCCGGAGAACGGAGTCTTGGTCATTTTGCCCATGAGTCATGGTTCGCACGTGTCAAATGATTCATAATCAAGAGACCCCAAAAGTCCATCTGCATGGAGTTTCTTCATGCGTTTGACACCAATGTGACCAAGGCAGCAGTGCCACAAGTATGTGGGACTATCATTATCAACCTTACATCTTTTGGCATTCACACTATGGATATGTGTAACATCACGTTCGAGATTAAATAAGAATAAACCATTGACCAGCGGGGCATGACCATAAAAGATGTCTCTCATATAAATAGAACAACAATTATTCTCAGATTTAAATGAGTAGCCATCTCGCATTAAACGACATCCAGATACAATGTTCATGCTCAAAAATGGTACTAAATAACAATTATTGAAGTTTAAAACTAATCTTGTAGGTAAATGTAGAGGTAGCGTGCCGACGGCGATCGGATCGACCTTGGAACCATTCCTGACACGCATCATCACCTCGTCCTTCGCCAGTCTCCGTTTATTCCGCAGTTCCTGTTTTGAGTTACAAATATGAGCAACTACACTGGTATCAAATACCCAGGAGCTACTACAAGTGCTGGTTAGGTACACATCAATAACATGTATATCACATATACGTTTGGCATTGCCGGCCTTCTTATCCGCTAAGTACTTGGGGCAGTTCTGCTTCCAGTGACCGTTTCCCTTGCAATAAAAGCATTCAGTCTCAGGCTTGGGTCCATTCTTTGGCTTCTTCCCAACAGCTTGCTTACCGGGTGCGGCAACTCCCTTGCCGTCCTTCTTGAAGTTCTTTTTACCCTTGCCTTTCTTGAACTTAGTGGTTTTATTCACCATCAACACTTGATGTTCCTTTTTGATTTCCACCTCCGCTGATTTCAGCATTGAATATACCTCGGGAATGGTCTTTTCCATCCCCTGCATATTGAAGTTCATCACAAAGCTCTTGTAGCTAGGTGGGAGCGACTGAAGGATTTTGTCAACGACCGCATCATCCGGGAGATTAACTCCCAGCTGAGACAAGCGGTTGTGCAACCCAGACATTTTGAGTATGTGCTCGCTGACGGAACTATTCTCCTCCATCTTACAACTATAGAACTTGTCGGAGACTTCATATCTCTCGACCCGGGCATGATCTTGGAAAACCATTTTCAGCTCTTGGAACATCTCATATGCTCTGTGTTGCTCAAAATGCTTTTGGAGCCCCGGTTCTAAGCTGTAAAGCATGCCGCATTGAACCAGGGAGTAATCATCACTACGCGTCTGCCAAGCATTCATAACGTCTTGTTCTGCTGGGAAAACAGGTGCTTCACCTAGCGGTGCATCAAGGACATATGCTTTCCTGGCAGCTATGAGGATAATCCTCAGGTTATGGACCCAGTCCGTGTAGTTGCTGCCATCATCTTTCAGCTTGGTTTTCTCTAGGAACGCGTTGAAGTTGAGGGCAACATTAGCGTGGGCCATTTGATCTACAAGACATATTGCAATGAATTTTAGACTATGTTCATGATAATTAAGTTCATCTAATCAAATTACATAATGAACTCCCACTCAGATAGACATCCCTCTAGTCATCTAAGTGATACATGATCCGGGTCAACTAGGCTGTGTCTGATCATCATGTGAGATGGACTAGTCATCATCGGTGAACATTTTCATGTTGATCATATCTTCTATACGACTCATGTTCGACCTTTCGGTCTTTCGTGTTCCGAGGCCATGTCTATACATGCTAGGCTCGTCAAGTCAACCTAACTGTATTCCGTGTGTAAATCTGGCTTACACCCGTTGTATGTGAACGTTAGAACCTATCACACCTAATCATCACTTCGTGCTTCGGAACAACAGACCTTAGCAACGGTGCACAGTTAGGGGGAACACTTTCTTGAAATTATTGGGAGGGATCATCTTATTTATGCTACCGTCGTTCTAAGCAAATAAGACATAAAACATGATAAACATCACATGCAATCAAATAGTGACATGATATGGCCAATATCATTTTGCTCCTTTTGATCTCCATCTTCGGGGCGCCATGATCATCATTGTCACCGGCATGACACCATGACCTCCATCATCATGATCTCCATCATTGTGTCTTCATGAAGTTGTCTCGCCAACTATTACTTCTACTACTATGGCTAACGGTTAGCAATAAAGTAAAGTAATTACATGACATTTATGTTGACACGCAGGTCATAAATAAATTAAGACAACTCCTATGGCTCATGCCAGTTGTCATACTCATCGACATGCAAGTCGTGATTCCTATTACAAGAAAATGATCAATCTCATACATCACATATATCAGTCATCACATCCTTTTGGCCATGTCACATCACACGCCATATGCTGCAAGAACAAGTTAGACATCCTCTAATTGTTGTTACAAGTTTTTACGTGGCTGCTATAGGTTTCTAGCAAGAACGTTTCTTACCTACGCCAAAACCACAACGTGATATGCCAATTTCTATTTACCCTTCATAAGGACCCTTTTCATCGAATCCAATCCGACTAAAGTGGGAGAGACAGACACCCGCTAGCCACCTTATGCAACTAGTGCATGTCAGTCGGTGGAACCAGTCTCACGTAAGCGTACATGTAAGGTCGGTCCGGGCCGCTTCATCCCACGATGCCGCCGAATCAAGATAAGACTAGTAACGGCAAGTAAATTGACAGAATCGATGCCCACAACAACTTGTGTTCTACTCGCGCACAGAAACTACGCATAGACCTAGCTCATGATGCCAATGTTGGGGATCATTGCAGAAATTAAAAAATTTCTACGCATCACCAAGATCAATCTATGGAGTAACAAGCAACGAGAGGGGAGTGCATCTTCATACCCTTGAAGATCGCGAGTCAGAAGCGTTGCAAGATCGCGGTTGGAGGAGTCGTACACATAGCGATTCAGATCGCGGCCGAATCCGATCTAAGCACCGAACAACGGTGCCTCCGCGTTCAACACACGTGCAGCCCGGTGACGTCTCCCGCGCCTTGATCCAGCAAGGAGGAGGGAGAGGTTGAGGAAGAAGGCTCCAACAGCAGCACGACGGTGTAGTGGTGATGGAGTGGCAGTTCTCCAGCAGGGCTTCGCCAAGCTCACGCGGAGGAGGAGAGGTGTTGGAGAGGGGAGGGGCTGCGCCTTGGATGTGGTGCTGCAGCCCTCCCCTCGCCCCTCTATTTATAGGGAGAAGGGGGAAGGGGGCCAGCCCCTCTAGATGAGATCTAGAGGGGGGCGGCAGCCAAGGGGGAGGGGCTTGCCCCCCAAGAAAGGGGGGCGCCCCCTTTATGGTTCCCCCCAAACCTAGGCGCATGGGCCCTAGGGGGGAATGGCGCCCAGCCCACTAGGGGTTGGTTCCCTTCCACCTACAGCCCATAAGGCCCTCCGGGGCAGGTGGACCCTCCCGGTGGACCCTGGAGCCCCTCCGGTGGTCCGGGTACAATACCAGTATACCCCCGAATATTTCCGGTGACCATATGACGACTTCCCATATATAAATCTTCACCTCCGGACTATTCCGGAACTCCTCATGACGTCCGGGATCTCATCCAGGACTCCAAACAACATTTGGTGATCACATACAAATCTTCCTAATAACCCTAGCGTCATCGAACCTTAAGTGTGTAGACCCTACGGATTCGGGAACCATGCAGACATGACCGAGACAACTCTCCGGCCAATAACCAATAGCGGGATCTGGATACCCATGTTAGCTCTCACATGTTCCACGATGATCTCATCGGATGAACCACGATGTCAAGGATTCAAGCAATCCCGTATACAATTCCCTTTGTCAATCGGTACGTTACTTGCCCGAGATTCGATCGTTGGTATCCCAATACCTCGTTCAATCTCGTTACCGGCAAGTCACTTTACTCGTTTTGTAACACATCATCCCGTGACCAACCCTTAGTCACATTGAGCTCATTACGATGATGTCTTACCGAGTGGGCCCACAGATACCTCTCTATCATACGGATTGACAAATCCCAGTCTCGATTCATGCCAACCCAATAGATACTTCAGAGATACCCGTAGTGCACCTTTATAGTCACCCAGTTACGTTGTGATGTTTGGCACACCCAAAGTATTGCTACAGTATCCGGGAGTTGCACAATATCATGCTCTAAGGAAAAGATACTTGACATTAGAAAAGCTTTAGCAGACGAACTACACGATCTTGCGCTATGCTTAGGATTGGGCCTTGTCCATCACATCATTCTCCTAATGATTTGATCCCATTATCAATGACATCCAATGTCCATGGTCAGGAAACCGTAACCATCTATTGATCAACGAGCTAGTCAACTAGAGGCTCACAAGGGACATGTCATGGTCTATGTATTCACACATGTATTACGATTTCCGGATAACACAATTATAGCATGAACAATAGACAATTATCATGAACAAGGAAATATAATAATAACCATTTTATTATTGCCTCTAGGGCATATTTCCAATAATGACCCCTTTGCAAAAATTATGAGGTTTCGAAACTAGACTTAGAATTGGTAATATTAGTTTGAACCTCTCTGGTATCCATGTTCAGTGGATCAGCGCAAGCGTTTGCAGCTGATGAGCAGAATTTCATTTCTAATCTCAGTTTGAACCTTGTAATCTTTGAATTTGAGCCATATAACTCTGGAATTTGAATCTTGTAATATTTTAAGCTTTTTGTGGTACGATCGTTGAAATGGCATCGTATGAGACTCGTATATTGGTAGCACTATTTTGACCTTAATATGCAATGGTCTTAGAATTTATTAACCATTCTCGAATCTGTTTACCTTATCGATCTCATAGCACACGATCTGTACAGCTAACTCGCCTGCGATCTTCGACATTACTGCACATAGTTGGTTTCTTCAACCATGTGCCTCGTAGAGCGCATAATTAATTATCGCACTAGAGTGTCCATCATCACCCTTCTATGTAACTTTGACCTCATCACTCACAGGTAAACTTATGACTGAAGTCATTCCAAACACTTCATTTTTACAAAGCTTTTTGCCAATAAATGCCCATGATTTGTCCCTCTTCTAGCCGACGCATGGACAAACTAGCCAGGCGGGAAGCTTGCGCGGTAGCGCGGGAACAGTCCCACCGACGATACATTTGGTGCCTCTTCGAGCCCACATGTAGTCAAACAAAACGCGTGTAGTGCGGTGTTGTCAAGTGTGCACTGGAATCCTCCGCTATGAACGTTGTGACAAGACCTGATGATTACAGGCCGGTCGGCCCCCATTTATTACATCATCCATTTAACCCTTGTGTCTCTTCAACCTTTCAATCTCGCCCCACCATTGCAAGAAGCACACCCACCATGACAAATTCTTAGAGGGTATCCTACGCGGCTCCAATGGCGCTCCGAGCGGTTGCCGATGACGAGCAATAGTTCATGCATGTCATTGTGGACACCCACAAAAAGTTGTCCTATCGGTAATTGGTGAATTGCTATGATTGGTTTAATTTGCTTGTGGTTATGTTGATGTCCTTTGGTGCCCATCATATGAGCGCGCGCGTGGATCACACCATAGGGTTAGTTGTATGTTGATAGGACTAAGTATTGGAGGGCAAAAGTGACAGAAGCTTCAACCTAGTATAGAAATTGATGCATACGGGATTGAGGGGGGACCAATATATCTTAATGCTATGGTTGGGTTTTACCTTAATGAATGTTAGTAGTTGAGGATGCTTGCTAATAATTCCAATCATAAGTGCATAGAATTCCAAGTCAGGGATGACATGCTAGCAGTGGCCTCTCCCACATAAAACTTGCTATCGGTCTTGTCATGGTTTTGTCACGGCAGATGTCCTCGTGAAAGGACTTAGTCATGGAGCCATCGCTACGGGTTGGCTAAAAGGAGTTAAAGTGTACAAAGGACACAAGAGTTTATACTGGTTCGGCCCCTTGCAGTGAAGGTAAAAGCCTACGTCTAGTTGTGATGGAATCGCTTGGGTTTCGATAACCAGGGAGCGAATCCGCTTTGCCTGGTTCTCGAGTTATTGTTTTTTGTCCCTAAACCGCCGTTGGGTCGTCCCTTTATATACATAGGTCGACGCCCGCCGGTCTACAGATTCCCGAGGCCGGCTCATAAAACGTGTTCGGCTCGGTCTCTACTCTTTCTATCTTACAACACAAGTTTACATATCAATGTAGGTTTATGTCTACAGGCCTTAACCCGCCTTTGACCCTTGGGCCTTCATAAAGCGCCACCATCTTTGTGTTTATGGGCTTAAAATATAATAATCATTATGAGGATAACCCAGCCTCTCCTGGCCGGTTTATGTCCAGTAGTAATATGCCCAACATTAGGCCCAGATTGATTTGAACTTGTTCATGTCAATCTTCAACACTTAGAAAAATTCCTCCTTTTGCACCTTCGCATAGATCTTGTAAACCGCCGTGACGTCATCCTCCAGATTTGTAATAAACCGCCGTGATGTCACCTACTCATTAAAGCCGAAGATACCCTTTATTAATGAGCATCAAACAATTGAGGCGACCACCTTGTTATATATCCATTTTTTGGGCTCCTCGATTCTTGAGCCTGTCGTTTATCTCTTTGCCTTATAAATAGGGCCGAGGATCCCTTTCTTTTTCCTCTTGCTGCCTCTTCATCTCTTCTTCCACCTCGTGATGCCTCTGCACCCGAGCGCCACCGCCGTCGTCAAGCTTCTCCTATGCCTCACCATCGGCCGCTGCATCAACCTGATCGCACCAGAAAAATGCGGCGCACCTCCGTTGCTTCAACAGCTTCGGTAAGTCTTCCCCTCTTTCCTCTGTAGATCCACTTAGGGTTCACACGAGTTCATGGTGTTCTTCTATTCTCCTGTTCTTCATCAGTTCATACACAACAGACCTCAACTTTGATGCGTTCTGTGCAGTAGCTATAGCAGTCTTTTATCTTGGCTATCAAACCATGCCTTCTATGTATAAACCCGATCTGGACTTTTATGAACTGCTCCAGAACCAACTTTTTAGGTCTAAATCATTTTCTTTTCCTGACCTGTGGTAGATCCAAAATGCCATTGTGAACTTGTGAAACCTGTTTTTCCTCACTTAGTCATTTTTTGCCTCAGGTATGTACCTTCCTCATCTGCGTAGGCGGTTTATCTTTTTAGAAAATGATCCATCATATGCCATTAGTCCCCTTGTAAACCGCCCGTCACTTTACCATTTATAACATCATCAGCCTCTGGTTTAACAATTTTGCATGCTTGAATTCCTTTTTCTTAACCTGTTGTGCTTTATGCTTTGTCAATCATGAATCATAAACCGGCATTAATCTTTTCCTGCTCTTCACTGGCAATGGCCAAACAATTTTATGCCTGTAACTGGGTCCCTTCCCGTGTTACTGAGGAGCAACTAGATGGATGCGTCAGAATTGGCACTTTACCGAAGCGGAGTGAAATCCAGTGGCGAGTTCCCGGTCCAGAAAACCCTCCCACCCCTAGAGATGGCGAAGTAGTAGTGTTTGTTGATCACATGAGCCGTGGCTTTAAACCGCCCGGGTCCAAATTTTTCCGTGATGCGCTTGCCAATTTCCTGATCCATCCTCAAGACTCCAAACTCTATGTCAAATGTTTGCGACTTTCAAGTATTTTGTGAAGCATACCTGCAAGAGGAGCCAACTATTGAGCTATTCCGCGACTTCTTCTATTTGAACCGCCATACTGAGTTTGTAGACGGGCCAACACCGAACTGGGCCGCATTTCAATTCAGAAGAGAAAAGATGTTAGTTTCCCTCATGCCAAACTCCATAGCCATCCTAAAGACTGGAACCAGACTTGGTTTTATTGTAAAGATACCTCCCCTGATGATGAGAATCCTTTGCCGGGTTACCGTCCTCACTGGCTTACCAACACACATCCATTTCCGCACCGGTTAACTACCAAAGAGAGGGCTACATATGCTCCACGGCTCTCCAAGCTCAGAGCCTTTATTGCCAATGGTCTAACAGGAGTTGATTTTGTTCATTGCTGGATTTCATGGAGTATATTGCCTTTAAGTCGTTGCCCCGGTTTAATATGCGAGTATACTGGTGACTCAAAGGACTCTCAACGTCATGTTGATATTCAGCTGGCAGATGCTGAAGTTACTGAAGCTGTGAAGAAGATACTGAATGAATCGGAGGCTGTCTGTAGCAGGACCGGGTTAAGTCCCTACTACACTTTGAATAAACCGCCAGCTGTAAGCATTGCCTCACTCCTGCTTGTACTTAACCTGTGTAATCTCCTATAACTTTTGTCAATTCTTTTAACATGGAAATGAACCATTTTGAAGAAGAAACCTCAAGAAAAAACGATGAAAACCCCTCGACTTAAGACAAAGGCGGTCAAGAGGCCTGCCAAGAAGAAGGCAGTTGAATCCACCGGGCTGAACCTCGATGAAGACATCGATAATCCGAATTCAGAGGTAGAACTTGACTCTCTTGGTTCGCTTTCCATACACCTCATTGACAATGATTATCATCAGGATGACGTTGAAGGCAGCCAGGCTGACAATGCAGAGGTAATTACTCTTCCCTCCGGTTCAAACACTCCGTCAACACAGAAAATCTGTCAAACAATCCGGAAAATAAAATTTTCTCACCCTCTTGCTCACTTGGACCCAAAATTTCTTTTGAAGAAGCGGCAACACGAAGCTCGCCGCACAACCCGGCATAGCGGCCAAGTAGTCACTTCGGCCGGTTTACCGAACACTCCAGTTCGGAAAGGTCGACCTGAGGTCTCACCCACTTCTGATACTTCTTACCCCAAGGCATGTTATTTCTGACAACCTCTTAATCCGTCCGATTCAAATTATCAGGGAACACATCATTCGTCATCTGGCGAGTCGACGGCCACACAACTCCCTCCTCTTAAGACTGTTGCTGGGTAAGTATTTTAACCGAATCTTTTGACGCTTTATACTTGCACGCTATATTAACCCTTGCATCTATTTCCTTTTAGAGCCAAGGCTAGACCCAGCAAGAAGGCTCGGGCGAATAAATCATCTGACGACCATGTGGTTGTTGAACTGGAGAAAACTCCAGAACCGGAAGGTCCAAATGTTGACACCATGTTTGATGAACCGCCCCCTCAAGATCATGATTTTGATCAACAAGTAGAAGTTGAAGAAGTAGACCATGCTGATAAACCGACAAGCCCGGTCCATACTGATGATGGACCATCTAGTCCGGTTAAGGCTGTTGACATCCCGTCAACTCCAGTGAAGGCTGCCGGTGATAAGGAAGATGATGTTATCATTACTGGCATTGGCCACACCTCCCCTGGCAATCATGTTGCATTATCAAAGCATAGCGCCAGGGAGGAACATTCTACTATGGCAAAAGGAAAATGGAGCACCGATTTATCAAGCTATGCACACCTTAACACCTAGGAACTCCATTCTGGTTTTTTAAACCGTGTGTACACAAACCGTGACTACGAAGCCGGTTTAGTGAATCTGATGAAGGAGCGTTATGAGGTAATTATATAACCTTTTCTCTCTCAAGTCCAATTGTAAGCACCAACTCTAGTAGCCCCCAAGGGCCGATTTATGATGGCAATCAAAAAACTGGGACTTTGTAATATGTCAACTCTGCATACTTATCCTCCAAGGGTCGGTTGATCCTTGTTAAAAATGAACCACTACTTTAGCATTATAATCCTGTAACTTTCGCCTGTGTAGTCCCCAAGGGCCGGTTTATCTTTCCAAGGTGAACCGGGACTTTAACCATTGTTACTTTGAGTAGATGTACATTAGCACCCAAGTGCCAAGAATAATGCTTGTATTATACTTGGGACTTCAAAAAAATTCCGATAAAGAAGCAAATAGGCATTAGCCCCCATGTGCGAAGTGCATAGCTTGTCATGTGTTTGGTACTTCAAATATATACAACACACTGATGATATGTCTTTCCTTTGTAGGCTGAGTTGAACAAAAAGGACACCCAAACCGCTGATCTTCAAGAGAACATTAAATCTCAGCAAGCGGAGGCTTCGAAAGCCAAGGAGGAACTGATCAATGCCTTGGAAGCTATGGAAAAGCTAAAGGAGACCTTTAAGAAGGAACGGGCGGATTGGGACACAGAGAAAGCCGCTTTAGCAAAAAAGAGCCGAGGACGCAGAAGCAGCCCTTAAACCGGTGCTCGAAGAACTGGCCGGTTTAAAGCGGCAGATAAATGCTATGACCTCTGTTGTATTTGGTAAGTATCCTCATCTGATGTTTTTCAATTCATTTTATCTCATCAATTATCGGTTTACTGACGCTTGCAATGTCATAGGGACCCGCATTACCCATGTGGGCTCTAACATGCGGATGAAGCTGAAGGCTGCCTATACATTGATAGAGCAGTTATATTCCGGAGCTCAACAGGCTATTTGTATCGCTGCTCATAACAAGCCTCCTCCAACATTGATAAAAGAAACCATTGAGAAGCTATCAATGTTGCCTGCCCGGTTGGATGAATTAAAAAGATCAGCGGCAAGGTCAGGCACACTGACTGCGCTAATCCGGGCCAAGGCATGGATTCCAGATCTTGAACCATCAGATATTGGCAAAGGCTATCCTGGCGTGAAGGAAGACGGTTCATAATTTAACAATGAAGATCTCCGAAGGATCACAAGGGAAATGCGACCTTTAGCAAGCAAATTGGCGGAAGAAACGGATCTCTCTCATTATCAGCCGGTTTATGATGCTGATCAGAAAAGATATCTTGCACCAACACATGATGTAGAAGATCTTGTTCTGCCAATTCGTAAGCACACTTATGCCCCTGAGATTGATCCTTCCAACCTTATAAGTGAATAAGCCGTGTTCCAAGCCTTAACTGGAATCGATTGGGCAACCATTGATTTCCAGCCACTGGGTAGGGAGGAAGAAGATGCGACAACGCAAGATGATCCCCAATCTCCGAGTCGTCCTGGTGATGAATCCTAAACCGGAGGCCAGTTTAGCCTGTCGTAGCCTGCCACTCTTGCTGAAACAATTATTTTGTGTGGGCATTAAAGCGCCTTGTAATAGGCTAGCTCAAACACTTGTCTATTATGCCATCGAGCATACATATTTTGCTTGATACTGATAACTCGCCATGATTTTGGGATCTATTATATACATAATCCGCACTGGCGGTATTTTAACTTGTTCCTGCATACAAGAGATTGAAAGTGTCCTGGCGGTTTACCGCTGGACGGGTCATGATGCCCAAATATATAGCCTAGGTGTAGAGCCAAGGCTGTACTTAAAAACAACCAGATATAAAATAGATGATACCTGTTACATTGAATCACCTCATTGGTTGACCAACTGTTGTCATAATAAGGGTGATAACCCCAATCTGGAGTATTGATGACTCCTTCCATGTTTGCCAGTTGACGATAAAACCGTACTGGTTATGATAAACACCGGTTTATCTAGATAATACTGGTGACTTGTAGCCAAAACCAGACCGGATTAGTAAGTGCCGGATTATAACTGATCATGTACTGACAACTTAGTGCTGAAAGCCATGCCGGGTTTTAATAAACGCCGGTTTATCAGAAAATATTTATGAATCTTATCAAAGGAAAGAAAACTTTGCAAAAAACACAAGAAGAATATGCACTGCCAGGCCACTAAGTTAAACCATTTTTCAAAGTCTTTTAAGATGGACCTCAATCTTTAACCAATCATCGTTTTAACTTTGACAAGTTCAGGGTCTATGAGATTGACTTGTCAAATGTTCGACGGGTCATACCAGGTTTACCTGGACGGAGTGGCTTAATTAAAGAGGCAGGATAACCTGGGGTTTTAGGTGAATACACCTGGCTTCCAAGCCTGGCTTGATAGCCTATTGCAAAGGTGCAAACTCTTTGTTCTTTGAGAAGCAAAGAGCCCCCGAGAAACATTTGAGCTATGCTCGGTGGGTGCCTTTGTTTGAGTTGTGCTGGTGCAACACTCTCTTTGGCCCCACATAATTTACTTTTGGCCTTAAGCCTATCAAGAGGTGTAGCTATGTTGCCAATACAACTAAACCCCCTAGTGATTTCCCTTTGGCCTTAAGCCGATCAAGAGGCATAGCTATGGTTCGAATACGACCAAGCCCCCTAGTGATTTCCTTTTATATGTGCGGCTTTATAAGCCGGATCAGTAGAACTCTGCTTTATAAACGGAAGCCCCCATGTAAACATGCATGATGTATAAACAACAGAGTGCCCGCTTTAGCTGAGGCTCCGGTTTATTATATTGATCATAATATATACATTGTCATAATTATGTACATAAGAAGAGCTTGTGGCTCAAGTATAGTAAGGCCGAAGATGAGCTATATTACACGGCCGCTGGGTCTCCTCCTCCGACTTACGTGAGTCTTTGTGCTCTCGAACATCGATAAGGTAGAACGGTCCATTGTGCAAATTTTTGCTGACCACAAAAGGCCCTTCCCAAGGTGGGGATAACTTGTGCATATCAGTCTGATCCTGGATGAGCCGGAGCACCAGATCGCCTTCTTGAAAAGTTCTGGTTTTAACCCGGTGGCTGTGATAACGTCGCAGATCTTGTTGATAAATTGTCAAACGTGCCGCTGCAAGATCACGCTCCTCATCTAACAGGTCCAGTACTTGAGCACTATATACCTAGCTTAATGGCTTTAAAGAAAGCGCTGCCACGGAGACAACCCAGAAGTTTTAGAGAGTCATTTATTTCTGTTGTGTGCTTTTATAAAGTTTAAAAATAAAAATAATGTCCCAATATTTGCCTTTAGGATGTTTACATTGCTTCTTGGTTTGTGCGGTGCAAGACAGAAACTTTGGTTGTAATGCGTGATTTTACACTTTTTACTGGAACGTCAAACGGTTCTGGAAATTTTTGCGCTGTCTCTCTATGCACATTTTTTATTTTTCCTAATTTGTTCAGAATTGTTGGACTACTAGAAGTATTGTGAATGTTCAGATTACTACACACTGTCCTGTTTAAGATAGATTCTGTTTTTAATGCATAGTTTGCTTGTTTTGATGAAACTATCGATTTCTATTAGTGGATTAAGGCATGGAAAAGTTATATAACAGTAGCTAAAATCCAAAAACAAAATATGAATTTGTTTGCAACAGTACTTAGAGTAGTGATTTGCTTTATTATACTAACAGATCTTACCGAGCTTTCCATTGAGTTTTGTGTGGATGAAGTGTTCGAAGATCGAGGATGTCTCGATGTGAGGAGAAGGAGGAGAGACAAGAGCTCAAGCTTGGGGATTCACAAGGCACCCCAAGTAAATATTCAAGGATACTCAAGCGTCTAAGCTTGGGGATGCCCTGGAAGGCATCCCATCTTTCTTCAACAAGTATTGGTATGTTTTCGTTCAGGTGATATGTGCAAATCTTGGAGCGTCTTTTGGATTTAGTTTTCACTTTTATTTTATGCATCATGATGTATGAGATAGTTCATGGTTGATTTATAGAGTGCTCTTTGCACTTCACTTATATTTTTTGAGCATGGCTTTATAGAATGCTTCATGTGCTTCACTTATATCATTTGAAGTTTGGATTGCTTGTTTCTCTTCACGTAGAAAACCGCCATCTGTAGAATGCCCCTTTGCTTCATTTATATTTGTTAGAGCATGGTCATATCTTTTGTAGAAATAATTAAACTCTCTTGCTTCACTTATATCTATTTAGAGAGATGACAGGAATTGGTCATTCACATGGTTACTCATAAAATCCTACATAAAACTTGTAGATCACTGAATATGATATGTTTGGTTCCTCGCAATAGTTTTGCGATATAAAGATGGTGATATTAGAGTCATGCTAGTGGGTAGTTGTGGATTGTAGAAATACTTGTGTTGAAGTTTGTGATTCACCTAGCATGCACGTATGGTGAACCGTTATGTAACGAAGTTGGAGCATGAGGTATTTATTGATTGTCTTCCTTATGAGTGGCGATCGGGGACGAGCGATGGTCTTTTCCTACCAATCTATCCCCCTGGAGCATGCGTGTAGTACTTTGCTTCGATGACTAATAGATTTTTGCAATAAGTATGTGAGTTCTTTATGACTAATGGTGAGTCCATGGATTATATGCACTCTCACCCTTCCATCATTGCTAGCCTCATCGGTACCGTGCATTGCCCTTTCTCACCTTGATAGTCGGTGCAAACTTCATCGGTGCATCCAAACCCCCTGATACGATACGCTCTATTACACATAAGCCTCCTTATATCTTCCTCAAAACATCCACCATACCTACCTATTATGGCATTTCCATAGCCATTCCGAGATATATTACCATGCAACTTCCATCATCATATACATGACTTGAGAATCATTGTCATATTGCTTTGCATGATCGTAAGGTAGCTAGCATGATGTTTTCATGGCTTGTCCGTTTTTTATGTCATTTCTATGCTAGATCATTGCACATCCCGGTACACCTCCGGAGGCATTCATATAGTGTCATATCTTTGTTCTAGTATCGAGTTGTAAGTAAATAAAAGTGTGATGATCATCATTATTAGAACATTGTCCCATGTGAGGTTATCAAAAGTGGCCAAATAAGCCCCCAAAAAAAGAGATAGAAGCCAAATTATCCTACAAAAAAGAAAAAAAATAAAAAATGAGAGAAAAGAGAGAAGGGACAATGTTAATATCCTTTTACCACACTTGTGCTTCAAAGTAGCACCATGTTCTTCATATAGAGAGTCTCTTGAGTTATCACTTACATATACTCATGGGAATTTTCATTACAGAACTTGGCTTGTATATTCCAACGATGGGCTTCCTCAAATGCCCTAGGTCTTCATGAGCAAGCAAGTTGGATGCACACCCACTTAGTTTTAGTTTGAGCTTTCATACACTTATAGCTCTAGTGCATCTGTTGCATGGCAATCCCTACTCCTCGCATTGACATCAAATGATGGGCATCTCCATAGCCCGTTGATTAGCTGCGTCGGTGTGAGACTTTCTCCCTTTTTGTCTTCTCCACACAACCTCCGTCATCATATTCTATTCCACCTATAGTGATATATCCATGGCTCACGCTCATTTATTGCGTGAAAGTTAAAAAAGGTTTGAGAACGTCAAAAGTATGAAACAATTGCTTGGCTTGTGATCGGGGTTGTGCATGATTTGAATATTTTGTGTGGTGAAGACGGAGCATAGCCAGACCATATGATTTTGTAGGGATAACTTTCTTTGGCCATGTTATTTTGAAAAGACACGATTGCTTTATTAGTATGCTTGAAGTATTATTGTCTTAATGTCAACTAATAGACTATTGCTTTGAATCACTCGTGTCTTAATATTCATGCCATGATTAGATTACATGATCAAGATTATGCTAGGTAGCATTCCACACCAAAAATTATCTTTGTTTATCATTTATCTACTCGAGGACAAGCAGGAATTAATCTTGGGGATGCTGATACATCTCCGTCGTATCTATATTTTTTTATTGTTCCATGCCAATATTATACAACTTTCATATACTTTTGGCAACTTTTTATACTATTTTTGGGACTAACATATTGACCCAGTGGCCCGTGCCAGTTCCTCTTTGTTGCATGTTTTTTGTTTAATAGAAAATCCATATCAAACGGAGTCCAAACGGGATAAAAACTGATGGAGATTTTTTTGGAATATATGTGAATTTTGGGAAGTGAAATCAACGCGAGACGATGCTCTTGGGGCCCACGAGACAGGGGCGCGCCCCTGACCCTTGTGGACACCCCGTAAGGCGGTTGTTGCCCTTATTTCGTAGCAAGAAAGCTAATATCCGGATAAAAATCGTGTTCAAATTTCAATCCAATCGGAGTTATGGATCTCCGGGAATATAAGAAACGGTGAAAGACCTAAAGGTTTAATTTGCTTGTGGTTATGTTGCTGTCCTTTGGTGCCCATCATATGAGCGCGCTTGTGGATCACACCATAGGGTTAGTTGTATGTTGATAGGACTATGTATTGGAGGGCAAGAGTGACAGAAGCTTCAACATGGCATATAAATTGACGCATACGAGATTAAAGGGGGACCAATATATCTTAATGCTATGGTTGGGTTTTACCTTAATGAACGTTAGTAGTTGCGGATGCTTGCTAATATTTCCAATCATAAGCGCATAGAATTCCAAGTCAGGGATGACATGCTAGCAGTGGCCTCTCCCACATAAAACTTGCTATCGGTCTAGTAAAGTAGTCAATTTCTTAGGGACAATTTTGCAACTCCTACCACCACTTTTCCACACTCGCTATACTAAATCTATTGCTTCTTTACCTAAAACAGACCCTAGTTTTTATTTATGTGCTCTTTATATTCTTGCAAACCTATCCCGTTACACCTACAAAGTACTTCTAGTTTCATACTTGTTCTAGGTAAAGCGAACATTAAGCGTGCGTAGAGTTGTATCGGTGCTCGATAGAACTTGAGGGAATATTTGTTCTACCTTTAGCTCCTCGTTGGGTTCGACACTCTTACTTATTGAAAGAGGCTACAATAGATCCCCTATACTTGTGGGTTATCAGATCCAGCCGGAAGCAGAGCAATGGCAAGCATCATCACAACAATAAGTAGATGATTAGATCCTCGTTTCTCCTAGTTTAGTATGCATGTAAGTTCTTACTTTGGTGTGTGGAAATGTTATGTGTGTAGTCACTTGTGTAATTGTATGCTTAATTTGGTTTTGTAATGCTATCTTTTTAAGTATATATATGTTGATGCTCTGTAGACAGAGCAAATCACATCCCACATGGACTAAACAATGGAACCCATCGGTGATGATTTCATCAATCACTGACAATTGTATACCAGCAATCGTTTGCTCACAACACACATGGCTTGTTAACATGAATCATTTGTGTTGTTACCGGTCTTCCCACACATTTCCGATTACTGACCTGTTTGCCGCGTATCACACACATCTTGTTTAGTTGAACCATTTCTATTCTCTTGGCTCAACGCAAACAGTTCATCCGAGTGAACTATATGCCATATATCGCACACACCTTCATCTGGCTGCCCGTTTCTATTGTTCCACCTCATCACAAACAATTTATCCGAGTGAACTGTATGCTATATACCGCACACACCTTCATCTGGCTGCGCGCTTCTTTTGTTTTGCCTCGTTGCAAATAGTTCATTGAACTTAACCATATGCCCCTCCTCACACACACAACTAAAATATGAACCATGTTTGATGTATCCTTCATTGCAAACGTTTTCCATCTTTTTTGTAGGTTATTTTACATCATTGTTTGCAATTAATGCATCACACACAGTTATGTCAAAGGGTCTCTGATCGTAGTGTTGCATTAGCCGCATCCTGCAGTAGTGTAATTAGATGAACCCTAGCTAGCTACTTAAGCATCTACAACTACTTAAGCACCCATTGATGAACCCTGGAAATTATACAACTAAATAACCATGCATTGGGTGCAGAACAACTATACAATTACTTAAGCAACTGTACAACCCTAAAATATATTAAGTTAACTACCTAAGCATATACAAATTTATCCTAAAAATTATATTTAGTTAACTACTTAAGCATATAAAATTTTGTCCTAAAAATCATATGTAGTTAACTACATTGGGTGCACAACAACTATACAACTACTTAGGCATCTACAAGTACTAGCTAATTTGATGAACCCTAACTAATTATATGAACCCTAGCTAATCTGATGAACCCTAGGAACCCTAGCTAGGCATAGGTAGGGGAGGAGGGGGAGGTGTAGGCGTGCTCACCTAGGGCGCGCATGGAGTTAGGGAGCAGGAGGAGGCAGAGCGGCCAAGGGAGGGGGCGCGTGGCGTCGAGGTCGGTAATGAGGCTTGGGCGTGCAACGAGGGCGGGCCCTAGACAGCCACCGAGGGCAGCTGGTGGCGGTGACAGCAGAGGGGGGATTTGGCGGAAGTGGCCGGGGAGAGGAAAACCGCGCGGAGGTTAAGTCAAAAATAGCAGTAGCGGTT
Organism: Triticum monococcum; assembly: GCA_034509565.1. Classification (NCBI taxonomy): domain Eukaryota; kingdom Viridiplantae; phylum Streptophyta; class Magnoliopsida; order Poales; family Poaceae; genus Triticum; species Triticum monococcum. The sequence continues at coordinate 359,273,789 of CM067841.1, forward strand.
GTCTGAAAAAGCGCTATGGCTAACTTAGCTATAGAGTTCGTGATACGTATTCGTCGTATCTACATTTCCAAACACTTTTGCCCTTGTTTTGGACTCTAACTTGCATGATTTGAATGGAACTAACCTGGACTGACATTGTTTTCAGCAGAATTACCATGGTGTTATTTATGTGCAGACACAAGTTCTCGGAATGACCTGAAACTCCACGGATATTACTTTTGGAAATAATAAAAAATACTGGCAAAGAATCAAGGCCAAGGGGCCCACACCCTAGCCATGAGGGTGGGGGCGCGCCCCCTACCTCGTGGGCCCCCTGGAGCTCCACCGACCTCAACTCCAACTCCATATATTCGTGTTCGGGGAGAAAAAATGAAGGAGAAGGATTCATCATGTTTTATGATACGGAGCCACCGCCAAGCCCTAAAACCTCTCGGGAGGGCTGATCTGGAGTCCGTTCGGGGCTCCGGAGAGGGGAATCCGTCGCCGTCGTCATCATCAACCATCCTCCATCAGCAATTTCATGATGCTCACTGCCGTGCGTGAGTAATTCCATCGTAGGCTTGTTGTACGGTGATGGGTTGGATGAGATTTATCATGTAATCGAGTTAGTTTTGTTAGGGTTTGATCCCTAGTATCCACTATGTTCTGAGATTGATGTTGCTATGACTTTGCTATGCTTAATGCTTGTCACTAGGGCCCGAGTGCCATCATTTCATGAATATATGTGAGTTCTTGATCCTATCTTGCAAGTCTATAGTCACCTACTATGTGTTATGATCCCGCAACCCCGAAGTGACAATAATCGGGACCAATCCCGATGATGAGCATAGTTTGAGGAGTTCATGTATTCACCATGTGTTAATGCTTTGGTCTGGTAGTCTATTAAAAGGAGGCCTTAATATCCATTAGTTTCCGCTAGGACCCCGCTGCCACGGGAGGGTAGGACAAAAGATGTCATGCAAGTTCTTTTCCATAAGAACGTATGACTATATTCGGAATACATGCCTACATTACATTGATGAATTGGAGCTAGTTCTGTGTCACCCTATGTTATGACTGTTACATGATGAACCACATCCGGCATAATTCTATATCACCGATCCAATGCCTACGAGCTTTCCATATATTGTTCTTCGCTTATTTACTTTTTCGTTGCTATTGTTATCATCACTATAAAACACCAAAAATATTACTTTTGCTACCGTTAACTTTTGCCACCGTTACCACTACTATCATATTACTTTGCTACTAAACACTTTGCTGGAGATACTAAGTTTCCAGGTGTGGTTGAATTGACAACTCAGCTGCTAATACTTGAGAATATTCTTTGGCCCCCCTTGTGTCGAATCAATAAATTTGGATTGAATACTCTACCCTCAAAAACTATTGCAGTCCCCTATACTTGTGGGTTATCAAGACTATTTTCTGGCGCCGTTGCCGGGGAGCATAACTCTATTCTTTGAGTCACTTGGGATTTATATCTACTGGTCACTATGAAGAACTTGAAAGACGCGAAAACAAAAATTTATCCCTCAACTACGAGGGGAGGTAAGGAACTGCCATCTAGCTCTGCACTTGATTCACCTTCTGTTTTGAGTAAGCTTGCGACACCTAAACCTGCTTCTTCTATTAATTCTGATATGTCACATATTATTGATGATGCCACTTCTACTATGCATGATACTTATGATGAAACTACTTCTATGCTTGATACTACAGTGCCACTTGGTGAATTTCTTGATGAACAACTTGCTAGGGCTAGAGAGAATGAAATTATTGAAAATGATAATATTGATGAAAGTGATGATGAAGGCTCTCCTAATAAATATGAATTGCATGTTGTGCCTGAGGGCTATGTTATGGACGAAGAAACTAAAAGAGACTTTATTGCATGAAATGATAGAAGTGATCTTAAGAAATTATTAGCTAAGCTTAAACAAAAAACTTTGAATGCTAGAATGAAATATGATCCTGCTTATGCTACTTCACCCATCTTTGTTACTGATAAGGATTATGAATTCTCTACTAATCCTAATATAATTACTTTGGTTGAATCTGATCCTTTTTATGGCTATGAATCTGAAACTATTGTGGCACATCTTACTAAATTAAATGATATAGCCACCCTATTCACTAATGATGAGAGAACTCGCTACTTTTATATCCTTAAAATATTTCTGTTCTCATTAAAGGGTGATGCCAAGATATGGTTTAATTCTCTTGATCCTGGTTGTCTGCATAGTCCCCAGGATATGATTTATTACTTCTCTGCTAAATATTTCCCTGCTCATAAGAAACAAGCTGCTTTAAGGGATATATATAATTTTGTGCAGATTGAAGAAGAGAGTCTCCCACAAGCTTGGGGGAGGCTTCTCCAATTACTTAATGCTTTGCCTGATCATCCTCTTAAGAAAAATGAAATACTTTATATCTTTTATAATGGACTAACCGATGCTTCCAGAGACCACCTGGATAGTTGTGCTGGTTTTGTTTTCAGGGAAAGAACACCTGATGAAGCTGAAATTCTATTGATTAATATGTTGACAAATGAAAATAATTGGACACTTCCTGAGCCAACTCCTGAGCCTATTCCTAAACCAACCCCAAAGAAAAGAGGTGTTCTATTTCTCAGTCCCGAAGATATGCAAGAGGCAAAGAAATCCATGAGAGAAAAGGGTATTGAAGCTGAAGATGTTAAGAATTTACCTCCTATTGAAGAAATACATGGTCTTAATTTACCGCCTGTTGAAGAAATATATGGTTTTAATCCATCACCTATTGAAGAAACACATGGTCTTGATAACCCGACACAGGTAGTAAAGGTAAATTCTCTCTATAGATATGATAAAGCTGAAATCCCTCCTACTAAGTTTGCTAGCCAATGTTTGGATGATTTTGATAACTTTATGGTTAAGCAAGAAGACTTCAATGCTTATTTTGGTAGAAAATTGAAACAAAATGCTTATATGATTGAACACTTGGGTGATTATATGTCTAGAGTTAAAGGTGAACTTAAACTCATTAGTAAACATGCTTCTATGGTTACCACTCAAGTAGAACAAGTACTTAAAGATTAGAATGATTTGCTCAATGAATTAAATAGTAAGAAAAATGATAATGTTGTTAGAGTTATGACTAGAGGTGGTAAAATGACCCAGGAACCTTTGTATCCTCAGGGACATCCTAAGATAATTGAGCAAGATTCTCAGAGAAGTGGTATTGATGCACCTAGTCCTTCTAAAAGGAAGAAAAAGAAAAATGATAGGACTTTGCATGCTTCTAGTGAACCTGTTATTGACACACCTGAGAATCCCAATGATATCTCTATTTCTGATACTGAAACACAATCTGGTAATGAACATGAAACTAGTGATAATGTTCATGTTGATGCTCAACCAAGCAATGATAATGATGCAGAAGTTGAACCTGCTATTGATCTTGATAACCCACAATCAAAGAATCAACGTTATGATAAGAGAGACTTTGTTGCTAGGAAACACGGTAAAGAAAGAGAGCCTTGGGTTCAGAAACCCAAGACTTTTCCTCCTAAGCCATTTAAGAAAAAGGATGATGAGGATTTTGAGCGCTTTGCTGAAATGATTAGACCTATCTTTTTGCATATGCGTTTGACTGATATGCTTAAAATGAATCCTTATGCTAAGTACATGAAAGATATTGTTACTAATAAAAGAAAGATATCGCAAGCTAAAATCTCCACCATGCTTGCTAATTATACTTTGAAGGGAGGAATACCAAAGAAACTTGGAGATCCCGGAGTACCAACTATACCATGCTCCCTTAAAAGAAACTATGTTAAAACTGCTTGATTTGAGCCGGTGTTAGTGTTATGCCTCTCTCTTTATATCGTAGACTTGATTTGAATAAGTTGACACCTACTGAAATATCTTTGCAACAGGCTGATAAATCAACTGCTATACCTGTCGATATTTGTGAGGATGTGCCTGTTGTAGTTGCAAACATTACTATTTTAACAGACTTTGTTATTCTTGATATTCTCGAGGACGATAGTATGTCTATTATTCTTGGAAGACCTTTTTTGAATGCTGCAGGGGCTATTATTGATTGCACCCGAGGCAATGTCACTTTTCATGTTAATGGTAATGAGCATACGGTACAGTTTCCGAGGAAGCAACCTCAAGTCCACAGTATCAATTCTATTGGAAAAATTCCATCGATTATTTTTGGAGGTTTCGAATTTCCTCTTCCTACTATCAAGAAGAAATATGATATTCTTATTATTGGGGATGTGCATATCCCCGTTGAGGTAACATAGTGGCATTTGAATTTTCTCCAGTTTCATGCTAGTCGAAATGAGTTTGTTAACAAGACTTGATCAACCTTGTTAGTGGATTCCTTTTGATGAGCATGAGATGGATGAAGTTAGAAAGCACAACCTTCTGTACCCTCCTTTTACTTTTTGTTATTTATTTGAAATAAAGTAAAAATAGTATTTTTCGGTCTATTTTCTGATTTATCCGTGCAATAAAAGTTCTCCAAATGCCCTGAAATTTAAATATGATTTTTTCTGGAATATTTGAGAATATCTGGCACTGAGAACACATCAGGGGGAGCAAGCACCTGGCCACGAGGGTCCAGGGCATGCCCCCTGCCTCGTGGGCCCACGGTGGCTCCCCTCCACTTATTCCCGCACCCCTCCACTTCTTCTTCCTCCCAAAAAAATCACCATCCAGCTCAAGCACAAGTTCTAGCTCATTTTGCTGCGATTTTCGATCTCCTTGCTCAAAGCAGCTCTAACAAAACTGCTTTGGGGGATTGTTCCTTTGTATGTGACTCCTCCATTAGTCCAATTAGTTTTTATTCTAGTGCTTTATTCATTGCAAATTTGTGCTACCTAGGTGACCATGTTCTTGAGCTTGCATGTCAAATTTATATGGTTCCAAGTAGTTCTAATGCATGATATATGCTCTAGGCACTTGTAGGAGTAGTTGCTATCAATATTGTTGAGTCTGGTTTACTTTTATTTGAAGTTACTAAAACTTTCAGAAATTTTTCACAGGAAAAAATATGCTTAGGAAAATGTACGAAGGTGGTTCTTCAAGGAAGCAAGGACACAGGCTTGCAATGCATGATGCTGATGATGAACCACCAAGGGACGCCCCAGTGCGGCCCTGTGAATGGCCTTTAGAGGACTTCATGGATCGAGCAGGAATTAAGGAAGAATTTAACGCATATTTGCGTAACGCCGATCTTGTGAGCTTCGAGGCAGAAAAGTGCCGTCAGTACCACTATCTCACTAGTTCCTTTGTGAGTATGTTTGAATTTTCATCTTCACGCAATTCTCAAACTGTCATGTTTGATCTCTATGAAAATTCTTATACAATGGACTTAGAGGATTTTACCACTGCTTGCAAACTTCCACAATGGGGTAGTGCTAGTGAACCTCGCAAATCTGAATTTAGAGATTTTCTTGCTAGTATAACTGTGGGGGAATCTAGAGATATAGCACAAGCTACCATAGGGAGCATTCATTTTCCTGCTATACATTATTTTGCTCTCTTCATAGGTAGGTGCATAAATGGTAAAGATGAAGCATGTCCTATGTGTGTCCCTGACCTCAGTATTCTTCGGAGTGCTGTGTTAGGAGATAAATCTTATAATTTGGGAGCCATTGTTGCACGTAGGTTGCATCATAATAGATTTAATGGAGATTTCTTTGGTGGAATTTATGCAACCCGTATAGCTAATTTTCTTGGTATAACCATACGTGAGCATGATATTGAGTTGCCTTGTGCTTATTTGGATTATGAGGCTATGGTTCGTCATCATTTTGTTGACAGGAACGATCAGTTCCTCCAGTACCGACTAATCTTTGATAGACGACGCACCTATCACGTCGCTCTCCCTGCTTCTACTTTCTTTGACTTTCAGGCAAAGGGGAAGATATTTTATAATCAGAGAGGAGGCGGAAGAGTATAAGAGGAGGGCTGAACTTTGCTAAATCCATGATGGTACCTATTGATGTTCCTGAAGATGAGGCTCTTCGGCTTTCTCAGGTTTTTCATTGTACTCTTGGATCACTGCCATTTACCTATCTTGGCCTCCCCTTGGGAACCACGAAGCCCACTATCCTTGATCTGATGCCTTTGGTGGATGCTCTGGAGAGGCGTTTGACTACAAGTTCAGCTATGTTAAACCAAGGTTGCAGACTTCAGTTGCTAAGATCGGTTCTTTCGTCAATGCCTATATATTTCCTCTGCACCCTATCCATCCCACCTAGCATCATCAAGCAACTAGAGCGGATTATGCATCAATGTCTTTGGAGAGGCAACTCCGATACCCCGAGGCAATCCCTTGCTGCGTGGGATATGGTTTGCAGACCCAAGGAGAAAGGAGGATTGGGGGTCATCAACTTGCAGCTTCAGAACCAAGGGCCCCTTATTAAACACTTACATAAATTCTACAACATAGCGGATATACCATGGGTATCCTTGTTGTGGAACTCATATTATGATGGAGTTGTCCCTCATGCCACCGTCCTTTGTGGCTCCTTTTGGTGGAAGGATATTTTTAAGTTAGCTGATAATTACAGAGCTGTTGCCTCTGCCTCAGTTAACAAAGGGGACTCAGTTTTGTTCTGGTCTGATGCTTAGATTTTGGGAGGTTCAACGATGCCTTTGAGACAAAGATTGCCACGGTTATTCTCTTACGCTTTGGATGACAAGATTTCTGTGGCAGATTTCATTGACAGCCATGATAGGGCCTCCTTCTTTCAGTTGCCTATCTCCCAGCCGGCTGCCATTGAACTTGACTCGCTCATAGTCTGTGTGAACAATTTGGATAGGGACCCGTTGGCTAATGATGTTTGGTCTTGGGTAGGACCCTCGGGAGCTTACACATCAAAGAGTTACTATACCATCATGCACTCTCATATGGTGACCATTCAGCCTTGCAAATGGTTATGGAGTAGTCGATGCACGCTGAAAATCAAGGTTTTTGCCTGGCTCCTATTCTTTGACAGGCTCAACACCAAGGACTTGCTGGTGAGGAGACACTGGCGGGCCGGGGATGCCGATAATCTTTGTGTGTTGTGCCATCAGCAGATTTTTGAGGATCGTCACCACCTGTTTTTTTCCTGCAACTTTAGTATAAGGATTTGGACTTATTTGCAGATTGACTGGTCTGGTGGTTCCAACGTCCATCAATGCATCTCGTTAGCCAGACAAAGATTTGGTAACTGCTTTTTCTTTGAGGTGGTGTTCACAGCAGCTTGGAATATTTGGATACTCCAGAATGGAAGGACTTTCAGAGGGGAACGACCTACGTTTAGTGCTTGGCGTTGTAAATTTGTACATGACCTAACTTTGCTTTCTCATAGAGTGAAGGCTCATGTTAAACCTCTCCTTCTAGCCTGGTTGGATGGGTTGCCTTGAGTTCCTCTTTGTATAGGTAGGTTTAGGTAAGTCTGCCTTCTTTGGCACTCTTTTGTTTCCTCTTTTGTATATAGTTAACTTGTACTGGTATCTTGCTTTTTTGAATAAAGGACTGTGAGGCTGTGCCTTGCAGTAGATAGTCAAAAAAAGAGGAGGGCTGAGATAGCTCGCCTCCAAGCTGCAGCCCACGATGCAATGACTGCTGCATCTCAATATGACCCCAACTACAACTTTGGATATCCTCCAGGCCATCCGTGGCAACAGATCAACTTAGGCCAAAAGCCTAAGCTTGGGGGAGTACGTATTTCCCACCGACACTACATTCATGTTCACACACTCATTGCTAGATGTCGGTGCTCATACTTTTTCATTGCAATATCCATATTAGTTTATTTCTTTTTTATGCCTTCTTCTTGTGTGTTTGATAAACCTTAAGAAAAATCAAAAAATTAGTTGTAGCTTTTAGCTAGTTTTAATTTCCATGCTTGTAGTAGTAATTAAAAAGAAAACCCAAAAAGATTTCCTGTTCTTCTTTTGCTTGTTGGGAGCTTTCCCGTGTAAATAGTTTTATTTCTTTTCTTTTCTTTGGGGGTCGATAGGAGAAGAACATGATTAAATTGTTGAAGTGACTCCTATATGCATTATTGTTGATTTAACCAAGAGTCCATATTGCCTTGTCTTCTCCTGTTTATTGAATGCTTGCAGATTCTAGCTTAGTCCAATGCACGTGCACTGTTATTATTATTCACATCATTCGGTCGTGCAAGTGAAAGGCAATTATGACAATATATGATGGACTGATTGAGATGGGAGAAGCTGGTATGAACTCGACCTCTCTTGTTTTTGTAAATATGATTAGTTCATCGTTCCTAATTCAGCCTATTATGAATAAACATGTTTGCAATGACAATTAGAGATTATAGTTGCTTATGCCATGCTTAATTAGCTAGGAGCTTATAATGGTTTACCTTGCGTGCCAACATGCTATTAAAATGGTTGTGATGTGGTATGATAGGGTGGTATCCTCTTTTGAACGATTCGAGTGGCTTGACTTGGCACATGTTCACGCATGTAGTTGAAACAAAATGAACATAGCCTCTATGATATTTATGTTCATGGTGCATTATATCCTAATCATGCTTGCATTCGGTGTTGATTAATTTTAATGCATGTTCATGACTATTGTCGCTCTCTAGCTGGTCGCTTCCCAGTCTTTTTCTACCCTTCACCTGTACTAAGCAGGAATACTGCTTGTGCATCCAATCCCATAAACCCCAAAGTTATTCCATATGAGTCCACTATACCTTCCTATATGCGGTATCTACCTGCCGTTCTAAGTAAATTTGTATGTGCCAAACTCTAAACCTTCAAATAAACATTTTTTTTGTATGCTCGAATAGCTCATGTATGAACTAGAGTTGTCCGTATCTTCCATGTTAGGTGGGTTATTCTCAAGAGGAGTGGACTCCCCTCCTCATTCACGAGAAAATGTCTGGTCACCAGGATGCCCAGTCCCATGCTTTATGCAAACCAAATCAAAATAATTGCAAACAAAACTCCCCCCGGGACTATTGTTAGTTGGAGGCACTCATTGTTTCGAGCAAGCCATGGATTGATGCTTGTTAGTGGATGGGGAGTATAAACTTTACCATTCTGTTTGGGAACCGCCTATAATGTGTGTAGCATGGAAGATATCACCATTTCTTGGTTGTTATGTTGACAATGAAAGTATACCGCTCAAAATATTATTCATCTCTATTTCAAAATCGAGCTCTGACACCTCTACAAATCCATGCTTCCCTCTGCGAAGGGCCTATCTATTTACTTTTATGTTGAGTCATCACCCTCTTATTAAAAAGCACCAGTTGGAGAGCACCGCTGTCATTTGCATTCATTACTGTTAGTTTACATTGAGTATGACTTGACTGGATCTCTTTCACCATGAATTACAATGTCTAGTCAGTCCTTGATCTTTAAAGGTGCTTTGCATTTATGTTTTGCGGTCTCAGAAAGGGCTAGCGAGATACCATCTTGTTATATCATATTACGATTGTTTTGAGAAAGTGTTGTCATCCGAGATTTATTATTATTGCTCGCTAGTTGATTATGCCATTGATATGAGTAAACATGAGACCTAAGTGTTATTGTGAATGTGGTTAGTTCATAATCTTTGCTGAAAACTTGAATGCTGGCTTTACATATTTACAACAACAAGAGAAAACAGTGTTTTTAAAAGCTTTTCTTTATCACTTTCAGTTTGTCAACTGAATTGCTTGATGACAAGCAAAGGTTTAAGTTTGGGGGAGTTGATACGTCTCCGTGGTATCTACTTTTCCAAACACTGTTGCCCTTGTTTTGGACTCTACACTACAAAAAAAGACACATCCGTGACATTTTGGGCCGAACGAAATTTTTTTTGTCATACATATGACACTTCTATGACGATAATTGTGACAAAACCCGGTATCATCATAGATGTGGTGGGCTCCTACTTCTATGACAAAAAATCATGACAGAAAATGGACTTTTCGTCCTGGGCGGGCCGGAGACGCAGCTGCATGACATTCTTTGGGCCGTTCATGATGGAGAAAACCATGGTAGAAGCAACGGGGAGGAAAATTTCGGGGAGTTCCCGGTTACGGTGGGATGCCGGGGGCCGAGCAATGCGCGTTTCTCTCGTACACGTACGCGTGTGTGGGCGAGGCGTTGGGCTCTAACTGAACCCGAGCGATTGCACTGTAGGCTACGCGTTACTGAAATCGAGCAATTGATCGATGGCTGTTAACTGAACCCGATCGAGCCGATCGATTGGATGAACAGTACGCGTTGCGGGGGAGGGGGGGTTGGATGAACAGTGAGCAGTGGCGTTGCCTCTGGAAGAATAGGACCTCGTGGTGTGGAGGGCTGGATGAACAGTAGATGGTGGAGGGGTGGTTGAACAGGACCCCGTGGTGTGGAGGGCTGGATGAACAGTAGACGGTGTTAGGGGTGCCCGTGGAGGGGTGGTTGAACAGTAGCCGGTGGAGTAGCGCGTGGTGGAGGCTGGATGAACAGGAGCCCGTGGAGGCTGGAGGAGGTCGATGGTGGAGATGAACAGTATCACGTGGAGTCCCGTTTTGCGGTACGCCACACCCCTCCTGATGAACAGGACCCCCGTTTCGACCGTAGGAGCTCCGTTTCGTCCGTTTTATGGTACGCCACACCCCTCCCGATCAACAGGACCCCCGTTTCGACCGTAGGAGGTCCGTTTCGTCCGTTTTGTGGTACGCCACACCCCTCCCGATCAACAGGACCCCCGTTTCGACCGTAGGAGGTCCGTTTCCTCTGTTTTGCGGTACGCCACACCCCACCCGATCAATAGGACCCCGTTCCGAACGTAGGAGGTCCGTTTCCTCCATTTTGCGGAACGCCATGCCTCGTTTCCATCGCCTGTTCCGTCCAAGCCCTCCCGATGAACATGACCACGCATTCCGTTCCGACCGAGCCGGTTGGCTCCCACGCGTTCCGTTGCCTCCCGATGAACACAACGCATTCCGTTGCCTCCCCATGAACACGAAGCATACCGTTGCCTCCCCATGAACACGACGCATTCCGTTACCTCCCCATGAACACGACGATGATGCTGTTTCTCCGTTCCGACCCAGCCATGTACACGAGCCCTGGCCGTACGTATGCGCGAGTAGGCGTTCGAGACCCTGCCCATATGTACACATATGTGGCCGTATTTTATTTCTTGCACCCTGGCCGCTATATGTACGTGTCCATGCTACGTGCGCGCCTCTACTACGACACGTACGCACTCTACTACGACACATGTGCACCTCTACATCCACTAGTATATATGTATGTACACGTTCGCGACCAGAATGACAACGCTACGTATGCTTCGACCAGGTGGGTCCCGACTGTCAGGCACTTCCTTGCGTGTGAAGATGTAGCTGGTGGGTCCCAGCAGTCAGGGGGGCGTATCATTTTTTTCCCTAGATGCACTTCCTTGCGTGTGAAGATGTAGCTGGTGGGTCCCAGCAGTCAGCGGGGTGAATCGTTTTTTTGCCCGGACGCACTTCCTTACGTGCGAAGATGTAGCTGGTGGGTCCCAGCAGTCGGGGGGAAACATTTTTTTCATGAAATACGGTGGCCCGTCCGGTGGGTCCCCGCTGTCAGCTGGAGGAATCATTATTTTGCGCGTAATAAGGAGGCACTTCCTTGCTGCGGCCGTGGACCCAGGTGTCAGCCTCTCCACGTACATTCCACGTCCGATGGAATTTCTTCCTTGACCACGTTGACCATGCCGCGCCGAGAGCACCACGGCAGTGGATGACGGCAAGGACTAGGAAGGGGACGACTCGGAGCCGGGGAAGACGCAGCACTGGATGCCCACGCGAAGAGGAGTACGAGGGTTCACTGGTTTGGATGCGATGTGAGGCTGCTGTCGCCGCAGAATAACAGGGGGTGTGGATGAGTAGAGGGATGGCCTGGCCAGCGGTGGGAGTAGTAGGGGGCAGTGAGGCCTCCGCGACATCACAGCCGGCCATAGGAGGCAGGAGCACGCGGCACGACCGACGCTGGTTTGGGTGGCTGGAGCAAGAAGACCAGAGGTTGAAGAAGCACTACGGCCATTGGATGAACATCGTACGGTAACAGGAGGTAGAATCGTTCATATTTACTAAGTTGACAAAGCCTTCCGTCCCCGTCAAGTTGGTAGGCCCACAAGTCAGCCTCCCACTATGCTGGGTTCCAGCTGGCAGGGGGGATATTCATTTTTTGTGCGTAATAAGGAGGCACTTCCTTGCGTGCGAAGATAGCTAGTGGGTCTAACATGTCAGTGGGGGGCACGTTATTTTCGCGAAATATAGAGGCTCTTCCAGTGCGCCCCAGATGTCAGGTGGAGGAATCATTATTTTGCGCGTAATAAGGAGGCATTTCCTTGTGTGCGGCCATGAACCCACCTGCCAGCCTCTCCACGCACAGTCTTCTTCCGATGGTGTCGTTCGTTGACCACGTTGACCACGCCGCGCCAAGCGCATCCAAGGTGGTGGACGGCGGCGAGGCCCCGGACAGCAACGAGCCGGAGATGGGAAGATGCGGGAGTAGAGTCGCAGATGGAGAGGTGTACGAGGGTGAACTGGTTCTAGTGCGGTGTGGTTCGGCAGTCGGTGGAGAAGAACAGGAGGTGTGGAGGGGTGGACGGATGGCCTGGCCAACGGTGGAGTAGCGCTTCATAGCGAAGCGTGCTAAGCAGAGCTGCTAGCAGCAAGAGGGGGAGGTGGTCCCGGCGGCGCTGGAGGAAGAAGACGAGAGATTGAAGATGGATGCCGGTCGTTGGATGTAAATCCAACAGCTAACATGTCAGAATCATTTGTTGACTAAATTGACAACGACTTGCGTTGGCTTCGACCTATTGGCCCACATTTCAGCCTCCAAAAATGTGGCACGTATTCAACCCATTTTTTCAGAATTTACAGTCTTTTTTTTGCGCGGTAGAATTTACAGTCAATTTGATCTTTTTTTTGAATTACAGCCATTAGCTGGGCTGGGTGAACAAATAATGTAGCATCCATGCGACCCATTTATTTTATTTCCTAAAAAATTATAGGCCATTTACACTTTCTCGAAATACACGATTTTGCTGGGATGATTCTAATTATAATGTTGGGTTGGGCCAGCAATGTTATCAAAAAATAAAAAGGGGCTGAGCATTTTGTTATAAATATATTTAAATAATAAGTGATATTATTACATTCATCCTTAAATTTTGCCAAGCTTTTGTACACAATCACTAGGATTTTCATGCCAAAACAATCCAGGATTTTATTTGTTAAGAAATTATTTTTATAAGTTAATAAGATGTGGGATATTGTTTTCTTACATATGTAAGTATCTGTTAAATATATGATGACAATAAAAATAATATATAATAACATATAAAATAATTTAAATATATATAATATAGTTAGGTAAACATAAGTTGGACCTGGCGTTCCTATTCTTATATAGAAAAATAGAACAGACCTCTGCGTTTTCTTCAAAAAAATACATAAATTGGGATGCCAAAAATAAAACCTCGGATGGGAGGTCCATAGGTCGGCCGATACATGACGGCTCTAAGAAAATACAAACAGGCCTATGGACCTCCCATCTGAGGTCGTGGGCTGCGCATGTTAAAAATGAAAGCCTAGACAGGGCAGCCCAAAATCACGTCCAACACTTGTCAAAACTTCGTCCCTCGTTTTCTCTGTGTTTCGCACACTCGATATTGTGTGGGCATTTTGATTGTGCATCATATGAAGATGTGCTATGCATGAATGTTGATCAGCATGATGTTAACTGGCTGGTAGTTCCATTTTCGACCATGAATAAAACTTCCAACACGATGTTAACCCTGTTTGAAAAGGCCATGTTAATATAAATGCTCTGCCTCTGAAAGTTGTAGTGTCTTATCTAAAACTGAACTTGCAGTTTCTTAGCTGAAACTGAAACTTGCAATTTCTTCTCTGAGAATCACATTGTCTGCACTTTTATACTCCTATGAAACTACATTTTTAAGTGCTAAAAATAGATCTCTAGAATTCATAAAATACTTCATATGCTCAATACTGCAAATCTAGAATTCAAAAGACATTTATATCTAAAAGTACTATCAAAATACACAACACAAAACACAATTCACAACCTGCAAATACTGACAACCCTAAGCTCCTCCTGACAATTCACAACCTAACCGACTATTGGGCTGGGGGGCAGCCCCCTCCTATTCCTCGGCGGCAGACAGCCACCCCGTGAGATGATGTGAACGGCGAGGGAGATGATGGCGGGGAAGCGTCGTCGGGCCAACTGCTTGTCTCCTCTTGCAGTTGGGTTCGGTCGACGAAGACTCCGCCGGCTCGCTCTGGCAGGACACCCTCACAAACGACACCCTGTAGATGCTCGATCCTTCAATCTCTGGTCGATGCTCCATCTGGGATCGATACTCCCACCACCGCTCCCTCACGATCGGATTCGGTGAATCTGTTTGCTCCATGGCCCAGAGGAGCAGCTCCATGTACTCCGGCACAACTCCCTCCGGGAGTATCGCCGCCTTTTCGCTCTGTTGCAGATATTTGGTCATGGATGTTGCCGTCGCCGCTAGTTGGTCCTTGTTGTCAAACCAAGACTGTATCTCCAACATCCTAGCTAGCTTCACAGGGTCTCCGTCTGCGATCCTCATGTATCGGTTGTACTCCTCCATCGATCTACTTCTCCACAGCACCTTCACTCGCCGGCGGTGGTTTTTGAATGGAAGAGGAGAAGCACTGGTTTTAGATTAGAATGGGAGAGGAGCGACGCTGGTTTTGGACTGGAACAGGAGAGGAGGGGCGGTGGTTTTGAAATGGAAGAGGAGAGGAGCGGCAGTGGTTTAAGAGGAGAAGATAATTAAATCACCACATATTAGTCCCATTTTTATTAGCCCCGCTGTAATTAAATCACCACATATTGCACTGATTCCGCTGCTCATTGCGTACACTGATTGGGAGAAATAAATACCCAGCCGTAGCATGCACTAGGGATGTGCGCGTGAGTCTTGCATGCGACTGCATGTGGAGGGAGGCGAGACGATTCAATTAATTAATGCCGCTCCTAGTCATCCCCGCACATCCTTCAATACTACGGTGGTTCGCTCCTAGTCATCCCGTCCATTCACATTACGGCAGTTCCACTAATCCTAACCCTCCTCCCAAATCCATGGCGTCCCAAATCTCCACGATCGGTGGTGAGTACAAGGTTAGAACCATCACTGGCGATGAGTTCGACGTCATCTACACCCGTTCTTCCATGACGGTGAAAGGATGCCTTTCTCGCTTCAGACGCATGTTCGAAGACTCAGATGATGAGTGGGTCGCTAGGCTAGATGTTGAGTACAACACAGTCCTGGGACCAGGGAAGGATCTAAAGGACAAAGAGAGGAAGAAGCCTGTCGTGATCCAGGTTTGCGTGCATGACTTATGCTTGGTCTACCACATATGCCACGCCGACGTTGAGTGCCAAGATTTTAAGGACTTCCTCGAGAGCAACCTAGTCAAATTCGTTACTGTAGACTTTGGTAACGACAAAGAAGTCCTGCGTCAGATAGGCATCGTTGTAGGCAACACCTTTGACCTCCAAAAGAATCGGCTGGTGTCCTCTTGTCAGCCTTCAATGCTGACCTTGGCAAGAGCCATGGTTCATCCTTCGTACGGTAAACTGGAGAAACCTCCATACATGTTCCATCGTCATGCATGGCAGCGGAATGTACCAGATATAGACAACATCCACTACGCTGCAATGGATGGCTACCTTTGCTTCAATATCTACAAGGGTTGGATGAAGAACAACAGCCAAGTGTGCGGTTCAAGCAAAGAAGTATCGGCCAAGAGGAAGAGGGACAAATACGAAGTCGAGGACGTGGACGAGGACTCCGAGTAAGGTGGCAGTGTCGTTGCTCATGGTGGTTCTAATGCAGTGTCTACCAGAATAGTTGCAAAGTTTAATTTCAGGTGTGCTTAATTTAATTTGAGGGGTGTATTGTGCTGAGCCCCCAGCAAAACTATGTTATGTTTCTTCTCGTTACTTTAACTCTTCAGTACGTACATACTAGTATTTCTTACATTTCATCTTTTAGTTGGTATAGTACTACCACTCGTTTCTTCACATTATATGCATACAATATATATGGCCAACATCATATAGCCAGCAGTTTAGTTGTCAAAGAATTTCAGGGTGCTTAGTTTTGTCAAAGAATTCCAGGATGCTTAGAGGGTGCTTGGATCCAAGGGACTTATTTTAGTCTGACTAAAAATAGTCTCTTTAAGAGACTAATGTTCCAAGCACCCCTGACTAAAGAGGGGCTAAAACTAGTCTTGAGACTAATTTTTTTAGTCAGGGGTACCCCTACTAAAATGTGGATTAGTCCTCTCTCTACTCATTTAACTCATCTCCTTTAACACAGGCGATTTCTGGATTGGAGGGTTTGGAGGATAATAAATGCTCATTAACGTGATTTTAGCCTTTTTAGTATTTGGATCCAAGCATGGGTGAGGCTAGCATGTTTTAGTCCCACTACTTTTAGTCATGAGACTAAAACGTATCCAAGCACCCTCTTAGTTTTATTTGAGGGGTGGGTTGTGCTGGACACCATTATTGTGACTAGCCTTTTTAATAGTACTATATGCATAATTTGGTGACGAGCGCTCTCTATATGTACCATCTTTTTTTCAATTTCAAGTTTTACTCCATGGCGCAATCCATCGATACTACTGCTGTACAAAAGTATACATTTTTTAAAAGGCTAGAGGGCGGGGCAGTCTAGCTTGGTCGGTTTCACGAGAGGCAAGGGCCTTTGTGATTTGATGGCTCATTACTGCTAGAAGGCGGGGCCTTGTGATTTGACTGCTCGTATAAATGCGCCGACGACCTGATCGAGGAGGAGCAAAGAACCGTGCGGTATACTCAAGTTTTCCACTGGAGTAGTACTGCGATGGAGGAGCACGAAACACGGCAGCCCAGTGCCATATGGCGACAAAAAAATGATCTAATTTGCTAGTCATCTCATTGTTAGCATTGTTCTATTCATTCCCTCAAAAAAAGCATTGTTCTATTCATGCCTCGCATAGAACGTGACACGTGCAGTGAAACACCCGAAGCAAAAGATGAAACACAGGAGCAAAAGAAGAAGGAAAATTATCACCCCAAATGATCTAATCCGCCGCGGAGTCGTAACTGCTTCTTCCTCGCCTCCACGACCACCATCTCCTTTCGCGTCTCCTCCTCCATCTTCTTCATTCTGTCCATGATGCGGGATTTCTCGACGCGAGCCTTCATCATCTGTTCCACGGCCGCATTACGTACCTTGACAGCAGCCGGGTGCTCGATGCGGAGCTTCGCCAACTCCTCCTTCTGTTCCATGACGAGGGCCTGCAGCATCTTCATCGAGGAACTACTATTCTCATGCAGCTTGTTCCAGCCGGCGTTCTTCTCCTTCAACATGTCGATCTCGTGGTAGAGCTTCGCCTTGTCCTCCTGAAGTCACAGGATTTCGCCGGTCGCCTTCTTCACCAAGGCAATGCTCTTCTTCAGCAGCATCACCAAGCCGGCGGTCAACTCCCCCTGCTGATTGAGCTCAGCGGTCATGTCGTCGAGGCTCTCCTTCAGCAACACCATCAAGCCCTGGATGAACTCCTCCTGCTTATTGAGGTGCTTATTGAGCTGATCGGGCATGCCGTCGAGGGATAACGACTCCAGCTCCGCCGGCTCGGCATGTTCGCCTCCGCGGCTAGGGCGCTCCTGGGAGCCATCGCCTGCCCGTGAGAGATCTTTCGAGGTCTCTGCGTGGCGGCGAACCCTCTCTTTTTTTCCGCAGCCTTGGTTGCCGCTCCCTTGTTACGAGTAGTTCTTGACCTAGAGCTCTGCTCACCGGCCATGGCAACGACGGACGAAGAAGAAGCATTTATGAGGAGGAAAGGTAGAGTAATTTTTGGTTAGGTAGTTCCCCTTTTTATAACCTAAGTACTAGCACTAGTACTAATACCTGCATAGTGGGAACACGTTCAGGTTTGGTACGTACTAGTAGGTGTGAGCAGGCTTTTGAATGTGAAGGGAACAAGGTAAAGATTAATTGATGGTTTTGGTTTCGAGGCCCGAAACGGCTCCCGATGAGTTTAGCGGAACATAAATTTCAAGTACTACACTGCTCAAATGCGTAAATATTATGTTAGTGTCAAAAATTGGCACAAAATACGAAGGATACCAATGGAAGTAGTACTAGCAACCCACGATTTAACTACTTGCATGCGCAGTGGAGTAATAATGTCTTTCGTCTGCCCTCACGTCCACTCAATTTGCATGCGCTGTATTAATTGACCATCAATAAAGTGAACAACTTTACACGCGTCAAATTATCACATGGGGTGGATCTTGGTACAAAATTGCGTCTGCCCGTGTACCCGCGTGTGCGTGCGAGGGAATGAGTGTGTGCGTGGCATGTGTGCACATCTTCGCTTCGTGCATGTACCGCCAGTATGGCTCAGGGAGGACGAGAACATTCTTCTGGAACCAGCAGCACGTCACTGTGATCAATCCATGCAAGGAGGTCACGACAACGCCTCCACATGTGCCACGTGGCTTCATGAACTGTAAGAGAGACACTGTGTAGCGTGCCATTGGTATTCTAATTTACGTGTTTTGCACATACTCGAAGTACTAGTAAGGTACACGTGCATTGCACGCATCAGATTTTGCAACCAAATTATGAATAAATACCACACTATAGCATGTAAGCTCTTAGTCATATATGCCTGATGTAGCCCTTCGTTTAATTTTTGTAGTTCATCTCATTCAAAATCAATTAGTTTTTATAAAAAAAAAGCTAAGAACGCGGGAATCGGAAAAACATGCGATTGTAGTGGAATGTCGTCTTGAATCCTACAGGATTGTACGAGTGTTTGATTGTGCATAGAAAAAATGCAGAATTCTTTCAAAGAGGTTTGAGTGGATGGGATGTTTCCTATGAAATCTAGTGCAAATGAATCATATGGAAAAAATCATATGGTTTACAATCCTATGAATCAAACAACCAAGATAGGAAAAATTCCTAATGATTAGAATCCTCCAAAATTCCTTTGAGAATCCTTTGAATCAAAGAAGCCCTTAATCTATTTTATGATTCATGGAATTGTGCGTGGTAAAGCATAAAGTAAAAACAAATAATGGCAATTCAACTAGAAATTTTTTTTGGGCAGTTATGATACGGAAGATTCTAGAACAAAAGAGAACCACTGTTGTTTTGAGGTTTGTGCATTATGCTTAAATTCAACCATGGAGTCTGCTAGATTGTACATGTGGCAAAATCTGGTGGGGGGCTAGAAGATGGTGCGAGGGGCCGAG
Source organism: Triticum monococcum (assembly GCA_034509565.1). Lineage (NCBI taxonomy): Eukaryota > Viridiplantae > Streptophyta > Magnoliopsida > Poales > Poaceae > Triticum > Triticum monococcum. The sequence goes on from CM067841.1 coordinate 359,293,099, forward strand.
TGGAGGGAGACTATGAAGGAATGCACAAGTGTGAGATCGATATTTAGAGAGAGGGGGTGAACACGTGCGCTGTTGCGCGCAGTGGCGGAGCCATGAAAAATAAATGAGCTAGGGGGCCAAGCATTGCTAATCCTTTACGAGGAGGGTCAATTCATGAACTTAAACCATTTTTAGCAGCAATTGTCTAATGATCACATTCATATTAGCCTCGATATATAGTGATGTTAGGGGGGAGGGGGCAGGGCCCTTACTGCCCCCTATCTTCGCCATTGTGCACGTGTCTGAGAGATGAAGCGGAAGGCATGGATGATGAGACGGGGGGCGTTGGATATATAATTAATGTGGGTGTATTAGCTATATATGTTAATCCTATATAGAAAGGTATAGATTGATTGATGTGGACGTGGGAAAGAGGGTGAGACCTCACTGGATATATCGATTGATCGGTTTGTGTGGAAAACTATGAAAGACCTAGCTATATACTCACATACATAGAGGAACATCGATCGTTGCGCATGCACACGTGAGAGATAAAGAATGCCCGATATGATGGAGAGGAGGATGTGTGTGGGTGTGTGCCTTCATGGGAGACCGGCCTGAAGAAAAAGATTGCACGCGTGCGATGGATAATGCCGACTGGTAGTGTGTGTGCATGCATGCACGAGAGAAAGTTAGTGGTACAATTATAAAGAGAAGACTACTGTGTGGGTGTAAAAGAATAGGTGAGGTCATAATCAATGTAAAGTTGAATTCAAATATATGCATAAGAGATCCTAATGTTTGAAACCCATGCATGCATGAATATAACGGAGATCTGCGCGGTGTGGTTTGGAAACGAGCATGTTGTAATGTATACACATTGAACAAGGTCAGACTGATTTGAATTTGAGTTACCGATGGCAGATATCATTTGGCCACGTCGCATCCGTGCATGGACACACTATTCTAATTGTAGATGATGGGCGGCTTTCGCATCACATATCTATATCTATACCCCTATATATATTATATTATATTTTTTATATTGTGTGCGGGTAACTTTAACTTTGAAAGATGGTCATTGGATGAGGTGAATACGATGGTCCAAATATGGAAAATTTGAGCACTACCGGCCATTGGATATCATCTAGATTCCACCAGATTTCGCCACATATATAATCTAGAAGACTCCTTGGTTGAACTTAAGCATAATGCACAAACATCAAAACACAAGCACTTCTTATTTGTTCTAGAATCTTCCGTATCAGAATTGCCCAAATGTTTTTCTACATGATTTGCCATTATTTGTTTTTACTTTATGTCTTACGATGCACAATTCCATGAATCTTAAAATTGATTAGCTTTCTTATAAAAACTAGATGATTTTGAATGAAATGAACTATAAGAATTAAACGAACATCTACATCATGCATATATGACTCAAAGCTTGCATGCTATAATGTGGTATTTATTCATAATTTGGTTGCCAAATCTCATGCGTGCAATGCACGTGTACCTTACTCTAGTCTAAATGGTGTTTGTGTGCGTGTTGTGCGTGTTGAGGTGCAAATTGTCTTTTTTGGGTACACGTTAAGCTTGTTCTTCCAAAATTTCAAGCCGCGCCTTGTTATGCCGAAAACTCATGCTAGCGTATCTGTCTATCGTGCTGCAAAACTCCCGCCTCTTCAACCCGCGCCTTGTTAGCCCGAAATATTTAAGATATATCTTTGTCTCGTTGTGGTCCGACAACTCCCTCCATCTCAACCCGCGCCTTGCTATTCCGAAATTACAACGCGCGCGAAAACTCCCACCTCCTGTGAAATCCCGACACGCGAAATGCCCGTGGTATCCCTGAACTAAAAGAACCGCCTCAAATCGGTGGGCGTACTTTCGTAACTTACCCCACATTTCGGACAAGCGTGTCTCTAAACCATGGTTCCCCACTGCCATCCCATTCGCCCACCCATTCGTACACCGAGGCAGCAAAAACCCGCGATGAAACCCCACACCACGCCCCGTCCGCCACCCAGCCGGAGCCTCTTCCCCGACGACATCGTCCACAGCAACACCTCGACGTCCCTCATCCATCGTACCAGATGAGGATCCGTCGTCGATCTCATCGTCCCGCCGGTTCAGCCACCCCGTCCTCCACCTCCAAGGAGCTGCCCCAATGTTCCCCTCGTCTTTCGCGCCATCTCCATTCCCACACCATCGTCTTCAGCTGCACAACCGGAAGATCATCATCATCATCACTGTTTCCTCGGATGAAGTTGCGGCCTAATCGGCGCCACCAAAGAGGTTGTACACTAATCACCGCATTTTCTTCTTGATTCGATCTCACGGTACTGCCGGTGCTCGGTCCCGAGCCGACACGGCGCGGCTCCATCCACGGCGGCATCGCCGGCCACTTCCTCCACGGCATTGCTCCCTCGGTGGTGACTTCCACATCAGTAGCAACTGCTGCTGCTTTAGCTCTCGCTCGCACTGCTGCTCTGCTCTTGCTCTGGGTCCCCTGCCTAGTCTGCTCTTGCTATTGCTCTTGCTCGTGCTGCTGCTCTCGCTCTTGCTCTTGCTTGCGTGCTGCTCCGATTTAGCTACACTTTAGTCGACTGAATCGACTTTTGGGTCAGCCGACTTTCAGGGGGTGGGGGGGGGGGGACTCGCCGGGGTGAAGGAAGAACCAGCCGTAGCGGGGAGGGAGGCTCGCTACAGAGGTACCCCACTATCTATCTTAGGGTTCAGGATGGGGGCGGTGGTCGCCGGCGATGGCGGGGCGTCGGCGGGGCGGGGGCATGGGGATCGCCGGAGAAAAAGCTCGGCACAGGGGGCCTAGAGGGATGGCCGGGGCGGCGGCGGACCGGCGGTGGGGAGTGTTTTCGGGGCGGGCGGGGCGGCGCATCGCCGGCCGCGGGCGGCAAGGGGCTGCTATTTGGCCGGTGGTGGCTGGCGGCTCAGGCGGGTGGAGGTTGAAAATGAATCGCAGGCCCTTGATTTCATATCCAACGGTTGCAAAATCGACTGACCAGAGATGAAAAAGTCAGTCGACCGACGTGTAGCCTCACCTTGCGAGTGCGTTCAGTTTTGAAAGCAAAATTCAGTTTCGACAGCAAATTCAGTTTCGACAGTTAAGTTCAGTTTCGATAGTTAAGTTCAGTTTCGACAGTTAAATTCTGTTTCGACAGTTAAATTCTGTTGCGGCTGACGTATTTTACATCTAGCACTGTGTGGTTATGTATTTTATGTCATGTATTGGAGATGCTATTAGAATTCCACTCAGGTTAACGTTGTTCGTTGTCTCTCTTGTCCTACTTCAGCCTCGGCGTCGTACAACTCACCGGAGCTATTCTAACGACGAAACCCTCCATCACAGCGGAGCAGTACCTCAGGCTCCATCTCCAGACGCCTAAGATCTTCTTCCCCTCCTCCGACAGCCAAGTTAGCCGGAACATCCTCACCGGCCAACCCAATCACGCTGAGATCGACATGGCCTCGCCAAAGAGGCTGTACACTTGTTGCATCTCTTTTTTACTCTACATGTTATATATATTGTCCACTAAGCACTCGTAGTAACGGGAACTACAATTATTTTATCCTACTATATGACAAGCAGTGAGGTACCAAGCAAGTTAGCTATCCATGATGGACTCTCTTGAACACCATCATTATTTATCTCCGCGTTTGAGCTGTGCATTTGTCGATGGGCCTGGGAGTTGAGCTAGTATGGCAGTGGCCTGGGTCCAAAGTAATAGAAGTAGCACAAAAATATTTTTTTAGTGTAGGACTTTCCTTGCTCAAGCCTGCCTACTAGAATCGCCAGTGCTTGAAAGGAAAAGTGAATGAAAAACATCAGAATTGGAAAGTTTCCTATGGTACTACTTGTCATGAATTTGGTGCAAAGGAATGGAGCAAAGGAAAACTATAGGATTTGTTCATTTAGTGTCTCCTTGAAAGAAAAACCGTAGGAATTCGAATTTCCACTTCTCCTCCTTTTCATATTCCTATTCATCAAGCACAAGACTAAGAGATAGTAGCATAATAGCATTATAACTGTACATTTTCTTGTGGTTTGACTTAATCTCACCAAGCTTTTTTGCATCCTATGATCTTCCAATTGTTGTGAATCAAACACCCAGATTGGCAGAAATCCTGTGTTTTGAAATTCTCAGTTTTGCACATGCATTCCTATCCTATTCCTGTCTATTTCCTATCCCTGCATTGTTAGAATCCGCAAATTCAGACAAGCCCTTACTCAATTACTTCTGTTACAGATATGTGTCAAAGAAAACTTGTGTGGTTTGTCCTGCTCCTGTGGCGATGTGTTCCACCCCAGCTCAGCTGCTCCAACGACGGAAGGGTTCACCACAGCAGGGATCCGCTCTCCAGACTGTCTTTCGCCGCCTCAGATCTTCTTCCCCGCAGCCAGCAACCTCGGCAACTGCATTACCATCATCAACTAAGCAGGTGACCTTGAGGACTACACGGATCCGCAAGAGAGGTCGCACTCTTCCGTGTCTGCTTACGTTATGCGTTGCTTAATATGATGACATGCTACGTTATCATCGTGTTCACCTATTAGACTCCGAGTCATGTCCAAACTAATGCTGAAACTTGAGTTTTTAAATGGTTGTGGGGTACATATTGGGGAAGCAATCAGTACTATCGGTCTACTATCTGGTTAATCTCCGGTGTGTACTATGAGTTTCATGTTGGGTGCAAACAAACATTAAAGGAGCCATTATCTATATTTTTTAACTAAAGCTATTATCTGCCTGCTATCATTAGTTTTGGGTCTATCCATAGTTTGCTACCATCACTCTGGATTTGTGCATGCACTCCTTACATAATCTCACTATGTTTTATTCCTATGCATGCCAGTTATTGTACACAATGGAACTGATCATGTAGAGCAAAAGAGACGAGCCTTGCGTGGCAATAAAATTTCATGCAGACGTCATTCCATGGTGGGCACAAAGGCAGCCCCCTCCACCCATTTCGGATCATAATCAAGAGGAAGATAACTGTTCTGAGGGGGATTTAGAAGGGGAAGACCACTCCTATTTACCCCATGAGGTCTTCGGTCTAACTTGGCATGCTGATGTTGGTAATATCATGCATATGGTGCCTTGCATTGCTTACTGTCTACATTAACGATGTCATCTTCTTAGTTTAGACATGCTTTGTGTCACTGCCATATGTTTAGTTTCTTTATCGTATATGTGAATCATGCAATGCCATCTTGTCTAGCCAGGCATCATATATGTGAATTTTGCAATGCCACCCTAGTTAGCCAGTCATCTTATATGTGAATTATATCATGCCATCATTTTTTTTATTACGTGTTAAATTTGTCAACAATTTTAGTACATTCAATTACTCTTCCTGTGCATCAGCCATTCGGCACGGTCATGGAAAAATCTGGAGTGGAAACAGGGTCTTCAGAGCAGACAATGCTATCTGACGAAGCGCATGTCTTGCTGGCTGCCGATAGCTCCTCGGAGGAGGATTCAGAGACAGATGACCAGTCATATTCCCCCCCCCCCCAAGGTGCATGCCCTAACTTGGCAGGGTTATGTTGCTCATATCATGCATATGGTATCTTGCATTGCTATGTCATTTGCTTAGTTTAGACATGCTTTGTGTGAATGCCACCTGTTTAGTGTCTAATTACCATATATGTGAATTATGCAGTGACATCTTGTTGCAAGACATTATATATGTGAATTATGCAATGTTATCTTGTTGCAAGGCATTATGTATGTGAATTATGCAATGCCACGCTGTTTAGGCAAGTGTCATGTATGTGAATTATATCATGCCGTCCTTTTTTTGTATTTCTCATTGCTTTTGTCGACAATGTTTGTATATTCAACTGCTCTTCCTGTGCATCAGCCATTTGAATTGGTGATGGAGAAATCTGGAGTGAAAACAAGGTCTTCAGAGCAGACAATGCTACCTGCTGAAGCAGATATCTTGCTAGTTACAGATAGCTCTTCAGAGGAGGATTCAGAGGCAGATGACCAGTCCTATTATCCCCCTTAGGTGTATGCTCAAACTTGGTAGGGTTATATTACTCATATAATGCATGTGTTGTATTGCAATGCTTAGTTTTTACATCATATACACAATATTGAATGCCATCTCCTTAGTTGACACATCATATATGTGATTGCCCTCTGCTCACTTCCTTAGTATATAAATCATATATTTGAATAATGTCATGCCATGATGTTTACATAGACATCATGTATCTGAATTATGGCATGCCAACCCATTTTCTAAAGACATAATATAGTTATATCATATCATCCTGTTTACATAGTCATCATATTTTAAATTATGTCATTCTATCCGTGAATTATATCATGCCATCATGTTTCCATCGATGGCATGTTCGTGATTTATGGCATGCCAACCACTTTAATAGACACATCGTATAGTTATATCATGTCATCCTGTTTACATAGTCATCATATTTTGAAGTATGTCATTCTATCATGTTTTGTTAGCCATCATACATGTGAAATTGTGTCATGCTATCATGTTTAATTAGCCATCATATATGTGAAATTATGTCCTGCTACTCTGTTTGCTTAGACAACATAAATGTGAATTATTTCATGCCCTGTTTTCTTCCCTACAATCCATTCCACCTGTCTATCTTAGAATGTCTGTACATTCAATTACTTTTCTTGTTTATCAGCCATTTCAATTGGAGGGAGTGATGGCAGTATATGTGGGAGTAAAAACACGCTCTTTAGAAAAGATTGTGCTACCTATCGATGGAGATAGAACCACGGTTGTACTTGCCCAAGAACCAGCCCCACCACACATAACCCACACTCATGCAGATTGTACCCCTACCCAGTTGGATAGAGAACCAACTACACCCCTTCTAACCCCAACCCCAGCAGATAGACACCCACTTCCCGTTGACACAACACTGTCTCCACCACAGAGCAGCCAAAAAGAGCAGTTAGTAAGGCAACTGCAGTGCCCAAATCACGAGGACCACCACTCTGAACCCAAAGTCAACGCTTAAAGCAGAAGAAGAATTGTTCTCATGTCAGGTTCCGTAGCTATGGTTCATACTACTTTGCTCCTGCATCACTGTATTTACTGATACGAACTAATTTCAAATTTGAAGGATGCAATTGAAACTCCAATGGCGCAACAGGTATGTTTTAAACCTGTTTCTTCAACGTGTTTGGCTTTTTGCTGTTTTGCTCTATGTTGATTTCAGTTTCAATTGAATGAACAGTTATGTTCTCATGCCATGAACATTACAAGTGTTGTTATTGCTGTGTAGTTTCCCACACTTATATTCTGTCTATGCTGCTTTGTCTTAAATAGATATGATTCAAACTGTATCTATCTTGATTTGTCAACATAAACTAGAATGATATAGACCATACAGTGACCATACTACATAGATATATGTTTGTTTCATGTTGTTATCCTATCCACCTTACTGCTGAACTGGTTTACCAAAATGAGTTTCATATACTACATTGTAAACCTGACATGTGTTTGTTTGTTTCTCTTTTAGAACGTGGATAAAATATTGGAGAAGAGTACCTTGTTATGCAATGGTAAAGGAAGTAATGCAGATAAGGTTCAAGATAGTGAGACATCCCTGTTGGTCTCCAAGAAAACTGATAAAAACTATATTGAAGACACTGAGACAACCCCAAAGTCCTGTCTTGATGTAGTGTTCGAGTTACTGGCTACCACTGCTGGCACCAGCTCTTCGAACTTGTTGCCTGAATCAGTTCGGCTTCTTGAGTCTCAACTTCAAGTTGAAAGACATCGATCAGATGTTATGCGACAGGAAGCCGAAGGACTGAGGAAGTCCCTGCACAATTCAGATGCATACTTTCTGGTGCAACAGCAAGCGCTGGAGGACTTAAACGCCAAACAAGAGAAAGTTAATAAGCTTGCTAAGCATCTTGCCAGCATTATGGGTACCCATGATATTGTTTCTTGAGCTCTTCTGAAGTGGTTTCAGTTCTGGACTTGTTTTGCTGATGTGTTCCCTATATTTGCACTGGTGGCGAACTTTGATGCCAAGTGGATGTAATATGTGTAATAGCCGTGATAGCCTAGTGTAAGTTGCTTGCTTATTTATTTCCTTGTTGTCTTGTTTATTTGTTTGCTTGTAGTCAGTGCAGTTCTTTTTCTGCGGTTTGCTAGTGGCTGCAATAACCTATTTTTTAAAAGTAGGCCACAATAACCATGGGCTAATATTTGCTGTAGTGACACTGGGCCTCCTACGGGCCGTAGAAACAGTGGGCCTTCTACGAGCCGTATAAACAGTGGTCCTTCTACGGGCCATACAAACAGTGGGCCTTCTACGGGCCGTAGAAACAATGGGCCTTCTACGGACCATAGAAACAATGGGCCTTCTACGAGCCATATCATCAATGGGCCTTATACGGGCCATATGATCGATTGGCCAAACATGGGCCAAACAGACCGCATTCTGGTTGTAAACGGGCTAGAGTTGGAATCGTCCGTTCATGGGCTGACCATAACAGGCCATCGTTAATAGGCCATATTTGATGACGCTATGAAAATGGCCCAACATATTAACGGACCATAAACGGGCTGTCTGTAACCACTGGCTGAATTTGGCCCACAAGCAGAAAATGACAGTAACGGGCCATAAGTAAATGAATGCTAGAAAATAGCCCAAGAATAAATGGGCTCTGAGAAGGCCAAAAGATAACATGGGCTGGAAACGGCCCAACGGAATAACGGGCCATTAATGGGTATAAAGTGATACACTGTTCTTTACGGGCCAGTTTCACCACGGGCCATTAATGGGTGTAAAGTGATACACTGTTCATTACGGGCTAGTTTCACCATGGGCCGTTAATAGGCCAAGAGTTACATAGGGCCTCATATGGGCCGAAAGACGTCATGGGCCATACATGGGCCAGAAATGAAAACGGGTTGGAATCATATTGGATGGCCCAGATGACGCTACTGGGCCTAATTTGAATAGGGCGTAACGGGCCTTGAGTTAGCGAGCTGTAAATGGGCTATATGTGAACATGCCGTTAACAGGCTTTCCATGGGCTGGCCCACCACCTTTTGACCAAGTCAAACGTGCTGGCCTTTTCACGGGAATGGGCCTCTGTTGTGCCGTGCCACGTGTTGACGTATCATAGGCGCCTTCTGTCCAATGAGTGGATGACATCTGTCCCAGCGATGCGCCGACACGTGTTTCCTCCAGCCAATGATGATTTTACACGTGGAAAATCCCCATTGGTCGGGGCTGTTAATGGGTTATCCGATCCAAAACCCGACCCGATAGCTTAACGGCGTTCCGTTACGGTGGATGCCACGTGTCGGTCACCCTTGACAAAAGCACTTCAGTGACGCGCGATTTATCGTCATGGAAGTGGACACTTCCGTGATGATAATTTTGGTAATGTCATGGAACACTTCTACAACAGCACAGGTATGACTATCTTGATTCTGTCATAAAATCGTCATGGATGTACATGCATGACAGAAAACGCGACCTACTGTGACAAACACGTATCATCACGGAAGTGTATTTTTTTGTAGTGCTAACTTGCATGATTTGAATGGAACTAAGCCGGACTGACGCTGTGTTCAGCAGAATTGCTTAGTGTTATTTATGTGCAGAAAGAGAAGTTCTCGGAATGACCTGAAACTCCACGGAGATTATTTTTGGAAATAATAAAAAATACTGGCAAAGAATGAAGGCTAGGGGGCACACACCCTAGCCACGAGGGTGTGGGCCCCCTGGATCTCCACCGACCTCAACTCCAACTCCATATATTCGTGTTTGGGGAGGAAAAATAAAGGAGAAGGATTCATCGCGTTTTATGATACAGAGCCGCTGCCAAGCCCTAAACTCTCTCAAGAGGGCTGATCTGGAGTCCGTTCGGGGCTTCGGAGAGGGGAATCCGTCACCGTCGTCATCATCAACCATCCTCCATCACCAATTTCATGATGCTCACCGCCGTGCGTGAGTAATTCCATCTTAGGCTTGCTGGACGGTGATGGGTTGGATGAGATTTATCATGTAATCGAGTTAGTTTTGTTAGGGTTTGATCCCTAGTATCCACTATGTTCTGAGATTGATGTTGCTATGACTTTAGTATGCTTAATGCTTGTCACTAGGGCCCGAGTGCCATGATTTCAGATCTGAACCTATTATGTTTTCATGAATATATGTGAGTTCTTGATCCTATCTTGCAAGTCTATAGTCACCTACTATGTGTTATGATCCGGCAACCCCGAAGTGACAATAATCGGGACCACTCCCGGTGTTGACTATAGTTTGAGGAGTTCATGTATTCACCATGTGTTAATGCTTTGGTCCGGTACTCTATTAAAAGGAGGCCTTAATATCCCTTAGTTTCCGCTAGGACCCCACTGCCACGGGAGGTAGGACAAAAGATGTCATGCAAGTTCTTTTCCATAAGCACGTATGACTATATTCAGAATACATGCCCACATTACATTGATGAATTGGAGCTTGTTCTGTGTCACCCTATGTTATGACTGTTACATAATGAACCACATCCGGCATAATTGTCTATCACCAACCCAATGCCTACGAGCTTTCCATATATTGTTCTTTGCTTATTTACTTTTCCGTTGCTATTGTTATCATCACTATAAAACACCAAAAATATTACTTTTCCTACCATTACCTTTTGCCACCGTTACCACTACTATCATATTACTTTTCTACTAAACACTTTGCTGCAGATACTAAGTTTCCAGGTGTGGTTGAATTGACAACTCAGCTTCTAATACTTGAGAATATTCTTTAGCTCCCCTTTTGTCGAATCAATAAATTTGGGTTGAATACTCTACCCTCAAAAACTATTGCGATCACCTATACTTGTGCGTTATCAGTTGGCTACCAGAATGCACTACTCCTATAGAAGTAGCTATTTATTTTCCTTTCTATTTTCTTCATTCCTTTTCCTCCTTTTCTTATTTACTTTTCCTTTTTCCTTTCTCCTTTATTTAAGGACCATATCTATAGCGGGGGTATACAGAACACACTACTGCTATATTAGCTATATCACTTGCTCTGTACACATGCTACTGCTATGCCTTTCTCCTTTATTTTTAATTTTCTTTTATTTTCCTTTAAATTATCTTTTACCTTTTTCTATTTCTTTCATTTTCATTTACTTTTCTATTTGTTTTTCATTTTATTTTATTTTCATTACCAGTAGCGCTTTCCAGAAAATGCATTGCAACAACCAACTTAGCGGTAGCACGTTTCCCCTAAGATCGCTACTACTATTCCTAGCCCACCAAGAACGGTGTGGGAACTCTAGTAGTAGTGATTTTTCTTGCATAGGCGCTACTGCTACCACAATAGCTATAGTGCGTTTTGAGACCCAGCGCTACGGGTAAATAGCAGTAGCGCTTTCTTTCGACCACCGCTACTGATAATCCTCTGTGTATAAGGTTTTCCCTAGTAGTATCAACCCACATTCAACGACGCCTGAAATGGCCCAAACAAGGCTTGCGTATAATTTTTTGAAGTCACTTAGCTCAAATTATAACTTAAGAAAAATGGTAGAGTCTGGTGAGACCTAACTAAAACCTGTCATGAGTGAAGAAATAATTCAAAAAGTCTCACTTGTTAGCGAGAGCGAGAGAGAGAAACCAATCTGTCGATGCTCATGAATACATCTTTCGGTCATATGCATTGTTGATGCTCAGTACAAACTTATATAGTTGACACAATCATATACAACATCATAACACATTGAGCTTGCATGCAAGAATTTCACACGGGCGACACAATACAGGTGGAAGCAGTGGATCGCTACGGGTAGGGCTATCTTGAAATCAACAAGCTCATATATAAACATTCATTGTCTTGATCAATGACGTGGAAATATCTTGAATGTTGTGCAAAGAAAACAAACAAACAACACAGTAAATTGACATACATCGTTTCTAAAATAGTTCAGGTACAAAAATAGAGCATGTCACAATCAAATGTATTGGCACATCAATTTCATACCTACTACTCGGATATAAGTTGTATATGAGAAGATTCAATTGTTATGTCAAATTTGAGCACATCCAGGCAGCCAGCCCGACCTCTTCTCCCAAAGAAGCAGTGGCATCCGCCATGCGATGGAGTAGACCTTGTACCATCCATCATTCTGAGCAACATGGGGAATGTCTAATGTTGACTCCTGTAATGGATGTTGTTGACAGACCCTGGCACCAGCTACGGCCGCGGGACTTTGATTGGTGGATTGACCACTTATTCGACATGTATGAAGTCTCAATATAGGTACACACCTAACATGGTCCGTGGAGGCCTTACTGGTGATGAATAGTACAACCCTGATTCCTGCACCGGTATCTCAACACCAATCACCTTCAGTATGGTGGGCGACTTCTTCATCCATGCCATAACTGTCAAAGCCTAGCTGTCTGGAGAAACAAACATACTGAAGAGCTCACCTCCTAGGTCATTGATAAGATCATTCCAGGAATCGCTGTTCCAAGCCCATCGAGGCATGCCCTGGAAGGTAAGCTTTGTTGGAAATTGAAGCTCAAAGGGCACCGAGCCCCATCCTAGGTGCCACTGATCAAAGCTCACCAGTGCGCCATCACAGAACAAACGCCGGGAAGATTCGAACACATGACTGCAGTCGAAAGTTGTCCGGAACCTGACGAATAATCAGCCGGTGGTGGACAGACTTCGACGAGAAAGTCACTTATTTGGATGCCCTGTGCAATGCCAAGAGCTTTGATAAGGTCATCTGGCGAGATGGGAGGCCAGCGGCGGTTGATGGTTACCATCAGTACTTTGCTGGCAAACTAGTCATCTAGCACTGCAATGCCACTGTTGAGCGGCAGCATGCAGCGCCTGAAGGCAGGACGGACCTCAGGATCTCTGGCTCAGAGATCCGAGTGAACCGGTGACATGATAGTGTGCTTGAGTACAAGGAGTGGAGGAGGGGGATTTGGGGGATCTGGAGTAGGAATCGAGATTCCAGAGGCGGGGGAGGGGCGGGGGTTGGGGATGAAAAGGTAGAATGAATTCTAAATGTGCACCAATACGCTCTCACCGCGCAAGGGTAGGAAACACGGGTGGCGCCCACATGTCGGTCTAAGAGTTATTTTTCTTTCTTTTTTTAGTGCCCGACCTCAAAGTTAACAATTGGCATGTTGCCATTGTGCTACTACTCAACCCATATTCAACAACACTTGACATTGGCCCAAACAAGTATACATCATCGAAAAGTTGAAAGTGCAACTATCCTTGGGTGGTTTTGGTAATTACTAACAACATATAGCTCATTGAATTAATGCTATTTCAAATATGATCATTCAGAAAGTTCAGTGATTGGCATGGCATGGATTACGAATGCGAACCCCTCAAAATGCTAAGGACACATATTGGCTCAAGCTCAAAACTCTACATTTTCATTTTAGTGATCCAAGATCGCATTGAGTCCATAGGAAAAGCCAATACTATTAAAAGGGGATGAGGTGTTTCTTAATGGCTTGCTAGCTCAAAATGCTTAGTGATATGCTCCAAAAGCCCTCAACCACTTTCTCATAACCACATATGTCCCAAAAAAAGTCAAACTCGGCCCTACCGATTCGATCTATCCGGCGCCACCGAGTTCAGTTGACATAGCCACTGACAGAAACCATAGTCACTTCGGTCTCAACGATAGGGATCTCGGTCTCACCGAGATGGGATTGCAAACACTCTGTTTCCCTTCGTATCATTTCGGTCTAACCGAGACGAGCGATCGATCCCACCGGGTTCGCAATGCAAACTCTCTGTTTCCCTTTCGTAATGTTTCGGCCTGACCGAAATGAGCGATTCGGTCCGACCGAGTTTGCTAGACCAACTCTCTGGTTAGCTCATTACCAAAATTGGTCCCACCGATTTTGTGTAATCGGTCACACTGAGATTACATTATGCCCTAACCCTAATGAAATCGGTCCCACCGAGTTGACATGTCGGTCCCACCGAAAATCCTAACATTCACATTTTGAACTAAATCGGTTTGACCGAGTTTCATGATTCGGTCCCACTGTAACATCCCAAAATTCTAAATTTTGGAATGTTATAATAAATAGATAGATTTGATTAATTGTTTGATTGATTGACTAAAAGTGAGTGAATTCGAAATTTTTTGAAAGTTAAATGAGAGGGAATAAAAGGACTTTCCCAAACTTTCATTTTGCTTTTATGTTCTCCATGAATTCAAATTCTTTTCAAATACAAAACCCTAGAGAGAAGATGACATGACTTCTTCCATTTAATTAAATGAAAGGGTATTTGAAAATATTTGAAATTCATTTGGAAATATTTTCCAATTCAGAAACTTTATGCAACTCAATGATTTTCACGAGAGAAGATAAAATGAATTCCTCAAATTATGAAATATGAGTTGGGAGTATCAAAGAATTAAATTCAAAGTTCTTTTGAATTTATTTTCAATTGGAGTTATTTGAGTTTTATTCAAATCATTTTTCTCCAAAAATCAAATATACGAAAAATAGGGAACATGATTCCCTACATCAGAAAATTGGAGAGAAATAATTTTGAATTAATTTTGGTATTTTTAAAATGATTTCTATTGGATTCTATTAGACCAGTAGCACTCTTTGATTTATCTGATTTTGTATGAATTTTATTTGACTCTAGAAAAATGTCCACGTTGTAGAAAATCTTTTTCTAAAAATTGTGATATATTATAAGCCTATATAATATTTTCATTTTCTTTTGGTTTATTATTTCTTTCTCTGTTTGTAAAAAAAATCCATTGCTCCGCCGAACTGGGCCGGCCCAGCTCCTGCCAGGCAAAGGCCCAGCCCAGCGAGCCACTCGCTCCCGTCCCCGACCGGGACTCGTCCCGAGTCCGCCGCACCGCGCCATGGATGCCGTGCCGCCTCCGGCCTCCTCTGCCCCCTCCTCCACGCCACCTCCTCCCCTCCCCTATAAATCCCGTGGCCCCGGCCCCATTTCCCCCGCTGCTCACGCCGCCGTCTCCTCCCGCATCTCGCTGGAGCCCGCAACCGCCGCCGCCGTTGTCAACCGCCGCCGCCACCGCTGCTCTGCACCACCGCCGTCGCCGCATTCCGCCCGCGCCACCTCCGCCACCTCGCCGCCCTCGCCCCTCGTCGCGAAGCCGCGCCACACCGGAGCTCGCCGTCGCCACTGCCCCGCCTTGCCGGAGAAAGCCGCCGGAGATCCGCCGTCGGTTTTCGACGAAGGACCGCCCGAACTGGTATAAACCGTTGCCCCGGTCCGATCTGGTTCTTTCTCAGTTTTGTTAAAAAAACCAGGTTTAGTTTTTTTAGTTAGGGCTATTCGAAGAACGTTCTCTGTTTAGAACTAGTTAGCGAACGTTCACTTTTTAGTCGTTTTCTTTTAGTTTTCTGCCAGGGACTCGTTTGTGAATATTTTTATTTATAGATTGGCCCCTGATTTTCAAATGATCATTACTTTTTACTCGTTAGTCCAAATTCAACGAAACCAACGCCCACTTCTTCGTTATGATCTCCTCTATCCAGTAATCCAACTCAAATATGTTTTTTAAAAATTGTAAAATTTGAATTAGATCAGATTTGAATTCAAACTTCTTTTGATCATATCTTTTTATCCGTAACTCCGTTTGAGTTGATTCTTTTTGCAAATCGAAGCTCTTGACCTAATTTTCTGATAAGGCCAAATTCACATAATTTTGGTACTATTAGAAATTGTTTTATGTTGCAAGAGCTATTTGCTTGGTTTTGATGTTTTCCGAATCGACTTCTTCGATCTTCTGGTCTTTTGAGTTATTGCTTATGTGTGGTTACTATTGCTTGCTTACGATAGATTGACCGGAGTGTGACGAGTAGAGCTATCAAGATTTTTGAGTGCGGATCATCTTCATCAACATTGGAGGCAAGTTCACACTTTGATCATACCTTTTCTACAACCCAGTTTTTCTTGCATTAGATCAATCCTCACACATTGCATGATTAGGATCTAATTAAATTGTGGGATGGGAAGTAGATGAGGTAGTACCTATTACCTGTTTATTATCAAACCCCTGGGAGTTACTATTACGTTATGCTTATATTGCCATGCTATGCTCGTAGACATGGATTGGGTGAGTGATATCCATGACAGATGTGAGTTTGATAAATTTTAATGGTTTATTTAAGGTGGCAACTTAAATACACATCTGGGTGGATTGAGGCACCTGGTTTCTATTAGGACTTGCCTGTTTTCTTTTGGACCGCCACCCAGGCTCAAAGGGATCATAAGATTATTCATGCTAGAAACTTCCGTGTGCAGCCACAAGCTATTATGGGCTCTAGCATAGTTGATTAAGTCGTGTGAACTCTTACAGTGGTAGACTAGCAGATGTAGGGGTTGTAGGTGGTATGGTCTACCCATCGTAAGGTGCAAACGCTTCTGAAAGACTATGTCTTGGTCATCCATTTCTCAAACACCGTGTAGTGCGAGAAACCCAATGGAGGCAATTGAGTCTTGTGGGGAAAAGTGCGCAAACCTCTACAGAGTGTAATAAACTAATCATGGTTAGCCGTGTCCCCGGTTATGGACAATCTTGAGTATCTAGTTCTTGGATTATCCTGTTGGTCTCATCACGTTACTTTAAATGAATATTGTTGGGTTTAATGATGTTACTTAATTGGGATTGAGAATGCTGTCAACCATTCTCAATGTTCAATAACCACCATGATAGTTAAATAAATTTATTCCTTTGTAGTAGGGAAAAATTGGCTTTTCGCAAAAAACCTTATAACCATAGAGCTTTTCCACCAGCCAAATATGCATGTAGTGATAGCCTTTATTCATCATTCTCTATGGTGTGAATTTGCGAGTACATTCAATGTACTGACCCTTTGTGGCTGCAACGTCTCATGTTGCAGGATTATCTTACGATGACTAAGTGATACGTTAGGGTTACGATTTCTACACTCAACTTTGCCGCTGGTGTTGATGGAAATCCACAACCTTGTTGCTTCCGCTATATGGATTGAGGTAATAGTATTTACGTTACTTTATACATGTGATTTACCTCTATTATAAATCCTTCGAGTACTGTGTGTGTCAACATACCGATCCAGGGATGACACTTCAGCACAGAGACTTGATCCATTCGGGTCGGGTCGCTACAAGATGGTATCATAGCACATGTTGACTGTAGGAAGTGACCCTAGAAACTGGCAAGCCCATAGCAAAGATTTTTCTCTACAACTTTCCCTTTCAAAAAGATTTTTACCTCTCTTCTCTTCTGAACTTATTCCAAAATTCCCTTTTAGTGAGACCATATCCCTTTTCCCTTTGGACCACTCGAAGATTCGACTGATGAGACCACTTCAAGAAGTACAAGATATCGGACAACTAAGACCACTTCAGAATGAAGAGGATTTTTCCGTGCATCTGAATAATGGAAACTACAACGGTTGAAGACCGAAGACAAGTAGAATTTGAAGGCTCTGAAGAATTCCCAGATTTATATGACCTAGGAAGGCTACCCTTATGGAACTTGGCAGACTATGGAAGTTGTCAATACCCGAGATCAAGGTGTATCGGAGAAAGACCGAAGCATGTAGAGTTAAGAACTCAAGGATTTGTCAAGAAAACCCTAAGGCAGGAGATATCAACTATGGAGAGATAGCTCATGGAAATGACAAGAGCAGAAACACGGTTATCCGTGATGTCATCGCCCGCTGATGCTATTGTCACCGTGCTGAGTTAAGGATGCTTTCTTCAGAATGGATTTGATGGAAGAAGGCTGATGGAGCACCTATTAGTAAGATGAAGTTTTAACCTTAGCTAGTGTATCACCAGGATCTGGAGTGTTACATCAAGAAGTTTAAGGTGGAGCTCCATGAAGCCGTATTAGACAAGGAAGCATTTCGTGAAGAACTCAGGAACCAAAGGCTGAAAGTAGCCAAGCTGGAGGAGCTACAACCTCGAGATACCGGAGATTCGTTAAGAACTGAAGGACAGCAGGATCATGGTTCAGGTCGAGTTTGATGAAACCCAGAAGTTTGGAATGCAACTCCAGAATATTAAAGGATGTCACGAGAGATTTCACGTCAACAGAGATGATCTGGCAAAAGAACTTGAGAAGACAAGCATGATCGGAAGAAGCCATTGGAGGCATGAACAAGGCTTGAAGAGTTGGAAGAGTTGATGATTTATTGACCTTTAGAAGACCAAACCCCTGTTATATACCTACGTTAGATGCGATAAGTGTGAGCTGTCATTTGTTTGATGTTTTTCGATAGCCACAATAAAATCTGTCTTTTCAAAAAATTTGTTTGTATTGTGTGCATCCCTCTCTTGATCTCTCTTATCTCACCCCAAAACCCATGGACCTAATAGAGGATGAATGGAGATGAGCTTGTATTTTCGGGACCGATGAGTCAATTGGAGACAGACCGATGGATTCAGAACATGGAGGATCATATGGAGAACAACCCTATAGCCGGAAAGGATATGGCCCAGCATGCTCTTCAATGCTTTGAAAGAGGTGCTGCTACTTGGTGGAGGATGTACCAAACCATCAATGAATGGCAAGGAGTAACCACTTGGAAAGAATTTAAGTTGACTTTGCTAAAGTCTCAGTTTGTGTCCCAGAAGTTGAAGCCTTATGGAAAGGATATGAAGAAAACTTGTGCATGCAAGCTTTGTGGAGAAATAGGACACAACCATAAAGAGCACAAGGATGAATGCCCTAACTGTGAAGGAAGTCACCCAGCTGAAGAATGCCCAACTAGGCAGATCACTTGTTTCTTGTGTGAAGGGACTACCCACTACCCTTCTTAGTGTCACATTTACCCCTTGGTACAAAGAACCATCCAGCAGAAGGAAGAAGCAATGAAAGGAGCCCTTATGGAAAGTTTAGAAGAACCTGTGATGAAGGAAGAGGTGGAGGACACACCCAAAGAAGAGCCAATTAAACCCTGCACCAAGTCATGTTATTCATGTGGAGAAGAAGGACACCTCTCCCAGAATTGTATGAATGGGGATCTAGTAGAATTCCCGACGGATGAAGTAGAATATGACCCACAGGAAGTAGAAGCCCTGATTGGAATGGAAAAGTCCAGGAAGAGAAACCGATTGGAGCCCAGGAGGAACCTGAGTCATATCATCTGTTACAGGTGCAACGAGTCAGGGCACTACCTCAACAATTGCCCAAAAAGGAAGCCAAGGACTCAAGGAGGCTATATAATCACAAGGAAACCTCGAAACTTGTCAGAAGTAATATGTTTCCGTTGTAATGGAGCAGGGCACTTTGCCAGAGAATGCCCCAAGGAGAAGGAAACTTGTGCTAGATAGTTGAGTTCGAAACAAAAGAAATGGATTAGTAGAAGTGAGAACATTTTATTTTCTATTGAGGTGTTGAGTTGAGGCATGTAATGGAAAAGCGAGAGATTGTAATCATTGGAGAATGAATAAAGTTAGCATCGTTGGTACTGATATGGATTTTATGAGTTGTTACTCTATGAAGAAGAATTTTGGCCATTTTGAGGATATGAGAAATATGGTCTATGGAAGATTTGTGCATTTTAAGGGTGGTAGTACCCTGTAAGAACCGTTGGCCCCTGGAAAAGACAAGGATACTCCACTGAGTGGATTTCGGACAAAATGAATACGAGTTTTGTCTCGATATGTGTGATACCCCAAGAGTGTGTGGAATGAACTTGGAGACTGTCAGTTGTTTTGACCAAATGTGATCAAGGAGTCAGAAGAGAATGTTAAGTTGATTCGAGATAGACTGAAGGTAGCTCAGTCCTGGCAGAAGAGTTATGTAGACTCAAAAACTCAAGAAGGTAGTCTATGAAATTGGAGACAGAGCATGTCTTCGTGTGTCCCCTATGCGAGGAGTTAAATGGATTGGAGTTAAGGGACAGTTAGCCCCGAGATTTGTAGGACCATACCGAGTTTTGGAGCATATGGGAGAAGTGGCGAACAAGTTGGAGTCACCCGAAGGACTGTCAGGAGTTCATGATGTGTTTCACATTTCCGAGTTGAAGAAGTGCCATGCAGAGATGGCCAATATTTCCCTGTAAGGATGCTTGACCCTGGAAAGGATAATGATGTTCCATGAAGTGGAAAATGGACTCCATAAGTATAAGTTTTTATCTCGGTATGAGGGATATCCCACGAGGATAAAGAGATGAATTACTATTGGATATAAAGGAGGTATGATGTTGGAAATATGGATCAATGGAAATTCCATGATGAGTCTGAGTAATCATGTCTTAGTTTGGTACCAATAGAAGGAAAGAAGACAGTACAACTAGATGGATTTTAGTATACTGGGAAAGCTGGAAGTTGGATGTTGGATTAGAGATCTGTTGCCCCGCTGATGAGTTCAAGGTTTGCAAGTGATGAGATGGGCCATAACCCACAGGCCCTAGGACCTGCCAAGAAGCAAGCACACTCTTGCTGAAGGAAAAACCCTGGTAGAAGTTACGATTTTATGGACAGACGATTTTATAGGAGTTTACGCAAACCTGAGGGTTGGGAAGGAACGATAGATGTTTGTTTGGCTTGCAGAATAAATGGATTTATCCGAACCTGGTTCGTCGACAAGAGAAATTCTGCAATGCTTGTGAGGATGACCGAGTGTTAGAATGCGAGATTCGCTAAACCATATAAAAGGTAATGATTTGGGTGCGGGATGGACTGATCACCTTACCGACTTACTCTTATTGTTCGCCTTGCTATGGGGGATGGTTAATCTGAGTGACTTACCCATAGTAGAGCGACGACGATATTAAACCTTGTTTAAACCTTAGAATGGTATAAGTATTTTTCCCTTGTACACGGCAGTTGTTGCCAACCGTAGGTTATACGGTGAGGTTCAACCCAGACCCATTTCCTGCAGTAGAAACCATAAATTGTTGACCACCATGAGATATCGATAGTTGTTTAGTTTTGGCGCTAGACCCGTCAGCTAAGAAGACCCAATCACAGAATAACCATACCAAAAATTGAGGAAAAGGTTATGCCGCTATCGGAAGAGCCAGAGAACGAATTACACTGAAGATCTGAGAAGGCCGACACTGTCAAGGTTAAGGATGGAGTATATGAGTTTTGATGGAACCGTAACCATGCTTCTAAGGGTGGTAGTACCCCAGACTCCCGGTGACGATCGAAGGATTCGGAGAAGACCCCAAGCCCAACCTATTTCTTGCTAGCCTCTCCAAATCTCGAGGACGAGATTCATTTTAAGGGTGGTAGGTTTGTAACATCCCAAAATTCTAAATTTTGGAATGTTATAATAAATAGACAGATTTGATTGATTGTTTGATTGATTAACTAAAAGTGAGTGAATTCGAAAACTTTTGAAAGTTAAATGAGAGGGAATAAAAGGACTTTCCCAAACTTTCATTTTGCTTTTATGTTCTCCATGAATTCAAATTCTTTTCAAATACAAAACCCTAGAGAGAAGATGACATGACTTCTTCCATTTAATTAAATGAAAGGGTATTTGAAAATATTTGAAATTCATTTGGAAATATTTTCCAATTCAGAAACTTTATGCAACTCAATGATTTTCACGAGAGAAGATAAAATGACTTCTTCAAATTATGAAATATGAGTTGGGAGTTTCAAAGAATTAAATTCAAAGTTCTTTTGAATTTATTTTCAATTGGAGTTATTTGAGTTTTATTCAAATCATTTTTCTCCAAAAATAAAATATACGGAAAATAGGGTAACATGATTCCCTACATCAGAAAATTGGAGAGAAATAATTTTGGTATTTTTAAAATGATTTCTATTGGATTTTATTAGACCAGTAGCACTCTTTGATTTATCTGATTTTGTATGAATTTTATTTGACTCTAGAAAAATGTCCACGTTGTAGAAAATCTTTTTCTGAAAATTATGATATATTATAAGCCTATATTATATTTTCATTTTCTTTTGTTTTATTATTGCTTTCTCTGTTTGTAAAAAAAAATCATTTGCCGAACTGGGCCGGCCCAGCTCCTGCCAGGCCAAGGCCCAGCCCAGCGAGCCACTCGCTCCCGTCCCCGACCGGGACTCGTCCCGAGTCCGCCGCCGCGCCGCCATGGACGCCGTGCCGCCTCCGGCCTCCTCTGCCCCCCTCCTCCACGCCACCTCCTCCCCTCCCCTATAAATCCCGAGGCCCCGGCCCCGTTTCCCCCTCTGCTCGAGCCGCCGCCTCCTCCCGCATCTCGCCAGAGCCCGCAGCCGCCGCCGCCGTTGTCAACCGCCGCCGTCGCCGCTGCTCTGCACCACCGCCGTCGCCGCATTCCGCCCGCGCCACCTCTGCCACCACGCCTCCCTCGTCCCTCGTCGCGAAGCCGCGCCACGCCGGAGCTCGCCGTCGCCACTGCCCCGCCTTGCCGGAGAAAGCCGCCGGAGATCCGCCGTCGGTTTTCGACGAAGGACCGCCCGAACCGGTATAAACCATTGCCCGGGTCCGATCTGGTTCTTTCTCGGTTTTGTTAAAAAAACCAGGTTTAGTTTTTTTTAGTTAGGGCTATTCGAAGAACATTCTCTATTGAGAACTACTTATCGAACGTTCGCTTTTTAGTCTTTTTCTTCTTCTTTTAGTTTTCTGCCGGGGACTCGTTTATGAATATTTTTATTTACAGATTGGCCCCTGATTTTCAAACGATCATTACTTTTTACTCGTTAGTCCAAATTCAATGAAACCAACGCCCACTTCTTCGTTATGATATCCTCTATCCAGTAATCCAACTCAAATATGTTTTTTAAAAATTGTAAAATTTGAATTAGATCAGTTTCGAATTCAAACTTCTTTTGATCATATCTTTTTATCCGTAACACTGTTTGAGTTGATTCTTTTTGCAATTCGAAGCTCTTGACCTAAATTTTCTGATAAGGCCAAATTCACATAATTTTGGTACTGTTAGAAATTGTTTTATGTTGCAAGAGCTATTTGCTTGGTTTTGATGTTTCCCGAATCGACTACTTCGATCTTCTGGTCTTTTGAGTGATTGCTTATGTGTGGTTACTATTGCTTGCTTACGATAGATTGACCGGAGTGTGACGAGTAGAGCTATCAAGATTTTTGAGTGCGAATCATCTTCATCAACATTGCAGGCAAGTTCACACTTTGATCATACCTTTTCTACAACCCAGTTTTTCTTGCATTAGATCAATCCTCACACATTGCATGATTAGGATCTAATTAAATTGTGGGATGGGAAGTAGATGAGGTAGTACCTATTACCTGTTTATTATCAAACCCCTGGGAGTTACTATTACTATATGCTTATATTGCCATGCTATGCTCGTAGACGTGGATTGGGTGAGTGATATCCATGACAGATGTGAGTTTGATAAATTTTAATGGTTTATTTAAGGTGGCAACTTAAATACACATCTGGGTGGATTGAGGCACCCGGCTTCTATCAGGACTTGCCTGTTTTCTTTTGGACCGCCACCCAGGCTCGAAGGGATCAGAAGATTATTCATGCTAGAAACTTCCGTGTGCAGCCACAAGCTATTATGGGCTCTAGCATAGTTGATTAAGTCGTGTGAACTCTTACAGTGGTAGACTAGCATATGTAGGGGTTGTAGGTGGTACGGTCTACCCATCGTAAGGTGCAAACGCTTCTGAAAGACTATGTCTCGGTCATCCGTTTCTCAAACACCGTGTAGTGCGAGAAACCCAACGGAGGCGATCAAGTCTTGTGGGGAAAAGTGCGCAAGCCTCTGCAGAGTGTAATAAACTAATCATGGTTAGCCGTGTCCCCGGTTATGGACAATCTTGAGTATCTAGTTCTTGGATTATCCTGTTGATCTCATCACGTTACTTTAAATGAATATTGTTGGGTTTAATGATGTTACTTAATTGGGATTGAGAATGCTGTCAACCATTCTCAATGTTCAGTAACCACCATGATAGTTAAATAAATTTATTCCTTTGTAGTAGGGAAAAATTGGCTTTTCGCAAAAAACCTTATAACCATAGAGCTTTTCCACCAGCCAAATATGCATGTAGTGATAGCCTTTATTCATCATTCTCTATGGTGTGAATTTGCCAGTACATTCAATGTACTGACCCTTTTGGCTGCAACGTCTCATGTTGCAGGATTATCTTACGATGACTAAGTGATACGTTAGGGTTACGATTTCTACACTCAACTTTGCCGTTGGTGTTGATGGGAATCCACAACCTTGTTGCTTCCGCTATATGGATTGAGGTAATAGTATTTACGTTACTTTATACATGTGATTTACCTCTGTTATAAATCCTTCGAGTACTGTGTGTGCCAACATACCGATCCAGGGATGACACTTAAGCACAGAGACTTGATCCATTCGGGTTGGGTCGCTACACCCACCGAGTTTGGTGATTTGTGTGTAATGGTTAGATTTTGTGTGGAGGCTATATATAGCCCTCCATCCTTCCTTCATCAAAAAGGATAGCCATCAGAATGTGCTTACACTTCCAACATATATTTTCTGAGAGAGAACCACCTACTCATGTGTTGAGACCAAGATATTCCATTCCAGCCATATGAATCTTGATCTCTAGCCTTCCCCAAGTTGCTTTCCACTCAAATCATCTTTCCACCAAATCCAAATCTGTGAGGGAGAGTTGAGTGTTGGGGAGACTATCATTTGAAGCACAAGAGCAAGGAGTTCGTCATCAACACACTATCTATTACCTTTTGGAGAGTGGTATCTCCTAGATTGGTTAGGTGTCACTTGGGAGCCCCCGACAAGATTGTGGAGTTGAACCAAGGAGTTTGTACGGGCAAGGAGATCACCTACTTCATGAAGATCTACGCTAGTGAGGCAAGTCCTTCGTGGGCGATGGCCATGCTGGGATAGAAAAGGTTGCTTCTTCATGGACCCTTCGTGGGTGGAGCCCTTCGTGGACTCGCGCAACCGTTACCCTTCGTGGGTTAAAGTCTCCATCAACATGGATGTACGATAGCACCACCTACCGGAACCACGCCAAAAATCTCCGTGTCTACATTGCGTTTGCTCCCTCCAAATTCCTCCATTTACCTTCATGTGCAATGTTTTACATTCCGCTGCTATACTCTTAGACTTGCATGTGTAGGTTGATTGCTTGACTTGTGCTAAGTTGTTAAAATCTGCCAAGACTTAAAATTGGGAAAAGGCTAGATTTTTATTTCGTCAAGTAGTCTAATCACCCCCCTCTAGACATACTTTCAATCCTACAAGTGGTATTAGAGCTTTGGTCTCCATTTGCCTTGATTTCCATAGCTTTTGGTGATCATAGCCTTGGTTTCACAACCTAGGAGAGTATGGTGTCTAGCAAGGGAAATTACCACCGTAGAGGTCCTTACTTTGATGGTACTAATTTTGCTAGTTGGAAGCATAAGGTGAAAATGCATATTCTTGGACATAACCCCGCCGTTTGGGCTACTGTGTGTATTGGCTTGCAAGGTGAATTCTTTGATGGGAGAGAACCGAACCGTGAAGCTACCGCGGAAGAGTTGAAGATGCTGCAATACAACGCTCAAGCTTGCGATATCCTCTTCAACAGATTGTGCGCTGAAGAATTCAACAAAATCAGCCATCTTGAGAATTCAAAGGAAATTTGGGATACTTTGATTGATATGCACGAGGGTACCGACTTCGTCAAGGAATCCAAATTGGATGTGCTTCAAAGTCAACTTGACAAGTTCAAAATGAAGGATGGTGAAGGTGTCGCTGAAATGTAATCTAGGCTTGCTCTCATCACAAATGAGATTGCCAGCTTAGGAAGTGAGGAAATGACACTACAACAGAATACACTTCCATGATGATACGTGTTTGTCACAGTAGGTCACGTTTTTTGTCATGCATGTACATCCATGACGATTTTATGACAGAATCAAGATAGTCATACATGTGTTGTCGTAGAAGTGTTCCATGACATTACCAAAATTATCATCACGGAAGTGTCCACTTCCATGACAATAAATCGCGTGACACAGAAGTGCTTTCGTCAAGGGTGACCAACACGTGGCATCCACCACAACGGAACATCGTTAAGCTATCGGGTCTGGTTTTGGATCCAAGAACCCGTTAACAGCCCGGACCAATGGGGATTTTCCATGTGTAAAATCATCATTCGCCGCAGGAAACACGTGTTGCCTCACCGTTGGGACAGATGTCATCCACTGATTGGACAGGAGGCGCCTATGATAGGTCGACACGTGGCATGGTCCAACAGTGGCCCATTCTGGTGAAAAAGGCCGGCCTAGTAAAAATTAGCAGGCCGGCCCATATAAGGCCTACTTGTGTCAGGTCCATTTAAGCTCACGGACCATGATGAAGCTATGTACCTAGGGTAGGGTCATGGATCTGTCCAATATACCCTCCCCAAGGACATCTCTACAAAGAATCAGAAGCAGTCAAAGAGAAAACATCATCCACTCGACCATGAAGATGTGCTCACTCGACCACCTTGAAGACACTCGACCACCAGAAGATGAGAAACCCTCCACTCTGCAACGGTCATGACTTAAACCATAGCTTTATGGGCATTTATAGCACTTTATTGTAGACGTTACCAGTAACGCCCCACCTTTATGAACATTAAACCCCTTGTAACGTGGGCTGGCTGGGGTCCTGGCGCACTCTATATAAGCCACCCCCCTCCACTGGCACAAGGGTTCACACTTTCTGTAATTGACACACATATATTCAGTCGACCGCCTCTGGGCTCCGAGACGTAGGGCTGTTACTTCCTCCGAGAAGGGCCTGAACACGTAAACTCATGTGTACAACTCCTCCATAGCTAGGATCTTGCCTCTACATTCCTACCCCCCTACTTTACTGTCAGTCTTAGAACCACGATAGTTGGCGCCCACCGTGGGGCAGGTGTCTTAGCGACTTGTTGGAGAAATTGCAATTTTTCCGATCCCCTTCATCATGGTTCCAGGCAGAGGTTTGGTTGAGGGCCGCGAGATCCGTCTCGGCACGCTCGTGTTTGTCGCCGACGACTCCGCTTGGCTTCAGGAGCCTCCACTCAACGCCGACGCGCTCCCCGCCCGCGGGGCAACACACTTTCGCGCGTGTGTCCGTGGCGTCCTCCCGCGGCAACCGTCGACCCAGTACCAATCGACTCCATCAGCTTCCCCCCTCCCTGCGGCTCGCCGGAGCAAACGCTCCAGTCGGTCGAGGCTTCAGTGGTGGGTGAGGCATGTGGTGGCCCACCAGTCGGCCACCCCTCAAGTCGCGGCGATCGAACCCAACGAAACTCTCTACGGCATGTTCGATCTGTCGACTGGCTCCGTAGAGACTGCATCCAAGTGCGACAGCAGCGACCCAACGGCTAAAGTTCTGATGGTCGATGGACCACGCAGCCCTCCCAGCTTCAACCGTGAAGACAGAGGCGACGGGAACGGTGATCCTTCGCGCGTTCACGAGGAGTACCGCCCTGAACCCCTCTCCTCGCAGCAGAGGGAGGAAATTCGCCGCCGGAACATGGATGCATTGCATACTCCTATAGTTGGAGAAACCCCTGAGGCCTAGGCCTTGGAGCAGGCGCGCTTGGCCAACCTGGCTGAGCGCACTCGACTGGAGAACCTCCAAAGCGCACTCGACGATCGCGCTCGACAGCGCGCTCCCGAATCCAGTCGACGACAGCTTTTTCCACCTCCGACTCAGGTATACCGAACCCCGATCCAGAATCTAGCTGCTACTGCCTGGATCGCGAAGTCGATCCAACCCTCCCAGTCAGAAGCTGGTCGAGGTTTGGTGTAGATACGAGCCCTGCTCCGGGCGGCGGGAGAGCAGAATATAGTTGTATCTCAGTCGCGGGATAGGATCCACAGCAGATCCATAATGGCAGACACAGTTCAGTCGGCCCATAGCCCAAGATCGCATCCGAGGCGTTAGGGACATGGGGATCAACGAGATCAGTACAGAAACCGTGAGTAGTATGATCGCCGAGTTGATCGTGATGATCGCCGTCGAGTGCCCACGCCTCCCTCGAGGAGCGGGTCGTACGTGCCTCGATAGCATGAAGACAGACGCCCTCACAGTGTTGGGCGAAGTATTCCAATCGACCCCAGGGAGCCAGGCTTTGATGCGAGATCTATTCTCATGCAGGGCTTGGTCGACAGAAACAGAGCTCACCGAGAGGGCCATGATGGAGGTCCACAAACCAGCAACAGGGTGCATGTCTCTGGTCCATAGTGCTTCAGCAGAGCTATCAGAGCTGCGGTGATTCCCCCCAACTTCAGGTTGGCGTCTGGAGTTAGTAAGTTCACCGGAGAGTCCAAGCCTAACACTTGTCTTGAAGACTACCGAGTGGCTGTCCAGATTGGTAGCGGCAATGATGAAGTGGCCATGGAACACCTTCCTTTGATGTTGGAGGGCTCAGCTAGAGCATGGCTGAATCAGTTAGCGCCTGGCAGCATCTATACTTGGGAAGATCTCGCCCGAGTGTTTGTCAGAACATTCGAGGGCACTTGCAAACGGCCGGCAGGTTTGACAGAGTTGTAGTGTTGTGTTCAGAAGCCGAATGAAACTTTGAGGGATTATATCCAGAGGTGGATCACCCTGCACCACACGGTAGAAGATGTGTCAGATCATCAGGCAATTTGTGCCTTTAAGGAAGGCGTCAGGTATCAAGATTTGAATATGAAGTTTGGCCGGACAGGAAATATGACTCTGGCTCGGATGATGGAAATTGCCACCAAGTATGCCGATGGTGAAGAAGAAGAGTGACTCCGGAGTGGCAAGCACAAAGCAGTCGCCCACGAAGCCGAAGGAGGAAACTTCGGACGGAAATAGAAGTGCAAGGCCGAGCCAGCTGCTCCGGGTGAAGCCTTGGCTGTGGTTCAAGGAAATTTCAAGGGGAAGCCCAAAGGGTCGTGGAACCCCAAGAAAGTAAAAGATCAAGATGGGAATGACGTGTTGGATTTGCCGTGCCATATCCACACCAAAAAAGATGAAGAAGGAAACTTCATTTAAGCAAAGCACACCACTCGGCAGTGTCGCCTCCTAATCCAGCAGTTGCGAGAGAAACAACCCAAGGAAAAGGAGAAGGAAGCTGTAAAGGGTGAGGATGATGATGGTTATCCCCACGTGAATTCCACTCTAATGATTTTTGCTGATGTTGAGAGCAAAAGTCGATTGAAAGTCATCAACAGGGAAGTGAACATGGTCACTCCAGCAACACCCAGTTACTTGAAGTGGTCGCAGATTGCCATTACATTCGACCAGTCAGATCATCCAACGCACATCACCACCCCTGGGAGGAAAGCACTGCTGGTCGACCCGGTGGTCGAAGGCACTCGACTTACAAAGGTCCTGATGGACGGTGGAAATGGTCTAAACATACTGTATGCAGAAACGTTGAAAGGAATGGGCATTCCGATGTCCAGACTCAGTGAAAGCCATATGAGTTTCCATGGGGTCATTCCAGGCAACAAGGCTGCAACCCTCGGTTAGATTGCACTCGACATGGTTTTCCGTGATTCCAAAAATTACCGCAAAGAAAAGTTGACATTTGAAGTTATAGATTTCTAGAGTGCTTATCCTGCAATTCTGGGCAGGCCAGCTTACGCACGGTTTATGGCTCGACCATGTTACGTGTACCTCAAACTGAAGATGCCTGGTCCCAGAGGAGTGACCACTATCTCTGGTAACCGGAAGAAGGCAGAAGAGTGCTTCCAGAAGGGCTCGAAGATCGCCGATGCCCAGATGGTCGTGGTTGAATTGCAAGAATACCAGAAAAATGCAGATCCGAGTGACTTGCTGTGAGCCAAGAAGCCAGCCACAGATTCAGCATTCCAGTCGTCTGGTGAAACGAAGTCGATTCATATTCACCGGACGGATCCCAATGCAGCTCCGACTCACATTTCCACCACACTCGACTCCAAATAGGAAGAAGCGCTCATCCAGTTCCTCCGTGAGAACTGGGACATCTTTGCATGGAAGCCTTCTGACATGCCGGGTGATCCCAGGGGACTGGCTGAGCATTGTTTGCGAGTTGACTCGAAGGTGAAACCAGTCAAAGAGCATCTTCGACAGTCCGCCGTCCAGAAAAGAAAGGCAATCGGTGAAGAGGTGGCTCGGCTTTTGGCGGCAGAGTTTATCCGAGAGATTTATCACTCCGAGTGGTTAGCCAATGTTGTCATGGTCCCAAAGAAAGATGACTCACTTCGCATGTGTATTGATTTCAAGCATATCAATCGGGCCTGCCCGAAAGATCACTTCCCTCTCCCTCGCATCGATCAGATAGTTGACTCGACTGCAGGGTGCGAGCGTTTGTCCTTTTTGGATGCTTACTCCGGGTACCACCAAATCCGTCTGTACGGACCCGACGAAATAAAGACAGCTTTCATCACCCCGTTTGGGTGCTTCTGTTATGTCACAATGCCATTCGGTTTGAAGAACACCGGAGCCACATTCATGCGGATGATTCAGAAGTGCCTGCTCACTCAGATCAGTCGGAATGTGGAAGCATACATGGATGACATTGTGGTCAAGTCACATAAAGGTTCCGACCTACTAACTGACCTTGTTGAAACCTTTGCCAACCTCAGAAGGTATGATATCAAACTCAATCCATCAAAGTGCACGTTTGGAGTTCCAGGCGGAAAGTTACTCGGTTTTCTTGTTTCCGAACGAGGAATCGATGCTAACCCAGAGAAGGTAGGCGCTATACTCCGAATGAAACACCCTAAGTTCGAGTGCACTCCCTAAGTCAATTCATTTCTCGCCTCGGCATGTGCATGATGTACAGAAGCTTACTGCTTGCTTGGCCGCCCTAAGTCAATTCATTTCTCGTGTCGGCGAAAAGGCGCTGCCTCTTTACCGACGGATGAAGACATCAGACAAGTTCGAGTGCACTCCAGAAGCTGATGCAGCATTTGCAGAGCTAAAACCCCTGCTTTCCACCCAGCCGATGCTTGCGGCTCCAATCAGCAAAGAGCCTCTACTACTTTATATAGCATCCACTGGACAAGTCGTCAGTACAGTACTTACGGTCGAGCGGGAAGAAGAAGGAAAAGCTTATAAGGTTCAATGCCCAGTCTATTATATTTCTGAAGTCCTGACCCCGTCAAAGTAGAGATACCCTCATTATCAGAAGCTTGTTTATGGGATTTATTTGACCACAAAGAAGGGTGCACACTATTTCTCGGATCACTCTGTTACAGTCGTCAGCGACGCTCCATTGTCAGAGATTCTGCACAACAGAGATGCAACTGGTCGAGTGGCCAAATGGGCGATTGAACTCCTTCCCCTGGATATCAAGTTTGAGGCAAAGAAAGCTATCAAGTCCAAGCAATAGCACATTTCCTTGCCGAGTGGATCGAACAACAACTACCGACTCAAGTTCACTCTGAGCACTTGACCATGTTCTTTGACGGATCCAAGATGCTGAACGGTTCTGGTGCTGGAGTAGTTCTAGTATCCCCCCGAGGAGACAGGCTCAGATATGTCCTCCAGATTCACTTTGATTCTTCCAACAATGAAGCAGAATATGAAGCACTCATGTATGGGTTGCGCATGGCCATCTCACTCGGCGTCCATCGCCTAATGGTCTATGGCAACTCAGATTTAGTAGTTAGTCAAGTGATGAAGGAGTGGGACGTCAGAAGCCCAGCCATGATTGGTTACTGCAACGCGGTGAGGAAGCTTCAAAAGAAGTTTGAGGGGTTAGAACTCCACCACATATCCTGACTGAAAAATCAAGCAGCCGACGATTTGGCAAAGATAGGTTCCAAGAGAGAAGCCATTCCCATCAATGTGTTTTTGGAGCATATTCACTCGCCGACAGTTCAGGAAGATCCTTTTACTGAAGAGCCCCCGCAACCTAAGAGCGCCACAGATCCAACTGAAGTCGAGGTCCCAGCCATGGTCGACCTGATCATGGAGGTTCTGGCCATTACTCCCTACTGGACGATGCCCTACATTGCATACATCCTCGGGAAAGAACTCCCGGAAGATGAAGAAGATGCTCGACAAATCGTCCGTCGATCCAAGGCCTTTACTGTGATAAGAGGGCAACTGTTCAGGGAAACCATGACTGGAGTCGGCCAGAAATGTATAACACCAGAAGAAGGTCGAATGATCCTCAATGACATCCACTCAGGGACCTGTGGTCATCATGCGTCCTCTCGGGCCATCGTGGCTAAAGCATACCGAGCTAGATTCTATTGGCCACGAGCAAATGAAATGGCGAAAGATATAGTCGACAGATGTGAAGGCTGCTAGTTTTACTCCGACATGTCTCACAAGCCAGCGTCAGCCATGAAGACCATCCCCCTCATCTGGCCCTTTGCTGTTTGGGGACTGGATATAGTTGGACCACTGAGAACTGGCAGGAGTGGCTTCACTCATGTGCTCGTTTGAGTCGACAAGTTTACCAAATGAATTGAGGCTAAACCAATCAAGAACCTTGATGCTAGCACCATTGTCAGTTTTATCAGAGAACTGACATTCAGATATGGAGTCCCACATAGCATCATCACGAACAATGGATCGAACTTCGATTCCGACGAGTTCAGAGCTTTCTGCGCCTCTCAGGGCACTCGAGTCGACTATGCTTCTGTCGCTCACCCGCAGTCGAACGGACAAGTAGAAAGAGCTAATGGCCTAATTCTCAAAGGACTGAAACACGCAGTAGGCGCTTGGGTTGATGAACTTCTGTCAGTTCTGTGGGGTTTGAGGACAACTCCTAATCGGTCGACCGGACGAACTCCTTTCTTCTTAGTCTATGGAGCCAAGGCTGTTTTGCCAAGTGATCTGCTCCACAATGCACCCCGAGTTGAGCTCTTCTCTGAAGAGGAAGCAGAGCAGGCCTGGCAAGATTCAGTCGATCTCTTAGAGGAGGAAAGATAGATGGCCTTGATCCGCTCGACCATTTATCAACAAGACCTGCGTCGATTCCACGCCAGAAATGTGAGGGGTCGAGCCTTTCAAGAAGGAGACCTGGTCCTTCGAGTGGATCAATAGAAACCACATAAGCTTGCCCCGACCTGGGAGGGCCCCTTCATCATCACCAAAGTTCTCCACAGCGGAGCATACCATCTTTACAGTATTGAGCATCAAAAAGACGAGCCACGGGCTTGGAACACGGAGCTGCTCCACCCCTTTTATACTTAAGCACTCGTTCGAATAAAATGTAATAAGAAACACCTTAGTAATTTGTTTATCAAAGACAAGAGCTTATGGTCCTATCATTCGGTTGTTGTGTTCTTATTTACTTCTGAAATCCCCCAGTGGGTGGGCTTAGTCGCGCATCCGTTTCGCCTAAGTTTGAAAAAAATCCTACTGAGTGGAGAGCAACCCTCCCACTCGAGGGCTTAGCTGCAGTCCAGCACTCGCCTAAGTTCCCTCACTAGGAGACTTAGCTGCAGTCCAGTACTCGCCTAAGTTTGAAAAAATCCTATCGAGTGGAGAGCAACCCTCCCACTCGGGGGCCTAGCTGCAGTCCAGCACTAGCCTAAGTTCTCTCACTAGGAGGCTTAGCTGCAGTCCGGTACTCGCCTAAGTTTGAAGAAAATCCTACCGAGTGGAGAGCAATCCTTCCACTTGGGGGCTTAGATGCAGTCTAGTATTCGCCTAAGTTTGAAACATATCCCTATCCGCAAGGATGACGAGGTGCAGGTCGAATGCAACCTTCTCCTTCGGAGCTGCGGGACAAGTACAACGAACGCTCCATCCCTATCCGCAAGGATGACGAGGTGCAGGTCGACTGCAGCCTTCTCCTTCGAAGCTGAGGCACAAGTACAACATTCGCTCCATCCCTATCCGCAAGGATGAAGAGGTGCAGGTTGACTGCAACCTTCTCCTTCAGAGTTGCGGCACAAGTACAACGTCCGCTCCATCCCTATTCGCAAGGATGACGAGGTGCAGGTCGACTGCAACCTTCTCCTTCGGAGCTACGACACAAGTACAACGTCCGCTCTATCCCTATCCACAAGGATGACGAGGTGTAGGTCGACTACAACCTTCTCATTCGGAGCTACGGCACAAGTACAATGTCCGCTCTATCCCTATCTGCAAGGACGATGAAGCGTTCCGAGCGGTGAGCAAAGTCCATTCGAAGGCAAACACAAGCACATTCGGAAACAAACCAAATTCAGATAAAACCTAAAAGTTCCAAGGAGCAAATCAAAAGTACTCCGAGGCAAATTTAAAGAAGATTCAACGTTCATAACTTTGTTCACTCGGCCGGAGGAGGGCTGGCAGGCTCCACGGATGAGTCCAGGTCGATCCCATCATCTATCCGAGTGGTGGCAGCAATGAAAGTCTCCATGAAGGACTGGACGTCATGATTTTTGTTGTTAGCGACTTTGATCGCAGCCAGCTTGTCTTCACGAACTTCCTTGCAATGGACTCGCACCAAGGATAGCGCCACATCAGCACCACACCGGGCAGAGGATTTCTTCCATTCTTGCACTCGGTTAGGGATCTCGTTCAGTCGAGTCATCAAGGATTCCAGATCATTCTGAAGCGTCGCCCCCGGCCAAAGCGATGAGTCGATTCAGGAGACTACCTCCTTCAGGCGCACGAGGTAGCTTATGGCGCTGGCAATGCGGGACTCCAGTCGGAGCATGTTCATTGCAGTTTCGTCACAGACTGGACAAGCGATAGGGTCCAGACCCGTCTCGACCCTTCCAGTTTCCTTGTCGAAGTCTTGACAGAATTCTGCAGGAAAAATTAGTCAATCGACCGAGCAAGATCCAATCGCAAGCATCAACACAGTCGGAATAAAAGAAATACCTTCCAGCGTGAGATAAAGCTTCTTGGCAAGAGTCCTAAGATAAGCTTCTGTGTCATTCCTCTTGCAGATCGCAGACTCTAGCTTTTCATTCAGGGCGACCTTGTCCTTCTTCAGACTGGTTACTTCGCGGTTAGCTTCATTAAGACAAGATTTCAGTTCCGATTGAAGCAAGCTTCTGGTCCGCGAGAGCAATTTTATCTTGAGCTGCTTTTTGCGCGGCGGCAAGGTCCGAGTCCTTCTCAAGAGCCAACTTCATTTTCTTTGCAAAAGAAGCAATCGAATCAAAGAAGAGATTAAAGAAATGTATTGAAACTCAGTCGACAGTCAGTTACCTTCCATACCAGCGGCTTCGTCTTGAGCTTTCTTCAGATTCTGCTGGGCTAATTCCAAGTCGGGGTTGAGTTGCCTCTGCTTCTCCTCAAGCTCAACAAACTTAGAAATAAGAGTGCAAGACTTCTACAGAAGGCAAAAGACGGATCAGTCGATAAGATCAAAGGTTGTTTACTTCCGAGTGAATAGAACCTAAAGAATTTCGCTTAGACCCCAGCCGACTGCACACAATCGATTGCGGTCTCAGGGGCTACACCCAGCGGGTGTACTTAGCGTGCCCTCGCTGACTAAGACTCAACTAAAAAAACTGCTCAGACCCTAGCCGACTGCCATGAGTCGACGGTGGTCTCGGGGACTACACCGAGTGTGTGCACTTGGCGTGCCCCCACCGGTTCAGATCCACTCGCCCAGACCGAGTGGAAGAACGAAACTACTCGACCAGTCCGCCTGAGTTGAGTGTAAGGAGTAAAAAAGAAAGGGAGGAAGAACTCAGACCCCAGTCGACTGCCAGCAGTCGACCGCGGTCTCGGGGACTACACCTAGTGGGTGCACTTAGCGTGCCTCCACCGGTTCTGATTCCACTCGCACAGACCGAGTAGAAGAGCGAAACTACCAAAATCAACAAAACACCCAGTGGGTGCTCTATTTCGATGCAAACAACAGGAGATTGTGTAGAAGAAGATTTTTCGAGTAACATTTCCTCATAGAGCAAAAACAGTCGGAAAGTTTACTCGCCTGGACATTGGCCCGAAGAGCAGCGCTGGCATCGTAGACAGCCTGGCTGTTCTCATGCACTGTCTTCACTCGCTCCATCATCATGTCAGCTTGTCGAATGGCTTCCGAAGCCGCTTCCGACTGGTTGCCCGGGACGGGGTAGCTGGTGAAAAAGTGGGCAGACGACCCAGGTGCGGCGGCTTGGAGCTCCGTGGCGTGGAGTTGGACAGCTGAAGGAATCACAGGTGCAGTCGACGGTGCAGGAGGCCCACTCGACAAAGGTGCGGCGAATGTCAGAGAAGCCCTGCCCGCGTCTTCAGGTTGACGGACAGGAGGTGTCGTAGTGAGTTCTTGCCGAGACATCCTACCAGCGGCTACCTTTTTGCTTTTCCTGGGCTTAAGAGCCACTCTTCATCGTCATCTGGAAGATCGATGACGTTGGGTGGAGCTACAAGGCAGATCATTCAACCCCACGTGAGCCACTCGAACACAATCGACCAAAGAATCAAGAACAAAATCGCAAGAGTTTATACCTGGGTTGGAGGTTACAACATCTTCCATTTCCTCATCCCGGTATTGGAAAGAAGAGGTTCCTAAAGTAGCAGCACTGCAAAGACCCGCATTCAATCGGTTACGTCCGGTTAATTGAGTCAACGAGAAGGAAAAGTCAGATGGTTACCCGGAGATAGTAGGAACAGTCACTTTGATCTTGGGTAAATCTTTTGGCGGCTTGGAGGAGGTAGCTTTTGGCGCTTTCGGCGCTGGAGGCGGCGCAACTTTGGACTGCTTTGGAGCCTTTTCAGTGAGCGTTGGGGAAGACGTCCTAGGATGCTTCGAAGACTGATCAGTCGGCACGGCCACCAAGTCCAGAGCGCTCGCCGGGTCGTGTGCGTGTTTGGATCTCCTCTCCCTGCGAGGAGGCAAGTCGACTTTGTCGTCATCAGTCGATTCGTCGCTCTCCTCGTCTTCCTCGGCCTCCGAATGCTCCTCGCCGCTCTTGCCACCGCTCCCTTCTTCCTCGGCCTCTTGGTCCTGCACTCCATTGGGCATTGAGTACATGTCGATGAGGGCCTGAAAGGACAACGATCAAAGGAAATTCAATCGACCATAAACAAGATATCACTCGGTGAATCGAAAGATACCTGATAAGACAGAATTATACCTGCTACGGCTGGTGCGAGTTATCGAATGGAATCACCCTCCTAGACCCCCGAGGGTTGTCTTTGTTGCTGGTGATCCCCATCAACCACTTCTCCAAGATATCCTCGCCGACGTCCTCCGGGTGGATCCTAGTGGAATCCTCGAGCCCAGAGTACATCCACATCAGATGATCGCGCGCCTGAAGAGGTTGGATGCATCGACCGAGAAAGACCTCCAGCAGGTCCATCCCGGTCACCCCGTCACGGACAAGCTGGACGACCCGCTCGACCAGCACCTTGACCCGCGCCTTCTCTTCTGGAACTACCTTCAGGGGGCGGGATTCTCCACTCGAGCCAAGGAAAAGGGAGGAAGTCCAGTCGACTGACCCGGGGTTGGCTGATCCTTGCAGTAGAACCAAGTCGACTGCCAGCCCCGGACCGAGTCGGCAAGAATCATGGCTGGGAAAGTACTCTTGATCCTCATCTGGATCCCCAAACCCCCGCACATCTGGATCACTTGTGTCCTCTCGTCACTCGACTTGGCCTTTATGACCGACTGGGATCGGCAAATGAAGATGTGTTTGAAAAGGCTCCAGTGCGGTCGACAGCCCAAGAAGTTTTCGCACATCGACACAAAAGCGGTCAGATAGACTATGGTGTTTGGAGTGAAATGGTGGAGTTGAGCCCCAAAGAAGTTCACAAAACCCCGGAAGAAAGGATGGGGAGGCAGTGAGAATCCGCGATCTACGTGGGTGGCGAGGAGAACACACTCACCCTCCCTCGGCTGCGGCTCGGTTTCGTTCCCCGGGAGCCGTGCCGACTTGTGGGGGATCAGTCCCCCCTCCACCAGGTCGTCGAGATCATCCTGGGTGATTGTCGAGCGGATCCAGTTGCCCTGGATCCAGCCCGCCGGCAGGCCAGATCTCGACGAGGATCCGCCCCGGCTGGTCCGCTTGCCCTTAGCCTTCGCTGTCACCTTCTTCGCGCGTTCCAGCGCCACCGCCCTCTAATTCCCCATGACGGCGGGTCGAGCTTGAGCAAAGGTCCGGCGACGAGGGCGGAAGCGAGCGTGGCAGAGAGATTGGGAGAAGAAGAAGAAGAAGAGAGAATGGGAGCGCACGGGGCAGAGGCCTGGTCCGGGACCTTTTATAAGGTCGTCACCCGAGTGACTGACTGGTGGACCCAGGCGATCAAAACAAATCCTGCAACAGTCGCGCGCGTAGTACGTGGCGAAAAAGGTGGCATGGGGATCGAGGAGACTTGGCTAATCTGTCCCGATAACCTCGGTTCCGTCCGTCTGGCGCACTTCCCAAAATTCAAATCCCGCGAGATCCGCGGAGAGCAGAACAACCTATCAGACTAAGGACAAACATCCTCTACATCATCATTCGGAATCCTACCGTGAAAATTGACTCGACAAAAACCAAGAATGGACCAAGGCGACTGAGAAAGGAGTCGACGTCCTCAACTCAGCTCATTGTTCCAGAACGAGATATACTCATAGCACAAAGAATGGGTCGGAAGTGTTCCCAACTCCTTCCCCACTAAAACCCTGATCCATTCGGGGGCTAATGATGAAGCTATGTACCTAGGATAGGGTCATGGATCTGTCCAATATACCCTCCCCAAGGACATCTCTACAAAGAATCAGAAGCAGTCAAAGAGAAAACATCATCCACTCGACCATGAAGATGTGCTCACTCGACCACCTTGAAGACACTCAACCACCAGAAGATGAGAAACGCTCCACTCTGCAATGGTCATGACTTAAACCATAGCTTTATGGGCATTTATAGAACTTTATTGTAGACGTTACTAGTAACGCCCCACCTTTATGAACATTGAACCCCTTGTAACGTGGGCTGGCTGGGGTCTTGGCGCACTCTATATAAGCCACCCCCTCCACTGGCACAAGGGTTCACACTTTCTGTAATTGACACACACATATTCAGTCGACCGCCTCTGGGATCCGAGACGTAGGGTTGTTACTTCCTCCGAGGAGGGCCTGAACTCGTAAACTCGTGTGTACAACTCCTCCATAGCTAGGATCTTGCCTCTACATTCCTACCCCCTACTTTACTGTCAGTCTTAGAACCACGACAGCCCATACGAGATGTGCCAATTCGGCCCGTCAACGGCACGTTAAAGGTTTGACACCATTGCAGCACATCATCAGTTCGAGCCCGTTAACAGCCCGCTATATATTTGGGCTCAATATCGGCCCGATGAGATTTCGGCCTATTAATGGCCCATTTAATGGATGGGCCAATTTTCAGGATGTACATATTTTGCCCTTTGGGTGACCCAATTAAATGTTGGGCTAATTTCCGGCCCGGTGTGTCTTTCATCCTGTTGACGGCCCATAAATCTGATGGGCCATTTGTAGTCGGACTTGAGTTTCGGCCTTTTAGCGGCCCATTTAAGTGTTGGGCCAATGTCTGGCCCGCTGTCACTTTCAGCCTATTGACGGCCCATAAATTAGTTGGGCCATTTGCAGTCGGGCCTGAGTTTTGGCCTTTTAACGGCCCTTGCCCTTCATGGTCTAATACCAGCCCGGTTTCTCTTTTGGCCTGCTAAAGACCCACAACATAGTTGGGCCGTTTACAATACGACCTTACTTTCGGCCTCTTAGCGGCCCTTGCTCTTCATGGTCTAGTACAAGCCCGCTCTCTCTTTCGGCCTGCTAAAGGCCTATAGTATAGTTGGGCCATATGTAGCCCAAACTTAGTAACGACATGTTAACGGCCCGTGAAATAAATTGGGGCCACCTGTTGCCCGCTTCGATGTCGGCCTGTTAACGACCCAGGAGGTAAGAGGGCCGACCATTAACTTTCGGCCTAGTAACGGCACATTAACTTAATGGGCCCACTAAAGTTCGTTCATGTCTTTAGGCCAAATTAGATAATTTGAGCCCATTACAATGAGCAATTATGCACAGGACCAAAACCGATCAAGCAAAGGTACGGCATACAGGGAATAACGTTGCACATCCAGCATATATTACAGGAAATTACATCCACTGGACAATCAAAGATTGATGCCAGTGCAAATAAATGAGCAGAACCTAACCATCTACAACGTCACAATATGCAACCTTAGCACAGATGACGCCCATAAGCATGTGGGCAAGGTCTTGCTGCTTTGCTACACTGTCTCTGAAAACATTAGTCAATTGTTGTGTCGCACGACTCTGCACCTATGATTCATCCACCATTTCCATCATTGCTTCAGCCATTAATTGGTTCACAAACATACATTTATTCCGTTGCATTCGAGACAGAGGATATTGAACAGATTCAGATGGCGATTTTGGCAGTCTTGTATTATTGATAGTGGAGAGTGTCTCAACCACTGCATCATAACATAAATTAGGACGGGAACCAAACAGATTAATCATGAGTTATTGCCATATTACCTGGCCTAGATTTACAGGAAATAAACAATGGGGTTTCCTTGCTGTTTTCAGAGTTTGTCTTCTTATCTTCAGCAGCCTGCACAAAATTAACACACTAGCATTTCTATCATTGGCCAAGTCAGATAATAGGAAAGCAACATTGACACAACGAACGTTTGGGCAACTACCCTACACCAAATTAACACAATATGGCACAGCTATCATCAGCCAGGTAAGGTAATACGAAAGCAACATTGACAAAATGAATGAATGGGCAACCAGAGAAGCACTACAATTCCGTAATGTGCATGATATGAGATAGTACATTCATGCAGCTCAATATGCAAAACTACCAGGTAGTTTTCCTTACAAAAATCAACATTGGCGCCTTTAACATTTTGCTACAACTAATTTTAGATCAGATAAAGGTTAGATTCACGCCGATTAACAAAATACATGCTGATGTAAAAATATAGTGATATACAACAGGTACTTACATCAGCATTGGAGCACAGAGAATTCCCGCAAGATATTTTCCTCAAATACGATCCCAATGGAGGAAGTCTTGTATCGTTTAACCTTATTTTCTAAAAGAGGGATGGGTAACAAACATGTAGAAAATATGAGCAGAATGCTATAATGCGAGGATACGCACACGCTTCATAGAATGGAGTTGACATTCTTTTGCTGGACTGGAGCAGACTAGTTCTTTGGCCACTTGAATATGCTTATTATCAGTGGGAGTTGCGTTTCTCTGTGCTAGAGCAGTATCTATGAAAAATGGAGTTGGTTTATTATCTCCTGGCGTTTGGATCTTTTGCAAGGACCTGGTTTGTAACCCTTCAGATTCTGACATAGCTGTCTTCCCCTTGCATGCCTTATATAGAAGAATGGTGATTCAGTTATAAAACATGCTACAGCAGAGATGGAATAGGTACTGAAGAATAGAAAGGCATGACATATTGACATGTATTCCCTCCATCCGGAAATAAATGGTTGGGTCTAGGCATATTTCTGTTCTAGATACATCCAGTTTTATCCATTTTTGTGACATTTAATTCGGACGGAGGGAGTATGATGTAAGAGCTAGGGATACGATAGGACAACACTGTAAAAAACACTGAAAAACCCACTATAGAACCAAAGTATTCAAACCCACTGATACGAGATAGTACACTCATGCAGCTCAGGATGCAAAACTACCACGCAGTTTTCCTTGCAAAAATCAACATGGTGGCCTTTAATCATACATTTTGCTACAACTAAATTTAGATCAGATAAAGGTTGGATCCACGCTGATTAACAAAATACATGCTGATGTAAAAATATAGTGATATACAACAGGTACTTACATCTACATTGGAGCATAGAGAATTCCTGCAAGAATCTTTCCTCATAAACGATACCATTGCAGAAATTCTTCTATCTGTTAAGCTTATTTTATAAAAGAGAGATGGGTAAGAAACATGTAGAAAATATGATCAGCATGCTATAAAATTTCATGATGCAAGGATACGCACACGCTTCTTAGAATTGAGTTGACATATTTTTGCTGGCTGGAGCGGACTAGTTCTTTGTCCACTGGAATCTGCTTATTATCTGTAGGAGTTGGGTTTCTCTGTGCTGGAGCAGTATCTATAAAAACTGGAGTTGGTTTGTTATCTCCTGGCGTTTGGATCTTTTGCAAAGGCCTTGTTTGTAACCCTTCAGATTCTAACATAGTCGTCTTCCCCTTGCATGCCTTGTATAGAAGAATGGTGCTTTAATTATAAAACATGCAACAGTAGAGAGATGGAATAGGTACTGAAGAATAGAAATGCATGACATATTGACATGTATTCCCTCCATCCCGAAAAAAATGGATTGGTCTAGGCGTATTTCAGTTCTAGATACATGCTTTTTTATCCATTTCGGCAAAATGTAATCTGGATGGAGGGAGTATGGTGTAAGAGCTAGGGATATGACAGGACAACATAGCAAAAAAACACTAGTTGAATGTGTCAGATCACGGGTTCCGGCAGACCCTTAAGGTTCGAACACTGGGGTGCGCACGGAGATCACGCCTTCTACCTCCCCGTCTCACAAAGATCTAAACTACTAAAAGAACTGCGCAAGAGACACAAGGTTTATACTGGTTCGGGCCACCGTTGTGGTGTAACACCCTACTCTAGTGTGTGGTTGGTGGATTGCCTCCTGGGGCTGGTGATGATGAACAATACAAGGAAGAACAGCCTCGCGAGGGTCTGTTCTTGGCTGGGGCGATGAACTGCTAGGAGGAGTTCAATCACCCTCTCTCTCTCTACTTGCGAACTGAACGAACCAACCCCCTTGCTATGCGGGTGGCCGGTCCTATTTATAGGCAAAGGCCCTGGGCCTCTTCCCAAATATTGAGCGGGAAGGGCGCCAACAATGGCAGGCTAATTTGAAGGGGAACAGCAAGTACACTTATCCTGACTAAAGTTGGTCTTCGCCTGCGAAAGGCTCTGCGGTGACGCCGTGCTGGGCTCCATGGTGACCTCCGTCTCGTAGTCCGCCTGGTTATTATTATATTTCCTTGTTCATGATAATCGTTTATTATCCATGCTAGAATTGTATTGATAGGAAACTCAGATACATGTGTGGATACATAGACAACACCATGTCCCTATTAAGCCTCTAGTTGACTAGCTCGTTGATCAATAGATGGTTACGGTTTCCTGACCATGGACATTGGATGTCGTTGATAACGGGATCACATCATTAGGAGAATGATCTCATGGACAAGACCCAATCCTAAGCATAGCACAAGATCGTGTAGTTCGTATGATAAACCTTTTCTAATGTCAAGTATCATTTCCTTAGACCATGAGATTGTGCAACTCCCGAATACCGTAGGAATACTTTGGGTGTGCCAAACGTCACAACGTAACTGGGTGGCTATAAAGGTACACTACGGGTATCTCCGAAAGTGTCTGTTGGGTTGGCACGAATCGAGACTGGGATTTGTCACTCCGTGTGACGGAGAGGTGTCTCTGGGCCCACTCGGTAGGACATCATCATAATGTGCACAATGTGATCAAGGAGTTGATCACGGGATGATGTGTTATGGAACGAGTAAAGAGACTTGCTGGTAACGAGATTGAGCAAGGTATCGGGATACCGATGATCGAATCTCGGGCAAGTATCATACCGATAGACAAAGGGAATTGTATACGGGATTGATTAAGTCCTTGACATCGTGGTTCATCCGATGAGATCATCGTGGAACATGTGGGAGCCAACATGGGTATCCAGATCCCGCTGTTGGTTATTGACCGGAGAACGTCTCGGTCATGTCTGCATGTCTCCCGAACCCGTAGGGTCTACACACTTAAGGTTCGATGACGCTAGGGTTATAAAGGAAGTTTGTATGTGGTTACCGAATGTTGTTCGGAGTCCCGGATGAGATCCCGGACGTCACGAGGAGTTCCAGAATGGTCCAGAGGTAAATATTTATATATAGGAAGTCCTATTTCGGCCATCGGGACAAGTTTTGGGGTCATCGGGATTGTACCGGGACCACCGGAAGGGTCCCGGGGGCCCACCGGGTGGGGCCACCTGCCCCGGGGGCCACATGGGCTGTAGGGGGTGCGCCTTGGCCTATATGGGCC
Source organism: Triticum monococcum (assembly GCA_034509565.1). Classification (NCBI taxonomy): domain Eukaryota; kingdom Viridiplantae; phylum Streptophyta; class Magnoliopsida; order Poales; family Poaceae; genus Triticum; species Triticum monococcum. The sequence goes on from CM067841.1 coordinate 359,337,017, forward strand.
AAGGGCACCAGCCCCAAGAGGCCCATGCGCCAAGATATGAGGGATAGGAAGAGTCCTAATGGGGGAAGGCACCTCCGAGGTGCCTTGGGGAGGAGGGACTCCTCCTAGCCGCACCCTTCCTTGGAGGAAGGGCCAAGGCTGCGCCTCCCCCCCTCTCCCTTGCCCCTATATATATGTGGGGGGTGGGAGGGCAGCCATACCAATGTTCTGGTGCAGCCCCTCCCCTCTCCCAAGTCCTTCTCCTCTCCCGTGGTGCTTGGCGAAGCCCTGCAGGATTGCCATGCTCCTCCACCACCACCACGCCGTTGTGCTGCTGCTGGATGGAGTCTTCCTCAACCTCTCCCTCTCTCCTTGCTGGATCAAGGTGTGGGAGACATCATCGGGCTGTACGTGTGTTGAACGCGGAGGTGCCGTCCGTTCGGCACTAGGATCATCGGTGATTTGGATCACGACGAGTACGACTCCATCAACCCCGTTCACTTGAACGCTTCCGCTTAGCAATCTACAAGGGTATGTAGATGCACTCTCCTTCCCCTCGTTGCTAGTCTCTCCATAGATAGATCTTGGTGACACGTAAGAAAATTTTGAATTTCTGCTACGTTCCCCAAAAGTGGCATCATGAGCTAGGTCTATTGCGTAGATTCTATGCACGAGTAGAACACAAAGTAGTTGTGGGCGTTGATTTTGTTCAATATGCTTACCGTTACTAGTCCAATCTTGATTCGGCGGCATTGTGGGATGAAGCGGCCCGGACCAACCTTACACGTACGCTTACGTGAGACCGGTTCCACCGACAAACATGCACTAGTTGCATAAGGTGGCTAGCGGGTGTCTGTCTCTCCTACTTTAGTCGGATCGGATTCGATGAACAGGGTCCTTATGAAGGGTAAATAGCAATTGGCATATCACGTTGTGGTTTTGTGTAGGTAAGAAACGTTCTTGCTAGAAACCCATAGCAGCCACGTAAAACATGCAAACAACAATTAGAGGACGTCTAACTTGTTTTTGCAGGGTACGCCATGTGATGTGATATGGCCAAAAGGATGTGATGAATGATATATGTGATGTATGAGATTGATCATGTTCTTGTAATAGGAATCACGACTTGCATGTCGATGAATATGACAACCGGCAGGAGCCATAGGAGTTGTCTTTATTTATTTATGACCTGCGTGTTTGACACCACCTGCCCCGGGGGCCACATGGGCTGTAGGGGGTGCGCCTTGGCCTATATGGGCCAAGGGCACCAGCCCCAAGAGGCCCATGCGCCAAGATATGAGGGATAGGAAGAGTCCTAAGGGGGGAAGGCACCTCCGAGGTGCCTTGGGGAGGAGGGACTCCTCCTAGCCGCACCCTTCCTTGGAGGAAGGGCCAAGGCTGTGCCTCCCCCCCCTCTCCCTTGCCCCTATATATATGTGGGGGGTGGGAGGGCAGCCATACCAATGTTCTGGTGCAGCCCCTCCCCTCTCCCAAGTCCTTCTCCTCTCCCGTGGTGCTTGGCGAAGCCCTGCAGGATTGTCATGCTCCTCCACCACCACCACGCCGTTGTGCTGCTGCTGGATGGAGTCTTCCTCAACCTCTCCCTCTCTCCTTGCTGGATCAAGGCGTGGGAGACATCATCGGGCTGTACGTGTGTTGAACGCGGAGGTGTCGTCCGTTCGGCACTAGGATCATCGGTGATTTGGATCACGACGAGTACGACTCCATCAACCCCGTTCACTTGAACGCTTCCGCTTAGCGATCTACAAGGGTATGTAGATGCACTCTCCTTCCCCTCGTTGCTAGTCTCTCCATAGATAGATCTTGGTGACACGTAGGAAAATTTTGAATTTCTGCTACGTTCCCCAAAAGTGGCATCATGAGCTAGGTCTATTGTGTAGATTCTATGCACGAGTAGAACACAAAGTAGTTGTGGGCGTTGATTTTGTTCAATATGCTTACCGTTACTAGTCCAATCTTGATTCGGCGGCATTGTGGGATGAAGCGGCCCGGACCAACCTTACATGTACGCTTACGTGAGACCGGTTCCACCGACAAACATGCACTAGTTGCATAAGGTGGCTAGCGGGTGTCTGTCTCTCCCACTTTAGTCGGATCGGATTCGATGAACAGGGTCCTTATGAAGGGTAAATAGCAATTGGCATATCACGTTGTGGTTTTGCGTAGGTAAGAAACGTTCTTGCTAGAAACCCATAGCAGCCACGTAAAACATGCAAACAACAATTAGAGGACGTCTAACTTGTTTTTGCAGGGTATGCCATGTGATGTGATATGGCCAAAAGGATGTGATGAATGATATATGTGATGTATGAGATTGATCATGTTCTTGTAATAGGAATCACGACTTGCATGTCGATGAATATGACAACCGGCAGGAGCCATAGGAGTTGTCTTTATTTATTTATGACCTGCGTGTCAACATAAACGTCATGTAATTACTTTACTTTATTGCTAACCGTTAGCTATAGTAGTAGAAGTAATAGTTGACGAGACAACTTCAAGAAGACACGATGATGGAGATCATGATGATGGAGATCATGGTGTCATGCCGGTGACAAGATGATCATGGAGCCCCAAGATGGAGATCAAAGGAGCTATATGATATTGGCCATATCATGTCACTATTATTTGATTGCATGTGATGTTTATCATGTTTATACATCTTATTTGCTTAGAACAACGGTAGTAAATAAGATGACCCCTCTTTAAAATTTCAAGAAAGTGTTCCCCCTAACTGTACACCGTTGCGACAGTTCGTTGTTTCAAAGCACCACGTGATGATCGGGTGTTTGATCCTAACGTTCACATACAACGGGTGTAAGACAGATTTACACACGCGAAACACTTAGGCTGACTTGACGAGCCTAGCATGTGTACAGACATGGCCTCGGAACACAGAAGACCGAAAGGTCGAGCATGAGTCGTATGGTAGTTACGATCAGCATGAAGATGTTCACCGATGTTGACTAGTCCGTCTCACGTGATGATCGGACACGGCCTAGTTGACTCGGATCATGTAATCACTTAGATGACTAGAGGGATGTCTATCTGAGTGGGAGTTCATAAGATGAACTTAATTATCCTGAACATAGTCAAAAGGATTTTGCAAATTATGTCATAGCTCGCGCTTCAGTTCTACTGTTTAGATATGTTCCTAGAGAAAATTTAGTTGAAAGTTGAGAGTAGCAATTATGCGAACGAGGTCCGTGAACTGAGGATAGTCCTCATTTGCTTCATAGAAGGCTTATGTCCTTAATGCACCGCTCAGTGTGCTGAACCTCGAACGTCGTCTATGGATGTTGCGAACATCTGACATACACGTTTTGATAACTACGTGATAGTTCAGTTAAATGGTTTAGAGTTGAGGCACCGAAGACATTTTGAAACGTCACGAAACATATGAGATGTTTCGAGGGCTGAAATTGGGATTTCAGGCTCGTGCCCACGTCAAGAGGTATAAGACCTCCGACGATATTCTTAGCCTACAAACTAAGGGAGAAAATCTCAATTGTTGAGCTTGTGCTCAGATTGTCTGAGTACAACAATCATTTGAATCGAGTGGGAGTTGATCTTCCAGATGAGATAATGATGTTTCTCCGAAGTCATTACCACCAAGCTGCTAGAGCTTCGTGATGAACTATAATACATCAGGGACATATATGATGATCCTCGAGGTATTCGCGATGTTTGACACCACAAAAGTAGAAATCAAGAAGGAGCATCAATAGTTGATGGTTGGTGAAACCACTAGTTTCAAGAAGGGCAAGGGCAAGAAGGGATACTTCATGAAACGGCAATTCAGCTGCTGTTCTAGTGAAGAAACCCAAGGTTGAACCCAAATCCGAGACTAAGTGCTTCTGTAATAAGAGGAACAGCCACTGGAGCAGAATTACCCTAGATACTTGGTAGATTAGAAGGCTGGCAAGGTCGATAGAAGTATATTGGATATACATTGTGTTGATGTGTACTTTACTAGTACTCCTAGTAGCACCAGGGTATTAGACACTAGTTCGGTTGCTAAGTGTTAGTAACTCGAAATAAAAGCTACGGATTAAACGGAGACTAGCTAAAGGTGAGCTGACGGTATGTGTTGGAAGTGTTTCCAATGTTGATATGATCAAGCATCGCACGCTCCCTCTACCATCGAGATTGGTGTTAAACCTAAATAATTGTTATTTGGTGTTTGCGTTGAGCATAGACATGATTGGATTATGTCTATCGCAATACGGTTATTCATTTAAAGAGAATAATAGTTACTCTGTTTATTTGAATAATACCTTCAATGGTCTTACGCCTAAAATGAATGGTTTATTGAATCTCGATCGTAGTGATACACATGTTCATGCCAAAAGATATAGGATAGTAATGATAGTACCACCTACTTGTGGCACTGCCATTTAAGTCATATCGGTATAAAACGCATGAAGAAGCTCCATGTTGATGTATCTTTGGACTCACTCATTTTTGAAAGGATTGAGACATGCGAACCATGTTTGTTGGTAGATATGCATGAAGAAACTCTATATAGATGGATCGTTTGTACTCACTTGATTTTGAATCACTTGAGACATGCAAATCATACCACATGGGCAAGATGACTGAAAGCCTCGTTTTCAGTAAAATGGAACTAGAAAGCAACTTGTTGGAAGTAATACATTTTGATGTGTGCAGTCCAATGAGTGCTGAGGCATGTAGTGGATATCGTTATGTTCTTACTTCACAGATGATTTGAGTAGATGTTGAGTAAATTTACTTGATAAATCACGAGTCTGAATTATTGAAAGGTTCAAGTAATTTCAGGGTGAAGTTGAAAGATCGTCGTGACAAGAGGATAAAAGATCTATGATATGATCATAGAGATGAATATCTTAATTACGAGTTTGGCACAGAATTAAGACATTGTGGAAATTGTTTCACAACTAATATAGCCTAGAACACCATAGTGTGATGGTGTGTCCGAACATCATAACTGCACCCTATTGGATATGATGCATACCATGATGTCTCTTATCGAATTACCATGATAGTTTATGGGTTAGGCATTAGAGACAACCACATTCACTTTAAATAGGGCACCACGTAATTCCGATGAGATGACACCGTATGAACTATGGTTTAGAGAAACCTAAGCTGTCATTTCTTAAAAGTTTGGGGCTGCGACGCTTATGTGGAAAAGTTTCAGGCTGATAAGCTCAAACCCAAAGCGGATAAAAGCATCTTCATAGGACACCCAAAACAGTTGGGTATACCTCCTGTCTCAGATCCGAAAGCAATAAGGGATTGTTTCTAGAATCGGGTCCTTTCTCGAGGAAAAGTTTCTCTCAAAAGAATTGAGTGGGAGGATGGTGGAGACTTAATGAGGTTATTGAACCGTCTCTTCAACTAGTGTGTGACAGGGCACAGGGAGATGTTCCTGTGGCACCTACACCAATTGAAGTGGAAGCTTATGATAGTGATCATGAAACTTCAGACCAAGTCACTGCCAAACCTCGTGGGATGACAAGAATGCGTACTACTTTAGAGTGGTACGTAATCCTGTCTTGGAAGTCATGTTGCTAGACAACAATGAACCTACGAGCTATGGAGAAGCGATGGTGGGCCTGGATTCCAAAATGGCTCGAGGCCATATAATCCGAGAGAGGATCCATATATGAAAACAAAGTGTAGACTTTGGAAGAACTACTTGATGGTCGTAAGGCTGTTGGGTACATATGGATTTTAAAAGGAATATGGACAATGATGGTAAATGTCACCATTAAGAAAGCTCGACTTGTCGTTAAGATGTTTTCCGACAAGTTCAAGGAGTTGACTACGGTGAGACTTTCTCACTCGTAGCGATGCTAAGAGTCTGTTGGAATTATATTAGCGATTACTGCATTATTTATGAAATCTTGCAGATAGGATGTCAAAACATTGTTTCCTCGATGATTTTCTTGAGGAAAGGTTGTATGTGATACAATCGGAAGGTTTTGTCAATCCTGAAAGATGCTAATAAGTATGCAAAGCTCCAGTAATCCTTCTAAGGACTGGAGTAAGCATCTCGGAGTTGGAATGTATGCTTTGATTAGATGATCAAAGATTTTGGTGTATACAAAGTTTATGAGAAACTTGTATTTCTAAAGAAGTGAGTGGGAGCACTATAGAATTTCTAATGAGTATATGTTGTTGACATATTATAGATCAGAAATGATGTAGGATTTCTGGAAAGCATATAGGGTTATTTGAAAAGTGTTTTTCAATGGAAAGCCTGGATTAAGCCACTTGAACATTGAGAATCAAGATCTATAAGGATAGATCAAAACGCTTAATGGTACTTTCAAATGAGCACATACCTTGACATGATCTTGAAGGTGTTCAAGATGGATCAGTCAAAGAAGGAGTTCTTGCCTGAGTTGTAAGGTATGAAGTTAAGACTTAAAGCTCGACCATGGCAGAATAGAGAGAAAGGACGAAGGTCGTCCCCTATGCTTAAGACGTAGGCTCTACAGTATGCTATGCTGTGTACCGCACCTGAAGTGTGCCTTGCCATGAGTCAGTCAAGGGGTAGATGAGTGATCCAAGAATGGATCACAAGACAGCGGTCAAAGTTGTCCTTAGTAACTAGTGGACTAAGGAATTTTCTCGATTATGGAGGTGGTAAAAGAGTTCGTTGTAAAGAGTTACGTCGATGCAAGCTTAACACCTATCCGGATAGCTCTGAGTAGAGATACCGGATACGTATAATGGAGCAACAATTTGGAATAGCTCCAAGTAGAACAGTTATTTGAAATGGCTCCAAATGTAGCGTAGTAGTTGCATCTACAAGATGACATAGAGATTTGCGAAGTACATACGGATCTGAATGTTGCAGACCCGTTGACTAAAACCTCTCTCACAAGCAAGATGATCAAACCTAGAACTCATTGAGTGTTAATCACATAGTGATGTGACCTAGACTACTGACTCTAGTAAACTCTTTGGTGTTAGTCACATGGCGATGTGACCTGTGAGTGTTAATCACATGGCGATGTGAACTAGATTATTGACTCTAGTGCAAGTGGGAGACTGTTGGAAATATGCCCTAGAGGCAATAATAAATTGGTTATTATTATATTTCCTTGTTCATGATAATCGTTTATTATCCATGCTAGAATTGTATTGATAGGAAACTCAGATACATGTGTGGATACATAGACAACACCATGTCCCTAGTAAGTCTCTAGTTGACTAGCTCGTTGATCAATAGATGGTTACGGTTTCCTGACCATGGACATTGGATGTCGTTGATAACGGGATCACATCATTAGGAGAATGATGTGATGGACAAGACCCCATCCTAAGCATAGCACAAGATCGTGTAGTTCGTATGCTAAAGCTTTTCTAATGTCAAGTATCATTTCCTTGGACCATGAGATTGTGCAACTCCCGAATACCATAGGAATACTTTGGGTGTGCCAAACATCACAACGTAACTGGGTGGCTATAAAGGTACACTACGGGTATCTCCGAAAGTGTCTGTTGGGTTGGCACGAATCGAGACTGGGATTTGTCACTCCGTGTGACGGAGAGGTGTCTCTGGGCCCACTCGATAGGACATCATCATAATGTGCACAATGTGATCAAGGAGTTGATCACGGGATGATGTGTTATGGAACGAGTAAAGAGACTTGCCGGTAACGAGATTGAGCAAGGTATCGGGATACCGACGATCGAATCTCGGGCAAGTATCATACTGATAGACAAAGGGAATTGTATACGGGATTGATTAAGTCCTTGACATCGTGGTTCATCCGATGAGATCATCATGGAACATGTGGGAGTCAACATGGGTATCCAGATCCCGCTGTTGGTTATTGACCGGAGAACGTCTCGGTCATGTCTGCATGTCTTCCGAACCCGTAGGGTCTACACACTTAAGGTTCGATGACGCTAGGGTTATAAAGGAAGTTTGTATGTGGTTACCGAATGTTTTTCAGAGTCCCGGATGAGATCCCGGAAGTCACGAGGAGTTCCGGAATGGTCCAGAGGTAAATATTTATATATAGGAAGTCCTATTTCGTCCATCGGGACAAGTTTCAGGGTCATCGGTATTGTACCGGGACCACCGGAAGGGTCCCGGGGGCCCACCGGGTGGGGCCACCTGCCCCGGGGGCCACATGGGCTGTAGGGGGTGCGCCTTGGCCTATATGGGCCAAGGGCACCAGCCCCAAGAGGCCCATGCGCCAAGATATGAGGGATAGGAAGAGTCCTAAGGGGGAAGGCACCTCCGAGGTGCCTTGGGGAGGAGGGACTCCTCCTAGCCGCACCCTTCCTTGGAGGAAGGGCCAAGGCTGCGCCTCCCCCCCTCTCCCTTGCCCCTATATATATGTGGGGGTGGGAGGGCAGCCATACCAATGTTCTGGTGCAGCCCCTCCCCTCTCCCAAGTCCATCTCCTCTCCCGTGGTGCTTGGTGAAGCCCTGCAGGATTGCCATGCTCCTCCACCACCACCACGCCATTGTGCTGCTGCTGGATGGAGTCTTCCTCAACCTCTCCCTCTCTCCTTGCTGGATCAAGGCGTGTGAGACATCATCGGGCTGTACGTGTGTTGAACGCGGAGGTGCCGTCCGTTCAGCACTAGGATCATCGGTGATTTGGATCACGACGAGTACGACTCCATCAACCCCGTTCACTTGAACGCTTCCGCTTAGCGATCTACAAGGGTATGCAGATGCACTCTCCTTCCCCTCGTTGCTAGTCTCTCCATAGATAGATCTTGGTGACACGTAGGAAAATTTTGAATTTCTGCTACGTTCCCCAAAAGTGGCATCATGAGCTAGGTCTATTGCGTAGATTCTATGCAAGAGTAGAACACAAAGTAGTTGTGGGCATTGATTTTGTTCAATATGCTTACCGTTACTAGTCCAATCTTGATTCGGCGGCATTGTGGGATGAAGCGGCCCGGACCAACCTTACACGTACGCTTACGTGAGACCGGTTCCACCAACAAACATGCACTAGTTGCATATGGTGGCTAGCGGGTGTCTGTCTCTCCCACTTTAGTCGGATCGGATTCGATGAACAGGGTCCTTATGAAGGGTAAATAGCAATTGGCATATCATGTTGTGGTTTTGCGTAGGTAAGAAATGTTCTTGCTAGAAACCCATAGCAGCCACGTAAAACATGCAAACAACAATTAGAGGCTGTCTAACTTGTTTTTGCGGGGTATGCCATGTGATGTGATATGGCCAAAAGGATGTGATGAATGATATATGTGATGTATGAGATTGATCATGTTCTTGTTATAGGAATCACGACTTGCATGTCGATGAATATGATAACCGGCAGGAGCCATAGGAGTTGTCTTGATTTATTTATGACCTGCGTGTCAACATAAACGTCATGTAATTACTTTACTTTATTGCTAACCGTTAGCTGTAGTAGTAGAAGTAATAGTTGACGAGACAACTTCAAGAAGACACAATGATGGAGATCATGATGATGGAGATCATGGTGTCATGCCGGTGACAAGATGATCATGGAGCCCCAAGATGGAGATCAAAGGAGCTATATGATATTGGCCATATCATGTCACTATTATTTGATTGCATGTGATGTTTATCATGTTTATACATCTTATTTGCTTAGAACAACGGTAGTAAATAAGATGACCCCTCTTTAAAATTTCAAGAAAGTGTTCCCCCTAACTGTGCACCATTGCGACAGTTCGTTGTTTCAAAGCACCACGTGATGATCGGGTGTTTGATCCTAACGTTCACATACAACGGGTGTAAGACAGATTTACACACGCGAAACAATTAGGTTGACTTGACGAGCCTAGCATGTGTACAGACATGGCCTCGGAACACAGAAGACCGAAAGGTCGAGCATGAGTCGTATGGTAGATACAATCAGCATGAAGATGTTCACCGATGTTGACTAGTCCATCTCACGTGATGATCGGACACGGCCTAGTTGACTCGGATCATGTAATCACTTAGATGACTAGAGGGATGTCTATCTGAGTGGGAGTTCATAAGATGAACTTAATTATCCTGAACATAGTCAAAAGGATTTTGCAAATTATGTCGTAGCTCGCGCTTCAGTTCTACTGTTTAGATATGTTCCTAGAGAAAATTTAGTTGAAAGTTGAGAGTAGCAATTATGTGGACGAGGTCCGTAAACTAAGGATAGTCCACATTTGCTTCATAGAAGGCTTATGTCCTTAATGCACCGCTCAGTGTGCTGAACCTCGAACGTCGTCTATGGATGTTGCGAACATCTGACATACACGTTTTGATAACTACATGATAGTTCAGTTAAATGGTTTAGAGTTGAGGCACCGAAGACATTTTGAAATGTCACGAAACATATGAGATGTTTCGAGGGCTGAAATTGGGATTTCAGGCTCGTGCCCACGTCAAGAGGTATAAGACCTCCGTCGATTTTCTTAGCCTACAAACTAAGGGAGAAAAGCTCAATTGTTGAGCTTGTGCTCAGATTGTCTGAGTACAACAATCATTTGAATCTAGTGGGAGTTGATCTTCCAGATGAGATAATGATGTTTCTCCGAAGTCATTACCACCAAGCTGCTAGAGCTTCGTGATGAACTATAATACATCAGGGACATATATGATGATCCTTGAGGTATTCGCGATGTTTAACACCACCTGCCCCGGGGGCCACATGGGCTGTAGGGGGTGCACCTTGGCCTATATGGGCCAAGGGCACCAGCCCCAAGAGGCCCATGCGCCAAGATATGAGGGATAGGAAGAGTCCTAAGGGGGGAAGGCACCTCCGAGGTGCCTTGGGGAGGAGGGACTCCTCCTAGCCGCACCCTTCCTTGGAGGAAGGGCCAAGGCTGCGCCTCCCCCCTCTCCCTTGCCCCTATATATATGTGGGGGGTGGGAGGGCAGCCATACCAATGTTCTTTTGCAGCCCCTCCCCTCTCCCAAGTCCTTCTCCTCTCCCGTGGTGCTTGGCGAAGCCCTGCAGGATTGCCATGCTCCTCCACCACCACCACGCCGTTGTGCTGCTGCTGGATGGAGTCTTCCTCAACCTCTCCCTCTCTCCTTGCTGGATCAAGGCGTGGGAGACATCATCGGGTTGTACGTGTGTTGAACGCGGAGGTGCCGTCCGTTCGGCACTAGGATCATCGGTGATTTGGATCATGACGAGTACGACTCCATCAACCCCGTTCACTTGAACGCTTCCGTTTAGCGATCTACAAGGGTATGTAGATGCACTCTCCCTCCCCTCGTTGCTAGTCTCTCCATATATAGATCTTGGTGACACGTAGGAAAATTTTGAATTTCTGCTACGTTCCCCAAAAGTGGCATCATGAGCTAGGTCTATTGCGTAGATTCTATGCACGAGTAGAACATAAAGTAGTTGTGGGCGTTGATTTTGTTCAATATGCTTACCGTTACTAGTCCAATCTTGATTCGGTGGCATTGTGGGATGAAGCGGCCCGGACCAACCTTACACGTACGCTTACGTGAGACCGGTTCCACCGACAAACATGCACTAGTTGCATAAGGTGGCTAGCGGGTGTCTGTCTCTCCCACTTTAGTTGGATCTGATTCGATGAACAGGGTCCTTATGAAGGGTAAATAGCAATTGGCATATCAGGTTGTGGTTTTGCGTAGGTAAGAAACGTTCTCGCTAGAAACCCATAGCAGCCACGTAAAACATGCAAACAACAATTAGAGGACGTCTAACTTGTTTTTGCAGGGTATGCCATGTGATGTGATATGGCCAAAAGGATGTGATGAATGATATATTTGATGTATGAGATTGATCATGTTCTTGTAATAGGAATCACGACTTGCATGTCGATGAATATGACAACCGGCAGGAGCCATAGGAGTTGTCTTTATTTATTTATGACCTGCGTGTCAACATAAACGTCATGTAATTACTTTACTTTATTGCTAACCGTTACCTGTAGTAGTAGAAGTAATAGTTGACGATACAACTTCAAGAAGACACGATGATGGAGATCATGGTGTCATGCCGGTGACAAGATGATCATGGAGCCCCAAGATGGAGATCAAAGGAGCTATATGATATTGGCCATATCATGTCACTATTATTTGATTGCATGTGAAGTTTATCATGTTTATACATCTTATTTTCTTAGAACAACGGTAGTAAATAAGATGACCCCTCTTTAAAATTTCAAGAAAGTGTTCCCCCTAACTGTGCACCATTGCGACAGTTCGTTGTTTCAAAGCACCACGTGATGATCGGGTCTTTGATCCTAACGTTCACATACAACGGGTGTAAGACAGATTTACACACGCGAAACACTTAGGTTGACTTGACGAGCCCAGCATGTGCACAGACATGGCCTCGGAACACAGAAGACCGAAAGGTCGAGCATGAGTCGTATGGTAGATACGATCAGCATGAAGATGTTCACCGATGTTGACTAGTCCGTCTCACGTGATGATCGGACACGGCCTAGTTGACTCGGATCATGTAATCACTTAGATGACTAGAGGGATGTCTATCTGAGTGGGAGTTCATAAGATGAACTTAATTATCCTGAACATAGTCAAAAGGATTTTGCAAATTATGTCGTAGCTCGCGCTTCAGTTCTACTGTTTAGATATGTTCCTAGGGAAAATTTAGTTGAAAGTTGAGAGTAGCAATTATGCGGACGAGGTCCGTAAACTGATGATAGTCCTCATTTGCTTCATAGAAGGCTTATGTCCTTAATGCACCGCTCAGTGTGCTGAACCTCGAACGTCGTCTATGGATGTTGCGAACATCTGACATACACGTTTTGATAACTACGTGATAGTTCAGTTAAATGGTTTAGAGTTGAGGCACCGAAGACATTTTGAAACGTCACGAAACATATGAGATGTTTCGAGGGCTGAAATTGGGATTTCAGGCTCGTGCCCACGTCAAGAGGTATAAGACCTCCGACGATTTTCTTAGCCTACAAACTAAGGGAGAAAAGCTCAATTGTTGAGCTTGTGCTCAGATTGTCTGAGTACAACAATCATTTGAATCTAGTGGGAGTTGATCTTCCAGATGAGATAATGATGTTTCTCCGAAGTCATTACCACCAAGCTGCTAGAGCTTCGTGATGAACTATAATACATCAGGGACATATATGATGATCCTTGAGGTATTCGCGATGTTTGACACCACCTGCCCCGGGGGCCACATGGGCTGTAGGGGGTGCGCCTTGGCCTATATGGGCCAAGGGCACCAGCCCCAAGAGGCCCATGCGCCAAGATATGAGGGATAGGAAGAGTCCTAAGGGGGGAAGGCACCTCCGAGGTGCCTTGGGGAGGAGGGACTCCTCCTAGCCGCACCCTTCCTTGGAGCAAGGGCCAAGGCTGCGCCTCCCCCCCTCTCCCTTGCCCCTATATATATGTGGGGGGTGGGAGGGCAGCCATACCAATGTTCTGGTGCAGCCCCTCCCCTCTCCCAAGTCCTTCTCCTCTCCCGTGGTGCTTGGCGAAGCCCTGCAGGATTGCCATTCTCCTCCACCACCACCACGCCGTTGTGCTGCTGCTGGATGGAGTCTTCCTCAACCTCTCCCTCTCTCCTTGCTGGATCAAGGCGTGGGAGACATCATCGGGCTGTACGTGTGTTGAACGCGGAGGTGCCGTCCGTTTGGCACTAGGATCATCGGTGATTTGGATCACGACGAGTACGACTCCATCAACCCCGTTCACTTGAACGCTTCCGCTTAGCGATCTACAAGGGTATGTAGATGCACTCTCCTTCCCCTCGTTGCTAGTTTCTCCATAGATAGATCTTGGTGACACGTAGGAAAATTTTGAATTTCTGCTACGTTCCCCAAAAGTGGCATCATGAGCTAGGTCTATTGCGTAGATTCTATGCACGAGTAGAACACAAAGTAGTTGTGGGCGTTGATTTTCTTCAATATGCTTAACGTTACTTGTCCAATCTTGATTCGGCGGCATTGTGGGATGAAGCGGCCCGGACCAACCTTACACGTACGCTTACGTGAGACCGGTTCCACCGACAAACATGCACTAGTTGCATAAGGTGGCTAGCGGGTGTCTGTCTCTCCCACTTTAGTCGGATCGGATTCGATGAACAGGGTCCTTATGAAGGGTAAATAGCAATTGGCATATCACGTTGTGGTTTTGTGTAGGTAAGAAACGTTCTTGCTAGAAACCCATAGCAGCCACGTAAAACATGCAAACAACAATTAGAGGACGTCTAACTTGTTTTTGCAGGGTATGCCATGTGATGTGATATGGCCAAAAGGATGTGATGAATGATATATGTGATGTATGAGATTGATCATGTTCTTGTAATAGGAATCACGACTTGCATGTCGATGAGTATGACAACCGGCAGGAGCCATAGGAGTTGTCTTTATTTATTTATGACCTACGTGTCAACATAAACGTCATGTAATTACTTTACTTTATTGCTAACCGTTAGCTGTAGTAGTAGAAGTAATAGTTGACGAGACAACTTCAAGAAGACACGATGATGGAGATCATGGTGTCATGCCGGTGACAAGATGATCATGGAGCCCCAAGATGGAGATCAAAGGAGCTATATGATATTGGCCATATCATGTCACTATTATTTGATTGCATGTGATGTTTATCATGTTTATACATCTTATTTGCTTAGAACAACGGTAGTAAATAAGATGACCCATCTTTAAAATATCAAGAAAATGTTCCCCCTAACTGTGCACCATTCCAACAGTTCGTTGTTTCAAAGCACCACGTGATGATCGGGTGTTTGATCCTAACGTTCACATACAACGGGTGTAAGACAGATTTACACACGCGAAACACTTAGGTTGACTTGATGAGCCTAGCATGTGTACAGACATGGCCTCGGAACACAGAAGACCGAAAGGTCGAGCATGAGTCGTATGGTAGATACGATCAGCATGATGATGTTCACCGATGTTGACTAGTCCGTCTCACGTGATGATCGGACACAGCCTAGTTGACTCGGATCATGTAATCACTTAGATGACTAGAGGGATGTCTATCTCAGTGGAGTTCATAAGATGAACTTAATTATCATGAACATAGTCAAAAGGATTTTGCAAATTATGTCGTAGCTCGCGCTTCAGTTCTACTGTTTAGATATGTTCCTAGAGAAAATTTAGTTGAAAGTTGAGAGTAGCAATTATGCGGACGAGGTCCGTAAACTGAGGATAGTCCTCATTTGCTTCATCGAAGGCTTATGTCCTTAATGCACCGCTCGGTGTGCTGAACCTCGAACGTCGTCTATGGATGTTGCGAACATCTGACATACACGTTTTGATAACTACGTGATAGTTCAGTTAAATGGTTTAGAGTTGAGGCACCGAAGACATTTTGAAACGTCACAAAACATATGAGATGTTTCGAGGGCTGAAATTGGGATTTCAGGCTCGTGCCCACGTCAAGAGGTATAAGACCTCCGACGATTTTCTTAGCCTACAAACTAAGGGAGAAAAGCTCAATTGTTGAGCTTGTGCTCAGATTGTCTGAGTACAACAATCATTTGAATCTAGTGGGAGTTGATCTTCCAGATGAGATAATGATGTTTCTCCGAAGTCATTACCACCAAGCTGCTAGAGCTTCGTGATGAACTATAATACATCAGGGACATATATGATGATCCTTGAGGTATTCGCGATGTTTGACACCACCTGCCCTGGGGGCCACATGGGCTGTAGGGGGTGCGCCTTGGCCTATATGGGCCAAGGGCACCAGCCCCAAGAGGCCCATGCACCAAGATATGAGGGATAGGAAGAGTCCTAAGGGGGGAAGGCACCTCCGAGGTGCCTTGGGGAGGAGGGACTCCTCCTAGCCGCACCCTTCCTTGGAGGAAGGGCCAAGGCTGCACCTCCCCCCCTCTCCCTTGCCCCTATATATATGTGGGGGGTGGGAGGGCGGCCATACCAATGTTCTGGTGCAGCCCCTCCCCTCTCCCAAGTCCTTCTCCTCTCCCGTGGTGCTTGGCGAAGCCCTGCAGGATTGCCATGCTCCTCCACCACCACCACGCCATTGTGTTGCTGCTGGATGGAGTCTTCCTCAACCTCTCCCTCTCTCCTTGCTGGATCAAGGCGTGGGAGATATCATCGGGCTGTACATGTGTTGATCGCAGAGGTGCCGTCCGTTCGGCACTAGGTTCATCGGTGATTTGGATCACGACGAGTAGGACTCCATCAACCCCGTTCACTTGAACGCTTCCGCTTAGCGATCTACAAGGGTATGCAGATGCACTCTCCTTCCCCTCGTTGCTAGTCTCTCCATAGATAGATCTTGGTGACACGTAGGAAAATTTTGAATTTCTGCTACGTTCCCCAAAAGTGGCATCATGAGCTAGGTCTATTGCGTAGATTCTATGCACGAGTAGAACACAAAGTAGTTGTGGGCGTTGATTTTGTTCAATATGCTTACCGTTACTAGTCCAATCTTGATTCGGCGGCATTGTGGAATGAAGCAGCCCGGACCAACCTTACACGTACGCTTACGTGAGACCAGTTCCACCAACAAACATGCACTAGTTGCATAAGGTGGCTAGCGGGTGTCTGTCTCTCCCACTTTAGTCGGATCGGATTCGATGAACAGGGTCCTTATGAAGGGTAAATAGCAATTGGCATATCACGTTGTGGTTTTGCGTAGGTAAGAAACGTTCTTGCTAGAAACCCATAGCAGCCACGTAAAACATGCAAACAACAATTAGAAGATGTCTAACTTGTTTTTGCAGGGTATGCCATGTGATGTGATATGGCCAAAAGGATGTGATGAATGATATATGTGATGTATGAGATTGATCATGTTCTTGTAATAGGAATCACGACTTGCATGTCGATGAATATGACAACCGGCAGGAGCCATAGGAGTTGTCTTTATTTATTTATGACCTGCGTGTTAACATAAACGTCATGTAATTACTTTACTTTATTGCTAACCGTTAGCTGTAGTAGTAGAAGTAATAGTTGACGAGAGAACTTCAAGAAGACATGATGATGGAGATCATGATGATGGAGATCATGGTGTCATGCCGGTGACAAGATGATCATGGAGCCCCAAGATGGAGATCAAAGGAGCTATATGATATTGGCCATATCATGTCACTATTATTTGATTGCATGTGATGTTTATCATGTTTATACATCTTATTTGCTTAGAACAACGGTAGTAAATAAGATGACCCCTCTTTAAAATTTCAAGAAAGTGTTCCCCCTAACTGTGCACCATTGCGACAGTTCGTTGTTTCAAAGCACCACATGATGATCGGGTGTTTGATCCTAACGTTCACATACAACGGGTGTAAGACATATTTACACACGCGAAACACTTAGGTTGACTTGACGAGCCTAGCATGTGTACAGACATGGCCTCGGAACACAGAAGACCGAAAGGTCGAGCATGAGTCGTATGGTAGATACGATCATCATGAAGATGTTCCCCGATGTTGACTAGTCCGTCTCACGTGATGATCGGACACGGCCTAGTTGACTCGGATCATGTAATCACTTAGATGACTAGAGGGATGTCTATCTGAGTGGGAGTTCATAAGATGAACTTAATTATCCTGAACATAGTCAAAAGGATTTTGCAAATTATGTCGTAGCTCGCGCTTCAGTTCTACTGTTTAGATATGTTCCTAGAGAAAATTTAGTTGAAAGTTGAGAGTAGCAATTATGCGGACGAGGTCCGTAAACTGAGGATAGTCCTCATTTGCTTCATAGAAGTCTTATGTCCTTAATGCACCGCTCAGTGTGCTGAACCTCGAACGTCGTCTATGGATGTTGCGAACATCTGACATACACGTTTTGATAACTACGTGATAGTTCAGTTAAATGGTTTAGAGTTGAGGCACCAAAGACATTTTGAAACGTCACGAAACATATGAGATGTTTTGAGGGCTGAAATTTGGATTTCAGGCTCGTGCCCACGTCAAGAGGTATAAGACCTCCGACGATTTTCTTAGCCTACAAACTAAGGGAGAAAAGCTCAATTGTTGAGCTTGTGCTCAGATTGTCTGAGTACAACAATCATTTGAATCTAGTGGGAGTTGATCTTCCAGATGAGATAATGATGTTTCTCCGAAGTCATTACCACCAAGCTGCTAGAGCTTCGTGATGAACTATAATACATCAGGGACATATATGATGATCCTTGAGGTATTCGCGATGTTTGACACCACCTGCCCCGGGGGCCACATGGGCTGTAGGGGGTGCGCCTTGGCCTATATGGGCCAAGGGCACCAGCCCCAAGAGGCCCATGCGCCAAGATATGAGGGATAGGAAGAGTCCTAAGGGGGGAAGGCACCTCCGAGGTGCCTTGGGGAGGAGGGACTCCTCCTAGCCGCACCCTTCCTTGGAGGAAGGGCCAAGGCTGCGCCTCCCCCCTCTCCCTTGCCCCTATATATATGTGGGGGGTGGGAGGGCAGCCATACCAATGTTCTTTTGCAGCCCCTCCCCTCTCCCAAGTCCTTCTCCTCTCCTGTGGTGCTTGGCGAAGCCCTGCAGGATTGCCATGCTCCTCCACCACCACCACGCCGTTGTGCTGCTGCTGGATGGAGTCTTCCTCAACCTCTCCCTCTCTCCTTGCTGGATCAAGGCGTGGGAGACATCATCGGGCTGTACGTGTGTTGAACGCGGAGGTGCCGTCCGTTCGGCACTAGGATCATCAGTGATTTGGATCACGACGAGTACGACTCCATCAACCCCGTTCACTTGAACGCTTCCGCTTAGCGATCGACAAGGGTATGTATATGCACTCTCCTTCCCCTTATTGCTAGTCTCTCCATAGATAGATCTTGGTGACACGTAGGAAAATTTTGAATTTCTGCTACGTTCCCCAAAAGTCTCAACTTCCCCATGATGCCTCGGTGGTCGCGTGAGTTGGACAAGTCCCTGCATGCAAATCGTGTCATGATTACCTGTGATCGTGGAGGACGGCGGTTGGTCTTCGCCGGCTATAAGTACGAAGCTGTGCGTGCCCTTCTAGTCCATTCCTCTTGGCTTCTCCTTCTTCCCGATCCTTGCTCCGTCTTGCTACGATGGCTCCGATCCGCCGGTTCTCTGCAGCGGAGAAGGGAAAGGCTCCTCGAGAGGGGCCAAACCCGCTCCTGCCGAAGAAACGGCTCGCCCTTTGCAGCCGTGGCGAGGAAGACCGTCAGGTGGTGCCGAGGCCCTGGTGCGAGCGGGCTCCGCCGGGGTTCCCACTTCCCTTGTATGCCCACGCCGAGGGCTCCGAAGGTGTCGATGCCGATCTCCGCGGTCGGCACCGTCGTAGGCGCCGTCGGGTCATGAAGGCGTGGGTTGTTCCTCCTGGAGTCCATGCCGAGGGCTCCTCCCAAGAGTTCATGCTCCACATCGCCATTCCTCTCCAGTCCTGGATCCGTCTACCTCCCTTCTTCGCCTCCATCATCCCTCCAGGAGGGCCCCTAGAGCTCTGGCTGCAGCACGCCGGCTGCAGCGCCCTCGCGACCGAAGCAGAGGTCGTGGTCGCTGCCTCGGGCAAGGTCTACATGTCCCGCGGCTAGAGAGAGATCGCCCGGGTTTGCAGGGAAAGGGGCGTCTTTGTGGTCCACTTGGAGTACGATGGCGCTGCGGTGATGTTCTTCAAGGTCTTCGACGCGAACGGGCGCCGGCTGGAGTGTTGCTCTGGGAGAGGTGGCCAGGACCTTGCCCTGGTGAGGGCTAGGCCCGTCGACCGCTCCCTTGGCGGAGGCGCCGGAGGGTCCAGTGACTCCGGCGAAATCTTCGCGACTCCGGAGACGAGCGACGACAGCTACGAGCCCCCGAGTCGGCGCCGCTCCCGGAGCAGGGCGGGCTCGTCGGGCCGTCGCCAACCCTGATCTGGATGGGGTTGGCGCCGGCGCCTGGCGTCCCACTGTTGATGACGGCATCTTTTGCAGGAGCTCGTGTAGTTAGCACCCCTTAGGATCCGTTCCCTGCAAGGAATCAAAATGCGCCCCACGGGGGCTTGTAAGGTGCATGTAGTTCCATTTGTTAATACATAACCTTTGCCGGAGAGCCGTGTGAGTTGCTGATTTCGTCTTAGCTTAGTTCTCCCTTTCGAACCTCGCGAGGGCTTGGTGCTCTGCGTCGACAGGTCCCAGTCCCAAGGCGGCGTCATCCGTCGCTGGTATGCCAGGTCGCGATGCCGTGGTCAAGGCCGGGAGGTGAGCGACCCGGGGTCCGGTAAGATCCCCTGAGTCGCGGTGCTCAGGAGGTCCCCTTTGGTGCCCAAGCAGCCGTCGCTTGGTGAGAAGGGGAAGCAACGTTGCTAGTACAGAATTGCTTTAGGTGCAGGGGTAGTGCCACGGTAGCCAGTGCTTTGGATGGTGACTTATCTTGAGGATCGGGGATCGCCCCCAGCGCATCGTTGGGTCCGTGGGGTAGTTGGGACGGAGTTGCTCGGCGAGGTCCTCACGCGCCCCTTCTCCCTCGCCTCTACCCCCCTTTCTGCTCTACGTCCTCGGGTCCTGGCCCTCGAGCTGGTCTCAGCCGTCGCTGGTATGCTAGGTCGTGATGCCGTGGACAAGGCCAGAGGGTGAGGGCTGGAGAGCCAGTAAGAGCCCTGAGTCGCGATGCTCAGGCACCCCCCCTTTAACGTGCAAGCGGTTCACGCGGGCGAGGGTGAAGGGAACTCCGTGAGGGCCTTGGCTAGCGCAGTTCCCTCCAAGGATCCTGCGGGTTCATCATAGAAAGAAGATGGGGTTGCCATGGCAGTCATTAGTCGATCGTTAGTCGCTCAAGAGTTCGCTGGTTGGAGTAGGTGAGGTGTATCACGGCACCCGTGAGGCAGCGCGGGACTCACGAGGCCCTACCTCTAGGCGGGTTGCGCCTGGCACTGGGCCGTATCTTGAGATGTGTCCCTGCAAAATTTGGTTAGATGCCGGTACTCTACGTCCTCGGGTCCCGGCCCTCGAGCTTGTCTCAGTCGTCGCTGGTACGCCAGGTCGCGATGCCGTGGACAAGGCCAGAGGGTGAGGGCTGGAGAGCCAGTAAGAGCCCCGACTCGCGATGCTCAGGCACCCCCCCTTTAACGTGCAAGTGGCCGACATGGAGAAGAAAGGATGCCGCGGACAGGCATCAAGCAATCAAGCATGATAGGTGAATGCATAGTTGGAAATAAACGCGAGGGAGATACACGCCGCCAGCCTAGCCCGAGCGGCTTGGGGATGATGCAGCCCGAGGGGCGCCCCCAACAAGGCAAACTAACGACTGGAAAATAAAAGGGGATACATGCCGCAGGGACGGACCCACGCAGCCTAGGAGTGATGCAACCCTGGGAGGGCGCTCCCAGCTGGGAATGAAGCTTGAAAGATGTCACCTGAGGATGTCGTCGGCGAAGTGGCGTTGGTGGAGCAGACTCAGTGGGCTGCGGAAGCTGATCCTCACGAGCCCCCGGGCCCCGGGGCCTCGGGAGGCTCCAGAGGCACTGGTGACTCCTCGCGAGCTGTCTTCATCTCCGCCAAGGCCGCGGAACGCCTGTCTTCTTGAGCCTCCATGATGCCCCTCATGAGGCGCTGGTACGCCGCAGCCCTTCTCGGCAGGCCGTAAGGCATGCGAACATGGCTGTGGGGTGGACCCCCGCAGCGCCCCACTTGCGAGGGCCAGAGAAGCTCCGTCGTGGCGATCTGATTGAGCCCTGGTACGTCGACGCAGACGCGCAGCCCACAATCCTCGCCTGGATGTGGGGCCCCAGCTGGTAGACGGCGGCAACCTCTCATGATCCTTGACTCCTGTAGTTCTTGAATGGCCTCGTTAACGAACTCCTGCTGGTCTGACCTTCCTTGCCTGGCTCCTTCTCGAGGGAAACGTGCTTCGAAGCACGCCTCCACATGGTGCCCAAGCGCGTCCCTCATGACCCTGGCTAGGTCGGTGGCACTCCAGGTGAGAGCCCCCGAGCCCTGCCTGAGGAGGGCGCCGGGCGCGCTTTCCTATGCGATGGAAGGGGGGTCCCCCTGGGCAGACACGGGCCCCGAGGGGCCTGCCTCCTGAGGGGCTGAGCCTGACAACATCTTCTTCTTCTTGGGGGTGGTCTCAGGAAGCCTCCTGCTTCCGCGGTCTGGGTCTTCCAGTGACGCGGCCTGAAAGGCTCGCTCCAGGGAACACACTGCATCCTTCTCTTCACAGGGCACCGTGATGACGCCGCCACTTCCTGGCATCTTGAGGACGTTGTAGCCATGGTGAGTCATGGCCATGAACTTGGCCAGCGCTGGGTACCCGAGGATGGCGTTGTACGGCAGGCGGATGTGGGCGACGTCGAAGTCGATGAGCTCGGTGCGGTAGTTGCTGCAAGCCCCGAAGGTGACAGGGAGGCGGACCTGCCCGATCGGGACTGTGGAACCATCGGTGATTCCGGAGAAAGGCTTGGTTGGCTGAAGCTGGTCATGGGGCACCTGGAGGTTGTTGAATGTTTCCACGGACAGGACGTTGAGCCCTGCCCCACCATCGATGAGGATCTTGCTGACCAGCACTTGCTGATGACTGAGGAGCAAAGCATCGGGAGGTCCCCGGCCGTGGCCGCGCACTTGAGCTGGTCCGCTGAGCTGAACGTGATGGCGCACACCGACCACCTGAGGGGGCGCGTTGCTTCGAGCTTGGGGAGAACTGCATTCACTTCGCGGGCAAACTACTTGAAGATACGTTGAGAGGCTGGGGCATGAGCTCCGCCCAGGATGCAGGCGATTGCGCGCGGCTCTTGCAAGCCCCCAGCCCCCTCTTCTTGATGGCGGTCTTCGTTCCTCCTTGGCTGAGGCGGCAGCGGAGGTAGGCCTGCGTTGCCTTGAGGGCGATCCTCACGAGGCTGATCCCTCTAGTATCCCTCGCGAGGCAGGTCCCGCCAGCAGTCCTCACGAGGCTGGTCGCGCCACCCCTAGCGCGAGCCGCGATCTTCCCAGCGTCCTGGGTTTCTTCCTTCTCCTCGGCCGTAGCCCCGGTCAGCACGGTCAGGGCGACGGCCGATCCTTCCTTCTCGCACGGCGCGGAGTTCTTGACATTCGTTGGTGCTGTGGGTGTGGAGGTCGTGGTACACACAGTACCGGCTGCCCCTGGAGGGTTCGAGCAGATCCTTGCCCCGCTTGGTGTCTGGTTCTACGGCGATTACGGCAGCCCCCTTGCGCTTCACGTCCTTGGCCTTGGGCTTCTTCTCTTCTGGGTCCGCGACAGGCAGCTCGAGAAGGGAGAGACGTCCCTCCTCATCCCTGGCGCACTTGGTCGCCAAGTTGAACAGCTCCAGGGAGGTGCAGAGGCCTTCATGCATCGCCAGCTCCTCCTTCATCTTGACGTCGCACACGCCATCAGAGAAGGCCGAGATGATGGCTTCCTCGGACATCTTGGGGATCTTGAGGCGCTCACTGTTGAAGCGCTGGATGTACTTTTGCAGGGTTTCCCTAGGTTGTTGCTTGATGCGCCGCATGTCGCTCATGGCGGGTGGCCGGTCGCGAGTACCTTGGAAGTTGGCGATGAAGCGGGTGCGCATCTGGTCCCAGGAGGAGATCGTGCCTGGAGCCAGATTCAGGAGCCAGGTTCGAGCTCCTTCCTTGAGCGCCATGGGGAACCAGTTCGCCATGACCTTTTCATCCCCGCTGGTAGCCTCGATGCCCTGCTCATAGAGCTGGAGGAACTCTGCAGGGTCAGTTGTGCCGTCGTAGCGAGGAGGCAGGTCTGGCTTGAACTTGCCGAGCCATGCGACGCTGCGCAGCTCGGTGGTGTAGGCGCGGCAGCCGGCGGTGGCCACGAAAGGCTTCGGCTTGTGGAGAGCTTGGTCTTGAGGGTCCCCGCGCGCTGCAGCTAGGAGCAGAGCGGGGTCTTGGCGTGCCGGAGCTAGAGCAGGGTCGCGGCGTGCCGGAGCGGGGAGCGCCCGAGCAGCTCCTTGCGGGCGCGGGACTTCTTGGCAGCTCCGTTCTTGTTGCGCTGGCACCTGACGGAGCGGGTTCCGCCCAGGGGCCACGCGCCTTGGAGCCATGGCATCTTCTTGGAGAGGAGGCGGCTGGTGCGCCTCTGGAACTTCGTTGCCCGCGCAGGGCGGGGTGTGGCGCAGAGGAACGGATGGCGCGGAAGAGCCCCCTGCGGCGCGGACAAGCTCGGCGACGCGGTCGAGCCACTCTTCGTAGACGTCATTGACGGGGCGGTAGCGCAGGAGCTCGTTTGCCGCGAGGAGCGCAGCTCGAGCCTCCAAGGGTGCACAGAGCACGCGGGACGAAGAGCCAGCTGGTGCGAGCGATGGAGTAGCGGTGCGGCCGTCTTGGCGCATGGATGGATGCTGAGACGACGCTTGCTGCTCGCCCCCCGCCGGGCCGGTGGCGGCGTTGACGGCGGGCGACGGGGAACGACAAGGACGCCCACCGACGGGGGCCATCTGGGCGACGCGAGAAGCGATGGCGGCCCGGCGCTCTGCACGGGCCCAACGAGCATCGGACATGGACGCGACGGTCGGAGGAGAACGGAGTGGTGGAGGACAGATTCCGGCGCACCCCTACCTGGCGCGCCAAAATGTCGGATCACGGGTTCTGGCAGACCCTTAAGGTCCGAACACTGGGGTGCGCGTGGAGATCACGCCTGCTACCACCCCGTCTCACAAAGATCTAAACTACTAAAAGAACTGCGCAAGAGACACAAGGTTTATACTGGTTCGGGCCACCATTGCGGTGTAACACCCTACTCCAGTGTGTGGTTGGTGGATTGCCTCCTGGGGTTGGTGATGATGAACAATACAAGGAAGAACAGCCTCGCAAGGGTCTGTTCTTGGCTGGGGCGATGAACTGCTAGGAGGAGTTCAG
Source organism: Triticum monococcum (assembly GCA_034509565.1). Lineage (NCBI taxonomy): Eukaryota > Viridiplantae > Streptophyta > Magnoliopsida > Poales > Poaceae > Triticum > Triticum monococcum. The sequence continues at coordinate 359,361,736 of CM067841.1, forward strand.
TCACCCTATCTCTCTCTCTCTCTCTCTCTCTCTCTCTCTACTTGCGAACCGAACGAACCAACCCCCTTGCCATGCGGGTGGCCGGTCCTATTTGTAGGCAAAGGCCCTGGGCCTCTTCCCAAATATTGAGCGGGAAGGGCGCCAACAATGGCGGGATAATTTGAAGGGGAACAGCAAGTACACTTATCCTGACTAAAGTTGGTCTTCGCCTGCGAAAGGCTCTGCGGTGACGCCGTCCTGGGCTCCATGGTGACCTCCGTCTTGTAGTCCGCCTGGCTTGGTCCTGTTGCACCAAAATGGCAACCTTTGCCTGATGCCTCGGTACTCCGCGGCTGCGCTTGCCCCCTTTGCACCAAAGAGGAAAGAAGGACGTTGAGCGCGCTGGCGCCCGCCTGGCGCCCTGAGTCGTCATGGCTTGCATCATGGGCACCTCGCGAGGTACCCTGCCTTGATTTCTCCGCCTCCTCGCGAGCCAACCTGAGGAGGCTGCGCCTGAGGATGTGTCGTGTCGTCCGCCCCGCGAGGCTTGGCCCCTCGGGAGGGTCTTGAGTCTTGTGTTGATGAAGATGGGCCATGCTGGGCCTCCTTTGAGCCATGCCGCAGGCCGCAGGCAGGCAAGTCTGGGGACCCCCGTTCCCAGAACACCGACAGAATGTAAAACTGTATGCTAGCGGAATACGTACAGAAATAACTAAGGCAACATACACGTGTACGATTGGGAAAATAAGATGGCATTGCAACTGAGCACTAGAATAGCACTTCAATGTAAAAAAACATGGTATGGTAGACCGATGAAGTACATACTGATGAATAACAATGCATAAGATATTCAAAAGCATGATGTCCAAATTAAGCAGATGGCAGTGCGATAGAGTAGAATGACAGTACTTGAATTTGAAAACATGTTATCATGAATGGAATAGGTACTGAAAAACAGGAAGGCATGACATATTTACATGCAAGATCAGCATTCTAAGCACATGGCATTACAACAGAGTAGATACACTCCAGGACATCATATGCATGTTGTACCCATATCACAGGCCAAGTTAGAGCAAGGACCTTGTGGGGTCCTTGTGGCGTGAAGAGAATTCATCATCTTTCTGCAAGTCTTTTGAAGAACTGCCTTTACATGTTCCATCATATTGGGTATCATTGACATCAAGTTTATTGGCCTTTACATTGCTCCGTGAGGTTCTTATGGATATATCAGTGTGTGCAATTATATTTGACATGCATGGAAGACAACTAGTAGTTAGATTTATGTAATGAGTGCCTGTAGGAGACGACATAAATAGTAGGAATAGGGTTAACTAGCAGCAACAGGTCTCATAAACTAAAGGGAGAACACAGATGAAAGCTACAGAATATGTATCGTTTGTACTCGAGATTAACTAGATGGCAAACAAAAGTATTAAAGAACAACATACATAATACTAGAAGTGGTATAATACTATAATCGCTAGCCTGTGGGATATCATTGGCCGATGGATGATAACTATGGAACAACATTACCTAAAGAACAAGTATCTTAGCTGAACTATGGAACAACGTTAACTCCTGAACAAGACCCGTAAGAGATCAGCATGAATATACAATGAAATGTGATGATCTATTTTCCATGCTTAGATGAATAACAAAGCCATAAATGTTGCACACAAGTAAAATGCGGGTACAACCTATCTGTCTGCCATCCATAGGAGTGAGCATCATGTGCTGACTTGTCGATGGCCCTGCAGTTGTTGTGGCTGTCCATGTCGGGCACGCACATTTGATGCAGGGAACTGTTGAGTGGGGACTATACCTCCCTTCTGGTGTATGCTTCCCTTGTTGGAGCAGCTGCGGTGAGTCAGAAGACGGTGTGTCTCAAGATGCAGATAACGCATAATGTTAAGAACGGCATATCTCTTTGATCTGAAGAAATACACTAAGAGATCAACAGCAAGGTACGAGAGTGGTCACACGTCTCTTGACTGAAGACTAAATTGGGGTCACACGATTTTATTTTATTTTCGTACTGTCCAATCTACGCCGGATGGCTGGCCGTCTTGTGCCTCCCGGCTGACATTGTTCGGAATCTTCCCCGAAGAGCCAGCGACCAACGGCAGAGCAGCCTGGCTCCGCCGTCCATGGCCCCGGCCAAAACCCCGCTCCCCGCCACACCGCACTGACGTGGTTGCGCCGCCCCGGGCCAATCCACAAAGACTCCCCGTCATCCAGATCCGGCGGCGGCAGTACCTTCAACCCACGCAACTCTAAAAGATAGCCATCTAAGCGCTGCTTCCGCGGAGAACTTGCGGCCCCACACCCTTACATTAGACACCAGCCAACCGGCAGCCTAGGAGCTTCGCCGCCTCAAGGGGTGTTGCTTCCCATTGGGAATCGATTGGCCCAGAATAAAAATTCAGACAACTGACGCCTAAATAAAGTGATTTGAGATGAGGGTGCGACCTATCTGGTCGCATGGTGAAGTAGGCAGGTCCAGTTGCTGAGTCGGTGAGGCCGGCGCGGTTGCGGTGGCGACGGGCGGCAGGGAAAGAGCGATGTCACGACAGTCGACGGCTACGCGGAAGCAGCGCTAGGACACTGGACGGATCCGATGTTGGAGCCGCTCCGGCGCCGTGAACAACGGCGGGGGTGAATCGGCTCCGGTACGGTTCACGTGGCCGTCGTCGAGGCGGCACGAGCAGCACGGAGTAAGAGGCACATGGCCCAGTGCACGACGACAAATGGACACCGTCTCCGACATTAGGGAGGAGGGCGGCTGTGAAATTGGTGTGGTGGGGGCGCCATGGAGGTGGAGCTGAGGTTTTGCGGCTCGGGAGAAGGGAGCTTCTCGGGGAGAAGGTGATTTGGCGCCCATGAGGTATGAATGGGGGCGGGCGGGGGGCGGGGGGGGGGGGAATTGGGAGGGGAGTGGAACCATGTCTTACGGACGCATTTGTCTTAAATGTGAGGGGGAGTTACAGTTCTACCCTTGCCTATAGGCTTCTCGGCTTGGGTCTGTGTACTGAGGGTCGGGGATAGTAGAGTAACTTTGCTTCTCCCAAAATAGTGGGCGGGAGCGAGGAGGGCGAGGAGGGCGCGTTTTGAACTATAGTGGGCGCGAGCGATTTCGGGCGAGGACAGCTGATACGTCTCCAATGTATCTATAATTTTTTATTGCTCCATGCTATATTATCTACTAGTTTAGACATTATTGGGCTTCATTATCCACTTTTATATTATTTTTGGGACTAACCTATTAACCGGAGGCCCAGCCCAGAATTGTTGTTTTTTGCTGTTTTAGGGTTTCGAAGAAAACGAATATCAAACGGAGTCCAAACGGAATGAAACCTTCGGGAACATGATTTTCTCAACAGATAAGACCCAGGAGACTTGGACCCTACGCCAAGGCACGTAACAGGAGGCCACGAGGTAGGGGGCGCGCCCTACCCTACCAGGCGCGCCCCCCACCCTCATGGGCCTCATGTTGCTCCACCGACGTACTTCTTCCTCCTATATATATATTCACGTACCCCCAAACGATCAGGGCAGGAGCCAAAACCCTAATTACACCGCCGTAACTCTCTGTATCCACGAGATCCCATCTTGGGGCCTATTCCGGAGCTCCGCCGGAGGGGGCATCGATCACGGAGGGCTTCTACACCAACACCATAGCCCCTCCGATGAAGTGTCAATAGTTTATCTTAGACCTACGGGTCCATAGTTAGTAGCTAGATGGCTTCTTCTCTCTTTTTGGATCTCAATACAATGTTCTCCCCCTTTTTGGTGGAGATCTATTCGATGTAATCTTCTTTTTGCGGTGTGTTTGTTCAGGCCGATGAATTGTGGGTTTATGATCAAGTCTATCTATGAATAATATTTGAATCTTCTCTAAATTCTTTTATGTATGATTGGTTATCTTTGCAAGTCTCTTCAAATTTTCAGTTTGATTTGGCCTACTAAATTGATCTTTCTTGCAATGGGAGAAGTGCTTAGCTTTGGGTTCGATCTTGCGGTGTCCTTTCCCGGTGATAGTAAGGGCAGCAAGGCACGTATTGTATTGTTGCCATCGAGGATAACAAGATGGGGTTTTCTTCATATTGCATGAGTCTATCCCTCTACATCATGTCATCTTTCGTAAGGCGTTACTCTGTTTTCAACTTAATACGCTAGATGCATGTTGGATAGCGGTCGATGAGTGGAGTAATAGTAGTAGATGCAGGCATGAGTCGGTCTACTTGTCTCGGACATGATGCCTATATAAATGATCATGCCTAGATATTCTCATAACTATTCTCAATCTTGTCAATTGCTCAACAGCAATTTGTTCACCCACCGTAGAATACTTATGCTCTCGAGAGAAGCCACTAGTGAAACCTATGGCCCCCGAGTCTATCTTTATCATATTGTTCTCCTACTGCTTTGCTATTTACTTTGCCTTTATTTTACTTTGCATCTTTATCAAAAAATACCAAAAATACTATCTTTATCATATCTATTAGATCTCACTCTCGTAAGTGGCCTCATAGGGATTGAGAACCCCTATTTGCGTTGGTTGCGAGGATTTATTTGTTTTGTGCAGGTACGAGGGTCTCGCGCGTAGCCTCCTACTGGATTGATACCTTGGTTCTCAAAAACTGAGGGAAATACTTACTCTACTTTGCTGCATCATCCCTTCCTCTTCAGGGGAAACCAACGCAGTGCTCAAGAGGTAGCAAGAGCGTGTTCTGAAATAGTGGGCGCGAGCTATTTCGGGCAAGGAGAGCGTGTTTTGCCGACCATGGTTTATGAATTATTCGGCACATGCCATTTCAGCCGAGGAGAAGGCGCGCTTGGATGAAGATACAAACCTACGCTCGATGTACAATGGGCATATTGATGTGTGTCCCACATAGGACGGTAATTTCGCGTCTAACATTTATTTGCTCGGGCGAATTCCACCGAGCAGAGAGGATGTTTAACGGTTCGTTCAAATTTTGGGAGAACGAGCATCCACGTCTACCTTACCAAGTCGATTCGGATCAAATTTTGAAATATTAGATTGCCACTTCTTTTTTAGATGGAGAGATGATGCTCAGGAGTAATGTGTTTTTACATGCTCGTTGCTAGCGACTTACTATATGACAAATAGTTGACCCACTCAAAAACGCGAATCAAACCCAAAATGAAATATCTCGATTCAATGAAATAGCTCGTTCAGTAGGTCAGAATAGTGAACTAAATCCAAAATGGAACACCTCCATGGAGTAGCATGTTGTACAGTATTATAGTACTCCATGAACTTGTTGAAAGTCAAATTAATGAACTTGCTTGATATACGCATATATCCGTTCATGTGTGGATTGCAGACAACATGTTCTCCAATTTAAATATTTGAATGCAAGTTTATATCAAAACATGGTTTATATCTGTCTTTGATGCATAAAACGTGACCTCCCCCTCTCACAGACTCCCGTTCTCTCTCTCTCTCTCTCTCTCTCTCTCTCTCTATCTATCTCTCGCCGACAATCTTCAATTCTGTCGCACCCATCCGACAAAACAACCTTGTTGGTCCCTCTCCCTTTCTCTCCATCTCTCCCTCTTTGTGTGTGGGGGGGGGGGGGGGGTCTTTCTAGTTCGCATGCATATATACACCATCTATAGGTCTCTCCCGCACACTATGTATGATACTCTAGCTAGTCCAAGCAAGATATCTTGGGTGCACTCATCGTATGACACAAATTCCTTGGCTCTTTGCCCGTAACTCTCTCACGCACCACTATGTCGTCTTGGAGCTCTTCCCCCCCTCTCTCAAACTCTCCATCCACCTGGGTCACACATACACATGCATATCTCACTCGCACATGATAGGCCCATCTAAAACTCTATCTCTCCCCCTCGTTCTCTCCATCTCACACGCGCACACACACAATCTCATGCCCAGCTAGCCAAGTATGATGGTCTCTCACTCAATTGTAGGCACACGCAGTCCCCCTATATGTATATGACTAGCTAATCTTAGTCTCCATCACAAACATGTGCATGGTCTATCTCGATTTCTCTCGGGGCATCCTTCTATCGCGCACGCACTCCCTCGATCTCCCACCCATATAGTCCCCTCACGATCTCGACGGGATCTCTCTATCACAAACACACCCTCTCTCCCTCCCCATGCGTCCATGCCATCCATGTGCCGCTCTCGACCTTTGTTCCTTGTTGGCCAGACCTCTATTGGACATGTGCTACAGGGGTGTCTCTCTTCGTTGCAAACAATCACACACTAGCTATCTTCGTGTATCTCCTCACCTCGCTTTTCCATCTCGGAGATGCATGCGTGATATGTTCGCATAAGAACCGAAAAAACACACACTCTCTCTCATTTATCATTTGTTGTCACTTTCTCTTTCACACACACACACTCTTTTTGCACATTTACTCATTCTCCTTCACACGCACTTGATCTGTCTCGACTGAGGCACTCTCCTCGGTCCATAGCATATAGCTTTATTGAAAAGTCAAACATCACAAAGTTTGACCATGTACGTGGAGAAAAAGAATTACATCTAGTACGGCAAACATATACCATTAGATTCACCATGAGATGTAGTTTTGTATGATGTATCTTTGGTATTGTAGATATAAATAACATTTGTGTAAACCTGATCAAAGTTTCCAAAGTTTGACTTCTAGAAAATTTACATGCACTGCATTATTGAGCGGATGGAATATCTCGTTTCCCCTCTCACCTATCTGACGCACCACTCAGCCTTATCGGGGCTCCTCAATCTCTCTCAAACATTATTGGTCAGTTTGGTTCGTGACCTGACCCTCATGCCTTGATGGCCGGTACTGCCTGATGTGGACGTGAGATGTAAAATATTTCTGCCTGGCCAGGCTTGTGTGGTGCTGAAGCATTTGGTTCATGCCTGGGCCAGGCAAAGCATCAATGTCCCATCAATCAATCCATGCATCAATTATTTAATGCTAATATCCATCCATGTTGCTGTTAGCCTCGTGGCCACACGACCAGGCACGGCCAGGCGTTCGAAATCGGTCGCCTGGGCCAGGCTACTTGCAGTGTCTGGAGTTCAGCCAGGCTAATTAAAGTGCAAGGGAACCCAGGCCAGGTGGGCTTTCTTTTTCACAGGGTAGCAACCAAACAAGCGTGCATGAAATCCAGCCACAACCCTAGGCCAGGCAAAAGATGCTCAGGACGCAAGCCAAACTGGCCTTATATCTCCATAGTTCACACATACACATGTCTCGCTCGCGCTATACATATAGACCCATCCAACACTCTTCGCCCTTGTTCTCTCTCATGTGACACGCACCCCCCTAAGTACCATAATCCCTCACTCCATCATAGGCGCAAGCACTCCCCCCCTTCTAAGTATGATTATCTCTTACTAGCCATCAGGAACACACGTATTGTCTCCTTACATCCATACGTCTATCTCGATATCTCTCGGGGCATCTTCTATCGCGCACACACCTTGTCACTCGATCTCCCACCCATGTAGTCCCATCACGATCTCCAGGGGATCTCTCTACGCCAAACATACACTCTCTCCTCCCCATGTTTGCATTTTCTCTGTACGTCTCTCTCGACCTCTCTCCCTTGTTTGTTAGACCCCTCTTGGCCACGTGCTAGGGGTCTTGCTCTCTCCGTTCCAAACAACCACACACTATCTCCTCACCTTGCCTCCGTTGTCAAAGATGCATGTGTGACATGTTTGCATAAGACATGCACGGTTTTTCTCTACTTTTATCGTGTGTTGTCCATGTCTCTTTCACACACGCACACCCACTTTTTTCACTCTCTCTCTCTCTCTCTCTCTCTCTAGTTAGGGACTCTGTCACGTCCATAAGCATATGGATGTTTTGAGAAGTCAAACCTCTGAAAAGTTTGACCAGGTATATGTGGAGAAAAACATTTACATCTGGAACGATCATTAGATTCATCACAACATGTACTTACTTCATACTATCATTAATCTTTGGTATTGTAGATATAAGTAATTTCTTTATCAACTTGGTCAAAGTTTCAAAAGTTTGACTTAAAAAAATGTTGGAACTACATTATCGAACGGAGGGAGTAGCTCTTTCTCTCTCTCTCTCTGCTATCTCTCATGGGCCTCCCCTCTCACTCGAACTCTCCATACCGACGGATTATACGCTCACTGTGTCAGCATATAGCTCCGTATATTGTTTAGTTGACCGGTCAACCAATCCACATGCTGCCTTGTTAGCTCGTGTTCTGTATCTTCGTGTGCTGGCCCATGTGGCAGTGGGTGAAAATAAGTAAACTAGAGGCCCATCTGACACACAGTGAAGTAAACAAAGTTGACACCACTCGGGGTAGCACCCTGCATGCTAGTAAATTGAGGGCGCATTGAGGACAAACTTCTTGCGCGCGAAGGACGCACTCGCGCACAATTCACCACTGCGCGGCGGCATGCATAGAAGGACGCACTCGCGCACACCCAGCACACAACACACACCAGCACACGTGTACACCGGCGTCACCGCCGGTTGAGATGGACGGCGAGGCAGCCAACAAGCGGAGGCGGCTCGAGCCAAAACCGCATCCGGCGAGCCTGGACTTCATCAACAGCCTCCCAACGACATGCTGCTCGCATCATCGGCCTCCTCCCCACCAAATCTGCCATGCCGACTGCCCTACTCTCTCGGCGGTGCCGCCCCCTCTGGCGCTGCGTCCCCCTCAACCTCACCGTCGACAGCTGCCTCTACGATGAGGATTGCAAATGCATGGCCGCAGTCTCCAAGATCCTTTCATCGCACCCTGGGCCAGCCAGACGCCTTGACATCCGCATGTTCAGTACCAACTACAAGGTCCAACCCAAGTTCGACGAGTGGTTCTTATCCTCCGCCCTAGATCAGCTCGTGGAGCTCAGCTTTGAAGTTGGACGATGTCGCTCTCTGCCGCCGTCCGCGCTCCGCCTCACGCCAACACTGCGCCGCGCCAGCTTCAGCTCCTGCTATCTTCCCCAGATTAATGCCGCGCCCTCCCTTCTTCTCCCTCAACTCAAGCAGCTTGACCTCTTCGACGTTGTCATCTTGAAGAAGGCTATGGAGCACCTGCTCCGCAACTGTACTATGCTCGAGTACCTTCGTCTTGAGCAGATCCACGGGTTCATTAGCCTCCACATCGCCTCGACGAATCTCCAATGTATTTATGTGCCTTGCTGGCCCCGCAACAAGACATCAATTGGGAAGAGATCACTCCAGCTGTTCCACATTATGGTCATTGAGAATGCGCCTTTCCTTGAGAGATTGCTTGTATCGGATCTAGAAGGTCCAAAATAAATCAGGGTCATTGACACGCCGAAATTGACTGCGTTGGTGTACTCGTCTGCCAAATTCTCCGAACTCTTTATGGGATCAGTAATCGTTCAGGTACAACACTCATCTTCTTCTCCGTCTTCTTGAAATTCACATTTTTTAATTTCTTATTGATGTATTTATGACCGTCTTCCACAAAATGATTCCCACAAGCTTGACCTAGTCCATGCGCACAATGAAGATCTTACCACTAAAATCTATCGGCCCCAATCTGGATCAAGTTGTTGGATTCCTTACATGCTTTCCGTGCATGGAGAAGCTACTCATCAAGGTGAAACTTCTTTCCTATAAGTAAACGGTAAACACAATGTAGCTCAATTTTTTCCTAATTTTCCCAAATTACGATGACAAGTGTAGTGTTCAGAACTTCATCTATGCACTGCACCGAAAGAAATGTTTTTAGTATTTTTTTCTCACGTGATCACCTGCATCGTTTTTATGTTGTACTACTATAGTAGCCTAGGCTAGTCATAGTGGAAAGTAACTTAGACTACTCCAGTTACTCTATGGTTACCCTAAGAGCAACTACTACCTCCGTCCTGGTTTACTCTTCCAATTTTGTAGTATAAAAATTTGACCATAGATTTAACTGACAAAATGTTAATGCATGTCACTAAGAACTATATCGTTGGATTCGTATTTGAACATAATTTCAAATGGTGTAATTTTTAGTGACATGCATTGGCATTTTCTTAGGTAAATCTATGGTCAAAATTTTATACTAAATACGAGGTAGTATTCCCTCCGTCCCAAAATTCTTGTCTTACATTTGTTTAGATACGGATGTATCTAACACTAAAATGTAACTAGATACATCTGTATTTAGACAAATTTAAGACAAGAATTTTGGGACGGAGGGAGTACAAAAGTGGGCTATGTAGGCCAAAACATGTGCCAAATTCAGTTGTGACGCATTTGGCATCGATGCCCCTCCATTGCTCACCAGGTGCCCCAATTTGGATCACCTACTTTGCTCTGCTGCCAAATTAACTCACGCAATGAAAAAACACTGCGTGGGAGAGAGAGAGGACTGAGGCAATAAAAAAACACTTGTTTGGGAGAGTGAGAGGCTGGTGTAGTTGGTTTGATTGATTTGTTTATACATGTGGGTGTGTGTGCACAGCGGTGCCAACACTCTCACATCGCGAGAGTGGTGCCAAAATCTTTTGATTTGACATCGATGCGTATTATGTGGCATACTTTTGCGAAATATGGCATCGGCCACATAGTGGAAGGCAACAAATGCCCAAGCTCTTCACGTGCTCCTAGTTAAATGAGAGGAAACAGAGAGAGAGAGAGAGAATATCACTAGCTAGCCAACCCTATCGTATGAGCGAATGATATTGGTACCTCTTGATGACACGGCAATCTTATGCAGCCAGTTTCTCTAATATGTTCTCTTCTTTTGTAGATAAAAAAAGACCCGAAAGTGAAAAATGTGCTGCACTATAACAATCTCATTGAATGCCTTGATCTCCATCTTACAGAAATTGATTTGATCGACTACCGAGGCAACACATCTGAGATTAAATTGGCCAGGTTCTTTGCTCTGGAGGCAAGTGTGCTCAAGGTAATGAGGTTTGGCGTTCTCTGGCGCAACAGTGAATGGCGTGTTGATCACCGCAAGCGTCTAAGCCTAAATGACAAACTGTCTGCAGAAGCTGAATTTGTTTTTAAAATATCAAGTGGCCAGAGACTCGAAAACTTATTTGCCCATTAGTGACTTGTTAGGGCGGTCCTTCTTCTCCAGAGCCAACTTCATTTTCTCTGCAAAAGAAGCAATCGAATCAAAGAAGAGATCAAAGAAATGTATTGAAAGTCAATCGACAGTCAGTTACCTTCCATACCAGCGGCTTCGTCTTGAGCTTTCTTCAGATACTGCTAGGCTAATTCCAAGTTGAGGTTGAGTTACCTCTGCTTCTCCTCAAGCTCAACAAACTTAGAAGTAAGAGTGTAAGACTTCTGCAGAAGGCAAAACACGGATCAGTCGATAAGATCAAAGGTTGTTTACTTTCGAGTGAATAAAACCTAAAGAAGTTTGCTTAGACCCCAGCCGACTGCACACAATCGATTGTGGTCTCAGGGGCTACACCCAGCGGGTGTACTTAGCGTGCCCCCGCTGACTAAGACTCAACTAAAAAAAACTGCTCAGACCCCAGCCGACTGCCAGCACTCGACTGTGATCTCGGGGACTACATCGAGTGTGTGCACTTGGCATGCCCCCACCGGTTCAGATCCCACTCGCCCAGACCGAGTGGAAGAATGAAACTACTTGACCGGTCCAGCTGACTCAAGTGTAAGGAGTAAAAAAGAAAGGAAAGAAGAAATCAGACCCCAGTCAACTGCCAGCAGTCGACCGCGGTCTCGGGGACTACACCCAGTGGGTGCACTTAGCGTGCCTCCACCGGTTCTGATTCCACTCGCCCATACCGAGTAGAAGAGTGAAACTACCAAAATCAACAAAACACCCAGTGGGTGCTCTATTTTGACACAAACAACAGGAGATTGTGTAGAAGAATATTTTTCGAGTAACATTTCCTCATAGAGCAAAAACAGTCGGAAAGTTTACTCACCTGGACATTGGCCCGAAGAGCAGCGCTGGCGTCGTAGGCAGCCTGGCTATTCTCATGCACTGTCTTCACCCGCTCCATCATCATGTCAGCTTGTCGGATGGCTTCCGTAGCCGCTTCCGACTGGTTGTCCGGGATGGGGTAGCTGGTGAAAAAGTGGGCAGACGACCCAGGTGCGGCGTCTTGGAGCTCCGTGGCGTGGAGTTGGATAGCTGAAGGAATCACAGGTGCAGTCGACGGTGCGGGAGGCCCACTCGACAAAGGTGCGGCGAAAGTCACAGAATCCCTGCCCACGTCTTCAGGTTGACGGACGGGAGGTGTCGTAGTGAGTTCTTGCCGAGACATCCTACCAGCGGCTACCTTTTTGCTTTTCCTGGGCTTAAGAGCCACATCTTCATCGTCATCTGGAAGATCGATGACGTTGGGTGGAGCTGCAAGGCAGATCATTCGACCCCACGTGAGCCACTCAAACACATTCGACCAAAGAATCAAGAACAAAATCGCAAGAGTTTATACCTGGGTTGGAGGTTACCGCATCTTCCATTTCCTCATCCCGGTATTGGAAAGAAGATGTTCCTGACGTAGCAGCACTGCAAAGACCCGCATTCAATCGGTAACATCCGGTTAATTGAGTCAATGAGAAGGACAAGTCAGATGGTTACCCGGAGATAGTAGGAACGGTCACTTTGATCTTGTGTAAATCTTTTGGCGGCTTGGAGGAGGTAGCTTTCGGCGCTTTCGGCGCTGGAGGAGGCGCAACTTTGGACTGCTTTGGAGCCTTTTCAGTTGGCATCGGGGAAGACGTTCTAGGACACTTTGAAGACTGACCAGTCAGCGTGGCCACCAAGTCCGGAGTGCTCACCGGGTCGTGTGCGTGTTTGGATCTCCTCCCCCTGCGAGGAGGCGAGTCGACTTTGTCATCATCAGTCGATTCATCGCTCTCCTCGTCTTCCTCGGCCTCCGAATGCTCCTTGCCGCTCACGCCACCGCTCCCTTCTTCCTCGGCCTCTTGGTCCTGCACTCCGTTGGGCATTGAGTACATGTCGATGAGGGCCTGAAAGGACAACGATCAAAGGAAATTCAATCGACCATAAACAAGATATCACTCGGTGAATCGAAAGATACTTGATAAGACAGAATTATACCTGCTCCAGCTGGTGCGAGTTGTCGAATGGAATCACCCTCCTAGACCCCCGAGGGTTGTCTTTGTTGCTGGTGATCCCCATCAACCACTTCTCCAAGGTATCCTCACCGACGTCCTCCGGGTGGATCCAAGTGGAATCCTCGAGCCTAGAGTACATCCACATCGGATGATCGCGCGCCTGAAGAGGTTGGATGCATCGACCGAGAAAGACCTCCAGTAGGTCCATCCCGGTCACCCCGTCACGGACAAGCTGGACGACCCGCTCGACCATCACCTTGACCCGTGCCTTCTCTTTTGGAACTACCTTCAGGGGGGCGGGATTCTCCACTCGAGCCAAGGAAAAGGGAGGAAGTCCAGTCGACTGACCCGGGGTTGGCTGATCCTTGTAGTAGAACCAAGTCGACTGCCAGGCCCGGACCGAGTCGGCAAGAATCATGGCTGGGAAAGTACTCTTGCTCCTCATCTGGATCCCCAGACCCCCACACATCTAGATCACTTGTGTCCTCTCGTCACTCGACTTGGCCTTTTTGACCGACTAGGATCGGCAGATGAAGATGTGTTTGAAAAGGCCCTAGTGCGGTCGATACCCCAAGAAGTTTTCGCACATCGACACAAAAGCGGTCAGATAGACTATGGTGTTTGGAGTGAAATGGTGGGGTTGAGCCCAAAAGAAGTTCAAAAAAACCCGGAAGAAAGGATGGGGAGGCAGTGAGAATCCGCGATCTACGTGGGTGGCGAGGAGAACACACTCACCCTCCCTCGGCTGCGGCTCGGTTTTGTTCCCCGGGAGCCGTGCCGACTTGTGGGGGATCAGTCCCCCCTCCACCAGGTCGTCGAGGTCGTCCTGGGTGATTGTCGAGCGGATCCAGTCGCCCTGGATCCAGCCCGCCGGTAGGCCAGATCTCGACGAGGATCCGCCCTGGCTGGTCCGCTTGCCCTTAGCCTTCGCTGTCACCTTCTTCGCGCGTTCCAGCGCCACCGTCCTCTCCTTCCCCATGGCGACAGGTTGAGCTCGAGCAAAGGTCCGGTGATGAGGGCAGAAGCGAGCGTGGCGGAGAGATTGGGAGAAGAAGAAGAGAGAATGGGAGCGCACGGGGCAGAGGCCTGGTCCGGGGCCTTTTATAAGGTCGTCACCCGAGTGACTGACTGGTGGACCCATGCGATCAAAACAAATCCCGCAATAGTCGCGCGCGATGTACGTGGCGAAAAAGGTGGCGTGGGGATCGAGGAGACTTTCCTAATCTGTCCTGATAACCTCGGTTCCGTCCGTCTGGCGCACTTCCCAAAATTCAAATCCCGCGAGATCCGCGGAGAGCAGAACAACCTGTCGGACTGAAGACAAACATCCTCTACATCATCATTCGGAATCCTACCATGGAAATTGACTCGACAAAAACCAAGAATGGACCAAGGCGACTGAGAAAGGAGTCGACGTCCTCAACTCAACTCATTGTTCTAGAATGATATATACTCATAGCACAAAGAATGGGTCGGAAGTGTTCCCAACTCCTTCCCCACTAAAACCCTGATCCATTCGGGGGCTAATGATGAAGCTATGTACCTAGGGTAGGGTCATGGGTCTGTCCAATATACCCTCCCCAAGGACATCTCTACAAAGAATCAGAAGCAGTCAAAGAGAAAACATCATCCACTCGACCATGAAGATGTGCTCACTCAACCACCTTGAAGACACTCAACCACCAGAAGATGAGAAACCCTCCACTCTGCAATGATCATGACTTAAACCATAGCTTTATGGGCATTTATAGCACTTTATTGTAGATGTTACTAGTAACGCCCCACCATTATGAACATTGAACCCCTTGTAACGTGAGTTGGCTGGGGTCCTGGCGCACTCTATATAAGCCACCCCCCTCCACTGGCACAAGGGTTCACACTTTCTGTAATTGACACACATATATTCAGTTGACCGCCTTTGGGCTCTGAGACTTAGGGTTGTTACTTCCTCCGAGGAGGGCCTGAACTCATAAACTCATGTGTACAACTCCTCCATAGCTAGGATCTTGCCTCTACATTCCTACGCCCCAACTTTACTGACAGTCTTAGAACCACGACAGCCCATACGAGATGTGCCAATTCGGCCCGTCAACGGCCCGTTAAAGAATTGACACCATTGCAGCACATCGTCAGTTCGAGCCCGTTAACAGCCCACTATATATTTGGGCTCAATATCGGCCCGATGAGATTTCGGCCTGTTAACGGCCCATTTAATGGATGGGCCAATTTTCAGGATGTACATCTTTCGCCCTTTTGGTGACCCATTTAAATGTTGGGCTAATTTCCAGCCCGGTGTGTCTTTCAGCCTGTTGACGGCCCATAAATCTGATGGGCCATTTGTAGTCGGACCTGAGTTTCGGCCTTTTAGCGGCCCATTTAAGTGTTGGGCCAATTTCTGGCCCGGTGTCACTTTAAGCCTGTTGACGGCCCATAAATCAGTTGGGCCATTTCTAGCCGAGCCTGAGTTTTGGCCTTTTAGCGACCCATTTAAGTGTTGGGCCAATTCCCGGCCCTGTGTGCCTTTCGGCCTGTTAACGGACCATAAATGAGTTGGGCCATTTGTAGTCGGACCTTAGTTTTGGCCTTTTAACGGCCCATGCCCTTCATGGTCCAATACCAGCCCGGTTTCTCTTTGGGCCTGCTAAAGGCCTACAGTATAGTTGGGCCATATGTAGCCCATACTTAGTAACAACCTATTAACGGCCCGTGAAATAAATTGCGGCCACCTGTTGCCCGCTTCGATGTCGGCATGTTAACGACCCGGGAGGTAAGAGGGCCGACCATTAACTTTCGGCCTAGTAACGACCCATTAACTTAATGGGCCCACTAAAGTTTGTTCATGTCTTTAGGCCAAATTAGATAACTTGAGCCCATTATGATGAGCAATTATGCATAGGACCAAAACCGATCAAGCAAAGGTACGGCATACAGGGAATAATGTTGCACATCCAGCATATATTACAGGAAATTATCTCCACTGGGCAATCAAAGATTGATGCCAGTGCAAATAAATGAGCAGAACCTAACCATCTACAACGTCACAATCTGCAACCTCAGCACAGATGACACCCATAAGCATGTCGGCAAGTTCTTGCTGCTTTGCTACATTGTCTCTAAAAACATTGATCAACTGTTGTGTCGCACGACTCTGCACCTCTAATTCATCCACCATTTCCATCATTGCTTCAGCCATTAATTGGTTCACAAACATACATTTATTCCATTGCATTCAAGACAGAGGATACTGAACAGATTCAGATGGCGATTTTGGCAGGCTTGTATTATTGATAGTGGAGAGTGTCTCAACCACTGCATCATAACATAAATTAGGACGGGAACCAAATAGATTAATCATGAGTTATTGCCATATTACCTTGCCTAGATTTACTAGAAATAAACAATGGGGTTTCCTTGCTGTTTTCAGAGTTTGTCTTCTTATCTTCAGCAGCCTGCACAAAATTAACACACTAGCATTTCTATCATTGGCCAAGTCAGATAATTGGAAAGCAACATTGACACAACGAACATTTGGGCAACTAGCCTACACCAAATTAACACAATATGGCACAGCTATCATCAGCCAGGTAAGGTAATACGAAAGCAACATTGACACAATGAATGAATGGGCAACCAGAGAAGCACTACAATTCAGTAATGTGCGTGATATGAGATAGTACATTCATGCAGCTCAATATGCAAAACTACCAGGCAGTTTTCCTTAAAAAAATCAACATTGGCGCCTTTAACATTTTGCTCCAACTAATTTTAGATCAGATAAAGGTTAGATTCACGCTGATTAACAAAATACATGCTAATGTAAAAATATAGTGATATACAACAGGTACTTACATCAGCATTGGAGCACAGAGAATTCCCGCAAGATATTTTCCTCAAATACGATCCCAATGGAGCAAGTCTTGTATCGTTTAACCTTATTTTCTAAAAGAGGGATGTGTAAGAAGCATGTAGAAAATATGAGCAGAATGCTATAATGCGAGGATACGCACACGCTTCATAGAATGGAGTTGACATTCTTTTGCTGGAATGGAGCAGACTAGTTCTTTGGCCACTGGAATCTGCTTATTATCAGTGGGAGTTGGGTTTCTCTGTGCTAGAGCAGTATCTAAGAAAAATGGAGTTGGTTTATTATCTCCTGGCGTTTGGATATTTTGCAAAGACCTGGTTTGTAACCCTTCAGATTCTAACATAGTTGTCTTCCCCTTGCATGCCTTATATAGAAGAATGGTTATTCAGTTATAAAACGTGCTACAGCAGAGATGGAATAGGTACTGAAGAATAGAAAGGCATGACATATTGACATGTATTCCCTCCATCCGGAAATAAATGGTTGGGTCTAGGCGTATTTCAGTTCTAGATACATCCAGTTTTATCCATTTCTGCGACATTTAATCCGGACGGA
The DNA here is from genome assembly GCA_034509565.1 of Triticum monococcum. Taxonomy (NCBI): domain Eukaryota; kingdom Viridiplantae; phylum Streptophyta; class Magnoliopsida; order Poales; family Poaceae; genus Triticum; species Triticum monococcum. The sequence goes on from CM067841.1 coordinate 359,379,215, forward strand.
GGGAGTATGATGTAAGAGCTAGGGATACGACAGGACAACACCGTAAAAAAACACTGAAAAACCCACTACAGAACCAAAGTATTCAAACCCACTGATACGAGATCGTACACTCATGCAGCTCAGGATGCAAAACTACCATGCAGTTTTCCTTGCAAAAATCAACATTGTGGCCTTTAATCATACATTTTGCTACAACTAAATTTAGATCAGATAAAGGTTGGATTCACGCAGATTAACAAAATGCATGCTGATGTAAAAATATAGTGATATACAACAGGTACTTATATCTACATTGGAGCATAGAGAATTCCTGCAAGAATCTTTCCTCATAAACGATACCATTGCAGAAATTCTTCTATCTGTTAAGCTTATTTTATAAAAGAGAGATGGGTAAGAAACATGTAGAAAATATGATCAGCATGCTATAAAATTTCATGATGCAAGGATACGCACACGCTTCTTCGAATTGAGTTGACATTTTTTTGCTGGCTGGAGCGGACTAGTTCTTTGTCCACTGGAATCTGCTTATTATTAGTAGGAGTTGGGTTTCTTTGTGCTGGAGCAGTATCTATAAAAACTAGAGTTGGTTTGTTATCTCCTGGCGTTTGGATCTTTTGCAAAGGCCTTGTTTGTAACCCTTCAGATTCTAACATAGTCGTCTTCCCCTTACATGCCTTGTATAGAAGAATGGTGCTTTAATTATAAAACATGCGACAGTAGAGAGATGGAATAGGTACTAAAGAATAGAAAGGCATGACATATTGACATGTATTCCCTTCATCCGGAAAAAAATGGATTGGTCTAGGAGTATTCCAGTTCTAGATACATCCTTTTTTATCCATTTCGGCAACATGTAATCTAGATGGAGGGAGTATGGTGTAAGAGCTAGGGATACAACAGGACAACACAGCAAAAAACACTAGTTGAATGTAAAACTGTATGCTAGCGGAATATGTACAGAAATAACTAAGGCAACATACACGTGTATGATTGGGAAAATAAGATGGCATTGCAATAGAGCACTAGAACAACACTTCAATGTAAAAAAACATGGTATGGTAGACAGATGAAGTACATACTGATGAATAACAATGCATAAGATATTCAAAAGCATGATGTCCAAATTAAGCAGATGGCATTGCTGTCGGATTTCGGGTTCCGGCAGACCCTTAAGGTTCGAACACTGGGGTGCGCGCGGAAATCTCACCTTCAACCTCTCCGTCTCGATGGGATCTAAACTACTAAAAGAGCTGCGCGAAAGACACAAGATTTACACTGGTTCAGCCCACCGATGTGGTGTAATACCCTACTCCAGTGTGTGGTGGATGGATTGCCTCCTGGGGCTGGTGTGGATGAACAATACAAGGAAGAACAGCCTCGCGAGGGTCTGTTCTTGGTTGTGGTGATGAACTGCTATGAAGAGTTCAGTCACCTTTCTCTCTCTTTCTCTCTCAGATCCCGGACCGAACCACCAGGAATCAAACCCCTGGGGCTATGTGGGTGGCTAGTCCTATTTATAGAGGCCCTGGTCCTCTCCCTAAATATTGAGCGGGAAGGGATCCAACAATGGCGGGCTAATTTGAAGGGGGACAGCGAGTACATCTATCCTGACAAAAGCAGTCTTCGCCTGCCAAAGGCTCTGGTGATGACGCCGCGCTGGGCTCCATGGTGACCTCCGTCTCGTAGTCCTCCTGGTCTTGGTCTCGTTGCACCGAAGTGGCAACCTTTGCCTGATGCCTCGGTACTCAACGGATACGCTTGCCCCCTTTGCACCAAAGAGGAAAGAGGGACGCTGCGAGCGCTGGCACCCGCCTGGTGCCCCGTGTCGTCATGGCTTGCGTCATGGGCACCTTGCGAGGTACCCTGCCTTGAACTCTCCGCCTCCTCGCGAGCCAGCCTGACGAGGCTGTGCTTGAGGATGCGCCATATCGTCCGCCTCGTGAGGCTTGGCCCCTCGCGAGGGTCTTGAGCCTCGTGTTGATGAAGACGGGCCGTGCTGGGCCCCCACTTGAGCCACGCCGCAGGCCGCAGGCAGGCAAGTCTGGGGACCCCCGTTCCCAGAACGCCGACAGTAGCCCCCGGGCCCAAGGCGCGCATGGACTTGGCCGTGCCGAGAGGCGAAAGGGCAAGGGCGAAGCGCCGCGGGCCCCAACAGCCTACGGCCTTGGACGCCGCGTGGCGGTTGATGGGACGTGGCACCTCCGCTTCCCCACGACGCCTTGGTGATCGTGCGAGTTGGACAAGTCCCTGCATGCAGAACGTGTTATGATTACCTGTGATCGTGGACACCGGCGGTTGGCCTTCGCCGGCTATAAGTACGGCATCGCTCGTGCCCGTCCAGTCCATCTCCTCTTGCTCTCTCCTTCGCCTCAGTTCTTGCTCCGTCTTGGTGTGATGGCTCCGATTCGCCGATTCTCTGTAGCGGAGAAGGGAAAGGCTCCTCGAGAAGGGCCAGACCCTCTCCCGCCGAAGAAGCGACTCGCCCATTGCAGCCGGGACGATGAGGACCATCCGGTGGTGGCGAGGCCCTGGGGCGAGCGGGCTCCGCCAGGATTCCCGCTGCCCTTGTACGCCCACGTCGAGGGCCCCGGAGGTGTTGATGCTGATCCCCGTGGTCAGCGCCGTCGTCGGTGCCGTCGGGTTATGAAGGCGTGGGTGGTTCCTCCTGGAGTCCATGCCGAGGGCTCCTCCCATGAGTTCGTGCTCCACGTCGTCACTCCTCTTCAGTCCTGGATCCGCCTTCCTCCCTTCTTTGGCTCCATGGTTCTTCCAGGGGGGCCTCTGGAGCTCCAGCTGCAGCACGCCGACTGCGGCGCCCCCGCGACCGAGGCCGAGGTCGTCGTCGCTGCCCCGGGCGTAGTCTACATGTCCCGCAGCTGGAGGGAGATCGCCCGGGTCTGCAGGGAAAGAGGCGTCTTCACGGTCACCTGGAGTATGTCAGCGCGGCGGTGATGTTCTTCAAGGTCTTCGACGCAATCGGGCGTCGGCTGGAGTGCTGCCGCGGGAGAGGCGGCCAGGACCTCGCCCTGGTGAGGGCTAGGCCCGTCGACCGCCCCCTTGGCGGTGGCGCCCGAGGGTCCAGCGGCTCCAGCGAAGGCTTCGCGACTCCGGAGACGAGCGACAACGGCTACGAGCCCCCGAGTCGTCGCCGCTCCAGGAGCAGGGCGGACGCGTCAGGCCATCGCCAACCCTAATCTGGATGGGGTTGGCGCCGGTGCCTGACGTCCCACTGTTGATGATGGCGTCTCCCGCAGTAGCTCATGTAGTTAGCATCCCTTAGGATCCGCTCCCTGCGAGGAATCAGAATGCGCCCCGTGGGGGCTTGTAAGCTGTCTGTAGTCCTGTTTGTTAATATGTATGACCTTTTGACGCGGATCCGAGCGAGCTGCTAACTCCGTTATAGTTCAGCCTTCCCTTTCACACCTCACGAGGGCTTGGTGCTCTATGCCGATAGGTCCCAGTCCCAAGGCGGCGTCAGCCGTCGCTGGTATGCCAGGTCGCGATGCCGTGGTCAAGGCCAGGAGGTGAGCGACCCGAGGTCCGGTAAGAGCCCCTGAGTCGCGATGCTCAGGAGGTCCCCTTTGGCGCCCAAGCAGCCATCACTTAGTGAGAAAGGGAAGCAATGTCACTATTACGGAGTTGCTTTAGGTGCGGGGGTAGTGCTGCAGCAGCCAGTGCCGTGGGTGGTAACTTATCTTGAGGATCAGGGGCCGTTCCAGGTGTGCCGTTGGGTCCGTGTGTGGATAGGAGCGGAAACGCTCGGCAAGGTCCTCGCGAGGCCCCTTCTTCCCCGCCTCTGCTCCCCTTTCTGCTCTACGTCCTCGGGTCCCGGCCCTCGAGCTTGTCTCAGCCGTCGCTGGTATGCCAGGTCGCGATGCCGTGGACAAGGCCAGAGGGTGAGGGCTGGAGAGCCAGTAAGAGCCCTGAGTCGCGATGCTCAGGCACCCCCCCCCCCTTTAACGTGCAGGCGGTTCGCGCGGGCGAGGGCGAAGGAAACCTCGTGAGGGCCTCGGCTTGCGCGATTCCCTCTAGGGATCCTGCAGGGTCATCACAGAAAGAAGATGGTGTTGCCATGGCGGCCATTAGTCGATCGTTAGTCACTCAAGAGCTTGCTGGTTGAGGTAGGCGAGGCATATCTGGGCACCCGTGAGCCAGCGCAGGACTCCCGAGGCCCTACCTCTGGGCGGGTTGCGCCCGGCACTGGGCCGTATCTTGAGATGCGTCCCTGCAAAATTTGGTTAGATGCCGGTACTCTACGTCCTCGGGTCCCGGCCCTCGAGCTTGTCTCAGCCGCCGCTGGTATGCCAGGTCGCAATGTCGTGGACAAGGCCAGAGGGTGAGGGCTGGAGAGCCAGTAAGAGCCCTGAGTCGCGATGCTCAGGCACCCCCCCTTTAACGTGCAAGTGGCCGACATGGGAAGAGAAGATGCCGCGGACGGGCACCATGCATCTAAGCGTGACAAGCAAATGCATAGTTGGAAATAAACGCGACGGAGATACACGCCGCTGGGCCTGGCCCCAGCGGCTTGGGGATGATGTAGCCCGAGGGGCGCCCCCAATCAAGGCAAGCTTACTACCTAAAAGTAAATGCAGGTACATGCCGCAGGGACGGACCCACGCGGCCTGGGAGTGACGCACCCTGGGGGGCACTCCCAGGTGGGAATAAGGCTTGGAAGATGTCACCTGAGGATGTCGTTGGCGAGGTGGTGTTGGTGCAGCAGGCTTGGCGAGCTGCGGAAGCCGATCCTCACGAGCCCCCAGGCCCCGGAGCCTCGGGAGGCTTCGGAGGCACTGGTGACTCCTCGCGAGCTGTCTCCACCTTCGCCAGAGCCACGGACCGCCTGTCTTCCTGGGCCTCCATAATGCCCCTCGTGAGGCGCTGGCACGCCGCAACCGTGCTCAGCAGGCCGTAGGGCATGCGAACACGACTGTGGGGTGGACCTCCGTAGCGCCCCACTCGCGAGGGCCAGAGGCGCTCCGTTGTGGCGATCTGATTGAGCCCTGGTACGTCGACGCAGACGCGCAGCCCACCATCCTCGCCTGGATGTGGGGCCACGGCTGGCAAGCGGCGGCAACCTCTCATGATCCTTGTCTCCTGCAGTTCTTGAATCGCTTTGTTGACGAACTCGTGCTGGTCAGACCCTCCTTACTTGGCCCTTCCTCGAGGGAAATGTGCCTCAAAGCACGCCTCCACGTGGTGCCCAAGCGCCTCCCTCGTGACTCCGTCTAGGTCGGTGGCCCTCCATGTGAGAGCCCCCGAGCCCTACCTGAGGAGGGCGCCGGGCGCGCTTTCCTATGCGATGGATGGAGGGCCCTCTTGAGGAGGCACGAGCCCTGAGGGGCCTGCCTCCTGAGGGGCTGAGCCTGACAACGTCTTCTTCTTCTTGGGGATGGTCTCAGGAAGCCTCCTGCTTCCGCGATCTGGGTCTTCTAGCGACGCAGCCTAAAAGGCTCGCTCCAGGGAACACACTGCATCTCTCTCTTCACAGGGCACCGTGATGACACCGCCACTTCCTGGCATCTTGAGGACGTTGTAGCCGTGGTGGGTCATGGCCATGAACTTGGCCAGCGCTGGGTACCCGAGGATGGCGTTGTACGGTAGGCGGATGTGGGCGACATCGAAGTCGATGAGCTCGGTGCGGTAGTTGCTGCGGGCTCCGAAGGTGACAGGGAGGCGGACCTGCCCGATCGGGACTGTGGAACCGTCGGTGATCCCGGAGAAAGGCCTGGTTGGCTGAAGCTGGTCATAGGGCACTTGGAGGTTGTTGAATGTTTCCACGGATAGGACATTGAGCCCTGCCCCACCATCGATGAGGGTCTTGGTGACCAGCACGTTGCTGATGACTGGGGAGCAGAGCATCGGGAGGACTCCTGTCGTGGCCGCGCACTTGAGCTGGTCCGCCGAGCTGAACGTGACGGGGCACGCCGACCACCTGAGGGGGCACGTTGCTTCGAGCTTGGGGAGAACTGCATTCACCTCACGGGCAAACTACTTGAAGATACGTTGAGAGGCCGGGGCTTGAGCTCTGCCCAGGATGCAGGCGATTGCGCGCGGCTCTTGGAAGCCCCCAGCCCCCACGTCTTGATGGCGATCTTCATTCCTTCTTGGTGGAGGCGGCAGAGGAGGTAGGCCTGCGTTGCCGTGAGGGCGGTCCTCACGAGGCTGATCCCTCTAGTCTCCCTCGCGAGGCAGGTCCCGCCAGCGGTCCTTGCAAGGTTGGTCGCGCCATCCCTGGCGCGGGCCGCGGTCTTCCCAGCGCCCTGGGTTTCTTCCTCCTCCTCGGCCATAGCCCCGGTCAGCACGGTCAGGGCGACGGCCGATCCTTCCTTCTCCTACGGCGCGGAGCTCTTGACATTCGTTGGTGTTGTGGGTGTGGAGGTCGTGGTACACACAGTATCGGCTGCCTCTGGAGGGTTCGGGCAGATCCTTGCCCCGCTTGGTGTCTGGTTCGGCTGCGAGCACGGCAGCCCCCTTGCGCTTCATGTCCTTGGCCTTGGGCTTCTTCTCTTCTGGGTCTGCTGCAGGCAGCTCGAGGAGGGAGAGGCGTCCCTCCTCAGCGTTGGCGCACCTGTTCGCTAAGTTGAACAGCTCCAAGGAGCTGCAGAGGTCCTCATGCATCGCCAGCTCCTCCTTCATCTTGACGTGTCGCACGCCATCGGTGAAGGCCGAGATAATGGCCTCCTCGGACACCTTGGGGATCTTGAGGCGCGCGCTGTTGAAGCGCTATATGTACTTCTGCAGGGTCTCTCCGGGTTGTTGCTTGATGCGGCACATGTCACTCACTGCGGGCGGCCGGTCGCGAGTACCTTGGAAGTTGGCGATGAACCAGGTGCACATCTGGTCCCAGGAAGAGATCGTTCCTGGAGCCAGATTCAGGAGCCAGGTGCGCGCTCCTTCCTTCAGCGCCATGGGGAACCAGTTAGCCATGACCTTCTCGTCCTTGCTGGCAGCCTCAATGCCCAGCTCATAGAGCTGGAGGAATTCTGCGGGATCAGTGGTGTCGTCGTAGCAAGGAGGCAGGTCCGGCTTGAACTTGCCGGGCCACGCGACGCTGCGCAGCTCGGGGGTGTAGGCGCGGTAGCCTGCGGTGGCCACGAAAGGCCTTGGTTGGTGGAGAGCTCGGTCTTGAGGGTCCCAACGCGCTGCAGCTAGGAGCAAGGCGGGGTCTTGGCGTGCCGAAGCTGGAGCAGGGAGCGCCCGGGCAGCCCCTTGCGGGCGAGGAACTTCTTGGCAGCTTCGTTCTTGTTGCGATGGCGCCTGGCGGAGCGGGTTCCGCCCAGGGGCCAGTCGCCTTGGAGCCACGGCATCTTCTTGGAGGGGAGGCGGCTGGTTCGCCGCTGGAGCTTCGTTGCCCGCGCGGGGCGGAGTGCGGCGCAACAGGGCGGACGGCGCAGGAGAGCCCCCTGCGGCACGGACGAGCTCGGCGACGCGGTCGAGCCACTCCTCGTAGACATCGTCGACGGGGCGGTAGCGCAGGCGCTCGTTTTCCGCGATGAGCGCAGCTCGAGCCTCCAAGGGTGCGCGGAGTGCGCGGGACGAAGAGCCAGCTGGTGCGAGTGACGGTGTGGCAGTACGGCCGTCTTGCCGCACGGATGGGTGCTGAGACGATGCCTGCTGCTCGCCCCTGCCGAACCGGTGACGGCGTTGACGGCGGGCAACGGGGAACGATGAGGACGCCCACCGATGGGGGCCGTCTGGGCAACGCGAGAAGCAATGGCGGCCCGGCGCTCGACGCGGGCCCAACGAGCGTCTGACATGGACGCGACGGTCGGAGGAGAGCGGAGCGGTGGAAGACGAATTCCGGCGCACCCCTACCTGGCGCACCAAATGTCGGATTTCGGGTTCCGGCAGACCCTTAAGGTTCGAACATTGGGGTGCGCGTGGAAATCTCGCCTTCAACCTCTCCGTCTTGATGGGATCTAAACTACTAATAGAGCTGCGCGAAAGACACAAGATTTATACTGGTTCGGGCCACCGATGTGGTGTAATACCCTACTCCAGTGTGTGGTGGATGGATTGCCTCCTGGGGCTGGTGTGGATGAACAATACAAGGAAGAACAGCCTCGCGAGGGTCTGTTCTTGGTTGTGGTGATGAACTGCTATGAAGAGTTCAGTCACCTTTCTCTCTCTTTCTCTCTCAGATCCCGGACCGAACCACCAGGAATCGAACCCCTGGGGCTATGTGGGTGGCTAGTCCTATTTATAGAGGCCCTGGTCCTCTCCCCAAATATTGAGCGGGAAGGGATCCAACAATGTTGGGCTAATTTGAAGGGGGACGGCGAGTACATCTATCCTGACAAAAGCAGTCTTCGCCTGCCAAAGGCTCTGGTGATGACGCCGCGCTGGGCTCCATGGTGACCTCCGTCTCGTAGTCCTCCTGGTCTTGGTCTCGTTGCACCGAAGTGGCAACCTTTGCCTGATGCCTCGGTACTCCGCGGATACGCTTGCCCCCTTTGCACCAAAGAGGAAAGAGGGACGCTGCGTGCGCTGGCACCCGCCTGGTGCCCCGTGTCACCATGGCTTGCGTCATGGGCACCTCGCGAGGTACCCTGCCTTGAACTCTCCGCCTCCTCGCGAGCCAGCCTGACGAGGCTGTGCCTGAGGATGCGCCGTGTCGTCCGCCTCGCGAGGCTTGGCCCCTCGCGAGGGTCTTGAGCCTCGTGTTGATGAAGACGGGCCGCGCTGGGCCCCCACTTGAGCCACGCCGCAGGCCGCAGGCAGGCAAGTTTGGGGACCCCCATTCCCAGAACGCCGACAATTGCGATAGAGTAGAATGACAGTACTTGAATTTGAGAACATGTTATCATGAATGGAATAGGTACTGAAAAACAGGAAGGCATGACATATTTACATGCATGATCAACATGCTAAGCACATGGCATTGCAACAGAGTAGATACACTCCAGGACATTATATGCATGTTGTACCCATATAACGGGCCAGGTTAGAGCAAGGACCTTGTGGGGTGAAGAGGATTCATCATCTTTCTGCAAGTCTTCTGAAGAACTGCCTTTACATGTTGCATCATATTGGGTATCATTGACATCAAGTTTATTGGCCTTTACATTGCTCCATGAGGGTCTTGTGGATATATCAGTGTGTGCAATTATATCTGACATGCATGGAAGACAACTAGTAGTTAGATTTATGTAATGAGTGCATGTAGGAGACGACATAAATAGTAGGAATGGGGTTAACTAGCAGCAACAGGTCTCATAAACTAAAGGGAGAACACAGATGAAAGCTACAGAATATGTATCGTTTGTACTTGAGATTAACTAGATGGCAAACAAAAGTATTAAAGAACAACATATGTAATACTAGAAGTGGTATAATACTATAATCACTAGCCTGTGGGATAGCATTGGCTGATGGATGATAACTATGGAACAGCGTTACCTAAAGAACAAGTATCTTAGCTGAACAATGGAACAACGTTAACTCCTGAGCAAGACCCGTAAGAGATCAGCATGAATATACAATGAAATGTGATGATCTATTTTCCATGCTTAGATGAATAACAAAGCCATAAATGTTGCACACAAGTAAGATGAGGGTACAACCTATCTAGCTGCCATCCATAGGAGTGAGCATCATGTGCTGACTTGTCGATGGCCCTGCAGTTGTTGTGGCTGTCCATGTCGGGCACGCACATTCGATGCAGGGAACTGTTGAGTGGGGACTATACCTCCCTTCTGGTGTATGCTTCCCTTGTTGGAGCAGCTGCGGTGAGTCAGAAGACGGTGTGTCTCAAGATGCAGATAACGCATAATGTTAAGAACGGCATATCTCTTTGATCTGAAGAAATACACTAAGAGATCAACAGCAAGGTACGAGAGTGGTCACACGTCTCTTGACTGAAGACTAAATTGGGGTCACACGATTTTATTTTATTTTCGTACTGTCCAATCTACGCCGGATGGCTGGCCGTCTTGTGCCTCTCGGCTGACATTGTTCGGAATCTTCCCCGAAGAGCCAGCGACCAACGGCAGAGCAGCCTGGCTCCGCCGTCCATGGCCCCGGCCAAAACCCCGCTCCCCGCCCCACCGCACTGACGTGGTTGCGCCGCCCCGGGCCAATCCACAAAGACTCCCCGTCATCCAGATCCGGCGGCGGCAGTACCTTCAACCCACGCAACTCTAAAATATAGCCATCTAAGCGCTGCTTCCGCGGAGAACTTGCGGCCCCACACCCTTACATTAGACACCAGCCAACCGGCAGCCTAGGAGCTTCGCCGCCTCAAGGGGTGCTGCTTCCCATTGGGAATCGATTGGCCCAGAATAAAAATTCAGACAACTGACGCCTAAATAAAGTGATTTGAGATGAGGGTGCGACCTATCTGGTCGCATGGTGAAGTAGGCAGGTCCAGTTGCCGAGTCGGTGAGGCCGGCGCGGTTGCGGTGGCGACGGGCGGCAGGGAAAGAGCGATGTCGCGACAGTCGACGGCTACGCGGAAGCAGCGCTAGGACACTGGACGGATCCGATGTTGGAGCCGCTCCGGCGCCGTGAACAACAGTGGGGGTGAATCGGCTCCGGTACGGTTCACGCGGCCGTCGTCGAGGCAGCACCAGCAGCACAGAGTAAGAGGCACACGGCCCAGTGCACGACAGCAAATGGACAACGTCTCCGGCATTAGGGAGGAGGGCGGCTGTGAAATTGGTGCGGTGGGGGCGCCATGGAGGTGGGGCTGAGGTTTTGTCGCTCGGGAGAAGGGAGCTTCCCGGGGAGAAGGTGATTTGGTGCCCACGAGGTATGAATGGTGGCGGGCGGGGGGGCGGGGGGGAATTGGGAGGGGAGTGGAACCATGTCTTACGGACGCATTTGTCTTAAATGTGAGGGGGAGTTACAGTTCTACCCTTGCCTATAGGCTTCTTGGCTTGGGTCTGTGTACAGAGGGTCAGGGATAGTAGAGTAACTTTGCTTCTCCCCAAATAGTGGGCGGGAGCGAGGAGGGCGAGGAGGGCGTGTTTTGAACTATAGTGGGCGCGAGCGATCTCGGGCGAGGAGAGCTGATACGTCTCCAATGTATCTATAATTTTTGATTGCTCCATGCTATATTATCTACTATTTTAGACATTGTTGGCCTTTATTATCCACTTTTATATTATTTTTGGGACTAACCTATTAACCGGAGGCCCAGCCCAGAATTGTTGTTTTTTGCCTGTTTTAGGGTTTCGAAGAAAATGAATATCAAACGGAGTCCAAACGGAATGAAACCTTCGGGAACGTGATTTTCTCAACAGATAAGACCCAGGAGACTTGGACCCTAGGCCAAGGCACGTAACAGGAGGCCACGAGGTAGGGGGCATGCCCAACCCTACCAGGTGCGCCCCCCAACCTCATGGGCCTCCTGTTGCTCCACCGACGTACTTCTTCCTCCTATATATATATATATATATATATATATATATATTCACGTACCCCAAACGATTAGGGCAGGAGCCAAAACCCTAATTACACCGCCGTAACATTCTGTATCCATGAGATCCCATCTTAGGGCCTGTTCCGGAGCTCCGCCGGAGGGGGCATCGATCACGGAGGGCTTCTCAACCTACACCATAGCCCCTCCGATGAAGTGTCAATAGTTTATCTTAGACCTACGGGTCCATAGTTAGTAGCTAGATGGCTTCTTCTCTCTTTTTGGATCTCAATACAATGGTCTCCCCCTTTTTGGTGGAGATCTATTCGATGTAATCTTCTTTTTGCGGTGTCTTTGTTGAGGCCGATGAATTGTGGGTTTATGATCAAGTCTATCTATGAATAATATTTGAATCTTCTCTGAATTATTTGATGTATGATTGGTTATCTTTGCAAGTCTCTTCAAATTTTCAGTTTGGTTTGGCCTACTAGATTGATCTTTCTTGCAATGGGAGAAGTGCTTAGCTTTGGGTTCAATCTTGCGGTGTCCTTTCCCGATGACAGTAAGGGCAGCAAGGCACGTATTGTATTGTTGCCATCGAGGATAACAAGATGTGGTTTTCTTCATATTGCATGAGTCTATCCCTCTACATCATGTCATCTTGCTTAAGGCGTTACTCTGTTTTTAACCTAATACTCTAGATGCATGCTGGATAGCGGTCGATGAGTGGAGTAATAGTAGTAGATGCAGGCATGAGTCGGTCTACTTGTCTTGGACATGATGCCTATATACATGATCATGCCTAGATATTCTCATAACTATGCTCAATTCTGTCAATTGCTCAACAACAATTTGTTCACCCACCGTAGAATACTTATGCTCTCGAGAGAAGCCACTAGTGAAACCTATGGCCCCCGGGTCTATCTTTCTCATATTGTTCTCCTACTAATTTGCTATTTACTTTGCCTTTATTTTACTTTGCATCTTTATCATAAAAATACCAAAAATATTATCTTTATCATATCTATCAGATCTCACTCTCGTAAGTGGCCTCATAGGGATTGACAACCCCTATTTGCGTTGGTTGCGAGGATTTATTTGTTTTGTGTAGGTACGAGGGTCTCGCGCGTAGCCTCCTACTGGATTGATGCCTTGGTTCTCAAAAACTGAGGGAAATACTTACTCTACTTTGCTGCATCATCCCTTCCTCTTCAGGGGAAACCAACGCAGTGCTCAAGAGGTAGCAAGAGCGTGTTTTTAAATAGTGGGTGCGAGCTATTTCGGGCGAGGAGAGCGTGTTTTGCCAACCATGGTTTATGAATTATTCGGCACATGTCATTTCAGCCAAGGGGAAGGCGCGCTTGGATGAAGTTGCGAACCTACCCTCGATGTACAACTGGCCAACTGATGCGTGTCCCACATAGGACGGTAATTTCTCGTCTCCCATTTATTTGCTTGGGCGAATTCCACCGAGCAGAGAGGATGTTTAACGGTTCATTCAAATTTTGGGAGAACGAGCATCCACGTCTACCTTACCAAGTCAATTCGGATCAAATTTTGAAATATTAGATTGCCACTTCTTTTTTAGATGGAGAGATGATGCTCGGGAGTAATGTGTTTTTACATGCTCGTTGCTAGCGATTTACTATATGACAAATAGTTGACCCACTCAAAAACGCGAATCAAACCCAAAATGAAATATCTCGATTCAATGAAATAGCTCGTTCAGTAGGTCAAAATAGTGAACTAAATCCAAAATGGAACACCTCAATCGAGTAGCATGTTGTATAGTATTATAGTACTCCATGAACATGTTGAAAGTCAAATTAATGAACTTGCTTGATATACGCATATATCCGTTCATGTGTGGATTGCAGAGAACATGTTCTCCAATTTAAATATTTGAATGCAAGTTTATATCGAAACATAGTTTATATCAGTCTTTGATGCATAAAACGCGACCTCCCCCTCTCATGGACTCATGTTCTCTCTCTCTCTCTCTCTCTCTCTCGCCGACAATCTTCAATTCTGTCGCACGCATCCGACAAAAAAACCTTGTTGGTCCCTCTCCCTTTCTCTCCATCTCTCTCTCTTTGTGTGTGTGGGGGGGTCTTTCTAGTTCGCATGCATATATACACCATCTATAGGTCTCTCTCGTACACTATGTATGATACTCTAGCTAGTCCAAGCTAGATATCTTGGGTGCACTCATTGTATGACACAAATTCCTTGGCTCTTTGCCCGTAACTCTCTGATGCACCACTATGTCGTCTCGGAGCTCTTCCCCCCCTCTCTCAAACTCTCCATCCACCTGGGTCACGCATACACATGCATATCTCACTCGCACATGATAGGCCCATCTAAAACTCTATCTCTCCCCCTCGTTCTCTCTCCATCTCACACGCGCACACACACAATCTCATGCCCAGCAAGCCAAGTATGATGGTCTCTCACTCAATTGTAGGCACACGCAGTCCCCCTATATGTATATGACTAGCTAATCTTAGTCTCCATCACAAACATGTGCATGGTCTATCTCGATTTCTCTCGGGGCATCTTTCTATCGTGCACGCACTCCCTCGATCTCCCACCCATATAGTCCCCTCACGATCTCGACAGGATCTCTCTATCACAAACACACCCTCTCTCCCTCCCCATGCGTCCATGCCATCCATGTGTCCCTCTCGACCTTTGTTCCTTGTTGGCCAGACCTCTATTGGACATGTGCTACAGGGGTGTCTATCTTCGTTGCAAACAATCACACACTAGCTATCTTCGTGTATCTCCTCACCTCGCTTTTCCATCTCGGAGATGCATGCGTGATATGTTCGCATAAGAAACGAAAAAACACACTCTCTCTCTCTGATTTATCGTTTGTTGTCACTTCCTCTTTCACACACATACTCTTTTTGCACATTTAATCATTCTCCTTCACACGCACTTGATCTGTCTCGACTGGGGCACTCTCCTCGGTCCATAGCATATAGATTTATTGAAAAGTAAAACATCACAAAGTTTGACCATGTACGTCGAGAAAAAGAATTACATCAAGTACGGCAAACATATACCATTAGATTCACCATGAGATGTAGTTTTGTATGATGTATCTTTGGTATTGTAGATATAAATAACATTTGTGTAAACCTGATCAAAGTTTCCAAAGTTTGACTTCTAGAAAATTTACATGCACTGCATTATCGAGCGGATGGAATATCTCTTTCCCCCTCTCACCTATCTGACGCACCACTCAGCCTTATCGGGGCTCCTCGATCTCTCTCAGACTTTATTGGCCAGTTTGGTTCGTGACCTGACCCTCATGCCTTGATGGCCGGTACTGCCTGATGTGGACGTGAGATGTAAAATATTTCTGCGTGGCCAGGCTTGTGTGGTGCTGAAGCGTTTGGTTCATGCCTGGGCCAGGCAAAGCATCAATGTCCCATCAATCAATCCATGCATCAATTATTTAATGCTAATATCCATCCATGTTGCTGTTAGCCTCGTGGCCACACGACCAAGCACGGCCAGGCGTTCGAAATCGGTCGCCTGGGCCAGGCTACTTGCAGTGTCTAGAGTTCAGCCAGGCTAATTAAAGTGCAAGGGAACCCAGGCCAGGCGGGCTTTCTTTTTCACAGGGTAGCAACCAAACAAGCGTGCATGAAATCCAGCCACAACCCTAGGCCAGGCAAAAGATGCTCAGGACACAAGCCAAACTGGCCTTATATCTCCCTGGTTCACACATACACATGTCTCGCTCGCGCTATACATATAGACCCATCCAACACTCTCCGCCCTTGTTCTCTCTCCATGTGACATGCACCCCCCTAAGTACCATAATCCCTCACTCCATCATAGGCGCAAGCACTCCCCCCCCCCTTCTAAGTATGATTATATCTTACTAGCCATCAGGAACACACGTATTGTCTCCTTACATCCATACGTCTATCTCGATATCTCTCGGGGCATCTTCTATCGCGCACACACCTTGTCACTTGATCTCCCACCCATGTAGTCCCATCATGATCTCCAGGGGATCTTTCTATGCCAAACATACACTCTCTCCTCCCCATGTTTGCATTTTCTCCGTACGTCTCTCTCGACCTCTCTCCCTTGTTTGTCAGACCCCTCTCGGCCACGTGCTAGGGGTCTTGCTCTCTCTGTTCCAAACAACCACACACTATCTCCTCACCTTGCCTCCGTTGTCAAAGATGCATGTGTGATATGTTTGCATAAGACACGCACGTTTTTTCTCTACTTTTATCGTATGTTGTCCATGTCTCTTTCACACACGCACACCCACTTTTTTCACTCTCTCTCTCTCTCTCTCTCTCTCTAGTTAGGGACTCTGTCACGTCCATAAGCATATGGATGTTTTGAGAAGTCAAACCTCTGAAAAGTTTGACCAGGTATATGTGGAGAAAAACATTTACATCTAGAACGATCATTAGATTCATCAGAACATGTACTTACTTCATACTATCATTTATCTTTGGTATTGTAGATACAAGTAATTTCTTTATAAACTTGGTCAAAGTTTCAAAAGTTTGACTTAAAAAAATGTTGGAACTACATTATCGAACGGAGGGAGTAGCTCTTTCTCTCTCTCTCTCTCTCTCTCTCTCTCCTATCTCTCATGGGCCTCCCCTCTCACTCAAACTCTCTATACCGACGGATTATACGCTCACTGTGTCAGCGTATAGCTCTGTATATTGTTTAGTTGACCGGTCAACCAATCCACATGCTGCCTTGTCAGCTCGTGTTCTGTATCTTCGTGTGCTGGCCCATGTGGCAGTGGGTGAAAATAAGTAAACTAGAGGCCCATCTGACACGCAGTTAAGTAAACAAATTTGACACCACTCGGGGTAGCACCCCGCATGCTAGTAAATTGAGGGCGCATTGAGGACAAACTTCTTGCGTGCGAAGGACGCACTCGCGCACAATTCACCACTGCGCGGCGGCATGCATAGAAGGACGCACTCGCGCACACCCAGCACACAACACACACCAGCACACGTGTACACCGGCGTCACCGCCGGTTGAGATGGACGGTGAGGCAGCCAACAAGCGGAGGCGGCTCGAGCCAAAACCGCATCCGGCGAGCCTGGACTTCATCAACAGCCCCCCTCCCCCCCCCCCCGACAACATGCTGCTCATCATCATCGGCCTCCTCCCCACCAAATCGGCCATGCCGACCGCCCTGCTCTCCCGGCGGTGGCGCCCCCTCTGGCGCTGCGTCCCCCTCAACCTCACCGTCGACAGCTGCCTCTATGACGAGGATTGCAAACGCATGGCCGTAGTCTCCAAGATCCTTTCATCGCACCCTGGGCCAGCCAGACGCCTTGACATCCGCATGTTCAGTACCAACTACAAGGTCCAACCCAAGTTCGACGAGTGGTTCTTATCCTCCACCCTAGATCAGCTCGAGGAGCTCAGCTTTGAAGCTGGACGATGTCGCTCTCTGCCGCCGTCCGCGCTCCGCCTCACGCCAACGCTCCACCGCGCCAGCTTCAGCTCCTGCTGTCTTCCCCAGCTTAATTTCGCGCCCACCCTTCTTCTCCCTCAACTCAAGCAGCTCGACCTCTTCGACGTTGTCATCTTGAAGAAGGCTATGGAGCACCTGCTCCGCAGCTGTACTGTGCTCGAGTACCTTCGTCTTGAGCAGATCCATGGGTTCATTAGCCTCCACATCGCCTCGACGAATCTCCGATGTATTTATGTGTCTTGCTGGCCCCGCAACAAGACATCAATTGGGAAGAGATCACTCCAGCTATTCCACATTATGGTCATTGAGAATGCGCATTTCCTTGAGAGATTGCTTGTATCGGATCTAGAAGGTCCTACAAAAATCAGGGTCATCGACACGCCGAAATTGACAGCGTTGGTGTACTTGTCTGCCAAATTCTCTGAACTCTTTATTGGATCCGTAATCGTTCAGGTACAACACTCATCTTCTTCTCCATCTTCTTGAAATTCACATTTTTTTTTAATTTCTTCTTGATGTATTTATGACCGTCTTCCACAAAATGATTCCAACAAGCTTGACCCAGTCCATGCGCACAGTGACGATCTTAGCACTAAAATCTATCGGCCCCAATCTGGATCAAGTTGTTGGATTCCTTACATGCTTTTCGTGCATGGAGAAGCTACTCATCGAGGTGAAACTTCTTTCTTATAAGTAAACGGTAAACACAACGTAGCTCGATTTTTTCGTAATTTTCCCAAATTACGATGACAAGTGTAGTGTTCAAAACTTCATCTATGCACTGCACCAAAAGAAATGTTTTTAGTATTTTTTTCTCACGTGATCACCTGCATCGTTTTTATGTTGTACTACTATAGTAGCCTAGGCTGGTCATAGTGGAAAGTAACTTAGACTACTCCAGTAACTCTATGGTTACCCTAAGAGCAAGTACTACCTCCGTTCTGGTTTACTCTTCCAATTTTGTAGTATCAAAATTTAACCATAGATTTAACTGACAAAATGTTAATGCATGTCACTAAGAACTATATCGTTGGATTCGTATTTGAACATAATTTCAAATGGTGTAATTTTTAGTGACATGCATTGGCATTTTCTTAGGTAAATCTATGGTCAAAATTTTATACTAAATACGAGGTAGTATTCCCTCCGTCCCAAAATTCTTGTCTTACATTTGTTTAGATACGGATGTATCTAACACTAAAATGTAACTAGATACATCTGTATTTAGACAAATTTAAGACAAGAATTTTGGGATGGAGGGAGTACAAAAGTGGGCTATGTAGGCCAAAACATGTGCCAAATTCAGTTGTGATGCATTTGGCATCGATGCCCCTCCATTGCTCACCTGGTGCCCCAATTTGGATCACGTACTTTGCTCTGGTGCCAAATTGAATCATGCAATGAAAAAACACTGTGTGGGAGAGAGAGAGAGGACTAAGGCAATAAAAAACACTTGTTTGGGAGAGTGAGAGGCTGGTGTAGTTGGTTTGATTGATTTGTTTATACATGTGGGTGTGTGGGTGCACAGTGGTGCCAACACTCTCACATCGCGAGAGCGGTGCCAAAATCTTTTGATTTGACATCGATGCGTATTATGTGGCATACTTTTGTGAAATATGGCATCGGCCACATAGTGGAAGGCAACAAATGCCCAAGCTCTTCACGTGCTCCTAGTTAAATGAGAGGAAACAGAGAGAGAGAGAGAGAGAGAGAGAGAGAGAGAAAATATCACTAGCTAGCCAACCCTATCGTATGAGCAAATGATATTGGTACCTCTTGATGACACGGCAATCTTATGCAGCCAGCTTCTCTAATATGTTCTCTTCTTTTGCAGATAAAAAAAGACCCAAAAGTGAAAAATGTGCTGCGCTATAACAATCTCATCGAATGCCTTGATCTCCATCTTACAGAAATTGATTTGATCGACTACCGAGGCAGCACATCTGAGATTAAATTGGCCAGGTTCTTTGCTTTGGAGGCAAGTGTGCTCAAGGTAATGACGTTTGGCGTTCTCTGGCGCAACAATGAATGGCGTGTTGATCACCGCAGGCGTCTAAGCCTAAATGACAAAGTCTCTGCAGAAGCTGAATTTGTTTTTGAAACATCAAGTGGCCAGAGACTCGAAAACTTATTTGCCCATTAGTGACTTGTCAGGGCGGTGGATTTTAGTTTGTACGATAATGCTGCATCCACCTAAAGTAACGAAAGTTCTTACGTAAACTTCCTAGTAATTTCCTCTTCGTAGGTGTAGCATTACTCCTAACATTCGTAATATCTGTTTGAAACTTGTAATATTGTCGTGTCATATTCCCGCGTTTTCAAAATCCTGCGAATCAAATAGGTCCTGAGTTGGTGATGATGTTGTGCCTCCCATCTTTCACCAATAGCCATCGGATCTAGATCTGACGCATACAAACCAAGCTTCTCCATTTTTGCAAAAAGATACCCTCACTTGTTCCCTATTTACAAACAACTCCTTGTCTCTCACAATCAGCCTTATCTCCTCCCCACCACATCTACAAGGCTGTGGAAAAATCTGGCGCGATGGCCGCTGTCGGAGCCGTCCACCCCCAATCTTGGTGTTCCGTGCAATGCAATGGCATCTACGCACGGGAAATTATGTCGAACAGGGCTAGTTGTAAGCAGGCTAGCTCTACAGCCATGATGATAGTGACTACAGACGGTGAGGCTGACTATGGTATGCCGAACACGGCGCCTATACTCAGGTGTCATCTCCGGCGCATGGTGTTGTCACTTCACTGTGAGGAGCAGCACGTAATAATTTGACTAACGGGTAGTACAGTGCTAGTACTCCTACTACTACATTGGTAGTACTACTACTAGTACTACTAGCACCACCGTCTGGATTTAGGAGTACTACCACGTCCATCTGGATTTTAGTATTTGACTAGCAATATCTAGTAATGCATGTCACAAAAAATGTACTACTCCCTAGGTAAATAAATAGATGGTGTTTTATTCCTATCGGCGAGAGAAGTTAATGTTTTCTTTGCTAACTAGAGTACTAACAGGATTACATGCAATGAACTAAACACTGCATGTCATGTTTGGTAGTATCAAGTCATTGAAACCATGCACGGCCCACATCTCTCATTGGTTGATATGTCACGAAATAAGAAACAAGGAGGGAGTCAATGCACCGTGCCTAAGTATTTTGGGATTATTTGGTTTTCGTAAGGTGACTTACACAACATTTTTGTTTACATGCATTAACATTTTATTAGTTAAATCAAAGGTCAAAACTTGGCGCAAAATGCAAAGGGGACCAATAAACCCGTAAACATCAAACTTCTCTCGTTTGGCCCCAACTAGAGGTCTGGTGAGATGACTATACTGCACCGGCACGGAGGGGGACGCGGCTTCATTGACTTACGGCAACTGCCTTTGGGTGAATGACACGTGGGCCTAGGGGGTGGCTGGCCCACCTATCATACAGCCGAAGGCAGGTGCAGTAGAGGGCCGAGGAGTAGTACGAAATCCTACGCACCTACGCACGCTAACCAAGCGCAAGAGTGATCACTCGAATCGCAAGATCAATTGACTAGAAGCTAAGCTAGAACCATGGAGGCGATGAGCGCGAGCATCAGCCAGCTGTGCTAGATGGTCCACGACACCGACCTGCGGCCCGGCACCGAGGAACGTCTCCAGTATTGCTTGAGACCGCCAGGGCGAGGGGCCGCTTGGACGACAGCTTCGTCTCCTTGTCCAACGAGGTCCTCGTCTGTTTCCTCGACAAGTTCACCATGATCGAGAAGCTTCCGAACGAATTTGACGTAAGCCTCCAGCCGACGCGCCCAGGCTCTGTGATGCCTGCCACCCTCAACGGCCACTATGGTGACAACCTCTTCGACGCACTGGTGGCCCTGCGATTGCCCGCCGTCGCACCGGAGAATGTGCACCTCGAGGTCGCGCTCGCCCCGCAGCGCCTGGCGCAGCAAGACACCATCGACATAATCACCGACGTCTACGCGCAAATCGTCCACAAGGACTACTACATGCAAGAGGAGGACGATAGGACGCTGGCCTTCTTGGACCGCAGGGCAACCTTGGACGGCACTGTTCAGAAGCACGTTGAGCTCGCCGCCAACGCCGCTGCTCTTCACACGTCGGTTGGTGACCCGGTGCACTAGGGCGTGAGGATGTCGTTGATGGATCCGTATGTATTTTTATCTTTCCGTCAAATCCTTGTAGTAGTATATGATACTACAGTAATTATCTTACCTTTCGCATCAACTTCAAAATTTTCGTACGTACTCCATGCATGAACGGCACCAGAACCAAACTTCTCATTACTCTCGGCAAAATCATTATTTTCTATCTATCGGTCGCGCCAAGGAGCAGAACCAAATTTTACAAGTTACGAGTTCAAAAGGAAAAGCCTGCCGTGTTCGCATCACACCCCCACACGGTTGGTTCGGCACGCCGCTCAAGCGGGAATGCGTGCGGTGTTGCATTTTCACTTACAAGTGGCACCGCAGTTGAGCAAACCGACTATCGGCAAACCCCCACCCCGCCCACCGCGCGATGGCTGAGAAAACAGGAGGGAGAAGAGATGGTTGTAGCATGGACTCCAAGAAAATTGGTCGGATGGGACTCATGTGGGTGGCATGTGCCGTACTGCTAGACGTGAATGCTAGTTATGGGCCATGCCACCCCACTATATCGAGCCTATATCGAGGTACGTAGAACAAATTTCTAGCAGTCCGTGCTCAGCCCTCCTCTATCTCTCTTCTCAGCCAGCCAGCGGACGCGCGGAGCCCATCGCCTGTTTGCTCACATGCGGCCCCACATGTCAGTGAAAACGCAAGAGGACCCACTGAACCTGCACATATTTCACCTCGACGTGCTGGTGATGAAAAACAAATCCAATAAAGATCTTCGGTGGCCGCTTTTGGAGTTACTCAAGAGTAGTAAGATTCTATTTACAGTTTAACCCAAGATGCACATCTCGTGGCTTCAACTACCACTCTATTTTCTTTCATGACACGACCTGGATGCTGGATGTCCCATGTGTCGACAAAAGGAGGAAGAACCCAACCAAATATTTGGTTGTGCTCTCGGATTAGACTAGTTGTGCTAACTTAAAAAAATTATTGTGTACTCCCTCCGTTCCAAAATACTTGACTTCCATTTGTCCAAAAATGGATGTACCTATATACTAAAACATGTCTAGATACATATATATTTTGACAAATAGAAGGCATGTATTGTGCAACGGAGGGAGTAGAATGGATGCAAGTTTTTGTATTGGGAAGAAGAGTACATCCATATATTGATAGAGCGCAATTTAGTAGATGTTCTATCACTTTTAGCTAGCATAGAGGCTAGAGATGAGATTAGTGCACTTGTTGATACTCCTACTAGAATAGAGGCTAGACATGAGACTAGATGCGAGGAAGCAACGTCTACTTCTTTACACTCGAAGAAGAAAGAAGCACGCAAGATCGAGCCTCCGCAGATAAACAACGAATGCATCGAGAAGGCACTAATCTGTCGGCGTTCTGGGAACGAGGGTCCCCAGACTTGCCTGCCTGCGGCCTGCGGCGTGGCTCAAAGGGGGGCCCAGCATGGCCCATCTTCACCAACACAAACCCAAGACCCTCGCGAGGGGCCAAGCCTCGCGGGGCGAACGACACGGAGCTTCCTCAGGCACGGCCTCATCAGGCTGGCTCACGAGGAGGCGGAGAGATCAAGGCAGGGTACCTCATGAGGTGCCCGTGACGCAAGCCATGACGACTCAGGGCGCCAGGCGGGTGCCAGCCAGCGCAGCGTCCTCCTTTCCTCTTTGGTGCAAAGGGGGCAAGCGCAGCCGCGGAGTACCGAGGCATCAGGCAAAGGTTGCCATTTCGGTGCAACGAGACCAAGACCAGGAGGACTACGAGGCGGAGGTCACTGTGGAGCCCAAGACGGCGTCGCCGCCAGAGCTTTGTGCAGGCGAAGACTACTTTTGTCAAGATAGCTGGTACCGGCTGTCCCTTTCAAATTAGCCTGCCATTGTTGGCTCCCTTCCCGCTCGATATTTGGGAGGAGGACCAGGGCCTCTATAAGTAGGACCAGCCACCCACCAAAGAGAGGGGGAGTTTTGGCCGAGAAGCAGCCAGAAAGAGAGAGAGGGGAGGGTGACTGAACTCTTCCCAGTAGTTCATCGCCCCAGTCAAGAACACACCCTCGCGAGGCTGTTCTTCCTTGTATTGTTCATCATCATCAGCCCAAGAGGCAATCCACCACACCACACACTGGAGTAGGGTATTACACCACAATGGTGGCCCGAACCAGTATAAACCCTGTGTCTCTTGTGCTGTTCTTCCCATAGTTTAGATCCTCGCAAGGCAGGAGGGGTGCAGGTAGGTAGGAGGCGAAATCTCCGCGCGCACCCTAGTGTTCGAACCTCAAGGGTCTGCCGTAAACCGAAATCCGACATTTGGCGCACCAGGTAGGGGTGTACCGGAGTTTTCTCTTCCGACACCGCCACGGCCTGCCTCGCGATGAGTAGTGCGTCGCCCCCTCCGGCCGCCGGCGCCAGCACGGGGGCCAGGGGGCTCCGAGCCTGGGCCCCAGCACTACAACGGGTACGGTGGCCGGACAAGCTCAAGCCAACGACGCCGCCGCGCTACGGCAGCGCGGCAGATCCGCTGGCCTTCTTGCTGGCAAGCGAGGAGGCCCTCCTCGAAGCAGGGGGTAACGATAGGGTGGTGGCCAACTGGCTCCCCACGGCCCTCACCGGCACTCCGCGTGCATGGTTGCCCCACTCGCCGGCAGCCTCTATGGCCTCACGGGAAGAGCCCCGCGACCTCTTCCCCACCCATCGTGCTACACCAACACCCCCGGTCGTCGCAGCCCTCCTAGGCGGCTCGCAGGCGCCGCCCACAAGTCACCACGTCAAGCAGTTCATCCGCCGGGTCAGCGCTGCTTCCATGCGACAGGGGGCTCACCTGGATCGGGCGGCGCCCGGGACCGGCCTGACCTTCAGCTCGGAGGACCACCCCTCCAACTCGTCCTGCTCGGGTGCGCTCCCCATGCTGTGCACCCCCACCGTCTACTAGGTGGCCGTCACCAGAACCCTCATTGATGGCGGTGCGGGCCTCAGCATGCTCTCGGTCGTGGCCTTCAATCTCCTCTGCATACCCCAGGAACGGCTGCGACCCAGCCGGCCCTTCTCAGGCGTTGGGGGCGGATCGTCCAGCTCCTTCGGACAGATCCGGCTCCCAGTAACCTTCGGCACCTACGACAACTTCCGCGCGGAGCTGGTCGACTTCGACATCGCCCCCATCAGCCTCCCCTACAATGCCATCCTCGGCTACCCAGCGCTGGCCCAGTTCATGGCCACGACGCACCCGGCGTACAACCTCATGAAGATGCCCAGGAGCAGCGGTGTCCTCACCATGCACGGGGACATCGGGGATGCTCTGCGGGTGCTCAAGCTCGTCTTCAAGACAGCAGCGTCGGCACAGCCCGCCGACTTGGAGGCCCCCGAGCCCAAGGGAGCTGCGCCCGCCAAGAAGAAACAGTTGTTCACCCAAGACAAGGCAGAAACCAAGCGGATACCCGTCGATGAGGACGGGTCCACCAACGCCACTTTCACCATAGGCGCCCACCTCAAACCCGAGCAGGAGGAGGCCCTGGTCGGGTTCCTGCGTGCAAACAAGAAGGTATTCGCTTGGGAACCAGACCAGTTGGCAGGGATCCCCAGGAGCGTAATCGAGCATCACCTCAACGTGCGCCCTATGAAGTAGAAGGCCAGGCGGTAGTACATAGAAAAGCAGGCCTTCATCGTCCAAGAGACCCGCAAATTAGAGGCCGCTGGGGTCATTCGCGAGGTCCGATACCCAGATTGGTTGGCCAACCATGTCGTTGTGCCAAAGAAGGGAGGGAAGGAACGCATGTGTGTCAACTTCACCAACCTCAACAAAGCGTGCCCGCAAGATCCGTTCCCGCTCCCCCGCATCGACCAGATCGTCGACTCCACTGCGGAATGCGACCTGTTATGCTTCATGGATGCCTTCTCTGGGTATCACCAGATCAAGATGGCGGTAGAAGACGTCGAGAAGACAGCCTTCCTAACCCTGTGTGGGGTGTACTGCTACACATGCATGCCATTCGGGCTGCATAACACAGGGGCGACCTTTCAGCGGCTGATGCACATCACCTTGGGCCCGCAGCTCAGGAAGAATGTTGAAGCTTACGTCGATGACATTGTGGTAAAGTCTCGGGAGGCCAGGACCTTGATACAAGACCTGGAGGAAACCTTCGCGAGCCTCAACACAGTGAACCTATGGCTCAACCAAGAGAAGTGTGTGTTTGGGGTCCCCTCAGGCAAGCTCTTGGGTTTCCTCGTGTCCCACCAGGCATCGAGGCTAACCCGGAGAAGGTCAAGGTAGTGGAAGACATGAGCCCGCCAAAGACCCTCAGAGAAATGCAGAAGCTCACGGGGCGCGTGACCGCACTAGGGCGCTTCATCTCCAAGTTGGGGGAGCGAGCGCTACCCTTCTTCCAGCTAATGAAGAAAAAGGGGGCCCTTCAAGTGGACTGAAGAGGCCGACAAGGCGTTCCAGGATCTCAAGAGATACCTAACCAGTCCACCGATCATGGTGGCTCCGCGCCCTCAAGAGCCCCTGGTGCTTTACCTCACCGCCACTCCCTACTCCGCCAGCGTAGCCTTGGTGGTAGTCAGAGAGGAACGTCGAATCAAAACCGCGGCAGCGGCCCAGGACAAGGCGGAACAGGAACGAGGAAGGCCCACAGAAACCGCCGCAGCGGCTCAGGAGGATCAGCCGCCGCAGAAGGGCGCACCGGAGGCGGAAGAGGCCCCTCTCCCAGATGGCCAATCTCAGGAGGCCTCATTGCCTCAAGAGGCGCCATGGTCTCTGAAGGGAGCCACCAGCACTGACGCACTCCACCTCGTTGAGCACCCAGTGTACTTCGTCAGCACGGTGTTGCGGGATGCAAGGGCGCGGTACCCCATGCCTCAGAAACTCCTCCTCGCGCTACTGGTGGCCTCGGGCAAGCTGCGGCACTATTTTCAGGGTCACCCCATCAAGGTCGTCTCGTCATACCCCCTGGAGAGAGTGCTCAAGAGCCCCAATTCAGCTGGAAGGGTCGCTGAGTGGAACATAGAACTGCAAGCGTTTCAGCTCGAATTCAGCACGACCAGAGTCATCAAGGGAGCAGCATTGGCGGATTTTGTGGAAGAATGGACGGAGGCGCCGGGCCTCAAGGCTGACGAGGATCGGTCCCTATCCCCGGGAAGCGAGGCGCCAGAAGGCTGGGTCATGCACTTCGATGGGGCGTTCTCCAGGCATGGCGCTGGGGCTGGGGCGGTGCTTATATCGCCCACTCAGGACAAGCTCTATTACGCTGTGCAGCTCTGTTTCCAGCAAGGTGAAAAGGTCTCCAACAACATAGCAAAGTATGAAGGCTTAATAGCAGGCTTGAAGGCCGCAGTTGCCCTGGTGGTGAAACGCCTCACCATCAAGGGTGATTCGCAGCTCCTTGTCAATTTCTCCAACAAGGTGTACGAGCCGAAGGATGAGCACACGGAAGCCTACCTTGCGGAAGTCCGCAGGATGGAGAAGCAGTTCTGGGGGTTGGAGTTGCAGCATGTGCCCCGTGGCACCAATCAGGAGGCCGACGACATCACCAAACGGGCGTCCAGGCGGTTACCTCAGGAGCCTGGCGTTTTCGAGGAGCGACTCTTCAAGCCCTCGGCCCTGTCGTCAATGTCAAACACGGGCTCAGCCTCGGGAGGAGCTCCCCCAGCCACCTGCGTCAGGAGCTCTGACCTGCGGCTCGGCCTCGGGAGCATGCCTGCTCCTGACGATGGAATCTCAGGAGGGATGCTGGATCACGGAGCTCCGGAGTTACTTAACGCAAGGGACCCTGCCGGAGAAGGAGGAGGAAACAGAGCGAGTGGCACGCCAGGCCACGGCATACTGCATCAAAGATGGATAGCTCTATCGAAAGCGACCAAACGATGTATCCATGCGCTGCATCTCCAGAGAGCAAGGGAAGGAACTACTGGAAGATATACACGGCGGAGACTGCAGACATCATTCATCATCACGGACCCTCGTCGGCAAGGCGTTCCGCAGTGGGTTTTATTGGCCCACCGCGCTCAATGACGCCGTCGAACTAGTGAAAGCTTGTGAGGCCTGCGAGTTTCACGCCAAGCAGATCCATCAGCCAGCAGGAGGCTTGCAGACTATCCCCCTTTCGTGGCCATTCACAGTCTGGGGGCTGGACATCTTGGGCCCGTTTCCTCGGGCGCCAAGGGGCTGCCGCTACCTTTATGTTGTCGTGGACAAGTTCACCAATTGGGCCAAAGTAGAGGCTGTCCGCACCATTCTCACGGGTTCCGCGGTCAAGTTCATCAAGGGCATCATGAGCCGGTTCGGGGTGCCGAATCGCGTCATCACGGACAACGGTTCGCAGTTCACTAGTAACCTCTTCAAAACATACTGTGCTAACCTTGGAACGCAGATATGCTACGCTTCAGTGGCGCACCCCCGAAGCAACGGCCAGGCCGAGCGAGCCAACGCGGAGGTCCTGAGGGGCCTCAAGACCAGGACGTTCAAGAAGAAGATGGAGGCCTGCGACAGAGGTTGGTACGACGAGCTTCAGTCCGTGTTGTGGTCCATCCGCACAACCACGACCAAGCCGACTGGGGAGACCCCGTTCTTCCTGGTCTACGGAGCCGAAGCGATCCTCCCTCACGAGGTCAGGCGTCGCTCCGCACGGGTCCTGGCGTTCGACGAGGCGCAACAGGACGCCATGCAGGGGATGGACCTCATGCTGGGGGAGGAACGTCACCGAGAAGCCGCGCTACGAGCGGCGAGGTACCAACAAGCTCTGCGGCGATATCACTGCCGCAACATCCGCCCCAGAACTCTCGAGGTAGGAGACCTCGTGCTCAGGCGGGTCCTCTCCAGGGAGGGTCTGCACAAGCTCTCTCCCATGTGGGAGGGCCCGTTCAAAGTTGTTCATGTTTCCAGGCCCGGCTCCGTGCGCTTGGAGACTCAGGAGGGGGTGTCAGTCCAGAACGCATGGAACATCCAGCACCTCCGGAGGTTCTACCCCTAAAAAGGCCCAGAGCATGTGAAGAAGGCAAATGCCTGTGAAGCTATTGCGTTTTGGAAAAGGCCCGGAGCCTGTGAAGAAGGCGAATGCCTGTGAAGCTATCGTGCTTTGGAAAAGGCCCGGAGCCTGTGAAGAAGGCGAATGCATGTGAAGCTATCACATTTTGGAAAAGGCCCGGAGCCTGTGAAGAAGGCGAATGCCTGTGAAGCTATCGCGTTTTGGAAACAGCCCGGAGCCTGTGAAGAAAGCGAATGCATGTGAAGCTATCGCGTTTTGGAAAAGGCCCGGAGCCTGCGAAGAAGGCGAATGCCTGTGAAGCTATCGCGTTTTGGAAAAGGCCCGGAGCCTGTGAAGAAGGCGAATGCCTGTGAAGCTATCGCATTTCGGAAAAGGCCTGGAGCCTGTGAAGAAGGCCAACGCCTGTGAAGCTCACCGCCCGTGACACTCTCACGTAATAATGAGTTGGGGCTGTACACGCCCCGGAGTCTCAGGAGCGCCGGCCTCAGGCCCTGGGGCTCCCTCCCATGCCCAGTGGCAGCACTTAGCTCCGCGCTGGTGAGAAGATGTCGAAGACTAGATTAGGTGCCGGACGCGGCTTTTCATTTGCTTTCCGCAGTTGGCTTGTTTCTTCTCATTCGAAGTTTTATTGAAGTTGTTGCCGTCTTTGGCTTGTGGCGCTTCGACTTTTCATTTTCCTGCCTCGATTTCTCTTGTGCAAGGCCTCGCGAGGGGGGCAGCAGAGCACCCTCGCGAGTGTTCCTATCCTAGTCATTCAAAGGGTTCGCGACCTGGGCCCCTTGCAGGAGCACCCCTCCAGTCCGTGCCCCTCGGGCACCGCGACACAAACACAGGGCCTGGGTCGGTCGCCCCCACGGCTGGGGCCGGGAACTATCCACGCGCGGGCATGTAGCCAAAAGGTACGATAAAGAAAGAAAAACGATGATTAATAGCAATAACCCATACACGCCCCCGCGGGGCTCCACACTACTGTCCTTTTTACGCAGGAAAAAGGAAAAGAAAGAACAAATCTGGTGCAGCTCGCCTCACACCGGACCGCAGGGAAGCCCGAGCTGCCTCCGGGGCTCAAGCGGACTCCCTCTCGCGCGTCACTAGGGTGCGACGGTGGGCGGACACGCTACCACCTCCCAAGTAGATACGACGGCGTGGAGGCTGACCGCGGCCACCGCTAGAAGAGTCGCCGCCTGAAGAAGAACCGGAGAAGCTTGAGGAACCCAGAGCGCCGCCAGCCGTGCGAGCGCTGCCCTCTCCATCATCGCCGGAGCCGGGTTCCTAGCCGCGGTCGTCACCCTCGGGGCAACACCCTGCGAGGCGACCATCTTCCCCAAACACCCTCACGTAGAGGGTGGCATCGCCGTCGAACTTGAAGTGTAGGGTGCACCGATGGCCCAGGCCACGCGCGCGGGCAAACGACTGCCAACCGTGGGCCAGGGCCAGGCTCCCGGCTGCGGAGACCTCCAGTGAAACCCATGAAGCCCGGCTGCAGCAGCCGTTGGCCTGAAGCCAGAGGCCGCCCGGGGCGTCGGCCGGGAGCTCGCCAAGGAGGAAGCGAGGAAGTGGAAGCCGGGTGCTAGTCGGCTCCGCCGACCACACGACGAACTCCGGCAGCACCTCAACAGCGCAAAAGCGCGGCATAGGGGGACGCGCAGCCGGAGCGCACCCCCCGGCCGCAGCAATCCGCCCACCACCGTGCTGGAAAGCATCACCGCGGCCGCGGGGAGCTGCCGTGGTGGCCACAGGATGTTTGCGGGGGCGCCCTCGGCCGCGCTTGGGCGGGGGAGAGGCATGCTCAACCTGGCAAGCCTTTCCCTTCTCCGCGGCCGAGAACCTCCTTGACAGGGCCATGAAGAAGAAGGAGAAGCAAGGAGAGATGAAGTGGAAGGGTGTGCGTCGATCAGTACTTATAGCTGGCGAGGGCCAACCGACGGCCCCCGCGATCGCAGGTAATCATGACCCGCTTTGCATGCAGGGACTTGTCCAATCCGTGCAGTTGCCGAGGCGCCATGGGGAAGTGGAGACGCCCACGTCCAATCAACCACCACGCGGCGCCCAAGGCCGCAGGCTGTTAGGGCCCGCGGCGCTTCGCTCTTGCCCTTTCGCCTCCTTGCACGGCCAAGCCCGGGCGCGCCTTGGGCCCGGGGGCTACTGTTGGCGTTCTGGGAACGGGGGTCCCCATACTTGCCTTCCTGCGGCCTGCGGCGTGGCTCAAAGGGGGGCCCAGCACGGCCCATCTTAACCAACACAAACCCAAGACCCTCGTGAGGGGCCAAGCCTCGCGGGGCGAACGACGCGAAGCTTCCTCAGGCACGGCCTCATCAAGCTGGCTCATAAGGAGGCGGAGAGATCAAGGCGGGGTACCTCACGAGGTGCCCGTGACGCAAGCCATGACGACTCAGGGCGCCAGGCGGGTGCCAGCCAATGCAGCGTCCTCCTTTCCTCTTTGGTGCAAAGGGGGCAAGCGCAGCCACGGAGTACCGAGGCATCAGGCAAAGGTTTCCATTTCGGTGCAATGAGACCAAGACCAGGAGGACTACGAGGCGGAGGTCACTGTGGAGCCCAAGACGGCGTCACCGCTAGAGCTTTGTGCAGGCAAAGACTACTTTTGTTAGGATAGCTGGTACCGGCTGTCCCCTTTCAAATTAGCCCGCCATTGTTGGCTCCCTTCCCACTCGATATT
The DNA here is from genome assembly GCA_034509565.1 of Triticum monococcum. NCBI lineage: Eukaryota > Viridiplantae > Streptophyta > Magnoliopsida > Poales > Poaceae > Triticum > Triticum monococcum. The sequence continues at coordinate 359,409,842 of CM067841.1, forward strand.
TGGGAGGAGGACCAGGGCCTCTATAAATAGGACCAGCCACCCACCGAAGAGAGGGGGAGTTTTGGCCGAGAAGCAGCCAGAAAGAGAGAGAGAGAGAGAGGAGGGTGACTGAACTCTTCCCAGCAGTTCATCGCCCCAGTCAAGAACAGACCCTCGCGAGGCTGTTCTTCCTTGTATTGTTCATCATCATCAGCCCAAGAGGCAATCCACCACACCACACACTAGAGTAGGATATTACACCACAACGGTGGCCCGAACCAGTATAAACCCTGTGTCTCTTGTGCTGTTCTTCCCATAGTTTAGATCCTCGCAAGGAGGAGGGGTGCAAGTAGGTAGGAAGCGAAATCTCCGCGCGCACCCCAGTGTTCGAACCTCAAGGGTCTGCCGGAACCCGAAATCCGACATAATCCAACTTACTAGAGTAGTAAAATGTATTCTTGTGGTTCTTGTTTTCTTTGGTCTTGCTTTTCTAGTCAAAATTATCATTGGAGTTCGTGCAAAACGGAGGTCTATTTGGGGTCGTGCGTTGGAGTTGGCCTTACAAGTGGGACCGCAGTTAAGGAAACCGACTATCGGCAAACCCCCACCTCGCCCGTCGCGTGATGGCTGAAGTTAGAGAAACGACGAGGTTGAAGAGATTGCTCTAGCACAGACTCCAAGAAATAATATGATGTGAGATGGATGTCGTGGTGGTGGCGTGTGCCGTACTCCTGGACGTGAATGCTTGTTCTGGCCCATTCCACCCTACTACTCATACTATATAGTACAAGTATCAAGGATTCGAGGTGCTGGTTACATACAGCGAACACATTAACATATGGCTACAGTAAAAACACCCGCCCGACACGCGTAGCATGTGAAGCTAGTACAAATAGTGTACTACTATTGTTGATTGGCCTCATCCGATAACCTGTTGCAATGCACGTACAATTATGTATTCGGAAAATATTTTTTTTGCCTCGTCGCACCACTCACTCAGAGGAGCGACTCGAAAGCCATTCATAAATTTAGTAAGTTTATCACAGGCATATCATTTTATTACATACAACAGGTCATCAACCCACATCGACAACGAGGATACATTATAAATACTAAAGTTTTCACCACACAACAAATAACAAGCAATGAAATGAACTTCAACTCAACGATTCCTCGGTGTTGGAAATGCTTGCTTTAAACCACAAGTGATTCTCTAGGACGGGCCATCGATTGTCGATCTGGAAACCAACGTAGGACTGATCATCCAGGCTGAAGTGGCCTACTATATCAGTACCAGGGTAGGGAACCACCCAAATGTCCAAGGTATAGACACAGTTGCTTCTCATAAATGGTACTGTCAACAGCAGTTGGATCACCTTTCACCATCATCGGATAGTTTCGTCCAAGGAAGAGCGAGTTTTCTCCAAGACTATCAATTTTGTACCAGGGAGAAGGAGTTGGCGCTAGCACACTAGTATACATCCTGCATACCATACAACGGGTGTTGGAATAGGTCCGGAGAGTGCGACCATGGGAGACTACACCTGCTTCCTTAGCAGTAACATCATCAGTGAGCTGTATACACACAAGAAGAGGTGATCCATCGAAATTAGTTGCCAGGCGCCACAGAGTATATGGGCGCTGCTCGTCCTCATGCTCGTGATCATCACCATCGTCATCTCCCCCTTGGTTATAAAAATTTTCAAGTATAGGTGGTGGGATGTTCACATGACCTTGGAAACACAAGAAGAAGGTTAATTAGTAAAGGGAAACTTGCTAACCCGCATGCATGTGGATGAAAAAATTATAATTACGGTGGAACACAAACGTACTGAAACTACGAGGATCCCATGCAAAAATAGTGCCACGAGTGGTGGCAGCAAACGCAAGACCCTCGTATTGAATTGCATCACAGTACTCATCCGTGTACAGAAACTGATTTTTGAGCAATATCCATCGAGTCAAACCACCAAGGACGACAACAAGCTTGTCGAAGATAGCAACAACTTGATAGTTGTTGTAATTCCAAGAGCGGTTGGGAACTCGACAAATTGCTATCTTCTGTAGAAGACAGTCACCATGATCGTATTTGAACGTGCGTACAATACCGGTGTGCTCAACCTCTGGGCAGTCTGCTGAGATTTTTGGAAGTGGAACCCGGTCACGAGTGTACACGTTCACAAGTTCCCACTCGCAGTTGGACCCAATGTAAACAACCCAATCTCCATTTGCGCGCGCCCAAGCCTTGCCCTCAAGCGATGGCATCTTAACATCATACGTATCATTATCAAGCGGCATCAACTTGCACAGGGCGAGGCCTCTGTCGTGCCGGCGCCAGTCATCAGGTTCACGGCGAAGAAGATAGGGGAGATCAAACCGCTCCTTGACTCTTGGGTTCTTTGTAATGATGTTATTAGTTGAGTCGAGAATGGGCTTGAACGAACCTGCCATGCTAGCTGAGGTGATGACGTCGCACCAATCAATGAGTTCCTCCACCACGTCATCTTTCAGATTGGGGCAAGAATAACGGGGTCGTTTCCGGCTTGTTCCCTCCATGGGGAAGACGATCGAACAATGGCTGAAGAAAGGGTGAAGGGCTGAAGGAAAATGGAGGAGGGAGAGGAAGAGCGTGCGACAGCAGTTCCAAATTGAGAGGGAAAGGCGAAGAGTCGGTGGACGGTTGCGAGTTTGCCACGGTTCACGAAGAGGCGCCCCAGCCTACACGTCCGTTCAGAAATACTCCTACTACTCGCCGTCGTCTCACTGAAATGTTGGAACGGTACCACATGTCAACGAAACATGGTGTGTAATTTCTCATGCAAAATGTGATCTTGCCGCGTTGGCCCGCGGTGCCGCATTAGTTATCGACCTTTATTTTTTTAATGGTGTGCCGATCAGTTTTGAAGCACGACTAACTGGTACTGTACGCAGAGAAAATATAAACTACTCTACCACTACTCCACCTCCAGTACTAGTAGTATAAAAAAGATATATAGGCTGGAGCTTGAGCGCTTTCTTGCTAAGGGCTGCCCACTTGCTTCTCGCACTACCATCCTCTCTCCAGATCTAAAAAGACGGCCCCTCTCTCCCTCCTCACCGGTGGTCATAGATCCGCCGGGGAAGAAAAGGACGTGCAGCATTGACGCACTCGTCGTCGGCGAGTGAGGTCACGCACTAACGACAAGGTTGTCCTCTCAGACCTAGCGCCCGCGCGGGATGGCCTCCGTCCCCAAGCTCGCTGCCATAGTGTGTGTGGAGGACGACGACCACGAGGGAAGCCACTTCCCGCCGACCCTCAGGTATGCTACCTCTTTTCAAACCATAACCTTGTTCTATTGCCCCATCTGCCACGTCGTTGCATGTGGATCTTTTTCCACTCCACCATCTTCCCAATTTGCTATCCTCTGCTCTGCTGGCCACGCAGACGAAAACCATAATTTGCACTATTAAAGGAAACCCTACTTCATGCAGACTAATCCGTGTCTGGGTTGAATAAGGAAAGGAAGGGAGACTGTACTGTCCAAGAGAGTAGGCATCGAACCCGCATCTAGGTTGAAAAGGGGAAAATCAATAGCTAAGGAACGAGTCTCGTGTCTCTTGGTTGAAGAAGGGTAGAAAGGCATGACAACGCAATAGAGAATGACCAGGTCGATCGGTTTGTTGTGCTCGCATAGGAAAAAGGTGGCTAAAGAGAACAAAAATGGGACGTAATCCACATATGCTGCCTGGATATTTGTTGCTCTGGGCAACCATACCTCCCTCACCACTCTACGTCCATGGAGATACATCGTACTGGTGCGCCCACTATCCGAATGGGCCTCCCAAGCTCTTATTGCCACTTTTTTTGCTGTTAGTATAACGCCAGCAGTCAAGTCAAGCAATGCTACTGCTAAAGTGATGCCACATTTAACTAATGCCGCTCTCAGTCTAATGCCACCGATAAATTTAAGCAATGTCATTTAATGTCACTGGATTATTTCAGGGTTAGCTGTTGATTGTGGATGTATTAAAAAATTCACCTAAGGCATTCTAATGTTGTTGCACAGCCAGTATACCAACGATGACACTTGTTACTACCTTCAGATTTTTGCACTATTAATGCTTATAGATTACATACCTCACTTTCATGAGATAAGTTAATTTTTTTGTACAGTGTCACCACAATGCCAAGGCGATGATGTCATTTTATTTTGGTTAAACTACACAGACAATTATGAACACAAGAGGAAAGGTCAAGACTGGGCACCTCCTCCTCCGGCTATTCTCTTCATTTGTTCGATCAAGTTTTTATGTTTGATCAATTATCAAGATTGGAATAGCAATTTTTAAGGTCCCCCCGAGTTTGAAATGATATTTACCTTGGAGGTACATGGTTTGCAATTTTTTTATACTATCATTAGTTAATAATGCTAGTTACCTTCAGACTTTTGTATTTGGTTTAATGCTCATGCACAGCTAGTATACCAATGTTGAAACTTGTTACCTTTACATTTTGTCTTGTTAATTCTTATAGAAACCTTCCAGTGCTAGAGTTTATTGAAATTTGTTCAGTAAAACCATTGTATTGTACCCTGTAATAAACTAACTACTCTACTGTTGCACTAGCCACTGGATTAGTGTATATCTATAGTATTCAAATGGTGTTGCATTAGCATATGGACATAAATAAAGTGCGGCAAGCTTTCCCAGATATGTGCTCAAGAAAACTACTACCTGTTTTTCTGAATACTAGACGTTTGGGTACTTTAAATTGAACCGCGAAAACGTCTTATATTAAGGAACAAAGGGTGTAGGGTTCACTCAAATTATCCTGGTAAAGCTAGTCACACCTTTGTTAAAATTAATGTTCATTATGTTATCGGAGGAGGTCTGTATGTTTGTCTCTAATGCCTATCGACTACATACCTGACATCATGATGTAATGTTAAGTCATTTCCTTTTGTACAGTGTCACTGAATTGTCAAGGCGGTGATGGCATTTTATTTTAGTAGAACTGCACAAAATTTGCTTAAAAGAAGAGGAAAGGTCGGGAATGGCTCAGTTTTTCAGAAAAAACTATGTATGCCTTCCTGACATCAGCTGTTGTTGCGTTATTTATTCCTTCAAACAGGTGGTTAGAAACAGTCTTGCTACCTTTTCCCATTATGAAATTGGAATGCTTATATCTGTGAGTCTATGCTTCAACTAGTGCCACTTTTAGAGTAATCACACTTTCAATATCTATGCAAACAGGGATGCTCGATTTTAGTGGAACTGCACAAAAATTCCAACTGGTTCAACATTAGGAGCATGTTTTTTCCAAACCTTTATATCCAATTGGTGGCACTATGAGCTGTTCATTATGAAGGTACATGGTTTGCTACTATCTTGCTACTCTTTTTGTACAGTCATTAGATAGTAATACTAGTGATTTGCATGTGAATTTATTGGCAGGGTGGACCTACATTGGAGGTGCAGGACAGGATTCAATGATTGGATGCTCAATTTCGGTTGTATCGATTTCACCTCTTCCATCACTGCGAACATGGATATCCTTGGTCTGATGAAGAATAGGCGCTATATTTCTGCTCTGAACCAGCAAATCAATTCAGTATGAAATTGTACAGGGCAAAACATAACTGTATCAGATTGTCCAGTGCAGAACATGACAGATGCTAAGCGGAAGAGACATGTTTAAACCGAAAATACAAGGTGTGGTATATGTTTACTAGCTGCTTGATATTTGTGCAGACAGAGATGTCTGCCCATTGCTATTTGGCAAACAAACAAAGTGTCCGCTATTTTGGTTGAACTGCACAAGAGAATAGTATAGTCACTGCATGTAGTGCCATTTGAACACAAAAAGATTGGATAGTCACTTCATGGACTGCAGAAAAGTAGTACTGTACTATTTATTGGCCAACACTAGGTGCTTCATTGCTTTGGTCTGATTATATAATGGGCATCATTTTGCCTAAGTTAAAGTTTGTATTCCGAAAATAGTCTCACGGTGTGATCGAGAGAAGACCAAATCATATTGTAGTGGATGTTCCTACATCATGTGTGGTTCATTCTCATGGTTCCAGCTGTTGGTGAAACCACTTACGTTTGCAAGAGGAATTGTAGACTTCACAAACAAATTTGTCTTTCAGTCTGTACTGAATGTTGGCCAAGAGAAGCATCCATGTTAGTAGGAAGAACAGATATTTTTTCTAGATCTTTGCTTTTGGAGCTACATATTTGTATATGATCTATGAATCATTGAGATGCATTAACATGTTGATCTTATGTATGGGAATCGTACCAGTTAGTTTTAGTTGCGACACAAGATCCGAAGTGGTTGATCTTTGCTTTTGGAGTTACATATTTGTATATGATCTGTGAATCATTGAGATGCATTAACAGTTACTTATTTTTGTTCGCTTAGTGTTACAAGTTACTGATCGATCACTAGCTAGCCTACAAATGCGCTCCTGGCAGTTTTATTTGCGACGCAAGATGCGAAGTGGCAGTTTTTTGAATAAAAATGCCAACCTTTGAAGAAACTGACAAGCTACACTATCGATCCTACACGGATAAAAATGCCTACCTCTAAAGAAACTGACAAGCTACACTATCAATCCTACACGGATAAATTGCGGATCACGCACGTACTACCTCCTTTCCGGTTTGCAGGGCTCAATTCAAGAAATGACCTACTCGATCCTACCCGAATAAATAGCGGATCACGCACGTACTAGTACCTCCTTTCTGGTTTGCAGGGCTTAATTCAAACCTCTCACCAACCAAGGTACTCCCTTCGTCCGGGTTTATTAGTCCCGTGAGCAAAGCAGCAAGACCAAGGCATGGCAATAATTAACGGCAGGCAGAAGTTTAAGCCTAATTAATTCCAGCGATTTAAGTGGCTGCATGCGTGCCCTCGGTTGCGACTCGTTGCATGTTGCTTCGTGTACTGCCTGCGAGCGATTCTGAGTGCCTGCATGCAGCCGGACATCATTAAGGCAGCTAACTAATGCGAAAAAGATACACTTTAATTGTTGCGGGCTTTTTAAATCCGTGGAATCATTATTGACAAGGAGGGAGATGATTCGAGTGCACCCGTTTGACCTCCATGCCGGTGTGCGACCCAGATGGGACGGGATGACATAGTCATAACTTCAGTTTCTCTAGTTTTCCACGGCAAGCTGGCGCCCTAAGCCATTATGCATTGAATTCCGATGACCGTCGCGCTACCTTCCGCCTATAAGTATTGTTTCCCGGCCTTCTTCGGTGCCACTGTGACCCAACTCGCCATATCCTCATAAGCCCCCACTGGCCCGACGCCGCTCGCCACGTCCGCCATGCCCCCGCCCGTTCGCGGTAGGCGACGCCGGAGGCGGTCACCACCGGAACTAGTTTTCGGGTTTTCATCGGAAGGCAGACGGAGGGAGGAGGCATTCTATCTATCTTTAGATGGCAATGCGGAGATCGAGGAGTTGTTGGAGCGCGACCGCATGGCGGAGGAGCAGGAGTGTTTGGAGCGCGACCGCCTGGCAGAGGAGCAGCGTATCGCCGATTTGCGCCACCAGCGAGACATGGAGCAGCAGCGCACCGACGCTCTGAGTCGCGAGCAGAGCGCACGCAACTGGGCCGACTACATGGAGGCCGGCGCCCGGCAAATAGCCCTGGTGGCTGTCAGGCATGCACGCGTTCGCGACGCATATTTTTACTACCAGCTCGTCAAGTGGGTTTCCCGCTTGGAAGCCGAAGCTTCGGTGGACCACGCCGGCATGCAAAGGGCCAATGCGCGCAAGCAACGCGCCCTATCGCACCTCTTGTAAGTCCGAGGCGAGGCGCACGATGCCGGTGCCGGCGTTTAGCGTGTACCACAGATGGCGGCCGGCATCGTCTAGTTAGCTAAGAGTAAGTTAGTACTTGTATGCTACTAGAGTATTAGTGGGACTAGATAGTTAACTTGGCTATCATGGCTGTCAACGTGGAAGTTCAGTACTCTATATGTGGATCAAACCTGTTACTTTGCTCTGAATGTTGCACTTTCCGTTTGAACGTATGGAATGGGTTGTTATTTTTTTAAATGGGTTGTATTTGTCCTCCACGGGTTTAGAGGCTGACTTGTGGGCCTAGCAAGTTGACTCGTACACAATCAGGAGATGATTGTACGTGGAGAGGATGACAGCAGGGACCCACCAAGGTCATGGCAGTACGCAAGCAAGTGCCTCCTTATTTCAAGCCACTAAAAATGGCTCCTCCTAGTGGATCTCTGACATCTGGGTCCCATGCCATTGTCAACGTAGTCAATAAACGAGAGAATTGCACAACGAGCGGCTGACACTAGGGACCCAGCAGCTCGCCCAGTTATTTTTTTGGGTTAATTTGATAAATGCCACTCCAAATCTGGTGTATCCGAGAAATGCCACTGCAATTTCCAAACTTTGAAAAATGCCATTTCATGCCATTTCTAGTGGCATTTTTCGAAGTCTGGAGTGGCGTTTTTCAAATTTGCAAACTGAAGTGGCGTTTTTCAAAGTTTGCAAAAATTGCAGTGGCATTTTTCAAAGTTTGGAAATTGCAGTGGAATTTTTATGAATCGCCATAATTGGAGTGGCATTTATCTAATTTGTTTTTGAGACAGAAGTAGGGTGTCAACTGGGCTGTGCGGGACACTCTGGCCTTTCTAGACAGCCTTTTCTTTTATGTTTACCACATACCAGCCCAGTAGTTTTTTTTCTTTCTAAAAATGGCTAGCCCAGTTTTTTTGTGATTTGTCAAGTAAGTCGCTTTATCGGGTCTGTTGGGCTGCAAATCTTTCAAGACGAGAAGAGCTTCATTCGGCTGGCCGAGAAAATGGCCTATCAGTAATGAGAAATGGGATGTACATTTTTAAAACACATCAAACCGGCAATTAGTTTCAAATATCTTTTTTTCATTTCAAGATTTTAAATTGCATTGATTTTTATGCGTGGACAATTTATTGGATTTTATATTGATATACATTTATTTTTAAAATCAGTCTGAATGTGACTCGAAATTTCGGGATTAAAACTGTTCAGACTGCACCGACATATGCAAAATTTCATATAATTTTTTAACCATGGCCACAATATGGGTTGTAATGCTAACAAAAAGAATATGGGCTCCCAAAAAACCCGTAAGAATTAGCAAATGGGCTGTAAATTATTTGAAATAATGGCAGATGGGTTGTATGTTGTTTTCCAAAGATTTGAGGCTTTCCACAGATGGCCTGTATACTGTTGGATGTCCATCCAACGGCCGTCGTGCTTCTTCAATCTCTGCTCTTCCTGCTCCAGCCGCTCAAACAAGCGCTGGCGGGACTGCCTGCTCCCTCCTCCCCACGGTCGGCTGTGCTGCCGCGCAGGCCTCACCGCCCCATCGTACTCCCATCGATGGCCTAGCCATCCCTATACTCACCCACACCTGTTGTTATTCTCCGGCGACGGCAGATGAACCAGTAAACCCTCATACAGTCGTACTCCCCTCCGCGTGGGAAACATAAACAACTGTCGAGTCTTCCCTTCCTCCGTGTCGTTCCCTTCCTAGGCCTCGCCGTCGTCCACCGCCCTGGTGCTCTCGGCGTGGCATGGTCAACGACCGACATGTATCTGAAGTGGACTGTACGTGGAGAGGTTGACGGCTAGGTCCACCGCCGCACACAAGGAAATGCCTCCTTATTACGCGCAAAATAATGATTCCTCCACCTAACATCTGGGACCCACCGAAAGGGCCTCTGTATTTCATGAAAAAAACGTTACCACCGCTGACAGCTCGGACCCACCAGCTATATCTTCGCACGCAAGGAAGTGCCTCCTTATTACGCACAAAAGAATGAATACTCCCCCTGCTAGCTGGGACCCAGTATAGTGGGCCTACTAAGTTGACGGGGACGAAGGGCTTTGTCAACTTAGTCAATACGCACGATTCTAGCTCGACTGACCGTATGATGTCCATTCAACGACTGTAGTGCTTCTTCAACCTCTGGTCTTCTTGCTCTAGCCACCCAAAGCAGCGCCAGTCGTGCCGCCTGCTCCTGCCTCCCGTGCCCGGCTATGCTGCCGCGGAGGCCTCACCGCCCCCACACTACTCCCACCGCTGGCCAGGCCATCCCTCCAATCCACTCACCCACAACCCCTGTTATTATGTGGTTACGGCAACGCAGCCGAACTAGTGAACCCTCGTACTCCTCTCCGCGTGGGCATCCACTGTCGCATCTTCCCTGGCTCAGCGTCATCCCCTTCCTAGGCCTCGCCATCGTCCATCGCCGTGGTGCTCTCGGCGCGGCGTGGTCAACATGGTCAATGACCGAATTCCATCGGAAGAATACTGTACGTGGAGAGGCTGACAGCTGGGTCCACGGCAGCCGCAAGGAAGTGCCTCCTTATTACGCGGAAAATAATTATTCCTCCACCTGACAGCAGGGACCCACCGGACGCCCACCAGTATTTCACGAAAAAACGTTTGCCCCTAACTGCTGGGACCCACCCGACGGGCCACTGTATTTCGTGAAAAAAACGTTCCCCCTTCTGTCAGCTCGGACCCACCGGAAGTGCCTCCTTATTATGCACAAAAAATGAATACCCCCCTGCTAGCTGGGACCCACCTTGGTGGGAGGCTGACTTGTGGGCCTACTAAGTTGACAGGGACGGAGGGCTTTGTCAACTTAGTCAATATAAACGATTCTAGCTCCACTGACCGTACGATGTCCATCCAACGGCCGTAGTGCTTCTTCAACCTCTGGTCTTCTTGCTCCAGCCGCCCAAAGTAGCGGCGGTCGTGCCGCATGCTCCTGCCTCCCGTGGCCGGATGTGCTGCCGCGGAGGCCTCACCGCACCCTACTATTCCCACCGCTGGCCAGGCCTGCGACGATGGCAGCCTCACACCGCAGTTGAACCAGTGAACCCTCGTACTCCTCCCTGCGCGGGCTTCCACTGCCACGTCTTCCCCGGCTCCGCGTCGTCCCCTTCCTAGGCCTCACCGTCGTCCACCGCCCTGGTGCTCTCGGCGCGGCATGGTCAACGTGGTCAAGGAACGACTTCCATCGGACGTGGACTGTACGTGGAGAGGCTGACAGCTGGGTCCATGGCCGCAGCAAGGAAGTGCCTCCTTATTAGGCGGAAAATAATGATTCCTCCACCTCACAGCTGGGACTCACCAGACGGGCCACTGTATTTCGTGAAAAAAAACGTTTCCCCTGACTGCTGGGACCCACCAGCTACATCTTCGCACGCAAGGAAGTGCGTCCGGGCAAAAAAACGATTCGCCCCCTTGACTAATGGGACCCACCAACTACATCTTCGCACGCAAGGAACTGCGTCCGGGCAAAAAAATGATTTGCCCCCTGACTGCTGGGACCCACCAGCTACATCTTCGCACGCAAGGAAGTGCCTGACAGTCAGGACCCACCTGGTCGAAGCGTACGTAGCGTTGTCATTCTGGTCGCGAATTTGTACGTACATATATACTGGTGGATGTAGAGGCGCGCACATGTCGTAGTAGAGGAGCGCACGTAGCATGTACATGTATGTACAGCGGCCAGGGTGCAAGAAAGAAAATACGGCCACTTATGTGTACATACGGGCGGGGTCTCGAATGCCTACACGCGCATACGTACGGCGAGGGCTCGTGTACATGGCTGGGTCGGAACGGAGAAATAGCATCGTCATCGTGTTCATGGGGAGGCAACGGAATGCGTCGTGTTCATGGGGAGGCAACGGAATGCGTCGTGTTCATCGAGAGGCAACGGAATGCGTCGTGTTCATTGGGAGGCAACGGAACGCATGGGAGCCAACAGGCTGGGTCGGAACGGAATGCGTGGTCGTGTTCACCGGGAGGGCTTGGATGGAACAGGCTATGGAAACAAGGCCTGGCGTACCGCAGAACGGAGGAAACGGACCTCCTACGGTCGAAACGGGGGTCCTGTTGATCGGGAGGGGTGTGGCGTACCACAAAACAGAGGAAACGGACCTCCTATGGTCAAAATGGGGGTCCTGTTGATCGGGAGGGGTGTGGCGTACCGCAAAACGGACGAAACGGACCTCCTACGGTCGTAACGGGGGTCCTGTTCATCGGAGGGTGTGGCGTACCGCAAAACGGGACTCCATGAGATACTGTTCATCCCCACCGTCGACCTCCTCCAGCCTCCACGGGCTCCTGTTCATCCAGCCTCCACCGCGCGCTACTCCACTCGCTACTGTTCAACCACCCCTCCACCATCTACTGTTCATCCAGCCCTCCACACCACGGGGTCCTATTCAACCACCCCTCCACAGGCACCCCTCCACCGTCTACTCTTCATCTAGCCCTCCACCACACCACGGGGTCCTGTTCATCCAGAGGCAACGCCACCACTCACTGTTCATCCAAACCCCTCCGCAACGCTCACTGTTCATCCCAGAGGCAGCACCGATCGGCTTCAGTTAGCAGCAGTAGCGAAGGAATCGCTCGATCGAGTTCAGTTAACAGCCATCGATCGATTGCTCAGGTTCAGTAACACGTAGCCTACAGTGCAATCGCTCGGGTTCAGTTAGAGCCCAACGCCTCGCTCGGGTTCAGTTAGAGCCAACGCCTTGCACACACGCGTGTACGTGTACGAGAGAAACGCGCATCGCTCGGCCCCCGACCTCCCACCGTAACCAGGAACTCCCCGAAATTTTCCTCCCCCTCGCTTCTACCATGGTTTTTTCCGTCATGGATGGCCCAAAGAATGTCATGCAACTGCGTTTCCGGCCCGCCCAGGATGAAAAGCCCATTTTCTGTCATGATTTTTTGTCATAGAAGTAGGAGCCCAGCACATCTATGATGATACCGGGTTTTGTCACAATTATCGTCATAGAAGTGTCATATGTATGACAGAAAAATTTTCGTTCGGCCCAAAATATCATGGATGTGTCTTTTTTTTGTAGTGTGACCGATAGATTCATCATCAAGAAGATCCTAAGAGCCTTGGATGGAAAATATGATACAGTGTGCACATTGATCCAAATGATGCCCAACTACGAAGATCTCAAGCCAACGGAAGTCATTGGAAGAATTGTTGCTCGTGAGATGTCACTCAAGGATAAGGAAGAGCTTCACAGCAAGTCTATTGGTGCTTACAAAGCCTCATGTGATGCTCCTACATCATCAAGTGAGAAACAAGCCTTCAATAAAGAATTGAGCCTAATGGTGAAGAACTTCAACAAGTTCTACAAGAATAGAAGCAAGGAAAGAAGATCCAAGTCAAGGTCCTACAATGACAAAAGATATTCGAGTCGTGAATGTAATTGCTACAATTGTGGATGACCCGAACACTACTCCAATGAGTGTACGGCTCCCTACAAACGAAGAGAAGATTCACCCAAAAGGAGAAGTAGAAGAGAAGAATCACCACCAAGAGAAAGAAGGAGCAGAGATGATCGTTATGAACGAAGAACATCACGGAGAAGCAAGGAATATTCATACCACAATTAAGAAGATTTGCATTGAAATTATGCCAAGTAGCACTCCGCATCAAAAATTCTTTTTTTATCATTTACCTACTCGAGGACAAGCAGGAATTAAGCTTGGGGATGCCTGATACGTCTCCAACGTATCTATAATTTTTGATTGCTCCATGCTATATTATCTACTATTTTGGACTATATTGGGCTTTATTTTCCACTTTTATATTATTTTTGGGACTAACCTATTAATCGAAGGCCCAGCCCAGAATTGTTGTTTTTTGCCTATTTCAGTGTTTCGGATAAACGGAATATCAAACGGGGTCCAAACAGAATAAAATCTTCGGGAACGTGATTTTCTCACCGAACGTGATCCAGGAGACTTGGACCCTGCTCCAAGGAACAAAAGAGGCGGTCACGGGGGTGGGGGCGCCCCCTAGGGCACGCCCCCTGCCTCGTGGGCCCCTCGTTGCTCCTTCGGCGTACTTATTCCTCCTATATATACACACGTACCCCCAAACGATCAGAACAGGAGCCAAAAACCAAATTCCACCGCCTCAACTTTATGTATCCACGAGATCCCATCTTGGGGCCTGTTTGGAGCTCCGCCGGAAGAGGCCGTTATCACGGAGGGCTTCTACATCATCCTAGCCCCTCCGATGAAGCGTGAGTAGTTTACCTCAGACCTTCGGGTCCATAGTTAGTAGCTAGATGTCTTCTTCTCTCTCTTTGAATCTCAATACAAAGTTCTCCCCCTCTCTCGTGGAGATCTATTCGATGTAATATTCTTTTTGTGGTGTGTTTGTTAAGACCGATGAATTGTGGGTTTATGATCAAGTCTATCTATGAATAATATTTGAATCTTCTCTGAATTCTTTTATGTATGATTGGTTATCTTTGCAAGTCTCTTCGAATTATCCGTTTGGTTTGGCCAACTAGATTGGTAGTTCTTGCCATGGGAGAAGTGCTTAGCTTTGGGTTCGATCTTGCGGTGTCCTTACCCAGTGACAGAAGGGGCAGCAAGGCACGTATTGTATCGTTGCCATCGAGGATAACAAGATGGGGTTTATTTCATATTGCATGGATTTATCTCTCTACATCATGTCATCTTGCTTAAGGCGTTACTCTATTTTTAACTTAATTCTCTAGATGCATGCTGGATAGATGTCGATGAGTGGAGTAATAGTAGTAGATGCAGAATCATTTCGATCTACTTGTCACGGACATGATGCCTATATACATGATCATGCCCAGATATTCTCATAACTATGCTCAATTCTGTCAATTGCTCAATAGTAATTTGTTCACCCATCGTAGAATACTTATGCTCTTGAGAGAAACCACTAGTGAAACCTATGGCCCCCGGGTCTATTCTCATCATATCAATCTCCATCACTTTAATCTTGCTCTGCTTTTTACTTTGCTTTTACTTTTTACTTTGCATCTTTATACCAAAAATACCAAAAATATTATATCTATCAGATCTCACTCTCGTAAGTGACCGTGAAGGGATTGACAACCCCTAATCGCGTTGGTTGCGAGTAGCTATCGTTTTGTGCAGGTACGAGGGACTTGAGCGTGGGATCCTACTGGATTGATACCTTGGTTCTCAAAAACTGAGGGAAATACTTACGCTACTCTGCTGCATCATCCCTTCCTCTTCGGGGGAAACCAACGCAAGCTCAAGATGTAGCAATATGCATTGGAGCATGTGCATGTAGTTCAAATTTGAATTATGCACATAAATGCATTGAAACTTAGTTAATGCATAAAATGTCCAAACGAACCCTGAAAAATCACAAAAATTCGCACAACACTCCTGTTGTTCTATGTTGACACTCGAAAAAAATTGAAAGCAATAAGAGGCAATGGATATCGTTTCGTCCCCAAAGGTGGCACATTCCCTACTGAAACCATCACGCTTGTTGTGAGAAGCTCTGGTTTGTGAGAATCTTATACCCAAACCAGCCCCAAATGGGAAAAAATTTGTACCACGGCATATTGATGGCATTACATGATAGCATGCCAAGTTTCATGAATTTCAGATGAGTTTTAGATTTACTAGTATTTAAAAACCAGGCATGTCAATGTTTGTGGCCGAGTGACGGTGGCAGGGTGTTTGAAATTCATTCCCATTTCTTGCATGGGACCTAAGCATGCAACCAAGGACACATATTTGATTTTTCAATAAGTTTATATGCACTAGAGCATGTGCATGTAATTCAAATTTGAATTATGCGCATAAAATGCTTGGGAAACCCAGTTAATGTATAAAAATGTACAAACGAACCCTGAATCATTCCAATTTTTTGATGACACACCTATAGTTCCATGTTCACTACAGATATAAGTTATAACAATTCAAACACCATCCTTTGTAGCTGTGACTCCATTACGTAATTCAAATGATCAAGATGATAAATCAAGTAGATCGCACACAGTTTATTATCACCAACCGTGTGAGATGCAGCACAAAATATCTTGGAGCACCATTGGTGTATAGTATGCCATGGCTTACGAGAGAAGGTGCATCGGCTACAGTCCGCAGCGCGCCAGTTTTGAATAAGGGACCGTGTCCGATGACACTTTGCGCGCCAGTTTTTTGGCTGAAGTGATTCCAAATTTTCGGCTTCCGCGGAAATATCTACCTCCCCGCCCCCTCCCCCTTACCAAAAGCCACATTTCCCCTCTTTCCGCCTTCCTTTCCAAGTTGAAACCTTCACTCCTTCCTTGTAGCACTGCCGCCTCCTCACCGGCAACCCTCCTTCGCGCTCCTCAGCCTCGCCTATCCAGGCAGGTAATCCACACCCGACCCCCATCCTCCTCCTCCTTCCACATCCCACATGCCCCTACCGCCGGCATGAGCGCGACTCGTTCCACCCAAATCACCAACCGCTCCACCAAATAAGCGCCAGCCTAAGCCATGGTGCACGCAGTATAGCCAGGACCTCAAGGAGCATTTGGCAGCGGGGAAGCAAATCGCGTCCGCATGCGCAGATGAGGTCGCAATGACTGCCATTTGTGCCGACCCCGGTTCTTGAAGGAGCACCTTGCCATTTGCTAGCTACCCCGGTTATGCATGCTCGGTTTACCCGTTGCGTGTGCTGCTCCCGCCTTTCCTTCACAAATTTTAATGAATTGTGCTATCTAATTTTACCATGCAATCTGTTGCTCTAGTGTATATGTTCTATATGTCGTGTAGTGTGGTGCTCACTTATTAACTGTTTTGTTAATTAGTTGTCGTCTTCAGTTGACTGTTTGGTTCAATTCTGCAAATGTGATGTTCAATTCTTCAGGCTGCAATTTTGTGTTGTCTTCCATGTGAGAAATAAATTGAATTTATCTTTACAAAATTGCGGGTGCATTCTGCTATTGTATACCATGTGAGGAATAAATTGAATTTGGCTGTAGTAAATACATGAGAAACAAATACAATTGCTACAATTGGTTGTAGTTAACTATTTGGTTAACTGTCTGATCTTGTATTAGGAGTATGTTATATTGTGCAAAGTGGTGCTTAGTTAATGTTTGGTTCATTTGTTGTGGTGTTTAGTTAACTGATTGGTTCAATGTTATATTGTGCAATGTGGTGCTCAGTTAATGTTTGGTTCATTTGTTGTGGTGTTTAGTTAACTGCTTGGTTCAATTCTGCAATGCGATGTCCAATTGTCGTGGGTAGAATTTTGTATTGTTGTGCATGTGAGGAATAAATCGGATGTGGCTGCACTTAATACATGAGAAACATATACAGGTGCTATATTTCCTAGTTCTTAATCATGCTTGTTTTGGATAAATGGGTTTTCCGTGTGGCTTGAATTAATCTGATGAATCTGCAATGTGATTATTTTTCATCAACATATTTTACTGATAGCATGCGAACCCTTACTTAACTTGATGACTAAGTACCTTATATGTGTTGCAGGGAAACAATGGGAAGCACCGAGGTTTACAATCAAGGTTAGCACATGCATGGTCCATTGTCTAATAGCACATTATTGTGCAATTGCAGGAACCATTCTAATATTTAGGTTTTTAACAATTTGGTCTTGCACATGTAGGTCCTGCTGTCAGAGGTTTTGACCCACTGTTCGACCATTTTTGCATATGGGGAAATGTGTTATTCATGAATATCAGTCAAGTCAAGAAACTCAAAAAGATTGTTAGGATAAAGAAATTAGCGATAAAAAACAACAAGATCTTTGTCTGCACAATGAAGAAGACATCAGTTCACTACAGGATGGTACTAACTATTATACCTTGCCTTTTTTTATTCCTTTGCCCCATTTCCAATATAGAGAAGATATTTATGCACATCCTTGTTTTCAGGCCTTTCCAAAGAAGATCATTGATGATTACCTCTCAAACCACCTGTATGGTCAGGAGGTGAGGAAGGTATTCATACAACACCCACGGTTCAATATTGAAGTGTTCCTGAAGAGGACGAAGGATGGACGGTCAATCATACACATGCACTGGCCTAAAGTTACAAAGACCTTCAACATCAATGAAGGCTCAATATTCGCCTTCTGCTTCAGCAGTTTTCCAGATGAGATACATCTGTCTATGTACCGTCTATGATGCTAATTTCGAAAGGTTATAGATGTTGCATGTGAAACTTAGTCCTGGTGTAGTTGTGTAATGGGGTAGCTGAGTACTGAAGCTATATGATGTTGTACTCTGATGTATTTCAATTATAAAAATGAAATATATTGTCTGCTTAATATGAACTGTCAATTAGATTAATAAATGGATTATGAATAATCGCATAATTAGCCAGATAATTGGGTTTTGTTATTGCAAATGGTTGTTAAAAAATACCGTGGGCGATGACCTCAGGCAACGCACATAGTTTCTAGGAATAAACCGTGTTGGATCAATGAATAATCACACACGACTTCCTCTTGAAAACTGTTTGCGTTAGGCCACCTTGCGCAAACGTTTACCACATGAAAACTGTGTGTGATGGACAGCCTTTGCCACACAGTTTCTTCCACAGACCGTGTGTGATATATTCAATAACGCAAGCGATTTAACGAGAAAAATTGTGTGTGATGTACCTGCGAACGGAAATGTTTTCCTTCGAGCGATTGTGTGGGATGTACATACGAACGGAAACATTTAGCGGGGACTGACTGTGTGGGATGTACTTGCGACCGGAAACAATTTCGTCGTATAATTGTATTTTCTTAGCTCTACTGTACGTATTTCTGTATTTGAGCACTCGCCGGTCACACAGGACCTCATTTTACCGAACGTGTGTGCCAGGAGGGCATATCCCCGGCGGCTTCTGGGTCGTGTGGGAAGGACCCCCCTATCGCCCACACTCACTTGGTGACGGTTCCAGACGCCGTCGCGGAAAGGGGGTTTTAAACCGTTTGTTTAGGAGCTCGCTGTACTAGTGACATGAACATTGACCATCCACATCTTCAACATCTACATGAAGTCATCATCGACAAAACCCAAGGTTAGTTCATCCCTCTTAGGGGGGATATCACATCTAGGGGAGCTTTACTCTAATCAATTGAGCTAAAGCAACTCTAATGGTGTGAGCACAACAATGCTTTATGTAAAAGTGGCAACCCCACTTGTGCTTAAATGATGAGTATGACCTATGATCAAATGTTCTCATTTGACTCCTATGTCAATATACTCATATATAGATGACCTAGTCATCGCCAATTGCTTGATAGATGCTAGAGTGTTTGTGCATGCTTTGTCACATATTTCATTTGCCATTTTATTGTGTGAGCATGTTGATTGCATATTTTACTCGTTCGAGGACATCCATTTGTTGCTTTGTTTGTTTGGATTTTTCCCTTTTGCCAAATGGATGGACAAGAATGCCTAAGAACTTCCTCTAGCTATCTATGCTTTTCTCATCTCAAACTCTATTCATGCTACATCACAAAATTTGATCAAGTCAGATTCGAACCACTCTATGTGAGGAGCACTCGGAGTCCCCGATTCATCATAGACTTAAACTTCCAAAACCTCTCTGTGCATTTCGGTCTGACCAATCCATCCACTTCGGTCACACTGAGTTCACTTAGTTGATCTAGGTTTTCAATCTCGGTGCAACCGATTTTAACTTTTTGGTCACACCGAGTTGCAGTAACCGCTTGTGATTCTGCATCTCGGTGCCACCGAGTTGTTCCACTTGGTTACACCGATAGGGTCGGGATACATAAACCCACGGGTGAGATTTTGGAAATTTCTTTAAAACTCCTCAGCCCGTGCGTGTCCTGCTCTGCCGTCTCGGGTCTCCGGATCGTCTTCTCGTCGCTAGTGACCTCCCGCCGCTGGTTTCCATTGCCGTCAACAGGATTCAACCCCACTATTGTCGCTGTAGTGAACTCACCGCCGAACTAGGGTATGAGTTCGATATTTTGTGCTAATTCCTTACTCCGATTCTTAGCACAATGCAATGCCATGTTCTTTACCACATATGAAATCAACCTATCCAGAGAAACCTTCCTTTAGGTTAGGTTTGATTCGAAAATTTAGGTTTAGGTTTTCCGTCGAACTCATCTCGAACCGGCCGAGTTGTGGAAATCGGTCTCACCAATTTGTCTTAGGCCATTGCACTTGCACTTTTTGGTCTGACCGAAAGTTGCAATTGGTGTGACTGAGTTCGACTCTCTGTGAAACCCTAGCAATCTCGGAGCCACCGAATTGTGACTCAGTCTGACCGAGTTCACTACTTTAGACTCCAAAAGTTGATTCTGTATCACCGAGTTTAACAAATCGGTAGCTCCGAAATGCTTTGTGTGGAGAACTAAAACTAAGTTTTTGACTCATCTGTTTTGCAAAAACTCTGCACTTTGTGATGCTCATCCACTCTACCTCATCTATATCTATTCATAGGGACTGCTGTCAGTTTGCTTGCCAGAATGTCTGACCAGAGCGATAGCCAGAACAAATCAGAAGAGCAAGTGCACATGAGTGAGGGCACTAGTCCATCAAGCAGCTATGATGAGGGCAGCAGGAGCACTCCAAGAAATTTTCCCAAGGCAGACACCAGATCAAGGAAGAAGAAAACCTCAAATTCTGAGGATGAGGACTATGTGGCTGTTGAGGAAGAAGTGAGATCCAAAAAGAAAGTACTAGAGAAGGAATATGGTATTGCTGCTACAACAAAGCCTGGATTGCATAAGAAGGCCCCTACCAAGAGGGTGCCAACCTTAAAGGCCAGGGTCTCAACTGCTGAAACTTCTAAGCCAACTGAAGAGGCTGCTGGAGAGAGCAAGAAAAGGAAAGAGAGAGTCAAGAAGACCATTGCCAGAGTCATTCGGAGATCCTCTATAATGGGAGATTCAGCTGAAGAAGATGAAGAGGAAGAGGATGTTGCACCAGCACCCAAGTCCCAAAAGCTTATGGGGGGTAATATTAAGTCAGGGGCTGCTCCTTCAAAGCCCAAGACTGTCCCCAAGGCTACTGCTCAAGATCAAAAGACTTCTAAGACCAAGAGAAGCACCAGGAACATTCCAGCTGAAGAGAAGAAGAAGGCCCCATTGCCTGAGATGGAAGAAGAAGATGCTGAAGCCCAAGTGCTTAGAAAGCTTAAACCAAATATTCCAGATCACAATGACACCCATCCAGTGGCAGAAGATATGAACATTAGGAAGGATGCAGGTCTGAGACTGTGGAGACAGTCTGATCCCTATGTTATGAGGAGGAAGACTGCAGTGGACTACAGGTTCCACACCAAAGAACAACAAGATTTCTATGAGACTATTTTGCTTGACAAGAAGCCTATAGTCTGTGATATGAAATGGGTTGACTAGGAGTACATTGATGAAAATGAAGATTATTTTCCATGTGTACATGAAAGCTTCAAATCATGTGGTGTTGAAAAATTTGTGGGTCAAGAGCTGACAAAATGGAATGATGAACTCATCATGCAATTCTACTCCACTGCTCATTTTTATCCTCATGGAAGAATAGTTTTGATGTCTGAGGGTACAAGGTACCAATCAACTGTTGAGGAGTGGGAAAAGTTGATGAATGCCCCTGAAGAGCATGAGGATGATTTGGATGTGTATGCCAAGAAGAAGAAAGACCACGACTCTGTGGCCAACATGTACAAAGAGATCCCAGATAAAGCCTTGGAAACACATAAGCTTGGATCTATACATTACCTGTTGTCTGGTCTAGCTACGATCAACACTATATTTAGGCATACATTGTTGCCCAAATCTAGAGATCACAAGATGATCAGAGGCCATTCAATCAACTTGTTGCAGATATTTGATGTGCCTCAAAAATTCAAGGTCATGAGTCTGATTGTTGAGACAATCAAAAGGACATCTTTTGATCAAAAGAGATCCTGTGGGTATTCTCCACACATTCAGGTGCTCATCAACTCCAAGATGGGCACATGCACTTATTTTTTGGACAAGGAGCACTTACCCTTGAGACCAAAATTTGAGGATAACACCGTTGTGATGAATGAGGATGATCCCACATCAGTGCAAGCACAAGAGAAGAGAGCAAAGGCAAAGGCAGAGAAGGCTGCAAAAATGCCAAGTGTTGAGGAGGCATCTCAAGTCTTTCTGAAGTCAAAACAAGATCAGCTTGCATATCTAATTCAAGCAACTTTGAGGATTGAGAAGGGCTTGGCCACCCTGAACGAGAATCGTGAGAGCTTGGAGCAGATCATAGAGACTAAATTTTATGATCTTGATCTTAAAGTAACTGAGATGCAGTCAGTTGTTGAGCAGCGCCAGGAGGATGCAGAGGAAAGGAAAGGGCAGGCTACTACAGATGCTTTTCAGAGAGTGCACAGAGGTCAGAGATCTACAGCAGTGCCAATGCCTGACACTAGAGCAACTACTTCAGCACCAGCAGCAACAACTTCAGTGCCACCTCCAGTTGCCACTCCACCAGCTCCAACAACATCTACTGATGCCTTCGTCCTTGAAGTCCTATCTACACCACCTCCCGAAGATCAAGCCTAGAGAGATGCATAACACTATGCATTTTCAAACTTTTTGGTACTTGTTGCCAAAGGGGAAGAAATGTATAGATCATAGGCTTCGAGAGAGTGTGTTGTGTATTGCTTCTTTGTCTCTCTTGCTATTTGGTTGATACTTTTGTGTGTGCTCATTTGATACTCTTTGTGTCTCTGTGAGATACTTGTATGATCATGTGTTTGATCATATTCAACTTTAATGTTTGCTTGGATGATATTATCTTTGCTATCTCATATATGATCATTCACTTTGCTTGGTGATGAGTGCATGTTTTAATTCATATCATTTTGAGCACTCCACCAAGATGTATGTGACATGGAAGAGTAACCCATGATCCTAATCGATTGTGCATTTGCATTCAAATGCAAATTTCAAATAATGCACAAATTTAGGGGGAGCTCTTGCTTATCACATACTTCTCAAAGCGACGATGTACTTTAAATCTTATTATCATTTGTCGAAGCTTTGATTTATATGTTTTCATCAATTACCAAAAAGGGGGAGATTGAAAGTGCAACTATCCCTGGGTGGTTTTGGTAATTACTAACAACATATAGCTCATTGAACTAATGCTATTTCAAAGATGATCATTTCAGAAAGTTCAATGATTGGCATGGCATGGATTAGGAATGTGGACCCCTCAAAATGCTAAGGACACATATTGGCTCAAGCTCAAGACTCGACATTTTCATTTTAGTGATTCAAGATTACATTGAGTCCATAGGAAAAGCCAATACTATTAAAAGGGGATTAGGTGTTGCTTAATGGCTTGCTTGCTCCAAATTCTTAGTGATATGCTCCAAAAGCCCTCAACCACTTTCTCATATCCACATATGTCCCAAACCAAAAGTCAAACTCGGCCCTACCGATTTGATCTATCCGGCGCCATCGAGTTCAGTTGACATAGCCACTGCTAGAAACCCTAGTCACTTCGGTCTCACCGATAGGGATCTTGGTCTCACCCAGATGGGATTGCAAACTCTCTGTTTCCCTTCGTAACATTTCGGTCCAACCGAGATGAGCGATCGGTCCCACCAAGTTTGCAATGCAAACTCGTTGTTTCCCTTTCGTAACGTTTCGGTCTCACCGAAATGAGCAATTCGATCCCACTGAGTTTGCCTAACCAACTCTCTGGTTAGCTTATTACCAAAATCGGTCCCACCGAGTTTGTGTAATCGGTCCCATCGAGATTACGTTATGCCCTAACCCTAATGAAATCGGTCCCATCGAGTTGACATGCCGGTCCCACCGAAAATCCTAACGTTCACATTTTGAACTAAATCGGTTTGACCGAGTTTCATGATTCGGTCCCACCGAGTTTGGTGATTTGTGTGTAACGGTTAGATTTTGTGTGGAGGCTATATATACCCCTCCACCCTTCCTTCATCAAAAAGGAGAGCCATCAGAACGTGCCTACACTTCCAACATACATTTTCTGAGAGATAACCACCTACTCATGTGTTGAGACCAAGATATTCCATTCCAGCCATATGTATCTTGATCTCTAGCCTTCCCCAAGTTACTTTCCACTCCGATCATCTTTCCACCAAATCCAAATCTATGAGGGAGAGTTGAGTGTTGGGGAGACTATCATTTGAATCACAAGAGCAAGGAGTTCATCATCAACACACCATCTATTACCTTTTGGAGAGTGGTGTCTCCTATATTGGTTAGGTGTCACTTGGGAGCCTCCGACAAGATTGTGGGGTTGAACCAAGGTGTTTTTACGGGTAAGGAGATCGCCTACTTCGTGAAGATCTACCCTAGTGAGGCAAGTCCTTCATGGGCGATGGCCATGGTGGGATAGACAAGGTTGCTTCTTCGTGGACCCTTCGTGGGTGGAGCCCTCCATGGACTCGTGCAACTGTTACCCTTCATGGGTCGAAGTCTCCATCAACGTGGATGTACGATAGCACCACCTATCGGAACCACGCCAAAAATCTCCGTGTCTACATTGCGTTTGCTCCCTCCAAACTCCTCCCGTTACCTTCATGTGCAATGTTTTACATTCCGCTGCTATACTTTTAGACTTGCATGTGTAGGTTGATTGCTTGACTTGTGCTAAGTTGTTAGAATCTGCCAAGACTTAAAATTGGGGAAATGCTAGATTTTTATTTGGTCAAGTAGTCTAATCACCCCCCCCCCCCTAGACATACTTTCGATCCTACAAAAGTTAATGAGCTCAAATTATAACTTTAAAAAAGGATATATGCACTGAACACTAGAGAGTGGTGATGCCCTCATTTAGCCCATTAGTAGTTTGAAACAAAAAAACAGCTCAAAACAATGATTGCAGCGACCCAATCCCAATGGATCAGAGTCTCTATGCTTAAGTGTCATCCCTGGATTAGTATGCTAACACACACAGTACTCGAGGATTTATAAAAGAGTTTAATCGCACACTTTATTACATTGAGGTCCTCAAAAGAGTATTTATTACATAAATATGGCTGATGGCCATCTAAATAAAATAACTGCGAAAGCTCCGTAGGTAAATGAGTCCATCCAACTCCACGGAAAAACTGAGTGCAGAACAACGACCTATCGCACCTCTGCAACATGAAACGTTGCAGCCACAAAGGGTCAATACATTGAATGTATTGGCAAGTCACACCCAATGTATTAAAACATACTTATCATCTACATGCAAGGATATATCAAGTGGAAAGCTCTAAGGTTTATTTTGCATAAAGCCAATTTTATCCTACCTCTACTCCCTAGTCAATTTTTATTTCTTTTCATTTTAATTAACCTATTGTTAAGTTGGGCCACCTCCAATTTAACCCGCCTATGAGAGCCTCCGAGGATCATAGGTTCCCACATTGTTAATTTCCATGAGAGCCCTCGGGATCATGGTTTCATTAAACCAACATCATATTAATTATTTGTGGTGAGAAGATCTTGCAGAGGTTTCAAGTCCAGTTGCTCAAAACTGTCCGTAACCAGGGACACTGATAACCCACAAGTATAGGGGATCGCAACAGTTTTCGATAAGTAAGGGTGTCAAACCCAACGAGGAGCTAAATGTAGAACAAATATTCCCTCAAGTTCTATCGACCACTGATACAACTCTACGCACGCTTGACGTTCGCTTTACCTAGAACAAGTATGAAACTAGAAGTACTTTGTCGGTGTTGTTGGATAGGTTTGCAAGATAATAAAGAGTACGCAAATAAAAAGTAGGGGCTGTTTAGATAAATAAACAATAAAGTAAATATAGCGAGTGTGGAAAAGTGGTGGTAGGAGTTGTGAAATTGCCCCTAAGCAATTGACTACTTTACTAGACCGATAGGACAACGAAAATCTACTCAGACATCATAGGATGGCAACACATCATTGGATAATAATATGAAGCATAAAGCACCATGTTCAAGTAGAGGGTACATTGGGTTGCGGGAGAGTGGACCACTGTAGATAGAGGGGGGAAGGTGATGGAGATGTTGGTGAAGATGGCGGAGGTGTTGGTGTAGATCGCGGTGATGATGATGGCCCCCGGTGGCACTCCGGTGCCACCGGAAGCGAGGGGGAGAGAGCCCCCCTCCTTCTTCTTCCTTGACCTCCTCCCTAGATGGGAGAAGGGTTTCCCCTCTGGTCCATGGCCTCCATGGTGTGGGAGGGGCGAGAGCCCCTCCGAGATTGGATCTGTCTCTTTGTTTCTCTCTGGTTCTGCGTTCTCCTCTGGCTCTGTTTCACCGTTTCGTATATATATGGAGATCCGTAACTCCGATTGGCCTGAAACCTTCGCCATGATTTTTTTCCGAATATTAGCTTTCTTGCGGCAAAAGAAGAGCATCAACCGCCTTACGGTGGGCTCACGAGGGTAGGGGCGCGCCCCCCTGCCTCATGACCACCTCGGGCACTGGTTCGCGTTGATTTTCCTTCCGAATTTTCCATATTTTCCAAAAATAAGCTCCGTCCGTTTTTATCCCGTTTGGACTCCGTTTGATATGGATATTCTGCGAAACCAAAAACATGCAACAGACAGGAACTGGCACTGGGCACTGGATCAATATGTTAGTCCCAAAAATAATATAAAAGTTGCCAAAAAGTATATGAAAGTTGAATAATATTGGCATGGAACAATCAAAAATTATAGATACGACGGAGACGTATCAGCATCCCCAAGCTTAATTCCTTCTCGTCCTCGAGTAGGTAAATGATAAAAAAGATAATTTTTGATGTGGAATGCTACCTAGCATAATCTTGATCATATGTCTAATCATGGCATGAATATTAAGACACGAGTGATTCAAAGCAATAGTCTGTCCTTTGACATTAAGACAATAATACTTCAAGCTTACTAATAAAGCAATCATGTATTTTCAAAATAACATGGCCAAAGAAAGTTATCCCTACAAAATCATATAGTCTGGCTATGCTCCATCTTCACCACACAAAATATTCAAATCATGCACAACCCCGATGACAAGCCAAGCAATTGTTTCATACTTTTGACGTTCTCAAACCTTTTCAACTTTCACGCAATACATGAGCGTGAGCCATGGACATAGCACTATAGGTGGAATAGAATATGATGGTGGAGGAGACAAAGAGAAGATAGTCTCACATAAACTAGGCGTATCAACGGGCTATGGAGATGCCCATTAATAGATATCAATGTGAGTGAGTAGGGATTTCCATGCAACGGATGCACTAGAGCTATAAGTATATGAAAGCTCAAACTGAAACTAAGAGGGTGTGCATCCAACTTGCTTGCTCATGAAGACCTAGGGCGTTTGAGGAAGCCCGTCGTTGGAATATACAAGCCAAGTTCTATAATGAAAATTCCCACTAGTATATGAAAGTGATAACTCAAGAGACTCTCTATATGAAGAACATGGTGCTACTTTGAAGCACAAGTGTGGTAAAAGGATAGTAAGATTGCCCCTTCTCTCTTTTTCTCTTTTTTTGTTTTTTTGGGCCTTCTCCTTTTTTTGGCCTTTCTCTTTTTCTATATATATATATATTTTTTATTATTATTTTTTCGTCCGGAGTCTCATCCCGACTTGTGGGGGAATCATAGTCTCCATCATCCTTTCCTCACTGGGGCAATGCTCTAATAATGATGATCATCACACTTTTTATTTACTTACAACTCAATATTACAACTCGATACTAGAACAAAGATATGACTCTGTATGAATGCCTCCGGCGGTGTACCGGGATGTGCAATGATCTAGCATAGCAATGACATCAAAAAACGGGCAAGCCAGTAAAACATCATGCTAGCTATCTTACGATCATGCAAAGCAATATGACAATGAATGCTCAAGTCATGTATATGATGATGATGGAAGTTGCATGGCAATATATCTCGGAATGGCTATGGAAATTCCATGATAGGTAGGTATGGTGGCTGTTTTGAGGAAGG
Source organism: Triticum monococcum (assembly GCA_034509565.1). Classification (NCBI taxonomy): domain Eukaryota; kingdom Viridiplantae; phylum Streptophyta; class Magnoliopsida; order Poales; family Poaceae; genus Triticum; species Triticum monococcum. Next base: position 359,437,576 of record CM067841.1, read on the forward strand.
TATATGGTGGGTTTATGGTACCGGAGAAAGTTGCGCAGTACTAGAGAGTCTAGCAATGGTGGAAGGGTGAGAGTGCGTATAATCCATGGACTCAACATTAGTCATAAAGAACTCACATACTTACTGCAAAAATCTATTAGTCATCGAAACAAAGTACTACGCACATGCTCCTAAGGGGATAGATTGGTAGGAAAAGACCATCGCTCGTCCCCGACCGCCACTCATAAGGAAGACAATCAATAAATAAATCATGCTCCGACTTCGTTACATAACGGTTCACCATACGTGCATGCTACGGGAATCACAAACCTCAACACAAGTATTTCTACAATCCACAACTACCCACTAGCATGACTCTAATATCACCATCTTTATATCACAAAACTATTGCTAGGAATCAAACATATCATATTCAGCGATCTACAAGTTTATGTAGGATTTTATGATTAACCATGTGAATGACCAGTTCCTGTCATCTCTCTAAATAGATATAAGTGAAGCAAGAGAGTTTAATTCTTTCTACAAAAGATATGCCCACGCTCTAACAAATATAAGTGAAGCAAAAGAGCATTCTACAAATGGCGGTTGTCTATGTAAAGAGAAACAGGCAATCCAAACTTCAAATGATATAAGTGAAGCACATGAAGCATTCTATAAAGCCATACTCAAAAGATATAAGTGAAGTGCAATGAGCATTCTATAAATCAGCCAAGGACTATCTCATACCAGCATGGTGCATAAAAAGAAAAATAAAAACCTAAATGCAAAAGACGCTCCAAGACTTGCACATATTGCATGAACGAAACGAATCCGAAAACATACCGATATTTGTTGAAGAAAGAGGGGATGCCTTCCCAGCATCCTCAAGATTAGATGCTTGAGTCTCCTTGAATATTTACTTGGGGTTCCTCGGGCATCCCCAAGCTTGAGCTCTTGCCTCTCTTCCTTCTTCTCACATCGAAACCTTCTCGATCATCGAACACTTTATCCACACAAAACTTCAACGGAAAACTCGATAAGATCCGTTAGTATAATAAAGCAAATCACTACTCTAAGTACTGTTTCAAACCAATTCATATTTTGTTTTTGCATTTTGTCTACTGTAATATAACTTTTCCATGGCTTAATCCACTGATATAAATTGATAGTTTCATCAAAACAAGCAAACTATGCATAAAAAACAGAATCTGTCTAAAACAGAACAGTCTGTAGCAATCTGAACATTCACCATACTTATGATACTTGAACAATTCTACCAAAATTAGTAAAAATAAAAAATTTGTAAAGGAAGACAGTGCAGGAAGAATCAGAACCATTTGACGTTCCAGTAAAAAATTAAAATTCATGCACTACAGCCAAAGTTTCTGTCCTGCACCGCACAAACCAACAAGCATCGTAAACATCCTAAAGGCAAACCTTGGCACATTATTTTTATAATACAATGGAATTGTACAAGGGGATAATTATTTTTTTTGAGAAGTTTCTGTAATCAAGATTCACAAAGTTGCCGTGAGCATGAACAAAGTTCAAGGAGCTCTCCCACTTCAACAGTGCTTGTCTTTCTCACTTTCACTTTCCTTTTTGAAACGTTTTGGGTTCCCGTCTTTATTTTTGTTGTTTTTAAACTATATGAAAGCACTCAAACGAAATAAATGACCCTCTAAAACTTCTGGGTTGTCTCCCTGGCAGTGCTTTCTTTAAAGCCATTAAGCTAGGCATATGGTGCTCAAGTAGTGAATCCACCCGGATCCCAAGGTATATCAAAGCCAATTTTAATTAACAATGATTTGTAATTTAGTAGTGAGCACAAAGAAATATATATCAAGCAATGACGAAGTATAACTCTCTTCCTATGCATCGGCATGTCATAAAAGAACAATTCATGCACACCTAGTAAAGGCCAATGCATAGTATAAACAGTTTCTTGCAATTTTATCATGTTGGAAACATAGAGGTGGAGATATAGTTCCTCTCTTATAATAATTGCAAGTAGGAGCAGCAAGCACATGCATATTATATTCATCAAAATCATCATGTGCAACGGTAAAAGGTAACCCATCAATATAATCCTTAATAAGTGCAAACTTCTCCGATATAGTGTAGTCGGGAGAATTCAAAAAGATAATAGGACTATCATGCGTGGGTGCAACAGCAACAATTTCATGTTTAACATAAGGAACTATAGCAAGTTCATCTCCATAAGCATAATTCATATTGGCATCTTGGCCACAAGCATAGCAAGCATCATCAAAAAGGGATATTTCAAAAGAATCATAGGGATCATAACAGTCATCATAGCAATCATCCTTCGGTAAGCACGAAGGGGAATTAAACAATGTATGAGTTGAAGAGTTACTCTCATTAGAAGGTGGGCACGGGTGATCAATCCGCTCTTCCTCCTTTTGTTCTTCGCTCTCCTCATCATCTTTTTCATCCAATGAGCTCACAGTTTCATCAATTTCTTCTTCCATAGACTCCTGCAAAATATTAGTCTCTTCCTGGACAGTGGAGTATTCCTCAATATATTGTTTAACATAGGTATTAGAAGCATAATTATCATAGCAATATTTAAGTATAGAAAAAAATTCAGATTTGTGAAAAGTAGCATCATACTTTTCAATCAAAGAAGCAATTTCATAAGCACCCTCAAAAGCAACAAATTCTTCAATTTGTTGAATATCATAGTAACTATAAACACCTTTAGCATAAGAAGATAAGATTACATTATCAATAAACTCACATTGGTAGGGAAGGTGTTTCTTAGGGTTTTCAGAACAACAAGTAAAATCATATAATTCACATAAATTTCAAGCATAGCATTGCAAACGTTGAATTTGATTCCATAATAATTTCCCTTTTTCAGATATACGGTGTTGCACATAACAAGCATGCTCATCTAAAGATTTGCCCTCAACTAAGCTACTTGGGGTTTCGGCACGAGCACAAAGGGATCGAAGATGATCCAAGTAAAAAGCTTCAGCAGTGTGATAGATTTTGAGTGGTTCTTCAACCATTGGTTCAGTAGGTACAACTAATTTTTTTGGTATTTTGCGTTTCCTACCCATAACTAAAGATATAAAACAACTAAGAATAGCAAATAAAAATTACTTAGTGATAAAGCAAACAAGCACACACGAGAATATTCACCCCACGCTATTGCTCCCCGGCAACGGCGCCAGAAAAAGGTCTTGATAACCCATAAGTATAGGGGATCGCAACATTGTTTGATAAGTAAGAGTGTCGAACCCAACAAGGAGCTAAAGGTAGAACAAATATTCCCTCAAGTTCTATCGACCACCGATACAACTCTACGCACGCTTGACGTTCGCTTTACCTAGAACAAGTATGAAACTAGAAGTACTTTGTAGGTATTATTCGATAGGTTTGCAAGATAATAAAGAGTACATAAATAAAAAGTATGGGCTGTTTAGATAAATAAACAATAAAGTAAATATAGCGAGTGTGGAAAAGTGGTGGTAGGAGTTGCGAAATTTCCCCTAAGCAATTGACTACTTTACTAGACCGATAGGACAACGAAAATCTACTAAGACATCATAGGATGGCAACACATCATTGGATAATAATATGAAGCATAAAGCACCATGTTCAAGTAGAGGGTACAGCGGGTTGCGGGAGAGTGGACCGCTATAGATAGAGGGGGGAAGGTGATGGAGATGTTGGTGAAGATGGCGGAGGTGTTGGTGTAGATCGCGGTGATGATGATGGCCCCCGGTGGCACTCTGGTGCCACCGAAAGCGAGGGGGGAGAGCCCCCCTCCTTCTTCTTCTTCCTTGACCTCCTACCTAGATGGGAGAAGGGTTTCCCCTCTGGTCCATGGCCTCGATGGTGTGGGAGGGGCGAGAGCCCCTCCGAGATTGGATCTGTCTCTCTGTTTCTCTCTGGTTCTGCTTTCTCCTCTGGCTCTGTTTCACCGTTTCGTATATATATGGAGATCCGTAACTCCGATTGGCCTGAAACCTTTGCCGTGATTTTTTTCCGAATATAGCTTTCTTGCGGCAAAAGAAGAGCATCAACCGCCTTACAGTGGGCTCACGAGGGTAGGGGGCGCGCCCTAGGGGGCGCCCCTGCCTCGTGACCACCTCGGGCACTGGTTCGCGTTGATTTTCCTTCCGAATTTTCCATATTTTCCAAAAATAAGCTTCGTCCGTTTTTATCCCGTTTGGACTCCATTTGATATGGATATTCTGCGAAACCAAAAACATGCAACAGACAGGAACTGGCACTGGGCACTGGATCAATATGTTAGTCCCAAAAATTAATATAAAAAGTTGCCAAAAAGTATATGAAAGTTGAATAATATTGGCATGGAACAATCAAAAATTATAGATACGACGAAGACGTATCAGACACGACTAATCGATTAGTTTTACACTCTACAAAATCGACCGCCTCCTTTGTAGTCCTCGTACTGCCTGGTGTTTGAGAACAGGATGATCGAAACATAGTCTTTTTGAAGAGATCCCTTTAACCATTATATAGGTTGGTACACCTACAATTCCCCTACATCTGCTAGCTTATCATGGAAAGGTTTCCCACAACTTACTCAACTATGCCAGAGCCCATAATGGTGTGTGGCTGCACACGTAAGCGACTTTATTTGAAATGTGTCCAACCTTTTTGAACCTGGGCGGCATTCCCCACCTTTTCCTGAGTAATGCAGAGCCTCCAGGAGGATACATACTTGTCGACTGGTCCCGACAAACCATTCCGCCTAGATGATTGATTAGATGGTATTGCAGAGCCCCCATGGAAATACAATACATATAAGTTGTTAAGGTAGTCATTGCATAAATTCTCTCGCAACTTTCATGAATCAACGATACCCAAACCACGTCTACCATAGCATGGCTAAGCAATAACAACACTATAGCAATTCCCAATGTGGTGGCAAAGATTATCAGGATCAAGCTAAACATATGACTATCCCATCTGGGTTTAACATGGCATAGTAGTCCTGCACATGCATACTACGGTGTTGATAGAAGGCACTACATGCAAAGTAAAAACATAGGATTGGTATGATCAAAAGTGCAACATGCCAATTTAGTTTGATGAAGCCATTCATACTCAAATTCCTGACAATTCTAGTTTTTGCACTCCGGACAATCTATCATAAACAAACAAGGGCACACAAATAAACAATCAAAGGTCCAAAAACAAAATGAGGAAAATACTCATGAAAACTACAAAAACAATCAAATAAAGTATTTGGCTATAAGCATATTTTTTACAATAGCAAAATTATGTGATTTTAGTCTCAACAGAAAGTACATGTCACGAGCTTTTATTTGAAAAAAGAATCAACTAAATCGGAGTTATAAAACTCAAATTATGGCCAAAGCAAGTTTAAATTTGAATCTAATCTAATTCAAATTTTAAATTTTGATTTTATAAGTTCTCTGGATAGCTGAGATCATGATGAAGAATTTGGCGTTGGTTTCGTTGAATTTGGACAAATGGTTGAAAAGTTGTGATGTTTTGAAAAAATAGGGGCTAATCTGGAAAAAAATACTACATCTAGGTCCCTGGCCACGTGCCATTCTGCTATTGGTTGGAAACCGTCCGCTGCCGATATAAAACAACGAATGGCTACTACTTAGCGCATACCGGTTCGAAGAAGAGAAAAAACAGTTAAATCTAAACTCAATCCTAGATCTAGGATCGGGCGGACTAGAGGGCTCGAGGACTCACCTGCGGTGGTGGGCATCGACATCGCCGGAGAAGAAGACCACAACGGTGTCGAGGTTGTCAGGTTCGGGATCTCCGGTGGCCCTCCGGCTCGGGAAAAACCATGGGGAGGCGTGGCGTGATGAGGAGAAGGCGATGGTGGTGTTGGCGCTTGACTGTGGTGTTGGAATGGAGCGGGGCTTGGTGGCGGAGCTTTGGTGGAGGCCGCAACTTTGGCGAGGCTCGTGCGGGAGGTGTGGTGGGTCTTGGGCACAAAGGTTTGGGGCAAAAAGGGTGAGGGACCTCGGGTATTTATATAGGGGCCTTCGTGGATGAGGGGCAAACCTCGGGATAGAATCCAGGCAATTTGAACTATGCGATGTCGGTCGTGTCCGAGTAGGACTCATGGCACGGCGTGAGGAAGAAGATGATACAGTGGGTCCTGCTGTCAGTGGTGGAAGGGGAGAGAAAGAAAGGAAAGGCATGGACCATTGGATATCTTTAGATCAGACGGTTGGCGGGGCTCCATACCATTTTTTTTGTTTTTTAGGCGCGACAGAAATTGCTTAGTGGGCTGAAAGTAGCAGCTGGGCCAGCTGTTTTGCGTTGGCTTGGGCGTCGTTTAAAACAGAAAGCCTTTTCTGTTCTTTTTAATAAAACAATGGCAGTTTAGAGCTAAAATAGGTAGTAAACGAACTACAAAAATAACATAAAAATATCACAAAACTCCCTCCTAATATATGGAGTTAAGTGAACTTTTTACTGGCCTGGCATAAAAAAATATATACTAATTTTTGGCAACAAATCAATTTGAGCATTTTTTCATTCTAAAACTCCCAAAATCTCCAAATACTTTTCCAACTCATTTATTCTGAAGGAGTCATATTACCTTCTCTCACTTAATTTTGAGTTGGAATTTTTTTAGATATAAAATTCAAATAAGATCCAAATGGATACTCCGGGAAAGTCATTTTATTCCCTCTCATTTAGTATTTCATAAACTCCAAAAATTTCAAATGTGCATAAAATCACGATATCCCTAAATGGTTGTAGTAACATTCCAAATTTAAAATTTGGGATGTTACAACGATGTATACAACATGCAAACACTGACAAGTTACTACTCCTGGCATAAATAGTGAGACATGAAAGTTCATAAGTAGTCTTGTTACACCACCAAAATGCACCCATCTGCAGCGCTCAGACTCTCATGATCTAGACACAAATCACAAAGTTCTAAAGAGAGAACCAGCTAGTACATAGTAAGAGTAACATAGACGAGGATGACCAAATTACAAGGAGTCCGCATAACAAAAGAGAACACTACCCATCCAGAACAAGTAGCAAAGACAACAAGTCATTCGAAGAGGGATGATGCAGCACCATCATAATTTGTAGCTCCCCTTCAGCCACCGGTGATTCGGACACACCAAGACTCCACCATTTCGACGCAACAACCTAATTACCTATTAACCTGAAGGCTTGAACCAAATCACTGCCTGTCGGAGTTGAAGACATCCAAGGATCAAAGTGAATACATATGCCTTTCTCATTCTCACCTCTTTTGGATGTAGGTTGCATCATTGATAATCAGGGGCATGTGATCCCGAAGTCCAAGGGTTCACCGTGTAGAAGTCGTTTTCCCTAGCAAACACAACCTCTCTGCCATCAGGATCCTTGCCAAGGGTGATCTCCTGGTTAATCTGATAATTGAGTCTGAGAAACAGAGAATGTGAACCAAGGCTGTTTACCCGCCTCCAACTCAAAAATCCTGAAGGTCCCAACAAGCTGGTATCTTGCTAATAACCCACAACTATAAGGGATCGTGACAGTCTTCGAGAGTAGTATTTCACCCAAATTTATTGATTTGACACAAGGGGAGCCAAAGAATATTTATGAGCCTTAGCAGTTGAGTTGTCAATTCAACCACACATGGAAATTTTACCTCTACAGCAAAGTGTTTAGTAGCACAGTAACAATAGTAACAGTAACAGTGGCAGTTTGTAGTGATTGTAACAGTGGCAGCAACAAAAGTAACTTAGCAAGAACCAATATGAGAAAAGTGTAGACATTGGATTAGCGGTGGATAATTGTGTTGGATGACATTCATCATATAACAGTCACAACCTAGAGCGATACACAATAGCTCCAATTCATCAATATAATGTAGGCATGTATTCTGTATATAATCATACGTGCTTATAATAAGAACTTGCATGACATCTTTTTTCTTACTCTCCCGTGGCAGCGGGGTCCATAAGGAAATCTAAGGGATATTAAGGCTGAAGGAACTATGCCCTAGAGGCAGCAATAAAGTTATTATTTATTTCCTTATATCATGATAAATGTTTATTATTCATGCTAGAATTGTATTAACCGTAAACTAAGTACACGTGTGAATACATAGACAAACAGAGTGTCACTAGTATGCCTCTACTTGACTAGCTCGTTGAATCAAAGATGGTTAAGTTTCCTAGCCATAGACATGAGTTGTCATTTGATTAACAGGATCACATCATTAGAGAATGATGTGATTGACTTGACCCATTGCATTATCTTACCACAATGATCGTTTAGTTTGTTGCTACTGTTTTCTTCATGACTTATACATCTTCCTTTGACTATGAGATTATGCAACTCCCGAATACCGGAGGAACACTTTGTGTGCTACCAAACGTCACAATGTAACTAGGTTATTATAAAGGTGCTCTACAGGTGTCTCTGATGGTACTTGTTGAGTTGGCATAGATCGAGATTAGGATTTGTCACTCCGATTGTCGGAGAGGTATCTCTGGGCCCTCTCGGTAATGCACATCGCTGTAAGCCTTGCAAGCAATGCAACTAATGAGTTAGTTGCGGGATGATGTATTACGGAACGAGTAAAGAGACTTGCTGATAACGAGATTGAACTAGGTATTGAGATACCGACGATCGAATCTCGGGCAAGTAACATACCGATGACAAAGGGAACAACGTATACCGTTATGCGGTTTGACCGATAAAGATCTTCATAGAATATGTAGGAGCCAATATGAGCATCCAGGTTCCTCTATTGGTTATTGACCGGAGACATGTCTCGGTCATGTCTACATAGTTCTCGAACCCATAGGGTCCGCACGCTTAATGTTAGGTGACGATCGGTATTATGAGTTTATGTGTTTTGATGTACTGAAGTTTGTTCAGAGTCCCGAATGAGATCAGGGACATGACGAGGAGTCTCGAAATGATCGAGCCGTAAAGATCGATATATTGGAAGGCTATATTCGGACATCGGAAAGGTTCCGAGTGATCCGGGTATTTTTCGGAGTACCGGGGGAGTTACGGGAATACGGGAGTACATATGGGCCTTAGTGGGCTTTAAGGGAAAAAGAGGAGAAGCCACGAGGGCTGGTCGCGCCCCCCCATGGGCCTAGTCCAAATTGGACTAGGGGAGGGGTTGCGCCCCCTCTTTCCTTCTCCTCCCCTTCTCCTTCCTTCCCCCTCCTAGTAGGACTAGGAAAGGACGAAACCTACTCCTACTAGGAGGAGGATTCCTCCCCCCTTTGGCGCGCCTAGAGAGGCCGGCTGGCCTCCCCTCCCTCCTTTATATATGTGAGGAGGGGGCACCCTAGGACACACAAGTTGATCCATTGATCTATTCCAGCCGTGTGCGCTGCCCCCCCCCCCCCTCCACCATAATCCGCTACGATTAGCATCATCATCACCGTTATCACGCCGTCATGCTGACGAAACTCTCTCATGAATCTCTGCTGGATCGGAGTTTGTGGGACGTCATCAAGCTGAACGTGTGCTGAACTCGGAGGTGCCATGTGTTCGGTACTTGGATCGGTCGGATTATGAAGACATACGACTATATCAACCGTGTTGTGCTAACGCTTCCGCTTTTGGTCTACGAGGGTACGTGGACACACTCTCCCCTCTCATTGCTATGCATCACCATGGTCCTGTGTGTGTGTAGGAAAATTTTGAAATTACTGCGTTCCCCAACAGTGGCATCCGAGCCAGGTTTATGCGTAGATGTTATATGCACGAGTTGAACAGAAAGGAGTTGTGGGCGTGGGTATATACATATTGTTTGTCGTCACTAGTTGATTCTTTTTCAGCGGCATAGTTGGATGAAGCGGCTCAGACCGACATTACACGTACGCTTACGCGAGACTCGTTCTACCGACGTGCTTCGCACACAGGTGGCTAGTGGGTGTCTGTTTCTCCAACTTTTGTTGAATCGGATTCAATGAACAGGGTTCTTTCTGAAGATCAAAAAGCAATCACTATACCACGTTGTGGTTTTTGATGCGTAGGTAAGAACGGTTCTTGCTCAGCCCGTAGCATCTACGTAAAACTTGCAACAACAAAGTAGAGGACGTCTAACTTATTTTGGAAGGGCTTGTTGTGATGTGATATGGTCAAGACGTGATGAGATATAAGTTGTTGTATGAGATGATCATGTTTTGTTGAAGTTATCGGCAACTGGCAGAAGCCTTATGGTTGTCTCTTTATTGCATAAGATGCAAGTGCCATGTAATTGCTTTACTTTATCGCTATGCGATAGAAATAGTTGCAAAAGCAAGAGCTGGTGAGACGACCATGTGACGACACGTTGATAAACGATCAAGATGATGGAGATCATGGTGTCATGCCGGTAACAATGGAGATCATGACAGTACTTTGGAGATGGAGATCAAAAGCACAAGATGATGATGGCCATATCATGTCACATATTTGGATTGCATGTGATGTTTATCTTTTATACATCTTATTTTTGCTTAGTTCGATGGTAGCATTATAAGATGATCTCTCACTAAATTTGAAGGTACAAGTGTTCTCCCTGAGTATGCATCATTTCCAAAGTTCGTCGTGCCGAGACACCACGTGATGATCGGGTGTGATAAGCTCTACGTTCACATACAACGGGTGCAAGCCAGTTTTGCACATGCAGAATACTCGGGTTAAACTTGACGAGCCTAGCATATGTAGATATGGCCTCGGAACACTGAGACCGAAAGGTTGAGCGTGAATTGTATAGTAGATATGATCAACATAGTGATGTTCACCATTGAAAACTACTCCATCTCACGTGATGATCGGACATGGTTTAGTTGATATGGATCACGTGATCACTTAGATGATTAGAGGGATGTATATCTAAGTGGGAGTTCTTAAGTAATATGATTAATTGAACTTAAATTTATCATGAACTTAGTCCTGATAGTATTTGCATATCTATGTTGTAGATCAATAGCTCGCAATGTAGCTCCCCGTTTATTTTTGATATGTTCCTAGAGAAAAATTAAGTTGAAAGATGTTAGTAGCAATGATGCGGATTGGATCCGTGATCTGAGGATTATCCTCATTGCTGCACAGAAAAATTATGTCCTTGATGCACCACTAGGTGACAGACCTATTGCAGGAGCATATGCACACGTTATGAACGTTTGACAAAGCTCGGTATGATGACTACTTGATAGTTTAGTGCACCATGCTTTACGTCTTAGAGCCGGGACTTCAAAAATTTTTTGAACGCCACGGAGCATATAAGATGTTCCAAGAGCTGAAATTGATATTTCAGACTCATGCCCGAGTCGAGAGGTATGAGACCTCTGACAAGTACTTGATCAGCTAGTGAGCATGTGCTTAGAATGTCTGAGTACTACAATCACTTGAATCAAGTGGGAGTTAATCTTCCAGATAAGATAGTGATTGATAGAGTTCTCTAGTCACTATCACCAAGTTACTAGAACTTCGTGATGAACTATAATATGCAAGAGATAACGGAAATGATTCACAAGCTCTTCGTGATGCTAAAATCGACGAAGGTAGAAATCAAGAAAAACATCAAGTGTTGATAGTTGACAAGACCACTAGTTTCAATTAAAAGGGCAAGGGAAAGAAAGGGAACTTCAAGAAGAATGGCAAGCAAGGTGCCACTCCCATGAAGAAGCCTAAACCTAGACCCAAGCCTGAAACTGAGTGCTTCTACTGCAAAGGAAATGGTCACTGGAAGTGGAACTGCCCTAGATACTTGGCGGATAAGAAGGATGGCAAAGTGAACAAAGTTATATTTGATATACATGTTATTGATGTGTACTTTACTAGTGTTCATAGCAACCCCTCGGTATTTTGATACTGGTTCAGTCACTAAAGAGTAAGTAACTCGAAACGGGAGTTGCAGCATGAACATAGACTAGTTAGGGTGAAGTGACGATGTGTGTTGGAAGTGGTTCCAAGATTTATATGATCATCATTGCACACTCCCTATACTTTATGGATTAGTGTTAAACCTAAATAAATGTTATTTGGTGTTTGCGTTGAGCATGAATATGATTTGATAATGTTTCTTGCAATACGGTTATTCATTTAAGTCAAAGAATAATTGTTATTCTATTTACATGAATAAAACCTTCTATGGTCATACACTCAATATAAACGGTTTATTAAATCTTGATCGTAGTGATACACATATTCATAATATTGAAGCCAAAATATGCAAAGTTAATAATAATAGTGCAACTTATTTGTGGCACTGCCATTTAGGTCATATTGGTGTAAAGCGCATGAAGAAAATCCATGTTGATGGGCTTTTGGAATCACTTGATTATGAATCAGTTGATCCTTGCGAACCATGCCTCATAGGCAAGATGACTAAGACTCCATTCTCCAGAACAATGGAGCGAGCAACTGACTTATTGGAAATAATACATACTGATGTATGCGGTCTGATGAGTGTTGAGGCTCGCGGCGGGTATCATTATTTTCTGACCTTCGCAGATGATTTGAGTAGATATGGGTATATCTACTTGATGAAACATAAGTCTGAAACATTTGAAAAGTTCAAAGAATTTCAGGGTGAAGTGGAAAATCATCATAACAAGAAAATAAAGTTTCTACGATCTGATCGCGGAGACAAATATTTGAGTTACGAGTTTGGTCTTCAACTAAAACAATGTGGAATAGTTTCACAAATTCATGCCACCTGGAACACCATAGCATAATGGTGTGTCTGAACGTCATAACCATACTTTATTGGATATAGCGCAATCTATGATGTCTCTTACCGATTTGCCACTATCATTTTAGGATTATGCATTAGAGACAGCTACACTCACATTAAATAGGGCACCATCTAATCCGTAGAGACGACACCGTATGAACTATGGTTTGGCTAGAAACCTAAGCTATCGTTTCTTAAAGTTTGGGGTTGTGATGCTTATGTGAAAAAGTTTCAGCCTAATAAGCTCAAACCCAAATCGGAAAAGTGCATCTTCATAGGATACCCAAAGAAACTGTTAGGTGTACCTTCTATCACAGATCCGAAAGGCAATATCTTTGTTTCTAAGAGTGGATCCTTTCTAGAGAAGAAGTTTCTCTCGAAAGAAGTGAGTGGGAGGAATGTAGAACTTGATGAGATAATTGTACCTTCTCCCGAATTGGAAAGTAGTTCATCACAGAAATCAGTTATAGCGATCTCTACACCAATTAGTGAGGAAGCTAATGATGATGATCATGAAACTTCAGATCAAGTTACTACCGAACCTCATAGGACAACCAGAGTATGGTCCACACTAGAGTGGTACGGTAATCCTTTCTGGAAGTCATGTTACTAGACCATGACAAACCTACGAACTATGAGGAAGCGATGATGAGCCCAGATTCCGTGAAATGGCTTGAGGCCATGAAATCTGAGATGGGATCCATGTATGAGAACAAAGTATGGACTTTGATTGACTTGCCCGATGATCGGTGAGTCATTGAGAATAAATGGATCTTCAAGAGGAAGACAGACGATGATAGTAGTGTTACTATCTACAAAGCTCGAATTGTCGCAAAACGTTTTTGACAAGATCAAGGTGTTGACTACGATGAGATTTTCTCACTCGTATCGATGCTTAAAAGTCTGTCTGAATCATGTTAGCAGTTGCCGCATTTTATGAAATCTGGCAAATGGATGTCAAAACTACATTCCTTAATGGATTTCTTAAAGAAGAGTTGTATATGATGCAACCAGAAGGTTCTGTCAATCCTAAAGGTGCTAACAAAGTGAGCAAGCTCCAGCGATCCATCTATGGACTGGTGCAAGCATCTCGGAATTGGAATATATGCTTTGATAAAGTGATCAAAGCATATGGTTTTATATAGACTTGCGGTGAAGCCTGTATTTACAAGAAAGTGAGTGGGAGCACTACAACATTTCTGATAAGTATATGTGAATGACATATTGTTGATCGGAAATAATGTAGAATTTTCTAGAAAGCATAAATGAGTGTTTGAAAGGAGTTTTTCAAAGAAAGACCTCGGTGAAGCTACTTACATATTGAGCATCAAGATCTATAGAGAGAGATCAAGACGCTTGATAAGTTTTTTCAATGAGTACATACCTTGACAAGATTTTGAAGTAGTTCAAAATGTAGAAGTCAAAGAAGGAGTTCTTTCCTATGTTGCAAGGTGTGAAGTTGAGTAAAGACTCAAAACCCGACCACGGCAGAAAATAGAAAGAGAATGAAAAGTCATTCCCTATGCCTCAGTCATAGGTTCTATAAAGTATGCTATGATGTGTTCCAGTCCTATTGTATACCTTAGCATGATTCTGGCAAGGGAGTACAATAGTGATCTAGGAGTAGATCACTGGACAGCGGTCAAAATTATCCTTAGTGGAATAAGGATATGTTTCTCAATTATGGACGTGAAAAAAAGGGTTCATCGTAAAGGGTTACGTCGATGCAAATTTTGACACTGATCTAGATGACTCTAAGTCTCTATCTGGATACATATTCAAAGTTGGAGCAATTAGCTAGAGTAGCTCCGTGCAGAGCATTGTAGACATAGAAATTTGCAAAATACATACGGATCTGAATGTTGCAGGCCCGTAGACTAAACTTCTCTCACAAGCAAAACATGATCACTCTTTTGGTGTTAATCACATAGCGATGTGAACTAGATTATTGACTCTAGTAAACCCTTTGGGTATTAGTCACATGGAGATGTGAACTATTGATGTTAAATCACATGACGATGTGAACTAGATTGTTGACTCTAGTGCAAGTTGGAGACTGAAGGAAATATGCTGTAGAGGCAATAATAAAGTTATTATTTATTTCCTTATATCATGATAAATGTTTATTATTCTTGCTAGAATTGTATTAACCGGAAACTTAGTACATGTGTGAATACATAGACAAACAGAGTGTCACTAGTATGCCTCTACTTGACTAGCTCGTTGAATCAAAGATGGTTAAGTTTCCTAGCCATAGACATGAGTTGTCATTTGATTAATGGGATCACATCATTAGAGAATGATGTGATTGACTTGACTCATTCTGTTAGCTTAGCATAATGATCGTTTAGTTTGTTGCTACTGCTTTGTTCATGACTTATACATGTTCCTCTGACTATGAGATTATGCAACTCCCGAATACCGGAGGAACACTTTGTGTGCTACCAAACGTCACAACGTAACTGGGTGATTATAAAGGTGCTCTACATGTGTCTCCGATGGTACTTGTTGAGTTGGCATAGATCGAGATTAGGATTTGTCACTCCGATTGTCGGAGAGGTATCTCTGGGCCCTCTCGGTAATGCACATCACTATAAGCCTTGCAATCAATGCAACTAATGAGTTAGTTGCGGGATGATGTATTACGGAACGAGTAAAGAGACTTTCCGGTAACAAGATTGAACTAGGTATTGAGATACCGACGATCGAATCTCGGGCAAGTAACATACCAATGACAAAGGGAACAACGTATACCGTTATGCGGTTTGACCGATAAAGATCTGCATAGAATATGTAGGAGCCAATATGAGCATCCAGGTTCCGCATTGGTTATTGACCGGAGACATGTCTCCATCATGTCTACATAGTTCTCGAACCCGTAGGGTCCGTACGCTTAACGTTCGGTGACGATCGATATTATGAGTTTATGTGTTTTGATGTACCGAAGGTTGTTTGGAGTCCCGAATGAGATCAGGGACATGACGAGGAGTCTCGAAATGATCGAGCCGTAAAGATCGATATATTGGAAGGCTATATTCGGACATCGGAAAGGTTCCGAGTGATCCGGGTATTTTTCGGAGTACCGGGGGAGTTACGGGAATACGGGAGTACATATGGGCCTTAGTGGGCTTTAAGGGAAAAAGAGGAGAAGCCACGAGGGCTGGCCACGCGCCCCCCATGGGCCTAGTCCGAATTGGACTAGGGGAGGGGCTGTGCCCCCTCTTTCCTTCTCCTCCCCTTCTCCTTCCTCCCCCCTCCTAGTAGGACTAGGAAAGGAGGAATCCTACTCCTACTAGGAGGATTCCTCCCCCCTTTGGCGCGCCTAGAGAGGCCGGCCGGCCTCCCCTCCCTCCTTTATATATGTGGGGAGGGGGCACCCTAGGACACACAAGTTGATCTATTGATCTATTCCAGTCGTCTGCGGTGCCCCCCTCCACCATAATCCACCTCGATTATATCGTAGCGGTGCTTAGGCGAAGCCCTGCATCGGTAGCATCATCATCACCGCCATCATGCCATCGTGTTGACGAAACTCTCCCGTGAATCTCTGCTGGATCGGAGTTCGTGGGACATCATCAAGCTGAACGTGTGCTGAACTCGGAAGTGCCGTGCGCTCGGTACTTGGATCGGTCGGATCGTGAAGACGTACGACTACATCAACCGTGTTGTGCTAACGCTTCCGCTTTCGGTCTATGAGGGTACGTGGACACACTATCCCCTCTCATTGCTATGCATCACCATGATCATGTGTGTGCGTAGGAAAATTTTAAAATTACTGCGTTCCCCAACAAAGGCCTACTTTTAATAGAGAACCAGAACAAAGCATTAACACATAGGGAATACATGAACTACTCATACTACGGTAATCACTGAAAAGTATCCCAAATTGTTGTCACCTTGGGGTATGCGGATCATAACACATAACAGGTACATACAGCTTGCAAGATAGGATCAAGAACTCAAATATATTCATGGAAACATAAAGGGTTTAGATATGAAATCATGGCACTCGGGCCCTAGTGACAAGCATTAAGCATAGCAAAGTCATAGTAACATCAATCTCATAACAGATTGAACACTAGGGATCAAGCCCTAACAAATTGACTCGATTACATTACAAATATCATCCAACTCCACCGTCCAGCAAGCCTACGAAGGAATTACTCACTCCTGGTGGTGAGCATCATGGAATTGTTGATGGAGAAGGGTTGATTATGACGACAGCGATGAATTCCACCCCCCGGAGCCCCGAACGGACTCCAGATCAGCCCTCCCGATGAAGAACAGGAGGTGGCGGCGGCTCCATATTGTAAAATGTGATGATTCCTTCTCTCTATTTTTTCACTACGAGACGGTACTTATGGAGTTGGACTTAGGGTTGCTAGAGGCTTTAGGGGCCCACTAGCTCACCGGGCGCACCTTGGGGAGTGTGGACACACCCCCTGAGCTTGTGGCTCCTGGGTGGCCCCCTTCGGTAGTTCTCTTCGCCAGTATTTTTTATATATTTTGGAAATATTCTCCGTAAACTTCCAGCCCAATCCGAGAACTTTTATTTCTGCACAAAAATAACACCATGGCAATTCTACTGAAAACAATATTAGTCCGAGTTAGTTCCATTCAAATCATGAAATTAGGGTCCAAAACAAGAGCAAAAGTGTTTGGAAATGTAGATTCGTTTGGGACGTATCAACTCCCCCAAGCTTAAGTCGTTGCTTGTCCTCAAGCAATTCAGTTGACAAAATGAAAGTGATAAAGAAAACTTTTACAAACTCATTTTGTTCTTGTTGTTGTATATATATGCTTAACTACCATTCAAGTTTATAGCAAAGATTATGAACTAACCATGTGCATGATAACACTTAGGTCTCACATTTACTCATATTAATAACATAAGCAACTAGCGAGCAATAATAAGATATCTCGGATGCCAACAATTTGTCAAAACAATCATGATATAATATGATAACATGGTATCTCGCTAGCCCTTTCTGAGACCACAAAACATAAATGTAGAGCACCTCTGAAGTTCAAGCAACAACTGAACATTGTAATTCATGGTAGAAGAGATCCAGTCATGTCACACCCAACACTAACTAAGTCATGTCACACCCAACATCAACTATACTCAATGCATAAGAATGACTAGTGCTCTCCAATTGGTGTTTGCATGAGAAAGTGATGACTCAACAATAAAAGCAAATAACATAAAAGTAAATAGATAGGCCCTTCTTAGAGGGAAAGCATGGATTTGTAGCGATGCCAGAGTTTGAAGCTTAAAATAGAGATGAACCTAATTTTGTGAGGTGTACTTTTCCTGACAATGTTACGACCGAGGATTTTCAATATCTTCCATGCTAAACACATTATTGACGGTTCCAAGCGGAAAGGTAAAGTTTACTCCCCCTCAACCATCAAACACAAGCCATGGTTAGGCGACTTCACGGGTGCCCTTCATACCAACAACTTTGCGGGGGGGGGGGGGGGGGGGGTCATTTTGATTATAGGACTGGGCATCCCAATTACCAACCTCTCTTGTGCCATGACAAGTGAATAAACACCCATCATGAGAATAACCCGCTTAGCATGTAAGATACTGACCGCCCCCTGTCGCTCCATGAGCGGTACAGGCACACAAAACAGATGATTATTTGAATGACTAAAGGTGGCACATGCAAATTTATTTGGAACGGTGGAGTAGTACCGCATATAGGTAGATATAGTGGACTCATCTGGAACAACTTTGGGTTTACAGAGTTGGATGCACAAGCAGTATTCCCGCTTAGTAGAAGTAGAGGCTAGCAAATAGATTGAGAAGTGACCAACTAGAGAGCAAAAACGGTCATAATCATGCATTGAGAATAATTAACATTGAATACGAGCATGAGTAGGATATAAACATCATAAACATAAATATCGTGGAGGCTTTGGTGGTTTTGAATCAACCACATGTGTGAACATGTGCCAAGTCAAGCCACTCGAGTTATTCAGAGGAGGATACCATACTATCATACTACATCATAACCATTTTAATGCATGTTGACACTCAAGTTGTTTAAGCATGGCATGAGCAACTATAATCTCTGATTGTCATCACAAACATGTTTACTCATAATATGCTGAATCAAGAACGATGAGCTAAACATATTTACAAAAAACAAAAACAAGAATAGTTCATACCAGTTTTCCTTCACCTCAATCACTTCATCAGCTCATCATCATTATTGCGTTTCACTTGCATGGCCGAATGATGTGAAATAATAATAGTGCAAGTGTGTCGTGGACTAAGCTGGATCTGCAAACATTTTATTCAAAGGAGAAGACAAGGTAATATTGGCTCTTTGTTAGATCAACAATAATGCATATGAGATCCACCCAACATTCTCATTGTGGTCTTCTCCTTATGACGACTCAAAGAAATGAAAAGAATTTCAGAGAAACACACTGAAATATTTTTTGGAGTTTTTGGTTTTTTCTAAAAAAAGCACCCTAACGAAGGAAAACAAAAACGAGAGAAACAATTTGCACGGGAAAGCTCCCAACAAACAAAAGAAGAACAATAAATATTTTTGGGTTTATTTTAGATACTAGAAACTAACTAAACAAGAAAGAATACCTAAAAAGAAGTGAGATATCTTTGGACTTTCAAAGTTTTTCAAACACACAAGAAGAAAAAGAAAATAAAACTAACATGGATATACAATGAAAGAGGATGAACACCGACAATCTAGAATGAATGTGTGGTACATGAATGTAATGTCGGTGAGAAATGCGTACTCCCCCAAACTTAGACTTTTGGCATAAATTGGCCTACGGCCATGGGTCGAAGTGGCCACCCCCTGGGTAATATCGGGGCTCCTGAGGCTCCCACTAATAGATAGGATCCTGAGGCTCCCACTGATAAACAAACTCTGGGGCCGGCTCTGGCTCAGATGCTGGCTCAGGTGCTGGAGGTTGTGTCAGGCCCCAATAAGCATAAATGTCCTCCGGCATAATGGTGTACTTGCATGAAGAAAGGCCGAACAAAGAAGGTGCAGGCAGGATAATAATCTCACGAGTGTCCTAACTGAACACCAAGTTATACTGAAATCGCCTAGGGCCACTGTCAATAAAACTGCGTTCAACCATACTAGCATAATCAAGATATCTAATGGGTAAAAGCTTCTCTTCCGCCTCGTCATGCCTAATAGGAATCTCAAAATATTTAGCGTGGTGGGAAGCATAAATACCACCATAAACAACGCCCTTGGAATGGTTTGTGTCTAAACATGGAGCAATCATATCACCCAAACTAAAAGTTCTATTATGATAAAGAGCATGTCGCAAAATAGCAAGATCGGGTAAGCTGAGCGTTCCACTCTCTCACCGTCCAGTCAAACACCTTCCGGCAAATAATGAGTAGTAGAACAAAATGAAAAAATGTAAACTAGCAACCCTAGCCTCTGAAACTCCTCTCGACAACCCCACAGTTACTTCGGATATAAAATCTGCAACGTCCCCAGGATGTGGCTCAAGGGGTGTGTCCTCGTTAGGAATCAGGCAAACTTCACAAAATTCCTCCAATGTCATCTCTCTAGGCACATCATATAAATGAAATGACATTGTGTGTATATCTCTCCTAGTATATGAAAATAGAAGTTTTGCACGAAGGTATTAGTAAGGAGGAGATATTGGTCACACTTATCTTCAAGGAAGGAAATGATGCCGGCATTGTTCGTCAAATAATAGAAATCCACAAAAATTCTTGCATCCCTCAAAAACGTGTCACACGGCCACTCGCGCAGTCGCACCTTGGCCGCATGAGGAAGAGTGTACTTGGGCTTTGGGGCTTCCTTAGGACCCCGCTCGAAGAACCTCCCAACCTCCACTTGAGAATTTATTTTGCTCTGAAAATTTCTGAAATTTTTAATACCTCAAAATATAAGTGAACAAAACTTAACAAAATTGATAGCAACTACTCCCACAAGTTTGTAGAGCCTATATCGTACATCAAAACTACTTTGAACCATATAAATTCAACATGCAAACTGAAAAGCATGTTCACCGCAAGAACAAAAATTTGCAGAGTATAAAGAACTAGAACCATAACTAATTGGACCATCAAAGAAGTCACATACCGAGGAGTAATCCCCCAAAATAGTTTCGAAAACGAAGCTCCGAGTAAGGAGATCGAAAATCATAGAATAATGAGCAAGAACACGGGTTTGAAAGCTGTAGTGATTTTTTCGAAGAAAGAAGGTAATGGGTTGGTACACTAAGTGAGGGGCCCCATGTGGGTCCCACAAGCCCACTAGGAGCACCCGGGGGGCGGGCGCGCCCTATGAGCTTGTGGCTCACAGATACATCCCCATGGCAAAAATACTTACTACATATGGTCTTGTGTTAATTTTCTGTTTTGGCACACATAGTAAGTTTTGGGCATTTTTTTGGTTACTTTTTTTTGTAAACATGTAATTGTTTTGGACCAGGAGGCCCATGAAGGTCATTGTTGGCGTCAGGTGTTCGGGGCGTAAGGTGATCCTATCTTTCGTTCGAGGGGAAGTTACACACCGGAACTGTGAAGATCGAATGTCTGGTGGATACCGTCGTCCATTTTTAAACTATGTAATATTTGGGATGACATACTATTGTTTTTTTAACACAGTACAGACACAAGCGCTCATATACACGCGCATACACTCGCCTTTATGAAGACACATACACACATCCTACTCTTACGAGTACCTTCGAAATACTGAGCCGGCATATCATCTTAAAATTTACGAAGCCACCATAGGCAATCTAGAAATTAATGCGAACACCGGGACTTGAACCCTGGTGAACTAGGAATACCACAGTCCCTCTAACCATCCAACCACAGGTTGGTTCGCCATGACATGTTATTCTTTTTTTTAATATTAATACAGACACAGCTCATCAGGATTCAAATTCTGGTGCTCGCATTTATTCCTAAATTTATGTCATGATTTTCACAGTCCCTCTTTTTTTTGCGGGTAGAAATTTGTATTACTCATCCATCAAAGTCCTTACAATCAATCGCAGCTAGTTCCAAAGCCTTAGGAGAACCAGAACCTAACCAAGTCATGGTTCTACCCTCACTACGAGCAAATTTAGCTAAGCTATCACTAACTTTATTTTGACTACGACTTACATGAGTAATACAATTTTCACGTAGAGACATAAGATATCTAATCTCCTTGATGATGGACGAATATAAGGATCTGTTAACCTCTGAAGCCTGGATCAATTTCACTGCAATTATAGAATCCATGTCGATCTGCACTGGTAGCTCACTTCTATGGATAGAGAAAGATAAACCTTCCATGCATGCACATAATTCAGCTTCAAGTGCATCCCGGCAAGAAAATAACTGCCTACAAGAAGAGAAGATGATGGCTCCCTTGTTGTCTCTTAACACCATTCCGACACTGGCCAATCTATCAACATGAAATGAACCATCAGTACACAACTTAACCCAGCCGGGCTTAGAAGCAGTTCACTTGGGGTCTGCTACGACCATTACCGCATGTGGCTGAACTGGAGTATATGTTATAATTAACTTCCCTTTGCTAGGTTGGTTCGCATGACATGCTATTCTATATGTGTGTTTTATGTACTTCCTCTGTAAAGAAACATATAAGAGCGACGATCTAAATGTTTTTTATATTACTTTACGAAAGGGGGAACTTATTATATATATTTTTAAATACTGCAAACGGAAAGAGGCCGACGGGTAACCGGCGAGAAAAAAAGGATAGGCCTGCGACGACTTTAAGAGCATCTTCAGCCGCGGCCCCAAGAAGGTCCCTCAGGCGATTTTTCAGGCGCCGGCGCCAAAAAATCGATCCAGTTGTGCCCCCAAGGGTTCAGTTTTCGCCGGCCCGGGTCGAAATTGGCGTCGCGGACCCAACCCAAACCCGGTGCGTTGGGGTCGCTCGGGGGCACCGGGCGAATTGTTTTTGGCACGAAGAGCCACGGGCCAGCCGCGTCAGCGACTCGACTCTCTTCTCGCCGCTTCGTCATCCTCATCGCCTCGTTTTCCGCGGCGAATCAATGCCAAAGCTGCGCGCTGCCGCACTGGTCAGCCTCCATTGATGCCTCACGGGCGGCGCAGTGAAGGCCGGGCGACGCGTATCCCCTCGCCCGCCACGCCACCATGCCACGCGTAACGCGCCGGCCAAGCCTACCACGCGGCGCCTCCGCCTATATAAGCCGACCACCAGCGCGCCGGAGACACGCACAGATACTCCACCACCGACGCGTCCATTTCTCCCCCTTCCTCCTCTCGCCGTCTCCAGTTCAAAAGAATGGCCGAGCGGTTCCCAGGCGACGGCGCGGCGGCGAATGGCTTTGGGCGCCGCCATCTTCACGAGGACGAGGCTCGCCTCCTTTTCGAGACCGAGTATCCGGTACCGCCGGACATGCGGGTGCCCGGGGCTTGGAGGATCAGCGCCAGCGGCGTGCCGGTGCCACCACCACCCACCGGGGCGGCGCGGCGTGCGGAGATCGCACGTATCCGCGCGTCTCTACCGCGGGCGACAAGGGAGGGGCCACGCTACGTCCCCAATAACCCGCTCTAGGAGCCCTACTTCCGCCGCCATCACGCCGAGCAGCTCGAGACCACCAACGGCGTCGTGCCCTCCGGTAGGCTCAATTCCGAAGGTCGGGGCCGGTGGTGGGGCATGCCCGGCCGCACGTTGGAGGCCGTCCTCGAGTACATCGAGGGCGGCAACACGCCGCGCCTCGAGTACCCCGCTCCCCCGTCCTTCTCACGCCGCCGTGAGAGCTCCTGGACGCCGAGGCGCATGGAGCGGCCCGGGGCATCCTCCACCTCATCCGTCCGCTCGTCGGGCTCTCCCTGCCTCCGCCCCGTCAAGCCGGAGCCCCAGGACATGCCTGTCAGCGCGCGCACCCGCCGCTCCGGCGTCCGCATTAGCGACTCCCCCCCCCCCTCTCCGGCCGCTTCATCCTCGTCGAGCCCAAGCCGGAGCCCGGCCTCCCTGCGGAGTACGAGGAGATAGCCCGACGCGGCTTCTCCGACGAGGACGCCCTGCAGTGGGCGCGGGACGACTACCTCCGCGACGAGATGGTCCGACAGCGCCGGGCCCTGGAGGAGATCGCCGCCCGCAAGCGTGGGCGCGAGGACGCGCACGGCATCGTGATCCTCGACAGCGACGACGACGAGGACGCCCCCGGACCGTCCAACCCGCCGCGCCAACCGGGGGAGGGATGCAGCAGGGACGGCGGCGGCCGGCGGAGGCGGGGACGCCGCCGCCGCCGCCGACGACGACGACGGCGACGGCGGCGACTACACGCGGTTCTACCTCCTCCTCGGCATGTAGAACTGCAAAGGCGGGCGGCGGGCGACGGGGAGCGGCGATGGAGACAGCGGGGACAGCCCGTAGTAGTTTTTCTCTTTTTTTGTAAAATATGTTTAAATTTGAACGAATTCACCGATATTTACGTTAAATTTAAGCCGTGTTTGCGTTGTATTTATTTTTTTTTTAAACGTGGGCGTCACGACTGGGAGCAATACGCCCCCAGTGCGCGGTTTAGCGCCGGTGCGCTTTCAGGAACAATTTTTAGTTTTTCTTGAGGGGCCCACAGCTGAAGATGCTCTAATGCCCATGGTTGCTGCTTGGAGGCAAGTCCAACGCTGTCAGAGCGAGGCCACGACCGGACAGGGCGCCCGGGCGCAGTCCAGCGCTACTCGATTGCGAAATGATTCGGCGCCCCGCCCCCACGGCGACGGGAGCGCAGGAGCCGCAAGCCTGGAAACGACGCGAGGTTTGTAGAGAACCGAGGAGGAGCAGTGAGCCTGCCTAGCCAGCAGCAGCATCTAGCCCTGGAGACTTTCCACGTCGAGATCCGTGCACCCGGAAAAGCTCCTTTTTCCCCAAGCTGAGGCGCTGCTGCGCACCATAAATTCCCATAACTCACGGGGACGCTGCCTCTGGCGCCGGTTTGAATGCGACGCATGCAAGACGATGCCGACGCGATTGATGCTCCGGTACGTAGTCCAGTCTCTACTACTAGTAGCATCAACGGCGCCACCAACCAGGCAGCCAGTCAGTGATGGTCTGATGGAGTGGTACGTATTGCACTGCGTGCACAGTACTCCTTCGTTCGTTGTCTACGCGCGGCTCACCCTGCCCGTATGCATGGTACTCCCTTCGTCTGAATCTAAAACTAAAATATATCTAAATTTATTTATTTATTTATTTTGATGACAAGTATTTCTGAACGAAGAGAGTACTAGGTTTAGGACATCAGCACCAGCAATTTCTTCTCTCACAGTAACCAATTTTCTGAAACACGGTCTCTTAAAGTCTGATTCATTAAAAAAGGTCGAATAGAGTTGCCCACTAAATTAACCAAAAACCGGGTGAAACCCACCACTCACCCTGTGCGTTCGGTTTATTCGGTTTACATGGTTCGATTTATACGGTTTTTCAGTTTGTATGGTATTAATACTTTGGTAAATATGGTATGAAATTAAAATACGGTTCGGTTTCGGTATATACCAAATTATTTCGATATGGTTTCGGTATATACCATAAAAACCAAAGTTGACGCAAATTTGGAAATGACGTAATAATAATTAGCAAATTTATGAATCAAAACACATACTATTCTACACAAATAGTATATGACTATATATATAAATATATATGCATGCATTGATTCATCTGTTGATGGTTATGGACGTGCTTAGCATTTTAAAAATAGAAAAATGACTATGTTACAAGAAAAAATACGTGCTTAGTAGTGCATTTGGCTCATGTAGAAGAAAATGACAACTTGTATGGTTGCTCATCTCAAGAAATATAAATTTATTTTTTACTTTGGTTTATTCGGTTAACCGTTCAGTTTTCCGGTATATACCATAAAAACCAAGTTCAAATCGGTATGAAAAGTTCATACCATAACGAAACCAGAAACCATAAAAACCATAAAATTGGTTCAGTTCGGTTTATTTTCGGTATGATTTTTCGGTCCGGTTTTTAAATGCACAGAGTGACCCACCACAATATGTTCGTAAAAACAAGAAACAAAGGACGACCTGGCAACCCACACAAGAACACACACACACCGTCGAGAGAAAAGCACCGTCGAGGTTGCAATCTGGTATCATCGTCATCACTCCTCCGCGAGGGCAACTCCGACTCCACCTTCAACGACCATCGATAAAGCCCTCACCGCTCAAGCGCCGAGGCCTGCGCCGGTCGATGCCAACAATCCACCACAAGCATCGACCAATGGGAGATGGTAGTTTGGGTTATATTCAACCGGTTTGGATGGCACTCGCATAATAGGATAGAAGTCTAGGAAGCTTATCCTTCTTTTATCATACCGGTTATTCTTGTCCGCATATATTTTTCCTTATTTCTTTTTGCTCTGTTTGCGGGCTGTAAGACTTTTATAACGATACTTTCTAGATTATTAATAAGATGGCCGCATGCATCATCATAATGCAGAGGCCGGGGGCATGCCTCCATTTCTAAAAAAAAGCATGCGTCGACGACCAGACAGCTTCGACTCTGTCGACAAGCATTGCAGGGGAAAAGCACGGCGTAGCAAAATACTAGAAGGGCAAATATCAGCATGCACCCGTCTTTCACGTACCAGTTACTTACCACGGGTAGCTGGCATTGCCGCGGCGGCACAACTTGAATGCAAATATCCAAATATGTATCGGCAGAATCAACAATCTTTCAGTTTAGGAGCTACTGATCCCATTTAATTAGTTGGCACTTCAGTGATAAGACAAGGAGGATTTCATATTTACGGCAGTACACCAGTAGCCATTTCCCCCCTACAATCCTAAAGTACAACGTTTTCTTTTCTTGCAGAGAATGGCCGTGACACCCTCCAGGAAAGTTCAAGTTCGAAGCGGGAGTTTATAGAATTTTCTGGAAATAAAAAGAAATCATACATGCTCGCTGGGCTTGGGCCAGAACAAATTTAGCCCACATTCTGCTTGCCCACCGGCCCGGCTATGCACATGCCAGGAGGTCACGTGCGTTGTCTCGAAAAAAAAGGAGGTCACGTGCGATGCACATGCCAGTAAAACGCAACGCGTGCCGCATCGAAACGAATGGGGTTTTTATCGCGAGACGAACGGACACGAACGAACGCGCCCCCTCCCTCCCTCTTCACCCTCCACCGACGATGGCCCTGCCGGCTGCCAAGGCGGCGCCGGCGACGCCTTTCTCGTCGCAGCCGCACGGCGGAGGCATCCTCCTCCGGCGACCTTCGTCACCGCCGCCGCCCGCCGCGGCGCTGCGCCTCGGACCCCTCTTCTGGCCGTGGCAAAAGGTCCCGACACGCCAGCTCTCCTACACATGTCTCCAGCATATTATACCGTTCGGAATGCGGCGATTTCACATCAATTTTGCATGAATTTCATAGCGACGACCTCGAGTCGCGCAACCATCGGAGCACTTCCCCTGTTTTTGATAAACTTGCAGTCTTGCTTATCCAGAATTCCAGAGCCTTAAACTATAGTAGCACTAGCGCCGTGAACTGTGAAGCAGGCATGCAGGGCTTGGTGCAGTTTTTGACACAGCATCAGACTATCGACACAACATTGAATGGTTACACAGCACCCTCTCTTCCACACTGCGTTGCCGATTTCACGACATGACATGAGCTGTGCTGAACCTACAGTACAGTACAGCTCGCCATCAAAGAACATGGCGAGTAGATGAGACACGAGGACAACCGTCTGAACTCGCACACACCCACACTTGTTCACGAGGCAGGAACGCGATTAGATTAGCAGTAGCAGTAGCAGTACTTTAATCTGTGGTGTCCCAGGGGCTGCGGATCAAACGGAAAAAAGCCCCTGTTCGTTTGGTTCAGAGTTATTGTCGATATGCATTCTGATTCTGCCGTTCCTCTTTACCGAAGCCGTGCACGGCGACCCAAAAGTTCCACATCGCGTGAGAACGGGTTAGAGGCTTGACAGAAGGTTGCTGTTGCTGTGCTTATTTTAACTCTAGGTGGGTGAAAAGCTACTGACATAGCGTCTCTAGTAAAATTGGTTGATAGCACCTCTAAAGAAAAGGAGAAAAAGGGTTGGTTGATTCATCAGGCCATCGTCAAAACAGGCAGAGGGTTAGTTGACCTGATTAGCTTTTATCCCTCTTCCACAAAGTCCTGATGGACTAGTGAAACATTGAACTCTTAACAAGTGCAGCGTCCAGAAATCTGTAAAGCCAACTCGCTAATTGTTCATCTTTGTATGCTCACATGACAGTCTGAACCATAACATGCAACGCAATCTTCAGAAAGAAAATGAGGACTGTACAATTAGTACGTTAGGTTATCAACTCTTGTTCACTGAATTCTGCTCAAGGTAACATTGCTGTTTCACAAATGTAGGTGAAAGTTGGGCCCCTTTCAGTTTCCCCCATGGGTTTTGGAACATGGGCTTGGGGCAACCAGCTGCTCTGGGGCTACCAGGAAAGCATGGATAGTGAACTGCAGGAGTGTTTCAATTTGGCTCTGAAGAATGGCATAAACCTTTTCGACACCGCCGACTCTTATGGAACTGGGAAGTTGAATGGCCAAAGCGAAAGGCTGCTCGGAAAATTTATCCGCGAGTGCCAAGGTTTGGATTGTTGGATAGCATAATTTGCTTAAAATGAATTCAGCAACCGTGAACCGATACTTGTTCTATCATTTGTATGGCTTAAAATTTATGACACTTTCTATGCCCTTGTATTGTCACAGGGCCAATAAAGTCTCCAGATGATGTGATTATCGCAACTAAGTTTGCCGCGTATCCTTGGCGACTAACGTCAGGCCAGTTTGTCAACGCCTGCAAGTACTCCTCCAATTTGTGTGCTTAATGTACATCAGCCATATTTCCTTTTGTTCAATCCATTCAATGGATTCGTGCAGAAACATATAGCTCAGACGGAGCATATCTGAGAAGTTGCATTACCATGAGCTTCTAATCACCTTGCGGAGTGCCTCTTTTGCAGGTCATCATTAGAAAGGTTACAGATCGATCGGCTCGGAATAGGGCAGCTGCATTGGTCTACTGCTAACTATGCACCTCTGCAGGAGCGCGCTCTCTGGGACGGTCTAGTTGAAATGTATGACAAGGTTGCCATTTTTTCAGACAAATCATATCATGCCATCGATATAAGTTTCTGAATTCCTTCCTACATATGTATGATTTGACTATCATTTCTTCAGACACATAACTGGCCAAAGTTTCTGAATTATGATTTGTGCAGTGCACACGCCATGCTATGTTTCCTATCATTCATTTGACTGGAAGTTTGTGGCGTTTTCAGGGTCTTGTCCGAGCCGTGGGTGTGAGCAATTATGGGCCGAAGCAGCTTGTGAAGATCCACAGCTACCTAGCATCCAGAGGTGTCCCCCTGAGCTCAGCTCAGGTTAGCTGCGAGAAAATGGCCGGCCGTGCATCTTCGGCCTATTGGGCCTAACTATACTTCTCATTCAGTGTAGTTATGCCTCAAACTTACTGTAAATGCAGGTGCAGTTCTCGCTGCTGAGCATGGGAGATGAGCAGATAGAGCTGAAAACCGTGTGCGATTCCCTGGGTGTTCGGCTAATCGCTTATAGCCCTCTTGGGTTGGGCATGCTCACCGGGAAATATGACGCCTCTAACCTTCCAAATGGGCCAAGGTAATGGCCGATGGGGGACGAGCGAATATGCGCCGTTTCCCTTTTCTGAATTTGCATTGCAGTTCATGAGTGTATGTTCTTCTCTTTCTCAACATATCCTGCAATGCAGATCTGTGTTGTTCCGGCAGATTCTTCCTGGGCTGGAATCCCTGCTGTCTTGCTTGAAGAGTATTGCCGACCGAAAGGGCAAAACCATGTCCCAGGTACGTGTTTTCCTAAGTGCAGAACGACTTTGGAGTGACCCAAATTAAGGGATCTGTCACAGCAAGTGGTCTTTTTTTTACATAGTAAGTGCAGAGTTCCTGAAACTTGGCTTTACCCTGCCAGAATATGTTAGGAAACCATGTGCATGCCGTAATTTGACATCTGGTTTTTTCTTTCAATCAAGGAGCTTTATTAAACACTAAGAAGGATTACAATCATACTGTAAAACATCAGTAAGAAAAGCAGGAATGAAGTCTATCATAAGGCATCTCCTTCTAGTGCTGCTAGCCTGTTTTGCACATCTCTGAGCTGCCTCATTGGCTTCCCTACGACTACGGGCATAACTCAACACAGCTACCAAAAGCTCCTCCAAATTCTTGAATCTCTATGAAAATTGCAGCTTCTTTTTCTCGTTTGCTAACAATAGCTTTGCACCAGCTACGGTATGTCTGGGACGTGCGCATGCAGCTAGGAATGTGAGGCGGTTTAGGCTGCAGATGGGCACAGGCATTAGTCGGCAAGATCAAGCCCATCCCACTTAGGCCCTGTTGGCTTCGAATCACATGTAGATTAGCTTCACTCGCAGAATTTGCTTTACCACTCAAGTACGCTTGGACGTGCTTCTGGCAATTGCATTGAAAAGGGTCTGAATCTAGATTCAGCTTCACTGTCAAAGATGATTACAAATAATTGTTTGTTTCAATTTCTATTTTTGCCTACAAAAATCTGCTGCCTAAAGTTGAAACAAACAGGGCCTTAAAATGTTCCATGGGATCTCACGGTTAAGGCCAAAATTTAGTGGGTTCTTCTACGGGAAAACTTTGTTTTTTGCCACTCTAGTTTTTGCCTACTTTGCATATGCCACTCTAGAATTTGAGATATCACTTTTGCCACTTTTAGTTTTTGACAATACATCACAAATGCCATTCCGTAGCAAAAGCAATAACTTTTCATTTCACTTTTGCCACTCTTAAATTTTGACAATGTATCACAATTGCCACTCTAAAATTATTGCTTTTGCCACAGAATGGCAATTGTGATGTATTGTCAAAAACTAAGAGTGACAAAAGTAAAATATCAAATTGTAGAGTGACATAAATAAAGTTGGCAAAAACTAGAGTGACAAAAACAAAGTTTTCCCCTCAGACCACCGGAGCCCATCTGTCCAACACGTATCAGCCACTTGACAGGCTCCCATGGCCTACTCGGTACATGTTGTGTATCGCTCCATGCGAGCAACAAGCCTTAAGTCACTTGGTTGCCAGGTCGCTTACCTAGCTGCTAAAAAATTCAAATATATTCTTGTTTTCGAATATTGGTTGGATTTTTTAATGTTTCATTTTCAAACTTTGTTCATAAATTCAAAACAATTGGGTTAAAAATGTGTTTCCAAATATTGTTTTGAAATTTCCACTGTATAAAATAATATACTATAAATTCAAAAACGTGTTCATGTTTTCAAGAATTGTTTGGAATTTCAAAAAACTTCCCTGTTTAGAAAAATCACAAATTCCAAAAAATTAGGCATTTTCCAAAAAATGTTCCCATTATAAAAAAGGTTATGAGATTTCAGGAAAAAAAGTTCATCGGTTAGAAAATAGATAGGCGCGATACAACCGACAAGGTTTTGCACTGCCAACAAGCGAGGCTTCCTTGAAGGAATCACCGTACTCAGATGGCCACATGGGGCGTGTTTGGTTGCCGTAGGTCTACAATAGCTGCATTAAATAGCCTTCTCAACTCAGTATGGCTATGCAAATGCAGCCTCAAATGCTCCATCTGCAAGTTGTTTGGTTGCTTGCATGCCCTCTTGCCGGCATGGGCTGAACCACATTGCTTGGTGTTTGGTTGTCCTGCATGTAAGTGGACAAATCCAAGGCATGGTGTTTGGTTGTATGCAACGCCTGATGTGTGGTAACCTCTTTGGCTAGTTGGTGAGGTTACCAGCACACTTCGGCACAATCATGTACCACACATCATAAGCAGAGTAGAGTATAAACAGAGCATCAACTACTTAACAGCATAGTTCAGATAACATAGTACCACACATCATAACGATAGTTCAAACAGTTCAACGCATAAACCATAAAGCAGACTCGATGGTACTTAGGAAGGAGGTGCCCCGGCCCTAGTCCCTGTCGGCGAAGGCTTCGTCGTGCTTTCCGCACTTGTTTACCACCTCAATGCCATCGTCATCGAAGATGATGACCTTGAGGCTGTCGGGAGTCAGGAGCTTGAACGTCACCATGTAGCCGATCTTGATCTGATGAACGGCGGCGTAGGTGGCCCAACCCTGATCCAGGGTCACCCTGCCGTTCATCAGCTTCATTGTCACCCTCCAGGAGCAGCCGGTGTTGTTCCTTGGCTTGAACTCCGTTGGCACCGCGACGAAGTGCTTGGGGAAGTCCAGAGGCAATGGGGATGCACTCAAGCTTTGGTGCAAGGATGACCTTGCAGAAGTGAGTTGGGCCACCCTCCTCATGGTAGTGGCCGTAGTTGCGGCGCTTGCTGCTGAGGGGCTCCTCCATGCGCTCGTCGTCGCCAACCATTGGCGTCTTCGGTTCTTCCTTGGCGGTGGGCGGCAGCACCACCTCGGGCATTGGATGAACCGGCTCCTTCCCCTTCTTGTCAACGGTCGGGAGCACCTCCGTGCCCATCTCATTGCTTTCCTCGATCTGCACATAATTCATGGACTCAGACACAACACAGAGTTCATGGCTTATTGAAGAGCATGTAGTTAAAATGACATGAGTGTCACTCTGCCTCCTCGCCATCGCGCCTATATTTACTCACCCTGACCACCACTACTTACCCACCCCCTCTCTTCTCTCACTATCAACCTTCCTCCTCTCCATCGCCATGAGCTCCAACTCCAACACCAACCCCTTCCCTTGGGGTATTGGCTGGAGGGCCTTCTTCCTCGGATGGTCGGCTAGTGACCACACCAAGTTTGAGAACACCATGGAGGTGTGCTCGAACTTCGGCTCCATGCCTGACATGCAGAAGGAATCTGATGCAGTGCTCATGAGGGCCATTGCACAAGACTTGAACACGCTGATTCCTAACCTAGCGAAGGGCGCGATGGCAGTCAACATCATTCGTTGGGTCATGAATCAGGCCATCTCCGACGACGCTAAACAGAGGAAGAGGTGGTCCAAGTACAAGAACTATTGGGCTCCTAATGACCGTCGTGCCGCAGTGTACTGGGAGACGACAATCGTGCCGCCGACGACCATTGGTGGGGAGCCTAAGGAAGAGTAAGAACCGGTGCAGATGCCAGTGAGGGCGCCGGAGCCAGGCCGTCGTACCTGGCAGATCGACCTCGACTCCGCCGAGGACGAAGACGACCCGCCGCCCCGCACGGCGATGGACAAGAAGATGAAGGCCAGCCACTCGACCCGCCACTCCGCACGCCTCAACGGCTGCCACGGTTAGCCCGTGTCTGTTGTGTACCCCAAATCCCCCAATCCCCCTTCTAATTCAACCGCATCTACCTCTATTCTGATCTTGCATGAACTAGTATGAACTCGTCTGAACTAGTATGAACTGCCATGCTTATCTACCTCTATTCCCCATTCCCCTCTCCGCCGTGGATTGAATCTACCGCCGGATCGAACGCGAAAAAGTAGTGCATGACGAACAGAAAAGTGCTTACCGACATTGCCGCGGGCCAGGTGATGATCCGCTCGCCAGTGATGGAGTCCGGTGGTCTTCTTGCTCTCTTCCGATCCGCCGCCGGCGGGGAGAGTGGGAGGGGGGGGGAGTGGGGAGAGGGAGCGGTGAGGGACGGTGAAGCTAATAACTGCCGGCGCTTCGGGAAGCGACACGGCTTCTCGAGTGTGACCGCGCGCGTGCAGCCGCCGCCGCCCACGGGCACTGCTCGGGCCTGGCTCCGGATAGACTGTCGATTCGAGCGTTCCCAGGGAGCCAGGCCCAGGAGTGCTTTAAACATCATGCCATACAGGCCCAACAGTGTATGCAGCTAGTCAAACATGCTGTTTTCTTTTCGCGCGGACCTGATTGGGCCTCACGCAGACAACCAAACACGCCCCAATTGAAGTCACGACCACCCGCGACGTTTTGCAGTGACAGTGTCTTTGCCCATGTTTTGTGGGATTGTACTTGCCCGCCAAGCCCACCTACGTATTGGGTGGGCTCCCCACTATTGGCCATGTCAGGATCATGTGGATTGAGGTGTGATTTCCACGGGCAGTCCCACGAGTAGCTTGAGAGATGGTCATGCTCTTGCGGTCTTGCCACGCTAAATTTTATTTTTGAAAAGAATGTATCCTCCATCCTCTGCATTGATTGATGCACATGCCGCATTTTTTCTATTTAAATATGCCAAGTAAAAGTCAAAACATCGACATTGAACAAATTGGCGAACATACCCGTTATCTCCAAAATTCCACCGCAAACCCGATGACATGTGACTGAATACGACAAGTACAGTACCGCTAGCTAGAGTTTTCAAGAAGAGATCTTCCCACGTTCGTCAATATATATGTCATACATATACAAATAAGAAGAAAAAAAATTGACACTGATAAACAAAGCTTGACACTTAACTGAACGCAGGTGGCTATAAACTGGTGCGTTTGCAAAGGCGCAATTCCGATTCCCGGCGTGAAGACAGTGAGGCACGTGGAGGACAACTTGGGCGCGCTCGGCTGGAGGCTGAGCCCTGATGAGATCTCAGAGCTGGAAGCCGCGGCGATGGAGTGCCCCAAGAAGATGGTTCAGAACATATTTCAGACCGCATGAGCAAACTGGAAACTGCAGTAACGCCAATATTAAACACGACAGCAACCTGAGACAAAGAGCAGAGAGATACCCTACGTTTTGTGCAGAAAAGAGACATGTTGCTTCCTCTTCTCTGCCTACTTCAGAGTTCAGTTCAGAAATTAAGAGTTCAGGGACATGCCATTGTGAATTCTGACTAGATATCTAGAGCTTTAGCTGATTGCTGAAACAGTATTCTGGTAAATGCAGAATCGAAGCGTGCGAGCGAAAAGAAAAATCGGAATGGCAGTTGACAAATCATCACTGACAGGAAATTACGCCAATTTATTCCGATAATACATGCATGATGCATCTTACAGTACGCTCTTCAAAGACTAATCAGGCGCGCTGCTTAACACACTGGCATGTCCGTCCATCTGATCAGGTCCAGATGGCGCTTAACCGTACTTACTTAGCTAGTAATGGTAGGAGTATATAATACATTACATGCCATGAGGCATCAGGGCTTGGTGGTTCACGCAAAGCCTCTCGGGTCGTCAGACGGGCTTGCCGTACTTGGCGGCGGCGGCGGGGGTGTCCTGCTGCTGCATGAGCGCGAGGGCGCGCTCGAACTGCGCCCAGCGCTGCTCCAAGGTGCCGTTGTAGCCGACGGACATGCGGATGAGGCCGGGGGAGATGCCGGCGCGGGCGCGGTCCTCCGGGTCCATCTCGCTGCTGGTGCTGTTGCCGGAGCAGGACATGAGGGTGTCGTAGAAGCCGAGGCTGACGGCCATGAGGCCGAACTGGGTGGTGTTCTGCAGGTGGTACATGAGGCGGTTGGCGCGCTCCTCGGTGCCCATGTTGAGGCACAGCATGCCGCCGGCGCCGTAGCCAGGGTTGCCCATGGCGCGCAGCCGGGCGTGGTGCGGGTGGTCGGAGAGGCCCGGGTAGGTGACGCGCAGGCCCTGGCGCCGCATCCGGGCCGCGAACTCGGCGGCGCGGCGCGAGTGCTCCTGCATCCGCAGCGGCAGGTGCGGGAGGCGCGCCGCCAGCTCGGACGCCACCTTGGCGTTCATCGTCGGGCCCAGCAGCATCAGCGCGCCGTCCTGCAGGTCCATCATGGAGTTCACCAGGCTCGCCGGCCCGCAGATCGCACCTGCAATCGTCAACACTTGTTAGTCACTACTACTTGCTGCAAGATTTCACATAGGTTGATCAATTAGATGCATGCAAGTTTGCGAGAGATCAGTTGTTTGTTTGGTTCGGTGTATCGCGCTAGGCACCAAAAGCGTAGCCACAAGAAACCATCGGCGCCGTGGAGCGATGCCATGGCAGGACTACTACGGACCAAAGAAAATGAATGCGTGGGGTGTGCACCGTTCACGGGCTGGCAATTATTACTGGCAAGAGGAACAGCTCGCTCGCTCGCGCAATGATCGACCAGATGGCGCGAAAACGCGCAAGGAGCCAAAGGAGGACGACCCCGTAGGGTGGCGTCGTCCATGGACCGTGGAGGGCTAGCAGGCAGCCGAGGCTCCATCATTCGCGTCCGGCCGCGAGACGATCGACGGTGGTGGTGGTGGCATGCGAGGGAGCGTACGCGTGCACGGCCAAAACGGGTTAGGTGGGACACCACACGCACTAGCTAGAGATAAGTAGCCGCTGCTGGCTACAGACGAGTACTCGTAGTACGTATACGTGTGTGGGTGAGCATCGCTGACTCATCGCTTCGTCCTTTTGGGCCTTGTCTGCACACGGGGGTGGCGAGTGGCGACCACCTTGCGTGGGGTGGAACAGTGAGAGGCGTCCGTGTCGAGAGCCTCTTTGCATATATACATGGTCCCGTAAAGTGATGGCCGGCCACCGGCAGTGAATTACCCGCTACTGAATTCTGCTTCTACAGTTAGGCATAAGTAATACTAGTACTAGTGTTATATGACGAACTATGTAAACTATGATTAAGATAATAAGATTGGTCATATCATAATGGTTTAGCGCGGGGTACCATTTTCTCCTAATTACTCATCGCTGTTCCATCATTTTCTTACGTATCATTTTCTCCTACTCCCTCCGTCCCATAATGTAAGACGTTTTTTAACACTACACTAGTGTCAAAAAAATGTTTTACATTATGAGACGGAGGGAGTAATAATTACTACTCATAGCCATCCCATCGTTATTCCAGACCGTTTTTTAAACATGGATATACTTTTCTTTTCTTTTTTTTTCTAGTAGTTGAACCTATACAGCCCCGGGATGTCCTTTTCCATTCGTCCCGTGTCTCAGGGCATTGCATGTGAGCTAGCACTGCTGCTTTGAGCGTAGCTTTCCCCACCATGCATGGTAGCACGTACAATATGTCTGGGTGTGTCAAGTGATGCTACTGCCGAAGTTTTTTCCTAACTTGCAGAACGAATGAGACGTCCGGATTACGATTGTTTCACGCCAGTTAAATAAGATGACGGTCGACTAAAAACGTGGGGTAGTTGCAATCCAAAATAAAAAACTAGGTACGTATGGACTTTGTCGAACTGACTTTTAAGTTGGGGAGATAGGCTTGCATGCGTGGGACTTTTAACCAGCATACGTGGGTCGTTCTACGCAACAGCTGTTGCCGTTCCTTGTCTTTGCATGCGTGCATGGAACATGCATGCAACATAACTTGGGAGTACTTCTTGGATGTGTGCGTCCTTACCAGCGATGATGTCGGCGCCGCCGCTGATGAACTTGGACACGCTGTGGACGACGATGTCGGCGCCGAGCCGCGCGGGCGAGACGACGACCGGGGTGAAGGTGTTGTCCACCACCAGCTTGGCCCCGGCCTCGTGCGCCACCCGCGCCAGCATCGGGATGTCGGCCACGGCCAGCGTCGGGTTCGACATCGTCTCCACGTACACCACCCGCGTCTCCCCCGGCCTTATGGCCGCGCGCACGGCCGCCTCGTCGTCCGCGTCCACGAACGTCGCCTGCACGCCGGAGGTGCGCGGCAGGAACCGGGACAGCAGCGCGTGGGTGCCGCCGTACAGGCAGCGCGACGCCACCACGTGCCCGCCGGCGCCCACCAGCTGCATCAGCACGCAGGAGATGGCCGACATGCCGGACGCCGTGCAGTAGGCGGCCTCGGTCCCCTCCAGCGCGGCCATCTGCCGCCCCAGCGCCAGCACCGTCGGGTTGAAGTGGCGGCTGTAGATGTACAGGTCGCCGCGCTCCGGGCCCAGCTCCCCTGTGAAGAGCCGGCGCATGGTGTCCGGCTCCATCACGGTGAACGTGGCCGAGGCCTCGATGGACATGTTCACGCCGCCGTGCTCCCCGAACTCATGCCGCGCCGCGGCCAGTGCCGCCGCCGGGTCCGACTCCCGGCGGCGCGCCTTGGGCGCCTTCTCCTCCGTGCTGCCGTTGTCGTCCCCGAAGCCGTCGTTCTGCGGCGGCGGGCGCTTGAGGAGGGTGAGGGGCTCGGCGGCGGCGAGGACGTGGGCCATTGGGATCGTAGGACGGATGACTGGAGGTTTTCTTTCTTGCAGAGAAGAGAGCGCGAGCGAGATCGATCAAGAGCTGTGTGGGGAAGCGAGCAGGGGACGGTGCCAATTTATAGCCGATGATCAGGAATTCAGGATCTGGCAGGTAGTCCGGAGTTGGGAGAGCCGCGAGCCGTGAACGTGGACATACGTACGGGCACAGGATTGGAAGGAGGAACGTGCCGGGGCAAAAGAAAAAAGAAAGAAAAAAAAGATCGTACCGTTCTTTGTAAATTGTAACGTCAATAATAATGCACGACAAGTGTAATGTTGATGTACACAGACGTATTTTAGTGTATAGATTCACTCTATATGTTGTTCACATTATAAGATTTTTAAAAAGGCTTTATATTTAAGAGAGGGAGTAAATTTTATGGGACAGTTCGTAAGCTAATTTGCCCTCTAACCGGCCGGCCAGGGTGAATGTGTCCGTACAAACAAA
Organism: Triticum monococcum; assembly: GCA_034509565.1. Taxonomy (NCBI): domain Eukaryota; kingdom Viridiplantae; phylum Streptophyta; class Magnoliopsida; order Poales; family Poaceae; genus Triticum; species Triticum monococcum. The sequence continues at coordinate 359,475,800 of CM067841.1, forward strand.
GCAGGTTCAATGCACTTATGTTCGGCGGTGAAAAGAGACGGCGTCCATGTTCAATGAACCGAAACGCAGGCCTCCTATACGAAGGCGACCATTACTAGCAGCAGTCAAAATTGGCCGCCATGCATGCTAATTCTGGTACGTACTCCACAAAGATAGACGATTCGTGCAGATTTCGAATGAATCTGGCCGTGAATCTTCCCAAATCTGGCAGGAAAAGTGAGCATCCGAAGGCAAACCGTATCAGGATGCTGCGTCTATCCGCATCTGGGCTCGCCATTTTTTTAGATGGATGCGTTCCATCACGATCACGGAGTCATGAGTGTTTGACTGATCCTAGCTGGCCCATCGACCAGAAGGCAAACTCGTGTTCAACTTCTCCTTCCAAACCAAACGTATTGGCGTGCGTGTAATCACGTAACTGTGCAAGTTCTTTTCCTTCTTGTTCTGAACGACGAACTCGATCACAGCCACAGGGTTTCTGATAGGAAATTCTAACGAGCGAACTTTGAATTTCACTTCTACAATGCCAGCCAATCCCGTGCGGAAGTTCTACTTGTGTGCAAATACATCACCATCAAAACATGATAGATATGCAAAAGGAAACATTGCTAGTGCACACACAAATAAGAGAGTAGAATCACTAAGTGCGCACAAGCAAAAATCAAACGTGCGTTTAAAGAAAATAAAATTACATTCAAAATCTTGAAGGTTTCGAAGTCTTCTTCCTAACATTCATTCATTTAAAGATGTTTTATGAAAGAAAGAAAGAAAAATATGTTTTTTAGCCAAAAGAGCAAAACAACTACTCTTTTTGGGGTATTACAATCTTCGGTTATCAGTTCATGAAGGCTCGAAGGGACCTCGACAATCAGTTCTTGGTCCCATTGTCTCATGGCTAGCATCGCTAATTCATGAGCAACGTGGTGGTAAACATCAACACACTCATCGCCATATTAGAGATGATCGGGTAACACCGTGACCTAGAGGGGGGCCGTTGAATCAATTCTTTCACAAGCATTGAACAATTCGCTAGGACAACCGGGCCTCAGTTTACACCATTTTATAATACAATAGCATTGGACAATTAAAAACTTCAATACAATGTTTTCTTCGGAGATCGATTTGATATAATATTTTTGTGGTGTGTTTGTTGGGATCCGATGAATTGTGTGTTTATGATCATATTATTCATTGAAAGTAATTCAGTCTTTTTTGAACTTTATTATGTGTGATTGTTATAGCTTTGTTTTTCTCCGATCTATCCATCTAGTTTGTCCAATTAGATCGATTTATCTTCAGTGGGAGAGGTGCTTTGTGTTAGGTTCGATCTTGCGGTATCCTTACCCAGTAACAAAAGGGGTAGCGAGGCACGTATTGTATTGTTGCTACTAAGGGTAAAACGACATGGTTCAAACATATTATTTGGCCTTACTTTGTCTACATTATGTCATCATGCTCCAAGCATTACTTTGTTTGTTATGAACTTATAATACCTTAAAATGCATGTTGGATAGCGGTCAAGGGGTGGAGTAATTGTAGTAGATGCAGAATCGTTTTGGTCTACTTGTCACAGACGTAATGCCTATGTAGTGACCATGCCATGAATAACATCATAACTATGTGTTTTTTATAGATTGCCCAACAGTTATCATATCCAGCGTTACTACGATCATGAGAGAGATGCCTCTAGTAAAATTTATGGCCCCCAGGTCCATTCACTTCACATACTAAAATCTTGAATAGTGTTTTGCACATCTTATGTTTTATTTTGTTTTGTAATTTTCTATCTACCTTTAACATAATTAATCCTTGCAATTGACGACTCAAGGGGATTGACAACCATCTTCCCCGCGTTGGGTGCAAGTATTTTATTTTATGTGTGTGCGGCCGTGCAGGTACTGGTTATCCTTGTTTGGGTGACTCTCCTATTGGTTTAATAAATCTTGGTTCTTAACTGAGAGAAATAATTTTTGCTACTATACTACATCACCATTATTCTTCGGGGAATTCCCAATGCCTATCACAAGTAGCAGAAGAATTTCGGGTGCCGTTGTCGGGGAGACTTCACCTAACAACTACAAGTTCCTTCATACGCATATACTCCCTTCGTCCGAAAATACTTATCATCAAAATGAACAAAAAGGGATGTATCTTGAACTAAAATGCATCTAGATACATCTCCTTTTATTCATTTTGATGACAAGTATTTCCGGACGGAGGGAGTAGCATTTACTTGTTCTACTTTTTATTTTCCTTTATTTGCCTATATTAGTTTTCATTAAAAAAATCAAAAATACAAAAAAATATTTTTACTTTTGTTGCCTTCATATTGACTCAACAAAATAAAAGGAAAAAGATAATTAATTTATGGAGTCACTTAAAACATTTTACTTGGGTCATCTTTGATCCATTTGTGCTCGTGCTGAAACACCATCTACCTTAGTTGTGGGGAAATCATTAGATGGGCATGCTTATTTTGTGCGTCACCGCTTGTCTCAAGGGGGGGGGGGGCACTTATGGGATCTAATATATAGATCGGAATTATGCAGATATTATGATTTTACTTGTTGTTCTAGAAAGGACTATAAAAACACCTTCCCTACCAATGTGAGTCTAATGATAATGAAATCTTATCTTCTTATGCCAAGGGTATTTATAATTACTATGATATCGAATAAATTGAAGAATCTGTTTCTTTTAAGGGTGCCTATGAAATTGCTTCTTTTATTAAAAAGTATGATGCTACTCTCTATAAATCTGGAAAAAAATTCCATACTTCAATATTGCTATGAAAATTATGATTCTAATGCCTATATTAAAGATTTTATTAAGAAAATCTCTTGTCCAAGAAGAGACTGATACTTTGTAGGAAGTTGTAGATAATTGATATGATCCCGTTGTTTCGATTGAAATACCCCTTCTTGATGAATGTGATGCTTGATATGCTGCCAATATTAATGATGCTTATGGAGATGAACTTGCTATAGTTCCTTATACTAAAAATGAAATTATTGCTATTGCACACATGCTTGGTAGTCCTATTATCTTTTGAATTCTCCCAAAAACACTATTAATGATGCTTGAGAGAAGTTTGAAATTATTAAGGATTATATAGATGGGTTGCATTTCACCATTATACATGATGATTTTATAATATGCTTGTGCTTGTTACCCCTACTTGCATTTATTATGAGAGACAAACTATGTCTCCATTTTTCTATGTTTCTAATACAATAAAATTACGAGAAACTATGTACGATATGTTTGTAGGCATTTTTTTGATTTTCTTATGCCTAATACTTATAGTGATCATGATTGGGGTGATGATCATAATGCTATGAACATTAAAAGTGGGATTGGAAGAGTGTCAACATTAGAAAATCCCACCATATTGGAAAACAACCAATCTTATGAATTTTTTGATAAAAATGGGTTTAAGATGTCAGACTTTAGTTGATGTTAATCCCACTATCTTGGAAGATTGTAAAATTTATATGCACGTGAGTCATAAAGAGAATATTTTATATGATAGCTATATTGTTGAGTTTGATAATGATCCTACATGTAATTATTATAAGAGAGGAAAATATGGTTACAAAAATTTTAACGTCACTAAATTACCTCTCTTTGTGTTGAAATCATTAATGTGTCATTCTTCCTATTTGCATGAGCTAGATATCGCTTGTCTTGATAACTTGTTTTACTATGAAATGCCTATGCATAGGAAGAGGGTATACTTAAATGTGTTTGTTACATGTTTTGTGACGTTATTTTTGTGCTTCAATTCTTGTTTTTCATGTGAGCACCTATAATGCCCACGATGCGGCTATATCTCCCACCTATCGAGGCACGACTTAGAGGCATAACCGCATTGTGGTTTTGTCGCAAGAAGGGTCATTTTCAAATACTCCCATGTAATGAACAAGAAAGGAATAATAGAGAGTTGGCTTACAATCGCCACTTCACACAATACTTACATAATTCATACATCATCCAAAATACACACATAGACCGACTACGGTCAAATCCAAATGAAAAGAAGATAACCCCAAATGCTAGATCCCTGATCGTCCCAACTGGGCTCCACTACTGATCATCAGGAAACGAAACATAGTAACGACAAGTCCTCGGCAAACTCCCACTTGAGTTCGGTAGCATCACCTGCACTGGCGTCATCGGCACCTGCAACTGTTTTGGTAGTATCTGTGAGTCACGAGGACTCGGCAATCTCAAAACCAGCAAGATCAAGACTATTTAAGCTTATGTGTAGGATGAGGTAATGAGGTGGAGTTGCAGCAAGCGCTAAGCAAATATGGTGCCTAACATACACAAATAAGAGTAAGATGAGAAGCTACACATCGGTCGTGAAGCTAGAAATGATCAAGAAGTGATCCTGAAACTACTTACGTTCAAACATAACCCAAAACCGTGTTCACTTCCCGGACTCCGCTGAAAAGGGACCATCGCAGCTACACACGCGGTTGATTCATTTTAATTAAGTCAAGTGTCAAGTTCTCTACAACCGGATGTTAACAAATTCCCATCTGCCACATAACCGCGGGCACGACTCTCGAAAGTTTATACCCTGCAGGGATGTCCCAACTTAGCCCATTACAAGCTCTCACGATCAACGAAGGATATTCCTTCTCCCGGAAAGACCCGATCAGTCTCGGAATCCCGGTTACAAGACATTTCGACAATGGTAAAACAAGACCAGCAAGACTGCCCGATGTGCCGACAAATCTCGATAGGAGTCGCACGTATCTTGTTCTCAGGGCACACCGGATGGGACAAGCTGCGAGTAAAACCAACCCTCAAGTTTCCCCAAGGTGGCCCCGCAGGCTGCCCGTTTCGGACCAACACTCAAAGGAGCACTGGCCCATGGGGGGGGGGGGGGTTAAAATAAAGATGACCCTCGGGTTTGCAACCCCAAGGGAAAGTTATAGGTTGTTAGGCAAATGTAAAACCAAGGTTGGGCCTTGCTGGAGGAGTTTTATTCAAGGCGAACTGTCAAGGGGGTCCCATAACCCCAACCGCGTAAGGAACGCAAAATCAAGGAACAAACACCGGTATGACGGAAACTAGGGCGGCAAGAGTGGAACAAAACACTAGGCATAAGGCCGAGCCTTCCACCCTTTGCCAAGTATATATATGCATTAATTAAGATAAGAGATATTGTGATATCCCAACATAATCATGTTCCGACATGGAACAACCTGCAAGGCACCTGCAACTAGCAACGCTATAAGAGGGGATGAGCAAAAGCGGTAACATAGCCAAACAACGGTTTGCTAGGGAGGTGGGTTAGAGGCTTGACATGGCAATATGGGAGGCATGATAACAAGTGGTAGGTAGCGTGACATAGCGATAAAGCGAACAACTAGCAAGCAAAGATAGAAGTGATATCGAGGGTAATGGTCATCTTGCCTGAGATCCTGCAAGGAAGAAGAACGAGTCCATGAAGAAGACAAACGAACGGAGTCGAATGAATCCTCACAACTCCGGAATGAAGCACAAGCTAGCAAGAGAAGCAAACCGGAAAGAAGCAAACAACATGGTAAACACACAAGCATAAACATGGCATGATGCACAACCAAGGATGTTGCATGTCCGGTTTAAATATGCATGGCATGGCAAAGTGCACAAACAAAACTACAAGTTAAGTGGAGCTCAACATGTAACAAGATGCATGTTGACGAAACACCACATTCGATTATTTAGTTCACTCCCGGTTAGGTACTCAACAATATTAAATGTTGGTTAACATGGAAAGAGGTGAAGCTGTGGGATCGAAAGTATGTCTAGAGGGGGGGTGATTAGACTACTTGACCAAATAAAAACTTAACCTTTTCCCAATTTTAGTCCTTAGCAGATTTTAGCTATATTAGAACAAGTCAAGCAATCATCACACAATTCAAGCAAGCATGCAAAGAGTATATTAGCAGCGGAAAGTAAGGCATGCAACTTGCAAGAATGTAAAGGGAAGGGTTTGGAGAATTCAAACACAATTGGAGACACGGATGTTTTTCCCGTGGTTCGGATAGGTGGTGCTATCCTACATCCACGTTGATGGAGACTTCAACCCACGAAGGGTAACGGTTGCGCGAGTCCACGGAGGGCTCCACCCACGAAGGGTCCACGAAGTAGCAACCTTGTCTATCCCACCATGGCCATCGCCCACGAAGGACTTGCCTCACTAGCGGTAGATCTTCACGAAGTAGGCGATCTCCTTGCCCTTACAAACTCCTTGGTTCAACTCCACAATCTTGTCGGAGGCTCCCAAGTGACACCTAGCCAATCTAGGAGACACCACTCTCCAAGAAGTAACAAATGGTGTGTTGATGATGAACTCCTTGCTCTTGTGCTTCAAATGATAGTCTCCCCAACACTCAACTCTCTCTCATAGGATTTGGATCTGGTGGAAAGAATGTTTGAGTGGAAAGCAACTTGGGGAAGGCTAGAGATCAAGATTCATATGGTAGGAATGGAATATCTTGGTCTCAACACATGAGTAGGTGATTCTCTCTCAGAACATATGAGTTGGAAGTGTATATGTGTTCTGATAGCTCTCTCCACGAATGAAGAGGAGGTGGAGGGGTATATATAGCCTCCACACAAAATCCAACCGTTACACACAATTTACCAATCTCGGTGGGACCGAATCAACAAACTCGGTTGGACCGAAAAGGTAAACCTAGTGACCGTTAGAGATTTTCGGTGGGACTGACATGCAACTCGGTAGGACCGATATGGTTAGGGTTTGGGCATAACGTAATCTCGGTGAGACCGATTATACAAACTCGGTGAGACCGATTTTGGTAATTAGCTAACCAGAGAGTTGGTCAGGCAAACTCGGTGGGACCGATTTGCTCTTTCGGTGAGACCGAAAAGTTACAAAAGGGAAACAGAGAGTTTACATTGCAATCTTGGTGGGACTAATCCGCTCTTTCGGTGAGACCGAAAAGTTACGAAAGGGAAACAGAGAGTTTGCAATCCCATCTCGGTGAGACCGAGATCCCTATCGGTAAAATCGAATTGCTAGGGTTTGGCAGTGGCTTATGACAAGTGAAACTCGGTGGCGCCGGATAGAAAGAATCGGTAGGACCGAGTTTGGCTTAGGGTTTAGGTTAAATGTGGATATGGGAAAGTAGTTGAGGGTTTTTGGAGCATATCACTAAGCACATGAAGCAAGAGGCTCATTAAGCAACACCTCATCCCTCCTTGATAGTATTGGCTTTTCCTAAAGACTCAATGTGATCTTGGATCACTAAAATATAAAATGAAGAGTCTTGAGCTTTTGAGCTTGAGCCAATCCTTTGTCCTTAGCATTTTGAGGGTTCCACTTTCACATCCATGCCATGCCAATCATTGAGCTTTCCTGAAATAATCATCTTGGAATAGCATTAGCTCAATGAGCTATATGTTGTTATGAATTACCAAAACCACCTAGGGATAGTTGCACTTTCAATCTCCCCCTTTTTGGTAATTGATGACAACATATAGATCAAAGCTTCGACAAATGATAATAGGCATGAAATATATCGTCGCTTTGAGAAGTATGTGATAAGTAAGAGCTCCCCCTAAATTTGTGCATATTTAAGATTTGCTTTGGACTGCAAATGCACAAAGAGTTAGAGTCATGGGTTACTCTTCCATATCACATACATCTTGGTGGAGCGCTTAAAATGATAAGAATGAAATACATGCACCCATCACCAAGAATAGTGAATGATCACATAAGATAGATATGATAATAGCATTAAGCAAGCATTAAGTGTAGCTTATGATCAAACACATGATCATCAATGTCTCACAGATAATGACATAGTAACATAGTACTCAAGCACTCAAAAGCAAACAAAGTTCGAAAAACCACCAAATAAAGCAAGAGAGAAAAGCAACACACTCTCTCTCGAAGCCTATGATCTATACATTTTCTCCCCCTTTGGCAACAAGTTACCAAAAAGTTCCTAGAAAATGCATAGTGCTAAATCGACACTCATGCTTGATCTTCAGGTGGTGGTGGAGTCCGGAGCACTCCAAGGACGAAGCCTTCTGTAGATGTGGCCGGAGTCGAGGCTGAAGTAGACGCTGGAGCTGGTGGAACTGAGGCTGTAGCTGGTGCAGAAGTGGTGGCTCTGGTGTCAGCAACTGGCACTGCAGACGACCTCGGACCTCGTGGCACTCTGGCAAAGGCATCAGTTGTAGTCTTGCCTCTCCTCTCTTGCATGTCATCTTGGAGCTGCTCCACTGCAGTCTAAATCTCTGTCACCTTGATATCCAAGTCATAGAACTTTTGTTATACGATCCTCTCTAGGCTTGCCTGGTTCTGAGTTAGGGTGGCTAATCCTTTCTCAATCCGCAGGGTGGATGCAATCAGGTAACCAAGCTGCTCTTGTTTGGTTTTCAAGAAATATTCAGATGCCTCCTCTTGAGTTGGCATCTTGGCAGCTTTCTCCTTCCTTGCCTTCTCCTTCTTGGCTTGTGCTTGTGCTGAAGATGGTTCATTCTCAGTCATAACAAGTTGATTATCTTCAAAGTCTGGATGGATGGGCAGGTGTTCCTTGTCCAGTAAGTATATGCCCGTGCCCATCTTGGAGTTAATGAGCTCTTGAATTTGTGGGGCATACCCACAGCTCCTCTTCTGGTCTGCTGCAGTCCTCTTGATGGTCTCTACCATGAGGCTCATCACCTTGAACTTCTGTGGCACATCAAAGATATGTAGAAAATTGATCGCATGGCCTCTGATCATCTTGTGATCACCTGACTTGGGCAACAAGGTGTGCCTCAGTATCCAATTGATGGTTGGCAGCCCTGACAGAAGATAGTGTACTGAGCCAAACTTGAAAGTGTCAAGTGCTTCATTTGGAATCTCCTTGTACATGTTTGACATTGAGTTGTGGTCCATCTTCTTCTTGGCATAGATATCCAAGTCATCCTCATGCTCTTGTGGGGCATTGATCAGCTGAGCCCATTCAGTGACTGTAGACTAGTACCTCGTACCCTCAGACATCCAAACAATTCTCCCATCTGAATAAAAATGTGCGGTGGAGTAGAACTGCATGATGAGTTCCTCGTTCCACTTTGTGAGCTTCTGCCCAACAAAGTCCTCTACTCCACATGCCTTGAAGCTGTCCTGCACTCCAGGGTAGTACTCTTCGTTGTCCTTGATGTATTGCTAATCAACCCATCTCATATCACATACAATTGGCTTCTTATCTAGCAGCACTGTCTCATAGAAGTCCTGCTGTTCCTTGGTGTGAAATCTGTAGTCCACAGCAGTCCTCCTCCTTGAAGCATATGGATCTGCTTCTCTCCACTTCCGGAGCCCTGAATCTCTCCTGAGCTTCATGTCCTCAGCCACAGGATGAGCATCGTTGTGGTCTGGGATCTTGGGCTTGAGTTTTCTGAGAACTTGCTCTTCATCATCTTCTGCAGTGTCAGGCACTGGAGCCTTGTTCTTCTCAGCAGCTGGGATGCTTCTTATATTCCTCTTTGGCTTTGGCTTTGGAGCTGGCTTGGCCTTGGAAGTAGCTGCCCCTGATCTTATGGCATCACCCATCAGCTTGGGTGCCTTTGGTGCTGGTGCAACAACTTCTTCTTCTTCCTCCTCATCTTCCATGATGGAAGCCTTTCCAAGCACTCTGGCTACGGTCTTCTTGACCCTTTCCTTTCTTTTCTTGCCTTCAGCAGCAACTGGCTCTATGGGAGTGGGCTTCTCAGTTGAAGCTCTGGCCTTTGACATAGGCTGCCTGCCTGCTGGCCTTTTGATCTTTAACCCTGGCTTTGTGCCCTGTGCTGGCTCAACTCTCTTGGAAGTTGCTTCCTCTTCTGCCACATAGTCCTCATCCTCTGATTCTGAGGTTCTCTTCTTTCTCTGTCTTGTGGCAGCTTTTGGCAGGTTGCTAGGAGTACTTCTGCTGCCATCATCTGAAGAACTTGAGGGACTAGTGCCCTCACTCATCTGCACTTGCTGCTCTGACAAATTTTGGCTATCACTTTGATCAGACATGTTGCAAACTCTGACTGCTGACCCTGTGAATAGGTTATAGATGAGATAGAGTGGATGAGCATCACAAAATGCAGAGATTTTTGCAAAAGAATAATTCAAAAACTTAGTTTTAGTTTCCCACTGAAATCATCTCGGATCTACTGATTTTTAAACTCGGTGATAACGAAGCAGTTTTGGCACCTGAACTAGTGAACTCGGTCAGACCGAGTCACAGTTCGGTGGCACCGAGACTGCTAGGGTTTCACAAAGTTCCAAAATCAGTCACACCGATAAGTAATTCTCGGTCAGACCGAGTCTCACTTGTGCAATGGCATAAGCCAAATTGGTGGGACCGAGTTTTTCAACTCGGTGGGTCCGAGATGGTTTCGGCGGAAACCTAACCCTAAAATTTTTGAATAAACCTAATCTACGAGTTCATTGACTGGATAGAAGTGTTTCAAACGTGGCAAGAATCATGATGATCACAATGTGCTAAGAATCGGATTGGGGAATAGCACAAAGATCGAGTCCATACCCTAGTTCGGCGGAGACTCGCTACGGCGGCAACGGCGGGGTTGATTCCCGTTGACGGCGATGGAGACCAGCGACTGGAGGCGGCTAGCGGCGATGAGACGATCCGGAGACCACGTTGGCAGAGCAGGCTATCGCGCGGGCGAAGGGGTTCGGAGAAATTTCCAAATTTTTGCCCGTGACTATATATAGCCCGACCCTATCGGTGTGACCGAGTGGAACATCTCGGTGGCACCGAGATGCAAAACTGTATACAGTTGTTGCAACTCGGTGTGACTGAATGGTTCAAATCGGTTGCACCGAGATAGAAAACCTAGATCAACTTAATGATCTCGGTAGGATCGAAAGTAGGATATCGGTCAGACCGAGAATCACAAAGAGGTTTTGGAAGTTTAAGTCTATGACGAATTGGGGACTCCGAGCGCTCCTCACACAGAGTGGTTCGAATCTGACTTGATCAAATTTTGTGATGTAGCATGAATAGAGTTTGAGACGAGAAAAGCATAGATAGCTAGAGGAGGTTCTTAGGCATTCTTGTCCATCCACTTGGCAAAAGGAAATAAAACCAAACAATCAAAACAACAAGTGGATGTCCTCGAATGAGTAAAATATGCAACCAACATGCTCACACAATAAGATGGAAGATAAAATATGTGACAAAGCATGCACAAACAATTCTAGCATCTATCAAGCAATTTGCGATGACTAGGTCATCTATATATGAGTACATTGACTTAGGAGTCAAGTGAGAACACTTGATCATAGGTCATACTCATCATTTAAGCTCAAGTGGGGTTACCACTTTTACATAAAGCATTGTTGTGTTCACATCTTTAGAGTTGCTTTAGCTCAAGTCTTAGAGTAAAGCTCCCCCTAGATGTGATATCCCCCCTAAGAGGGATGAACTAACCTTGGGTTTTGTCGATGATGACTTCATGTAGATGTTGAAGATGTGGATGCTCAATGTTGATGTAGATCACTTGGAGTTATCCATTTGAGTGAATTGCACTTTCAATACCTACATGGGTTAGTCCCACAAGGAACAAACAAGGATATCCATAGACATAGAGTGATGCACACACAAGATGATGTCCATGAAAACTTCTAGGTTACCTTGTCCCTTGTCTTACCAACAAGAGGGTTTGTGACTCCTTGAACTAGTGCAAGATGTGGAAGTTGATTGCACTTGTTCTTGCCAAAGTGATAAGAGTGAAGTATGTTGGCGGAGTCACCCTCAAGAACTCTCTAGTTCTTCTTCTTTTGGATCCACACCATCTTGATGGGAATCCTTGGAGTTGTAGTCATACTTGATGAAGTGGAACTTGACGTGGTCTTGGGAATCCACTTGACTAAGGTCTTAGGCGCTTCTTCAAATGCATCAATTTCCTCTTGAAGATTGTCCTTGCCTTTTTGCTTGTAGCCTTGTGGTGGAAGATCATCTTGAGCTTGTGTTCCCTTGAAGGAAGTATCAGACTTCTCTTGTTGAGGAACAAACTTTGTCTTGGGGTATTGATCTTCTTCCCACTCAACTCCATTGGCATTGAACTTTCGTTCAAAACCAACACCTTGATTCTTCCGGTGCATTCCTTGCTTGCGCACAATTTCCTCGAATTGCTTACTCCCGGCAAGGATTTTGTACACTCCTTTCTCTATAATTCCCTTCAATAAGCTATTTTCTTGCTCAAGTGTAACTTGGCTAAGAGAATCATTAGTGGAATCAAGAGAACTACTAGAAGCAACAATATTTGATTTAGCATGATCATTGTTACTACTAGAGGAAGAATCTTTCTTGTTCTTGTTACTAGACTTGACTTGAGGCATGTAAGTGGATAAGAGTAAACGCTTGGCAATGTAAGAAGAACTTTTCTTGCAGAGATCATCATTGATTGCTTTTAAAAACTCATGCTCTTGCTCAAGATTGAGCTTTTCAAAGCGTAACTTCTCATGAGCTCTTAAAAGTTCTCGATGATCTTCGAAGATAGTTTCATGAGCTAACTTAAGAGTGTTTAGTTCTTTAGTTAGAGCCTCAATCTTCTCCTTATCATTGTCATTCGTTTTATCTTGATTAGCATGATTAATTGACGTTTCATCATAGTATTCATCACTAGAGTTGTCAACAAGCAAATCATCATCACCTAACAAGTCATCTTCATCATTATTAAAATCAACATACTCGGGGTGTGTTACCTTAGGACCTTTGGCCATGAAGCATCTTCCAATTCCTTCATTTGGTGAGTCAAATATGTCGTAGGAGTTGGTTGACACAAGTGCTAGACCGGCAACACCTTCATCTTGAGTATCTTCGGAGTCGGAGTGATAACTTCTCTCAGAGTGGCTGTCAGAGTCGGAGCCGGATACCCATTCACCAACATGAGCTTGATGTCTTTGTTTTGTGTAGCTCCTTGATGATTTTTCCTTCCTTTCCGAATCCTTGCTTCTCCGTGAGTATCTTCGTTCATAACGATCATCTCTACTCCTTCTCTCTCTTGGTGGTGATTCTTTGCTTCTTCTTTTTGGAGAGTCTTTTCTTCTCTTGTAGGGAGCCGTACACTCATTAGAATAGTGTCCGGGTCTTCCACAATTGTAGCAGTTTCGCTCTCGACTAGAAGATCTTTTGTTATTGTAGGACCTTGACTTGGAGCTTCTATCTTTGCTTCTACTCTTGTAGAACTTGTTGAAGTTCTTCACCATTAAGCTTAATTCTTCATTGAAGTTTTGTTTCTCACTTGATGATGTAGGGGCTTCACGTGAGGCTTTGTAGGCACCACTTGATTTGTTGTGAAGTTCCTCTTTATCCTTAAGTGACATCTCATGAGCAACAATTCTTCCAATCACCTCCGTTGGCTTGAGATCTTTGTAATTGGGCATCATTTGGATCAATGTGCACACAGTATCATATTTTCCATACAAGGCTCTTAGAATCTTCTTGATGATGAATCTATCGGTCATCTCTTCACTCCCTAAGCCGGCAATCTCATTTGTGATGAGAGCAAGCCTAGAGTACATTTCAGCGACACCTTCACCATCCTTCATTTTGAACTTGTCAAGTTGACTTTGAAGCACATCCAACTTGGATTCCTTGACGGAGTCGGTACCTTCGAGCATATCAATCAAAGTGTCCCAAATTTCCTTTGCATTCTCAAGACAGCTGATTTTGTTGAATTCTTCGGGGCACAATCCGTTGAAGAGAATATCACAAGCTTGAGCATTGTATTGCAACATCTTCAACTCATCCGCGGTAGCTTCATGGTTTGGTTCTCTCCCATCAAAGAATTCACCTTGCAAACCAACACACACAATAGCCCAAACGGCGGGGTTATGTCCAAGAATATGCATTTTCATTTTATGCTTCCAACTAGCAAAATTAGTACCATCAAAGTAAGGACCTCTACGGTGATAATTTCCCTCGCTAGACGCCATACTCTCATAGGTTGTGAAACCAAGGCTATGACCACCAAAAGCTATGGAAATCAAAGCAAATGGAGACCAAAGCTCTGATAACACTTGTGGGATCGAAAGTATGTCTAGAGGGGGGGTGATTAGACTACTTCACCAAATAAAAACTTAACCTTTTCTCAATTTTAGTCCTTGGCAGATTTTAGCTATATTAGAACAAGTCAAGCAATCATCACACAATTCAAGCAAGCATGCAAAGAGTATATTAGTAGCGGAAAGTAAGGCATGCAACTTGCAAGAATGTAAAGGGAAGGGTTTGGAGAATTCAAACGCAATTGGAGACACGGATGTTTTTCCCGTGGTTCGGATAGGTGGTGCTATCCTACATCCACGTTGATGGAGACTTCAACCCACGAAGGGTAACGGTTGCCCAAGTCCATGGAGGGCTCCACCCACGAAGGGTCCATGAAGTAGCAATCTTGTCTATCCCACCATGGCCATCGCCCACGAAGGACTTGCCTCACTAGCGGTAGATCTTCACGAAGTAGGCAATCTCCTTGCCCTTACAAACTCCTTGGTTCAACTCCACAATCTTGTCGGAGGCTCCCAAGTGACACCTAGCCAATCTAGGATACACCACTCTCCAAGAAGTAACAAATGGTGTGTTGATGATGAACTCCTTGCTCTTGTGCTTCAAATGATAGTCTCCCCAACACTCAACTCTCTCTCATAGGATTTGGATCTGGTGGAAAGAAGGTTTGAGTGGAAAGCAACTTGGGGAAGGCTAGAGATCAAGATTCATATGGTAGGAATGGAATATCTTGGTCTCAACACATGAGTAGGTGATTCTCTCTCAGAACATATCAGTTGGAAGTGTATATGTGTTCTGATAGCTCTCTCCACGAATGAAGAGGAGGTGGAGGGGTATATATAGCCTCCACACAAAATCCAACCGTTACACACAATTTACCAATCTCGGTGGGACCGAATCAACAAACTCGGTCGGACCGAAAAGGTAAACCTAGTGACCGTTAGAGATTTTCGGTGAGACTGACATGCAACTCGGTAGGACTGATATGGTTAGGGTTTGGGCATAACGTAATCTCGGTGAGACCGATTACACAAACTCGGTGAGACCGATTTTGGTAATTAGCTAACCAGAGAGTTGGTCAGGCAAACTCGATGGGACCGATTTGCTCTTTCGGTGAGACCGAAAAGTTACAAAAGGGAAACAGAGAGTTTACATTGCAATCTCGGTGGGACCGATCCGCTCTTTCGGTGAGACCGGAAATTTACGAAAGGGAAACAGAGAGTTTGCAATCCCATCTCGGTGAGACCGAGATCCCTATCGATAGAACCGAATTGCTAGGGTTTGACAGTGGCTTATGACAAGTGAAACTCGGTTGCGCCGGATAGAAAGAATCGGTTGGACCGAGTTTGGCTTAGGGTTTAGGTCAAATGTGGATATGGGAAAGTAGTTGAGGGTTTTTGGAGCATATCACTAAGCACATGAAGCAAGAGGCTCATTAAGCAACACCTCATCCCTCCTTGATAGTATTGGCTTTTCCTAAAGACTCAATGTGATCTTGGATCACTAAAATATAAAATGAAGAGTCTTGAGCTTTTGAGCTTGAGCCAATCCTTTGTCCTTAGCATTTTGAGGGTTCCACTTTCACATCCATGCCATGCCAATCATTGAGCTTTCCTGAAATAATCATCTTGGAATAGCATTAGCTCAATGAGCTATATGTTGTTATGAATTACCAAAACCACCTAGGGATAGTTGCACTTTCAGAAGCATAATAAAACTAACTACCTAGGCAAGTTTAAATGAGGCCGGAAATAACAAACAACAATTCTGGAAAATCCTCATGTGCATATTTTGAATTTGGTACTATTCTTTCTAAAACCATATTTTATTGTTGTTAAACATGCAAGATGAGTGCACCATGTTAATCTAGGCATTTTTTACCCCATTTGCATATAAAGTTTATTTATAACCGAGCTATAGTTAATTAGTTATGAATTAAATCATTTTAGCATGTTATTTAGCAAAATAAATCAAACAACATTTTAATTTTTTTTAAACATGGATGAAATTTGGATATTATGAAACTTGATGAAAATCTAGGCATTTTACATATATGAAGTTTTTACATGTGATGCACGGTTGGTGAGTTATTAAATGCATGATGACTAGGGCCTTTTCTGTAAAACTGCACTCTCTGGAATAATAGCTAAATCGCAGAGGCAGGAAAAAATACATGTGGGCCGAATCTGGGATGAACTGGGCTGTACAGGAGCATGCGCAAGATAGAATATATCGCCCAGGGCGATGGTTAACATGAGGACGCTCACCCTGGGCCTAATGGGCCTGCTGAAGCCGGGCAGGGGTCAAGGCCGGACCGGTTCGTGCAACCGGCAGGACCGAGCAGGTTCAGTTGGCCCGACCGATTGACGGGGTTCGGGGTAGAGGAGGCCTGGTCAATGAGGCGATCTGCAGCGACTGCAACTCCCGCTCGCTGCAGACAAGGTGCGGTGCGGCGAGGGAACATCGCGGGGAAGCGGGAAACGGAGAGGATGGATGAATCCGAGGGGTCTTGACGACAAGAAGTCGATTCCCAGCAGGACCCAGGGCGCAGGGCAAGGTCTTGGTGGTTCGGGCATCCATGGGGTCTCCTGTTGACGAACAGAGACAAAGGGAGCGATGTGAGAGGGAGATAAGGAACCGGGTCAAGGAAAGGCAGGGGAAGGAGAGGGTCACCGGCGCGGCGTGAGGAGTCTTGGGAGGTGGCGCCTGGTCACGCTCGATGCGGTCAACGCATCGATGCGTTGGGCATCCTCACGAGGGCGCTCGAACCAGGAAGCGGCGGCGGGGCACGACAGTGGCCACGATGGGTCTTGAGGCTCTGGCAGCGCCGGAGACGGCGAAGACGGCCGGATCCAGGGAACGGCAGCGCGGACGGAGCTTAGGGCGGCTCGACGGCAGGGGCTGGCTGGCACGGGCGTCCATGGCGCTGGTTCTTCTGCAAGGAACACGAGGAAGAGAGGTTAGAGTTGAGAGACAAGAAGAACGAGAGGAAGGAGGGCGCGAGGAGGCCCGACCTGGATCTGGTGGCGCACGGGGAGGTCCTGTTGGCGCTGCTGCTCATTGCCGACGGGGACGGCTGGCTCCATGGAAGTGCTCTAGAAGAAGCAGAGGAGCCCGTGGACTCTGGCTGCTAGTCGAGATTGAGCTTGCTCGATCTGGAAGCGGCGGGGAGGAGCTGCAGGTTGTTGGGGATCGATGGATGGATGGATCGACGGGACTGGTGGTGGCTGAAAACGAGGAGGGGACGAGAAGGTTGGTTGGGCAGGTGGATCGGGGAAGATCTCGAGGACAATGGTGAGTGGGTGGCGGTGCTGATGGGACGGATAGGACAAGGTAGATGATTCTTAGGGTTCGCCAAAATGGACTAGGGGTGGACGAATATATACATCACGGATTAGGTTAGGGGCTACCTCGACCCTACGATCATAATCGGACGGCTAAGAAAAATATAGGTTAGGAAGTCCAAATAAGAAAACGGAGATGTTTTAGGGATGTTTGAGGATGATCCGGACCCATTGGTGATGACAGAGCGGGTCAGGTTTGGGACAACTTTCGGACGCGCGCGAGGGGTGATGCACTGTTGAAGGAGGGGTCAGGTGGTTAGGAGGGGTTTCGGGGCCCTCAGATCACAATCGGATGGCTCCGGATGTGAGGAGGGTTAGGTTGGGCCTGGTGGTTGGTAGTGGACTGTGTAGATGGTCTAGGGAGGAAAGAGAGGGAAAGCCCGACAACAGTTTTCGGAGACCGAAAACATCCGACGTTTTGACCGACTATAATGCCGTTATAGTTATCCGTTGGGGGCATCAAACGGACTCCGAATGCGATGAAATTTGGTAGGCGGTCCACCGACAATATAACAACACCGCATGCCAACTTTCATCCCATTCCGAGAACATTTTCCGGCCACTTATAAAATAATATTTCGGACGTGCCGCGGGCGCGTGCAAGTGTGTCTGGGCTCAGAACGGACAACATAAGGAACGGGGAGACCGGGACGGACGCAAGTTTTAAAAATAGGAGGATGCAATGCACATGATGACATGAGAAAGCAACAAACAAATGAAACACGTGGCAACAAAGAAAAACAAGGAAGTCGACTGGAGCGTCAGTCTCGGGGCGTCACGACACCATTAAAATCTCAAAGTCTATCTTAATTTCTATAAAGAAATAGCTTACTGGGAGGCAATCTGATGTAGGGCACGAGCCAAAGTGCCCCAATTTGTCCTGATGTTCATTAATTGGAGGTGGGTTCGAGGAGTGTCGGGGATATTGCTACTGGGCGTAAACCGGCCTATGTGGGCGGGGTTAACTTCATCAGTAGTCCAAGAGTGTTAAAGCCCAAGAAGATAGATGAGGGCCTAAAGCCCGTGGCCGGTTTAAGACTTGTAGCCGTAAACCGGCATGTATATGCAAACTTGTACTGTAAGTTAGGAATAAGAAGAGACCAACCCAGATACGAATATGAACCGGTGTTGGGACTCTGTGAACCGACGGGCGTCACCCGTGTATATAAGGGGACGACCCGGCGGCGGTTCAGGAGAAGAGACGACAACTCGAGACTTAGGCGAAGCTTGTTTGCTCCCTAGTCATCGAAACCCCATCAATTCCATCACAACTAGACGTAGGCTTTTACCTTCATCGAAGGGGCCGAACTAGTATAAACTCTCTTGCGTCCCTGTGTCCGCTTTAACCCCTTCAAGCTAACCCGTTGCGATGGCTCCACGACTAAGTCCTTTCACGAGGACATCTGCCGTGAAAAAACCACGACAGTTGGCGCCCACCGTGGGGCTATCGCACGATGGTTTCAAGTTCTTGGAGGGCCGCTTTGAAGGACTCGAGGGCTACGCTGTGGGCCGGATGACTAAGAGTCGTCGCGGCAAGCTCTACATCGACGAAGCAGGCTGGGGCCCCGAGGCCGGCTCAGTTGAGTACGGGTACCGGGTCCCCTTTGGTGGCATACATGTTTTCATCGGCAAGATCGGTGAACCGGGCCCTGAGCCGGACATCTGCACCGACCTCGTCGAAACGGCTCAGCGTGCACGATCCGCCCGGGTTAAGCCGGCCGTGAAGCGTGCCTTCGTGGGAGTCATCCATGGAGGAAGTTATGAGGATGGATCGGAATCTCGCGGCGAGACCGTCGTTTATTCCGGCGACGAGTCATCAACCGGAGAAACTGAATCTCTATATCAGCTACAATATGGCCGGATTGGGGTTGTTCCGATGGCGACAGTATTCCGGACCCCGCTAATCTACCCAACCGAGTTGGAATATTCATGGCCGGCACACAAGCAACGCTTCATTCTTCGACCACTGCGCCAATAACCTTCGGTTCAGTAGCGGCGATGGCTGCCGGGGCAGGAGGCTCTGTACGCCCGCCGGGTCAAGTCCTATCAGATTTATTTGATGCATTGGCTGTGCTTATGGCAGAAGCTAACCCGGCGGATCAGGACGTCCACAACACGGAGATAGCAAAGGTGAAGGAACAGATCACCCAGGCCAAGGTGGACCTGGCAACTGAGAATGCCAGGATGACCGCAGAGTGGGCCGCTTTAGACGCACAAGCCTACACGCTCATGTTGGACTAGAACGCGTCGCATGAAGTCATGAAGAGGAAGTACCGATCCCGTTTGCCTTCGGTTTTCGAGGCCAGAGACCTTTTCAACACCCCAGGAGCAGGAACCAGTAATCCGCTGGAGGTAAACCGGGCGGAAGCTCCTGGGACCGGCGCGCCGGTTCAGCCCCGTCTGATGGATCTGCCTCGTCAAAACACTGTTATACCTCAGGCTGTTTCAACACCTCTGGGTCACTACTCCAACCCGATGGACAATCTCGTTACCGCTGCTACGCGGCTGGAGGCCATTCCAATTGAAGGTGACTCGCCGCAGGCGGTAAAGACGCGACGGGTCAAGGAGCTTCTTAGGACAGCTTTGGTCCAACAGGAAGCATACTCATACAGCCGCGACCGTATCCACTCGACCCCTCATCCAAGTCGGAGCTATAGCAGGCATATGGATGAGCCGGTCTGTCAAGTAATGAACGACGGGGAGCACCCCGCGGCAACAACCCGGCGGGTGGTGCCGATAATGCTCAGGAAGTGGTGGACCGGGCCCGAGCGCGCAGGGAGGCCGAGTTAGCCGCACAGTATCAGGCTCGGTAGCCTACGCCGGTTCGCCCAACTATCTCGGTCGAACCTGGTGTTACTTCTAGTTCTTTGGGGGTGCCTTGCCTTGTCCCTGCTTTACGCAATGTGCGCCTGCCCAAGGATTTCAAGGGCCCGCGCAAGGTACCAAATTACATGGCGGATCAACCTCCAGAGACATGGGTGGAGAGCTATGAGATGGCCATGGAGATGCTTGATGTGGATGATGCGGCATGTGCGAAGTACTTCACCATGATGCTCGAAGGAACGGCCCGTACTTGGTCAAAAAGCTTACTGGCCAATTCTACCAGTTCATGGGCCCAATTACGAGCCCGCTTTATCAGTAATTTCAAGGATACATGTAAGCAACCTATGTCGATAGTGGACTTAGCTGCCTATGTCTAGGAGGAAGGAGAGTCCACGACTCATTGGGTGCGCCGGGTCTCGCAGGTTCTGCATTCATCAGACCTCATCAATGCTAACACCGCGGTTATAACCCTAGAAGGCAATTGCCGGTTTGGGCCCCTAAAGCTAAAGTTAGGACGGATGAAGCGCCATTGCACTGACATGGGGACCCTCATGGTTGGCTTGGTAAAATATGCTGATTCTGATAGTACCAAGGATCCCGAGTCCGATGATGACAAGACAGGGAAGGGAAAGAAGAACAACAACTCCAAAGGTCAGCAGCATCACTCGGCAGGTGATACGTCTCCAACGTATCTATAATTTTTGATTGCTCCATGCTACTTTATCTACTGTTTTGGACTATATTGGGCTTTACTTTCCACTTTTATATTATTTTTGGGACTAACCTATTAACCGGAGGCCCAGCCCAGAATTGCTGTTTTTTTGCCTATTTCAGTATTTCGAGGAAACAGAATATCAAACGGAGTCCAAACAGAATGAAACCTTCGGGAACGTGATCTTCTCACCGAACGTGATCCAGGAGACTTGGACCCTACTCCAAGAAGTTTTCGGGGAGCTCACGAAGGTGGAGGGCGCCCCCCTGGGCACGCCCCCTGCCTCGTGGGCCCCTTGGAGCTCCACCAACGTGCTCCTTCCTCCTATATATATACCTACGTACCCCCATTAGACCAAAGACGGAGCCAAAAACCTAATTCCACCGCTGCAACTTCCTGTATCCACGAGATCCCATCTTGGGGCATGTTCCGGAGCTCCGCCGGAGAGGGCATCCATCACGGAGGGCTTCTACATCAATACCATAGCCCTTCCGATGAAGTGTGAGTAGTTTACTTCAGACCTTCAGGTCCATAGCTAGTAGCTAGATGGCTTCTTCTCTCTTTTTGGATCTCAATACAATGTTCTCCCCCTCTCTCATGGAGATCTATTCTATGTAATCTTCTTTTTGCGGTGTGTTTGTTGAGACCGATGAATTGTGGGTTTATGATCCAACTTATCTATGAATAATATTTGAATCTTCTCTGAATTCTTTTATGTATGATTGAGTTATCTTTGCAAGTCTCTTCGAATTATCCGTTTGGTTTGGCCAACTAGATTGGTAGTTCTTGCAATGGGAGAAGTGCTTAGCTTTGGGTTCAATCTTGCGGTGTCCTTACTCAGTGATAGAAAGAGTTGCAAGGCACGTATTGTATTGTTGCCATCGAGGATAACAAGATGGGGTATTTATCATATTGCATGAATTTATTCCTCTACATCATGTCATCTTGCTTAAGGCATTACTCTGTTTTTAACTTAATACTCTAGATGCATGCTGGATAGCGGTCGATGAGTGGAGTAATAGTAGTAGATGCAGGCAGGAGTCGGTCTACTTGTCACGGACGTGATGCCTATATACATGATCATACCTAGATAACCTCATAACTATGCTCAATTCTATTAATTGCTCAACAGTAATTTGTTCACCCACCATAGAATATCTATGCTCTTGAGAGAAGCCACTAGTGAAACCTATGGCCCCCGGGTCTATTCTCGTCATATCAATCTCCATTACTTTATTTTACTTGTTTTGCTTTTACTTTTCACTTTGCATCTTTATACCAAAAATACCAAAAATATTATCTCTATCAGATCTCACTCTCGTAAGTGAAGGGATTGACAACCCCTAAGTGTTGGTTGCGAGTTGCTACCGTTTTGTGCAGGTACGAGGGACTTGTGCATGACCTCCTACTAGATTGATACCTTGGTTCTCAAAAACTGAGGGAAATACTTATGCTACTGTGCTGCATCACCCCCTCCTCTTCGGGGGAAAACCAACACTAGCTCGAGACGTAGCAAGAAGGATTTCTGGCGCCGTTGCCGGGGAGGCCTACGCCAAGTCAAGTCAAGATTTACTCTCCCGTCAACAAGCCATTTCTGGCAACGTTCTGACGCCGTTGCCGGGGAAGCCTACGCAAAAGTCAACATACCAAGTACCCATCACAATCTCTATCTCTCGCATTACATTATTTTCCATTTGCCTCTCGTTTTCCTCTCCCCCACTTCACCCTTGCCGTTTTATTCGCCCTCTCTTTCCCTTTGCCTTTTGTTTGCTCGTGTGTTAATTTGCTTGCTTGTCGTGATCGCCCAAGATGCTACCAAATTGTGTGACTTCACCAATACCAATAACAATGATTTCCTTAGCACTCCGATTGCTTCTCTTGCCAATACTGAATCTTGTGAAATCAATACTGCTTTGTTGAATCTTGTTATGAAAGATCAATTCGCCGACCTTCCTAGTGAAGATGCCGCTACTCATCTAAATGGCTTTGTTGATTTATGTGATATGCAAAAGAAAAATGATGTCGATAATGATGTCGTTAAATTGAAGCTATTTCCTTTTTCGCTTAGAGATCATGCTAAAGCGTGGTTTTCATCTTTGCCTAAAAATAGTATTGATTCTTGGAACAAGTGCAAAGATGCTTTTATCTCTAAGTATTTTCCTCCCGCTAAGATTATCTCTCTTAGGAATGATATTATGAATTTTAAGCAACTTGATCATGAACATGTTGCACAAGCTTGGGAGAGAATGAAATTAATGCTATGTAATTGTCCTACTCATGGTTTGAACTTATGGATGATTATACAATTTTTTATCCTGGATTGAATTTTGCTTCTAGAAATCTTTTAGATTCAGCCGCGGGAGGCACTTTTATGGAAATCACTTTAGGAGATGCTACTAAACTCCTAGATAATATTATGGTCAATTATTCTCAATGGCATATTGAAAGATCTACTAATAAAAAAGTGCATGCTATAGAAGAAATCAGTGTTTTGAGTGAAAAGATGGATGAACTTAGGAATTTATTTGTTAAGAGTGTTTCCTCTGATCCCAATAATGTGCCTTTATCTACTTTGCTTGAGAATAATAATGAATCTATGGATGTGAATTTTTTTGGTAGGAATAGTTTTGGTAACAACGCGTATAGAGGGAATTTTAATTCTAGGCCTTATCCTAGTAATCCTTCTAATAATTATGGAAATTCCTACAACAACTCTTATGGAAATTTTAATAAGATGCCCTCTAAATTTGAGAGTAGTGTTAAAGAGTTTATGAATTCGCAAAAGAATTTCAATGCTTTGCTTGAAGAGAAATTGCTTAAAGTTGATGATTTGGCTAGGAACATTGATAGAATTTCTCTTGAGGTTGATTCTTTAAAGCTTATATCTATTCCTCCTAAGCATGATATCAATGAGTCTCTCAAAGCCATGAGAATTTCCATTGATGAGTGCAAAGAAAGAACCGCTAGGATGCGTGCTTACAAAGATGCCTTTATTAAAGCGTGTTCTTCTAAATCCTATGAGAATCAAGATGAAGATCTAAAAGTCATTGATATGTCCCCTATTAAATCTTTGTTTTGCAATATGAATCTTGATGAATCTGATTATGATCTTCCCTTACCTAGAAGGCGTTCTAAGAATTCTGAGTTTTTAGATCCTGATGTTGAAATTGATAAAAAAGGGATTGAAAGAAATAAAAATCTAGATATTGCTAAACCCAATATTTTGGATCTCAAGGAATTTAACTATGAAAATTGCTCTTTAATTGATTTTATTTTCTTGTTGCAATCCGTGTTAAATTCTCCTCATGCTTATAGTCGAAATAAGGCCTTTACCGAACACATTGTTGACGCCTTAATGCAATCTTATGAAGAAAAGCTTGAGTTGAAAGTTTCTATCCCTAGAAAACTCCATGATGAGTGGGAACCTACAATTAATATTAAAATTAAAAATTATGACTTTTATGCTTTGGGTGATTTGGGTGCTAGTGTCTCTACTATCCCCAAAGCTTTGTGTGATTTGCTAGATTTCCGTGACTTTGATGATTGCTCTCTAAACTCGCATCTTGCGGATTCCACTATTAAAAAGCCTATGGGAAGAATTAATGATGTTCTTATTGTTGCAAATAGGAATTATGTGCCCGTAGATTTTATCATTGTTGATATAGATTGCAATCCTTCATGTCCTATTATTCTTGGTAGACCTTTCCTTAGAACGATTGGTGAAATTGTTGATATGAAGGAAGGGAATATTAAATTCCAATTTCCCTTAAAGAAGGGCATGGAACACTTTCCTAGAAATAAAATAAAATTACCATATGAATCTATCATGAGAGCCACTTATGGATTGCCTACCAAAGATGGCAATACCTAGATCTATCCTTGCTTTTATGCCTAGCTAGGGGCGTTAAACGATAGCGCTTGTTGGGAGGCAACCCAATTTTATTTTGTGTTTTTTGTTTTTGGTTTTGGTTAGGAATAAATAATCCATCTATATTCTGTTTATATGTGGTTTTATCTTTTAATTAGTGTTTGTGCCAAGTTAAACCTATTAGATCTTCTTGGAAGATAGTTATTTGATCTTGCTGTAATTTCCAGAATCTTTGCGCTCAGTGCCCGAATTGTCAAAAATCACCAGAACGTGATAAAATAGTGATTCCAATTGCTTCTGATCAATAAACAAATTTCCCATGTCGTTTAATTTTGGTAGAATTTTTTGGGTTCCAGAAGTTTGCGTTAGTAATAGATTACTACAGACTGTTCTGTTTTTGACAGATTCTGTTTTGCGTGTGTTGTTTGCTTATTTTGATGAATCTATGGCTAGTAAAATAGTTTATAAACCATAGAGAAGTTGGAATACAGTAGGTTTAACACCAATACAAATAAAGAACAAGTTCACTACAGTACCTTAAAGTAGTCTTTTGTTTTCTTTCTCTAACGGAGCTCACGAGATTTCTATTGAGTTTTGTGTTGTAAATTTTCATGTTTTGGGTGAATTCTTTTGATGGATTATGGAACAAGGAGTGGCAAGAGCCTAAGCTTGGGGATGCCCATGGCACCCCCAAGATAACCCAAGGACACCAAAAAGTCAAAGCTTGGGGATGCCCCGGAAGGCATCCCCTCTTTTGTCCACTTCCATAGGTAATTTACTTGGAGCTATATTTTTATTCACCACATGATATGTGTTTTGCTTGGAGCGTCTTGTATTATTTGTGTCTTTGCTTGTTAGTCTACCACAATCATCCTTGCTGTACACACCTTTTGAGAGAGCCATGTATGAATTGAAATTTGTTAGAATACTCTATGTTCTTCACTTATATCTTTTGAGCTTGATAGTTTACTCTATGTGCTTCACTTATATCTTTTTGAGCGTGATAATTTTTGCTCTAGTGCTTCACTTAGATCTTTTAGAGCATGGTGGTGGTTTGTTTTAAAGAAACTTGATCTCTCATGCTTCACTTAGATTATTTTGAGAGTCGTTAATAGCATGGTAATTTGCTTAATGTTAATATACTTGGTATTCAAGATTGTGAAACTTTCTTTTTTGTGGGTTGAATACTAAGATAAGTTTGATGCTTGATAATTGTTTTGAGATATGGAGGTGATAATATCATAGTCGTGCTAGTTGAGTAGTTGTGAATTTTAGAAATACTTGTGTCGAAGTTAGCAAGTCCCGTAGCATGCACGTATGGTTAAAGTTGTTTAACAAATTTGAAGCATGAAGTGTACCTGGCTTGTGCATCCTTATGAGTGGCGGTCGGGGATGAGCGATGGTCTTTTCCTACCAATCTATCCCCCTAGGAGCATGCGCGTAGTACTTGATTTTTGATGACTTCTAAATTTTTGCAATAAGTATATGAGTTCTTTTGACTAATGTTGAGTCCATGGATTATACGCACTTTTACCTTTCCGCCATTTGCTAGCCTCTTCGGTACCGTGCATTGCCCTTTCTCACATTGAGAGTTGGTGCAAACTTCGCCGGTGCATCCAAACCCCGTGATATGATACGCTCTTTCACACATAAACCTCCCTATATCTTCCTCAAAACAGCCACCATACCTACCTATCATGGCATTTCCATAGCCATTCCGAGATATATTGCCATGCAACTTCCATCATCATCATCATCATCATCATCATCATCATCATGACATGCTTTACTTTTGTCATATTGCCATTGCATGATCTTGTAGTTGACATCGTATTTGTGGCAAAGCCACCATGCATTATTTTTCATACATGTCACTCTTGATTCATTGCACCATCCCGGTACACCGCCGGAGGCATTCATATAGAGTCATATCTTGTTCTAGTATCGAGTTGTAATCATTATGTTGTAATCAATAGAAGTGTGATGATCATCATTATTAGAGCATTGCCCAATCAAAAAAAGAGAAAGGCCAAAAAGAAAAAAAAGAAAGGCCCAAAAAAAGAGAAAATAAAAAGGGCAATGCTACTATCTCTTTTTACACACTTGTGCTTCAAAGTAGCACCTTGTTCTTCATGTAGTGAGTCTCATATATTGTGCTTCAAAGTAGCACCATGATTTCATATAGTGAGTCTCATAAGTTGTCTTGTTCATACTAGTGGGAATTTTTCATTATGGAACTTGGCTTGTATATTCCAACGATGGGCTTCCTCAAAATGCCCTAGGTCTTCATGAGCAAGCAAGTTAGATGCACACCCACTAGTTTTCTTTTGTTGAGCATTCTTAGCTCTAGTGCATCCGTTGCATGGCAATCCCTACTCCTTGCATTAACATCAATTGATGGTCATCTCCATAGCTCATTGATTAGCCTTGTTGATGTGAGACTTTCTCCTTTTTTGTCTTCTCCACACAATCCCCATCATCATATTCTATACCACCCATAGTGCTATGTCCATGGCTCGCGCTCATGTATTGCGTGAAGGTTGAAAAAGTTTGAGATTATTTGAGTATGAAACAATTGCTTGGCTTGTCATCGGGGGTATAGAAGTTGGGAACATCTTTGTGTAACGAAAATGAAGCATAGCCTAACTATATGATTTTGTAGGGATGAACTTCCTTTGGCCATGTTATTTTGAGATGACATAATTGTTTGATTAGTATGCTTCAAGTATTATCATTTTTATGTCAATATGAACTTTCTTCTTGAACCTTTCGGATCTGAATATTCATACCATGATTAAGAAGATTTACATTGAAATTATGCCAAAGTATCACTCCGCATCAAAAATTCTCTTTTTATCATTTACCTACTCGAGGACGAGCAGGAATTAAGCTTGGGGATGCCTGATATGTCTCCAACGTATCTATAATTTTTGATTGCTCCATGCTACTTTATCTACTGTTTTGGACTATATTGGGCTTTATTTTCCACTTTTATATTATTTTTGGGACTAACCTATTAACCGGAGGCCCAGCCCAGAATTGCTGTTTTTTTTGCCTATTTCAGTATTTCGAGGAAACAGAATATCAAACGGAGTCCAAACAGAATGAAACCTTCAGGAACGTGATCTTCTCACCGAACATGATCCAGGAGACTTGGACCCTACTCCAAGAAGTTTTCGGGGAGCTCACGAAGGTGGAGGGCACCCCCCTGGGCGCGCCCCCTGCCTCGTGGGCCCCTTGGAGCTCCACCAACGTGCTCCTTCCTCCTATATATATATATACCTACGTACCCCCATTAGACCAAAGACGGAGCCAAAAACCTAATTCCACCGCTGCAACTTCCTGTATCCACGAGATCCCATCTTGGGGCCTGTTCCGGAGCTCCGCCGGAGAGGGCATCCATCACGGAGGGCTTCTACATCAATACCATAGCCCTTCCGATGAAGTGTGAGTAGTTTACTTCAGACCTTCAGGTCCATAGCTAGTAGCTAGATGGCTTCTTCTCTCTTTTTGGATCTCAATACAATGTTCTCCCCCTCTCTCGTGGAGATCTATTCTATGTAATCTTCTTTTTGCGGTGTGTTTGTTGAGACCGATGAATTGTGGGTTTATGATCCAACTTATCTATGAATAATATTTGAATCTTCTCTGAATTCTTTTATGTATGATTGAGTTATCTTTGCAAGTCTCTTCGAATTATCCGTTTGGTTTGGCCAACTAGATTGGTAGTTCTTGCAATGGGAGAAGTGCTTAGCTTTGGGTTCAATCTTGCGGTGTCCTTACTCAGTGATAGAAAGAGTTGCAAGGCACGTATTGTATTGTTGCCATCGAGGATAACAAGATGGGGTATTTATCATATTGCATGAATTTATTCCTCTACATCATGTCATCTTGCTTAAGGCATTACTCTGTTTTTAACTTAATACTCTAGATGCATGCTGGATAGCGGTCGATGAGTGGAGTAATAGTAGTAGATGCAGGCAGGAGTCGGTCTACTTGTCACGGACGTGATGCCTATATACATGATCATACCTAGATAACCTCATAACTATGCTCAATTCTATTAATTGCTCAACAGTAATTTGTTCACCCACCGTAGAATTTCTATGCTCTTGAGAGAAGCCACTAGTGAAACCTATGGCCCCCGGGTCTATTCTCGTCATATCAATCTCCATTACTTTATTTTACTTGTTTTGCTTTTACTTTTCACTTTGCATCTTTATACCAAAAATACCAAAAATATTATCTCTATCAGATCTCACTCTCGTAAGTGACCGTGAAGGGATTGACAACACCTAAGCGTTGGTTGCGAGTTGCTACCGTTTTGTGCAGGTACGAGGGACTTGCGCGTGACCTCCTACTGGATTGATACCTTGGTTCTCAAAAACTGAGGGAAATACTTATGCTACTGTGCTGCATCACCCCCTCCTCTTCGGGGAAAACCAACGCTAGCTCGAGACGTAGTAGCAGGTAATGGTAGCAGAGGCAAGCGTAAAGCGGATGGCAACATGGACTTCGTGGCTAATACCAACGCGCAGGACAAGGGTCAGCGACGCAAGGGTAAACCGCCGAATCGCGGTGGAGCGCCTAACCCTAACCCGGACCGCTTAAATTATATATTAAACTAGCCCTGTCCAAAGCATGGGACGAAGGAGGTACCAGCAAACCACCTTTGGAAGGATTGCTACATTATGCAGGATTCAAGAATTCTAATGCTTTCCGATATGATCACGGCTCTGATGGTGGCTCAGGATCCGGGCCGGGTTATGGTGGAGGAAATTCCGGTTCAGGATTTAATGGTAATCCGGGCGGACATAACAATCAAAATAATCAAAATAACCAGGGCGGTTACAACCAGCAACAACAACAGCCGGGTTACCAGAGCAACCCAAAGCAGTTGAATAGTGGGCAGTACCATGTCTTCACCACTAGCTTGGACAAGCGAGACCGGAAGGTTCAGAAGCGGGCAGTCAACTCTGTTGAACTGGCCATGCCCCGTTACTTACGCTGGTCTGAGCAGCCAATCATATGGAGCAGAGAGGATCACCCACCCCGGGTTGATAACCCGGGTCAGCTAGCATTGGTGGTGGCGCCTTAGGTGGGAGGTTATAAGTTCACCAAGGTACTCATGGATGGAGGGAGCAGCATTAATATCTTGTACTATGAGACCTTCCGTCGTATGGGACTAACAGATAAAAATCTCAAACCGTCCAATACGGTGTTCCATGGTGTGGTACCTGGCAAGTCAGCATATCCTGTTGGTAAGATAACTCTGGAAGTGGCCTTTGGAGATGATCATGATTCCAGGTCAGAAACATTGACGTTTGAAGTGGTGAAAATCCAAAGTCCATATCACGCCCTGTTTGGGCGACCGGCCTATGCCAAGTTTATGGCACGGCCCTGTTATGTGTATTTGCAGCTCAAGATGCCTGGTCACAAGGGGACAATAACGGTTCACGGAAGCCGTAAAATTGCTTTGGAGTGCGAGGAAGGAGATGCGGCCTACGCAGAGTCGGTTTGTGCCACCGAGGAGCTGAAGTATTATAAGGACAATGTTGATCCGGCAGACATGACTCCATTAAAGAAGCCAACTACGGAGCATGATCTGGCCCTGAAGTTCAAATCGGCAGCTGAAACTAAGCTTGTTGACTTCGTGCCTGGCGATTCGCCCAAGCAGTTCAGCATCAGTGCCAACTTGGATCCGAAATAGGAAAGCGCGCTCATCGAGTTCATCCGTGAGAATCGGGACATTTTTGCATGGAAGCCCTCTGACATGCTAGGTGTACCGAGGCAACTCGCTGAGCACACCCTTAATGTGGATCCTAAGTACAAGCCGGTGAAACAGTTCCTCCGCCGGTTTAACAAAGAAAGACGCAAGGCGATTGGAGAAGAGGTAGCCAGGCTCTTAGCAGCTGGCTTTATTATTGAAGTTTTCCACCCTGAGTGGCTTGCTAATACGGTGCTGGTCCTTAAGAAAAATGGCACCTGGCGCATGTGTGTGGATTACACAGATCTTAATAAGGCTTGTCCGGCAGACCCTTTTGCCCTCCCCCGTATTGATCAAATTATTGATGGTACGGTGGGTTGCGAGCGTTTGAGTTTTTTGGATGCGTATTCCGGCTATCATCAGATCAAAATGGCAGTTAAGGACCAGGAGAAGACGACATTCATAACTCCCTTTGGAGCCTTCTGCTATGTGTCCATGCCCTTTGAGCTCAAGAGCGCCCAGGCAACTTATCAACGGTGTGTACAAAATTGTCTTCACAAGTAGATCGGCCACAATGTACATGCTTACGTGGATGATATTATTGTTAAGTCAAGAGAGAAGGAGACTCTAGTTGACGACTTGAAAGAAACTTTTGATAACCTGAGGGTGTACAAAATGATGCTCAATCCGGCCAAGTGTGTCTTTGGTGTACCGACAGGCAAGTTATTGGGTTTTCTGGTGTCCAACAGGGGAATCAAGGCTAATCCGGAGAAGATCACAGCCATCACCTCCCTGGATAAACCGAAGTGTATCAATGATGTTCAATGCCTGGCAGGCTGGATTGCCGCGTTAA
The DNA here is from genome assembly GCA_034509565.1 of Triticum monococcum. Lineage (NCBI taxonomy): Eukaryota > Viridiplantae > Streptophyta > Magnoliopsida > Poales > Poaceae > Triticum > Triticum monococcum. The sequence continues at coordinate 359,507,116 of CM067841.1, forward strand.
GCCGGTTTATCAGCCGCCTTGGTGAGAAGGCAATCCCTTTCTATTAGATGTTGAAGAAGACGGATCAATTCGTCTGGAGTTCTGCTGCTGATAAAGCATTTGAGGACTTAAAGCGGCAATTGGCCAATCTGCCTGTGCTCGCCGCTCCCATTGACAAGGAGTTGTTGCTGCTATATGTTGCTGCTAATGCTCGTGCGGTCAGTGTGGCTATTGTGGTGGAGCGAAAAGAGGCAGGCAAGGAGCATCCAGTTCAACGTCCGGTCTATTATATCAGCGAGGTACTCATTGAATCCAAGCAAAGGTATCCGCATTGGCATAAGCTGGTATATGGAGTTTATGGCAAGCCGGAAGCTTAAGCAATACTTCCAAGGGCACCCCATTACGGTGGTCAGTTCTGCTCCCTTGGGGGATATCATCCAGAACCAGGAAGCGACTGGCCGGATTGCCAAGTGGGCTATAGAGCTTGGGCCGCACGGGTTGAAGTATGTGCCTCGGACGGCGGTTAAGTCTCAAGCACTTGTTGATTTCATCAATGATTGGACGGAACTGCAAGCACTTGAAGAAAAGCCGGATCACACATATTGCACCATCCATTTTGACGGATCCAAGCAATTGGAAGGCTCGAGGGCTGGAGTCGTATTAACTTCCCCACGAGGTGATAAGTTTTGTTACGTTCTCCGCTTAATGTTCCCTTGTACTAACAATGCAGCTGAGTATGAAGCCTTGCTCCATGGTCTCCGGATGGCTAAGGAGATGAATCTAAGTCGAGTTAAGTGCTTCGGTGACTTGGACCTCGTGGCTCAACAAGTGTCTGGCACTTGGGATTCCAAGGACCCACTCATGGCAGCATATCGTCGTGAGGTGGATATTGTTGCAGGTCACTTTAAAGGCTATCAGGTGGACCACGTGGACCGATGGAAGAATGAAGCGGCGGACGCTTTAAGCCGACTGGGCTCTCAGCGCAAACCGGTCCCGCCCAATGTTTTTCTGGATGTGCTGCACAACCCGTCGGTCAAGCTCCCTGGTGAAGCGGATTTGGCTATTCCTAATCCAGAGGCTCAATTGGTGGCAGCCCTTCATGTCATTCCGGATTGGACGCTTCCTTACCTGGCGTACATGAACCGGGGCGAGTTACCAGAGGATGAGACTCTGGCCCGACAGATAATCCGGTGGTCCAAGTCCATGACTATTGTCAATGGCGAGTTGCATCATTGTAGTGTATCAGGGGCATTTCAACGCTGTGTGTCTCCTGAAGAAGGCTGTGAAATTTTGCGTGAGATCCACGAAGGAGATTATGGTCACCACGCCGGTTCAAAATCTTTGGTGGCTAAAGCGTTCCGCCATGGCTTTTATTGGTTAACTGCTCATGCTGATGCGGAGGATCTGGTCAGACGATGTGACGGTTGCCAAAAGTTTTCAAGACGTGCTCATGTGCTGGCTCAAGAATTGAGAATGATTCCAATTACTTGGCCGTTTGCAACTTGGGGGCTGGATATGGTTGGGCCTTTCAAAAGGTCCAAAGATAAGAAGACCCACCTCCTGGTGGAGGTTGACAAGTTTACAAAGTGGGTGGAGGCAGAACCTGTTAGCAAGTGTGATGCGGCCACGTCGGTTCAGTTCATCAAAAAAGTGATTTTCCGGTTTGGCTTTCCACACAGTATCATCACAGATAATGGTACCAATTTGTCCAAGGGTGCCATGAAGGAGTTCTGCGAACGGGAGCACATCCGACTTGACGTTTCATTAGTGGCACACCCACAGTCCAATGGTCAAGCAGAAAGGGCTAATCAAGAGATCTTGAGAGGCATCAAGCCCCGACTTATGGTTCCTTTGTAGATAACACCGGGTTGTTGGGTAGAAGAGTTACCATATATGTTATGGAGCATCAATACTACACCCAACAGATCAACAGGATACACACCGTTCTTCATGGTCTACGGAGCGGAGGCGGTTCTCCCTAGTGATATCCGTCATGACTCACCTCGTGTGGCGGCTTATGTTGAAGTGGACAACGAGACAGCATGGCAAGACGCTTTGGACCTGTTGGATGAAGAACGCGACATAGCAGCCGCCCGATCGGCGATTTACCAACAGGATCTTCGTCGTTATCACAGTCGCCGAGTCAGAACCAGAACCTTTCAGGAAGGAGATTTGGTGCTTTGGCTCATCCAAGATCAGACTGATATGCATAAGCTATCCCCACCTTGGGAGGGACCTTTCGTGGCCAGCAAGAATCTGCACAACGGGTCATACTAGCTGATCGATATTCGAGAGCATAAAGACTCACGTACATCAGAGGAGGAGACCAACAGGCCATGGAACATAGCTCATCTTCGGCCTTACTATACCTGAGCCATTGGCTCTACTTATGTACATATTATGACAATGTATATATTATGATTAATATAGTAAACCAGAACCTCAGCTAAAGCGGGGTATCTATTCTTTTACATCATGTGTGGTTACATGGAGTGATTCTGTCTTAAAGAGGCCTCCGGTTTACCCCTTGAATTTGTTGTATCACTTGGGGGCTTGGTCGTATCCGAACCAATGCAACACCTTTTGATAGGCGAAAGCCACCCGATCACTTGGGGACATGGTCAAGTCTGAACCAGTCACGCCTCTTGATCGGCCTAAGGCCACAGAATCACTTGGGGGCTTGGTCGAACCCAAACCATTGCCATGCCTCTTGATCGGCATAAATGCCACGGTTTCATTTGGGGACCTGGCTGACTTGAACCATAGCTACACCTATCGGGAGCTTGGTCGTGTCCGACCATGGTAACGCCATCTGATCAGCTCAAATAAGCCTCTTTTTGCAAACGGTTTTATCATTGCCTTTGCTTCACAATTTTCTTTGATAGATATTTCTTTCTTTTTGTTGCGTTTTTAAACCGACAAAGTTTTAAACTGGTTCAAACTGTCAATTGACGGAATACGGTCCATTTTTAATCCAGAGACTATTTGCCTGGTTTGATTTTTTATTAACATCCTATTATGGAATAACATTATATATATATATATATATATACAGGAGCTGCTATCTCCTCCAACAGTGTGGGTTTATAAACCTCCGCTTCAAGCTTGGCCAAGCCAACTTCATGCCCAACGATGGCAGGTATTATGTATCCCAAAGATTTGATCATATGCTTAAATTTCAGATGTTTTGATTTCACATATGCAGACATCATACTCCGCCTGACGGTACAACCGCGGTGGCACTTTAAGACTTTTTGCATTGCAGAACATATTTTGGGAAGTTCATCACCCAAAGGAAGAACAAGTGGCAGTAATTATGCACGAAGGCATATCAAAATCAAGAGTATCGGCTAGCCCATTAAAAGGCAACACGGTGCCCAAAATAAGATCATTGTTTTTTCAGTGGCCCAATCCGCCCGCTCCTTCTTGAAGCCCTCCTTAAGCTGTTCCATGGCGCTTAAAGCGTTGGTTAATTCCTCTTTTGCTTTGGAGGTTACAGCTTGTTGGCACTTTAGATTTTCTTGGAGATCGGCGATTTGGTTTTCTTTTGTCTTCAGCTCAGCCTGCATACAGACAGTTATATCATTCAGCAAGCAGTACAAGAATTGAAGTACCAGCCACATAACAAGTTATGCACTTGGCCCTTGGGGACTAATGCCTATTTGATCTTCATCTTTCACTTGATTATAAAGTCCCAAGATCAATACAAGTATTCAACTTGGCACTTGGGGGCTAATGGCTATTTGCTCGAATAAATTCTGATGCTGCGATCTCAATTACTTAAAGTCCAGGTTTAACTACACTAAGTTGAACCGGCCCTTGGGGGCTACATCAGCGAATTCCGAAGCATTGGGATTCATATTAGCAAGTCCCGGTTTGAATGAAGATTCTAAACTGGCCCTTGGGGGCTAGGAGAGTTAACAAGATTGAAATACCCAAGCAGGAAAAAGCACATGAAAGTTACCTCAAATTTTTCTTTCATCATATTCACTAGGCCAGCTTCATAATCACGGCTGGTATACAGCCGGTTCAGGTAGCCGGAATGAAGATCTTGGGCATTCAGAGCAGCATAGGTCGCCAAGTCAACATTCCACTTGCCTTTGCCCATGGCAACAAATTCTTCTTTGGCGGTATGCTTGGATAAAACAACAGGATTGCTGGGCTCTATACGGCCAATGCCAGTAATTACAACTTCATCATCCTTAGCATCACCGGTTTGCACTGGCGCAGTCGGTTTGTCAGCAGGCTGGGATGGACTGGTGGATCTCCCAAACCGGATGGGGCTTGTGGGCTGGTTGACAGGGCCTGAGGTGTCAATAGGCTTTTCTTCAGCAATAAAATCGTCATCCTGTTGTGGTGGATCATTGGGTATATCTTCATGAATAGCCGCTTCAAGATCTGGTGTTTTACCCGGTTCAGGGACGGCGTCCTCCTCGGCCGCTTTATCCAGGCGAGCCTTCTTGCTCGGCCTAGGCTTGGCCCTGAAAGGGGTAACAAAGTCAAATACAACATATGTTCCAAGGTGATGTACCAGAAATATTATGATAAGTATAGCTTACCCAAGCACCGTTTTCAGCGGTGGCAGCTGAGTAGCCGATGACTCGCCAGAGGATGAGTGGGAAGTAACCTGATAATCGGAGTCAGATGGATTAAGAGGTTGACGAAAACAGCCCGCTTTAGGACAAGCACTGATAAGCAAATTAGAGACCTCTGAACAGCGTTTCCGAACCGGACTGTTGGGGTAAACCGGCAGAGGTCACTACCTGGCCGCTGTGCCGGGTTGTGCGGCGAGCTTCGTGCTGTTGGGTCTTCATAAGAAATTTGGGATCCAAGTAAGCAAGAGGATGAGAAAATTTAACCTTCCGGTTTGCCTGACGGATTTTTAGCGAAGGCAAAGGGTTTGAATCGGAAGAGAGAGTAATTACCTCTACGGCATCAGCATGGCTGGCTTCGGCATCATCCTGACAAATATCATCATCAATAAGGCGTGTGAAAAATAAGCCAAGTGAGTCAAGCTCTACCTCAAGGTCCGGATTACCCACATCATCATCAGGGGCCGGATCAGAAGATGCAGTGGTTTTCTTCTTATGAGCAGGCCGTTTCACGACTTTCGTCTTTGGCCGGGTTGGTCTTTCCGGTTTGTCTGTTTTTTCTGGCTTCTCCTGTGGAAATTTCCTGCTCCAAAACGGATCATTGCCCTGTTTAAACAGACATTGATATCAAACAATGACCAGATATATCAATAACAAGTTCAGTAAAAAGAAAAATTAAACTCTTACAACTGGCGGTTTGTTGGTGGCATAGAAGGGAAGCAGGACGTTTCGAGCACAGATGTGTTCCAGTTCATTCAGCATTTTATTCACAGCCTCTGTGATTTCTTCGTCAGTGAGCTGGATGTTAGCATGTCGCAGTGGGTCATCAACACTGCCAGTATACTCGCACATCAAACCGGAGCGCTGACTAAGGGGAAGTATGCTCCACGATATCCAATAACGAGCGAGATCAACCCCTGTTAAACCGTTGGCCATGAAGGCTCTGAGCTTGGACAGTTGAGGAGCGTATTTGCTTCTCTCCTTGGCAGTTAACCTTTGCGGAAAGGGGTGTGTATTGCTAAGCCGCTCCAGACGAAAGCCAGGCAAAGGATTTTCATCAGCAGGGGAGGTGTCTTTGCAATAGAACCATGTTTGATTCCACTCTTTGGGGTGGCTGTGCAGTTTGGCGTGAGGGTATGTGACCTCTTTCCTTTTCTGAATCGCCACACCACCCAATTCTATATTGGAACCGTCAGTAAACTTAGTGCGGCGGTTTAGATGGAAGCAGTCTCTGAACAGCTCAACTGTGGGCTCCTCTTGAAAGAACGCCTCACAGAGTACTTGGAAGCGACACATGTTTGTAACAAAGTTGGGGCCAATGTCTTGTGGGCGGAGTTGAAAATTGGCTAAAACGTCCCGGTAAAATTTAGAACTGGGCGGCTTAAAGCCCTGGGCTAAGTGATCTACGAAAACGACGACCTCTCCTTCTTGAGGTGTGGGAGGGCATTCTTCGCCAGGGACCCTCCAATGGATGGTGTTTTTGCTGCCTAAAGCGCCGACCAGGACTAAGTTGTTCAGTTGAGTCTCTGTGACGCGAGAAGGAACCCAGTTCACTCATATACTTGCTTGGCCATGATGAAATCTACAAGATAGGTGATTCCGGTTCAAGAATGCATTGATTAAAGTACACTGACATGTACAATGTTAAACCGGAGACAGCTCTATCTAAACCAGAGTTTTATGAAGCAACAACATCTGGCGGTTCAACAAGGGGACTAATGGTATATACCGGTTTGTTAATTTTTTCTACACTAAGTTAAATCGCCGGATCTAAGCATTGAAACAGTTGAGATTGCGGATGGGTAAGTGTACAGAAACAGATTTCACAAGATTTCTCTACAGCGATGGATCTGAAGCAAGTTCAGAAAAGAAGGAAAATATTCAAAAGCTCAAAGCAGAACAATATTGAATCAATGGGCGGAAATATATGTGAGATCTATGGTTTTAGGCATGAAACTAAAGGCGGATACTAAAAGTTATCAATACACAGAGAAGGGGTTCACAGATGCATCCAGGAGCTAGCATATGAACATGAACAGGTGATGAACGCAGCAAGAACACGAAACCCTAGAACAGATCTATGTTGAGAAGAGCAGAAGACCTACCAGAGCTGAGGAAGATGAGGAAGGTCGCCGCAGTTTTCTAGTACGCTCAGGTTGATGTAGCGGCCAAAGTCGATGCAGAAGACGACGGCGGCGGCGGAGCTCTGAGACTGGCGACGCGAGGAAGACGAAGAGGAAAGGCACGAAGGGGAGAAAAGAAATGACCCTTCGGCCCTATTTATAAGGCAGAAAGACATGTGTCAGGCACGTGAATCCAGGAACCGAAAATTTCGGAAGCGGAGCTGTCACTTCGGTTGTTGTGAGTTTATTAAACAAGGAGATATCATGGATACTTTATGACAGATGACGTCACTCCGGTTTACAGCAACTGGAGAAGATGACATCACGGCGGTTCAACAACTACAAGAAGATGTTGAAGATGAAGATTGTTGCTAGGGATTGACATGAACCCGTTCAAATCAATCTGGGGCCTAATGTCGGGGATATTGCTACTGGGCGTAAACTGGCCTATGTGGGCCGGGTTAACTTCATCAGTAGTCCAAGAGTGTTAAAGCCCAAGAAGATAGATGAGGGCCTAAAGCCCGTGGCCGGTTTAAGACTTGTATCCGTAAACCGACATGTATATGCAAACTTGTACTGTAAGTTAGGAATAAGAAGAGACCAACCCGGATACGAATATGAACTGGTGTTGGGACTCTGTGAACCGACGGGCGTCACCCGTGTATATAAGGGGACGACCCGGCGGCGGTTCAGGAGGAGACGACAACTCGAGACTTAGGCGGAGCTTGTTTGCTCCCTAGTCATCGAAACCCCATCAATTCCATCACAACTAGACATAGGCTTTTACCTTCATCGAAGGGGCCGAACTAGTATAAACTCTCTTGCATCCCTGTGTCCGCTTTAACCCCTTCAAGCTAACCCGTTGCGATGGCTCCACGACTAAGTCCTTTCACGAGGACATCTGCCGTGACAAAACCACGACAAGGAGGAACACGAAAAACGCGAGGGGAAAACAGGGAGAAATCACAAGAGGAACACTCAAGAACAAGTCCAATCACATATCTACTAGACTGACAAACACACAAGATCCACAAGGTACATGAACAATCAAAGGGAACAAGGATACTTGGTAGAGTTCATAAAAAATCCTATGAAGGAGATGATGTCTTGAATCCAACATGGATCTTCCTTTAGATACGGGTTTGCACATGGAGGCTGTAACGCCCCGTGACCGATGTGCCAGGTGTCGTCCAGTTATTCGCTATTGTTGCCTTGTCATTGCTTGCATGTCATCATGTGCATTTCATTTGCATGCGTGTTCGTCTCATGCATCCGAGCATTTTCCCCGTTGACCGTTTTGCAATCCGGCATCCTATGTCACCCGGTGTCCCTTTCTACCTTTCTTTCGTGTATGGGGATTAAACATTTCCGGATTGGACCGAGACTTGCCAAGCGGCCTTGGTTTACTACCGATAGACCGCCTATCAAGTTTTCCCCGTTGACCGTTTTGCAATCCGGCATCCTATGTCACCCGGTGTCCCTTTCTACCTTTCTTTCGTGTATGGGGATTAAACATTTCTGGATTGGACCGAGACTTGCCAAGCGGCCTTGGTTTACTACCGATAGACCGCCTATCAAGTTTCGTACCATTTGGACTTCGTTTGATGCTGCAATGGTTAACCGAGGTACCGAAAAGGCCTCGTGTGTGTTGCAGCCCAACACCCCTCCATTTTGGTCCAAAACCCACCTAAACCTCCTCCATCTTCTCGGTCGTTCGATCACGATCGTGTGGCTGAAAACCGCACCTCATTTGGACTCTCCTAGCTCCCTCTACCTATAAATATGCCCTCCCCGTCCATTTTCGCGGACGAAACCCTAGATCCCACCTTCTCGCACCGCCGGACACGTCCGCTCCCGCGCCGGACATGTCCGCACCTCGCCCGCGTCCAACCAGAGATCGCCACGTGGCGCCCTCGCCCGCCGCCGCCGCCGGCCCATTCGGCCCAAGGCCGGCCCCCTCCTCCGCGCGTCCGGGCCGCGCCTCGCGCCTGCTCGCGCCGCCGTCCCCTTCGGCACCGGCCGCCCGCGCCGCCTCGCTCGTCTACCACACCACCACGCGCCGGCGAGCGTCGCCCCACCGCTCCTGCGACCGCCCCGCATTGCCCGTCTGCCCCGGCCTTCCTCTCCGGCGCCGACCACCGTCACCTCGCCGTCCCTCGCCGCCTCCTTCCTCTCCGGCCGGCGAGCCATCGCGCCGCTCCGGCCATCCCCGCTGCTCCGGCCACCGCGTTTGCCTTCTCCGGTGTGGATCCGGCAAGATCCGCCGCCGCCTCGGTTCGCGCACTGCCCAACCCTAGATCTGTTCTGGAGGTGGTTATTTCTACTAAGTCCCCGAAATTTCCATGTTTCATATGCCCATGTTCACCGCATTGTAACTCTTCATCTGTAACTCCGTTTTGTGCATATAGCATATCAAAATGTTCGTATCAGAGAGTACATCATTTCATTCCATTGCATCATTTTCATTTTAGTTCATCTTGATGCCCGAAATGTTGTTAGAAGAGTGCTACTTGAGATAGTTGTCAGATCTGCTGCTCCATTTAGATATTTGTCATTTTTGCCGTGATTATTGTGTGCATGATATGCCCATGAGCTCTACATATGTTTTGTTAAGGGTTTTGCCATCTATCCAGGGGTGCAACCCATGTATTTTTGTGATGTGTGTGGTGACTAGCACAAGCTTGCAAAGTGAGGCACTTGGTAATGCTGATTTCGGGGACTTAGCAATTCCACTAAGTCCTTGGACTGTTTATCTCATTATGCCATATGTTCATGTTGTTTCCTAGTGATCCATGCCTATTTTGAGGATGATCAGTAAGGATGTTTTGTTAATCTTGTAGTGCTCTATCCATCCATGTCTTTGTTTGCAATTATGGAGTACCCTAGCTTGAGTTAATCGAGCTCTACTTTTGCTACTTCGTGAATCTGGGCAGATTGTCAACTTGTTTGCAATTTTGCCAATGATGTTATAGTTGATCTGTGCATGCTATGTTATTGTTCTTGCCATGTCTAGCTTGCATAATGTGTATTCTTGATGGGTGTATGCTTATATTGTCATGACTTGCTCTGTAGTGAGTGCATCGAGCTCGTAAACATGCCTACTTGATATCTGTTTCAGCATGCTCCAGTTTTCACTAAGTCTGAGAATTGATTATGTTTTTGCCATGTTCACATGCTTGCAATGGTATTTTCTGATCCCTTTTGGCTCAAGGTCACTAAGGGACTTTTGTTAAGCTCTTTGAGTAGCTCCATGCCGTGCTTTACTTTGTCATGTTCAGATCCTGTAGCATGTAGTTTTGCTGCTCCGAAAAGTGCTACCTGATCTGAAATTCCAGACAAGTGTTAATTTCACTAAGTTTGAAATCTGTTTACCGTTTGCATTTTTGCCATGCTTGTTTGAACCTGTTAATGGATGAATTGGCCGTAGCTAAGTGTTCATTTTTTGTTAAGCATCTTGAATGGATCCCTGCCATGTATTTTGATGCCATGTTTGGGTGCTGTAGCATGTTCATCTCATTGCATTTAGATGGTCACTTGCTGTAAATCGCAGACCGTGTCCATATTTGAATTGCTTGCCATTCCCAAACTGTAACTCCGATTCCGGTGATCTTTATATCGTTTTCAAGTGATTTCATCTCATCTTTCCAGTGGCATACTTGGTTTTCCAAGTTGAGGCCAGGTTCATGCATCCCTTGTCAAATCATGCATATGCATCACATACCACATCTCGCATATCATACCATGTTCATGTGTTGGTTGTTTATTATGTTGTGTGCTTCTTTCCGGTGTTTGCTTCTTCGGGTTGGATCCGGTAACGTCGTGTTTGTGAGGATCCATTCGACTTCGTCCGTTTGTCTTCTTCATGGACTCGTTCTTCTTCCTTGCGGGATTTCAGGCAAGATGACCATACCCTCGAAATCACTTCTATCTTTGTTTGCTAGTTGCTCGCTCTTTTGCTATGCCTATGCTGCGATACCTACCACCTGCTTATCATGCCTCCCATATTGTTGAACCAAGCCTCTAACCCACCTTGTCCTAGCAAACCGTTGTTTGGCTATGTTACCGCTTTGCTCAGCCCCTCTTATAGCGTTGTTAGTTGCAGGTGAAGATTGGAGCTTTTTTCCATGTTGGAACATGGATATTTTGTTGGGATATCACAATATATCTTATTTAATTAATGCATCTATATACTTGGTAAAGGGTGGAAGGCTCGGCCTTATGCCTGGTGTTTTGTTCCACTCTTGCCACCCTAGTTTCCGTCATATCGGTGTTATGTTCCCGGATTTTGCGTTCCTTACGCGGTTGGGTAATAATGGGAACCCCTTGACAGTTCGCTTTGAATAAAACTCCTCCAGCAAGGCCCAACCTTGGTTTTACCATTCGCCACCTAGCCTCTTTTTCCCTTGGGTTAGGCCAGCCCAAGGGTCATCTTATTTTAACCCCCCCGGGCCAGTGCTTGTCTAAGCGTTGGTCCGAACTGAGTAGACTGTGGGGCCACCTCGGGGAAACTTGAGGGCTGGTTTTACTCGTAGGATGTCTCATCCGGTGTTGCCCTCAGAACGAGATATGTGCAGCTCCCATCAGGATGTTGGCGCATCGGGCGGCTTTGCTGGACTTGTTTTACCATTGTCGAGGATGTCTTGTAGAACCGGGATACAGAGTCTGATCGGAATCTCTTGGGAGGAGGTCTATTCCTTTGTTGACCGTGAGAGCTTGTCATGGGCTAAGTTGGGACACCCCTGCAGGGATTTGAACTTTCGAAAGCCATGCCCGCCGTTATGGGCAGATGGGAATTTGTTAACGTCCGGTTGTAGAAAACCGGAAGTCGACCTTAATTAAAATGCATCAACCGCGTGTGTAACCGTGATGGTCTCTTTCCGGCGGAGTCCGGGAAGTGAACACGGTTGTTGGAGTTATGCTTGACATAGGTTGTTTTAGGATCACTTCTTGATCATACTTTTATCAACCGTGCTTTGCCTTCTCTTCTCGCTCTCATTTGCGTATGTTAGCCACCATATATGCTAGTCGCTTGCTGCAGCTCCACCTCATACCTTTACCTTACCCATAAGCTTAAATAGTCTTGATCGCGAGGGTGCGAGATTGCTGAGTCCCTGTGGCTCACAGATACTTCCAAAACCAGCTTGCAGGTGCCGATGAGTCCGTGCAGATGACGCAACCAAGCTCAGGAGGAGCTCGATGAAGATCTTGTCCGTTGTGTTGTTTCGTTCTAGTTGATCAGTAGTGGAGCCCAGTTGGGGTCAATCGGGGACCGTGTCGCATTTGGGGTTCTTCTTTTATTTTGGTTCCATAGTCGGACCTTGATTGTATCTGGATGATGTAATGCTTATTCATGTATTTGTGTGTAGTGGCGATTGTAAGCCAACTATGTATCTTTTCCCTTATGTATTACATGGGTTGTGTGAAGATTACCTCACTTGCGACATTGCTTTCAATGCGGTTATGCCTCTAAGTCGTGCTTCGACACGTGGGAGATATAGCCGCATCGAGGGCATTATAGAGGCCTCGGACTCAACGTGAGTAGGGGGTAGATATGAGCAAAGCTCTCTCTAGATATGAGCCATCACTTTGCTAACCCTAGGATGGAGGTAGGGGACGAGTATATATAGTCTAGGGGGAGAGAGAGGGGTACATGGGTCGAAACCCACGGGTCTGCGCGCAGGCACATACCGGATGTCTGGAGGGTTACTGGTTGCACGATCTAAGGGGAAGTGCATGCTTCTTAGACACTTCATGTGACTATGGCCGCTTAACGCCCCTCGCGACCTTGATGCTTCCTTGTGTTGGAGATATGCCCTAGAGGCAATCATGTATGATGATATTTCCTATGTGTTTATGAATAAAGATAGTCCTTGGACATTGTCAATGATGTGTATCAACAAGTACGTGACTTTTTTGTGGGACTATGCATTGCATGATGACTGTCCTAAAAGGTCCCTAGTGAAATGGGTTGTCTGGATGGGCAACCGACTAGACTAGCATATGACACGGTCGATGGCTTGGTCTCACTAGCCATGGAGCATTGGATGCTAACCAGATAATATGGACTCGGAAGGATCTGGTCGGATCCGAGTCGAGATAAGGTTCGAGTCAGACGGACCCAACTATGAGATGCAATGATGTATCATCTCTGAGTCTCTAGTACAACATGCATTCTATGTCCTAAGACCTGAGCTAGCACTTGTACTCAAGATGGTGACAGACTTGCTTTGGGCCAACCAAACGCTACTCCGTGACTAGGTAGTTATCAAGGTAGGTTTCGGGCTTGTCCAGACCCATGTTGCGAGAAATGGTCGAACAAGATGGGATTTGCCCCTCCAATCATGAGAGAGATATATACTCTGGGGCCCTTGTGCAATTCGACCAAGATAAGCATGGCCATGCGACAAGGATTATGAGATAATATGGTTTGTGGTCGGCATCACTGGAACGAGAAAGAGGTCGGGCTAGCACAAGGATGATAGACTTTCCTTGAGCCCGACAACATATATTGTGTGGAAAAGGGAACATAAGTGTGACATGTTCTACATGTTCGCCAACCGGTTTCATTGTCTAATTGGTGGTCGGCACGCCTTGCGAGAGGCCCCTACCAACCGAGCAAGTCGAAGGTGGTCCGACCTGCGACCAAGCCGACTTGAACCTAAGGGGTCACACGCTTAAGGGAAGGAACTTTTGAGGGCCGATCCGACTCCACGAGTTAGATGTGATCCTACTCGTACTCGGATCCCGGCCGAACAAATTTTGGGCTTTAGGGTCCGCGCGAGGCCCAAGTGCTGAGCCCATGACAGATGTTTATATATAGTGGAGGTGTGGCATACTCATTCGGTTTATCGCGTCGGCCCCGTCACTAGGGCTTTGCATGTGTTGCAAGTAGCCACCTCCACTCGTCGCCGACTATGTGATCGGATCTAGCAGTCCGCCACATGGTGTTCCTCATGCACGCGCGGATATCGTTAGAGGCGGTGCACTTGCGCCGCTCCGGTGAACCAGTACGTGGGATCCGATGACCGACTGTTCGAGGGAGATCGGACAAGGAAGAGAAGACTCCGGAGACGCGTTGCCCTAACTCTACTTCCGCTGCTGTCGGATTTCGGGTTCCGGCAGACCCTTAAGGTTCGAACACTGGGGTGCGCGCGGAAATCACGTCCTCAACCTCTCCGTCTCACAAGGATCTAAACTACTAAAAGAATCACACAAGAGACACAAGATTTATACTGGTTCGGGCCACCATTGTGGTGTAATACCCTACTCCAGTGTGTGGTGGATGGATTGCCTCTTGGGGCTGGTGATGATGAACAATACAAGGGAGAACAGCCTCGCGAGGGTCTGTTCTTGGCTGGGGCGATGTACTGCTAGGAGGAGTTCAGTCGCCCTTCTCTCTCTCTCTCTCTCTCTCTCTCTCTCTCTGATTTTCGATCCTCCTTTACCTGAAAACCGAACCCCCTGCTACGTGGGTGGCCGGTCCCTACTTATAGAGGCCCTGGTCCTCTTCCCAAATATTGAGCGGGAAGGGAGCCAACAATGGCGGGCTAATTTGAAGGGGGACAGCAAGTACATCTATCCTGACTAAAGGTGGTCTTCGCCTGCGAAAGACAATGCGGTGACGCCGTGCTGGGATCCATGGTGACCTCCGTCTCGTAGTCCACTTGGTCCTGGTCTCGTTGCACCGAAATGGCAACCTTTGCCTGATGCCTCGGTACTCCGCGGCTGCGCTTGCCCCCTTTGCACCAAAGAGGAAAGAAGGACGCTGCGCGCGCTGGCACCCGCCTGGTGCCCTCGATCGTCATGGCCTGCATCACGGGCACCTCACGAGACACCCCACCTTGATATCTCCGTCTCCTTGCGAGCCAGCCTGAGGAGGCTGCGCCTGAGGATGCGCTGTGTCGTCCGCCTCGCGAGGCTTGGCCCCTCGCGAGGGTCTTGAGTCTTGTGCTTGATGAAGATGGGCCATGTTGGGCCCTCATTCGAGCCACGCCGCAGGCCGCAGGCAGGCAAGTCTGGGGACCCCCGTTCCCAGAACGCCGACGGTAGCCCCCGGGCCCGTGGCGCGCATGGGCTTGGCCGTGCCGAGAGGCGAAAGGGCAAGGGCGAAGCGCCGCGGGCCCTAACAGCCTGCGGCCTTGGGCGCCGCGTGGCGGTTGATTGGACGTGGGCGACTCCACTTCCCCATGAAGCCTTGGTGACCACGCGAGGTGGACAAGTCCCTGCATGCAAATCATGTCATGATTACCTGTGATCGTGGAGGCCGGCGGTTGGCCTTCGCCGGCTATAAGTACTGTACGGCGCGTGCCCTTCCAGTCCATTCCTCCTGGCTTCTCCTTCTTCCCGATCCTTGCTCCGCCTTGGTGTGATGGCTCTGATCCGCCGGTTCTCCGCAGCGGAGAAAGGGAAAGCTCCTCGAGAGGGGCCAGACCCGCTCCCGCCAAAGAAACGGCTCGCCATTTGCAGCCGGGGCAAGGAAGACCGGTAGGTGGAGCCGAGGCCCTGGTGCGAGCAGGCTCCGCCGGGGTTCCCGCTTCCTCTGTACGCCCCCGCCGAGGGCCCCGAGGGTGTCGATGCTGATCTCCGCGGCCGGTGCCGTCATAGGCGCCGTCGGGTCACGAAGGTGTGGGTTATTCCTCCCGGAGTCCATGCCGAGGGCTCCTCCCACGAGTTCGTGCTCCATGTCGTCGTTCCTCTTCAGTCCTGAATCCGTTTGCCTCCCTTCTTCGCCTCCGTCGTCCCTCCAGGAGGGCCTCTGGAGCTCTGGCTGCAGCACGCCAGCTGCAGCGCCATCGTGACCGAGGCTGAGGTTGTGGTCGCCGCCCCGGGCGAGGTCTACTTGTCCTGTGGCTGGAGAGAAATCGCCCGGGTTTGCAAGGAGAGGGGCGTCTTCGCGGTCCACCTGGAGTACGATGGTGCTGCAGTGATGTTCTTCAAGGTCTTCGACGCGATCGGGCGCCGGTTGGAGTGTTTCCGTGGGAGAGGTGGCCAGGACCTTGCCCTGGTGAGGGCTAGGCCCGTCGCCCGCTCCCTTGGCGAAGGCGCCGGGGGGTCCAGCGACTCCAGCGAGATCTTCATGACTCCGGAGACGAGCGACGACAGCTACGAGCCCCCGAGCCGGCGCCGCTCCCGGAGCAGGGCGGGCTCGTTAGGCCGTTGCCGACCCTGATCTGGATGTGGTTGGCGCCGGTGCCTGACGGCCCACTGTTGATGATGGCATCTTCTGCAGGAGCCCGTGTAGTTAGCACTCCTTAGGATCCGTTCCCTGCGAGGAATCAAAATGCGCCCCATGGGGGCTTGTAAGGTGTCTGTAGTCCCGTTTGTTAATATATGACCTTTGCTATGGATTTGCGTGAGTTCCTGATTCCGTCATAGCTTAGTTCTCCCTTTCGAACCTCGCGAGGGCTTGGTGCTCTACGCCGACAGGTCCCAGTCCCAAGGCGGCGTCAGCCGTCGCTGGTATGCCAGGTCGCGATGCCGTGGTCAAGGCCAGGAGGTGAGCGACCCGGGGTCCGGTAAGAGCCCTTGAGTCGCGATGCTCAGGAGGTCCCCTTTGGTGCTCAAGCAGCCGTTGCTTGGTGAGAAAGGGAAGCAACGTCACTAGTACGGAATTGCCTTAGGTGCGGGGGCTGTGTCACGGTAGCCAGCGTTTTGGATGGTGACTTATCTTGAGGATCGGGGATTATTCCTGGTGCGCCGTCGGGTTCGCGCGTCGGTAGGAGCAGAATCGCTCGGCAAGGTCCTCGCGAGCCCCTTCCCCCTCGCCTCTGCTCCCCTTTCTGCTCTACGTCCTCGGGTCCCGGCCCCCGAGCTTGTCTCAGCCATCGCTGGTATGCCAGGTCGCGATGCCGTGGACAAGGCCAGAGGGTGAGGGCTGGAGAGCCAGTAGGAGCCCTGAGTCGCGATGCTCAGGCACCCCCCCTTTAACGTGCAAGCAGTTCGCGCGGGCGAGGGTGAAGGAAACCTCGTGAGGGCCTTGGCTAGCGCAGTTCCCTCCAAGGATCCTGCAGAGTCATCACAGAAAGAAGATGGTGTTGCCGTGGCGGCCATTAGTCGATCGTTAGTCGCTCAAGAGCTTGCTGGTTGGAGTAGGTGAGGTGTATCTAGGCACCCGTGAGCCAGCGCGGGACTCACGAGGCCCTACCCCTAGGCAGGTTGCGCCTGGCACTGGGCAGTATCTTGAGAGGTGTCCCTGCAAAATTTGGTTAGATGCCGGTACTCTACGTCCTCGGGTCCCGGCCCTCGAGCTTGTCTCAGCCGTCGCTGCTATGCCAGGTCGCGATGCCATGGACAAGGCCAGAGGGTGAGGGCTGGAGAGCCAGTAAGAGCCCTGCGTCGCGATGCTCAGGCACCCCCCCTTTAACGTGCAAGTGGCCGACATGGGAAGAGAAAATGCCGCGGACGGGCACCATGCAGCTAAGCGTTGTTGGCGTTCTGGGAACAGGGGTCCCCAGACTTGCCTGCCTGCGGCCTGCAGCGTGGCTCGAGTGGGGGTCCAGCGCGGCCCATCTTCATCAACACGAGGCTCAAGACCCTCGCGAGGGGCCAAGCCTCGCGAGGCGGACGACACGGTGCATCCTCAAGCACAGCCTCGTCAGGCTGGCTCGTGAGGAGGCGAAGAGTTCAAGGCGGGGTACCTCGCGAGGTGCCTATGACGCAAGCCATGACGACACAGGGCACTAGGCGGGCGCCAGCGCGCGCAGCGTCCCTCTTTCCTCTTTGGTGCAAAAGGAGCAAGCGTATCAGCAAAGTACCGAGGCATCAGGCAAAGGTTGCCACTTCGGTGCAACGAGACCAAGGCCAGGAGGACTACGAGACGGAGGTCACCATGGAGCCCAGCGCAGCGTCATCACCAGAGCCTTTGGCA
This sequence comes from Triticum monococcum, assembly GCA_034509565.1. NCBI lineage: Eukaryota > Viridiplantae > Streptophyta > Magnoliopsida > Poales > Poaceae > Triticum > Triticum monococcum. The sequence continues at coordinate 359,524,677 of CM067841.1, forward strand.
GGGGAAGACTTCTTTTGTCAGGATAGATGTACTCGTTGTCCCCCTTCAAATTAGCCCGTCATTGTTGGATCCTTCCCACTCAATATTTGGGGAGAGGACCAGGGCCTCTATAAATAGGGCTAGCCACCCACGTAGCTGGGGGTTCGGTTTGGGGGGGGGGGTTGGTTCGGTTTTTGGGTCGGTCGGCTCGTTTGGTTCACAAGTAGAGAGAGAGAGAGAGAGAGAGAGAAAGAGGGGGACTGGACTCTTCACACAGTTCATCACCTCAGCTAGGAACAGACCCTCGCGAGGCTGTTCTTCCTTGTATTGTTCATCCTCACCAGTCCCAGGAGGTAATCCATCCACCACACACTGGAGTAGGGTATTACACCACATCGGTGGCCCGAACCAGTATAAATCTTGTGTCTTTCGTGCAGTTCTTTTAGTAGTTTAGGTCCCATTGAGACGGAGAGGTTGAAGGTGAGATTTCTGCGCGCACCCCAGTGTTCGAACCTTAAGGGTCTGCCGGAACCTGAAATCCGACATTTGGCACGCCAGAATTCTTCTTCCACCGCTCCGCTCTCCTTCGACCATCGCGACCGGGCCGCCATCGCTTCTCGCGTGGCCCAGACAGCCCCCGTCGGTGGGCGTCGTCGTCGTTCCCCGTCGCCCGCCGTCAACGCCGCCACCGGCCCGGCGGGGGGTGAGCAGCAGGCATCGTCTCAGCACCCGTCCGTGCGGCAAGACGGCCGCGCCGCCACTCCGTCACTTGCACCGGCCCGCTCTTCGTCCCGCGCGCTCCGCGCACCCTTGGAGGCTCGAGCTGCGCTCCTCGCGGCAAACGAGCTCCTGCGCTACCGTCCCGTCGATGACGTCTATGAAGAATGGCTCGACCGCGTCGCCGAGCTTGTCTGCGCCGCAGGGGGCTCTTCCAAGCCATCCGTCCCTCTGCGCCGCACTCCGCCCCGCGCGGGCAACGAAGCTCCGGAGGCGCACCAGCCACCTCCTCTCCAAGAAGATGCCGTGGCTCCAAGGCGACTGGCCCCTGGGCGGAACCCGCTCCGCCAGGCGCCATCGCAACAAGAGCGAAGCTGCCAAGAAATCCCTTGCCCACAGGGGGCTGCCCGGGCGCTCCCTGCTCCGGCACGCCGCGACCCTGCTCCAGCTCCGGCACATCAAGACCCCGCCCAGCTCCTAGCTGCAGTGCGTGGGGACCCTCAAGACCAAGCTCTCCACCAACCGAGGCCTTTCGTGGCCACCGCGGGCTGCCATGCCTACACCACTGAGCTGCCCAGTGTCGCGTGGCCCGGCAAGTTCAAGCCCGACCTGCCTCCTCGCTACGACGGCACAACTGACCCCGCGGAGTTCCTCCAGCTCTATGAGCTGGGCATCGAGGCTGCCGGCGGGGATGAAAAGGTCATGGCGAACTGGTTCCCCATGGCGCTGAAGGAAGGGGCGCGAACCTGGCTCCTGAATCTGGCTCCCGGCACGATCTCCTCCTGGGACCAGATGCGCGCCCGCTTCATCGCCAACTTCCAAGGTACTCGCGACCGGCCGCCTGTCGTGAGTGACATGTGCCGCATCAAGCAAAAACTCGGAGAGACCCTGCAAAAGTACATCCAGCGCTTCAACAGCGCGCGCCTCAAGATTCCCAGGGTGTCGGAGGAGGCCATCATCTCCACCTTCTCTGATGGCGTGCGTGACGTCAAGATGAAGGAGGAACTGGCGATGCACGAAGACCTCTGCACCTCCCTGGAGCTGTTCAACTTGGCAAACAAGTGCGCCAGGGCTGAGGAGGGACGTCTCTCCCTCCTCGAGCTGCCTGTCGCGGACCCAGAAGAGAAGAAGCCCAAGGCCAAGGACGTGAAGCGTAAGGGGGCTGCTGTGCTCGCAGCCGAACCGGACACCAAGCGGGGCAAGGATTTGCCCGAACCCTCCAGAGGCAGCCGGTACTACGTGTACCATGACCTCCACACCCACAACACCAATGAATGTCAAGAGCTCCGCGCCGTGCGAGAAGGAAGGATCGGCCGTCGCCCTGACCGTGCTGACCGGGGCTATGGCGGAGGAGGAGGAAGAAACCCAGGGCGCTGGGAAGATCGCGGCCCGCGCCAGGGGTGGCGCGACCAGCCTCGCGAGGACCGCTGGCGGGACCTGCCTCGTGAGGGGGACTAGAGAGACCAGCCTCGTGAGGACCGCCCTCATGGCAACGCGGGCCTACCTCCGCTGCCGCCTCCACCAAGAAGGAACGAAGACCGCCATCAAGACGAGGGGGCTAGGGGCTTCCAGGAGCCGCGCGCGATCGCCTGCATCCTGGGCGGAGCTCAAGCCCCAGCCTCCCAACGCATCTTCAAGCAGTTTGCCCGCGAAGTGAATGCAGTACTCCCCAAGCTCGAAGCAATGCGCCCCTCAGGTGGTCGGCGTGCACCATCACGTTCAGCTCGGCAGACCAGCTCAAGTGCGCGGCCACTGCAGGAGTCCTCCCGATGCTCTGCTCCCCGGTCATCAGCAACGTGCAGGTCACCAAGACCCTCATCGATGGTGGGGCAGGGCTCACCGTCCTGTCCGTGGAAACATTCTACAACCTCCATGTGCCCTATGACCAGCTTCAGCCGACCAGGCCTTTCTCCGGGATCATCGATGGTTCCACAGTCCCGATCGGGCAGGTCCGCCTCCCTGTCACCTTCGGGGCCCGCAGCAACTTCCGCACCAAGCTCATCGACTTCGACGTTGCCCACATCCGCCTGCCGTACAACGCCATCCTCGGGTACCCAGCGCTGGCCAAGTTCATGGCCATGACCCACCATGGCTACAACGTCCTCAAGATGCCAGGAAGTGGCGGCGTCATCACGGTGCCTTGTGAAGAGAGAGATGCAGTGTGTTCCCTGGAGCGAGCCTTCCAGGCCGCGTCGCTAGAAGACCCAGATCGCGGAAGCAGGAGGCTTCCTGAGACCACCCCCAAGAAGAAGACGTTGCCAGGCTCATCCCCTCAGGAGGCAGGCCCCTTAGGGCCCGTGCCCCCTCAGGAGGGCCCTCCATCCATCGCATAGGAAAGCGCGCCCGGCGCCCTCCTCAGGTAGGGCTCGGGGGCTCTCACCTAGAGGGCCACCGACCTAGCCAAGGTCACGAGGGAGGCGCTTGGGCACCATGTGGAGGCGTGCTTCGCAGCACGTTTCCCTCGAGAGGGAGCCAGGCGAGGAAGATCAGACCAGCAAGAGTTCATTGACGAGGCCATTCAAGAGCTGCAGGAGACAAGGATCATGAGAGGTTGCCGCCGCTTGCCAGCCGTGGCCCCACATCCAGGCGAGGATGGTGGGCTGCGCGTCTGCGTCGACGTACCAGGGCTCAACCAAATTGCCACAACAGAGCGCCTCAGGCCCTCGCAAGTGGGGCGCTGCGGAGGTCCACCCCACAGCTATGTTCGCATGCCTTACGGCCTGCCGAGCATGGCTGTGGCGTACCAGCGCCTCATGAGGGGCATCGTGGAGGCTCAGGAAGACAGGCGTTCCGCGGCTCTGGTGGAGGTGGAGACAGCTCGCGAGGAGTCACCGGTGCCTTCGAAGCCTCCCGAGTCCCCGGGGCCTGGGGGCTCGTGAGGATCGGCTTTTGCAGCCCGTCAAGTTTGCTGCACCGACGCCACTACACCGGTGACATCCTCAAGTGACATCTTTCAAGTTCCATTCTCAGCTGGGAGCACCCTCCCAGGGTTGCATCACTCCCAGGCCGCGTGGGTCCGTCCCCGCGGCATGTATCTGCATTTACCTTTCCGTCGTTAGTTTGCCTTGTTGGGGGCGCCCCTCGGGCTGCATCATCCCCAAGCCGTTCGGGCCAGACCCAGCGGCGTGTATCCCCCTAGTGTTTATTTCCAACTATGCATTGCCTATCACACTTAGCTGCATGGAGCCTGTCCGCAGCATCTTCTCTTCCCATGTCGGCTACTTGCACGTTAAAGGGGGGGTGCCTGAGCATCGCGACTCAGGGCTCTTACTGGCTCTCCATCCCCCACCCTCTGGCCTTGTCCATGGCATCGCGACCTGGCATACCAGCGACGGCTGAGACAAGCTCGAGGGCCGGGACCCGAGGACATAGAGTACCGGCATCTAACCAAATTTTGCAGGGACACATCTCAAGATACGGCCCAGTGCCGGGCACAACCCGCCCAGAGGTAGGGCCTCGAGAGTCCCACGCTGGCTCACGGGTGCCCAGATACGCCTCGCCTACCTCAACCAGCAAGCTCTTGAGTGACTAACGATCGACTAATGGCCGCCGTGGCAACATCATCTTCCTTCTGTGATGACCCTGCAGGATCCCTGGAGGGAACCGTGCAAGCCGAGGCCCTCACGAGGTTTCCTTCGCCCTCGCCCGTGTGAACCGCTTGCATGTTAAAGGGGGGGGGGCGCCTGAGCATCGCGACTCAGGGCTCTTACTAGCTCTCCAGCCCTCACCCTCTGGCCTTCTCCACGGCATCGCGACCTGGCATACCAGCTACAGCTGAGACAAGCTCGAGGGCCGGGACCCAAGGACGTAGAGCAGAAAGGGGAGCAGAGGCGGGGAAGAAGGGGTCTCACAAGGACCTTGCTTAGCGTTTCCGCTCCTATCCACACACGGACCCAACGGCGCACCTGGAACGGCCCCTGATCCTCAAGATAAGTCACCACCCACGGCACTGGCTGCCGCAGCACGACCCCCGCACCAAAAGCAACTCCGTACTAGCGACGTTGCTTCCCTTTCTCACTAAGTGATGGCTGCTTGGGCGCCAAAGGGGACCTCCTGAGCATCGCGACTCAGGGGCTCTTACCGGACCTCGGGTCGCTCACCTCCTGGCCTTGACCATGGCATCGCGACCTGGCATACCAGCGACGGCTGACGCTGCCTTGGGACTGGGACCTGTCGGCGTAGAGCGCCAGGCCCTCGCGAGGTTCGAAAGGGAGAACTCAGCTATGATGGAATCAGCGACTCACGCAAATCCATAGCAAAGGTCATATATTAACAAATGAGACTACAGACACCTTACAAGCCCCCATGGGGCGCATTTCGATTCCTCGCAGGGAACGGATCCAAAGGAGTGCTAACTATACGGGCTCCTGCAGAAGATGCCATCATCAACAATGGGCCGTCACGTAGCCTCCGCTGGAGCCGCTGGACCCTCGGGCGCCACTGCCGAGGGGGCGGTCGGCGGGCCTAGCCCTCACCAGGGCGAGGTCCTGGTCACCCCTCCCGCGGCAGCACTCCAGCCGGCGCCCGATCGCGTCGAAGACCTTGAGGAACATCACCGCCACGCCGTCATACTCCAGGTGGACCATGAAGACGCCTCTTTCCCTGCAGACCCGGGCGATCTCCCTCCAGCCGCGGGACATGTAGACCGCGCCCGGGGCAGCGACGACGACCTCGGCCTCGGTCGCGGGGGCGCCGCAGTCGGCGTGCTACAGCTGGAGCTCCATAGGCCCCCCTGGAAGAACCACGGAGGCGAAGAAGGGAGGAAGGCGGATCCAGGACTGAAGAGGAGTGACGACGTGGAGCACGAACTCATGGGAGGAGCCCTCGGCATGGACTCCAGGAGCAACCACCGACGCCTTCACAACCCGACGGCGCCGACGACGGCGCTGACCGCGGGGATCAGCATCGGCACCTCCGGGGCCCTCGACGTGGGCGTACAAGGGCAGCGGGAACCCCGGCGGAGCCCGCTCGCCCCGGGGCCTCGCCACCACCGGGTCGCCCTTGTCGTCCCGGCTGCAATGGACGAGTCGCTTCTTCGGCGGAGAGGGTCTGGCCCTTCTCGAGGAGCCTTTCCCTTCTCCGCTGCAGAGAATCGGCGAATCGGAGCCATCACACCAAGACGGATCAAGAACTGAGGCGCAGGAGAGAGCAAGAGAAGATGGACTTGACGGGCACGAGCGGTGCCGTACTTATAGCCGGCGAAGGCCAACCACCGGTCTCCATGATCACAGGTAATCATAACACGTTCTGCATGCAGGGCCTTGTCCAACTCGCACGATCACCAAGGCGTCGTGGGGAAGCGGAGGCGCCACGTCCAATCAACCGCCACACGGCGTCCAAGGCCGCAGGCTGTTAGGGCCCGCGGCGCTTCACCCTTGCCCTTTCGCCTCTCGGCACGGCCAAGCCCATGCGCGCCTTGGGCCTGGGGGCTACTGTCGGCATTCTGGGAACGGGGGTCCCTAGACTTGCCTGCCTGCGGCCTGCGGCGTGGCTCGAGTGGGGGCCCAGCGCGGCCCATCTTCATCAACACAAGGCTCAAGACCCTCGCGAGGGGCCAAGCCTCATGAGGCGGACGACACGGCGCATCCTCAGGCACAGCCTCGTCAGGCTGGCTCGCGAGGAGGCAGAGAGTTCAAGTGCCTATGACGCAAGCCATGACGACACGGGGCACCAGGCAGGTGCCAGCGCGCACAGCGTCCCTCTTTCCTATTTGGTGCAAAGGGAGCAAGCGTATCAGCAAAGTACCAAGGCATTAGGCAAAGGTTGCCACTTCGGTGCAACGATACCAAGGCCAGGAGGACTATGAGACAGAGGTCACCATGGAGCCCAGCGCAGCGTCATCACCAGAGCCTTTGGCAGGCGAAGACTGCTTTTGTCAGGATAGATGTACTCGCTGTCCCCCTTGAAATTAGCCCGCCATTGTTGGATCCCTTCCCGCTCAATATTTGGGGAGAGGACCAGGGCCTCTATAAATAGGGCTAGCCACCCACGTAGCTGGGGGTTCGGTTTTGGGGGGGGGGGTTGGTTCGGTTTTTGGGTCGGTCGGCTCGTTTGGTTCACAAGTAGAGAGAGAGAGAGAGAAAGAGGGGGACTGAACTCTTCACACAGTTCATCACCTCAGCCAGGAACAGACCCTCACGAGGTTGTTCTTCCTTGTATTGTTCATCCTCACCAGCCTCAGGAGGTAATCCATCCACCACACACTGGAGTAGGGTATTATACCACATAGGTGGCCCGTACCAGTATAAATCTTGTGTCTTTCATGCAGTTCTTTTAGTAGTTTAGGTCCCATTGAGACGGAGAGGTTGAAGGTGAGATTTCCGCGCGCACCCTAGTGTTCGAACCTTAAGGGTCTGCCAGAACCCGAAATCCGACAAGCGTGATAGGCAATGCATAGTTGGAAATAAACGCTAGGGGGATACACGCCGCTGGGTCTGGCCCGAACGGCTTGGGGGTGATGCAGCCCGAGGGGCGCCCCCAACAAGGTGAACTAACGACGGAAGGGTAAATGCAGATACATGCTGCGGGGACGACCCACGCGGCCTGGGAGTGATGCAACCCTAGGAGGGTGCTCCCAGCTGAGAACGGAACTTGAAAGATGTCACCTGAGGATGTCGCCGGCATAGTGGCGTTGGTGCAGCAGACTTGGCGAGCTGCGGAAGCCGATCCTCACGAGCCCCCAGGCCCCAGGGCCTCGGGAGGGTCCGGAGGCACTGGTGACTCCTCACGAGCTGTCTCCACCTCCGCCAGAGCCGTGGAACGCCTGTCTTCCTGAGCCTCCACGATGCCCCTCATGAGGCGCTGGTACGCCGCAGCCATGCTCGGCAGGCAGGCAAGTCTGGGGACCCCCGTTCCCAGAATGCCGACAGCTGCATGGCACTACGTGTCTAGTGGTAACGATCCATGATCCATTTCCGTAGCATGTTCCTGGTTGTTCTACGCGTAGGAAATATTAATTTGCAATCGATGCACCCTACCGTAGAACCCAACACCTTGGTCTCCTGTACCTCAGCTGCAAAGGCTGCCATCTTCTCCTCAGTTCTAAGGGAGCATTGTTGGTGTCAAAACCGGGAGATCTTGGGTAGGGGGGGCCCAAGCTGTGAGTCTAAGAATCAATGGTAACAAGGGACAATGGGGACATGATATTTACCCAGGTCCGGGCCCTCTGAAAGGAGGTAAAACCCTACATCCTACTTGATTGTATTGGATGAGTATAGAGGTTACAAGAGTTGATCTACCTCGAGACCGTTATGGCTAAACCCTAGCCATCTAGTCTATGATTATTCTGCTTGCCTCCATGGACTAAACCCTCTGGTTTATATATACACACCGGAGGGGCCTAGGGTTGTACATAGTCGGTTTGTAGAGGAAGGAAATAGTACATCCGGACACCAAACTTGCCGTCCACGCATATAGGAGTCCTACCCAGACACGAGGGATTGTCTTCTGCTTTATCTTCACGGCCCATCAGTCCGGCCCATATCGAATAGACCGGAGACCCGAGGACCCCCTAATCCATGACTCCCTCAGTAGCCCCTGAACTTGCCTTCAATGACAATGTAGTATCTGGCTTATGTCTTCGGCTTTGTAAGGTGGGTTCTTCATCATACTCCGGATTGATGACAGTACGGTTTTGACCTCCATGTTCTGCCTTTACGATTCCTTTCTGTCGTCGCCTCGATTTCCACGTGTCGAGTGAATGTGAACGGTCCATATTTTTTTACAAATAAACCCCTTATCATGTAAGGGCGGCATCTATATAAGGAGGTTATATCTCCCAATGCCATCCCATACCGCGCAAAGAACATCAGAGCAAACCACGAAAAAACTACAAAACATGGCGAGCGCTCCTGGCTCTTCCTCGTGCCCTCATGGCCCTCAAGCGGGTGATTGGCGAAGCTACTCAGTGTCTCACCTCCAGCTGAACCGACTTCAGACGCAGGGATATCTCCCTCCCGCAGATCTAGTCTCCGTGCGGGCAGGATTGGCAACGATGTGCTAGCAGAGAATTTCCCCAACCCCAACAAGGAGGAGAGGGTGTGCTTCATCTCGTTTCTTCTGAGGGGCTTAGGATTCCCGATCCACCCCTTCCTAAGAGGTCTATTGGGTATCTAGCCGCGAAACCTCCCACCAGGTTCTATCCTGCACATTTTGGGTTTTATCGCTCTTTGCGAACTGTTCTTAGGCTGCCAGGCTCATTTCGAACTATAAAGAAAGTTCTTCTGCCTCGTCCCTTTCCATCAAGGGGGTTCTATATTTGAAGTGGCCGGTGCCGAAGTATGGCGCATAGCCAGATCAGGTTACCTCATCAGAACTCCCAAGAAGGCATCTGAATAATGGACTTCAGAATGGTTTTATATTGAGGACGTTCCCCTTCCGGACCCAGTTCGACATGGACTTCCCGAATTCTCCAGTTCTCATTTGAAGAAACGCCTCAATTGGCACTCTCGGAGCCCCAAAGAAGAAGACAGTGCGAAAGTAAGGAGGTTGGTCAGCAAGGTCAGCTTACTTGCCCATTCCGAACTCTCGATAATCAAAATCATGGCTATCACGATAAAGCGATGCATCTATCCCCTCCAGTCCAGAGTGACCCCTTTATGGTGTTACAACGGGGAGGATGACGCCTCTCATTATAAGTGCTAGGGTCCGGATACCCCAGCCACTCTGGCCGCCATTCTGGTAGATCTTTATAAGGGGGAGAAAGAATAGTTCACCCGTTTAAATTGCTGAGAAGGTTTTTCCATGTATAACCCCATTGAATGGGTAAGTTTTTGATTAACAACATTGTCCTACCTCATTATCGAGGTGCACTAATAAAATTGTTCTAGCCATCTTAAAACAGACATGGAGGAAGGTAGTCATGTCCATTGCCCCTCCCCACAGCCAGAGGACCATGCTCGCAATGAAGACCCCAGCTTCTATGAGGATCTAGATATATTTATAGAGTTTGATGATGGAGTCTTTTATCAAGCGAGCCTTGATGGCTCGGAAGTGGCTATTACGGCAGACTACCCCGGCCAGTTCCCTTTCTCCAAGGTAAGTACTCAGAAATCATCCTGAAAAAGGGAGCCCCCCACTTGCGTCTCACCCATCACACTAAATCGTGCTTCATAGGATCGGCGCTCCGCGAGCCGCACTCCATCGAGGGCGGCCTCTAGGAAGGTAGCATCTACGCAAGGTGAGCCTTCAAAACGAAAGGAAACCGACAGCGTCGCCGAGCCCCCTCCTTCATCAAAGAGGTATAACTTTTAATATGTGCCTAGGCATAAGACCAGTTTGTCATATTTCTCCTTCCATCTTAACTCAGGAGGAGCACACGGTGAACCATGTCCAAAATCCCAGCTAGCCGATCATCAGCTAATCTGGCACCAGGCTCATCAACTAGGACGAGAGCCAACACGGATGCAACGCCAACTCCTCCACCTCATGAGGATTTGGATGACGTATCCGTCACAAATTCTGAAGTGGAGAGCATGATGAATCATCGACGACTGAGAGAGACCATGTGTGCTCCGGTTTTTATTGAGCGGGAATTTACTGCCCTCAACACCATGGATGCATATATCCGAGCCGCCCGGGACAGACTTGTTGGAATTGCGCACCTATTTTCAAAAGATATGTAGGTAATGGTTTGTGTAAATTTAATAGCTATATGCCAGTAGCCCCCGAGACTTGAAACGGTTTAGGCCAACCGATTTAAGGATCATTATGACCGCAGGTTCTCAAAGAGAAGAACAATACACTGTCACAAGAGCTTGAAATGAGCCGGACAAAGCTAAATGCCGCCACCATAGAGCTAGAGGAACTAAAGAAGGCCACGATGACCATTGATCAAAAGAAAAAACCAGGGGAGGAAAATGATAAGCAAGCCGAAGAGATAAAGAGGTTAAAGGCTCAATTATCGGACGCACAAAAAGGGAATACAAAGTTGAAAGGCGGCATATTCGGTATGACCTTTGAATCATCCAATGGATTCATATTATCCCATAATTCAGAGTGTTATAATGATATTGTTTGTAGGTCTGTTAACCGGGCATCATGAAGAAGAAGTATTCGGATGCCGAGGCGACGTTTTAAAAGAGCTGTCCATGGTGCATGAGCGGGCCCGGAAGGCCATGAGAAGTCTGGCCGAAGCCTTATGGCCTGATACGTCTCCAACGTATCTATAATTTATGAAGTATTCATGCCATGTTTACAACAATTTTATATGGTTTTGGTATGATTTGCATGGAACTAACCCAGACTAACGTTGTTTTTAGCAGAACTACCATGGTATTGTTTTTTGTGCAGAAATGAAAGTTCTCCAAATAGCCACGAGGAGGGCACAACCCACCAGGGCACACCTGGTGGGCCTGGCTTGCCCCGGTGGGTTGTGCTCACCTCAAGGCCCATCTTCGCGTGAAACTGACGCCAAAAATGCTATAAATAGAGAAACCAGAAATAAACCTAGATCAGAAGTTCCGCTGCCGCAAGGCTCTATAGCCACCTAAAACAAATCTAGACCCTTTCCGGCACACTGTTGGAGGGGGGAATCATCTCCGGTGGCCATCTTCATCATCCCGGCGGCCACCACGATGAGGAGGGAGTAGTCCACCCTCGGGGCTGAGGGTTTGTACCAGTAGCTATGTGTTTAATCTCTCTCTCTCTCTCTCTCGTGTTCTTGAGATGTCACGATCTTGATGTATCGCGGGCTTTGTTAATATTGTAAGTGCATCTAGTGCCACCCCTAGTTGGTTTTGGAGTATTGACGACAAACCTGGTTGAGGGACTAATGTGTTTGTGAGAATTGCAGGATAACACAAGTAGAAGTCCCTCATTGATTCGGTTTTCCTACCAGAGATGACCCCTAAAAATGTATGAAGACATTGAAGTCAAAGGTGGTATGTGAAGACATAAACATTGAAGACTATGACAAGAGAAGACATTGCGTGAAGACTATGGAGCGCGAAGACTTAGTTGTTTCGTCGCTCTTTTTCTTCTTTGTTGAGTCATAGGAACCACCGTACTGTTAAGTGGGGTCCAAGTGAACCAGTCAGAATGACTGAAGTGATGCTTAACCAAAATCCTATGTCTTCGAGCGAAGACTATGAGAGCAAATCTTATCCAGAGCTGGATAAGTCAGCTTTGCTTGTAGCCCAAGTAAAGTTGCCGTGTGTGTTTGAAATCTGACCGTTGGAACACTTGTCAGTTCCTTAGTGACCCAGGGTCATTTTGTACAAATCAGGTCGGGTTGCCTAGTGGCTATAAATAGCCCACCCCTACAACCATAAATGGTTGGCTGCTCAGAGTTAGTACGGCTTTTGTCGTTTGAGAGCAACCCACCTCGAAGCCTTTGAGAGAGAATTCCTTGCGAGGACAAAGCCCTAAAGACCCAGAGCCAAAGAGTGTTAGGCATCACTTAAGTCTTCCTGTTTGTGTGATCTGAAGACTTATTACACTTGAGGACTGTGAATCCTCTAGCCAGTTAGGCGTCGCGTTCTGAGCATCCAAAAGTCATTGTGGATCGCCGGTGAACGAAGTCTGTGAAGGTTTGGAAGTCTACCTTGAAGACTTACCAGAGTGATTGGGCGAGGACTGGGTGTCCTTAGCTCAAGGGGAATAAGGTGAAGACACGGTCTTCTGAGTTGAATCTCAGCCTCCCTAACCAGACGTACAGTTGTCACAGCAACTGGAACTGGTCCAACAAATCATTGTCTTCAACGAGCCACTGGTTCCATCCTTCCCATCTCTTTATGTACTGATTGGTCCTTGTGAAGTCATTGCCTGTTTGCACTAATTATTTGTATTTACTGTGTGACTGCTTGTTCTGATTGGCTTCATACTATCTTCCATCCTGATCTATACTGCCTAGCTGCTATTAGTCTTTATGCTTTCATTTCATTGAATACTTGACTATGGCTAGCTTAGTGTAGTTTACCTTCCGCTGCATGGTAATAGGTTTATTTCTATCGTTTGTCTTTGAAACTTCCATGTTTTGAAGACTTTCATAAAAATTGCCTATTCACCCCCCTCTAGTCGATAACTATCACTTTCAATTGGTACCAGAGAAAGGTACTCCCTTGTTCTGTGTGATTCGGTTTAACCACCTGGAGTTTTAGCTATGTAGACTGCAGGGATAATCAAAGTCTCCGCTGCGTGCCCAGTCTTTGATGGAACTGAATATCCCCACTGGAAGAATAAGATGCGCATGCATCTTGAAGCCATTGATGTCGACCTCTGGTATGTCGTCAAGAATGGCGTCCCCAAGGCTGGTGAAGGTGTCACTGCTGCTGATGTCAAGAAGTTCGTTCAACTGGACTCCACTGCCAAGAACATCATCTGTGGTCATCTGACCAAAGGGCAGTATGGTCGTGTGAGTGCTCTGGAAACATCTAAGCTAGTCTGGAACTGGCTCTCCAAGGTCAATGAAGGCGTCTCGACCCAGAGAGATCAAAGAATCAGTGTCCTTCGCAACCTCTTCAACCGCTTCAAGAGAAACGACAATGAGAATGTTCAGCTCACGTTTGATCGACTCACTGACATCACAAATGAGCTTCAAGCCCTCGGCGCTACTGAGATCACCAAGCATGAAGTCGTCAAGACACTCCTGAGATCACTTGACAACTCATTTGACACCCTAGCCCTGATGATTCAAGAACGCCCTAACTTCAAGACACTCGATCCGTCTGACATACTTGAAAGGCTCAACACACATGAGTTTCAGTGTCGGAGTAATGGGCCACGGGTAGGCCAACCCTAGCCCCAGAACCTTTCAAGACATCGGGGCAGGCTGCGCCCCTCAAGACCCCAGGCCGAAGAGCCGCCTTCAAGAAGCCAACGGCCGAATGGCCAGCTGACCGCTCGCGGCCGAGTCCTAGGGACGACTTCAGGGAAAGCCGACTCCCGACTGGCGACTTCCAGAGAAGCCGGCTTTGGGGAGTTGGCCTGCGACTCCAACACCCCTCTCGACCTCATCAAGTGGGACGGGGCAGGGGAGAGGCAACGATGAAGCCCGCCCCTGCCCCTTACCAAGGGCAGGCATGGCTACAACACGCCGTACCCCGGAAGATCTCCGTGCGGCACAGCACTGTTGCCATGCCGGCCCTGACATCAGCACCGCAGGGCCGAATCCTGCACCGACGACGGCTTGTATGTACGGCCTAGAGGCAGCGGGCCCCATCAGTCAGTGAGACCCCAGGAGACGGCAAGAGGACCACCAGTCAAACCCGTCGGGAGTCGGCCCCTGGGAGTCGGCCGAGCCCTCCCCCGGGGCCCATGCGCCATTAATCAAGATGTGACAGGGAGTGGCCATAGTGATCGCCCGCCAGGCGGCGGGGCTGTTGCCACGACCTCATGATCAAGCCTGCGTCATCAGAAGCACGACTACAGTAATCAGCAGCCGGCGAGACCCGCCCGCAGCGGACGCGGCCTGTCGGCTCCGTACCAGACCAGTCGGCGGGGCCCACCAGTCGGCGGAGAAGACGGAGGCCAGAGGCACTAGAGGCTGGGCCCGCATCCAGCTGGATTACCATTGTACCCCTGGGGGTAGGCCTATATAAACCCCCCAGGGCACCCATGCAAGGGGTTAGAACCCAGTAGATCTAGACCATATCAGATAAAAGGGAGGGAGCTAGCCTTGCCCTCTCCTACCACCGAGAAACAGCTCAAGTAGCAACCGTGTAACACTTTGCCATAGTGATCATGTGGAGACCCCGCAGAGCAGCAGTAGGGGTATTATCTCCTCGGAGAGCCCTGAAGCTGGGTTAGATTCGCCGGCGTGCATGTCTTCGCCTCATCCCGTTTCTAGGCACCGGCGACGTTCTACTCGCCCCCACCATGATAAGCCATCCTTTGGCATATGTCGCGCCAAACCCCCGACATTTGGCGCCCACCATGGGGCCTGGTGCACCACCGTCCGGAGACCTATTCTGAACGGGAACCCTCTTCCACCCTAGCAAGCGCAGCCAGCCAGGCACGCCAGACGGAGTTTGCGCCGACACGCTAAGCGGCGTTGAGATCGCCTGCGCAGCCAGCTGCCTGGCCAAACTTGTCGGTGAGGTCCGCCTCTCTGACAAACCTGCATCCGACGCAGGCACGGGCAACCCCAAGAACCTCCTCACGGGCCTCCTCGATCAACTCCATGTTTCCGGCGAGCCTGCCGTAGACTTAGTCCGTAGGCTCCACCGACCCGATGCTGGTCGACTCCAACACTGCGTCGCTCGACGCGTTCCCCACCAATGTGGAGGTCTACAACGAACCTCTCCCTCGCGCAGAGAGCGACGGAAGCACCGTCACCGAGGTGCTCGTCACCGGTCATGATGAGCTCCGCGACGGAGGAGCACACGACTCGCTCGGCGCGGAGCTACAAGACCTAAGTGCGCCCATTCTGGAAGACGCTGACGCAGAGACGTTGGAGGTGCGCCGCCTTCAGCTCGTTGAAGGGGCGAAGAAGCTGGCCAGCATGAGACGCTTGTCAGAAGCCTACCAGCGGGAGATGGATCGCGCCGTTGGCAGCTCACCGGCCCCGGCATGGCCCAACCGCCTTGGCGCGGTCCAGCAGCGCGGCGTAGCCATCGCCAGCCTGTTTGGGGCCAGCCGCCCTGTGTACGCTACACCAGCAGAGAACATCCGAGCCACCCAGGCAGCGGCGTATGAGCTGGACAATTTCAAGGGCGAAGAACGCTGCTTGATGCTGGAGCGAGTCCAACGGCTCCTCGACGCGGCTGCCGCGCAGAACGAGGCCGACTGCCGCACGGAGGCGCCGTAGCGGCAAAACGATGACCCTCGCCGAGATCAAGACGCGGCGTCCCGGACGCCGACTGGCGGCGCCCAAGGAAGAAGAGACAAGGATCCGGCTGTCAGCCACAGTCGGACTCGCCTTACCATAGAGCATGACCGAGACGGCCGCCCAAGAGCAGTGGAACGACGGGACGACTGCCCGCCTCCTCCTCCTCGCAAGGAGAGGCGAGTCTCCCCACCGCCTGTTGACCATCCGATTCTCGGCGACCGCCCTGGCCGCAGAGGGAGTCGGGGAAAATGACGCCCGCCACCGGATCGACCGACTACACCGATCCCTGGCGCTGGAAGAAGAAGATGAGCTGGGTCCGCCTTGTTTCGGGCCCCGCATTCGAGACGAGCCCTTTCCCAGGGGGTTCACGCTCCCAAGAGACACGCCCAGGTATACCGGCTCCGTGAAACCGGAAGACTGCCTAGTCGACTACTCTACGGTTGTCAGCATAGCAAACGGCAACAAGCGCGTCGCCATAAAATACGTTCTGCTCATGCTTCAGGGACGGCCCGGACATGGCTGAACAGCCTGAGGCCCCGTAGCATCAACAGCTGGGTTGACTTCACCGAAGCGTTCGTCCGCAACTTCACCAGCACGTACAAGCGTCCTCCCAAGCCTCGACAGCTCTCCTTATGCGTGTAAGGTCCTGACGAGTCGACTTGTGACTACCTCACGCGTTGGGCTGAGCTCCGGAACTCTTGCGAGGGCGTGCACGAGGTACGGGCCATCGAGTACTTCACGGCCGGGTGCAGAGAAGGCACCCTCCTCAAGCACAAGCTCCTCTGCGACAAGCCAGAAACCCTCGATGAGCTGCTGATCATAGCGGATAAGTATGCCATGGCCGACTCCTCCATGAAGGCGGAGATTCAAGTCAGCACAACCGGTAAAGTGGCCCCTCAAGCTCCAAGGACTTCGGCGGGAGACACCAACCGGCGGCAACCGCAGGGCGACCACAAGCGCAAGGCCCCGCAGCCGGCTTCCAGCAGCCGGCAGGTCGCGACCGTTGAAGCCCAGTAGCCGGATGGGCAGCCTCCGCTCAAGCGACAGAAAGGCGGCAAGACAAACTGGTTGCCGGCCTTCTCCTACGAGCAGACCCTGGACGGACCTTGCAAGTTCCATAGCGGCGCGAAGCCATCGAATCACACCACCCGGAAGTGCCACTGGCTCACCAGGATCGCCAAGGGAGACGGCATCCTGCCTCCCCCGCCTGCTGGGCAGCCGCCTCCGCCTCCGCCCCAGCAGCCGGCTGCCAGGCCAGTCGGCGCAGTGCAATATGAATACCCTGAAGAACATGGAGCCTACGTGGTGTTTACCAGTATGGTTGATGATCGACGCAGCAGGCGGTTGCAGTGACAGGAGGTGAATGCAGTGGCCTCAGAGACGCCAGAATTCATTCATTGGGCCAAGAAGCCTATCAGCTGGAGCTGGGCTGACCACCCAGAGGTGATGCCGAGTCCAGGCTCCTATGCCTTGGTCTTGGACGCCACCTTTGCGACGGATAGACGAGCTGCGCGTTTCTCGCGAGGTTTGATAGACGGAGGCAGCAACATCAATATCCTGTACAAGGACACCATGGAGAAGTTAGGAATCAAGCAAAGATAGCTTCAGGACAGCCAGACAGTGTTCCATGGCATTGTTCCTGGGCTTTCCTGCTCACCGATCGGCAAGATCCTGATGGACATCCTCTTTGGAGACAAAGATCACTTCCGCCGAGAGTCTGTTTGGTTTGAGGTGGTGGACCTCGAGAGCCCATACCATGCGCTACTTGGCCGACCCGCCTTGGCCAAGTTCATGGCAGTTCCCCACTACGCCTACCTCAAGATGAAGATGCCCAGTTCCAGGGGAATTCTGACTGTGGCCGGCGACTACCGGAAGTCGTCTGCTTGCGTGGCGGAGAGCAGTCGGTTGGCCGAGTCCCTGGTAATCGCAGCCAAGAAGCGGCTCCTGGAGCGAGTTGTGGCGATGGCCGGAAAGCAGGCAGAGGTATCGCCCAACCCAAAGGAGTCGGAGGCTACGGGTTCGTTCAAACCGGCCAAAGAGACAAAGAAGATACCCTTGGATCCGGAGCACCCAGAGAGGTACACTGTTGTAGGTGCAAACCTCGACAGCAAATAGGAAGGCGAGCTCGTCGATTTCCTCTGTGAGAATCGGGACATCTTTGCATGGTCCCCCAAAGACATGCTAGGTGTACCGACGGAATTCGCCGAGCACAAGTTACATGTCCGATTTGATGCAAAGCCGGTCAGGCAGCCCCTGCGCCGCCTATCAGTAGAGAAAAGAAGAGTTGGCGGAGAAGAGATAGCCCGACTCCTAGCAGCCGGCTTCATTTTGGAAGTGTTCTTTCCGGAATGGCTAGCAAATCCGGTCCTGGTACTAAAGAAGAAAAAGCAGTGGCGAATGTGTATTGACTACACGAGCCTCAACAAGGCCTGCCCCAAGGACCCATTTGCTCTACTAAGAATCGATCAGGTGATAGACTCCACAGCTGGATGCGAGCTGTTGAGTTTTTGGATGCATACTCAGGATATCACCAGATCAAGCTGAACCCGGCTGACAGACTGAAGACCGCCTTCATCACACCGTTTGGAGCATTCTGCTACCTCACCATGACGTTCGGCTTGAGGAATGCCGGCGCCACCTTTCAGCGTTGCATGCAGAAGTGTCACCTCAAGCAGCTCGGCAGGAACGCCCATGTCTACGTGGACGACGTGGTGGTGAAGACGGAAAAGCGAGGAACACTGCTGGAAGACCTCAAGGAGACCTTTGAGAACCTGCGCCGATTCTAGATCAAGCTCAATCCCGAGAAGTGTGTCTTCGGGGTACCAGCCGGCCAACTCCTTGGCTTCCTGGTCTCCGAGCGCGACATAGAATGCAACCCTATAAAGATCAAGGCCATTGAGAGAATGGAGGTACCCAGCTGTCGGGGGTGCTGATCCCACGTACACCTATGGGGATCGGCGGACCAAGCCCCTTTCGGTTCGGCAGGGGGCGGAGGATGCACAAAGAGCAGATCGAGGCGAACGCACGAGCGACGCGATCGGTTTACCCAGGTTCGGGCCGCACAGATGCGTAAAACCCTACTCCTGCTTTGATTTGTATTGTGTTCTTGCTCGGGAACAATGGATGCTACAGTACCCTTGGATGGCTAGTGAGGCCGAGCGTGAGAATGGTCGTCCTCCCCCCCTGTTGCGCACGGGCCTCCTTTTATATGTCAAAGGGGTCACCGACAAGTGGCAACAGAGATGAGGGCAAAAAGGTAAAAGAGGTGGTAGTTGGCGCCACCGCTAGTTACAACTGTATCATACCTAACCCTGACGGCAGGGGACAAAGGCATTAAATGCCTGTCTGTGTTGCCTAGACGGTGCTGAAAGGGACCGTCAGGGGCGCCACCGCTTGCCACGATGGCTCCTTGTCAGCGCCTGCTTGCCACCGCATGCCCCTGGCTGCACAGCCTCCTGCCACGTACGCCAGGAATGGTCCCAGGGCGACACATTGGTGGGTGAGCTGGAGCGCGGGCTGCGGAGTAGTAGCTTGCCGCGGAAGTTGTCTTGTCGCATCTGGGAGCTTGTCGCTCGCTGGGTCTTGCTGGGACGCGCAGCGCGTCGCGGCAAGCTTCTCGGGATGCCTTGGTTGGTCTTCCCGGCAAGCTCCTCTTGCCGGGGTCTTTGTGCTTCTTCCCGGCAAGCTCCTCTTGCCGGGGTCTTGGGTACTTTGAGTGGCCTTCCCGGCAAGCTCCTCTTGCCGGGGCCTTGCGCCTTGGCTCGAATACTTTGTTCTTGAATGGCTCCAAAAGAACCACGGAGGGTCTTAGCGGTCGCCCGGCAAGCCTTGCCGCGGGGTACTGCGACTACCCGTGCACAAGTTCGGGATACTAAGGTACCCCTACTTTAGTACACCGACAGGAGCCCCCGGGCCTGGGCCATACACGGTGCCGAGCGCTGTTGGGCCAGGCCCAAAACAGTGCACGGGCACGCGCGGCCTAGGTCACGCCATAACTCACTCCGCATCTACCGCGCCCTCCCCGCACGGCATGCGTCGAACGCGGCATTGTGGGAGAGATCGTGGGCGGCGTGCGTGGTTTTTGAGGCGTCCACTCCCCACGATCACGGAGTGGGGAGAGGTCGCCCCATCCGTCGCCTCGGTTCTGCACGCCTGCCACATGGCTCCCATGCACTTGGGGTCGCGGACGGTGGAGGCGGGAAACGGGGCCGTCGCAGGTCCCCGCGTCTTGATTCGCTGAGCGGGGCGACCGAGCCCCCACCTCGCTCCTTTATAA
Source organism: Triticum monococcum (assembly GCA_034509565.1). Taxonomy (NCBI): domain Eukaryota; kingdom Viridiplantae; phylum Streptophyta; class Magnoliopsida; order Poales; family Poaceae; genus Triticum; species Triticum monococcum. The sequence goes on from CM067841.1 coordinate 359,544,416, forward strand.
AGAGCGGGAGGGGAGGACGGAAGCCCGCATTCTCTCATCTCCTCCTTCCTTCAGCTTCTGCGCCCCTTTCTCTCATTCGCCATGGAGAAAGGGAACCCTGGTCCTTCATCAGTGGCGGCGAGGGTTGCCGCCAGACAACGCATCCCTCCCTCTCCCGCACCCATGGTGGCAGAGCCAGCCGTAAGGGGAAGAGGGGGTAGGGCGAGGTCGTGGATGAGGTCGAGGACGAGGCCGCGGCGCTCGGGGAAGAGGTGGACGGGGCGGCGCGCTGGCCTCGCCTCCGCCGGCGGCTCCTCTTCCCACGGGGGTCCATGTTGGGGACGACCCCTGCGAGTTCTTCGTTAGGCTGCGCCAGGCGCCCCGTCATCGACTCCGACTCCCAGCTCCGTTTGCGGGCGCGATGGAGTTGGACCCACCCGAGACACTGAGACTGCACATGAGGGGCTGTGGGATCAGGGGCACGCGAGTCCGCGTTGAAGTCCCAGCCCCCGGTGTGATGTATCTTGGTCGAGGGTGGAAGACGTTCGCCCGTATCCACAGCTTGACGGCGGGGCTCACCCTCCATTTTAAGTTGGTGGAGGGCGATCTCCTCTCCGTCAAGGTCTTTGGGTGCTTCGGCACTCGGGCGAAATGCTGCGTGGACAGCTCCTCCGATAGAGAAGGCCCCTCCTCGAGCGAGAGTGACGAGGAGGGGAGCGACAGCGACGACGAGGGTAGCGGGCGGCAGGACGACGGGTCCAACTAGGTGTCGGGCATCGCTCCATGCGGCACCGGCGACCCCATCATCCGTGTCGCCGGCTCCTTGAACTCCCCGGGGTCGTCTCCTTGGGCGGCTGGCATAGGGAGGCTGCGGAAGAGGAAGAGGGCTGGCGGCAAGGCCACAAGCTGGAGTACGAGGGCGTGGTGCCCTCGACAGCGTGCTGACGTCCTGCCGCCTCGTCTCCGAGCCCTGCTTCCGGCGCCGCCATCACCGTCCAGCCTTCGGACGACCCCCGGGATGTTCTCTTGGTGTCTTCTGGCACCCGTAGCTCGCCTAGGCGCTCCTTTTGCCCTTTTCACCTCCTTGATCTACCTCCTGAAAAGAGGGACTAGAACGGGATTACGGGCATCTTATCTTTTTAATTTGTAAGCCTTTCGGGCCTTAGTTGCATTTAAAACTTGTAATCCTCTCTTTCATGTTTTTCATCCTCTATGGACTGTACCTGCGTGGAATGTTTTTTAATGAAAAGGGGATGTTTGCCGGGTCATTTGTCTCGCGGGTAGAACCCACGTCAAGGAGCAAATCCTTGGTATCTTTCAGATAGACACTCCTTCCCCGGCAACAGACCCTGCCGTCTTCCCACGTCGCTCGACCTTTCTCACGCTTTTAACGGAGGCAGGGACGAGGCGGGTGCGGCCCTCGTTTCATTCCTTTGCTGCCGCGACTACGCCCAAAACTTGGCCCCAGGAACGAGCCCCGGGGCCTAGAGTTAAGGGAGCACGGTAGTTTTCGGGAAGAAATGAGGTTTCGTATTCCCCAGTCCATAAGAGAATGCATGAACAGGGATGAAAGACTTATCTGAGATTGCAGCCCCCGGCAACTCTGGCTTGCCATGGGTGAACCTTGGTACTTGCGGCCCCCGGCAATACTGGCTTGCCGGGGTCCAGATGCCGGCACGTCCTTCTTCTCCTTTTCGTCCCCAAGCGGTCCGGCAAGGATATGCTAGCCTTGCGAACCAAAGGAAACGAAAGAAAGGCAAAGGGACGCACACTCGACCTCTAAGTTAGGGGTTAGCCGCTGTTAAGCACTATCAACCCTAACCAAGGACCAGACTCGACCTAGCATGCATGCTATAACTCTGGGCGCCAACGCTTCATTTACTTGTGCTCAGGGTCTGCGCCTGGCTTTGTACAAAGGATTACATGCAACAGCGGCAAGACTTGTACAAAAGGGTGGTTTCCGGACAGGGTCCGACAACCGCGCCTTACGGGTAAAACTTACGAAGATGCTTGATATTCCAGGAGTTGCTCACTGGTACGCCATCTTCGGTCTCCAGGCGGACAGCGCCAGGCCTGGTGACTCGTTTCACCTGGTAAGGGCCTTCCCACTTCGGTGTCAACTTGTTGCAATTCTTGGCGGACTGAACGCGCCGAAGAACAAGGTCGCCTTCCTCGAGACTTCTGGCGTTAACTTTGCGGCTATGATAGCGGCGCAAAGCTTGCTGGTAGCGAGCGGCTCGCACAGCAGCCTGAAGACAATCTTCCTCAAGGAGCAGCGCGTCATCTTGCCGCAGCTGCTCTTGCTCAAGCTCATCATAAGCGAGCACTTGAGGTGACCCGTATGCGAGTTCCGTGGGGATAACTGCCTCCGCTCCATAGACTAGAGCGAAGGGTGTCTGGCCAGTGGCTCGATTTGGCGTCGTCCTGATCGACCAAAGAACCACCGGCAGCTCCTCGATCCAGTTTCTTCCGCACTTGTGCAGCCTGTCGAAAGTTCTGGTCTTGAGCCCGCGCAGCACTTCAGCATTTGCCCTCTCAGCTTGACCGTTGCTTTCGGGTGAGCAACAGAAGCGAAGCAGACCTTGGCGCCAAGATCTTGGACGTACTGCGTGAAGGTGCGGCTCGTAAATTGTGTACCGTTGTCGGTGATTATCCTGTCAGGGATTCTGAAACGGCAAACAATCGACCTGAAGAACTTGACTGCTGACTGTGCTGTCACCTTCCTCACTGGTTCCACTTCTGGCCACTTTGTGAACTTGTCAATTGCGACGTACAAGTACTCAAAGCCCCCGACAGCTCGGGGAAAGGGCCGAGGATGTCGAGCCCCCAGACCAAAAATGGCCAGGATAAAGGGATCATCTGGAGAGCTTGAGCTGGCTGGTGTATCTGCTTGGAATGGAACTCGCACGCTTCACACTTGGTTACTTGTGCAGTTGCATCCTAGAGGGCTGTCGGCCAGAAGAAACCTTGCTGGAATGCTTTTCCGACAAGGGCTCTTGCGCCAATGTGGTGACCACATATGCCTCCATGTATCTCTGCCAACAGCTTCTGTCCATCTTCCCGGGGAATACACTTCAATTTCACACCGTTGAGTCTTCTTCTGCACAGTGTATTGTCGACAAACTGGTACATACTAGACTGCCGGGCTACTCTTTCCGCTTCTTCTGGTTCCTCAGGAAGTTCTCCTGTCTGAAGGAAACGGACAATCTGCTGCGCCCATGTTGGAGCCTATGGCTCGACAACAAGGACTAAAGGCACGTCTGCTGCTGCGGGAACGTCCGCTTCTACGGCAAGAGCCCGCGGCTCTGCCGGAGCTTGACGTTCCCCGGCAAGCTTGCCGGAGCAAAACTTGTCGGGAGAATATTCTTCAACGGAACAAACCCTGGGGCTTGCCGGATCAGACTGCTCCTCAGCATTCTTGGCGTCGATCTTGGGGACCTTCTTGGCGGCGGCTTCGGGAAGCTCTGCCGGAAGATAGTCACCAGAAATCAACTTCCTCTTCTTGCTCTGTCCAGTTGATGGTGTTACGGACGGCTGTGTCAGCTTGAGCACAAAGATCCCTGGTTCCACAGGTAACTTAAGTGCTGCGCACTTTGACAGGCCATCGGCAATGTCGTTCTCAGTTATAGGAACATGTTCCATTTGCAGGCCGTCAAAGCGCTCCTCTAGCTTCCTCACTTCATCAACGTAAGCTTCCATCAACGGACTCTGGTAAACCTTGTTCACTTGGCGGACGACAAGCTGCGAGTCACCCCTGACAATGAGCTTCTTAATCCCAAGTTCTGGCGCGATTCTGAGACCGGCAAGCAAGCCTTCATACTCTGCAGTATTGTTTGTCGCTTGCTCCTTGGGAAAGTGCATCTGGACTATGTACTTGAGGTGCTCTCCGGTGGGCGCGACAAGCAGCACGCCAGCACCGGCGCCTTGCAGCGAGAAGGCACCGTCAATGTACATGAGCCACTCTTTGCTTGCTTCCTTGGCGGGGATGCTCGTCTCTGGAATTTCTTCGTCTGGAGTTGGCGTCCACTCTGCTATGAACTCTGCCAATGCTCTGCTCTGGATTGTTGATGTACTCTCAAACCTGAGGCCAAAGCTTGACAGTTCCAGTGCCCACTCGACAATCCTGCCTGTTGCTTCTGGGTTCTGCAGTATCCTCTTCAGCGGAAAGCGAGTGACAACTGTTATCTCATGTGCTTGAAAGTAATGGCGCAGCTTTCTCGAGGCCATGAGAAGGCCGAAAAGCAACTTCTGCACACCAGAGTACCTTGACCTAGCCCCCTGCAGAAGGGAACTGACAAAGTAAACTGGGCGCTGCACCATCTTCTTCTGTATCTCCTCTTGCATCTGCGCAGATCCTTGCTTGTCGTGACCGGAGCTTGTCGGGGAAGCCCACTGCTTGTTGCTGGATGTGCTTGTCGCGGTCGCTGGCTCATCATCTGCCTCCCTCTCCGCTACTAACGCATCACTAACCACTTGATTGGTTGCCGCTATGTACAGCAGCAACTTCTCTTGTGGTTTAGGTGCGATAAGTGTTGGAGTGGAGGACAGGTACCTCTTCAAGTCTTGCAGCGCAGCCTCCGCTTCCGGAGTCCATTTCATTGCACCTGCCCTTTTTAAAACTTTGAAAAACGGCAGGGCGCGCTCAGCAGACCGAGAGATAAACCTGCTGAGAGCAGCCATGCAGCCGGCAAGCTTCCGTACATCCTTGACGCGCTTTGGTGCTTCGATCTGCTCAATGGCCTTGATCTTGTCGGGATTAGCTTCGATTCCCCGCTGAGACACAAAGAACCTGAGAAGCTTGCCGGAAGGGACTCCAAACACACACTTCTCGGGGTTGAGCTTGAGGTTGACCTTGCGCAGATTTGCAAAAGTCTCTTCTAAGTCTTGGATCAGAGTTGCCCTGTCTTTGCTTTTGACCACTATATCATCCATGTAAGCTTCTACATTTCTGTGTATCTGTGGCTTCAAAGCGATATGGACTACTCTGGCAAATGTTGAACCGGCATTCTTTAATCCGAAAGGCATCCGTACGAAACAGTATGTGCCACATGGAGTAATGAATGCGGTTTTCTCCTCATCCTCTTCTGCCATGAAGATCTGATGGTATCCTGAATATGCGTCAAGAAATGAAAGCAACTCACATCCGGCTGTGGAGTCAACAATCTGGTCAATGCGCGGCAAGGGAAATGGATCTTTGGGACAAGCTCTATTAACATCAGTAAAGTCAATACAAAGCCTCCATTTCCCATTCGCCTTGCGCACTACAACCGGATTGGCCAACCACGTGGGATGGAGCACCCCTCTGACAAGGCCTGCTGCTTCCAATTTCTTGATTCCTTCTGCTATGAATTCTCGGTGCTCCACTGCCTGTTTCCTGACCTTCTGCTTGACGGGCCGAGCATGAGGACAAACGGCAAGACGGTGCTCAATTACCTTCCTGGGAACACCGGGGATGTCAGACGGTTGCCATGCAAACACGTCGACATTCGCCCGTAGGAAAGTAACGAGCGCGCTTTCCTATTTAGGATCAAGCGTGGCACTGATGGTGAAGGTACCAACAGTGCTGTCCTCCTTGGCGGACACCTTCTTGGTATGTGGTGGAGCTGCCATTGCCTTCTTACACTTGCCGGTGGAGCTCGATGGTGCGTCCTCGACGGCAGCGCAGCACTCACCACCCTTCCGGAGCCGTCGCGTGAGCAGCGCCCGGGAGCACCCTGGTCCGCGGGTGAGCTCGCGTCTCCGTCGCCCAAAAGAGATAATAGAACTCCCGCAGCTCCTTCGCGTCAAGCTTGGGGGGGGGGGGGAGATGGCTCGCTCCTTCCGCATCACCGCGAGCCGCTGCGCCTCGGTCGACTTCACGGCCTTCCCCTTGTCGCCCTTCGGAGCCATGGCGGAAGCAGTGGAGGAGGTCGACGGCGTGGTGGTGCTGGTGGCAATGTGGTGGGGAGGGGGGCAGGGCGCTGCGCTCTGTGTGCTTTGGGAAGACGGAGGCAGGGCGGAGATTTTCAAGATTGGAGCAGAATGGGGGCGAGTGGGCGCCCTACCCCTGCTTCCCCTTGCTTATAAAGGGGGAGGTGGCGGACATTCCACCTTTCCTAATAAAAAACCACCCACGATCTCTCCCACGACGTGACGAATGCACACGGGGCTTAGCCCCGCGCACGCCGCCCACGTCATGCACGATGCCGCGTTCGACGCGTGCCGTGTGGGGAGGGCGCGGTGGATGCGGAGTGAGTTATGGCGTAACCTAGCCCGCACATGCCCGTGCACTGTTTTGGGCCTGGCCCAACAGCGCTCGGCACCGTGTATGGCCCAGGCCCAGGGGCTCCTGTCGGCAAAGTATTCGAGCCAAGGCACAAGACCCCGGCAAGAGGAGCTTGCCGGGAAGGCCACTCAAAGTATCCAAGACCCCAGCAAGAGGAGCTTGCCGTGAGGAAGCACAAAGACCCCAGCAAGAGGAGCTTGCCGGGAAGACCAACCAAGGCATCCCAAGGAACTCGCCGCGGCACGCCACGTGTCCCGACGAGACCCGGACGCGACAAGACAACATCCGCGGCAAGGCGCTTGCGGCGGCCAGCTACTACTCCGCAGCCCGCGCTCCAGCTCACCCACCAACGTGTCGCTCTGGGACCGTCCCTGGCATATGTGGCGGGAGGCTGTGTAGCCAGGGGCATGCGGTGGCAAGCAAGCGCTGACAAGGGGCCATCGTGGCAAACGGTGGCGCCCCTGACGGTCCCTTTCTGACCCGTCTAGGCGACACAGATAGGCATTTAATGCCTTTGTCCCCTGCCGTCAGGGTTAGGTATGATACAACTGTAGCAAGCGGTGGCGCCAACTACCACCTCTTTTACATTTTTACCCTCATCTCTGTTGCCACCTGTCGGTGACCCCTTTGACATATAGAAGGAGGCCCATGCGCAACAGGGAAAGGGGAGGACGACCATTCTCACGCTCGGTCTCACTAGCCACCAAAGTGTACTGTAGCATTCATCGCTCCCGAGCAAGAACACAAATACAAACCAAGGCAGGAGTAGGGTTTTACGCATCCGTGCGGCCCGAACCTGAGTAAACCGATCGCGTTGCTCGTGCGTTCGCCTCGATCTGCTCTTTGTGCATCCTCCGCCCCCTGCCGAACCAAAAGGGGCTCGGTCCGCCGATCCCCATAGGTGTACGTGGGATCAGCAACCCCCGACATCTTTGGCGCGCCAGGTAGGGGTCGAACCTACGGCCTTCCGCTCCTGCACGAGTCAACAGACAAGTATCAGCACAACAAGGATCTTCGTGCGCGCCCAACAGCGGGAAGTAAACAAAACACTAACGCTGGGGGCTGCTCTGAAGATCAGCCGCTGGGTCCGACGGGTTCGTCTCAGGCACGTCCCCTATTGACGCAGTGGGTTCGTCCTCGATGACGATCACCGGCACCTTGGCTCTCTTCGCCACTCTCTGCGCCAGAGTCCTAAAAAGGAAGAGATGCAGAGGAAGGCAAGTGAGAAACAAGACAAGACAAAAACAGCGGAAATCAAAGAATTGCAAGTACAATGAGAAGAACTTACTCCCCTTCTTCTTCCTCATCGGAGCTAAACGCGGAGAAGTCAAAATCCGGCCCGCGGCCGGCGCGGGAAGGTGGAGGGGTAGGCTCCCTCGGCCGCTTGGCGGGAGCAGAAGCAGCAGTCCGGGAAGACCCCGCTCCAGTCGAAGCAGCAGCATGGGGCGCTCCCGCGGCAATGGTGCTTGCCGCGGTGGAGCGCGTCGTGCGGCGCGGCGACTGCCGGCCCGCCTGCTGCCTCGTCGCATCCCCGGCCTTGCGGAGACGCCTTCTTGGTGGAGACGGGGACGCTGCTGGCGGCGTACTGTCGGAGGACGAAGAGGAGGAAGAGTCGATCTCCAAAGAGCCGCTCGTATCATCAGCAGACTCGCTCGGTTCGGCGTCATGCCCGGCAACTTGGCTCGGCCCGGCATCGCGCCCGGCAACCTCCTTCTTGCCGGCAAGATCTTCCCGCTCAGCACGGTTCGCCGCCTCTGCCGCCGCAGCCTCCTCCAAGGTGAAGCCGAACTCGCCCGCCGCGGCAACTGCGGCCGCCTCTTACAACCTGGTGGCGATGTACGCCAGCTCCGCCTCGGTGGTGTCGCTGGTGAGGCCGTCCTTCTCGTCGGTGCGGATTGGCACTTCCACCAAGTCGTCGAAGAATTGCTGCACAACCTCGTCCTCTTGCTCTTGCCAAGTTGGCACGATTCCGTGCGAATCGCACAGTGGCATCATCGCCCTGATGCGGTCGAGCGCCGAATTGTTGCACAGAGGGACGACGCCCTGCGGCAATCTGAAGACCTCGGGGTGATCTGAATCGTATTTGAAGAGCTCCTGCAGTACTCCGTTGAGTTCAAGGACGGTGAAATTGTAATTGAGGCCTGGGCGCAGCCTCATGACGTCTGCCGGGTTCTTGAACTCCCAGGCAGGCCTCCCCCGTTCCTGCAGGGGAGCGATGCGGCGACGAAGGAAGTCTGCGCCGACGGCCCCTACAGTAAGCCCGGCAAGCCTGAGGCGCTGGATCCTGGTGACAGCAATCTTCAGCCTGCTGTCCTCCGGGGCCACATCGCTCCAGTCACTACCGCGCACTTCTGCTACTTGACGCCGGGCGATGAATGGCTGTGGGCTGTCCTCGATAATCCAACACCAATTCGCTCTCCACTCCTCCCACTTGCCGCGGAACTCCCCCTCCAGATAAGATTCCTTCTTGCCGGCCCTAGAGACCCAGGGAATTCTGCCAGACAGGGTTTCTCCTCTCTCTACCCGGGGAATGAAAAAATGGCGAAAAAGGGCTACGCTAGGGTGGACTCCGACAAAGTTCTCGCAAAGGTGTGCGAAAACTGCCATGGTAAGGACGGCGTTGGGAGTGAAGTCAAGGAGATAGAGATTGTATGTGTTCATGATATCGCAGAAAAACTCGGAAAAAGGCGGGCAGAGCCTATGGTAGAAGAAGACGGCAAAGAAAGGGTACCCTTCCGGAGCCGTCGCGTGAGCAGCGCCTGGGAGCACCCTGGTCCGCAGGTGAGCTCGCGTCTCCGTCGCCCAAAAGAGATAACTCCCGCAGCTCCTTCGCGTCGAGCTTGGGGGGGGGGGGGGGGGAAGATGGCTCGCTCCTTCCGCATCGCCGCGAGCTGCTGCGCCTCGGTCGACTTCACGGCCTTCCCCTTGTCGCCCTTCGGAGCCATAGCGGAAGCAGTGGAGGAGGTCGACGGCGTGGTGGTGCTGGTGGCAATGCGGTGGGGAGGGGGGCAGGGCGCTGCGCTCTGTGTGCTTTGGGAAGACGGAGGCAGGGCGGAGTTTTTCAAGATTGGAGCAGAATGGGGGCGAGTGGGCGCCCTACCCCTGCTTCCCCTTGCTTATAAAGGGGAGGTGGCGGACATTCCGCCTTTCCTAATAAAAAACCACCCATGATCTCTCCCACGACGTGACGCATGCACACGGGGCTTAGCCCCGCGCACGCCGCCCACGTCACGCACGATGCCGCGTTCGACGCGTGCCGTGCGGGGAGGGCGCAGTGGATGCGGAGTGAGTTATGGCGTAACCTAGGCCGCGCGTGCCCGTGCACTGTTTTGGGCCTGGCCCAACAGCGCTCGGCACCGTGTATGGCCTAGGCCCAGGGGCTCCTGTTGGTGTACTAAAGTAGGGGTACCTTAGTATCCCGAACTTGTGCACGGGCAGTCGCAGCGACCCGCGGCAAGGCTTGCCGGGCGACCGCCAAGACCCTCCGTGGTTCCTTTGGAGCCATTCAAGAACAAAGTGTTCGAGCCAAGGCACAAGACCCCGGCAAGAGGAGCTTGCCGGGAAGGCCACTCAAAGTATCCAAGACCCCGGCAAGAGGAGCTTGCTGGGAGAAGCACAAAGACCCCGGCAAGAGGAGCTTGCCGGGAAGACCAACCAAAGCATCTCGAGAAGCCTGATGCGACGCGCTGCGCGTCCCGGCAAGACCCGGCGAGCGACAAGCCCCCGGACGCGACAAGACAACATCCGCGGCAAGGCGCTTGCCGCGGCAGGCTACTACTCCGCAGCCCGCGCTCCAGCTCACCCACCAACGTGTCGCTCTGGGACCGTTCCTGGCATACGTGGTGGGAGGCTGTGTAGCCCGGGGCATGCGGTGGCAAGCAGGCGCTGACAAGGAGCCATCATGGCAAACGGTGGCGCCCCTGACGGTCCCTTTCCGCCCCGTCTATTGCCAGAGTAGTCCATATCGCTTTGAAGCCACAGATACACAGAAATGTAGAAGCTTACATGGATGATATAGTGGTCAAAAGCAAGGACAGGGCAACTCTGATCCAAGACTTAGAAGAGACTTTTGTACAAAAGTAGGGGTACCTTAGTATCCCGAACTTGTGCACGGGCAGTCGCAGTACCCCGCGGCAAGGCTTGCCGGGCGACTGCCAAGACCCTCCATGGTTCCTTTGGAGCCATTCAAGAACAAAGTATTCGAGCCAAGGCACAAGACCCCGGTAAAAGGAGCTTGCCGGGAAGGCCACTCAAAGTATCCAAGACCCCGGCAAGAGGAGCTTGCCGGGAGGAAGCACAAAGACCCCGGCAAGAAGATGTCGGGGGTTGCTGATCCCACGTACACCTATGGGGATCGGCGGACCGAGCCCCTTTTGGTTCGGCAGGGGGCGGAGGATGCACAAAGAGCAGATCGAGGCGAATGCACGAGCGACGCGATCGGTTTACCCAGGTTCGGGCCGCACGGATGCGTAAAACCCTACTCCTGCTTTGATTTGTATTGTGTTCTTGCTCGGGAGCAATGGATGCTACATTACCCTTGGATGGCTAGCGAGGCCGAGTGTGAGAATGGTCGTCCTCCCCCCCCTGTTGCGCACGGGCCTCCTTTTATATGTCAAAGGGGTCACCGACAGGTGGCAACAGAGATGAGGGCAAAAAGGTAAAAGAGGTGGTAGTTGGCGCCACTGCTAGCTACAGCTGTATCATACCTAACCCTGACGGCAAGGGACAAAGGCATTAAATGCCTGTCTGTGTCGCCTAGACGGTGCTGAAAGGGACCGTCAGGGGCGCCACCGTTTGCCACGATGGCTCCTTGTCAGCGCCTGCTTGCCACCGCATGCCCCTGGCTGCACAGCCTCCCGCCACGTACGCCAGGAATGGTCCCAGGGCGACACGTTGGTGGGTGAGCTGGAGCACAGGCCGCAGAGTAGTAGCTCGCCGCGGCAAGCGCCTTGCCACGGAAGTTGTCTTGTCGCGTCCGGGAGCTTGTCGCTCGCCGGGTCTTGCCGGGACGCGCATCGCATCGCGGCAAGCTTCTCGGGATGCCTTGGTTGGTCTTCCCGGCAAGCTCCTCTTGCCGGGGTCTTTGTTCTTCTTCCCGGCAAGCTCCTCTTGCCGGGGTCTTGGGTACTTTGAGTGGCCTTCCCGGCAAGCTCCTCTTGCCGGGGCCTTGCGCCTTGGCTCGAATACTTTGTTCTTGAATGGCTCCAAAGGAACCACGGAGGGTCTTAGCGGTCACCCGGCAAGCCTTGCCGCGGGCTACTACGACTGCCCATGCACAAGTTCGGGATACTAAGGTACCCCTACTTTAGTACACCGACACCAGCCAACTGCTGGATGTGCAAAAGTTCACCGGCTGCTTGGCGTCCATCAGCCGATTCATCAGTCGGCTGGGCGAGAAAGCTCTCCCCTTATACCAACTCATGAAGAAGACCACCTTTTTTGAGTGGAACCACAAGGCAGACGAAGCTTTTCTCCAGTTGAAGAAGATGCTGACTACTCCACCCGTCCTGGCGGATCCGGCTCCCAAGGAACCTATGCTCCTGTACATCGCCGCCACCAGCTGGGTAGTCAGCACGGTCATCGTGGTGGAACGCAAGGAGGAAGGCAAAGCACTACCCGTCCAGAGACCGGTATACTACTTGAGCGAAGTACTGTCGACCTCCAAGCAGAACTACCCCCACTACCAGAAGATGTGCTATGGCATACACTTTACTGCCAAGAAATTGAAGCCTTACTTTCAAGAGCATCCAATCACGGTGGTCTGCACGGCCCCGCTCACCGAGATCATTGGTAGCCGAGATGCTTCTGGCCGAGTGGCCAAGTGGGCCATAGAACTGGCTCCCTACACCATCTACTACCAGCCCCGCACCGCCATCAAGTCACAAGCACTGGCTGACTTCCTCTCAACTAGGCCGAGACCCAGTACCTACCTCTAGCGCCCGACTCCACCCATTGGTGGATGCATTTCGACGGCTCCAAGATGCGCACTGGCTTGGGAGCCGGCGTCGTTCTCACCTCTCCTAAAGGCGACAAGCTCAGATACGCACTGCAAATCCATTTTGCCGCCTCCAACAACGTCGCCGAGTACGAGGCGCTCATTCACGGGCTCCGGCTTGCCAAAGAGCTTGGCATCCGCCGGATCTTGTGTTATGGTGACTCGGACTTAGTGGTCCATCAGTCATCTAGCGACTGGGACGTGAAAGATGCAAACAAGGCGAGTTACCGTTTCCTCGTGCAGCAACTCAGTGGGTATTTCGAGGGGTGCGAATTCCTCCATGTGCCAAGAAACGACAACGACCAAGCAGACGCCTTGGCACGAATCGGCTCTACCGGCCAAGCAATACCATCCGGCGTCGCCCTTCAACGCCTCTTCAAGCCGTCCGTCAAGCCTTCACCAAAATCAGACTCCATCTTCGTACCGGCTCCTCCCGAAGACGTCGGATCCGACTCCAGAGCCCCGGCAGGCGGCACGAGGATTTCGGCAGATGGCTCTAGAGCCGCCACAGTCAAGGCCGGCCCAGGGACTGCGGAACCTAGCCCGGGTACTGCGGTGGCGGACTCGAAGACTCCAGAACTCGACCCAAGGGCCGCCCCAGTCGGCTTGGGGACTTCATTAACCCAGCAAGCAGTTGTTGACTCCAACCCGCCGCCTCCCAGCCCAGCCGCCCTCGTCCAATCGCAGTTCTGGCAGTCGAAGAAATAGCAGCACCCTCATGGGCCCAGCCCATCCTCAAATTCCTGGTGAGCAAAGAGCTGCCAACTGATGAGACCTCAGCTCGGCAAGTACAATGTCGGGTGGCAGCCTACACCATAGTCAACAGAGAGCTGGTCAGACACAGCATCACTGGTGTCTACCAGCGCTGCATAGAGCCAGAGCAAGGCCAAGCAATTCTCAAAGACATCCATCAAGGCGAGTGCAGCCACCATGCGGCTTCAAGAGCACTCATCGCCAAAGCCTTTCGACATGGTTTCTTCTGGCCGACTGCCTTAGAAGAGGCCAAGGAATTGGTCCAAAAATGCAAAGGGTGCCAGAAGTTCAGCTCCAAGCCGCACCAGTCGGCTTCTGCTCTCAAGACCATCCCCATTGCCTGGCCTTTCGCAGTTTGGGGTCTAGACATGGTGGGACCATTCAAGACAGCACGAGGTGGTTTAACGCACTTACTTGTCGAAGTGGACAAGTTCACGAAGTGGATAGAAGCAAAGCCAATCAAGAAGCTGAACGGTCCGACTATCATAACTTTCATCTCCGATATCACAATTCGGTACGGCATACCACACAGCATCATCACCGACAACGGCATAAATTTTGCCAAAGGCGCCTTGGCCCGTTTTTGCGCAACACAGGGCATCCGACTGGACCTAGCGTCGGTCGCCCAGCCACAGTCAAACCGCCAGGTGGAGCGAGCAAACGGCCTCATCCTATCCGGCATCAAGCCTCGGCTGATCAAGCCTTTGGAGCGCTCGGCTGGCTGCTGGCTCGATGAGCTGCCAGCCGTCCTCTGGAGTCTGCGCACTACTCCAAGCAAGTCAACCGGCTTCACGCCCTTCTTCCTCGTCTACGGTGCCGAAGCCGTCCTCCCAACGGACATAGAGTTCGACTCCCCACGAGTCACAATGTACATTGAGGAGGAAGCAGAAGAAGCACGACAAGACGGCGTCGATCTGCTGGAAGAGGGCCGGCTGTTGGCACTCAGCCGGTCCAGCATCTACCAGCAGAGCCTGCGCCGATACCACAACAAGAAGGCGACCTTGTGCTCCGGCTGATCCAGCGAACAGCCGGCCAGCAGAAGCTGTCGGCGGCTTGGGAAGGCCCTTTCATCATCAGCAAAGTACTGGGCAACGATTCCTACTACCTGATCGACGCTCAAAAGCCCCGAGCACGCAAGAGGGACGACTCCGGCAAGGAGACAGAGCGGCCATGGAATGCAAATCTCCTCCGAAGATTTTACAGTTGATGCAGTATGTACCACACTACCTTTTGTATTAAAGTACCAAGACTTCGGGGCCCCCGAGACGAGCTCAGGGACTGCCCTCTTTTGTCTGTATGATAAAAATTATGCCTACAAGTATGTTACTCTTTGTCATGCCGCTTGGCACCGGGCTCGACAAGTCGGCCCGAGGACTTGCCGCCTTGCACTATGAAATGCTTCCTGCAGCCGGACAAGTAGCGTGTAACACCTAAAACTGTCTTCTGTCAGAAGTCGCAGCTCGCAGAGTGACTGTACGGTGGGCATAGGTAAGGTAGAATGGGCGTTCGCGTGAAAAATGGTAAGGACTCAAAGCATAAAACATACCTCAAGACAGCTTCCAGCCTTTTTCGCAAACCGACTCTCGAATAGTCGGATTGCCATCTTCTATTCAACTTGCTCAAAAAACTCTTAAAAACAGCTAAGTACTTGCCTTCCCAAAGTAGCCAAGCATTTGATCCAGCGACAGTCCACAGAGCGGTTGTCCGATTGGCAAGGCAGGCAACTAAGAGAAGGCGGCAAAGGAAAAAAGCCAAAAGAGCAATGACCAAGAAAAGATAGAACTCGGATAAACATATTTACATAACATAGGCCCTTGGCCGAATCTTCGAGCAGAAGTTCAAAATACACCCCTGTAACGCCCTCGATGCGGCTATATCTCCCACGTGCCGAAGCAAGACTTAGAGGCATAACCGCATTGAAAGCAATGTCGCAAGTGAGGTAATCTTCGCAAACAACCCATGTAATACAATAAGGGAAAAGATACATAGTTGGCTTACAATCGCCACTTCACACAATTACATGAATAAAGCATTACATCATCCAAATACAATCAAGGTCCGACTACGGAACCAAAATAAACGAAGACTACCCCAAACACTACACAGATCCCCGATCGTCCCGACTGGGCTCCACTACTGATCAACTGGAATGAAACAACACAAGGGACAAGATCTTCATCGAGCTCCCCCTGAGCTTGGTTGCGTCACCTGCTCGGTAACATCAGCACCTGCAAACTGGTTTTGAAAGTATCTGTGAGTCACGGGGACTCAGCAATCTTGCACCCTCGCGATCAAGACTATTTCAGCTGATGGGTAAGGTAAAGGTAAGAGGTGGAGCTGTAGCAAGCGACTAGCATATATGGTGGCTAACATACGCAAATGAGAGCGAGAAGAGAAGGCGAAGCACGGTCGATAAAAGTATGATCAAGAAGTGATCCTAGAGCAACCTACGTCAAGCATAACTCCAACACCGTGTTCACTTCCCGGACTCCGCCGGAAAGAGACCACCATGGTAACACACGCGGTTGATGTATTTTAATTAAGGTCAACTTCAGGTTTTCTACAACCGGACGTTAACAAATTCCCATCTGCCCATAACCGCGGGCACAGCTTTTGAAAGTTCAAAACCCTGCAGGGGTGTCCCAACTTAGCCCATGACAAGCTCTCACGGTCAACAAAGGATATTCCTTCTAGCGGGAAGACCCGATCAGACTCGGAATCCCGGTTACAAGACATTTCGACAAGGTAAAACTAAACCAGCAACACCGCCCGAATGTGCCGACAAATCCCGATAGGAGCTGCACATATCTCTTTCTCAGGGCACACTCAGATTATCCTAGGTACGGTTAGGCCAGCCCAGAGTTGCCCCTGGTGGCCACCGGCAGCTGACAGGTTGGACCAACACTTAGAGGAGCACTGGCCCGGGGGGGTTAAAATAATGGTGACCCTTGAGTCTGCAGAACCCAAGGGAAAGAAAAGGCTAGGTGGCAAATGGTAAAACCAATGTTGGGCATTGCTGGAGGAGTTTTACTCAAGGCGAACTGTCAAGGGGTTCCCATAATAGCCCAACCATGTAAGGAACGCAAAATCAGGGAAGATAACACCGATATGACGGAAACTAGGGCGGCAAGAGTGGAACAAAACACCAGGCATAAGGCCGAGCCTTCCACCCTTTACCAAGTATATAGATGCATTAATTAAATAAGATATATTGTGATATCCCAACAAATAAACATGTTCCAACAAGGAACAACATCTGCATGTTCCAACAAGGAACAAACTTCAATCTTCACCTGCAACTAACAACACTATTAGAGGGGCTGAGCAAAGCGGTAACATAGCGAAACAACGGTTTGCTAGGACAAGGTGGGTTAGAGGCTTGGTTCAACAATATGGGAGGCATGATAAGCAAGTGGTAGGTATCGCAGCATAGGCATAGCAAAAGAGCAAACAACTAGCAAGCAAAGATAGAAGTGATTTCGAGGGTATGATCATCTTGCTTGAAATCCCGCAAGGAAGAAGAACGGGTCCATGAAGAAGACAAACAGACGTAGACGAACGGTTCCTCACAACATGACGTTATCGCAACCAACCCGAAGAAGCAACATCGGAAAAGAGCAAACAACCTAGTAAACAACCACCACATAGACATGGCATGATGCGCAAACAAGTATGATGCATGTCCGGTTTAAAGAGGGCATGGCATGGCAAAGTGCAACAAACAACACTACAAATTAAGTGGAGCTCAATATGCAACTCCGTTGCTTATTGTGGAAACACCACATTCAAATTATTTAGTTCGATCTTGTTTATGTACCCAACAATATTAAATGTTGGTTAGCATGGCAAGGGGTGACACAAAAGATAACTACCTATCTAGGCAAGTTTAAATGAGGCCGGAACAACAAACAACAAGTCCGGAAACAAACCTCATGTGCAATTGAAGGATTTGGTACTGTTCTTCCCTCAACCATATTTTAGAGATTTTAAACATGCAAAGTAAAGTCACCATGTTAAACTAGGCATTTTTCTACCCCATTTACATATAAAGTTTATTAAATTCCGAGTTACGGTTAGTTAGATATGAATTAAACCATTTTTGCATCGCATAGAGCAAAAATTAATCAAACAACATTTTAAACATTTTAAACATGGATGAAAATGACATTTTATGAAACTAAATGCAATTCTAAGCATTTAACATGTTTGAAACATTTTAATCCGATGCACAATTCATGAGTTATTAAATGCATGAACATCAAGGGGTAATCTATAAATATGCAGTTTTTCTGTGAATAGCAAAATTCGTTCATAGCAAAAAAAATTTACATCGGCCCAAATCTGGCCAGCCCAACAAGCTCAGGAGAGGGTTGGGCGCATCCTCACCATGGGCTGAGGCCCAGTCAAAGTAGTGGTGGGGGAGGCTGGATCTGGATCGAACGGGCACGCTGGGCCTCGCGTGATGGGGGAGCAGCTGGGCCTGGGCGCGGTCAACGCCAGCAGGCGACGCTCGGTCGTTCTCCTTGCTCGAACGAAGCAGCGCAGGCGAGCAGGGCAAAGGGGGCGGCGAGGATCCAATGGAAAGGAGGCGGCTCACGGCGGCGCGGTGCTAGACTTGGCGGCGGGGAAAGAGGCATGGGCGCGCGGCTCATCCCCTGGGCTCACCGGCGAGAGAGTGCAGCGACTACTGCTGTTGTCTGAAGAAAAGAGAGAGAGAGAGGTTCAGAGAAGGAACATGGGAAGGAAGCAGAGAGAGACGACGGGCAGGGAACTCCGGCGGGACGCAGTGAGATGTAGCAGCAGGGTTCGGACGCCACAGCGGACTCCAACGACTTGGCAGGGCGGCGGACTTGATGGATGGTGACGCGGCAGGAGCTCGGTGTGGGGACGTGGGACTCCGGCAGCAGCAGGCGCGTCCATGGAGAGGCCGGGGTGCAGACGACGCGGAGATGGCCAGATCCGGGCGGCGCCGCTGTCGGCAAAGAACTTGGCGGCGGCGGGGTCTCGATGATGGGAATGGCGCAGATGAGGCCGCTGGCTGCGGGGCTCCTCCTGTTGACGACCCAAGACAGAGGGAGTGATCAGTGGAGAGAAGAACCAGGGGAAGGAATGGAAAGGAAAAGGAGGAGCGTTCATCTTTCTAACTGAAGGTTCGGTCGCCGGCGGCAGATGGGAACGGCGTCTCCATGGGCTCGGGGACGAGCTCGCCTCGATCTGGAACGGAGCCAGCTGCGGGGCACGGGCATTGGGGAAAACTGGGGCGCAAGGGAGACCTCAGGCGCGAGAAGGAGGGCGTGGGTTGGTATGGTGTTGAACACGAGGGGGATTTGGGAGGGGATGGATTTGGATCGGGAGGAGATCCCGATGTGGGAGAGGAGTGGCGGCGGGAAGGGACAAGCCTCCTAGGATTTAGGGTTAGACTGATATTTATATCAGATGAATTTAGGTTAGGTGCTAACTCATCCCTCCGAACGTAATCGGACGATCGCGAATAAATAGGCTAGGGAGGCCAAATAAGAAAACGGTGATGTTTTGTAGACGTCTGGGGATGATCCGGATCCAACGGTGACGACTGTCCGGGTCGGGTCCAGGACAATTTTCGGACGCGTGCGAGGAGGAGGGCCACGGGCTGACAAGAGAGTTTAGGTAGGGCCTGACGGTGAGTGGTAGTGAGCTGTGTAGACGGTCTCGAGCTGAGAGAAGAGAAGAGAGGGAGGCCCGGCGACTGTTTCCGGAGACCGAAAACGTCCGACGTTAGACCGATTATACTGCCGCTATAGTTATCCGTTGGGCTATCAAACGAACTCTGGATGAGATGAAACTTGTCAGGCGGCCTATCTACACTATAGTAAGACCACCCGTCAACTCTCATCCCATTCCGAGAACATTTTCCGGCCACTTATAAAGTACTATTTCGGACATGCCGCGGGCGCGTGCAAGTGTGTCTGGGCTCAGAACGGACAACGGACAGAACTGGGGGAACCCGGACGGATGCAAGTTTTGAAAACATGATGATGCAATGCACATGATGACATGACAAGATGCAACACGGAAGCGAAATGACATGGCAACACAGCGAATAACTGGAAGACACCTGGCACATCGGTCTCGGGGCGTTACAACCCCGCGGGTGGAATTGTGCGAATTAACAAGTTCTTCAAAGACTACTGAAGTAGATAAAATAAAGATAAAGCGGTAGCTTAGAAACAACAGACGGATTCGGAGGGTCCGAGGAGGTGCCAGCGTCAGGCGTCGGGGCGGCCGGCTGGGCTGTCTCGGTGTGATCGCCTTCGGCGGCAGTCGACTCGGTCGCATGTGGCTCGTTGCTTGAGGCGGGGTCGAGCTGAGGCTGGCCGTCTGCTCCGTCTTCTGGTGCCTCCGCCTCGCCTCCGTCCTCCGCCTCACCCTCTTCCTCGACGCTGGAGCCAATCACCTCCGCCGAGTCCTCACCGTAGTCTGGGTTCATCCCAAACCACTCCGACGGTACCTCCTCGCCATCTTCAGACCGCTCGGGGACGAAGATGCTGGTGTCGGTGTACTCGGCGATCGCCGCAACACGCTTGACGAGGGTGTCTTCCGCAGCTGCCAGCTCCGACTGGGCCTCCGACCGAAGCGTGGCCAGCCAGTCTAGATCCAGCCCCGGATACCATGCCTTGACGAATTCCAAGGCCCGGCGCGCTCCAGCTCGGGCCGAAGAGCCCTTCCAGGCCTCAAGACGACCAGCCGCGACCTCTAGCCAGTCGGCCGTCAGGCTGGGGGTGCGCGGAGCCTGCATGTCCGGCCGCAGGGCGGCAATCGCCTGGGCACCAACACACTGAAGCCGGCGCAACATCCGGTGAGCTGGCCGAAGGCGAGCCTCGATGCTCAGGATGTGCTCGTCAAGAGTTCGGGGGGCGTCGGCGGCAATCTCTGCGCCCCCCGCCCTCCGACCTTCACGGTCAGCCTCGATGGCTTGGATGGCGGACTGCGAGTGCCCAGGAAAGAAGTCTGCCAAGATGGAAGAAACGAAGAAGCAAGTCAAAAACCAGGAATCGACACGACTTATAATCGGCAGCTTGAAGAAAGAAAGTAAAGAAACTCACCATCAACGATGTCTTCAATCTCATGGAAGCCAGAGGCTAGCATCGCCTCCTTGTCAGACCAGGAGGAGCGCTCACTCGCGAACTCGGCCAGGAGGGCGGTCTCCGTCTCTTCCGCCTCCCTCTGCGTCTTCACAAGCAGCTCCTTCTGCTCTGCCAATTGAGTGGCCAGCAGATCGCGTTCTGTGGTGAGCTTGCTGCACTCCTCCCCTTTGGCGCGCAATGTGGAGTTGGCTTCGCTCAGCTGCTATTGAAGAGCAGCATTAGCTCCTAAAAAGAAGGAAGAAAAGAAAGCGTTAAAACATCAACAAAGAAGATCGCAGGGGAGATCCGGCCCGACTGCTCAGCAGTCGGCCCGAATCTCAGGGACTACAGCCCGCGGGTGCGCCAACGCACCCCCGCGGAGAAGAAAAGACTTACTCCGGCTCTCCAACAAATCGGCGGTCCACTTGCCCAGCTCTTCAACGTTACGGTTGAAGGCAGTGACGCGGAGGTTGTGGTAATCCTGCGTCAAGCGTTTTAGACAAAAACTCAATATCCAGAGTTCATCAATTGGAGTTCCGAGCCGCCTGCTCAACAGCCAGCCCGAAACTCGAGGACTACACCCAGTGGGTGCGCTGGCGCGCCCCCACAGAGAGGAACAAGAAAACAATGACGAAAGGAAAAAACATACCCAGACGGCTGCCCGCAACGCCAGGTACGCCTTGGTGCAATTCTGGAGAGCGTTGCCCTCGACACGAAGCTTCGCCTGGATGTCTAGAAGCGCCTGGTTCAGCAGCCCCGTGCCGCCTCCTCGCACCCACCCAATGGGCGCGGCGCTCGTCGCTTCGGCGTCTAGGATCACCGAGCTGGCAGTGCCGGCTTCTAGGGGGCGGGGTGCCGAAGTCGCCTTCTCCAGACGGCGGCGCGTTGGCGAGATGACTTGGAGGAGTAGCCTCGCCACGGCCTCGTCTTCGGTCTGCGGCACCGGAGGGTCTGCTGGCTGCTTGGCTTGCGCACCTTCAGACAGCAGCAGAGGCAGCGATGGAATGCTCACGTCCGACGTAGAGGGGTCGCCACCTTCCCTCTCCATGAAGGGTTCTCCCCGCCGGCTTCTCCAGTCTGCCCCGTGAACTCCGAAGGCGGCGGCGCAGAGTTCAACGGGGTGACGAACACCACCGATTGGCGGCGTGCGGCTTCCTCAGCCCGCCGCTTCGTCGCGGCGGCGGCTTCGTCCTCCGCCAGTTTTTTCTTGGCGGAGGCCTCCGCCCTGTCAGCCTCTGCCTTCTCCAGGTGAACGGCCTCTTCTTCGTTGCACTTCTCCTGCGCATTCCACTCTGTCGCCTCCCGGAGGTCGGCAGCAGGGTCAATCCGCCGAGTGGTGGCGGACGTCTCCACTGATCCCATGACGGAGGCGGCAGTGACCCTCTCAAGAGTGAGGGGAGCCCTGAAGCAAGGGGAGCAAGTAAAGACTCACACAGAGCCACAAAGAAAGAATAAAGGATTGAGACAGAATACTCACGCGGAGACCAATGGCGGCTTCTTCACTTCCTTACGGAAGCGGATGGCCTTTGCAGCCGCCTCGTCCCGCCGGGTCGCCGCAGCCAAACCCTTGGGTTTCTTCGGCCGACTGCCGAACAAGGTCGGCACGGCCCTGCGCTTCTTCCCGCTGCCTGGAGCACCCGGCGCGGTAGAAGAGCCCACGCCAGGCTAGCTGGGTCCTGGCCGATGGCGGGGGGCGACTTCCCCCTCGGCGTCGTCGTCAGGCCAGTCGGCGAAAGTAGCTGAAGGCCTGAAGTCGCCTGCTGTTCCTCCTCCTCCCTCGGCGTCGTCCTCCAGAGCCGCCGTCCCCAGATCGGGTCGTCGACGTCGCTCTCCGCCCGGTCGGCGAGGAACTCGCGGGCCGGCCCTGAGGTGCCGGCTGGCGGGTGGAGGAGGGGATTCTGACCAAAGCCGACTGGTCAAAGCAAACTCGGCGAGAGAGAAGACAATCCAATGAAAGAAAGGAAATACAACTCACCATAGGCGGGGGGGGGGGGGGGGTGGCGCGGGAGTACGGCTCCTTGTCGAACCGCCAATCCTCCAGGAGCTTGCTGTCCGAGAGGTAGTTCACCACGAAGGCCACCTCTTCGTGAGGCATGTCCTTGGTGCACATCCGACTCGGGTCGCGGTGCCCGCTCATCTGGCATATCATGTGGGGGCGGCCTTGGAGCGGGAGAACTCGGTGCGCCACGATGGCGGCCAGTAGGTCTGGACCAGTCAGGCCCTCCGACTGCGTCAGCACTCGGAGTCACGTGATGGCGCCGACTCCTGCAGGCATCAGCGACTTGGCCCGGTACGACCAGTTGGGCAGTCTACCAGCCGGCGGGCCGGCTTCGAAAGCCGGCAGGTTGACCCAGTCGCCCCTCGCGGAGACGCTCCTGACATAGAAGTACGATCTCTGCCACATCTTCACCGACTTTATCAGCGAGATGGACGAGAAGGGGTTGTCGGCCCCGACCTTCGCACGGCGATAAAAGCGCCGCATTGAGCCGGCACGCCTGCAGCCTGGGTGCCGAGCTGGGAGAAGAAGAACTCCCCCCAGAGCTCGAGGGTGGGGAGGACTCCGAGGAAGCCTTCGCACAGGGCCACGAAGGCAGACAGCAGCACCACCGTGTTGGGGGTGAGGTGGTGCGGCTGGAGGCCGTAGAACTCCAGGAAGGATCGGAAGAAACTGCTCGCCGGCAGCCCCAACCCGCGCAAGCAATGCGAGCGGAATATGACCCGCTCGCCCTCCTGCCACGTGTCATCGCATGACAGGCCTAGATCGGGCGGCAGCCTGGAGGCTTAGCTAGCACGCTACTTGGATCCCGCTGCGACGTTGAAATATTGTGCGAGTCGGAATTGAGTGAGTCCGAATTGGGCGAGTCCGACTCCTTCTAGTCGGCCCGGCAGAAGTCAGTCAAAGACCATGTGTCAAGCACCCGGAAAGAGAAACTGCTGAGGCTTCTCGGCCGATCGTCTGTGGCGCCTCACCAGCTTCGGGGACTACTGTCGGAGTAATGGGCCACGGGTAGGCCAACCCGAGCCCCAGAACCTTTCAAGACATCGGGGCAGGCTACGCCCCTCAAGACCCTAGGACGAAGAGTCGCCTTCAAGAAGCCAACGGCCGGATGGCCAGCTGACTGCTCGCGGCCAAGTCCTAGGGACGACTTCAGGGAAAGCCGACTCCCGACTGGCGACTTCCAGAGAAGCCGGCTTTGGGGCGTCAGCCTGCGACTCCAACACCCCCACGACCTCATCAAGTGGGACGGGGCAAGGGAGATGCAACGATGAAGCCCGTCCCTGCCCCTTACCAAGGGCAGGCATGGCTACAGCACGCCGTACCCCGGAAGATCTCCGTGCGGCGCGGCACTGTTGCCATGCCGGCCCTGACATCAGCACCGCAGGGCCGAATCCTGCATCGACGACGGCTTGTCTGTACGGCCTACAGGCAGCGGGCCCCATCAGTCAGTGAGACCCCAGGAGACGGCAAGAGGACCACCAGTCAAACCCATCGGGAGTCGGCCCCTGGGAGTCGGCCGAGCCCTCCCCCGAGGCCCACACGCCATTAATCAAGATGTGATGGGGAGTGGCCATAGTGATCGCCCGCCAGGCGGCGGGGCTGTTGCCACGACCTCATGATCAAGCCCGCGTCATCAGAAGCATGGCTACAGTAATCAGCAGCCGGCAAGACCCGCCCGCGGCGGACGCGGCCTGTCGGCTCCGTACCAGACCAGTCGGCGGGGCCCACCAGTCAGCGGGCCCCAGCAGTCGGCGGAGAAGACGAAGGCCACAGGCAATGACGGCTAGGCCCGCGTCTAGCCGGATTACCATTGTACCCCTGGGGGTAGGCCTATATAAACCCCCCAGGGCACCCATGCGAGGGGTTGGAACCCAGTAGCTCCAGACCATATCAGATAAAAGGGAGGGAGCTATCTTTGCCCTCTCCTACCACCAAGAAACAGCTCAAGGAGCAACCGTGTAACACTTTGCCATAGTGATCATGCGGAGACCCCGCAGAGCAGCAGTAGGGGTATTATCTCCTCGGAGAGCCCTGAAGCTGGGTAAGATTTGCCAGCGTGCGACGTTCTACTCGCCCCCACCATGATAAGCCATCCTTTGGCATATGTTGCACCAAACCCCGAATTCAGCTTTCTGAGAAAAGAGACATATATGGTCCCAACTATGGGCGAACTCGCGCTTTGAAGGCAAAAGCTATTTCCTCATCTGAAGAAGAATCTGATTGCAGTTCGGATGATCCTGAAGACATTGGAAAGGAGCTTGCTATGCTTGTGAAGAAGCTTTAGAAATTCACAAAGAAGAAAGGCTACAGAAAGTCCTCACGATCCAGCTCAAGGAATGATGAAGCTTCTGCTCATGACTACAAGAAGAGAACATGTCACAAGTGCAAGAAACCTGGTCACTACATCTCTGAGTGTCCGCAATGGGACAATGAGAACAAGAAGAAGAAGATCAAGGAATATGATTCTGACGACAAGAAGAGGAAGAAATACTCAAAGTCTTCTTCCAAGTCTTCCTCAAAGTCTTCATCACACAAGAAAAGCTCATCTGGCAAGGCTCATGCGTTTGTTGGCAAGGAAATGGATTCAGAGGAGGAGTCCGCTTCTGAGGAGGCGGAGGTGGAGTCTGAGGAGGAGTCCGATTCTGGCGTTGCAAGTCTGGCTACATCATACGTTGCCAAGTCCATCTTCAACACTGAAGACAATGACTTCATCACCGACGCCGATGCAAATGACAAGGACAATTCCGCTCCCACCTACTGCTTCATGGCACGCGGTGCCAAGGTAAACACACGCACTACTCACTATCAAACATCCAGTGAAGATGACTCTGATTGTGGTTCCAAACCCAACTACAAAACACTTGCCAAAATTGCAACTAAACAACAGAAAGCTATGGAACATATTCAAAAACTGTTAGACAAAAGCGATGATCTGTTAGACGCTGAAATGACTCGATCTCAGTCCTTAATTGAAGACATAAGAAATCTTCATGTTAAGTATGAGGAACTTGAAAGTCGTCATGAAACGCTCTCAACAACTCATGAAAAGCTTTCCTATGATTATCTTCAAAGGAAGCAAGATCTTGAGAAATTGAGAGCGGCACATGAAGATCTTCAAAAGGGAAATGAGTCACTTCGCGCCAAATAGATCAGTTCCGCTCAGGAAGGATTTGAACCACCATGTCTTAAATGTATTGAGCGTGACAACGCTACTTCTGTTGCTGGATGTTCTACTGCTGCTACTATTGCAATATCTTCAACTGTTGATGTGGTAACTAACCCCTCTGCTGAGGATACCACTGCTATTGCTGATGAAAATGCTAGGTTGAAGACATTGCTTGAAACAGGGATGTACAAAAGTATCAAAGGGCATCAGACACTATGTGATGTCCTCAAAAGGCAGATCCTGAACCGAAACCCTAGGAAAGAGGGTGTTGGATTCGAAAGGAAAATGAATGCTGATGGCTCTTACTAGAAACCTGAGCAGTACCCCAAAACCACATGGGTTGCTGCAAAGGAATCTTCAGTTGATCCATCCACCCTATCTGGCTTCACTTGTGCTAATCCCATTGTTATTGATGAATCCTTTGATGCAAACTATAAACTGTTTAAGAATCAGAATGGTGAAGTGTTTGCCAGGTATATTGGTGCTAACTGCAGGAATGGGCCACCTATGAAGAAAGTCTGGGTGCCGAAAAAGTGTTTGGAGAATCTTCCTGTGAATGTCGTCATGACACCACAAGTGGACAAGACAAACCCCAGACCACGGGCTTCATATGGTCCAAAGGCTTCATACAGACAAAGGACTCACCTGAGTCGCACTAACGCAAATGTTTTGCAGGGAAACCATACTCAGGCCTATGAATATGAGCGCGTTTCATCAAACCGCCATGTTCATAAGACCAAGAACTATTCTTCTTATTCTTATGAGTACTATTGTCCACCTGCAAGACTATTTGCTAGGGCTCCAAAGCCAAAGTTCTCAGATGCTACACTTAGACTCATTGCTTCGAAGCCACCCTTGAAGATGTGGGTGGCTAAGAAAGCTTAACTCTCTTTTGCAGGGAAGGGTCTCCAGCCGAAAATCAAATTCGTTTGAAGCTATTGCTGGGGACCTTAAACATCTTGAAGGGCACAAGATCAAATGCCCAAATGGTCTTATTATGTATTTTGTTACTGAGTCGCTTGCTACTTGCCCTATCAGTCCTAACCTCGATCTAAGCTTTCATAATCCACTTGCTCGTCAAATGTTTATGCTTCACAATTCTCTTCGTGAAGCCTATCCCCCTAACTGCACTGTAGGGTATGACACCAACTGCTTCAGAATGGATTATTGATAGTGGGTATACTAATCACATGACTGGCAAGCGAAGTCGTCTCATGGACTCAACCTTACGTCCATCTGACAAGATTCACATCACATTTGCTGATACTGGTAAAAGCAAGGTATTGGGTATTGGTAGAGTTGCAATCTCAAGGGATCAACACATGGATAAAGTGATGCTTGTTGAATCCCTTGGTTTTAACTTAATGTCTGTCTCAATGCTTTTCGATTTAAACATGATTGTGATATTTGGAAAATATCGTTGCCTTGTTCTAATGGAATATGACAAGTCTCTAGTCTTTGAAGGGTATCGGAAAGGTGATTTGTACGTGGTAGATTTCTTAGCAGGACCACAGCTTGCCGTATGTCTTCTTGCAAAAGCTTCAGAATGCTGGCTCTGGCATCGTAGGCTAAGGCATGCTGGCATGAGGAACTTGCACACTCTTGCAAAGAAGAAGCATGCCATAGGCATCGAGGGCTTCAAGTTTAAGAAGGATCACCTAGGCGGTGCCTGTGAAGCTGGAAAGATGTCGAGGGCCAAGCATCCCTCGAAGACAATCATGACAACGACTCAACCCTTCGAACTGCTACACATGGATCTCTTCGGTCCCACTCACTACTCAACTCTTACTACTACTGCTTGTCTCTATGGCTTCGTCATTGTTGATAATTATTCAAGATATACATGGGTGCATATAATCCTCTACAAGACTTAAGTGCAGGATGTCTTCAAATGCTTCGCCAATCGAGCCATGAACAACTATGGCATCAAGATCAAGCACATCAGAAGTGACAATGGCACTGAATTCATGAACACCGGCCTCGACACTTATCTTGATACCTTGGGCATCACTCATGAATTCTCAGCTCCGTACACGCCGCAGCAGAATGGCGTCGTGGAATGCAAGAACAGAACACTTATTGAGATGGCCCGGAGGATGCTCGACGAATACAAGACTCCAAGAAAGTTCTGGCCTGAAGCCATTGATACTGCATGCCATATCATCAACCATGTTTATCTTCACAAGCTTCTGAACAAAACATCCTATGAGCTCCTCACTGGTAAGAAGCCAAATGTCAGTTACTTCAGAGTATTCGGTGCTAGGTGCTGGATCAAGGATCCACATCACACTTCAAAATTTGCACCAAAAGCACATGAAGGTTTTATGCTTGGATACAGAAAGGATTCGCACTCCTACAGAGTCTTCAACCTCTTTCACTATAAAGCGGTTGAAACTGTGGATGTGCGGTTCGATGAGACTAACGGCTCGCAAAGAGAGCACCTGCCAAATTTGCTAGTTGAAGTTCCATCCAGTGAAACCATCAAGCTTATGGGAACTAGAGAAATCATACCGTCTGAAGCTCAGCCTGAAGAGGAAATCATCATCTCTGCACTAGATCAACCTGAAGACAATGCTCAGCCTGAAGACAATCCTTCTAACGATGGCAATGATCAGCAAGAGCAAAATCTTCGTCCTATTCATCCTCGTGTTGCAAATGAAGTACAGATTGAGAGAATAATTGAGAGCATCAATGCACCTTGTCCACTCACTCGTTCAAGGGCAACACAACTAGCAAATTTTTGTGGACACTTCGCATTTGTCTCAATATCTGAACCCAAGAAAGTTGATGAAGCCTTTATGGAACCTGAATGGATTCAAGCTGTGCAAGAAGAGCTTCAACAATTTGAGTTGAATAACATATGGGAACTGGTCAAGCGCCCCGATCCTCGTAAGCACAATATCATAGGCACTAAATGGATATATCGCAACAAGCAAGATGACATGGTCAAGTTGTTAGAAACAAAGCTCGTCTCGTTGCTCAAGGATACACTCAAGTTGAAGGAATTGACTTCGATGAAACATTTGCTCCTGTGGCTAGGCTTGAAGCTATACGCGTACTGCTGGCCTATGCAAATCATCATAACATTCTTCTGTATCAAATGGATGTGAAGAGCGCTTTTCTCAATGGCAAGATTGAAGAAGAAGTTTATGTTGCACAACTGCCTGGATTTGAAGATCCAAAACATCCTGACATGGTTTACAAGCTCAACAAGGCATTGTATGGCCTTAAACGAGCCCCTCGAGCTTGGTATGACACACTCAAAGACTTCCTGAAGAGCAAAGGCTTCAAACCTGGTTCCCTGGATCCCACTCTCTTCACGAAGACATATGATGGTGAACTATTTGTGTGCCAAATATATGTGGATGACATTATTTTTGGCTGCACTAATCAGAAATACAGTGATGAGTTTGGATACATGATGCAAGAGAAATATCAGATGTCCATGATGGGAGAGTTGAAATTCTTCCTTGGTCTTCAAATATGACAGCAACACAATGGCATCTTCATATCTCAAGATAAATACCTCAAAGATTGCCTGAAGAAGTTTGGAATGCAAGACTGCAAAGGGTACACGACGCCAATGCCAGCTAAACACCATCTGGGTCCCGACGACAATGGTAAAGAGTTTGATCAAAAGGTATACCGCTCCATGATTGGTTCTTTTGCTTTATTTATGTGCATCTAGGCCAGATATCATGCTTAGTGTTTGCATGTGTGCCCGATTCCAAGATGCACCAAAGGAATTGCATCACTTAGCTGTGAAGCAAATTCTTCAATATTTGGCTCACACCTCAACACTAGGATTATCGTATCCAAAGGGCTCAGAGTTTGATCTAGTTGGATTCTCGGATGCTGATTATGCTGGTGACAAGGTGGATCGCACGTCTACATCAGGCACATGTCACTTTCTGGGACGATCACTTGTATGTTGGTCTTCAAAGAAGCAGAACTGTGTATCTCTCCCCACTTCTGAATCTGAATACATTGCTGCTGGATCTTGCTGCGCTCAGCTTCTATGGATGAAGCAAACACTCAAGGACTATGGCATTCATCTGAAGCAAGTGCCACTCTACTGCGACAACGAAAGCAC
Source organism: Triticum monococcum (assembly GCA_034509565.1). NCBI lineage: Eukaryota > Viridiplantae > Streptophyta > Magnoliopsida > Poales > Poaceae > Triticum > Triticum monococcum. The sequence goes on from CM067841.1 coordinate 359,573,769, forward strand.
CATCAAGATTGCTAACAACCCAGTTCAGCACTCGAAGACAAAGCACATTGAAATTCGTCATCACTTTCTCAGAGATCATGTCATGAAGGAAGATATTGATATCATACACGTCAACACTGAAGAGCAACTGGCAGATATCTTCACAAAGTCCTTGGATGAGAAGAGATTTTGCAAGTTATGGTGTGAGCTAAGTATCTTGGAATCCTCAAATGTCCTGTGATCAGGCACACATCCTAACACTTATGTATGTTCATTACTTAGATGTGCAACACACGAAGTAACGTATGTCTTCAATCAATGAAGACTTGCATTCTGAGTGTGAATACATTAACGTGGAATTTGACTTCGGAGCGCCACGATAATTATGCGCCGTGTCTGGGTCTAATACTTCCTATACGATCGGTAACGCCACCACCAAATTCTTCCCTTAGAAGTATTTTTCACATGACGTTACATTTGCAAAGTCTTCGCTTTTTGTTTGCCTTCAATGTTAACATAGCCTCATGTTTATCTTCAATTTGGTTTCTGTCCTCTACAGCATTCACTTATAGCTATGTCTTCACGTTGAATCTTTTGAACTAAGTGAATGTGATCGGACCCTAACCCCTCTATGCTTCTATCTTAAGTCTATCTATCCAAATCATATGCATTCTATTGACACTGTCAAAATGTCTTCTCTTCGTCCTTGTCAGCAGAAGACACAGAGACAAACATTAATCTGTTTTCAATGCTAAGTCCTTCAACCTGAAACCCGGAGAAGTGGGAACGACCACCCTACAATCCAGGCGTGCGTGGGAACATGGAACAACCTCCAATGTGTTGCATGATCGCCACGTGTCCTTCAGATGTGAACCGCCAGGGGCACCTGTGTAATAACACCGTGCCATCCCTGTCCCTATAAACACACGCCTCACCCTAGTCATTATTTCTTCTTCCACTCTCGCACAAACCCTAGCGCCACCACTAGCCCTCAACAATGCCGGCGACGAAGCGCTTAGCCGCCGCGACCTCACCGACGCCATCCTCACGCCGGCCGCGGACATCGTCTTCTCTGCCATCGCCGTAGGTGTCCTCCGTCGCCAAGTTAGGGCACGGAAGATCGAACTGCTTGGCCTCGTCTCCCACTCCGTCAAGAAGTTCCTCGTGTGGTAAATAAAACCTCATTTTTACAGTCTTTTTGATCCGATAGATTCATCCTTTTCTACCACAAGTAGTTTCTGTTCACACAAGTTGGATCTATCTCATACTGCATCTCATAACATGCCTAGTATATTCACCTATGCTTCACAAAGTAGTTAGATTCCTCACTTGTACTTATTCGTGGATTCGTACAAATCTGGAACCAACTCTCTACCTCTGAGTGAATGTCTTCGCACTATGAGGCCAATGTCTTCTAAACTGATTTATCTTCAAAATCTTCTGAGAATGCATACGACCTCTTCCCCTTACCTCGCACCTTAATGCTGTCACTGGTACATGTCTGTGGGAGAATCCCTTGGTTCTCATAGTCTGCATTCATTTGCGGAGTTCTTACAGCATCATAAAAATTCTCCTGAAGCCAGTTCTTGTCTGAGCAGTAGACGGAAGACTTTGATAGTGTTGAAGCCTTTCAGTCTAAACTTCATGGCTACAGAGAAATCTGCAAGGAAGGGTGGCAGACAGCGTCGTGGGAACACCTCAAGAGATTTGCCTCCTGACCTCTATGAGCTGTACAAGACAGATCCAGAGGAGGACTACAATCAGCGGAAAACCCGAATCCAATGGATTCAAAGATATTGGGCCGAACAATGGTTCAAGTATAGGTTTGTGACCCAGGAATATGCTGAGAAAAATGCCATCAAGCGACCATGGGGAGACATCTTGTACAGAAATCTTCAACCCAGATCCAGAGCTGAAGCCATTGAACAAGGCTTCTACCCTTGCATGGTCCATGGACCACAACCTGCCGATGCAGACCCATCTTCATTGCTATGGTGTCGTGACGACAATCTGTTCAAGTGCAACTTCCAGTTTGCCAAGAACTCGGCCAAAGAAAACAAGAAGTCATGGGGATTAGTCTTCAATCCAGGCCCCTCGGCTCCTCGTGCTGACGGCACACGCGAAGCTGAACCCAATCTGGTTGGGCCCTTCTATAACTTAGAAAGTCTCATTACTCACATAAAGGTTCAAGGGGCAGTCATGGATCAACCTGCAGACGTCGCTGATTTTGACGAAGCGCCTGCACCACCGAAGCCAAAGAAGCTGAAGAAACCTAAAGCTTCGAAGCCTGCCCCTGCACCAAAGGTTTCACGGGCGAAGCCTCTGGCCACTGCACCTCCTGAACACACTATGCAGTCTAAAGATCTGTCACGCATCTCCAAGCCCTCCAAAGTGAAGATGCCCATGCAACCCACCATCCAAGCACCGACCCCTGCTGCTGTTCTGCACAACGAGAATGACGCCATTGATCTATCCAGCGACGAAGATCTTGGCGATGATGCTCTTGAGAAGTTGATCAAGAGCAAGCAAGAGGCAGAAATCTTCAATGACCTTCCTCTCTTTGGCATGGAAATCTTAAACAAGTTCATTGGTGAGTGGTTTGACAGCCCAAACGTCAGCTTTGATGATCTTCCGCTTCCCATTGGCCTCAGCGTCGCCTTCCACGGAGCCATTGCTGCTAAGCTGGCTCTATCTCAGAAAATTGTTGAGCTGAAGCATAAGATAGATTGTGAAAAAGCTCAATTCAAGAAGCATATGGCCAATCTCAATGTTGAAGACATTCAGAACTTCCAGGTCATGATGCATGAGCTCAAGGAAGCATTCCGAACCAAACGCGAAGAAGCCAAAGGTTCTCGTGAGCGCATGAAGGATCTTGCTGCTAAATGTGTTCAGGAATACAGTGAAGCTGAAAAGCGCAAGGCTTTGGGGCGACCAGGCATCGACCCCAGAATGGCGGCCAAGAAGAAGAAGAAGCCAGCTGTGGCAGAACCCGAAGCACCAAGGAAGGAAGTACATCCAATTGTTTTCCCAACCAGTATGACAGGCTCGAAGCCTAAGGTCCCCACAGTGGCTTCAGAACTGAAGAAAACAAGGGCAGCTGAAGCCGAAGCCAGGCAACGCAAAACCAAGGCCACCATTGATGATGCACCTCCAACCAAGAAACGAAAAACCAAGAAGAGAGACCGGGCTGCTCCCACAAAGCCCCTTGAGGTCGAGCCAATCTCAGTGGCTCGTCCCGCGTCTGAACATCAAGAACGCCAAGTGATAGTTCATGAGCCTGCTTCCACAAAGGCTCCTGAAGCTGAAGACAATCCAGCCGTTGACCCCACCGCAGCTGAAGACATTGGTCCTCACGACAATGTTGAAGATGATGAAGTCCTTTCTCAGATCGAGCACCAGTTGGTATCATCGCCTGTGCTCACGCACATCGAACTCATCAGCATTGGTCGTCCTTTGACGCCAACTTCTCAGGATGCATTGTGGGCTGATCACCCACAACGACAAGACACCCCAAGTTCTCCCCAACCACAAGACACCTCACCAGTGCAAGATGACGATAACTTTGAGGCCCAGCACACTCCATCTCCGCAAGCGTCGCCAGCATTACGCAGGCTTCGCAAAAGGACCGAGGCCCCAAGTCACTCCCACTATGCACATGTCAGAGTCTGAAGCCAAAACCGCTAAAGATATTCCGGCTGCATCGGCCGATGAAAGAGAAGAACCAAGAGTTGAAGTAGAAAGAGTTGCTACACCCCCGTCCCACCAAGATGTTGTTCTCGAGGAGAACGTGTTCGACCCTCCAGCTTATGAAGTGGAGGTTAACAATCCTGAGGCGGCCACCCACATCAACACTAAAGCCAATGACGTTGTCATGGCTGAAGCTAATGTGGTGCCTGACGCTCATGCGGTGCCAGAAGTGCAAGCACCTAAAGCCACTACAACGCCTGGAGCCAATACTGAAGCACCTAAAGCCAATGTGGTCCCTGAAGTCCATATCAATGACAATATTAATGCTCCTGTACCCCCTCCAAGACCTGATACAATTGAGCTCGCATTTGATCGTGGTCAGCCTGTTATGGTCCGATGGCCCATTCTGGTTCCTCCACCTGCTGCGGGTCCACAATTTGACTATCATGTCGAGCACAGACCTCCCGTCCAGAAGCCCAAGCCAAGAATTCCATGATTCCCGGGCACTGCAACTTCACCTGGGGTCTTCAATGTGAATGGCTTCGTGGCACACAACACCTTCTTCAACAGCGCCAAGAACCCTTACACCAAACCTCGCATTTCATCAGATCGGTTCTGGAGCTATCAGCAGCGCAGCTACTATTCCTGCGTTTTATACAATCAAGGGCGCATATTTCCACATATGCGCCTCGACACTGAAGCTATAGCTGGCCTGCCCTACCTTGAAGAAGCGTTGGATTGCTTCAGAGACGCTGGACTCCTGCAGTTTGTCACAGATAAGGAACACTAGAATGAAGAGCTTCTGCTATAGTTCTATGCAACTCTTCACATTCGAGGCTACAACACGGATCCAAAGACTTGGGTCCTTGAGTGGATGACAGGCAATGTCCATCATGAAGCCAAAGCTCTTGACATCATTGAGCTCACAGGCCTGCCCACTCCTAGTGAATACTATGAACCAGGTTGTCAACAACACCAGAATGCTTTGGAGAGCATTTTTCAGAAGCCAGAACCCAACATGAGCCAAATGTTGAGCATGATGAATCCTTTGCCTCACGACGCCGACTACCCATCTGAATTCTTTGTTGAAGACCCAGAGTATTTGCCTCGCACCATTTATCATATCATCAGAAAAACTCTATGGCCTGTCAAAGGACATTCATCTGCAGCAAAGCTTGAAGGAACAATGAAGACTTTGGTTTTCTATATCTTCAATGGCATCAGCTTCAATGCTCAAGACTTCTTCATCAGGCAGTTGGCTGCATCTGGCTCCGACATTTTTGGTCTGAAGTTTTATGCTCCATGAGTAATGCGCCTTTGTCACATCCCTAGTTCTGGTATGACCTAGGCTAGCCTTCATGCTTGCATCATGTTTAAACTCCATTTAAATTTGAAATGGGGATTTGTGAAACCCTCAGAATCATTTCTGGAAATAACCCAGATAAAAATTTCTCCAAAAAGGTCCAAGAAAATGTTCATGTTATTCTCTAAAAATATTGGTCAGAGGTAAAAATCAAACCAATATTTTAAGGAACTCATAAATATTTATTTTGGCCATTTGGAATTAATCCAGTAATTATTTGCGTTGGATAAATATTTTTATATATATATAAAATATTGTCCATTAATTCTGAATTTTGGTGAGGGGCTTTGGAATAATCCTCTAGGCCCCTGCAAAAATTTTCAGAAGAAAATAAATTGATTTAGTATTATTACTAAATCAGAACAAATGTCAGATAAATAGAAAACAGAAACAAAAATAGAAAAAAACTTACCTGGCGCTTACCTGCAGCCCTTGTGCAGCCTGACCTGGCCCGACGGCCCAGCAGGCCGGCCCAGCCCAACTGACAGGAGCTTCTTCAAGCTCCTGCCTGTAGGAGCTGCTGCGTGGCCGCGCCACAGCCGGCTGTGGCCACGTCTCCCCGCCACCTCCTGCTTCTCCCCCCCTCGTCGCCTGGATCGCCCGCACGTCGCCACGACGCCCCGCACCTCTCTCCCTCTCCCTCGCTCTTCCCCTCCTCTTGATTCCTCTCTCTCTCCGCGCCCGAAGCGCTGCCGTCGCCACCGGCCACCGTTCCCGTAGCCACCGCCTCCCCCTCGCCTCTCCGACAAGCCCGAGAGCTTCGCCGCATCTCCCTCTTACTCTCCGTCGAGCCACAAGATGCCAGACGCCCCGTGGAGCCGACGTCGCCATCGTCTTCCTCCTCGGACGCCGCCGACCGCCGACTCCGATCTGCCGTGCTCAACGCCTCCCCGAGCCCACTGGCCTGCTCAGCAACTCCGCTGTGAGCCCCGCCGTCGAACCCCCCTCTTCCCTGCCTCTCCGGCACCCTCTAGCCCCTCTGCCGCTCGAGCCGAGCTTCGGCCGCCGCCACGAGCTTCGCTCTGGCAAGCTCCGACCACCCCATGGTCTCCCGCGTGTCCCACTGGATGCGCGCGAGCCTAGGCTTCGCGTAGGTGGTCTCCGCCGCCCGAATGGTCGCCGAAGCGACGAATACGAGCCCCTCCGCCGCGTTTGGCCTCGCCGGCGGGATTGACTGGGTCAACCCCGCTAACTGACTCCCCCCTTGTGACGCTGACAGGTGGGGCCCGGCCCTGCTAATTCTAGTTTAGGATTAGTTTAAAATTTAATTAACCTTTGTTAATTAACCATGACACTGATGTGTGGCCCCCACACGTCAGGTTTGACCTGGTCAGTGTCGTTGACTTGCTAACACAGTGCTGACGTCATGCTGACGCAGTTATTCATTTTCTGGAATTATTTTAAATCAGGAAATTCCAGAATATATTCAAAACTTCAAAAATTCATAGAAATTCAACGGTAGCTCAGATTGAAATAATTTATATATGAAAAATTATCAGAAAAATTACATCTATCCATCTGTACCACTTTCATGCATGTTCAACGAACTTATACCTGCTGTATAGGTGCAAACATATAAATGGCATATATAAGAGCTTAATTTGGAGTTGCACTTGAACCCTTGGTTCAAATGGACTTCATTCAATCTGAATACTAGTTGCATTAGCTCAAACAACATCACATCTTCATGCCATGTTCATGCATCAGATTGTTGCATATGCTTGTGTATTGATTGTTGGCACCGTTCCTTCTCGATAGGTCCTGCTCCGGAAGTGTTCGAGAGTACCTATCAGTGAAGCAGTGCCCCCCCTGTTGATCTACCAGGCAAGCAAACCCCCCCTTGTTCATTCCGACAAAATCCCACTCTCTCGCTCCTGCTCTCACTTATTGCATTAGGACAACAATGATTCAACTGCTACTTTATGCTGCGGTAGTTGAACCCTTTCCTCTGCATGACCTGTCATTGCCACAGTAAATAGTTAAAACCCACTAGCATGTGTAGGAGTTGTTTGAGCCTTGTTGTGTTCCTACCATGCCATGCCTGCTATTGCTTAGAGTTGTGTCAGGTCTAATTCATCGGGAATGAATTGGAGTGTTATGATATGTTCTGGTGCCGAGAGTTAAGCGTGTGAACACGATTTGGTAAAGGTAGCGGTGAGAGGCCATGTAGGAGTACATGGTGGGTTGTCTCATTGGGACCGTCCTTAAGAACTGAGTTCTGTGTAAGTTGTTCAATGACTAGCTACTACCACACATTGGGCTCCGGGCGCTCCAAGCTCTCTCGAATTATTAACCGCCTTGATCTTTGTCCAGGAGTTGCAAATAGTTTCTGGTGTTTGTAGGTAGTGCTATTTTTCTACCGAGTGGCACCCGGCAGGGTGGACTTGGGATAGACTAGGCACACGTGGCCCGGTGTACCGAGTGGCACCCAGATGGTGGGCTCGGGAACCCTGTACACATCGTTTGGGGCCATGAGTGAAACCTCGGCCGGATCTCCTTGCGGATGGAACCCAAATAGGTGATAGACCTGGACTAGAGTCTTGCGTGGTTAGTCAGGTCATGGCCGACACCCTCGCCAGGCTTCCGCTTGAAGGTTGCTGAGATACATGACATGTACATGGTGATAAGTGGTGAGAGCGTGTGTGATGAAGTACACCCCTGCAGGGTTATCATGATCTATTCGAATAGCCATGTCCTCGGTTATGGACTTCTTGGATGCTTACGTGGTACATAGACAACTTAAAGTGGATACTCTAAAATGCTCAAGATAAGTGTGAGTGCTATGGATGGCCTTCTCATAGGGAGACGGGGATGAATCCATAGTAGTGTATCGATGTGGTGATTAGTGGACTCGTGTGCGCTGCCTCACTTCAAAGAAGTTTCTCATAGTCGTAGAACAGGATAGCCACTGAGTCAAAGCTGGCTTGCTGCAACTAAACCCCACATTACCTTCTTGATACAAATGCATATATGATAGGATCTGATGTAAGTCTTGCTGAGTACCTTTGTACTCACGTTTGCTTTATTTATGTTTTGCAGATGAGACATCAGTCTCACTAGTAGTACCAATTGGACTTCGACGAGTAGCTTGTTACCTCAGCTACGATCTTGTACCTTGGAGGGACTGGTAGATAGTCAGGCTTCTCGGCCTTTTTCTTTTGTAGTTGTCTGTACTCAGACATGTAATGCTTCCGCTTGTTGCTTGTATGCTCTGAATGATGGGTCATGTGACCCTTGCTTGTATTTATTGCTATGTGGCTCTTTCGGGCCTTTATCTCTATGAGTTTGCGTTATGTTGTGATGCCATGTTGTATAGCACATACTTGCATGTTATGCGTACGTGTAACGTGTATTGCTATGTGTGGGATCCGACAATCTGGTTGTTTATCCTTGGCAGCCTGTCTTATGGGGAAATGTAGTCTAGTGCTTCCTTGAGCCATAGTAGTCCACTACAGCCCGGTTTACCGGAGTCCTGCTAGCCCAGCACTACTGCTCAGGACACTTGACTGGCCGGCATGTGTTTCACTTTGTTCCTATGTCTGTCCCTTCGGGGAAATGTCACGCGGTGACATCTGGAGTCCTGTTAGCCCAGTGCTACAGCCCAGATTCACACGTTGATGACCAACATGCTCGATGTGATTCATGTATGCCTGTCCTCATGAGTTAGTGCCGCTTTGGGTTCATGACTAGCCATGTCGGCCCGGGTTCTCTGTCATATGGATGCTAGCGACACTATCATATACGTGAGCCAAAAGGCGCAAACGGTCCCGGGCCATGGTAAGGCGACACCCGTGGGGATACCATGCGTGAGGCCGCAAAGCGATATGAGGTGTTACATGCTAGATCAGTGTGACTTAGAATCGGGGTCCCGACAGCCTTATCAAGCTTCACTCTGCCATCAACTATCAGCCGTCTGCACGCAATCATCTTGTATTCTTGCCAGAGGTTGATCTGTCTATTGAAGCTATTTATCCAGAGCCTGCTAAGGATCCCATTTATCTTCACAATGTTGATCACCAAAGCTTCACCCAGCCCATTGAAGGAGTTCAGGCAGTCTCGCGTGTTTATCCCTTGGCTGGCACTACACGTGCCCCTCGCGCTCAAACTGACGCCACTGGTAGCACCATTGCGCAAAGGCCTCGAAGGCGATCTCGTGTTCTCAATGACCGAGAGCTTCTCGTGGCGCTACACCAGAAACAGGACAAGCATCACGACTGGCTCAAGTGTCATATGCAAAGCCTCTTGGTGGATGTCAACCGCATACGCAATCTTGCCACCAAGAATGCCTTTGTCAATCATGAAACCTGTCGGAGGTCATGGAAGAGTTTGACTTTGCTTAGTGCTGAAGCTGATATATAGGACAATGGCTTCACCGAAAGATTCAAGTTTGACTCAGCTCCTCCACGGAATGCTCACTTGCGTCAGATTCCCTCACTTGAAGACTCTGACTATTCGTCCTCAGCTGCGATAGTGAATGCCAGAGTCATCGATGACCAAGATGATGCAACTTCACTTCCTCCAACTTCAGCGTGTGTCGACACTGCACCAAGTTCTTCTGCACCACCGGACATCAACGACGACCCTGCTGCCTCGCCTGCACCTCATGGGAACGAGTAGGCGCTCTATGTCATCAAACCTTTTTGGTCCTTACTGACAAAAGGGGGAGAATATAAGTTGATAGTCTTCAAGCGGGTCCATATGGGTGGTTGCTTTACCTTTTTCTACTTTTGCCAAGTGCTTACAACTCTTGCTTTTTGATACATTTGGTTCTTCGAGTTGTAACGCTTAAACTCGATGGTCATCTGCTACTTATTTGCTATTCTGTGATGCGATGATAAATTCCGCATGTGCGATGATAACTTCCGCACTTAGGTCATTTTATAGATGTCCATTTTTCATTATGCATGTCATTATCTTCGTTCAATCAAATCATGGATGTTGAATTGTCATCATAAGTTGAAGAGGATCTCCACAAGTACAACTTGCCATGTGCATTTGCATTCCAAGAGCAAATTACTTATATGCACATCTTCAGGGGGAGCCTTTGCCACTTATGAAGACAATACCCTATCCTTTACAATTTCACATATTTTATTCCCCATTGAAAACTTCAACCAGTTTGTCATCAATCACCAAAAAGGGGGAGATTGTAAGTGCATCTAGTGCCACCCCTAGTTCGTTTTGGAGTATTGACGACAAACCTGGTTGACGGACTAATGTGTTTGTGAGAATTGCAGGATAACACAGGTAGAAGTCCCTCATTGATTCAGTTTTCGTACCAGAGATGACCCCTAAAAATGTATGAAGACAGTGAAGTCAAAGGTGGTATGTGAAGACATTCACATTGAAGACTATGACAAGAGAAGACATTGTGTGAAGACTATGGAGCGCGAAGACTTAGTTGTTTCGTCGCTCTTTTTCTTCTTTGTTGAGTCATAGGAACCACCGTACTGTTAAGTGGGGTCCAAGTGAACCAGTCAGAATGACTGAAGTGATGCTTAACCAAAATCCTATGTCTTCGAGCGAAGACTATGAGAGCAAATCTTATCCAGAGCTGGATAAGTCAGCTTTGCTTGTAGCCCAAGTAAAGTTGTTGTGTGTGTTTGAAATCTGACCATTGGAACACGTGTCAGTTCCTTAGTGACCCAGGGTCATTTCGGACAAATCAGGTCGGGTTTCCTAGTGGCTATAAATAGCCCACCCCCTACAACCATAAATGGTTGGCTGCTCAGAGTTAGTGTACGGCTTTTGTCGTTTGAGAGCAACCCACCTCGGAGTCTTTGAGAGAGAATTCCTTGCGAGGACAAAGCCCTAAACACCCAGAGCCAAAGAGTGTTAGGCATCACTTAAGTCTTCCTGTCTGTGTGATCTGAAGACTTATTACACTTAAGGATTGTGAATCCTCCAGCCGGTTAGGCATCGCGTTCTGAGCATCCAAGATTCATTGGGGATCGCCGGTGAACGAAGTCTATGAAGGTTTGGAAGTATACCCTGAAGACTTACCAGAGTGATTGGGCGAGGACTGGGTGTCCTTAGCTCAAGGCGAATAAGGTGAAGACATGGTCTTTTGAGTTGAATCTCAGCCTCCCTAACCAGACGTACAGTTGTCACAGCAACTAGAATTGGTCCAACAAATCATTGTCTTCAACGAGCCACTGGTTCCATCCTTCCCATCTCTTTATGTACTGATTGGTCCTTGTGAAGTCATTGCCTGTTTGCATTAGTTATTTGTCTTCACTGTGTGACTGCTTGTTCTGATTGGCTTCATACTATCTTCCATCCTGATCTATACTGCCTCGCTGCTATTAGTCTCTATGCTTTCATTTCATTGAATACTTGACTATGGCTAGCTTAGTGTAGTCTACCTTCCACTACATGGTAATAGGTTTATTTCTATCGTTTGTCTTTGAAACTTCCATGTTTTGAAGACTTTCATAAAAATCGCCTATTCACCCCCCCTCTAGTCGATCACTAGCACTTTCAAATATAATCGGATCATATGGTGTTTTCCCCTCTCTATCTTGTTGTGATGAATTGAGTTTTTCCCGTTGAGATTTCGTTGTTATTGGATTGAATACTTTTATGGATTTGAGAACACTTGATATATGTCTTGCAATTGAATACTCGTGGTGACAATGGGGTATCATATTGATTCACTTGATATATGTTTTGGCACTCAACTCACGGATTCCCGAGGTGACATTGGGGTAATCTATGCATAGGGGTTGATGCACGTTCTTGTCTTTGTTTCTTCGGTAGAAATCTTGGGGCACTCTTTGAAGTTCTTTGTGTTGGATCGAATATTATGAATCTGAATTTGCTTTGGTGTTATTTTAGTAGAACTCTTGGTTAGATCAATCGGAAAGAGTAGCTTCGTGTTATTTTAGTACGAACTCTAGGATAGATTGATCGGAAAGAATAGCTTTGAGGTGGTTTCATACCCTACAAACAATTTCGTCTTATGTTCTCTGCTAGATAGGAACTTTGGAGTGATTCTTCATTGCACGTTGAGGGACGGTTATATGATCCAATTATATTAGCACTGTTGAGAGGTTGCACTAGTGAAAGTACGAACCCTAGGCCTCATTTTTAAGCATGGCAATACCGTTTTTGTGCCCATTTACTATTTGCTACCTTGTTGTTTTTATTTATTCAGATTATGAAAATATATTTCTACCATCCATATTACACTTTTATCACCATCTCTTCACCGAACTAGTGCACCTATACAAATTACCATTGTATTGGGTGTGTTGGGGACACAAGAGATTTCTTGTATTTGATTGCAAGCTCATTTGAGAGAGACCATCTTCATCCTACACCTCTCACGGATTGATAAACCTTAGGTCATCCACTTGAGGGAAAATTGCTACTGTCCTACAAAACTCTGCGCTTGGAGGCCCAACACGTCTCTACAAGAATAAAGTTGCATAGTAAACATCATGGCCATCCGATGCCCCTCCAAAAATTATGAAGGGGTTGGGGAACCTGTTCAAAGGTGCCCTACACCGTTTTGAGCTATGGAAGGCATCAACATGCCGGGAAGGTGCACGAGAGGCATGGGCGATGGTGAAAACACGCTACACCGGGCTCGATCCGAATCATATGGCCCGAGTTGGACCTCGGGGACCGGATGGAAAAGAGATTCCCGTGAACTTGGTATATGACCAAGTGATGATAGCTGTGAAATATTCGCAAGAAGACTACAGCTTAAACAGTCTTATGGATGACATAGATAAAGACTAGTCGTTCGATTCAATGTATCAATGTACTTTATCATCGAACTTATCTCCAACCGAACTTGTCAAAATTTGTCATCACAGACCTTCGGTTTCAACCTCCGAACCAAGAAGTTGGAGTGTTTCCGGATACCAAGTTGGAATGTCATAAACATTCATTATGTCCGGAAACCAGCCAATCCGGTCATATTGCTCAAACAGACAAAATTTGTTCGGGGAGTTATGTTATATTACTATTTAACATAAGAAACATCTTCCAGGGAAAATAGTTCCGTTAAGGGTTCCTTTCCTTGGGTCGGCATGCCTAATTATGCATGCCTAGGCTTTGATCCGAAAGATATGATTACGTGCAGCCTATCCCTTATTTGTTAGAAGAATTACATAAACATAAATAATCTGTCGTTGCTTGCCGACCAATTATTCCCTTAAAAATGCTAGCTTTCGACTTCACCCGTCTGAGGTACAGACCCAGATTACTCGGTTGTAACAATTGCAGATGTACTCCCTTTACACCCTTGCCGGACAATCGGAACGTAGGGTATAAATACAAGAGCGAGGCAACCCAGCTTGGCCAAAACTTAAGTCAAAGAGGTGCATATAATGGCAAAAGATGTATAGAACAAACGACGTAAGCAATGTAAGCAACAAGCTTTTAATAATAAGCTTCGTCAAAGAAGCCCCCAATTATAGTGGGGTGTATACATTTAAAGATGTGTACCCCTAACAGTTCGGTAGATCCGAGCATATCTTGGGATATAAAAAGGAAAAAATAAAAAAGGAGAGGAGAAAAAAGAAAACCTAGTCAAAAAATAAAAAAGAATGCGGCCGAACTATCCGTAGAATCGTCGAAGCCGAGCAGCGTTCCATGGATTCGGCTCAAGGCGATTGTGCAATGCATTTCGAAGGTGATAGGCTCGTCCTGTGAGAACTTCATCTAGGATGAAGGGGCCCTACCATCTTGGTTTGAGCTTATCCTTCTTCTTCTCCGGGAGACGCAAGACGAGTTCGCCAACGTTATAAGTCTTGGCCCGCACTTCTATGCTTTGGTATCGCCTGGCCTGTTGTTGATAAAATGTGGAACAGGCTTGTGCAATATCACGCTCCTCTTCGAGGCCGTCTAGGTCATCCTGCCGATCGAGCTCGGCTTCTCGCTCTTCGTACATGCATACTCGAGGTGAGTCATGAATAATGTCGCAGGGCAGGACAGCTTCCGTGCCGTACACCATGAAGAAATGTGTATATCTGGTTGTTCGGTTAGGTGTAGTCCGCAGCCCCCAGAGTATGGAATCGAGTTCCTCAACTGAGTGCTTATATGACTCCCATAGGGAGCACCAGTCGGGTTTTAATGCCGCTCATTATCAGGCCATTGGCCCATTCAACCTGACCGCTTGTTTGAGGGTGGAAGACGGACACATAGTTGAGTTTAATGCCCAATTTAGTAGACCGGTTTTTCACCTGATCAGCTGTAAAATTGGAGCCATTGTCAGTGATGATGTTGTGCGGGACACCGTAGCGGTGTACCACGCCGGATATAAAGTCAATCACTGGTCCTGCTTCAGCCGTTTTTACTAGTTTGGCCTCTATCCACTTAGTGAATTTATCCACCATAACCAGTAAAAATTTCTTTTTGTGGCTTCCCCCTATAAGGGGTCCGACCATATCGAGCCCCCAGACCGCGAAGGTCCAAGTAATGGGGATTGTTCTTAAGGCAGTGGGAGGCATATGAATTTGATTTGAAAAAACCTGACATCCCACACAAAGCTGGACAAGGGCTTGTGCGTCTGCTCGGGCCGTTGGCCAGAAAAAACCTGTCCGAAAAGATTTGCTTACAAGGGCCCGAGCTGCGGCGTGATGACTGCCCAAACTAGAATGTATTTCAGCCAAGAGTTGTCGTCCCTCCTCTTCGGAGATAGACCTTTGGAGAACTCCGGTAGTGCTTTTCTTGTACAGTTCACCTTCATGGACTTTGTAGGCTTTAAAATGCCGAACTATGCGACGGGCCTCATTTTGATCATCAGGAAGCTCCTACCTATTAAGGTAGGCTAGGAAGGGTTTGATTCACGGAGCAATAATGTCCATGATCTCATGAGTGGAGGGTGTTATTTCGGTATCCGAACCCCCGAAGATACCTGTATCATGTTCGGCTGATGGGGGTGTGATCAGATCCATACTTGTGTCTCCGCTCTCATCTCGCCATACCGCGGATGGCTTGAAGAGCCTTTTGATAACCCACAAGTATAGGGGATCGCAACAGTTTTCGAGGGTAGAGTATTCAACCCAAATTTATAGATTCGACACAAGGGGAGCCAAAGAATATTTGAAGGTATTCGCAGATGAGTTGTCAATTCAACAACACATGGAGCTTAATTATCTGCAACAAAGTGACCAGTAGCAAAGTAGTTTGATAGTTTTGATAATAGTGACAGCAGCAACGGTGATATCTACTACACAACCTTCTTCTTGTAGACGTTGTTGGGCCTCCAAGTGCAGAGGTTTGTAGGACAGTAGCAAATTTCCCTCAAGTGGATGACCTAAGGTTTATCAATCCGTGGGAGGCGTAGGATGAAGATGGTCTCTCTCAAACAACCCTGTAACCAAATAGCAAAGAGTCTCTTGTGTCCCCAACACACCCAATACAATGGTAAATTGTATAGGTGCACTAGTTCGGCGAAGAGATGGTGATACAAGTGCAATATGGATGGTAGATATAGGTTTTTGTAATCTGAAAATATAAAAACAGCAAGGTAACTAATGATAAAAGTGAGTACAAACAGTATTGCAATGCGTTGAAACAAGGCCTAGGTTTCATACTTTCACTAGTGCAAGTTCTCTCAACAAGGATAACATAATTGGATCATATAACTATCCCTCAACATGCAACAAAGAGTCACTCCAAAGTTACTAATGGCGGAGAACAAACGAAGAGATTATTGTAGGGTACGAAACCACCTCAAAGTTATCCTTTCTGATCGATCTATTCAAGAGTCCGTAGTAAAATAACACGAAGCTATTATTTCCGTTCGATCTATCCTAGAGTTCGTACTAGAATAACACCTTAAGACACAAATCAACCAAAACCCTAATGTCACCTAGATACTCCAATGTCACCTCAAGTATCCATGGGTATGATTATACGATATGCATCACACAATCTCAGATTCATCTATTCAACCAACACAAAGAACTTCAAAGAGTGCCCCAAAGTTTCTACCAGAGAGTCAAGACGAAAACGTGTGCCAACCCCTATGCATAAGTTCACAAGGTCACGGAACTCGCAAGTTGATCACCAAAACATACATCAACTGGATCACGTGAATATCCCATTGTCACCACAGATAAGCACATGCAAGACATACATCAAGTGTTCTCAAAGCCTTAAAGACTCAATCCGATAAGATACCTTCAAAGGGAAAACTCAATCCATTACAAGAGAATAGAGGGGGAGAAACATCATAAGATCCAATTATAATAGCAAAGCTCACAGTACATCAAGATCGTGCCGAATCAAGAACACGAGATAGAGATCAACCACATAGCTACTGGTACATACCCTCAGCCCCGAGGGTGAATTACTCCCTCCTCGTCATGGAGAGCGCCAGGATGATGAAGATGGCCACCAGTGATGGATCCCCCCTCTGGCAGGGTGCCGGCATGGGGTCCCGATTGGTTTTTGGTGGCTACAGAGGCTTGCGGCGGCGGAACTCCCGATCTAGGTTATTTTTTGGAGGTTTCTGTATTTATAGGAATTTTTGGCATCAGGAACAGGTCAAGGGGTCCCCGATGTCGGTGTCAAAACTGGCGGATCCTGGGTAGGGGGTCCCAAACTGTGCGTCTAGGATCTATGGTAACAGGAGACAGGGGACACAATGTTTTACCCAGTTCGGGCCCTCTCTATGGAGGTAATACCCTATGTCCTGCTTGATTGATATTGATGAATATGAGTGTTACAAGAGTTGATCTACCACGATATCGTAATGGCTAAACCCTAGAAGCCTAGCATGTATGACTATGGTAATGAGTATATCCTTTCTGGACTAACCCCTTCGGTTTATATAGACACCGAGGGGATCTAGGGTTTACATAGAGTCGGTTACATAAGAAGGAATCTTCATAGTCGGTTGCCAAGCTTGCCTTCCACGCCAAGGAGAGTCCAATCCGGACACAGGTATTGTCTTCGGCCTTCATGTCTTCATAGCCCATCAGTCCGGCCCACGGATAATAAGCCGGATGCCTGAGGACCCCTTAGTCCAGGACTCCCTCATTAGCCCCTGAACTTGGATTCAATGACGAGGAGTCCGGCGCACTGATTGTCTTCGGCATTGCAAGGCGGGTTCCCTTCTATCCGAACTTCAAGATAGTCTTCGGATGCGATGATAATATCCGGACCTGTCACACACACCATACAAAACCGCAGAGAGAATATATTCTTACACGAGTTCCATCCGCTGACAACTTTTTCGTAGCACGATATTACGTTTAACCGGCCATAATTCCAAACCGCTTTCATGTTTCGACGCCCCACACCCCGAGATGCGGTTTCCATTGGCACGTCTTGTCAAAGCAGAGATCGTGTCCCCTTGTCACGGGATTCTCATTAATGCGGGCATGGGTAACCCAACCGTGCCATTTACACATCCCTTGGGAACAGGCGAATCATAAGGCGAGTGAGCAGGCGTTTAATATTCATTGCCTTTATAAGGGGATAAGGATTCCCTCTTCCTCTCTCACGCCCTCTCTCTATCTCCGCCTTTCCAATCTCGAGCTCCAGCGCCCAAGTTCTCATCTCATTTCCACTCAAGCAACCATGTCTGGATCCGGAGGCCATGGCAAGTGGATGGTCTCCTCCGTCAAGGAGGAGGATATTACTGAGCTTCGGGCGGCCGGATATTTGGCGAAGGAGATATCTCACCGCCTGCCGACCAAGGGACAAGTCGTCCCCATGCCGAAGCCCACCGAGAGGGTAGTGCTCGTCCCCATTTCCTCTGCGGGCTAGGGTTTCCACTCCACCATTTCACCCGTGGGCTTATGTATTATTACGGGATAGATTTCCATGATCTGTCCCCAAATTCCTTCCTCAACATCGCGGCATTTATCGTTGTGTCTGAGGCCTTCCTCCGCATCCAACCCCACTTCGGGCTGTGGCTAAAAGTCTTCAATGTGATGCCGAAGGTGGTGCATGGCCAGCACGCGGAGTGCGGAGGAGCCATGGTGAGCAAGCTGTCCAACATCTCCTGGCCCAAAGGCACTTTTGTGGACATGGTAAAGGAGTGGCAAAAGCAGTGGTTCTACATCACAGAACCTCACGGCACCACCTGGGCCGCAGCTGTCGAATTCCGCTCTGGCGCTCCCATGCGACTCACCTCCTGGGTCGAGAAGAGTCCGGACTGGGGTTCCCCTAACGAGGTGATAGTGCTGCAGACGTGCGTTCAAAACATGGTAACCAAGAAAGTCAAGCTCGTTGATGTGATCCAGGTGATGCTAGTTCGTCGGATCCTTCCATGCCAGCGCCGAAGCCGTCCTCTGTGGGAGTTCAACCCAAAGAAGCATCAGACCCTGGTGAGGCTCTTCGAGACTACCCACGAAGGCGCATGGAAGTTGCTCTTTAAGGGCAACAAGAAACCACCGGCCACGGATTCAGACCGTGGTCACGATTGTAAACACCTTGCCAGCGAGGTATGTTATTTTTCGATGTATCCCCTACTTAATCGTTTCAAGGATGACGTCTTAGCTTATCATTGCATTTCCAGGGCTGGATGGAGAGGGCGAAGCGGATCCAGTGTCCGGCTCTGCTGCCTGAAGAACCGGTCATCCCGCATGTAGTGAAGATGCTGGTGCCGGTGCCTTATAAGGCACCGAAGAAGAAGGACAAGAAGAAAGCCAAGGGGGCCAAGAGTGGCCCCCATCGCAAGGTCACTTCGGACGTGACGTCCGAAGACGACGAAGCTCATTCCTCTGTCCATGAGGACAATGGCGAGGAAGAGGAGGAGGAGGAGGAAAACAACCCTCCTCCCGAGGAGGGGAAGAAGAAGAGGGCAGCTTCGGCGCATCTGGAGGCAGAAACGCCCAAGTAGGGGAAGAGCATCCCAGCGGTCAACACCACGTGGGACGTTGATAGCAGTCCGGAACGAAGCCCCCGCACTATGCCCCAGACCGCATCGTAAGTGACATGGCTTGCTCATGCACGCATCTGGCCCTTTCTCTTCGTTTATCTTTACATAGTTAATTGTGCTATTGCAGTCCGGCCCGCGACCTTATCCAGCGATCCTCATCTAGAGGTTCGTTGGCTCTGTCGGAGATGGCGAGCATGTCGCCACCGCCTGCCTATTCCTCGGGGCCAGGGACGATACCAAAGTGTTATCCCTGAGGATCGCTCCGAACAGGGGAGGAGCCCAGGATGCTGTCCGGGAGGCGCCACAAGGCAAGACCTCCACTGCCAGACACATGGGGGAACCGATCCCCATGGAGACTGGCGAAGAGGGCCGCATTCAGTTCGGCCCTCAGCCAAATACGATTTCGGAGACCCATATGGCTCCGGAATTGGGTGAGCAGCCCCCTTTAAAGGAGGGGGTGCGCCGCTTCCACCGGTGGCCCCTGTCCATCTAGGGGCGCCGGATAACTTGATGGAGGCGCTTCGAGGCGCCTCCGTTGTGGACGAACACCGTGTCCTTATGGGTGCGGTGATCGAGAAGGTTCAGTCCGCCAAGAGCAGACTGAATGAAGCCTGCAGCAGCCTGTTGACAGGTTTCGAGGTAAGAAAGAGAAAAAGCTCATGTAGACAGTAGCCCTTGACACACTGTCTGGTGTTCGGCAAGAAGAACCAGACAGATGATCAATCTTTTGTTATAGGAGACTAACGTAATATGTATGAATAGGCAGGCGTCACTGTTGGCCACAACATCGCATGTTGCCGAAGTCTCTGAACCGAGGCAGAGGCTGGAGCGGACCGAGAACAAGCTCGGCGAGGTTAAGGTTTGGCTCCAGGAGAACCAAGGTGAGTGATGACTTGCTGGGTGTTCGGAAGGAGTAGGCCCTGTATATTGATCATGGTGTCATAATATGCGCAGGAGCCGCGACCGAGGTCAAGGCCCTGAAGAAGGCCCTGGGCGAGGCCGAGGAGAAGGCTGTCCAGCAGCAAGCCGCCCGTAAGAAGCTCAAGGCCCGGGTCAAAGAAGTCCAGTAGGAGCTCCAGGATGTGGTGAAAAATGTGAAGCCTTGGAGCATGATGCATCGGTTCAAGGGGCCAAACTCGCCAAGGTTCGTCCGAGCGCGGAGACCGCACGGAATGAGGCCCAGGCCGCCCTCCATGAGATCCAGGAGGCCAAGAAGATCACGGTGGGTAAGGCATTTAAGATGCAAAGCAAGTATGCGGAGAAGCGGTACCTTTTACTAAACCAGGTTCAAAGTTCCCTAGGAGCTTTTGCGGATTTACCATGCAGTGTATTAGACACCGCGGAGTTCTATCGAGCCAAAGGAGGGGGTTCTACGGAGAAGCTGTTCTGGTCGTAGTATGCGGCGCCAGAGCATCCCATGTACTTCACCGATCAGCTGAAGTAGCTGGTGGAGCTACATAGGGTGGCCGAACTAGCCATGAAGGATTTGATAATCCGGCTATGGCCAGCCGAAGCTATGCCGAGCAGCTACTTCGGGATCGTGAGGCGGATGGTGAACGCCTGTCCTCGGCTGGACTTCGTCAAGCGCTCGGCCTGCATTGAAGGTGCACGCATGGCCTTCGCCCGTTGCAAGATGTGGTGGGCAAAGATGGACGCCGTCGAGGTGACCAGAGGGCCATCGGAGGGCAAGGCACCGCACACCCGAACGGTATTTTGCGGATGTCCTGGAGGGGTCTCGCCTTGCGGCGGCACAATGTTCGCAGGACCTTGTGTTTGAATAAATGTATTCATGTTGCCTTTGCCTTGTATTATGAAAAACAAAGCCTGTTTTGTGATGTAATTTTGTTATGCTTTAATTGTTTCCTCCTGTGCGGCCGTGTTGTATGTAATATGAGGGTTGGCCAGTTGTTGGCTTCTGCCCTCTCGTAGGTAGTACGGAGGTGTTCGGGATGGAATCTAGACAATCTTGATCCAATTGTATGGTCCTTGAAGGAGTTGTCTAGCGCAACGAACAAGGCAATTAGACTATATGGCTCAAATGCCCTCACTTAGCCATAGGAGTTTTATAATAAAGCATGGGCGCAGCCCCTGGTTCAAGTGAGGGTGCTATCAGCATGTGATCGGGAAGTGCTGATCTTTCACATAATGCGGAAAAAATCTCCAACAATTTGTAACCCTCGAACAACTGACCGGCTCTCACCGTATCATGACAGTCAGTTTTCGGCTTTCTCTACTGAGGTGCTCATCTGGTCAAGGCCAGGGCACAATCGCAGTAGTTCTCCCTTTACTACCCTAGCCGATTTAGCGGAACATAGGGTAGCAAGCACAAGAGCTGGGCAACCCAACTATTGACCAAAGACATGATTCGGAGCCAATGCATATAGTGCTAAATTCGGGGTGCCGAACTTATCTTTAAGGATTGTTCAGACTTTGTTGCCATATGGTGGGGCGATGGGGAGCCCCTGGCAAATATGAATCGTACCAAAGTGTACGGTTGCTAGGAAATAAGTAATATAAAGGAAAATAGAGGGAGAACAGAGATAGGATCTGGAGCCCTTGAATTTGGATCATGAACTGTTTCCATTATAGTTGAGTTAACGCGTCCAAGCACATTGGTACAAAATAAAGCAGTACGAAACTAGCTATTTGACATGCCATACCCGAAGGCGAGCTGCGCGTGGGTCCTGAAAACAGTTAGCCTCTAGGGCTTCCCATGTACGCATGTGCTCATGTCAATCCGGTGTGTTTTTCCTTTGACGGGGTCATTAGTCAGGCCGTCGAAGGAGGCCCCGATAGGAGAAACCTAAAACAAGGGAAAAGGAGATAGTAAAGTTATATCTATGTCCGGGATCGGTCTAGCCGAACCTTGGATCCTGGGATAGCTTGTGCCTCCGTCGATGCCCATGGAATTTTGAGTGCGTAGTTATGGACGTGTGGTATGAATGCCACTACCTCATCGGGACTGGGACGGAGGCCGAATTGCTAATCAAGCTCTTGACGAGCCACGCTATCCTATTGCAGTGTGGTCCGGAACCTCTTAATGACGTCCAGGGGCTCAGCAGCCAGGCTATGATGCTGCTTGAGAAGGCCGCTTTGTACCTCTGCTGCTAGGGCGGCGGTGTGCTCATCTGTTCGAAGGGAGCATTCAGTATTGCCATTGACTGTTATGATGCCGTGTGGACCGGGTATCTTTAGCTTGAGATAAGCATAGTGTGGCACTGCGTTGAATCTAGCAAACACGGTTTGTCCGAGCAGTGCGTGGTGGCCGCTGCGGAAGGGGACGATATCAAAGATTAACTCTTCGCTTCGGAAGTTGTCCGGAGAACCGAAGACCACCTCCAGTGTGATTGAGCCCGTACAGCGGGCCTCTACGCCTGGTATGACTCCTTTAAAGGTAGTCTTTGTTGGTTTGATTCGTGAGGGATTAATACCCATCTTCCGCAGTGTATCCTGATAGAGCAGGTTAAGGCTGCTACCACCGTCCATTAGGACTCGTGTTAGGTGAAATCCGTCGATGATTGGGTCGAGGACCAGTGGGGATGAACCACCATGCCGGATACTAGTTGGGTGATCTCGAAGATCGAAGATGATCGGGAATGACGACCACAGATTAAATTTTGGGGCGACTGGCTCTACCGCGTAGACATCCCTTAGTGCTCGCTTACGCTCCCTTTTGGGAATGTGTGTAGCGTATATCATGTTCACCGTTTTGACTTGGGGGGAATTTCTTTTGCCCTCCAGTGTTCGGCTGCCCAGGCTCTTCATCCTCGTCCTCACTTTGTGATCCCTTTTCTTTGTTTTTGGCATTTAACTTGCCAGCCTGTTTGAAAACCCAACAGCCTCTGTTGGTGTGATTGGCTTGTTTATCTGGGGTACCATGTATCTAACATGGACGATCGAGTATGCGATCCAGGCTAGATGGTCCCTCACTGCTCCTTTTGTAGGGCTTCTTTCGCTGCCAGACTTGGAGCCGCTGAATCCGGTGTTAACGGTGGTGTCATCAGTGTTGTCGCCATTGCTTTGGCGTTTGTGTCTATTGCGCTGGAGCTTGCTGGAGCTGTTCTTGGCCTCGGTGGGGCCTGTCTCGCTGGCTGTGTTTTTGCTACGAGTCAACCAGCTGTCCTCACCCATGCAAAAGTGGGTCATGAGTGCCGTAAGGGCTGCCATGGACTTCGGCTTTTCTTGGCCGAGGTGGCGTGCTAGCCATTCGTCACGGATGCTGTGTTTAAAGGTCGCTAAGGCTTTGGCATCTGGACAGTCAACGATCTGGTTCTTTTTGGTTAGGAACCTAGTCCAGAATTTTCTGGCTAATTCTGCAGGTTGTTGAACTATGTGGCTTAAGTCATCGGCATCAGGTGGCCAGACATATCTACCTCGGAAGTTGTCAAGGAAGGCCTCTTCCAAGTCCTCCCAGCTGCCGATGGAATTTTCAGGCAGGCTGTTCAGCCAGTGTCTAGCTGGCCCTTTGAGTTTTAGTGGGAGGTATTTCATGGCGTGGAGGTCATCTCCACGGTCCATGTGGATGTGGAGAATAAAGTCCTCAATCCATACCGCGGGATCGGTTGTTCCGTCGTATGATTCAATATTGACAGGCTTGAACCCCTCGGGGAATTCATGATCCAGCACCTCATCTGTGAAGCAGAGAGGGTGCACAGCGCCTCTATATTGGGCCGCATCACGGTGCGCTTCCGATGGAGTCCGTCTGCGGTTATCAGCCGGGTGTGACTAGGTTTGTCACGTCCGAATAAGTAGCCATCATCCCGAGTCAGGAAGCATCCTCACGATCCGTAGATTGATCTGGTGTGTCCTACTCTACTGTCCAGCTCCTGCCGAAGGTCGTATGTATGATCCCGAGATGTTCTGTCCCTATTTTTGTGAGGTGGTGGGGCAGGCTGTTGTTTGGCCTGAGTTGTCGTTTTATCCCGACCGCGGGGTGGTCGGTCCGCCGCACTATCCCGACACGTGGTGGTCGGTCCGCATTGCATGAGGGAGGTATGGGATCTGGTGCCTCCTCATCGAACTGAGGTAGCAGTCTGCGCTTTGGGTAACTCCTGGCTGGGCGCTTGAGGTCGTATTCTTCGGTTGAGAGGACATCAATCCACATGTCAATGAGCAGGTCCTGATCAGCCTGGAGCTGCTGCTTCTTCTTTTTCAGGCTTCTGGCAGTAGCTATTAGCTGGCGCTTGAAGCGTTCCTGCTCTAGGGGTGCCTCAGGCACGATGGAATCCTCGTAGCCGAGGCTCTCCTCATCTTCGGAGACTGGACGATAACTATCATCATCCGGGTCATTGGGCATGGCCTATTTATCAGGGTCATCTTGCCCGTTGTCTTGTTCCTCCTGTTCGGATGCAGCTCCAACATGGTCTTCATTGTTTTCGGCGTCGCCCGGAGTACTATTTTCTCCTGTTCCAGTGTTGCCATCTTTTGAGCGATAAGGCTTAGAACGGCGTTTAGGGCACCGGCGCTTGGACTGTATCTCAGAAGGTTTATCCGCAACTGGATCCCCTTTGTCATCGTCGCTAGCTTTTTTAGGTGTGTCGACCATGTACACATCATACGAAGAGGTGGCTGTCCAACGTCCAGTAAATGGCGGGTCTTGGCCTTGCTCCTGGTCAGCATCGTCGTCCATACCATCGATGTCTTCAGAGCCGTAATCAAGCACGTCGGTTAAGTCATCGACGGTGGCTATGAAGTGGGTGGTGGGTGGGAAGTAAAAATCCCCGTTACCAGCCTCTAGCTCGAACCGTACATAGTCTGGCGATGAGTTCTTCTCCAAGGACAAGTTATTTAAAAAGTTTAGCACATCCCCCAAAGGTGAGTGCTGGAAGATGTCTACGGTGCTAAATTCGAAAATCGATAACCAATCCAGCTCGGTGTCCGCAGGCGTACGTGGTCGGGGACTTATAGCCGGAGACAAGTCCGGAGTTCCATTGGCGTAAATATTGCGGGGTGCCGAGTCCGTGTGCGGCTCCAACGCCGCGGACTCTGTGGCCTCGGATGGCACGATCTGCTCTGGTTCTAAGGCTGTTGCAGCAATAGGGACCATCTCTTGGATATGATCCGATGACAGATTTAAGTCCTGTTCATCGAGGCGAGGGGGAGCGATCGCTGCGGTCTCAAATACATTTAAGATCAAGTCTCCACGGATATCCGTGATGTAGTTCAAGCTTCCAAATCTGACCTAGTGGCCAGGGGCGTAGCTATCGATCTGCTCCAGATGGCCAAGCGAGTTGGCCCGTAGTACGAAGCCGCCGAACACGAAAATCTGTCCGGGGAGGAAGGTTTCTCCTTGGGCAGCGTCCCTATAGACGATTGAAGGGGCCATCGAACCCTTTGTTGATGGCACAGTGGAACTCTCAATGAAAGCACCAACGTCGGTGTCAAAACCGGTGGATCTCGGGTAGGGGGTCCCGAACTGTGCGTCTAGGATCAATGGTAACAGGAGATAGGGGACACAATGTTTTACCCAGGTTCAGGCCCTCTCTATGGAGGTAATACCCTACGTCCTGCTTGATTGATATTGATGAATATGAGTGTTACAAGAGTTGATCTACCATGAGATCATAATGGCTAAACCCTGGAAGCCTAGCCTGTATGACTATGGTAATGAGTATATCCTTTCCGGACTAACCCCTTCGGTTTATATAGACACCGAGGGGATCTAGGATTTACATAGAGTCGGTTACATAAGAAGTAATCTTCGTAGCCAGTTGCCAAGCTTGCCTTCCACGCGAAGGAGAGTCCAATTCAGACACATGTATAGTTTTCCGCCTTCATGTCTTCACAGCCCATCAGTCCGGCCCACAGATAACAGGCTGGACGTCCGAGGACCCCTTAGTCTAGGACTCCCTCACCTGAGTCGTTCACGAGATAGGGCGGCGCGCCCGGGGGGTAGGGCGTGCCCCCCACCCTCATGGATGGACCGGGACTCTTCTGGCCCAAATCTTTTACTCCAGGGGCTTCTTTTGGTCCATAAAAAATCATCAAAAATTGGCACGTCAATTGGACTCCGTTTGGTATTCTTTTTCTGTAAAATTGAATAACAAGGAAAAAACAGATACTGGCACTAAGCTCTAGGTTAATAGGTTAGTCCCAAAAATCATATAAAATACCATATAAATGCATATAAAACATCCAAGATTGATAATATAATAGCAAGGAACAATCAAAAATTATAGATATGTTGGAGACGTATCAAGCATCCCCAAGCTTAATTTCTGCTCGTCCTCGAGAAGGTAAATGATAAAAATAGAATTTTTAATGTGGAATGCTACCTAACATAAGTATCAATGCAAATTTCTTTATTGTGGCATGAATGTTCAGATCCAAAAGATTCAAGACAAAAGTTTAATATTGACATAAAAATAATAATACTTCAAGCATACTAACCAAGCAATTATGTCTTCTCAAAATAACATGGCCAAAGAAAGCTATCCCTACAAAATCATATAGTCTGGCTATGCTCTATCTTCATCACACAAAATATTTAAATCATGCAAAACCCCGATGACAAGCCAAGCAATTGTTTCATACTTTTGATGTTCTCAAACTTTTTCAATCTTCACGCAATACATCAGCGTGAGCCATGGACATAGCACTATAGGTGGAAAATAATGGTGGTTGTGGAGAAGACAAAACGGAGAAGGCAATCTCAGATCAACTAGGCGTATCAACGGGCTATGGAGATGCCCATCAATAGATATCAATTTGAGTGGGTAGGTATTTCCATGCAATGGATGCACTAGAGCTATAAGTGTATGAAAGCTCAAAAAGAAACTAAGTGGGTGTGCATCCAACTCGCTTGCTCACGAATACCTAGGGCATTTTGAGGAAGCCCATCATTGGAATATACAAGCCAAGTTTTATAATGAAAGATTCCCACTGTCGGATTTCGGGTTCCGGCAGACCCTTAAGGTTCGAACACTGGGGTGCGCGTGGAAATCTCGCCTTCAACCTCTCCGTCTCGATGGGATCTAAACTACTAAAAGAGCTGCACGAAAGACACAAGATTTATACTGGTCCGGGCCACCGATGTGGTGTAATACCCTACTCCAGTGTGTGGTGGATGGATTGCCTCCTGGGGCTAGTGTGGATGAACAATACAAGGAAGAACAGCCTCACGAGGGTCTGTTCTTGGCTGTGGTGATGAACTGCTATGAAGAGTTCAGTCACCCTCTCTTTCTCTCTCTCTACTTGGGAACCGAACGAACCAACCCCCCGAACCGACCCATTGCTATGTGGGTGGCTAGTCCTATTTATAGAGGCCCTGGTCCTCTCCCCAAATATTGAGCGGGAAGGGGTCCAACAATGGCGGGCTAATTTGAAGGGGGACAGCGAGAACATCTATCCTAACAAAAGCAGTCTTCAACTGCCAAAGGCTCTGGTGATGACGCCGCGCTGGGCTCCATGGTGACCTCCGTCTCGTAGTCCTCCTAGTCTTAGTCTCGTTGCACCGAAGTGGCAACCTTTGCCTGATGCCTAGGTACTCCGCGTATTCGCTTGCCCCCTTTGCACCAAAGAGGAAAGAGGGACGCTGCGCGCGCTGGCACCCGCCTGGTGCCCCGTGTCGTCACGGCTTGCGTCATGGGCACCTCGCGAGGTACCCCGCCTTGAACTCTCCGCCTCCTCGTGAGCCAGCCTGACGAGGCTGTGCCTGAGGATGCGCCGTGTCGTCCGCCTCGCGAGGCTTGTCCCCTCGCGAGGGTCTTGATCCTCGTGTTGATGAAGATGGGCCCTGCTGGGCCCCCACTTGAGCCACGCCGCAGGCCACAGGCAGGCAAGTCTGGGGACCCCCGTTCCCAGAACGCCGACAGTAGCCCCCAGGCCCAAGGCGGGCATGGACTTGGCCGTGCCGAGAGGCGAAAGGGCAAGGGCGAAGCGCCTCGGGCCCCAACAGCCTCCGGCCTCGGACGCCGCGTGGCGGTTGATTGGACGTGGCGCCTCCGCTTCCCCAGGACGCCTTGGCGATCGTGCGAGTTGGACAAGTCCCTGCATGCAGAACGTGTTATGATTACCTGTGATCGTGGAGACCGGCGGCTGGCCTTCGCCGGCTATAAGTATGGCACCGCTCGTGCCCGTCCAGTCCATATCCTCTTGCTCTCTCCTTTGCCTCAGTTCTTGCTCCGTCTTGGTGTGATGGCTCCGATTCGCCAATTCTGTGCAGCGAAGAAGGGAAAGGCTCCTCGAGAAGGGCCAGACCCTCTCCCGCCGAAGAAGCGACTCGCCCATTGCAGCCGGGACGATGAGGACCATCCGGTGGTGGCGAGGCCCTGGGGCGAGCGGGCTCCGCTGGGGTTCCCGCTGCCTTTGTACGCCCACGTCGAGGGCCCCGGAGGTGTTCATGCTGATCCCCGCGGTCAGCGCCGTCGTCGGCGCCGTCGGGTTATGAAGGCGTGGGTGGTTCCTCCTGGAGTCCATGCCGAGGGCTCCTCCCATGAGTTCGTGCTCCACGTCGTCACTCCTCTTCAGTCCTGGATCCGCCTTCCTCCCTTCTTCGCCTCCATGGTTCTTCCAGGGGGGCCTATGGAGCTCCCGCTGCAGCACGCCGACTATGGCGCCCCCACGACCGAGGCCAAGGTCGTCGTCGCTGCCCCGGGCGCGGTCTACATGTCCCGCGGCTGGAGGGAGATCGCCCGGGTCTGCAGGGAAAGAGGCGTCTTCACGGTCCACCTGGAGTACGACGGCGCGGCGGTGATGTTCTTCAAGGTCTTCGACGCGATCGGGCGCTGGCTGGAGTGCTGCCGTGGGAGAGGCGGCCAGGACCTTGCCCTGGTGAGGGCTAGGCCCGTCGACCGCCCCCTTGGCAGTGGCGCTCGAGGGTCCAGCGGCTCCAGCGAAGGCTTCGCGACTCCGGAGACGAGCGACGACAGCTATGAGCCCCCGAGTCGTCGCCGCTCCAGGAGCAGGGCGGACGCGTCAGGCCGTCGCCGACCCTGATCTGGATGGGGTTGGCGCCGGTGCCTGACGGCCCACTGTTGATGATGGCGTCTCCCGCAGTAGCTCATGTAGTTAGCGTCCCTTAGGATCCGCTCCCTGCGAGGAATCAGAATGCGCCCCGTGGGGGCTTGTAAGGTGTCTGTAGTCCTGTTTGTTAATATGTATGACCTTTTGACGTGGATCCGAGCGAGCTGCTAACTCCGTTATAGTTCAGCCTTCCCTTTCGCACCTCACGAGGGCTTGGTGCTCTACGCCGATAGGTCCCAGTCCCAAGGCGGCGTCAGCCTTCGCTGGTATGCCAGGTCGCGATGCCGTGGTCAAGGCCAGGAGGTGAGCGACCCGAGGTCCGGTAAGAGCCCCTGAGTCGTGATGCTCAGGAGGTCCCCTTTGGTGCCCAAGCAGCCATCACTTAGTGAGAAAGGGAAGCAACGTCGCTAGTACGGAGTTGCTTTAGGTGCGGGGGTAGTGCTGCAGCAGCCAGTGCCGTGGGTGGTAACTTATCTTGAGGATCAGGGGCCGTTCCAGGTGTGCCGTTGGGTCCGTGCGTGGATAGGAGCGGAAATGCTCGGCAAGGTCCTCGCGAGGCCCCTTCTTCCCCGCCTCTGCTCCCCTTTCTGCTCTACGTCCTCGGGTCCCGGGCCTCGAGCTTGTCTCAGCCGTCGCTCGTATGCCAGGTCGCGATGCCGTGGACAAGGCCAGAGGGTGAGGGCTGGAGAGCCAGTAAGAGCCCTGAGTCGCGATGCTCAGGCACCCCCCCTTTAACGTGCAAGCGGTTCACGCGGGCGAGGGCGAAGGAAACCTCGTGAGGGCCTCGGCTTGCGCGGTTCCCTCCAGGGATCCTGCAGGGTCATCACAGAAAGAAGATGGTGTTGCCACGGCGGCCATTAGTCGATCGTTAGTCACTCAAGAGCTTGCTGGTTGAGGTAGGCGAGGCGTATCTGGGCACCCGTGAGCCAGCGCGGGACTCCCGAGGCCCTACCTGTGGGCGGGTTGCGCCCGACACTGGGCCGTATCTTGAGATGTGTCCCTGCAAAATTCGGTTAGATGCCGGTACTCTACGTCCTCGGTTCCCGGCCCTCGAGCTTGTCTCAGCCGTCGCTGGTATGCCAGGTCACGATGCCATGGACAAGGCCAGAGGGTGAGGGCTGGAGAGCCAGTAAGAGCCCTGAGTCGCGATGCTCAGGCACCCCCCCTTTAACGTGCAAGTGACCGACATGGGAAGAGAAGATGCCGCGGACGGGCACCATGCAGCTAAGCGTGATAGGCAATGCATAGTTGGAAACAAACGCTAGGGGGATACACGCTGCTGGGTCTGGCCCGAACGGCTTGGGGATGATGCAGCCCGAGGGGCGCCCCCAACAAGGCAAACTAACGACGGAAAGGTAAATGCAGATACATGCCGCGGGGACGGACCCACGTGGCCTGGGAGTGATGCAACCCTGGGAGGGTGCTCCCAGCTGAGAACGGAACTTGAAAGATGTCACCTGAGGATGTCATCGGCGAGGTGGTGTTGGTGCAGCAGGCTTGGCAAGCTGCGGAAGCCGATCCTCACGAGCCCCCAGGCCCCGGGGCCTCGGGAGGCTCCGGAGGCACTGCTGACTCCTCGCGAGCTGTCTCCATTTCCGCCAAGGCCGCGGAACGCCTGTCTTCCTGAGCCTCCATGATGCCCCTCATGAGGCGCTGGCACGCCGCAGCCATGCTCGGCAGGCCGTAAGGCATGCGAACACGGCTGTGGGGTGGACCTCCGCAGCGCCCCACTCGCGAGGGCCAGAGGCGCTCTGTTGTGGCGATCTGATTGAGCCCTGGTACGTCGACGCAGACGCGCAGCGCACCATCCTCGCCTGGATGTGGGGCCACGGCAGGCAAGCGGCGGCAACCTCTCATGATCCTTGTCTCCTGTAGCTCTTGAATGGCCTCGTCAACGAACTCTTGCTGGTCTGATCTTCCTCGCCTGGCTCCCTCCAGAGGGAAACGTGCCCAAGCGCCTCCCTCGTGACCCTAGCTAGGTCGGTGGCCCTCCAGGTGAGAGCCCCCGAGCCCTGCCTGAGGAGGGCGCCGGGCGCACTTTCCTATGCGATGGATGGAGGGCCCTCCTGAGGGGGCACGGGCCCTGAGGGACCTGCCTCCTGAGGGGTTGAGCCTGACGACGTCTTCTTCTTCTTGGGGGTGGTCTCAGGAAGCCTCCTGCTTCCGCGATCTGGGTCTTCTAGCGACGCGGCCTGAAAAGCTCGCTCCAGGGAACACACTGCATCTCTCTCTCTTCATAGGGCACCGTGATGACGCCGCCACTTCCTGGCATCTTGAGGACGTTGTAGCCGTGGTGGGTCACGGCCATGAACTTGGCTAGCGCTGGGTACCCGAGGATGGCGTTGTACGGCAGGAGGATGTGAGCGACGTTGAAGTCGATGAGCTCGGTGCGGTAGTTGCTGCGGGCCCCGAAGGTGACAGGGAGGCGGACCTGCCCGATCGGGACTGTGGAACCGTCGGTGATCCCGGAGAAAGGCCTGGTTGGCTGAAGCTGGTCGTAGGGCACTTGGGAGTTGTTGAATGTTTCCACGGACAGGACGTTGAGCCCTGCCCCGCCATCAATGAGGATCTTGGTGACCAGCACGTTGCTGATGACCGGGGAGCAGAGCATCGGGAGGACTCATGCAGTGGCCGCACACTTTTGCTGGTCTGCCGAGCTGAACGTGATGGGGCACGCCGACCACCTGAGGGGGCGCGTTGCTTCGAGCTTGGGGAGGGCTGCATTCACCTCGCGGGCAAACTGCTTGAAGATGCGTTGGGAGGCTGGGGCTTGAGCTCCGCCCAGGATGCAGGCGATCGCGCGCGGCTCCTGGAAGCCCCCAGCCCCCTCGTCTTGATGGCGGTCTTCGTTCCTTCTTTGTGGAGGCGGCAGCGGAGGTAGGCCGGCGTTGCCATGAGGGCGGTCCTCACGAGGTTGGTCTCTCCAGTCCCCCTCACGAGGCAGGTCCCGCCAGCGGTCCCCGCGAGGCTGGTCGCGCCACCCCTGGCGCGGGCCGCGGTCTTCCCAGTGCCCTGGGTTTCTTCCTCCTCCTCGGCCATAGCCCCGGTCAGCACGGTCAGGGCGACGGCCGATCCTTCCTTCTCATACGGCGCGGAGCTCTTGACATTCGTTGGTGTTGTGGGTGTGGAGGTCATGGTACACACAGTACCGGCTACCTCTGGAGGGTTCGGGCAGATCCTTGCCCCGCTTGGTGTCTGGTTCGGCTGCGAGCATGGCAGCCCCCTTGCGCTTCTCGTCCTTGGCCTTGGGCTTCTTCTCTTCTGGGTCCGCGGCAGGCAGCTCAAGGAGGGAGAGACGTCGCTCCTCAGCCCTGGCGCACTTGTTCGCCAAGTTGAACAGCTCCAGGGAGGTGCAGAGGTCTTCGTGCATCGCCAGCTCCTCCTTCATCTTGACGTCACGCATGCCGTCAGAGAAGGCGGAGATGATGGCCTCCTCTAACACCCTGGGGATCTTGAGGCGCGCGCTGTTGAAGCATTGGATGTACTTTTGCAGGATCTCTCCGGGTTGTTGCTTGATGCGGCGCATGTCGCTCACGGGGGGCGGCCGGTCGCGAGTACCTTGGAAGTTGGTGATGAAGCGGGCGCGCATCTGGTCCCAGGAGGAGATCGTGCCTGGAGCCAGATTCAGGAGCCAGGTTTGCGCCCCTTCCTTCAGCGCCATAGGGAACCAGTTAGCCATGACCTTCTCATCCCCGCCGGCAGCCTCGATGCCCAGCTCATAGAGCTGGAGGAACTCTGCGGGATCGGTTGTGCCGTCGTAGCGAGGAGGCAGGTCGGGTTTGAACTTGCCGGGCCACGCGACGCTGCGCAGCTCAGTGGTGTAGGCGTGGCAGCCCGCGGTGGCCACAAAAGGCCT
This sequence comes from Triticum monococcum, assembly GCA_034509565.1. NCBI lineage: Eukaryota > Viridiplantae > Streptophyta > Magnoliopsida > Poales > Poaceae > Triticum > Triticum monococcum. The sequence continues at coordinate 359,606,466 of CM067841.1, forward strand.
CGGTTGGTGGAGAGCTTGGTCTTGAGGGTCCCCACGCGCTGCAGCTAGGAGCAGGGCGGGGTCTTGGCCTGCCGGAGCTGGAGCGGGGTCGCGGCGTGCCGGAGCAGGGAGCGCCCTGGCAGCCCCTTGCGGGTGAGGAACTTCTTGGCAGCTTCGCTCTTGCTGCGCTGGCGCCTGACGGAGCGGGTTCCGCCCAAGGACCAAGCGCCTTGGAGCCATGGCATCTTCTTGGAGGGGAGGCGGCTGGTGCGCCTCTGGAGCTTCATTGCCCGCGCGGGGCGGAGTGTGGCGCAGAGGGACGGACGGCGCGGAAGAGCCCCCTGCGGCGCGGACAAGCTCGGCGATGCGGTTGAGCCATTCTTCGTAGACGTCATCGACGGGACGGTAGCGCAGGAGCTCGTTTGCCGCGAGGAGCGCAGCTCGAGCCTCCAAGGGTGTGCGCAGTGCGCGGGACGAAGAGCCAGCTGGTGCGAGTGACGGAGTGGCGGTGCGGCCGTCTTGCCGCACGGACGGGTGCTGAGACGATGCCTGCTGCTCGCCCCCCGCCGGGCCGGTGGCGGTGTTGACGGCGGGCGACGGGGAACGACGAGGACGCCCACCGACGGGGGCCGTCTGGGCGTTGCGGGAAGCGATGGCGGCCCGGCGCTCGGCGCGGGCCTGACGAGCGTCAGACATGGATGCGACGGTCGGAGGAGAGCGGAGCGGTGGAAGACGAATTCCGGCGCACCCCTACCTGGCGCGCCAAATGTCGGATTTCGGGTTCTGGCAGACCCTTAAGGTTCAAACACTGGGGTGCGCGCGGAAATCTCGCCTTCAACCTCTCCGTCTCGATGGGATCTAAACTACTAAAAGAGCTGCATGAAAGACACAAGGTTTATACTGGTTCGGGCCACCGATGTGGTGTAATACCCTACTCCAGTGTGTGGTGGATGGATTGCCTCCTGGGGCTGGTGTGGATGAACAATACAAGGAAGAATAGCCTCGCGAGGGTCTGTTCTTGGCTGTGGTGATGAACTGCTATGAAGAGTTCAGTCACCCTCTCTTTCTCTCTCTCTCTCTACTTGCGAACCGAACGAACCAACCCCCCGAACCGACCCCTTGGTATGTGGGTGGCTAGTCCTATTTATAGAGGCCCTGGTCCTCTCCCCAAATATAGCGGGAAGGGATCCAACAATGGCGGGCTAATTTGAAGGGGGACAGCGAGTACATCTATCCTAACAACAGCAGTCTTTGCCTGCCAAAGGCTCTGGTGATCACGCCGTGCTGGGCTCCATGGTGACCTCCGTCTCGTAGTCCTCCTGGTCTTGGTCTCGTTGCACCGAAGTGGCAACCTTTGCCTGATGCCTCGGTACTCTACGGATATGATTGCCCCCTTTGCACCAAAGAGGAAAGAGGGACGCTGCGCGCGCTGGCACCCGCCTGGTGCCCCGTGTCGTCACGGCTTGCGTCATGGGCACATCGCGAGGTACCCCGCCTTGAACTCTCCGCCTCCTCGCGAGCCAGCCTGACGAGGCTGTGCCTAAGGATGTGCCGTGTCATCCGCCTCGCGAGGCTTGGCCCCTCGCGAGGTTCTTGAGCCTCGTGTTGATGAATATGGGCCGCACTGGGCCCCCACTTGAGCCACGCCGCAGGCCGCAGGCAGGCAAGTCTGGGGACCCCCGTTCCCAGAATGCCGACACCCACTAGTATATGAAAGTGACAACATAGGAGACTCTCTATCATGAAGATCATGGTCCTACTTTGAAGCACAAGTGTGGTTAAAGGATAGTGGCATTGCCCCTTCTCTCTTTTTCTCTCATTTTTTTTTCTTTTTTGGGCCTTTTTTATGGCCTCCCTTTTTTCTTTCTTTATTTTTCGTCCAGGGTCTCATCCCGACTTGCGGGGGAATCATAGTCTCCATCATCCTTTCCTCACTGGGACAATGCTCTAATAAAGATGATCATCACACTTTTATTTACTTACAACTCAAGAATTACAACTCGATACTTAGAACAAAATATGACTCTATGTGAATGCCTCCGGCGTTGTACCGGGATGTGCAATAACTCATGAGTGACATGTATGAAAGAATTATGAATGGTGGCTTTGCCACAAATACGATGTCAACTACATGATCATGCAAAGCAATATGACAATGATGAAGCGTGTCATAATAAACGGAATGGTGGAAGTTGCATGGCAATATATCTCGGAATGGCTATGGAAATGCCATAACAGGTAGGTATGGTGGCTGTTTTGAGGAAGGTAAATGGTGGCTTTATGATACTGGCGAAAGTTGCGCGGTACTAGAGAGGCTAGCAATGGTGGAAGGGTGAGAGTGCGTATAATCCATGGACTCAGCATTATCCATAAAGAACTCATATACTTATTGCAAAAATCTATTAGTTATCGAAACAAAGTACTATGTGCATGCTCCTAGGGGGATAGATTGGTAGGAAAAGACCATCGCTTGTCCCCGACCGCCACTCATAAGGAAGACAATCAAAAAATAAATCATGCTCCGACTTCATCACATAATGGTTCACCATACGTGCATGCTACGAGAATCAGAAACTTTAACACAAGTATCTCTCAAATTCACAACTACTCAACTAGCATGATTCTAATATCACCATCCTCATGTCTCAAAACAATCATCAACTATCAAACTTCTCATAGTATTCAATGCACTTTATATTAAAGTTTTTATTATACCCATCTTGGATGCCCATCATATTAGGACTAAATTCATAACCATAGCAAATTACCATGTTGTTTAGGACTCTCAAAATAATATAAGTGAAGCATGAGAGTTCATCTATTTCTTCAAAATAAAACCACCGACGTGCTCTAAAAAGATATAAGTGAAGCACTAGAGCAAAAATTATGTAGCTCAAAAGATATAAGTGAAGCACATAGAGTATTCTAATAAATTCTGATTCATGTGTGTCTCTCCCAAAAGGTGTGTACAGCAAGGATGATTACGGTAAAGTAAAAAAGCAAAGACTCAAATCATACAAGACGCTCCAAGCAAAACACATATCATGTGGTGAATAAAAATATAGCCTCAAGTAAAGTTACCGATAGACGAAGACGAAAGAGGGGATGCCATCCGGGGCATCCCCAAGCTTAGGCTCTTGGTTGTCCTTGAATATTACCTTGGGGTACCTTGGACATCCCCAAGCTTAGGCTCTTTCCACTCCTTATTCCATAGTCCATCGAATCTTTACCCAAAACTTGAAAACTTCACAACGCAAAACTTAACAGAAAACTCGTAAGCTCCGTTAGTATAAGAAAATAAATCACCACTTAGGTACTGTTGTGAACTCATTCTTTATTTATATTGGTGTAATATCTACTGTATTCGAACTTCTCTATGGTTCATACCCTCCGATACTACTCATGGATTCATCAAAATAAGCAAACAACACATAGAAAACATAATCTGTCAAAACAGAATAGTCTGTAGTAATCTGTAACTCTCGAATACTTCTGTAACTCCAAAAAATCTGAAAAATTAGGAAGACCTGAGAAATTTGTATATTGATCTACTGCAAGTGGAACGGTTATTTTATCGCAAGAAATGAAAATTAATTTCGTGGGTGCAAATTTTCTGTTTTTACAGCAAGATCACATTAACAATCACCCAAAAAGATCCTAAAGGCTTTACTTGGCACAAACACTAATTAAAACATAAAAAACACAATCATAACATAAGCGATGAATTATTTATTACCAAACAGGAACAAAAAGCAAAGAACAAAAATAAAATCGGGTTGTGTTGGGGATATGTCTACCAGGTATGACCCGCCCAGGAGGGGCCGGGTCAATCACAATGGCGGGTTGCTTAAAATGAAGCCCGAAGAGTATACAAGGTGACGGTTTATGATAAGGCTTGTAGTAGGCCCAAGCCCGGAGCCGGCTTAAGGCCCGTAAGTATAAACTGCCATTTCTGAATATGACTTGTAAAGTAAGGCATGTACGAGTTGTCACTGAGCCGGACATGTTGTATGAGCCGGCCGGGACTCTAGGCCGTAGGGCGTCAACCCGTGTATATAAGGGGACGACCCGGCGGTGGCTCGGGGCAAGAAACAACAGATCGAGAGCCAAGCTAGCATATTTTGCTCCTTGGTCATCAAAACCTAGCAATACAACATCAATTGGACTAGGCTTTACCTTCACCACAAGGGGCCGAACCAGTATAAAACCTATCGTGTCCTTTGTCCTGATTAACCCCTGTAAGCTTCCTAGTTGCGATGGCTCCATGACTAAGTCCTTTCACTAGGACATCTGTTGTGACAATTCCACGACAGTTGGCGCCCACCGTGGGGCCAGCGCACAGTGGATTTGAGTTCTTGAAGGGCAGCTTCAAAGGGCTCAAGGGATACGTTGTGGGCCGGATGACAAAGAGTCGTCGCGGCAAGCTCTACATCGACGATGCAGGCTGGGGACCCGGCGCCGGCTTAATTGAGTACGGGTACTGGGTCCCCTTCGGCGGAATCCACGTCTTCATCGGCCAGATCGGCGAGCCGGGCCCTGAGCCGGACATCTGTACCGACCTCATCGAGACGGCTCAGCGTGCGAGACCCGCCCGGACTCAGCCCACCGTGAGGCATGCCTTCGTGGGTTGCATCCATGGAGGGGAGCATTCTGAAGGATCTGTGGATGGCGGTGAGACGACCGTCTACTCTGACGGTGAGTTGTCCACAGGTGAGACGGATTCGTTGTATCAACTAGAAGATGGTGGGCTTGGGGGATGTTCCGATGGCAGCAGTATTCCGGACCCCTTTGAGCCGCCGAACAGAGCGGGGATCTTCATGACTAGTACGCAGCCCACTCAAAACTCTATGGCTGTGGCAGCAATAACCACCGGGTCGGCAGCGGCCTAGTCAGGAGACCCCGCGCGCCCGCCGGCTCAGGTGCTGATGGATCTCATGGATAGGATGACAACCCTATTGACCGCCATGGTCGAACCGGCGGATAAGGCTCAGCATGATGCGGAGGTGGCACGATTATGCGGGGAATTAGCACAAGCCAAGGAAAATTTGGCAGCGGAGGACGTCAGGATGGCTGTAGAGCGGGCGATTTTGGATGCTCGGGCTGAGCAACTTCAAACAGAGACCTTTCGGCTCACGATGGACCTAAACGCATCAAATGAGGTCATGAGGAGAAGGCACCAGAAGACTAAATCATGCCTGCCTCTGACTTACGATCCTAGGAACCTCTTCCACACACCCGGGGCCGGTCCCAGTAACCTGCCGAAGGCAAACCGGATTACAACACCCGGGGCTGGGGCGCCGGTTCAACCGCGGGCTATGGAACCCCCTCATGTGAGTACTGCTCCGCCTCATTATGCACCAACACCATCGGGTCATTTTTCTAACTGTTTGGAGAATCTGATCGCTGCATCAGCACGTTTGGCGGCTCTCCCAATGGAAGGCGACTCTCCGACAGCGATCGAAACGCGAAGGGTTAGAGAACTTCTTCAGACGGCTCTGGCACAGCAAGAGGCATACTCTTATAGCCGAGACATGATCCATTCGACCCCTCACCCAAGCCGGAGCCCGAGCTATAGCTGGCATATGGATTCAGCAGCCGTGTCAAGCAACGCCCAGCGCCGTAACCAGCCACGCAGGCATGACCCGGCGCACGATGGAGCTCTTAACTTGGTTGACCAGGATAGGATCCGCCAAGAGGCTGAGCGGGCGGTTCAGCAGGCAGCTGAGTAGGTGGCTCACCAGGCTTTTCCGGTTTATCCAACGACCTCTATTGAAGCAGGCGTAGCCACGAGGACTAGAGGTGTCCCTTGCTTGGTGTCGGCTCTGCGTAATGAGCGCTTGCCAATGGATTTTAAGGGGCCTCCTAAGGTGCCTAATTACACAGCCGACTTACAGCCCGGGGCATGGATTGAAAGTTACGAGATGGCCATGGAATTATTGGAGGTCAGTGACACAACAATGGCCAAGTACTTCACTATGATGTTAGATGGAACAACTCGCACTTGGTTGAAGGGGTTGCCACCCAATTCCATCGGTTCATGGGCAGAGTTAAAAGCCCGATTTATTCAGAACTTCAAAGATACATGCAAGCAACCCATGTCGATTGTGGACTTGACTAATTGCAAGCAAGAGGAAGGCGAATCCATGACCCATTGGGTGCGCCGGGTGAAGGAAATAATACATTCATCTGATAAGATGGATGCCGGCTCCACGGTCTTAATGTTGGAGAAAAAAAATGCCGTTTTGAACCTCTGAAACAGAAGCTGGGGTGGCTCAAGCGTGATTGCAATGACATGGGCCAGCTGATGGCGGCTCTGGCCAAATACGCCGACACCGATAGTACCAAGGATTCCGCGTCTGACCAAGAGAAGTCAGGGAAGGGAAAGAAGAACGACAACGGCAAAGGTCACTAGCATCACCCGGCAAATCAAGGAGGTAATAATAAATGTAAGGCTGACGGTAGTATGGAGTTTGTGGCTAACACCAACACACAGGGCAACAATCAACGGCGTATGGGGAGGCTACCTCCTCGGTCAGGCGGGTCAGGTCCCACCCTCGAGCAGTTGCTAAATGAACCCTGTCCAAGACACGGCACCTGGGAGAAGTCGGCCACCCATCTATGGAAACACTGTACGACCATGAAGGCTTTCAAGAATTCTAACATGTTCGACGATAATCATGGACCTGGTAGCGGCTCAGGTGGCGGCGGCTTTCATGGCCCGGGCGGCAATTCAGGCGGTGGAGGTTTTCATGGCTAGGGCCCTCAAGGTAACCAAGGTGGTTATAATCAGCAATCTGGCCAAGGAGGTGAGCAGCAGTAGCAATCCGGGTTTCAGAGTAACCCAAAGTAGCTAAGTAGTGGGTAGTATCATGTGTTCACCACCAGCTTATGCAAAAGGGACCAGAAACTTCATAAGAGAGCGGTCAACGCTGTTGAGCTGGCGGTTCCTCGTTATTTGAGATGGTTTGAGCAACCTACTCTATGGAGTAGGGAGGATCACCCGCCCCGGGTTGACAATCCGGGTCATCTGGCTTTGGCGGTGGTGCCTCAGGTTGGTGGATATTAATTCACTAAAGTGCTCATGGACGAAGGCAGTAGCATCAACATCCTCTATTATGAGACATTCCGTCGCATGGGGTTGACTGACAAAAGTCTTAAGACGTCCAACAATGTTTTTCATGGAGTGGTGCCTGCTACCTCTTGAGCACTGCGTTGGTTTTCCCCAAAGAGGAAGGGATGATGCAGTAAAGTAGCGTAAGTATTTCCCTCAGTTTTTGAGAACCAAGGTATCAATCCAGTAGGAGGCTACGCGCGAGTCCCTCGTACCTGCACAAAACAAATCCTGAACGGGCCAATCAGGAAATCCGGAAAGGTCTAAAACCCCGGCTTATGGTACCCGGATTTATTTGTTTTGTGCAGGTACGAGGGACTCGCGCGTAGCCTCCTACTGGATTGATACCTTGGTTCTCAAAAACCAAGGGAAATACTTACGCTACTTTACTGCATCATCCCTTCCTCTTCGGGGAAAACCAACGCAGTGCTCAAGAGTAGCAAGAAGGATTTCTGGCGCCATTGCCGGGGAGTCTACACAAAAGTCAATATACCAAGTACCCATCACATACCCTTATCTCCCGCATTACATTATTTGCCATTTGCCTCTCGTTTTCCTCTCCCCCACTTCACCCTTGCCGTTTTATTCGCTCTCTCTCTCTCTCTATCCTCCCTCCCTTTCTCGTTTGCCTCTTTTTGCCCGCTTGCTTTTTGATTCCTTGTGTGTTGGATTGCTTGCTTGTCACGATGGCTCAAGATAACACTAAATTGTGGGACTTTACCAATACCAACAACAATGATTTTATTAGCACTCCGATTGCTCCTATTAGCGATGCTGAATCTTGTGAAATTAATGATGCCTTGCTGAATCTTGTCATGAAAGATCCGTTTTTCGGCCTTCCTAGTGAAGATGCCGCTACCCATCTAAATAGCTTCATTGATTTGTCTGATATGCAAAAGAAGAAAGATGTGGATAAAAATATTGTTAAATTGAAGCTATTTCCTTTTTTGCTTAGAGATCGTGCTAAAGCATGGTTTTCGTCTTTGCCTAAAAACAATATTGATTCATGGAATAAGTGCAAAGATGCTTTTATCTCTAAGTATTTTCCTCCCACTAAGATCATCTCCCTTAGAAATGATATTATGAATTTTAAGCAACTTGATCGTGAACATGTTGCACAAGCTTGGGAGAGGATGAAATTAATGATACGTAATTGCCCTACTCATGGTTTGAATTTGTGGATGATTATAGAAAATTTTTATGCCAGATTGAATTTTGCTTCTAGAAATCTTTTAGATTCGGCCGCAGGAGGCACTTTTATGGAAATCACTTTAGGAGAAGCTACTAAACTCCTAGATAATATTATGGTTAATTATTCTCAATGGCATACTGAAAGATCTACTAATAAAAAGGTGCGTGTGATAGAAGAAATTAATGTTTTGAGTGGAAAGATGGATGAACTTATGAAATTATTTGCTAGTAAAAGTGTTTCTTTTGATCCTAATGATATGCCCTTGTCTACTTTGATTGAGAATAGTAATGAATCTATGGATGTGAATTTTGTTGGTAGGAACAATTTTGAAAACAACGCGTATAGAGGAAATTTTAATCCTAGGCCTTATCCTAGTAATCCCTCTAATAATTATGGTAATTCCTATAACAATTATTATGGAAATTATAATAAGATGCCCTCTGATTTTGAATCTAATATTAAAGAATTTATTACTTTGCAAAAGAATTTCAATGCTTTGATTGAAGAAAAATTGCTTAAGATTGATGAATTGGCTAGGAACGTTAATAGAATTTCTCTTGATGTTGATTCTTTGAAACTTAGATCTATTCCACCTAAGCATGATATCAATGAGTCTCTCAAAGCCATGAGAATTTCCATTGATGAGTGCAAAGAAAGAACCGCTAGGATGCGTGCTAAGAAAGATGCCTTTATAAGAGCGTGTTCTTCTAGTTCCTATGAAAATAAAGATGAAGATCTAAAAGTTATTGATGTGTCCCCTATTAAATCTTTGTTTTGAAATATGAATCATAATAATGATGGGACTGATTATGATCCACCTTTACCTAGAAGGCGTTCCAAGAATTCGGAGTTTTTAGATCTTGATGCTAAAATTGATGAAAGTGGGATCAAAGAAATGAAAACCCTAGATGTTGCTAAACCCACTATTTTGTATTTCAAGGAATTTAATTATGAAAATTGCTCTTTGATTGATTGTATTTCCTTGTTGCAATCTGTGCTAAATTCTCCTCACGCTTATAGTCAAAATAAAGCGTTCACTAAACATATCATTGATGCCTTGATGCAATATTATGAAGAAAAACTTGAATTGGAAGTTTCTATCCCTAGAAAACTTTATGATGAGTGGGAACCAACTATTAAAATTAATATTAAAGATCATGAGTTCTATGCTTTATGTGATTTGGGTGCTAGTGTTTCCATGATTCCAAAGACTTTGTGCGATTTGTTAGGTTTATGTGATTTTGATGATTGCTCTCTAAACTTGCATCTTGCAGATTCCACCATTAAGAAACCTATGGGAAGAATTAATGATGTTCTTGTTGTTGCAAATAGGAATTATGTGCCCGTAGATTTTATTGTTCTTGATATAGATTGCAATCCTTCATGTCCTATTATTCTTGGTAGACCTTTCCTTAGAACGATTGGTGCAATTATTGATATGAAGGAAGGAAATATTAGATTCCAATTTCCATTAAGGAAAGGCATGGAACACTTTCCTAGAAAGAAAATTAAATTACCTTATGAATCTATTATGAGAGCCAGTTATGGATTGCCTATCAAAGATGGGAATATCTAGATCTATCCTTGCTTTTTATACCTAGCTAGGGGCGTTAAACGATAGCGCTTGTTGGGAGGCAAGCCAATTTTATTTTTATTCCTTGCTTTTTGCTCCTGTTTAGTAATAAATAATTTATCTATCCTCTGTTTAGGTTGTGTATTTTGTGTTTAATTAGTGTTTGTGCCAAGTAGAACCGTTGGGAAGACTTGGGGAAAGTCTTGATATCTTGCTGTAAAAAACAGAAACTTTAGCGCTCACGAGAACTGCTGCCATTTATATTTGGAAGGTGATATTTAGTTAATTCTTTTTGAAGATGATTAATAGATAAATTCCTCACGTCCATAAATTTATTTTAGAATTTTGGGGGTTCCAGATATTGCGCTAGCTACAGATTACTACAGACTGTTCTGTTTTTGACAGATTCTGTTTTTCGTGTGTTGTTTGCTTATTTTGATGAATCTATGACTAGTAAAATAGTTTATAAACCATAGAGAAGTTGTAATACAGTAGGTTTAACACCAATATAAATAAAGAATGAGTTCATTACAGTACATTGAAGTGGTCTTTTGTTTTCTTTCGCTAAGGGAGCTCACGAGATTTTCTACTTTAAGTTTTGTGTTGTGAAGTTTTTCAAGTTTTGGGTAAAGGTTTGATGGATTATGGAACATGGAGTGGCAAGAGCCTAAGATTGGGGATGCCCATGGCACACCAAAGATAATCTAAGGACACCTAAAATCCAAAGCTTGGGGATGCCCCAGAAGGCATCCCCTCTTTTCGTCTACTTCTATCGGTAACTTTACTTGGAGCTATATTTTTATTCACCACATGATATGTGTTTTGCTTGGAGTGTCTTGTATGATTTGAGTCTTTGCTTTTTAGTTTACCACAATCATCCTTGCTGTACACACCTTTTGAGAGAGCCATACATTATTTGTAATTTGTTAGAATACTCTATGTGCTTCAGTTATATCATTTGAGTTATATAGTTTTGCTCTAGTACTTCACTTATATATTTTAGAGCACGGTGGTGGATTTGTTTTATAGAAACTATTGATCTCTCATGCTTCACTTAGGTTATTTTTAGAGTCTTAAATAGCATGGTAATTTGCTTAAATAATCCTAATATGCTAGGTGTTCAAGAATAATAAAAAATTTCTTATGAGTGTTTTGAATACTAAGAGAAGTTTGATGCTTGATGATTGTTTTGAGATATGGAGGTAATAATATCAAAGTCGTGCTAGTTGAGTAGTTGTGAATTTGAGAAATCCTTGTGTTGAAGTTTGCAAGTCCCGTAGCATGCACGTATGGTAAATGTTATGTAACAAATTTGAAACAAGAGGTGTTATTTGATTGTGTTCCTTATGAGTGGCGGTCGGGGACGAGCGATGGTCTTTTCCTACCAATCTATCCCCCTAGGAGCATGCGTGTAGTGCTTGGTTTTCGATGACTTGTAGATTTTTGCACTAAGTATGTGAGTTCTTTATGACTAATGTTGATTCCATGGATTATACACACTCTCACCCTTCCATCATTGCTAGCCTCTTCGGTACCGTGCATTGCCCTTTCTCACATTGAGAGTTGGTGCAAACTTCGTCGGTGCATCCAAACCCCGTGATATGATACGCTCTTTCACACATAAACCTCCTTATATCTTCCTCAAAACAGTCACCATACCTACCTATTATGGCACTTCCATAGCCAGTCCAAGATATATTGCCATGCAACTTTCCACCATTTCGTTTATCATGACACATTCATCATTGTCATATTGCTTAGCATGATCATGTAGTTGACATAGTATTTGTGGCAAAGCCACCATTCATAATTCTTTTATACATGTCACTCTTGGCTCATTGCATATCCCAGTACACTGCCAGAGGCATTCATATAGAGTCATATCTTGTTCTAAGTACCGAGTTGTAATTCTTGAGTTGTAAGTAAATAGAAGTGTGATGACCATCATTCATAGATCATTGTCCTAAAAAAGGCCAAAAAAAGAAAGGCCAAATAAAAAAATAAAAATAAAAATGCGACAATGCTACTATCCTTTTTTCCACACTTGTGCTTCAAAGTAGCACCAAAATCTTCATGATAGAGAATCGTTTGTTTTGTCACTTTCATATACTAATGGGAATTTTTCATTATAGAATTTGGCTTGTATATTCCAACAATGGGCCTCCTCAAGTGCCCTAGGTCTTCGTGAGCAAGCAAGTTGGATGCACACCCACATAGTTTCTTTTGTTGAGCTTTCATACATTTATAGCTCTAATGCATCCGTTGGATAGCAATCCCTACTCCTTGAATTAACATCAATCGATGGGCATCTCCATAGCCCATTGATTAGCATCGTTGATGTGAGACTTTCTCCTTTTTTGTCTTCTCCACATAACCCCCATCATCATATTCTATTCCACCCATAGTGCTATATCCATGGCTCGTGCTCATATATTGCGTGAAAGTTTATAGGTTTGAGATTACTAAAGTATGAAACAATTGCTTGGCTTGTCATCGGGGTTGTGCGTGATGAGAGCATTCTTGTGTGACGAAAATGGAGCATGACTAAACTATATGATTTTGTAGGGATGAACTTTCTTTGGCCATGTTATTTTGAGAGGACATAATTGCTTAGTTAGTATGCTTGAAGTGTTATTATTTTTATGTCAATATGAACTTTTATCTTGAATCTTTTGGATCTGAATATTCATACCACAATTAAGAAGAATTACATTAAAATTATGCCAAGTAGCACTTCGCATCAAAAATTCTGTTTTTATCATTTACCTACTCGAGGACGAGTAGGAATTAAGCTTGGGGATGCTTGATACGTCTCCAACGTATCTATAATTTTTGATTGCTCCATGATATATTATCTACTGTTTTGGACATTATTGGGCTTTATTATCCACTTTTATATTATTTTTGGGACTAACCTATTAACCGGAGGCCCAGCCCAGAATTGCTGTTTTTTTGCCTATTTTAGGGTTTCGAAGAAAAAGAATATCAAACGGAGTCCAAACGGAATGAAACCTTTGGGAACGTGATTTTCTCGCTAAACATGATCCAGGAGACTTGGACCGTCAAGAAACAAAGGAGGAGGCCACGAGGTAGGGGGCGCGCCTACCCCCCCAAGCGCACCCTCCACCCTCGTGGGCCCCTTGTTGCTCCAACGACGCACTCCTTCCTCCTATATATACCTACATACCCCCAAACGATTAGATACGGAGCCGAAACCCTAATTCCACCACCGCAACTTTCTGTATCCACGAGATCCCATCTTGGGGCCTGTTCTGAAGCTCCGCCGGGGGGGGGGGGGGGGCGTATCCATCACGGAGGGCTTCAACATCATCACCATAGCACCTCCGATGAAGTGTGAGTAGTTCACCTCAGACCTACGGGTCCATATTTATTAGCTAGATGGCTTCTTCTCTCTTTTTGGATCTCAATACAATGTCCCCCCCTCTCTTGTGGAGAACTATTCGATGTAATCTTCTTTTTGCGGTGTGTTTGTTGAGACCGATGAATTGTGGGTTTATGATCAAGTCTATCTATGAACAATATTTGAATCTTCTCTGAATTCTTTAATGTATGATTGGTTATCTTTGCAAGTCCCTTCGAATTATCAGTTTGGTTTGGCCTATTAGATTGATCTTCCTTGCAATGGGGGAAGTGCTTAGCTTTGGGTTCAATCTTGCGATGTCCTTTCCAAGTGACAGTAGGAGCAGCAAGGCCCGTATTGTATTGTTGCCATCGAGGATAACAAGATGGGGTTTTCATCATATTGCATGAGTTTATCCCTCTACACCATGTCATCTTGCTTAAGGCGTTACTCCGTTTTCATGAACTTAATACTCTAGATGCATGCTGGATAGCGGTCGATGAGTGGAGTAATAGTAGTAGATGCAGGCAGGAGTCGGTCTACTTGTCTCGGACGCGATGCCTATATACATGATCATACCTAGATATTCTCATAACTATGCTCAATTCTGTCAATTTCTCAACAATAATTCGTTCACCCACCGTAAAATACTTATGCTCTTGAGAGAAGCCACTAGTGAAACCTATGGCCCCCGGGTCTATCTTCATCATATTAATCTACCAATACTTAATTATTTCCTTTGCTTTTTTACTTTGCTTTTATTTTACTTTGCATCTTTATCACAAAAATACCAAAAATATTATCTTATCATATCTATCAGATCTCACTCTCGCAAGTGGCCGTGTAGGGATTGACAACCCCTTATCACGTTGGTTGCGAGGATTTATTTATTTTGTGCAGGTACGAGGGACTCGCGCTTAGCCTCCTACTGGATTGATACCTTGGTTATCAAAAACTGAGGGAAATACTTACGCTACTTTACTGCATCATCCCTTCCTCTTCGAGGAAAACCAACGCAGTGCTCAAGAGGTAGCAGCCTACAGAAGAAGACTTGGCTGTTCTAGACCCGGAAGCACAATTGGTGGCGGCTCTTCATGTCATTCCAGATTGGACAGTGCCATATTTGGCTTATATGACCCGGGGCGAGTTGCCGGAGGATGAGACCTTGGCTAGACAGTTAACCCGATGATAACCCACAAGTATAGGGGATCGCAACAGCTTTCAAGGGTAGAGTATTCAACCCAAATTTATTGATTCAACACAAGGGGAGCCAAAGAATATTCTCAAGTATTAGCAGCTGAGTTGTCAATTCAACCACACCTGGAAACTTAGTATCTGCAGCAAAGTGTTTAGTAGCAAAGTAATATGATAGTGGTGGTAGCGGCAACAAAAGTAAAGACGGCGAAATTAATGTTTTTGGTATTTTGTAGTGATTGTAACAGTAGCAGCGGGAAAGTAAATAAGTGAAAACCAGTATATGGAAAACTCATAGGCACTGGATTAGTGATGGATAATTATGTCGGATGCGGTTCATCATGTAACAGTCATAACATAGGGTGACACAGAACTAGCTCCAATTCATCAATGTAATGTAGGCATGTATTTCGTATATAGTCATACGTGCTTATGGAAAAGAACTTGCATGACATCTTTTGTCCTACCCTCCCGTGGCAGCGGGGTCCTATTGGAAACTAAGGGATATTAAGGCCTCCTTTTAATAGAGAACCGGAACAAAGCATTAGCACATAGTGAATACATGAACTCGTCAAACTATGGTCATCACCAGGAGTGGTCCCGATTATTGTCACTTCGGGGTTGCCGGATCATAACACATAGTAGGTGACTATAGACTTGCAAGATAGGATCAAGAACTCACATATATTCATGAAAACATAATAGGTTCAGATCTGAAATCATGGCACTCGGGCCCTACTGAAAAGCATTAAGCATAGCAAAGTCATAGCAACATCAATCTCAGAACATAATGGATACTAGGGATCAAACCCTAACAAAACTAACTCGATTACATGATAAATCTCATCCAACCCATCACCGTCCAGCAAGCCTACGATGCAATTACTCGCATGGCGGTGAGCATCATGAAATTGGTGATGGAGGATGGTTGATGATGACGACGGCGACGAATCCCCCTCTTCAGAGCCCCGAACGGACTCCAGATCAGCCCTCCCGAGAGGTTTTAGGGCTTGGCGGTGGCTCCATATCGTAAAACGCGATGATTTCTTCTCTCTGATTTTTTTCTCATCGAAACTCAATATATGGAGGTGGAGTTGGAGTCGGAGATGCAACAGGGGGCCCACGAGGTAGGGGGGCGCGCCCTATGGGGCGGGGGGGCGCCCCCACCCTCATGAGAAAGGGTGTGGACCCCCTGGTCTTCATCTTTGGCGAGGATTTTTTGTTATTTTTTCTAAGATGTTCCGTGGAGTTTCAGGTCATTCAGAGAATTTTTTTTTCTGCACATAAAACAACACCATGGCAATTCTGCTGAAAACAACGTCAGTCCGGGTTAGTTCCATTCAAATCATACAAGTCAGAGTCCAAAACAAGGGCAAAAGTGTTTGGGAAAGTAGATACGACGGAGACGTATCAACTCCCCAAGCTTAAACCCTAGCTTGTCCTCAAGCAATTTAGTTGACAAACTGAAAGAAAGAAAGAAAAACTTTTACAAACTCTGCTTGCTCTTGTTGTTGTAACTTTGTCAAGCCAGCATTCAAGTTTTTAGCATAGATCATAATTAACCACGTTTGCAATAATTCTCAGGTCTCATGATTACTCATATCAATAGCATAATCAACTAGCTAGTCATAATAATAAATCTCGGATGACAACACTTTCTCAAAACAATCATAATATGATATAACAAGATGGTATCTCGCTAGCCCTTTTGGAGACCGCAAAACATAAATGCAGAGCACCTTTAAAGATCAAGGACTGACTAGACATTGTAATTCATGGTAAAAGAGATCCAATCGTAGTCATACCCAATATAAATTAACAGTGATGAATGCAAATGACGGCTGCGCTCTCCAGCTAGTGCTTTTTAATAAGAGGGTGATGACTCAACATAAAACTAAATGGATAGGCCCTTCGCAGAGGGAAGTAGGGATTTGTAGAGGTGCCAGAGCTCGGTTTTGAAATAGAGATAAATTGTATTTTGAGTGGTATACTTTCATTGTCAACTTAACAACTAAGAGATGGCGATATCTTCCATGCTAAACACATTATAGGCGGTTCCCAAACAGAATGGTAAAGTTTATACTCCCCCTCCACTAACAAGCATCAATCCATGGCTTGCTCGAAACAACGAGTGCCTCCAACATACATCAGGTGCCAGGGGGAGTTTTGTTTGCAATTAATTTTGATTTAGTTTGCATAAAGCATGGGACTGGGCATCCCGGTGACCAGCCATTTTCTCGTGAGTGAGGGGCGGAGTCCACTCCTCTTGAGAATAACCCCCCTAGCACAGAAGATAAGGACAACCTTTGTTGATACATGAGCTATTCGAGCATACAAGACAGAATGTTTATTTGAAGGTTTAGAGTTTGGCACATACAAATTTACTTGGAACGGTAGGTAGATACCGCATATAGGAAGGTATGGTGGACTCATCTGGAATAACTTTGGGGTTTAAGGTATTGGATGCACACGCAGTATTCCCGCTTAGTACAAGTGAAGGCTAGCAAAAGACTGGGAAGCAACCAACTAGAGAGCGACAACAACCATGTACATGCACTAAAATTAATAAACATTGGATGCAAGCATTAGTAGGATATAATCCACCATGAACATAAATATCGTGAAGGCTATGTTGATTTGTTTCAACTACATGCGTGAACATGTGCCAAGTCGAGTCACTTAAATCATTCAAAGGAGGATACCACCCCATCATACCACATCATAATCATTTCAATAGCATGTTGGCACACAGGGTAAATCATTATAGCTCATAGCTAATCAAGCATGGCACAAGCAACTCTGGTATCAAATTGTTATTGCAAACATGTTTATTCATAATAAGCTGAATCAAGAACGATGGACTCATCGTATTTACAAAACAAAAGAGGTTGAGTTCATACCAGCTTTTCTCATCTCAGTCAGTCCATCATATATCATCATAATTGCCTTTCACTTGCACGACCGAACGGTGTGAATAATAATAAGAGTGCACGTGCATTGGACTAAGCTAGAATCTGCGAGCATTCAATAAACATGAGAAGACAAGGCAATATGGGCTCTGGGTTAAATCAACAATAATGCATATAAGAGCCACTTCAACAATTTAATTATGGTCTTCTCCTACTGACCCCCAAAGAAAAGAAAAAAAACTATTTACACGGGAAAGCTCCCAACAAGCAAAAGAAGAACGGGAAATATTTTTGGGTTTTCTTTTTAATTATTACTACTACAACAGAAAAATAAACTACTACTAATTTTTTGGTTTTTCTTAAGGTTTAACAAACACACAAGAAGAAAGCAGGAAAAGGAAAATAAACTAGCATGGATATTACAGTGAAAAAGTATGAGCACCGACATCTAGCATTGAGTGTGTGTGAGCATAAATGTAATGTCGGTGAGAAATACGTACTCCCCCAAGCTTAGGCTTTTGGCCTAAGTTGGTCTATGGCCACAGCTGGCCTGGCGGATATCCATAATAATAGTTGTTGGGGTCGTACTATGATGAAGAAGAAGACTCTGACTGCCACTCGCTGACAGTCATCTCTGGATCCCAAGAATAAACAGATTGTCATGGAGGCTCATCTTGTGGTTCCTGTTCTGGCTCCTCGACTGGTGCAGGGTTCCGGTAGGCGTGAATAGCCGTCAACGGAACAAGGTACGTGCCTGCAGTCAAATCAAACAAAGAAGGAGCAGGCAAGGTAATAGTCTCAAGATGATGTTTATTAAAGAACAATTGATATTTAAGCTCCCCTGCCCTATTTTTAACACTAAAATCATGTGCCACCATACTTTTATGATCTAGATAAACACGGGGCAGCACCTTTTCTTCCTTCTCAGCATGCCTAATAGGCATGTTAAAATGTGCGGCTAGGCGTGTGGCATAGATGCCTCCAAAGATGGGGCCCTTAGTACGGTTCATATTTAACCGTCTAGCAATAATACCACCCAAACTAAAAGTGTTATCACTGTATAAACCTTAGAGCAGAATAATTAAATTAGGGATACTCAGGTTTCCAGAATTTCCGCGTCCAATTAAACAACGACTAGCAAATAATGCAAAGTAACACAAAACAGGAAAATGTATGCTAGTGATTCGTGCATCGGAAACCTTCCCGGTTTCTCCTACAGTGATATTATCAATAAACCCAGCCACATCATCATGATGTGGTTCTTCTTTCTTTCCCTAAAAAGGGACTAAACAAATCCGACAGAAATCATAAAGTGACATCTCCTTATGCTCATCATATAAATGAAACTCCAGCATAGGTGGTGAGTTCCTAGAATGAAAATGAAAGTTTTGCACAAAGGTATTTGTGAGTAAGAGATACTGATTGCATTGGTCGTGGAGGGAAGTGGTGAGGCCTGCATTGTGAGCCAATTCATGAAAATCTTCATAGATACCGGCTGCTCTCAAGAAAATCTTCAGAAGGCCATTCACACGCCCGAATCTCCGCGATGCGCGGCAAATTATACTTAGGCTTCGGTGCCTTTTCCTTCGAGCTTTGGCTCGATGGGCCCCTCAATAATCTCCTCATCATTTTCTGAAAAATTCTGAAAATTTTAGTAACTTCAAAATAAAAGTGAACCAACTTCAATAAAACTGATAGCAACTACTCCTACAAGTACCTAGAGCCTATATCAAGCATTAGAACTACTTGGAACCATATAAATTTGACATGCAAGCTCAAGAACATGGTCACCTATGCAGCACAAATTTGCAAAGAATAAAGCACTAGAACAAAAACTAATTGGACCAATGGAGGAGTCACATACCAAGGAACAATCTCCCCAAGCAGTTTTGTGAGAGGTGCTTTGAGCAAGGAGATCAAAAATCGCAGCAAAAGTGGCTGGAACTCGTGCTTGAGTTGGTTTTTCGGGTTTGTGTGAGATAGAGGAAGAAGATGGGTGTTGGGATAAGTGGAGGAGGTCCACCGTGGGCCCACGAGGTAGGGGGCACGCCCTATAGGGGGGGCGTGCCCACCACCCTCGTGACCAGGTGGCAGCTCCTCCCTCGGTAATTTTTGCACAGTAAATCCTCAAATATTCCCGAAAAAATCATATTAAATTGGCATGTCATTCCGAGGACTTTTATTTTCGGGATATTTTTATATTGCATGGATAAATCAGGAAACAAACAGAAAATACTATTTTTACATTATTAAATATAAATAACAGAAAGTAAAAGTGGGGTACAGAAGTTTGTGCTTCTAGTTTCATTCATCTCATGCTCATCAAAAAGAATCCACTAACAAGGTTGATCAAGTCTTGTTAACAAACTCTTTCCGATAATCATGAAACTGGAGAAATTTCGAATAACACTAAGTTACCTCAACGGGGATATGCACATCCCCAATAATAAGAATATCATATTTCTTCTTGACACCAGGAACAGGAATTTCAAAACCTCCAAATATAATCGATGGAATTTTTCCAATAGAGTTGATACTATGAACTTGAGGTTGTTTCCTCGGAAAGTGTACCATATGCTCATTACCATTAACATGAAAAGTGATATTGCCTTTGTTGCAATCAATAACAGCCCCTGCAGTATTAAGAAAAGGTCTTCCAAGAATAATGGACATTCTATCATCCTCGGGAATATCAAGTATAACAAAGTCCGTTAAAATAGTAACGTTCGCAACCACAATAGGCACATCCTCACAAATACCGACAGGTATAGCAGTTGATTTATCAGCCATTTGCAAAGATATTTCAGTAGGTGTCAGCTTATTCAAGTCAAGTCTACGATATAAAGAGAGAGGCATAACACTAACACCGGCTCCAAGATCACATAAAGCAGTTTTAATATAATTTATTTTCATGGAGCAAGGTATAGTAGGTACTCCGGGGTCTCCAAGTTTCGTTGGTATTCCACCCTTGAAAGTATAATTAGTAAGCATGGTGGAAATCTCAGCTTCCGGTATCTTTCTTTTATTAGTAATGATATCCTTGATATATTTAGCATAAGGATTTGTTTTGAGCACATCAGTTAATCTCATACGCAAAAAGATAGGCCTAATCATTTTAGCAAAGCGCTCAAAATCCTCATCATCCTTTTTCTTGGATGGTTTCGGAGGAAAAGGCATGGGTTTCTGAACCCAAGGTTCCCTTTCTTTACCATGTTTCCTAGCAACAATGTCTCTTTTATCATAACGTTGATTCTTTGATTGTGGGTTATCAAGATCAACAACAGGTTCAATTTCTACATCATTATCATTACTAGGTTGAGCTTCATCATGAACATCATCATTAATATTTTTACTAGGTTCATGTTCATTACCAGATTGTGTTTCAGCATCAGACATAGAAATATCATTTGGATTATCAGGTGGTTCAGCAATAGGTTCACTAGAAGTTTGCACAGTTCTATCATTTTTCTTCTTCTTCTTTTTAGAAGAACTAGGAACATCAATATTATTTCTTTGAGAATCTTGCTCGATTCTCTTAGGGTGGCCTTCAGGATACAAAGGTTCCTGAGTCATTCTACCAGTTCTAGTAGCCACTTTAACAGCATAATCATTTTTCTTACTATTCATTTCATCAAGCACTTCTTTTTGAGCCTTAAGTACTTGTTCTACTTGAGTGGTAACCATATAAGCATGTTTGCTAACAAGTTTAAGTTCACCTTTAATATCAGTCATATAATCACCCAAGCGTCTAATCATATAAGCATTTTCTTTTAATTGTCTACCAAAATAAGCATTGAAGTCATCTTGCTTATACATAAAGTTATCAAACTCATCCAAGTATCGACTAGCAATTTTAGTAGGAGGGACTTCAGCTTTATCATATCTATAGAGAGAATTTACCTTTACTACCTGTGTCGGGATATCGGGATCAGGAGGTTCTTCAGTAAATAAATAATTAAGATCATATGTTTCTTCAACAGGCGGTGAATTAAGACCATGTATTTCTTCAATAGGAGGTAAATTCTTAACGTCTTCAGCTTTAATACCTTTTTCTTTCATAGATTTCTTTGCCTCTTGCATATCTTTGGGACTGAGAAATAGAACACCTCTCTTCTTCGGAGTTGGATTAGGAATAGGCTCAGTAATTGGAGCAGGAGTTGGCTCAGGGGCTGGCTCAGGAGGTGCCCAATTATTTTCATTTGTCAACATATTATTCAATAGAATTTCAGCTTCATCCGGTGTTCTTTCCTTGAAAAGAGAACCATCACAACTATCCAGGTAATCTCTGGAAGCTTCGGCTAGTCCATTATAAAAGATATTAAGTATTTCAGGTTTCTTAAGAGGATGATCAGGCAAAGCATTAAGTAACTTGAGAAGCCTCCCCCAAGCTTGTGGGAGACTCTCTTCTTTAATTTGCACGAAGTTGTATATTTCCCTCAAAGCAGCTTGTTTCTTATGAGCAGGGAAATATTTACCAGAGAAGTAATAAATCATATCCTGGAGACTACGCACACAACCAGGATCAAGAGAATTAAACCATATCTTAGCATCACCCTTTAATGAGAACGGAAATATTTTGAGTATATAAAGGTAACGCGATCTCTCATCATTAGTGAATAGGGAAGCTATATCATTTAATTTAGTAAGATGTGCCACAACAGTTTCAGATTCATAGCCATAAAACAGATCAGATTCAACCAAAGTAATTATATCAGGATCAACAGAGAATTCATAATCCTTATCGGGAACACATATAGGTGAAGTAGCAAAAGCAAGGTCAGGTCTCATTTTATCTCTAAGTGATTCTTTGTTCCATTTAATTAATAACCTCTTAAGCTCATATCTATCTTTGCAAGCAAAAATAGCGGCAAAAGATTCCATATCAAAAAGATAACCCTCAGGAATAACAGGCATATTTTCATCATCACTATCATCATCATATTCAGATTCAATAATTTCTTTTTCTCTAGCCCTAGCAATTTGTTCATCAAGAAATTCACTAAGGGGCATAGTAGTATCAGGCATAGCAGAAGTGGCATCAGGAATAACATGCGACATATCAGAACGAATAGTAGAAGCAGATGTAGGTGTCACAAACTTACTCATAACAGAAGGTGAATCAAGTGTAGAGCTAGATGGCAGTTCCTTACCTCCCCTCGTAGTTGAGGGATAGATCTTGGTTTTTGGATCTCTCAAGTTCTTCATAGTGTCCAGCAGATATAAATCCCAAGTGACTCAAAGAATAGAGCTATGCTCTCCGGCAACGGCGCCAGAAATTAGTCTTGATAACCCACAAGTATAGGGGATCGCAACAGCTTTCGAGGGTAGAGTATTCAACCCAAATTTATTGATTCGACACAAGGGGAGCCAAAGAATATTCTCAAGTATTAGCAGCTGAGTTGTCAATTCAACCACACGTGGAAACTTAGTATCTGCAACAAAGTGTTTAGTAGCAAAGTAATATGATAGTGGTGGTAGCGGCAGCAAAAGTAAAGACAGCGAAAGTAATGTTTTTGGTATTTTGTAGTGATTGTAACAGTAGCAGCGGGAAAGTAAATAAGAGAAAACCAGTATATGGAAAACTCGTAGGCACCGGATCAGTGATGGATAATTATGCCGGATGCGGTTCATCATGTAACAATCATAACATAGGGTGACACAGAACTAGCTCCAATTCATCAATGTAATGTAGGCATGTATTCCGTGTATAGTCATACGTGCTTATGGAAAAGAACTTGCATGACATCTTTTGTCCTACCCTCCCATGGCAGTGGGGTCCTATTGGAAACTAAGGGATATTAAGGCCTCCTTTTAATAGAGAACCAGAACAAAGCATTAGCACATAGTGAAGACATGAACTCCTCAAACTATGGTCATCACCGGGAGTGGTCCCGATTATTGTCACTTCGGGGTTGCTGGATCATAACACATAGTAGGTGACTATAGACTTGCAAGATAGGATCAAGAACTCACATATATTCATGAAAACATAATAGGTTCAGATCTGAAATCATGGCACTCGGGCCCTACTGACAAGCATTAAGCATAGCAAAGTCATAGCAACATCAATCTCAGAACATAATGGATACTAGGGATCAAACCCTAACAAACATCCAACCCATCACCGTCCAGCAAGCCTATGATGCAATTACTCACGCATGGCGGTGAGCATCATGAATTGGTGGTGGAGGATGGTTGATGATGACGACGACGAGGAATCCCCATCTTCGGAGCCCCGAACGGACTCCAGATCAGCCCTCCCGAGAGGTTTTAGGGCTTGGCGGTGGCTCCGTATCGTAAAACGTGATGATTTCTTCTCTCTGATTTTTTTCGAATCGAAACTCAATATATGGAGGTGGAGTTGGAGTCGGAGACGCAATAGGGGGCCCACGAGGTAGGGGGGCGCGCCCTAGGGGGCGCCCCCACCCTCGTGAGAAGGGTGTGGGCCCACTGGTCTTCATCTTTGGCGAGGATTTTTTATTTTTTTTTAAGATGTTCCATGGAGTTTCAGGTCATTTGGAGAATATTTGTTTTCTGCACATAAAACAACACCATGACAATTCTGCTGAAAATAGTGTCAGTCCGGGTTAGTTCCATTCAAATCATACAAGTTAGAGTCCAAAACAAGGGCAAAAGTGTTTGGAAAAGTAGATACGACGGAGATGTATCACCCGGTGGTCCAAGTCAATGACAATTTCCAATGGTGAGTTGTATCATCGCAGTGTCACCGGAGGGTTTCAACGTTGTGTCTCCCGTAAAGAAGTTCAAGAAATTCTTCATGGGATCCATGAAGGAGATTGTGGCCATCATGCTGGTTCAAAGTCTCTTGTGGCCAAAGCTTTCTGTCATGGTTTTTACTGGCTAATGGCTCACGCCAATGCGGAGGATTTGGTCAGTAGGTGCGATGTGTGTCAAAAATTCGCACGACGGGCGCACGTGCCAGCTCAGGAATTGCGGATGATTCCAATTACTTGGCCGTTTGCAGTCTGGGGGCATGATATGGTTGGACCTTTCAAAAGATCCAAAGATAAAAAGACGCACCTTTTGGTGGCAGTGGACAAGTTCACAAAATGGGTTGAGGCAGAGCCGGTCAGTAAGTGTGATGCAGCCACGGCGGTTCAATTCATGAAGAAAGTGATCTTTCATTTTGGTTTTCCACACATCATTATTACTGACAATAGCACCAACCTGTCACGAGGAGCTATCGAAGAATTTTCTGTCACCGAGAATATATCCGGCTTGATGTTTCATCAGTAGCTCACCCCCAATCCAATGGTCAAGCTGAAAGGGCTAATCAGGAAATCCTGAAAGGTCTAAAACCTCTGTGATATGGAGTATCAATACTACCCCTA
Source organism: Triticum monococcum (assembly GCA_034509565.1). Taxonomy (NCBI): domain Eukaryota; kingdom Viridiplantae; phylum Streptophyta; class Magnoliopsida; order Poales; family Poaceae; genus Triticum; species Triticum monococcum. Next base: position 359,631,137 of record CM067841.1, read on the forward strand.
ATAGATCCACAGGTTATACGCCTTTCTTCATGGTCTATGGAGCAGAGGCAGTCCTTCTCTGTGACATCCGTCATGACTCGCTCCGAGTGGCGGCTTAAGTTGAAGCTAATAATGAACAAACCCGTCAGGATGCGCTTGATTTATTGGATGAAGAGCGTGACTTAGCAGCAGCCCGCTCAGCGATTTACCAATAGTAAATGATGACTGTTATGGAAGTATTGACTTAAAAAGATTGGGTTGTCACCCTTACTGTCCGGGTCACATAAGCCGGTAGTCCAGAATCAAAGAACACATGTATGATATTATCGTTCATAAGCAGACTTATCTGTGTTTTCTTTAATCAAAGGCTTTCCAGCCTTATTTATCTTTACATCTAGCCCTGATTATTCTGTTATGGTAATTTAATAGTTATACATTGGGTGTTTTGACCCGTCCAGTGACAAACCGCCAGGACAGTTTCTCATCCTTTACATACAGGAACATATTTAAACACTACAAATATGATAAAGGATATAAAGCATATATTGACATGATGGATAAAAATATTGTATGCAGTATGATGCACGACGGCATAGGCAGAACATGCATTTTTAAGCTAGCCTATTGCAAGGCTTTGGGAGCCCAAAAGGTTAGAACTATTTTTTCTCCTAAACAGATATTAAGCTAAGGTCGGTTCATTAAATCTCAGCCAGATTATTTGGATGGTTACGAATCCTCCCTCGCGGGTTCATCTTCCTCCACTGGTTGGAAACTGGGCTTGGACCAATCAAAACCATGAAGAGCAACGGACTCAGCTTCGTCATCAATTAGACCAGACGGGTCAATTTCTAGGGCAATGGTGTGTTGGCGAACCGGCGGGATGAGATCTGTCACTTTATGCGAAGGAGTCACCATCTTTTTATTCTCAACATCAAAACCTGGCTGATACTTATCAATATTGGTCTTGTCGCCAAGGATAGTAGCATGAGGACGAACTCCCCTCACACAAGCAGCAAAATCATCTTGATCAAACGGGTCCTGTCTTCCTTAAGGCTGGGATACCCCTTGGCTACATCTGCCGGGTCTAGCTCCGGCACCCAGGCTTTGGAGCGGCTTAGAGCAGTTAGAGCTCCGGCTCTTGCACAAGACCGCTTGACCTCTTGAAATCTGGCGGGTAAGATAGATAATTTCTTCAAGACATCACTCAAGAGGTTTGGTCCTTTGTTGGCTGGGGAAATAATGGCAAGCGCCTGTTGAGCTCCAGTGTATAGTTGCTCCACCAGGGTGTAAACCGCCTTGAGTTTATCAAGCTGTTTTGGCTCATATTGCTGCTCCAGGGACCTACGAGTATTTTAAAAGGTTAAGCAGGCGGCTTATATATCTGGAAAAAATAGAGTTTAAGTAAATAATGCAATGACCATCTGAGACACACGGTTTTTTAAACCGGTGAGCTCCGTGGTAACCTCCTTGGGAGCCGCCTCGACTGTCTCAGCACGCTGTATTAGCAAGGTTTTTTCATCGGCCCAGGATTTTTTATCCACATCAAAACTGGTCTTTAGTTTCTCTGCTTCAGATAGGCTCAACTGGAGTTTGGAGCCGACATTCTTTATCTCAGTCTCTTGAGCCGCCAACCGGGTCTTTACATCAGTCAGTTGAGAACCCAATTCAGTGATGGCGGTCTACAGACATGCACAGGTGTGTCAATAATTTATTCCAATAAATGTCATAATGAGTAAAGTCCCAAGTACTTTGCAATGCAACACCACTCGGCACTTGGGGGCTAATGTCTGCGAAAGCAATTTTTAAAATGCAAAAAAGACTCTTCTATGATTAAAGTCCCAAGTGTTTTACAAGTAACAACGCTTGTCACTTGGGGGCTAATGTAGGATATGCAGAAAGTTTTTCATCTTGAGATGAATAACAATATTCATTTAGATTGATTCAAGACAGTTATAAAGTTAAGTACCGGCTCATTCATGATAAATTAAGCCGGCTCTTGGGGACTAGAGGTGAAAATTTATGCTAATCCACTGGACTTAGGGAAAATCTAAGACAGAGCATCAACCTATATCATAAGTCTACAGATCAATCAGGTTCATCATAATCCGGAGACTTGGGGGCTGGCAGAGCATATGTAAACTAATGAAAGCCGGAGAGCATACCTCATATTTCAGTTGTAGCTGTTTGACCATCTCAATTTCAAAGTCACGGCTGGAATGCACATGACTGAGGTATTCAGATAGCACGTCACTAGTACTCAGGTGAGCATAGTGAGAGACGTCAAACCGCACTTTCTGCCTTTCCAAAGCCTCTTGCTTGGCAGAGTGCCTGGCCAGTACAGTTGGATTACCCGGTTCAACAAATCTACCACCAGTGATTAAAACGTCATTGTCGTAAGTCGCCAGTGGGTTAGCTGAGCTTGACGGTTCAACAGTAGACGGGTTGAGAATAGTTTCATCAACAGACGGTTTAGGAGGATCTATTCGAACATTGACATCAGGGTCTTCTGGTGCTTCAGATTGTCCAGGAGCAGGAGTTGGTATTGCCGGTTCAGGAGCAGGGTCTTTCGGGTCTTCCGCCGGCTTAGCCACCCTGGCTTTCTTAGGCTTTGCTTGACCGCTAAGAAGAATTTCATGAGTCAGTATAATGATACAGACTTCAAGATGCAGAAGAAATATAATTTTCTTTACCCAGGGGCAGTCTTGAAAGCCGGAAATTGAGTTTGTGAAGAATCGCCAGAAGAACGAGAAACCTCCTGCAATAGTGAAATCACAGTTAAGAGAGCAAGGAAATAGATTCATTGATAACAGCAAGAGACAAAGGTGAAAGAAACCTCATTTTGGCGTTTCCGAGGAGTTTTTGGTAAGCCGGAGATCAGTTCATTGTCGTCACTGGTCCGGGCCTGATGGCGGCTCTCATGTTGCTGTTTTTTTAAAAGAAAATGAGGATCCAAGTAAGCCAAAGGGTGTGAAAACCTTACTTTCCGGGTTACCAGTCGAGGTTTCTGTCTTGGCAAAGGGGCCGAGTCGGAGGAAATAGTTACCTCTTCTTCTACTGCCTGGCTGGCCCCCATGTCATCCTGGCAATAGTCAGTGTCAATTAGGTTGTTAAAAAGCGGGCCAAGAGAGTCAAGGGCTACCTCCGACTCAGAAACATCATCCAGCTTGAACATACCAGAAGCAGTTCTTTTCTTCTTGGATTTTTGGGTTGTCTTCTTGGCGGCTATGGCGGCGGCTCTGGCCTTCTTGGCAGCTTCATGATCACATTTGGCCTTCCAAAATTCAGATTTGTCCTGTAGGCAGATAGTAGGTTAAAAGTCATGCAAGTACTTAACTACTGAAGGAAAAAGGGGGTCAAGGGGATTTACCTCTGGTGCCGGGTTAAGTTTACAGAAAGGATTCAATCCAACTTTACTGCAGTCCTCATATTTACTGTTTATGAGGTGGTTGACATTTCAACAATGGCCTCTTCAGTCAGTTGTATAGAACTATGACGCAGAGGGTCATCTGGTCCTCCGGCATAGTTAAACATCAAGTCAGAGTGGCGGCTCAAAGGGAGGACCCGCCATGCGATCCAACAACAGATCAAGTCAACTCCAGTTAAGCCATTTCCCAACAAGGCTTGAATCCTTTTGATGGTTGGGATGGGCTTCTTACATTCAGCGGCAGTAAGCTTGTCAGGGAGTAAAAACTTAGAGTCAAGACGCTCCGAGCGATAACCCAACATTGGTTTTTCATTAGCTGGCGACGCGTCTTTGCAATAAAACCAAGTTTGGTTCCAATCCTTGGGATGGCTTGGTAAGACTACTAAGGGAAAAACAACACCCTGTCGGCGCTGAATTGAAATTCCACCAAGTTCCAGGCTGGGGCCATTGGTGTATTCATTCTGGCGGTTCAAATAGAAATACTCTCTGAAGAGTTCAACAGTGGGTTCTTCTTGAAGATAAACCTTGCAGAGAACTTTAAAATTGCAGATGTTTGATATGGAATTGGGTCCAAGGTGGGTGAAGCTTGAAGAAATGCAGAACATCTTTGAAGAATTTTGAGCCGGGTGGTGAAAAACCCCGGTTCATATGATCAGTAAAAACAACGATTTCGCCGTCCTTGGGCTGAGGTCTTTCTTCGACTGGGTCAGGAGCGCGGTAAGACATAATGTTCTTCTCCGATAAAAATCCAATGGTAACGAAATCCTTTAGAGTGGCGTCAGTGACTATGGAAGGGACCCAATTGCAAACTGTCGTCATCTTTGGCGGCATGGTGAGAAGACGAGCTAAAAAGGAAGTAATTTTACGGCTTAAATTAAATGTTGGAATCACAGGTTAATGTTTACAATACAGAGGCGTAATGGCGGCTTAAATAAGAGCTAATGATATATGAAGGAAAATGAGCCGGCATGGTAAGCCGCCATGACTAAAGATATTCAAAGGAGGCCAACGACAAAAAATGGCTAAGTACTGAGATAAACAAGTTTCACAGGCTGCTGCTACTATTTTGCATCAAGATTGTTCAAAAAAGGAAAATAAATCTAGACCTAAAAAACTAGTGCAGAGGAGTTCATCAGTTCTAAGGAGGCCTTTGTGCAAGAAAAGGGGATCTACTAGCATCCAAAATGGATGCGAAACAACTACCGCATGAGTTCCATGCCTCTTTTGGATCAAAAGAGGATGCGGTGGAGAAACTATGAAGAATCCATGATGAACAGCAAAGAACACCAACGAACTTGCAAACCCTAATGCGGATCTACAGTACGGAAAGGCAAAAACTTACGGACGCAAATCTGTTGCGGAGGGTCGCCGCCGTTCTCTGGACAAGCTCAGGGTGATGCAGCGGCCAAGGTTGAGGACGACGGTGAGCGTTGCAGCCGCGATGGAGCTCGAGCGACAGAGGGGTTGCGAGAGAAGGAAGAACAAGAAGAATGAAGAAGACCAAGCGTGCCTATTTATAAGGAGATAGGTGAATAGGCAGGCGCGAAAAACGAGGAAGGCCAAAATAATGACTATCCAGCTAAATGGACGCCTCGATTTTCAGAAAGGCATTTAAGATAAGGATCCGTTAAAGATGACGTCGTGGCGGGTTTCCAAACTTTCTGAAGATGACGTCATGGCGGGTTCCAGAGCTTTGACAAGCAGTGGAAGATGGATTTTGTCTAAGTGTTGAAGATTGACATGAACAAAGTTCAAATCAACCTGTGGCCTAATGTTGGGGATATGTCTACCAGGTATGACCCGCCCAGGAGGGGCCGGGTCAATCACAATGGCGGGTTACTTAAAAGGAAGCCCAAAGAGTATACAAGGTGACGGTTTATGATAAGGCTTGTAGTAGGCCCAAGCCTAGAGGCGGCTTAAGGCCCATAAGTATAAACCGCCATGTATGAATAAGACTTGTAAAGTAAGGCATGTAAGAGTTGTCACCGAGCCGGACATGTTGGATGAGCCGGCCGGGACTCTAGGCCGCAGGGCGTCAACCCGTGTATATAAGGGGATGACTCGACAGCGGCTCAGGGCAAGAAAAAATAGATCGAGAGCCAAGCTAGCGTATTTTGCTCCTTGGTCATTGAAACCTAGTAATACCACATCAACTGGACTAGGATTTACCTTCATCGCAAGGGGCCGAACCAGTATAAAACCTCTCGTGTCCTTTGTCCCGATTAACCCCTTTAAGCTTCCTAGTGGTGATGGCTCCACGACTAAGTCCTTTCACTAGGACATCTGCCGTGACAATTCCACGACAGGTTGCCTCCCAACAAGCGCTATCATTTAACGCCCCATGCTAGGCATGACGATTTCAATGATGCTCACATAAAAGATAAGAATTGAAACATAAAGAGAGCATCATGAAGAATATGACTAGCACATTTAAGTCTAATCCACTTCCTATGCATAGGGATTTTGTGAGTAGACAACTTATGGAAACAAGAATCAACTAGCATAGTGTAGCGATCCAACCTCAAACGGTCAAATCTCTGTGCATAAGTGTCATCCTTGGATCGGTAATGCTGACACACACAATACTTGAAGGATTTATAACAGAGTTCAATCACACACTTATTACATCGAATGTCTCGAAGAGAGTACTTATTAAAATAATATGGCCGAAGGCCATCTAAAGAAGATAACAACGGAAGCTTCGAAGGTAAAATGAGTCCATCAACTCCAGCGGCATAGCTGAGTGCACGACAACGACCTAGCATACCTGACTGTTCATCTAAAAACCCTGCAACATAATACATTACAGCCTGTGTAGGTCAGCTCATGGAATATGCTGGCAAGATAGCACTATAAAACAATGAATAAGTAACAACTATAACTATATGCATATATGGCTGGTGGAGGGTCTATGGTTATTTTTGCAGAAAGCTAGTTTTTCTCTACAACAAAGGAATATATTTTATTTAACTACAAAGTTTGTTGAAAACATTGAGAAGTTTCCTCCAACTCAATCCCAAATTAATAATCATCAACCTAGCAAATTAATTAAGTAAAGTGATGAGATCAAATCAATAACTCAAGTACCAGATACTCAAGATGTCCATAACCGGGGACACGGCTAACCACGATTAGTTTATACACTCTCAGAGGTTTGCGCACTTTTCCCCACAAGACTCGATCTCCTCCGTTGGATTTCTCGCACTACATGGTGTTTGAGAAACGGATGACCGAGACATAGTCTTTCAAAAGCATTAACTCTTTATTCTGGGTAGACAGTACAACCTACATCCCCCACATCTCCTATCCTACCACTGAAAGAGGTCACACAACTTACTCAACTATGCCAGAGCCCATAATGGCTTGTGGCTGTACATGAAAGTTTCCAGCATGAATAATCTTATGATCCCTTTGAGCCTGGGTGGCAAACCGTAGGATGATCACACGGGTACTCCGGGATATCCCAGGACAACACTGGATTGCTCCAGGTGCCCAGACAACCACTGGGTGCTCCAGGCTGCCTCAACCAATCCACCCAGATGTGTATTAAAGTAGCCACCTTAAGTTTAACCATTAATTAAAACTCTCACATCTGTTATGGATCACTCAATCCAAACCACGTCTACGAGCATAGCATAGCAGTATAAGCACAACGTAGAAGTAAGTCCCAAGGTTTGAAATAAAGACAATAGGTACAACCTCATCACTACTTCCCAGTGCCCACATGTATTCAAGTCCTAAGCATGCAGAGTTTGAGGATTGAAACTAATGCATAAAAACTGGGTAATAAGGGGTATGATCAAAGTGTTACTTGCCTTGCTGACGATATGAAAACCCTAGTGACTCGTAGTAGCATGCTTTGCACTCAGGAAACTCTATCGTAAACAAACAATAACATACATAAGGCAATCAAGCATAGGATGCAAGGGTAACTCAAATAAAAAAGATCCAAACTGAAAGTTCAACTGAAGAGCTTCGATTTGCAAAAAGAATCAATCGAATCGGAGCAATGAAACTTAAACTACGATCAAAAGAAGTTGTGTAACCAAATTTTAAATTGCCAAAACCATGTTCAAGTTGATTATATGGAAAGAGGGGAATAAGACGAAGATTTTGGCGTTGCTTTCACTGGATTTGGACGAACGAGCAAAAAGATGCGAGGGTTTGAAGGTCAGGGACAAATCTATGATAAAACAAATCGCGAATAGGTCCCTGGCCGAAAATAAAATAAAAAGAAAAACCTATCGAACGAATGTTCACTAACAGAACCAAACGAATGAACGTGTTTGTTAAAACGAACTAAACAGAGAGCGTTCGCTAAATAGCGAACCCTAAAAAACCGATCTAAACCGTTGAACCGAAAAGAAAACCGACAAACCCTAAAAAAAGATATAGGTTTTATACCTAAAACCGGTGGAAAAACCGGCGGGCGGCGGCAGTTTCCGACAAACGACGGCTCCGGCGAAACAACGTGCGGCGGCGGCAGTGCGGTGCGGAGCAGGGCGGCGGCGACGCGGCGTCGGGCGGTCTGTGGCAGCGGCGGCGGCGGCGAGCGGCTGCGGCGGTGGGACGAGGTGAGGGAGGAGGCGGCGGGGTGGGGCGGTATATAAGGGCAAGGGGGGCATGGTGCCTTGCGGGAGGGGCGGCGGCGACGCGTGTCTGAGCCGGACATGGCGGCGGTGGCGGCGAAGCTCGGGACTCCCGTCCCGAGTCGGAGAGAGAGGCGGCGCGCGGGCGGGCCGGTCTGCTCGGGCGGGAAAAAGATTTTTGTAACAAAATTCCGTCCAAAGAATTTTTTAATAAAATATAAAAAATTCTACCAGAAACAATTTTCACCGTCTAAACCTAATATTTAGAACAAAGTGAACATTTTCCTAACCTAAAAATGCAATTTTTCAAAAATGCATAATTTTCTAATTCAAATAAAATAGCAAATAAAATTTTAATTTGATTTTAAATTTTCTTCCCCAATATTCCTTTCTTTTGAAGAAGTCATATTATCTTCTCTCTTTTATTTTTAATATTGGAAGTAATTGGAGAGAAAATATTAAAATCAAAATGATCCTCTTTTCACATTTGAGAAAATTCAAATATGAAAATATATGAAATCCCCAACTCTCTCCTTGGGTCCTTGAGTTGCTTAAGATTTCTAGGATCACAACCAAATATGCAAATAAAATATGATATGCATATGATGACCTATGTATAACATCGAAATTGAAAATTGGGATGCTACAACCCTACCCCCTTAAGATGAATCTCGCCCTCGAGATTCGGGTTAGCTAGAAAATAGGTGTGGGTGGTCTTTCCGTAGGTCTTCTTCTCGCTCCCAGGTGGCTTCATCCTCGGTATGGTGGCTCCACTGGACTTTGCAAAATTTGATAACCTTGCTATGGGTAACTCGGCTGGCAAACTCAAGAATCTTGACGGGTTTCTCCTTGTAGGTTAGATCACTTTCCAACTGAATTGCTTCCAACGACATTGTATCTCTTAGAGGAATATCGGCCATCTCAGCATGGCACTTCTTCAACTAGGAAACGTGAAACACATCGTGAACTCCTGACAATCCTTCGGGTAACTCCAACTTGTAGGCAACCTCTCCCATACATTCCAGAACTCGGTATGGTCCTACAAATCTCGGGGCTAGCTTTCCTTTAACTCCAAATCCTTTAACTCCTCGCAATGGTGACACACAAAGATATGCTCTGTCTCCTACTTCATACACTGTCGGATCACGGGTTCCGGCAGACCCTTAAGGTTCGAACACTGGGGTGCGCGCGGAGATCACACCCTCTACCTCCCCGTCTCACAAAGATCTAAACTACGAAAAGAACTGCACAAGAGACACAAGGTTTATACTGGTTCGGGCCACCGTTGAGGTGTAATACCCAACTCCAGTGTGTGGTTGGTGGATTGCCTCTTGGGGCTGGTGATGATGAACGATACAAGGAAGAACAGCCTCGCGAGGGCATGTTCTTGGCTGGGGTGATGAACTGCTAGGTGGAGTTCAGTCACCCTTCTCTCTCTCTTTCTCGATTTCGATCCCCCCTAGCATGTGGGTGGCTAGTCCTATTTATAGGGGCCCTGGTCCTCTTCCCAAATATCGAGTGGGAAGGGAGCCAACAATGGCGGGCTAATTTGAAGGGGGATAGAAAGTATCAACTATCCTGACAAAAGCAGTCTTCGCCTGCGCAAAGCTCTGGTGATGACGCCGCCTTGGGCTCCACGGTGACCTCCGTCTCGTAGTCCTCCTAGTCTTGGCCTCGTTGCACCGAAATGGCAACCTTTGCCTGATGCCTCGGTACTGCGTGGCTGCGCTTGCCCCCTTTGCACCAAAGAGGAAAGAAGGACGCTGCGCGCGCTGGCACCTGCCTGGCGCCCTCAGTCATCATGGCTTGCATCACGGGCACCTCGCGAGGTACCCCGCCTTGATCTCTCCACCTCCTCACGAGCCAACCTGACGAGGCCGTGCCTGAGGAAGCTCCGTGTAGTCCGCCTCGCGAGGCTTGGCCCCTCGCGAGGGTCTTCGGCCTTGTGTTGACGAAGATGGGCCATGCTGGGCCTCCTTTGAGCCACGCCGCAGGCAGGCAAGTTTGGGGACCCCCGTTCCCAGAACGCCGACAGTAGCCCCCGGGCCCAAGGCGCGCATGGACTTGGCCGTGCCGAGAGGCGAAAGGGCAAGGGCGAAGCGCCGCGGGCCCTAATAGCCTGCGGCCTTAGGTGCCGTGTGGCGGTTGATGGGACGTGGGCTTCTCCACTTCCCCACGACGCCTCGGTGATCGCACGAGTTGGACAAGTCCCTGCATGCAGATCGTGTCATGATTACCTATGACCGTGAAGGCCGGCGGTTGGTCTTCGCCGGCTATAAGTACGAAGCTGTGCGTGCCCTTCCAGTCCATTCCTCCTGGCTTCTCTTTCTTGCCAATCCTTGCTCCCTCTTGCTGCCATGGCTCCATCGAGGAGGTACTCGGCTACGGAGAAGGGGAAGGCCCTCTGGGTCAATCCTGCCTCTCCCCCGCCCAAGCGCGATCGTGGGCGCCCTCGAAAGCATCCGGTGGCCGCCCCGGTAGTGTCTGGTGGTCATGGTGGCGGCTCCAGTGCGGCGGCGGGCGAGCCGCTGTGGCCGAGGGACGTGCCTGGGTTGCACACTCCCCTAGGCCGCGCTTTCGCGCTGCGCAGGTGCTGTCGGAGTTCGTCGTCTGGTCGGCGGAGCCGACTAGCGCCCGGCTCCAACTCCCTCGCTTCCTCCTTGGTGAACTCCCGGCCGGTGCTCCTGGTGGCCTCTGGCTCCAGGCGGAGGGCTGCTGCAGCAGGTCCTCGTGGGCCGCACTGGAGGTCTCCGCCAACGGGGGCCTGGCCTTAACTCGTGGCTGGCAGGCGTTCACCCGCGCTTGCGGCTTGGGGCGCCGGTGCACCCTGCACTTCAGGTTTGACGGCGACGCCACCCTCTATGTGAGGGTGTTTGGGGAAGATGGTCGCCGTGTGGGGTGTTGCCCTGAGGACGACGACCGCGGCCGGGGGCCCCGCCCCGCCCCGACGGTGATGGAGGAGATAGCGCCCGCGCGGATGGCGGCGCTCGAGACTCCCCGAGCTTCGCCAGCTCTTCCTCAAGCGACTCCTCTAGCAGTGGCCGCGGTCAACCCCCGCGCCGTCAAGTTTGCTTGGGAGGTGATGGCTCGTCCGCCTGCCGTCGTGCCCCGGTGAAGCGCGAGACAGAGTCTTCTTGGGGCCCGGAGGCAGCCCGGGTCGCCTCCGCGGGCTGATATGAGGAGGCCTGCACCGGGCTCGTCCCTTCCTTTCCCTTTTGTTTCCTGTGCAAGACAAAACAGCTGCATGGAGCCCCGCTGGGGCGTGTTGGGAATTATTGCCGTTTTAGCCATTACCTTGATCTTATTTTTGCGCCTCTTAACTACACACCTGTGCGTAGATAGTCTTTGACCCCTGTCGGGGGGGCGACCGACCCAGGCCCTGTGTGCGTGTCGCGGTGCCCGAGGGGCACGGACTAGAGGGGTGCTCCTGTAACGTGCCCGGCCCATGAAACCTTCCAGCGGCTAGAGCAGAAACGCTCACGAGGACGTTTGAGTACCATCCCTCGCGAGGTCGTTTATGAGAGAAACCAAAGCGAGGAGCAAAAATCAGCGAACCGCAAATCAGCAACAGCGAGAACTTCAATAAGACTTCAAATGCAAGTAAACACGTCAACTGCGGAAAGCAAATGAAAAAGTCGCGTCTGGCACCTAATCTAGTCTTCAACGTCTTCTCACCAGCGCGGAGCTAAGTGCTGCCACTGGGCATGGGAGGGAGCCCCAGGGCCTGAGGCCGGTGCTCCTGAGACTCCGGGGCGTGTACAGCCCCACTCATTATTACGTGAGAGTGTCACGGGGTGGCGAGCTTCACAGGCATTGGCCTTGCTTCACAGGCTCCGGGCCTTTTCCAAAACGCGATAGCTTCACAGGCACTCGCCTTGCTTCACAGGCTCTGGGCCTTTTCCAAGAAAGGAAGGTCTTCATAGGCAGTCACCTTGCTTCACAGGCTCTGGGCCTTTTCCAAAAGAGGGATAGCTTCACAGGCACTCGCCTTGCTTCACAGGCTCTGGGCCTTTTCCAAGAAAGGATGGTCTTCACAAGCACTCGCCTTGCTTCACAGGCTCTGGGCCTTTTCCAAAACGCGATAGCTTCACAGGCACTCGCCTTGCTTCACAGGCTCTGGGCCTTTTCCAAGAAAGGATGGTCTTCACACGCACTCGCCTTGCTTCACAGGCTCTGGGCCTTATTCAAAAGAGGGGAGGTCTTCATAGGCACTCGCCTTGCTTCACAGGCTCTGGGCCTTTTAGGGTTAGAACCTCCGGAGGTGCTGGATGTTCCACACGTTCTGGATCGGCTCCCCCTCTTGAGTCTCCAAGCGCACGGAGCCAGGCCTGGAAACATGAACAACCTTGAACGGGCCCTCCCACATGGGAGAGAGCTTGTGCAGCCCTTCCCTGGAGAGAACCCGCCTGAGCACGAGGTCTCCTACCTCGAGGGTCCTTGGGAGGATGTTGCGGCAGTGATATCATCGTAGCGCCTGTTGGTACCTTGCCGCTTGCAGCGCGGCTTCCCGGCGGCGTCCCTCCCCTAGTACGAGGTCCATCCCCCGCATGGCGTCCTGCTGCGCCTCGTCAAACGCCAGGACCCACGCGGAGCGATGCCTGACCTCATGAGGAAGGACTGCTTCGGCTCCGTAGACCAGGAAGAACGGGGTCTCCCCAGTTGGTTTGGTTGCGGTCGTGCGGATGGACCACAACACGGACGGGAGCTCGTCGTACCAACCTCTGCCGCAGGCCTCCATCTTCTTCTTGAATGTCCTGGTCTTGAGGCCTCTCAGGAGTTCCGCGTTGGCTCATTCGGCCTGCCCATTGCTTCGCGGGTGTGCCACCGAAGCGTAGCATATCTGCGTCCCAAGGTTAGCACAGTATGTTTTGAAGAGATTACTGGTGAACTGCGAACCGTTGTCTGTGATGATGTGATTCGGCACCCCGAACAGGCTCACATACCCCTGATGAACTTGACCGAGGAGCCAGCGGGGATGGTACGGACAGCCTCCACTTCTACCCACTTGGTGAACTTGTCAATGGCGACGTAGAGGTAACGGTAGCCCCCTGGCGCCAGAGGGAACGGGCCCAGAATATCCAACCCCCAAACTGCGAATGGCCACGAGATGGGTATTGTCTGCAGGCCCCCCGCCGGTTGATGGATCTGCTTGGAATGAAACTTGCAGGCCTCACAAGCCTTTACCAATTCGATCGCGTCGTTGAGCGCGGTGGGCCAATAGAACCCGCTACGGAATGCCTTGCCGACGAGGGTTCGTGATGATCAGTGGTGTCCGCAGTCTCCGCCGTGTATGTCCTCCAATAGTTCCTTTCCTTGCTCCCTGGAGATGCAGCGCAGAGATACACCGTTTGGTTGCTTCCGGTAAAGTTCTCCATCTCTGATGCAGTATGCCGTGGCCTGCCGCACCACACGCTCCGCTTCCTCTTCCTTTTCCGGTAGGGCCCCTTGCGTTAAATAAATCCGGAGTTCTGCGATCCAGCACTCCTCCTGAGGTTCCATCGTCAGGAGCAGGCGTGCTCCTGAGGTCGGCCCACAGACCGGGGCTCCCGTGGCTGGCGGCTGGGGGAGCTCCTCTCGAGACTGAGTGGTGTTTGATAACGTCGGCTGTGCCGAGGGTTTGAAGAGCCGTTCTTCGAAGACGCCGGGTTCCTGCAGCAACTGCCTGGATGCCCGTCCGGCTATGTCGTCAGCTTCCTGATTGGTGCCACGGGGCACGTGCTTCAGCTCCAGCCCCCAGAACTAATTTTCCATCCTGCGGACCTCCGCTAGGTAGGCCTCCATATGCTCGTCCTTCGGCTCGTACACCTTGTTGGAGAAGTTGACTAGGAGCTGCGAGTCGCCCTTGACGGTGAGGCGTTTCACTCCCAGGGCTACTGCGGCCTTCAACCCGGCTATCAGTCCCTCATATTCTGTAATGTTGTTGGAGACCTTTTCATCTTGCTGGAAACAGAGCTGCACGACATAGTAGAGCTTATCCTGAGTGGGTGATATCAGCACCGCACCAGCCCCCGCGCCGTGTCTGGAGAACGCCCCATCGAAGTACATGACCCAGCCTTCCGGCGCCTCACTCCCTGGAGAGAGGGACTGATCCTCGTTGTCCCTGAGGCCTGGTGCCTCCGCCCATTCCGCTATGAAATCCGCCAACGCTGCTCCTTTGATGACCCTGGTTGTGCTAAACTCGAGCTGAAACGCCTGCAGCTCCATGTTCCACTCGGTGACCCTTCCGGCTGAGTTAGGGCTCCTGAGCACTCTCTCCAGGGGGTACGATGAGACGACCTTGATGGGATGAGCCTGGAAGTAGTGACGCAGTTTGCGTGAGGCTACCAGCAGTGCGAGGAGGAGCTTTTGAGGCATTGGGTACCGTGCCCTCGCGTCCCGCAACACCGTGCTAACAAAGTAGACGGGATGCTCAACAAGGCTGAGAGTATCTGGGGTCGCGGCGCCCTCGGGAGGCAAGGGCGCCTCGCGAGATGACGTGGCCTCGGGAGGTGGACCATCCGAGCGTGCGGCCTCGCCTGCTTCTGGTGCATTCTTCGGCAGCTGACCCTCCTCAACTGCGGTTGCGGCTTCTACAGGCTTTCCTTGTTCCCGTTTTGTCTTGCCTCGGGCTGCCGCTGCGGTCTTGACTTGGTGTTCCTCCCTAACCGCCACCAGGGCTGCGCTGGCGGAGTAGGGAGTGGCAGCGAGGTAAAGCAGCAGGGGCTCTTGAGGGCGCGGAGCCACCATGACTGGGGGACTGGTCAGGTACCTCTTGAGATCTTGAAATGCATTATCTGCCTCTTCAGTCCATTCAAAAGGCCCCTTTTTCTTCATCAGCTGAAAGAAAGGCAGCGCTCGCTCCCCTAATTTGGAGATGAAGCGCCCTAGCGCGGTCACGCGGCCAGTGAGCTTCTGCATTTCCCTGAGGGTCTTTGGCGGACTCATGTCCTCGACCGCCTTGACCTTCTCGGGGTTGGCCTCGATGCCATGATGGGACACGGGGAATCCCAAGAGCTTGCCTGAGGGGATGCCAAACACACATTTCTCTGGGTTGAGCCACAGGTTTACTGCGTCGAGGCTCGCGAAGGTCTCCTCCAGGTCTTGTATCAGGGTCTTGGCCTCCCGAGATTTTACTACAATGTCATCAACGTAGGCTTCGACATTCTTTCCAAGTTGCGGGCCCAAGGTGATGTGCATCAGCCGCTGAAAGGTTGCCCCTGCGTTACTTAGTGCGAACGGCATGCATGTATAGCAGTATACCCCGCACGGGGTTAAGAAGGCGGTCTTCTCAACGTCTTATACCGCCATCTTGATCTGGTGATACCCGGAGAAGGCGTCCAGGAAGCATAGCAGGTCACACTCTGCAGTGGAATCGACGATCTGGTCGATGCGGGGGAGCGGAAACGGATCTTGCGGGCATGCTTTGTTGAGGTTGGTGAAGTCGACACACATGCATTCCTTCCCCCCTTTCTTGGGCACAACGATAGGGTTGGCCAACCAATCCGGGTATCGGACCTCGCGAATGACCCCAGCGGCTTCTAGCTTGCGGGTCTCTTGGACAATGAAGGCCTGCTTCTCCACGGACTGCCGCCTGGCCTTCTGCTTCACGGGGCGCACATTTGGGCACACGTTGAGGTGATGCTCGATGACACTCCTGGGTATCCCCGCCAGCTGATCGGGCTCCCAAGCAAATACCTTCTTATTTACGCGCAAGAACTTGACCAAGGCCTCCTCCTGCTCAGGCTCAAGGTTGGCGCCTATGGTGAAAGTGGCACTGGAGGACCCGTCCTCGTCGACAGGTATCTGCTTGGTTTTTGCCTTGTCCTAGGTGAACAACTGCTTCTTCTTGGCAGGCGCAGCCCCCTTGGGCTCAGGGGTCTCCGCGCTGACGGGCCGTGCCGATGCCGTCGTCTTGAAGGCGAGCTTGAGTACTCGCAGGGCATCCCCGGTGTCCCCGTGCACGGCAAGGGTGCCGCCGCTCCCGGGCATCTTCATGAGGTTATACGCCGGGTGCGTGGCGTCCATGAACTGAGCCAGCACCGGGTAGCCGAGGATGGCGTTGTAAGGGAGGCCGATGGGGGCGATGTCGAAGTCGACCATCTCCGTGCGGAAGTTGTCGGAGGTGCCGAAGGTTACCGGGAGTTGGATCTGTCCCACGGAGTCGGATGATCCGCCCCTGACGCCCGAGAAAGATCGGCTGGGTCACAACCGCTCCCGGGGTATGCAGAGGAGGTTGAAAGTCTCGACCGAAAGCACGTTGAGGCCCGCGCCGTCGTCAACGAGGGTTCTGGTGACGGCCACCTGGCTGATGGTGGGGGTGCACAACAGGGGGAGCGCGCCCGAGCCGACCAGGTTGGTGGGGTGATCCTCCGAGCTGAAGGTCAGACCGGCCTCACGCACTGCCCGGTCCGGGGAAGCCCCCTGCCGTGCGGAAACGACGCTAACCCGGCGGGCAAAAGGCTTGACGTGGCGACTCGTGGGCGGCGCCTGCGAGCCGCCAAGGAGGGCCGCAACGACCGGAGGCGTCGATGTTGCGGTGCAGCCACTCCGCCGCGTAGGCAGATGCTGGGGGGTGCTTGCCGCTCGTTCCCCGCCGGGCCGGTGGCGGTGTTGACAGCGGGCGACGGGGGACAACGAAAAAGCCCACCGGCGAGGGCCATCGAGGTGACGCGAGCTCGACTGGCGCCGTACATGGATGCGGCGGTCGTAGGAGAGCGGGGTGGTGGAAGATAGATTCCGGCACACCCCTACCTGGCGCGCCAAATGTCGGATCACGGGTTCCGGCAGACCCTTAAGGTTCGAACACTGGGGTGCACGCGGAGATCACGCCCTCTACCTCCCCGTCTCACAAAGATCTAAACTACGGAAAGAACTGCACAAGAGACACCGTTGAGGTTTATGCTGGTTCGGGCCACCGTTGAGGTGTAATACCCTACTCTAGTGTGTGGTTGGTGGATTGCCTCTTGGGGCTGGTGATGATGAACGATACAAGGAAGAACAGCCTTGCGAGGGTCTGTTCTTGGCTGGGGCGATGAACTGCTAGGAGGAGTTCAGTCACCCTTCTCTCTCTCTTTCTCTGAATTTGTTCCCCCCTAGCATGTGGGTGGCTGGTCCTATTTATAGGGGCCCTGGTCCTCTTCCCAAATATCGAGCGGGAAGGGAGCCAACAATGACGGGCTAATTTGAAGGGGGACAGCAAGTATCAACTATCCTGACAAAAGCAGTCTTCGCCTGCGCAAAGCTCTGGTGATGACGCCGTCTTGGGCTCCATGGTGACCTCCATCTCGTAGTCCTCCTGGTCTTGGCCTCGTTGCACCGAAATGGCAACCTTTGCCTGATGCCTCGGTACTCCGCGGCTGCGCTTGCCCCCTTTGCACCAAAGAGGAAAGAAGGACGCTGCGCGCGCTGGCACCCGCCTGGCGCCCTGAGTCGTCATGGCTTGCGTCACGGGCACCTCGCGAGGTACCCCGCCTTGATCTCTCCGCCTCCTCACGAGCCAACCTAACGAGGCCGTGGCTGAGGAAGCTCCGTGTAGTCCGCCTTGCGAGGCTTGGCCCCTCGCGAGGGTCTTGGGCCTTGTGTTGACGAAGATGGGCCATGCTGGGCCTCCTTTGAGCCACGCCGCAGGCCGCAGGCACGCAAGTCTGGGGACCCCCATTCCCAGAACGCCAACATAGACTACCTCCTTGCATTTAGTATCAGCATAACTCTTCTGCCTGGACTAAGCTACCTTCAGTCTATCACGAATCAACTTTACTTTCTCTTCAGACTCTTTGATCAAATCTGGTCCAAACAACTGACGGTCTCCAACTTCATCCCACATTAACGGTGTCATGCATCTCCTTCCATACAAGGCTTCAAAAGTGGGCATCTTCAAACTAGCCTGATAACTATTGTTGTATGAGAACTCTGCGTAAGGTAAATTTTCACCCCAACTAGATCCATAATCTAGCGCACAAGCTCTCAACATGTCTTCCAGAATCCGATTGACTCTCTCGGTCTGTCCATCTGTCTGCGGATGAAAGGCCGTACTAAACTCCAGCCTGGTACCCAAAGTCCGGTGCAGCTGATTCCAAAACTTTGAGGTAAACTGTGTCCCTCTATCTAATACGATGGTCCTCGGAACTCCATGCAGACATACGATCTTGGTCATATATATCTTGGCCAAGTTCGCGCTTGTATAGGTGGTTTTCACTGGGATAAAGAGAGCTACCTTGGTCAAGCGATCAACTACTACCCAGATAGAATCATATCCTGACCGGGTCCTGGGTAACCCGGTGATAAGGTCCATGCCAAGTTTATCCCACTTCCAATCGGGTATCGGCATACGCTGTAATAATCCGACTGGCTTCTGATGTTCTGCCTTCACTCTCTGACATACATTGCATACTGCTACATACTCGGAAATATCCTTCTTCATACCTGTCCACCAGAAACGTTCCTTCAAATCCAAATACATCTTGGTGTTTCCGGGGTGAATCGAATATGGCGTGTCATGAGCTTACTGAGGTATTAACTTCCTGATCTCCGCATTATTGGGCACATAAACGCGATCCTCAAACCATAAAGTTTCGTTCTCATCCTCACGAAAACCTTTGGCTTTTCCTTTGCTCATCTTCTCCTTTATCTCATCAATTTCCTTATCATCCTTCTGAGCTTCTCGAATCTTTCCCAATAATGTAGACTGAACCTCCATTGTTGCAACAAAACCTCTTGGAACTATCTCCAAACAAAGTTCCTTGAGATTGTCAACTAACTCCTGTGGTAATCCTCCGCTTACGGGGGTATTGGCATAACTCTTGTGGCTCAAAGTGTCTGCTACGACATTGGCCTTTCCTGGATGATAATGCAACTTTATATCGTAATCCTTTATGAGCTCCAACCATCTCCTTTGCCTGAGATTCAACTCCTTCCGCGTGAAAATGTACTTCAAACTCTTGTGATCCGTGTACACATCACATCTATTTCCAATGAGAAAATGTCTCCAGGTCTTGAGCGCATGCACTACGGCTGCTAACTCCAAATCATGTGTGGCATAATTCAACTCATGAGGTCGAAGCTGTCGTGAGGCATATGAAACAACTCTTCCGTCTTGCATAAGTACACCTCCAAGTCCCAAGCGAGAAGCGTTGCAATAAACTTGGAAATCCTTGCATATATCCAGAAGAATCAGCACTGGGGCTGTAACCAAATGTTTCTTCAACTCCTAAAAACTGGCCTCACAATCTTCGGTCCATTTGAACTTGGTGTCCTTCTTCAAAAACTCTGTCATGGGTTTCACAATCTTGGAGAAATTTTTAATGAACCTCCTGTAATATCCTGCGAGTCCCAGAAAACTGCAGATCTCTCCAACTGAGGTGGGTGCCAAACACTCAGTGACAAACTGAACCTTGGTAGGGTCTACTACTATACCTTCTACTGATATAACATGTCCAAGGAGTCCAACTTCCTTCAACCAAAACTCACACTTGCTGAATTTGGCATATAGCTGATGTTCCCTGAGCTTATCGAGAACTAATCGCAGATGTTCCTTGTGTTCCTCTTCATTCTTCGAGTACACCAAAATATCATCAGTGAACACCACAACAAACTTATCCAAAAACTCCATGAATAACTTGTTCATCATACTCATAAAATAGGTAGGGCATTAGTCAATCCAAATGACATGACCATTTACTCATATAGCCCATACCTTGTGGTAAAAGCTGTCTTAGGTATATCAAGTTCTCGAATCTTCAACTAGAGATATCCTGATCGAAGATCGATCTTGGAGAATACTTTAGCTCCTTGCAACTGGTCAAACAAATCATTGATCATCGGTAGTGGGTACTTGTTCTTGATCGTTAATTCATTCAACGCCCGATAATCAACAACCATTCTTAACGATCCATCCTTCTTCTCAACTAAGAGCACTGGGGATCCCCAAGGTGATGAACTTGGTCGGATGTAACCTTTCTCCAATAACTCCTTAATCTGCTTCTTAATTTCCTCCAGATCATTTGCGGGCATCCGATACGGTCTCTTCGATACTGGTACGGTGCCTGGCAACAACTCTATCAAAAACTCTATGTCTTGATTGGGCGGCATGCCTGGTAATTCTTCTCGAAATACATCCAGGTACTCCTTCACAACAGGCACTTCTTCCCGAACAACTCCCGAGAGAGAATTTACTTGGGTCCTCCTTGGCGCATGCCTAGACACATACTTGATCCTCTTTCCCTCCGGGGTGGTGAGTAAAATGGACTTACTAGCACAGTCGATGTTTCCTCCATACTTCGATAACCAATCCATGCATAGTATTATATCCAACCCTTGGGACTCCAAAATTATTAGGTGTGAGGGGAAAACGTGGCTACCAATTGTTAGGGGTAACCGATCACACCATCGGCTGGCCATATACTCTGCTCCTGGCGAGCTTACTAACATGGGTGACCTAAGGGATAAGGTTGGCAACTTAAACTTGTCCAAAAATCCCCTTGATATGTATGAATGTGATGCACCAGTGTAAAAAAGAATGTGAGCGGTAAATGACTTAATCAAAAACTTACCGATCACTGCATCAGGTTGTTCTTCAACCTCCTCCACCTTGATATGGTTCACCCGACCTCTGGTGAAAGGGTTTGGCTTATTCCCTGAGCTTCCATTGCCATTTCCATTCTTTGCTTCAGGACATTCAGTGGCGTAGTGTCCAGTCTTCCCGCACTTGAAACAAGTAATGTGACTTAGATCCTTCCTGGCGGGTGTTGCTGGGTTGGAATGGTTCTGTCCGTTGCTTCCTCCATTCCAATTCCCATTCCCATTCTTAGGTCCACTGTGGTTATGCAAACTCCCTCCATTATGAGTATGGCCTCCATGGTTATGTGTGTGTCCTCCTGAGTTCGTCGTAAAACGAGACTTCCGCTGAGCTCCAGAATTGTACTTCCCTTATCCACACTACCTTTTGCGGCTCTCTATCTATTGCTGCTTGCCTTCAATCATAAGGGCCCTATCTACCAAATCTTGGTAGTTATTGAATGTTGCCACCATCAATTGCATGCTCAGATCATCATTCAGCCCTTCCATAAACTTCTCCTACTTCGCGGCATCTGTGGCCACATCATCTGGGGCATAACGAGCTAACTTACTAAACTCATCCACGTACTGCCCCATAGTATGGTTTCCCTAGCATAAGTTGCAAAACTCATGCTTCTTCATACTCATTGCTCCAGTTGAGACATGGGCTGTACGGAAAGCTTGCTGAAACTGATCCCATGTGACATTGGCTATGGGGAGAGTGGTTGTGTAATTCTCCCACCATGAGTCTGCGGGTCCATCCAATTGATGTGCGGCGAAATGCACCTTGTCAACATCTGTGCAACCTATGGTGGTCAGCTCCCTTCCAATCATGCGGAGCCAGTCGTCAGCAACAATCGGCTCGGTGCTACTGGAAAACACCGGTGGATTCAACCTTAGAAAACGGGCTAAGTTGTCAACTGGAGGTGGTGGCGGTGGGTTGTTATTGTTTTTGTTGCTGCCTTGGTTCTGGACTAGTAGTTGCATCAAGGCATTCTGCTGCTGGATCAACCGGGTGAGCTCCGGTGGGAAGAAAAATCTGGGGTCACATCTCGGAGGCATCTGATAGATTTTAGAGGGGAGAGATTAGAATAGAGTAAGGTCTAAGGAGAAATTCACTACCCATATGCACATGAGACAAACACATTCATATCACACCACTCAATTCAAACCAGGGCATACAATCGATCTAGCTACCGTTACAAAATACTCGGAGTACTACTATATACATGGGGTAATACTACTGATAATATGGTGGTTGACTAGAAATTTTGATCGGAGGAAGACTCCATGATATCTGCTCCAGCTTCGTCTTCATAATCATCATCACTGTCAGGGTCAGAGTCGGTGTCGTCGATGATGATGTAGTCTTCGGGATGGTCGTCACCTCCTGGCGCAGGGTCTCCCATGAATACTCCTAGCTTCTTCTTCAGGTCTTCATTCTTCTCCAGTAGTACTACAATTTCCCCTTCATATCCATCGCGTGTAGGCTTGAGTTCCTCTTCTAGCTCCATGTTCCTGGTCATCACCTTCTTCGGGTCTATCATGCTGGCGCACATCTGGTTCTCCTGACGACGAATGTGTTGGTTCAACTTCTGGATGTAGGCTGCAATGGACTTGTTCCTCCTGGTGCAAATCATCTCCCATTGCTCATCTCGGCGTCCACATATCTGGTAGATGGTGTCCTTAAGATCCTTGTGGTAAACTTCGCGGATGCGTCCCATGGAGATGTGAGCTGTCATGCTCTTTCCTAGACTCTAGGTTGGTGCATTAAAGGGGACCTCTATGGGCTTAGTAACTGGTGTGAATGTCCTTCCTGGAACATGTACTCAAATTATCCAGCGCTCTTCTTCCGGTAGAGTGGCGGTGTAGGTCCCTGTGAAGCTTAGTATTCTGAAGATCAGGTATCTAGTGGCCTCCTTCAAGTGTAGTCCAAAAGGGGTGTCTTCATCTAGTTGAGCAAACTTGTTCCTTGGGTCCACCATCTAAAGAGTGGAAATTGGAGAAGAGTCGGAAATGAGTAGAGAAGAGTGTCCTATGTCTCATCTTAGTGGTCGCATCCAATAGTCAGCATGTGCTCTGGTACCATCTTGTAGCTATCCGACCTCAAACGGTCAAAACTCTATGCATAAGTGTCATCCCTGGATCGGTAATGCTGACACACATAGTACTTGAAGGATTTCTAACAAAGTTCAATCACACACTTATTACATTGAATGTCTCAAAGAGAGTACTTATTACAATAATATGGCCGAAGGCCATCTAAAGAAGATAACAACGGAAGCTTCAAAGTTAAAATGAGTCCATCAACTCCAATGGCATAGCTAAGTGCACGGCAACGACCTAGCACACCTTACTCTTCGTCTGAAAACTCTGCAACATAATACATTGCAGCATGTGTAGGTCAGCGCATGGAATATGCTGGCAAGTTAACACTATAAAACAATGAACAAGTAACAACTATAACTATATGCATATATGGCTGGTGGTGGCTCTATGGTTATTTTTGCACAAAGCTAGTTTTTACCTACAACAAAGGAGTATATTTTATTTAACTACAAAGTTTGTTGAAAACATTGAGAAGGTTCCTCCAACTCAATCCCAAATTAATAATTATCAACCCAGCAAATTAATTAAGTAGAGTGATCAGATCAAATCAATAATTCAAGTACCAGATACTCAAGATGTCCATAACCGGGGACACAGCTAACCATGATTAGTTTATACACTCTATAGAGGTTTGCGCACTTTTCCCCACAAGAATCGATCTCCTCCATTCGATTTCTCACACTACACGGTGTTTGAGAAACAGATGACCGAGACACAATCTTTCAGAAGCATTAACTCTTTACTCTGGGTAGACAGTACCACCTACATCTACTAGCCTACCACTGAAAGAGGTCACACAACTTACTCAACTATGCTAGAGCCCATAATGGCTTGTGACTGCACATGGAAGTTCCCAGCATGAATAATCTTATGATCCCTATGAGCCTAGGTGCCAAACCGTAGGATGATCACAAGGGTACTCCGGGATATCCCAAGACAACACTGGATTACTCCAGGTGCCCAGACAACCACCGGGTGCTCCAGGGTGCCTCAACCAATCCACCCAGATGTGTATTAAAGTAGCCACCTTAAGTTTAACCATTAATTAAAACTCTCACATCTGTCATGGATCACTCAATCCAAACCACGTCTACGAGCATAGCATAGCATTATAAGCACAACGTGGAAGTAACTCCCAGGGTTTGAAATAAAGACAATAGGTACTACCTCATCACTACTTCCCAGTACCGACATGTATTCAAGTCCTAACCATGCAGTGTTTGAGGATTGTAACTAATGCATAAAAGCTGGGTAATAAGGGGTATGATCAAAGTGTTACTTGCCTTGCTGATGATCTGAAATCCCTAGTGACTCGTAGTAGTACACTTCGCACTCCGGAAACTCTATCGTAAATAAACAATAGAATACATAAGCAATCAATCGTAGGATGCAAGGGTAACTCAAATAAAAAAGATTCAAACTGAAATTTCAACTGTAGAGCTTCGATTTGTAAAAAGAATCAATCGAATCAGAGCAACGAAACTTAAACTATGATCAAAAGAAGTTCAAATTGAAATCTGATTAAAATCAAATTTTAAATTTTCAAAACCATGTTCAAGTTGATTATCTGGAAAGAGGGGAACAAGACGAATATTTTGGCATTGGTTTCACTGGATTTGGACGAACGAGCAAAATGTTGCGATGGTTTGAAGATCAGGGACTCATCTATGATGAAAGAAATCGTGAATAGGTCCTTGGCTGAAAATAAAATAAAAAGAAAAACATATCAAATGAACGTTCGCTAACATAACCAAACGAATGAACATGTTCGTTAAAACGAACTAAACAGAGAGCGTTCGCTAAATAGCAAACCCCAAAAAAACCGATCTAAACCGTTGAACCGAAAAGAAAACCGACAAAACCCTAAAAAACCGATCTAGGTTTTATACCTAAAACTGGTGGGAAAACCGGCGGGTGGCGGCGGTTTCCGGAGAACGACTGCTCCGGCGAAACAACATGTGGCGGCGCGGTGCGGGGCAGGGTGGCGGCGCTAGGCGGCGACGGTAGCGGCAAGTGGCGGTGACGATGGCAGGCGGCGGCGGCTACGGCGGCGAGCGGTTGCAGCGGTGGGACGAGGTGAGGGAGGAGGCAGCGGGGTGGGGCGGTATATAAGGGCGACGGGCGGGCGGTGCCTTGCGGGAGGGGTGGCGGCGGTGAAGCTCGGGACTCCCGTCCCGAGTCGGAGAGGGAGGCGGCACGCAGGTGGGCCGGCCTGCTAGGCTGGGGTTTTGGCCCAGGCGAGCGGGAAGAAGATTGTTTTTAATAAAATTCCGCTCGAAGAAAAATCCTAATAAAATATAAACAAAATTCTGAAAAATACCAGAAACAATTTTCACCGTCTAAACCTAATATTTAGACAGTGAACATTTTCGTAGCCTAAAAATGCAATTTTTCAAAAATGCATAATTTTCTAATTCGAATAAAATAGCAAATAAAATCCAAATAAAATTTTAATTTGATTTTAATTTTTATTCTCCAATATTCCTTTCTTTTGAAGAAGTCATATTATCTTCTCTCTTTTATTTTTAATATTGGAAGTAATTGGAGAGAAAATATTAAAATCAAAATGATCGTCTTTTCAAATTTGAGAAAATTAAAATATGAAAATTTATGAAATACCCAACTCTCTCCTTGGGTCCTTGAGTTGCTTAAGATTTCTAGGATCACAACCAAATATGCAAATAAAATATGATATGCATATGATGACCTGTGTATAACATCCAAATTGAAAATTGGGATGTTACACATTGGAAAGCAAAACAAGCATAGCTTCAAGATTTTAAGCACATAGAGAGGAAACTTGACATATTACAATTCCTACAAGCATATATTCCTCCCTCATAATAATTTTCAGTAGCATCATGAATGAATTCAACAATATAACCATCACATAAAACATTATTTTCATGATCTACAAGCATAGAAAATTTACTATTCTCCACATAAGCAAAATTCCTTCTCATTCGGAATAGTGGGAGTATCATAAGAAACTCGAATACTATAAATTGTTTCCACATTAAAAGAGTAATGTTCAGAAAAAGGGTAATGATAATCATGACAAGTTTTATAAAAATAATCATCTCTACTTTTTATAGCATAAGTGTCATCACAATAATCATCATAAGTAACAACTTTGTTCTCATCATAATCAATTGAAACCTCTTCCAAGATAGTGGAATCATTACTAAATAAAGTCATGACCTCTCCAAATCCACTTTCATAATTGTCACAATATTATTCAACACCCTCCAAAATAGTGGGATCATTACTTTCTAAAGTTGACACTCTTGCAAACCCACTTTCATCAATATAACCATCATAAATAGGAGGCATGCTATCATCATAATAAATTTGCATATCAAAACTTGGGAGGTTAAATATATCATCTTCATGAAACATAGCATCCCCAAGCTTTGGACAAACATTAATTGCAGCAAATAAATTCTCAAACATGTCATTCTCATTAAACATAGCATCCCCAAGCTTGGGCCTTTGCATATCATAAGCATAATCACTCTCATCATTAATAGTATGGATATCATCAATAGTATAGCAATTATTATCATCACAATGAGTAAAACGGGCAACATCACTTGGGAGGGATACCTTTTTACCTTTGCTTCTCCATATTTTCCTTTTCTTCTTCACATTATGTGTGGGTTTAATCCTCTTTTTGGAGCTCCTTATTAATGATATTGGTTGAATAGAAGGCTCCTCCTCATTACCGGACTCATCATAAGAAATAATAGGAGGATATTGGGAAGTCTCTTCCCTTTCATTAGTATTCTCTTCATCTTCTATTTGTTTTCTTGTCTTTATGCAATTGACAATATAAGGATTTTCAATGCAATTCACCGTAGAATACATATAAATTTCCTCTAGATCAAAATCAAGAACTTTATCAAGGACAAATTCTGGAAGATCCTTAGTTATATGTTTCATTTCTTCATAACCCACAAGCAAACTAAGTTCATTATGATGCGCAAGGGAAATCAAGTCATCACATTTTTTGGACACAATTCGATCATGAAACAATTTGCATTGGATATTTAAATGACCACGTTCATTGCAAAGTTCACAAGGATGGCTAAGAAAATTTAAATTTTCAGCACAAACATCTAGCCTTTGTTGCAACCATTTAGTTTGTAAATACTTATGCCTCTTGCAAAATCTATCTTCCCTATTTGGTGTGTACTTGCAAACTCTATGCACTCCACAAAAATTGACATGCTTATATGAGATATTTTCATCATGACAAGTGCAATCATCATTAGTAATATGGATATTCAAAGAGTTCGTACTAACAACATTGCAATCATGCTCATCATTCAAAGATTTAGTGCCAAACATTTTAATGCATTCTTCTTCTGGCACTTTGGGCACAATTATTGAAATCCTTATTTTCACGAAAGACATTAAAAAGATGAAGCATATGAGGCACCCTCAATTCCATTTTTTTGTAGTTTTCTTTTATAAACTAAACTAGTGATAAAACAAGAAACTAAAAGATTTGATTGCAAGATCTAAGGATATACCTTCAAGCTCTAACCTCCCCGGCAAAGGCGCCAGAAAAGAGCTTGATGTCTACTACACAACCTTCTTCTTGTAGACGTTGTTGGGCCTGCAAGTGCAAAGGTTTGTAGGACAATAGCAAATTTCCCTCAAGTGGATGACCTAAGGTTTATCAATCCGTGGGAGGCGTAGGATGAAGATGGTCTCTCTCAAACAACCCTGCAACCAAATAGCAAAGAGTCTCTTGTGTCCCCAACACACCCAATACAATGGTAAATTGTATAGATGCACTAGTTCGGCGAAGAGATGGTGATACAAGTGCAATATGGATGGTAGATATAGGTTTTTGTAATCTGAAAATATAAAAACAGCAAGGTAACAAATGATAAAAGTGAGCACAAATGGTATTGCAATGCGTTAAAACAAGGCCTAGGGTTCATACTTTCACTAGTGCAAGTTCTCTCAACAAGGATAAAATAATTGGATCATATAACTATCCCTCAACATGCAACATAGAGTCACTCCAAAGTCATTAATAGCAGAGAACAAGCGGTGAGATTATTGTAGGGTACGAAACCACATCAAAGTTATCCTTTCTGATCGATCTATTCAAGAGTCCGTAGTAAAATAACACGAAGCTATTCTTTCTGTTTGATCTATCCTAGAGTTCGTACTAGAATAACACCTTAAGACACAAATCAACCAAAACCCTAATGTCACCTAGATACTCCAATGTCACCTCAAGTATCCGTGGGTATGATTATATGATATGCATCACACAATCTGTTATTCATCTATTCAACCAACACAAAGAACTTCAAAGAGTGCCCCAAAGTTTCTACCGGAGAGTCAAGACGAAAACGTGGGCCAACCCCTATGCATAAGTTCACAAGGTCACAAAACTCGCAAGTTGATCACCAAAACATACATCAAGTGGATCATGTGAATATCCCATTGTCACCACAGATAAGCACATGCAAGACATACATCAAGTGTTCTCAAATCCTTAAAGACTCAATCCGATAAGATAACTTCAAAGGGAAAACTCAATCCATTACAAGAGAGTAGAGGGGGAGAAGCATCATAAGATCCAACTATAATTGCAAAGCTCGCGATACATCAAGATCTTGCCGAATCAAGAACACAAGAGAGAGAGAGAGAGAGATCAAACACATAGCTACTGGTACATATCCTCAGCCCCGAGGGTGAACTACTCCCTCCTCGTCATGGAGAGCGCCAGAATGATGAAGATGGCCACCGGTGATGGATCCCCCCTCCGGTAGGGTGCCAGAATGGGGTCCCGATTGGTTTTTGGTGGCTAGAGAGGCTTGCGGCGGTGGAACTCCTGATCTAGGTAATTTTCTGGAGGTTTCTATATTTATAGGAATTTTTGGCGCCGGGAACAAGTCAAGGGGGTCCCCGAGTCGTCCCCGGGATAGGGTGGCGCGCTTTGGGAGGGGGGAGGGTGCGCCCCCCACCCTTGTGGACGACCCGGGACTCTTCTGGCCCAACACTTTTAATCCAGGGGCTTCTTTTGGTCCATAAAAAATCATCAAAAATTGGCACGTCAATTGGACTCCATTTGGTATTCTTTTTCTATAAAACTCAAAAACAAGGAAAATAGAAACTGGCACTGGGCTCTTGGTTAATAAGTTAATCCCAAAAATCATATAAAATACCATATAACTGCATATAAACATCCAATATTGATAATATAATAGCATGGAACAATCAAATATTATAGATATGTTGGAGATGTATCAAACGGTAACAGTAACAGTGATAGCAGTAGTTTGTCGCAAGTGTAACAATGATGATAGCAATAGTAACGCGGCAAGATCAATAAGGATAAATTCGTAGGCATTGGATCGGTGACGTGTTGGATGATATTCATCATGTGACAGTTATAACCTAGGGCGATATAGCACTAGCTCCAGTTCATCGATATAATGTAGGCATGTATTCCGTAAATAGTCATACGTGCTTTATTAAAAGAACTTTCATGACATCTTTTGTCCTACCCTCTCGTGACAGCGGGGTCCATATTGGAAACTAAGGGATATTAAGGCCTCCTTTTAATAGAGAACTGGAACAAAGCATTAACACATAGTGAATACATGAACTCCTCAAACTACGGTCATCACCGGGAGTGGGCCCGGTTGTTGTAACTCCGAGGTTGCTGGATCATAACACGTAGTAGGCGACTATAACTTGCAAGATCGGATCTAGAACATGGATATAATGATAAATTCATAAATAGTTCAGATCTGAAATCATGGCACCTGGGCCCAAAGTGACAAGCATTAAGCATGGCAAAGTCATAGCAACATCAATCTAAGAACATAGTGGATACTTGGGATCAGGCCCTAACAAAACTGACTCGATTACATGATGAATCTCATCCAACTCCTCACCGACCAGTGAGCCTATGAAGGAATTACTCACTCCCATTGGGGAGCATCATGGAATTGGCAATGGAGAAGGGTTGGTGATGACGAAGAACGAAGATCCCCCTCTCCGGAGCCCCAAGCGGACTCCAGACCTGCCCTCCCGAGGAAGAACAGGGCATGGCGGCGGCTCCATCTCATGGATCACGATAATTCTTTCTCCCTGATTTTTTTTGGAAATATGTGAATTTATAGTATCGAGGGGTCGTCAGCGGGGCCACCAGGTGGTACAACCCACCTGGGCGCGCTAGGAGAGGGGGGCGTGCCCTGGTGGGTTGTGCCCACCCATGGGCCCCTCTCTCATGGGGCTTAGCTCCAGTAATTCTTATTACTGATATAAAAAATCCTCAAAAAGTTTCGTTCCATTCCGAGAACATTTTTCTACACAAAAACAACACCATGGTAGTTCTGCTGAAAACAACGTCAGTCCGCGGTAAGTTTCATTCAAATCATGCAAATTAGAGTCCAAAAGAAGAGGAAAATCCTGAGAAAAGGTAGATATGTTGGAGACGTATCAACTCCCCCAAGCTTAAACCTTTGCTTGTCCTCAGGCAATTCAGTTGATAAACTGAAAGTGAGAAAGAAAAACTTTTTATGAACTCTTTTGCGCTTGTTTGCCTAAATAAGCTTAAACAACACCCAGGTTTTTAGCCAGCATTATAACTAACCATGTCGACAATAAATCTTAAAGACTATAATGAATCATATCAATGACATAGTCAGGTAGCAAGAAATAATAAGATATCTCAAACGGCAAGACGTTGTCAAAACAACCATGATATAATATGACAATAATGGTATCTCGCTAGCCCTCTCCGAGATTGCAAAACATAAATCCAGAGCACCTCCAAAGTTCAAGCAGCAACTAAACATTGTAATTCATGGTAGAAAAGATCCAGTCATGATGCACCCAACATTAGCTACACACAATGCAGAAATCTTGACTGTTGTGCTCCATTCAGTTTCTGGCGGTTGTTTTTTAGAAGGTGATGACACAACATGAAACTAAATAGAAAGCCCCTTCATAGAGAGAAGCAGTAATTTGCAGAGGTGTCGTAGCTCAATTTTTAAAACAGATATAAATGATATTTTGAGACATGCACCCTTCTTATTCACTTCATGACCATCAATTATCAACATCTTCCGTGGTAAGCATGCTAGTGGCGGTTCCCAAGCGGTAAAGGTAAAGGTTTTTACTCCATTGGGATTTTTTGTTTGATTATTTAAGAGAGGAACTCTTTTTGTATTTTGTAGTTTGGGACTGGGCATTACTATTACCGCCCATTTTCTTGTGCGATGGTGAGTGAATAAACACTCAACCTGAGAATAACCCGCTTAGCACGGAAGATATCGACCACCTCCTGTCATTCCATGAATGATCCTGGCACACAAAAGGATAATTTTTAGAAGTTTTTAGAGGTGGCACATGCAAATTTACTTAGGACGGCAAGGTAATACCGTATACAGGTAGGTATGGTGGACTCATCTGGAATAACTTTGGGTTCAAGTTTTTTGACGTACAAGCAGAATCCTCACTTAGTACATGCGAAGGCTAGCAATTAAGATTGGGAAGCGGCCAGCTAGAGAGCGACAACAATCATAACCATGCATTATGTGTAAGCAACATTGGACACTAGCATCAGTAGTATATGAGTACCATGAACATAAACATTATAGAGGCTATGTTGGGTTTGATTCAACTACATGCATGAACATGTACCAAGTCAAGCCACTTGAACATTCAGAAGGGGATACCATATCATCATACTACATCACAATCATTTTAATGATATGTTGATATCCAAGATAAATCATTATTAACTCTCAGCTACTTATGCACGGCATGAGAAACTATAATCTCTAATTGTCATTGCAAACATGTTTAATCATAATAGGCTGAATCATGGGCACTAGGTTAAACATATTTACACAGACAAGACAAGTCGAGTTCATACCAGTTTCTCTTTGCCACGGCCAGTTCATCGAATGTCGTCATTATTGCCTTTCACTTGCACGACCGAATGATATTGTCAGTGTACAAAAGTAGGGGCTCTCCTTTCACACCCCTTTACTTGTGCACGGGCAGTCAGAGCCGCGCCCATGGCCGCACTAAGCAGGGCAGAGGAGGGATGTCGGAACCCAAGCAAGCCAGAGCAATGCCAAGACCAGGGGCACAAAGAAAGCAAGAGGGCAAGGTCGACTCCCCGCAGCCCCAGCAAGATCCTTACCTGGGCAACTTGCCTGACGCCAGCAGAGCGCGCCACCCTTGAGCCCAAGGGTTTCCATCACCGTCAAATACGTTGAAACCAAGGCTCGGGAGGCACCTCCATGGTGGCATGTAGATCTTTGTAGAGATCATAAATACGCAAGATCGGATGAGAACTAGAAGACGAAGATCCTTGGTGGGATCCCTGCCAAGGAAATCCACGAGACCCTCGGCAAGATCCTTGCCAGGGACGACCGCGGTGCCACAGCGGGACCCTTGCCGGGCCCTCGGCAAGACCCTTGCCGAGGACGTCTGCGGGGCTGCAGCCAGGCCCATGTCTGCCAAGACTCCATCGCCGCTCCCATGCACCTGCCAGCTCGACCAGCTAGGCAGGCATCTGCGTGGCAGCACGCGGCCTCCACACCAACTCAGCAAGCACCTGCGTGGTGGCATGCAGGTCTTCGTGAAGGCTCCACCACCGTGCCAGCCCAACAGCCAACCAACGTGGCTCTATAACGCCTCGTCGGCTCGGACGCGCGTCGGAACCAGGCGAGGCGGCGATAGCTGGGACGATCTTCCTTGCCGTCCCCAATAAAGCAAGAGGGGCACGTCGGCAACGCATTAAATGCGTTTGTCCGACGATGCCAGAGGATTGACTCAGCCATTGCACACCTTTCCACCTCCTGTGTGCCACTGGGGCGACCGCTTTTGTCTATAAAAGGAGGCCCAAGACGTGTTGGAGAGGGATTCGGATCTTTTGGACTAGAGAGACATCGCAGCTAGTTCAAGAACACAAGAACACTCAAATATACATCAAAGCAGGACTAGGGTTTTAGCATCTCCACGGCCTGAACCTGGGTAAACGATTTGCATGCTGACCGCCAGACCCGCTCTTTGCACAACCCCGCGCTCGCCAACCATAGAAGGGATCCCAGTGACCCCATAGGTGTTGTTTCCCACCGACATCTCTGGCGCGCCAGGTAGGGGGTGCGCGGTTGTGGAAATCTGGTCTAGTTGAAGCAGCGGCTTCATTGTGGTCGCCACTCCAAGGAAGAAGACGACCGAACAAGTGGCATCCTCGGTGGACGCAGTGAAGGCTCACGCAGCGGCAGAAAAGCTAAGTCATGCAAAACTTTGAGTAATTGCTTTATATATATGTGGTTATAATCCTCGACGATCTTGCCCTGTGTATGGAAAACCTGCACGCAATGGGGCCCTGCCACTATTGGCAATGCCCTCGTTCTGTTTTGAGTCCGCTCAATAGTTCGAGCGGCTGCGTCGAGAACGACAAGGTGACCTTCTGCGATTGACAACACTCTCGTTCTGTCTCGAGTCCGCTCGACAGCTCGAGCGGCCGCGTTAAGAGCAGTGAGGTAGTTTGCCCGGCAGCAACACTACAAAAAATACACTTCCGTGATGATATGTGTTTGTCACAGTAGGTCACTTTTTTGTCATGCATGTACATCCATGACAAATTTATGACAGAATCAAGATAGTCATACATGTGCTGTCGTAGAAGTGTTCCATGACATTACCAAAATTATCATCACGGAAGTGTCCACTTCCGTGACGATAAATCGCGCGTCACAGAAGTGCTTTCATCAAGGGTGACCGACATGTGGCATCCACCGTAACGGAACGCCGTTAAGCTATCGGGTCGGGTTTTGGATCCGATAACCCGTTAACAGCCCCGACCAATGGGGATTTTCCACATGTAAAATCATCATTGGCTAGAGGAAACACGTGTCGGCTCATCGTTGGGACAGATGTCATCCACTCACTAGACAGAAGGCGCCTATGATACGTCGACACGTGGCACGGCCCAACAAGTTTAAATGGGCCGGCTCAACTAAAGGCCCACAAGATTTTGCGGACCATAATGGGCCGGCCCAGCTAAAGGCCCATGAGATTTTGTGGACCATAATGGGCTAGCCCAGCTAAAGGCCCACAAGATTTTGCGGGCCATAATGGGCCGGCCCAGGTAAAGGCCCACAAGATTTTTGTGTGTCATAATGGGCCGGCCTAGGTAAAGGCCCACAAGATTCTTGCGGGTCATAATGGGCCGGCCCAGCTAAAGGCCCATGAGATTTTGCCGACATTAATGGGTTGGCCCAGCTGTAGGCCCACAAGATTTTGAGGACCCTAGTAGGCCGGCCCATTAACTGGCTGCCTTGTTTTGGGCCAAATGCCGGCCCATATTTGATCCGGTCCATTAATGGCCTGCCACACTCCGAGCCTAATAGTGGCCCATATGGGATCCGGCCTGCTAGAAGCCTACCACGTTCTGGGCCAAATTATGGCCCAGATCAGGTCCGGCCCTTTAAGAGACTTTGGGCTCAATTATAGCCCATATCAGATTCAGCCCGTCAACTGGACACTATGCTTTTGGGCCCACTTGCTAAAGGCCCACTTAGTAATTCGGCCTGATATTAGTTTTGGCCTATTAAGGGCCCATTTAACATTTTGGCCCTATATTAATTTCGGCCTGTTAAAAGCTCATCATATAGTTGGGCCTAACTACGGCCCGATTTGCATCCGGCCTGCTCGCAGCCGATATCTGATTGGGCCAAACAAGGACCCAGACAATTTTGGCCTATTAAAAGCACGTGATTTGATTCACACAATCATGGGTTGGGGTTCATTTCGGGTTGCTGCGTAACTAGTAGGAATTAAGAACAAACCTACTCTATACAATAAAGAAATTACGGCATAGTAACTAAGAATAAACCTACACTACACAATAAAGGATTTAAGGTGTATTACATCCACTGGGCATCAAAGTTCGCCACTAGTGATCATAAAGCGCAACATAGAAGCAGATTACAAAAACTGGGCACCATTGCAGCGTAACAAAATAATACTGAACCGAGACCACTTCCAAGATAGTTCAAGTTAACCTTGCGGGGGAACTGCAGCGCAAGCTGCTGAGCAAGGCTGTGAGACCGGCCTTGCATATCGGTCATAGCTTCCAGGTGTAGCTGTTTAGCGATGAGGTTCTCATTGGTGTTCTCCGCAATCTTTCTTAGAGATAGGACTTCAAGTCGAAGTTGAGTTGCAGAATGCCTTTCTGCTAGAACTTGGGACTGAAGAAGTCGAACTGATTCAGACAACGAATTCTGTGAGCTTGTCTGACTGTTAGTCTCAAGTAACTTGAACACTGCATCAAGACAAGACTTTGGGGTTATCTCGCTATCTTCAAGATGTTTTGCCTTCTTTGCTACAATCTATGTTGGGTTTGTCTCACAGCCTTCAGCAGACTTGTGCATGCCATCAGGCATATCACCCTGAAACAAAGTAGAGAGATGACAGGTTTTGCACGTGTATAAGCAAAGATGATAACTATTCTATCAATTCTATCCAATTTCAAATTAGAAAATAAAGAGTATGTTCAACATATCAATAGCATAATTTGGCATTGTTCATAATGCGGGGAGCTTCACCACACTACTGGATTACCATGTCAACATAACAAGCATAGATGAAGGGCAAAGAAAATCATTGTATCTATTTTGGATAATGTGCATGGCATGTTGTTCATATCATCAGCCACATTAGTAAGATAAAATAGGAGATGACAAGGTGCAAACGTGGGCTGCTTCACCGCACACTGGATTATAGATCCACAAAAACAAGCATACGTATAGGGAGTATTAAGTAATGTGCATGGTATGAATAAGGAATTTGGTTTTACAAGTAAAACTTAGAACTTACGGTTCTTACGAACATGCATTTTGGTAGAAACAGCAAACTAAACAGCAGTAAACGATAGGGAGCATGAGCAAATTAAACAGCAGTTGAGGATAAAGGCTTTAGAAGGACTGACTTACATTAACAGTTAACACTGGCTTTATAATGCCCTTCTCCATGGCAAGGGAAGGATAACTCAAGAATTTCAGCACAAAATCTTCTTCATAAGAATTACCTGTACTCTACATTTTGTATAGAGTAATTATAGATATGATAATACTGGAAGGGATAGAGGATAATGAAGATAAGATGCAGATTGATGCTACATAATGAACTACCAATCCCTGGAACTACAAGCGTTACAGGACAAAATGTACTGACAAGAGCAATGGGCTACACTTCTGCACTGGCATTGTCTGTGTATTCTACTTGTTGGTAAGATTAAATATAGATCTGATCTTTTTCAGTAAATGGTGGGCGAGGGAGATAAGATGCAGAATGCTACAAAATGAACCAATCCCTCTTCCCATAATACAAGAGTGTTTTGAACACTAGTGAACTGTACAAAACGTTCTTATATTATGGGACGGAGGGAGGAGCTGTTAATGTAAGTAAAGTGATAGACCATGTTCAGTCCTTACAAGAGGACTGCAGAGCTAAACCTCTTCAAAAGCATTGGGTTGATTCTAAATTTCTGTAAGAGTCCATACGGATCTTATAATGTCCACCAAATGGACAATTACGAGGCTAACATGTGTAGTGATGCTACATAATCAAACAGCTATGAAAGTAAGTATGGTCATACAGGTCAAGAGGTACTCCCAAGAGCAATGCAATGTGCAGTATAGTTGCGAGATTCTGTGGTCCCTTGAGAATGAATGTTCTTCTGCTAACAGTTTTCGTACAAGTGAGACATTAAGGCAAATGCAGAAATGTAGTTCAAATTGTGATATGATATCATAGACAGTACCTTACGCTGCAGCCGAGACCAATGTGTAACAAGATTATTCCAGTCACCGTCCGATAAATGTAGCACCGGACACTATACAGAAATTTCGTTCAGAGGCTTGCCATCGAAGTGCGCTTGCCTCAAGTAGGAATGATACTTCATCAATGAGTGCTTGAAAAGCGCAACCCACCCTTGCATCACAATCTAGTTTGCGCCTCGCCTATTTAAAATAATTAAATCTTGTGTCTTTTGTCAGCAGAAACATATGCAATAATGACCATGAATAACATTAGTACATTACTCACGCGTAAGTTGCGAAGGAAGACTGGAAATTCTTCTGTGTAATCTTTCCATCAAGGAAAGATGCGCACAAAGTTCCTGACAACTACATAAGCTTCATCTTCTAAACTGGGAAGAAATGGAATAGGGGTCCTATTTGCTGCAATTGGGGCTCTCTCTCGTCCTATTTGCTGGAATGGGGGTTTTGCGTCATACAGCTGGTGCTATGTCAACTGGCATAATCATACTGTTTGATGCAGTTGGGGTCTGCTGAGTTGGGGCATCAGAAATGACCAGTGTAGTAGGGCTAGAGTCTGCTAGAGTTGGGGTATTTTGTGGGTTGGGTGATATTGCAACTACACCTAATGGGCTATTTGATTTATCAGGTGCCACTACCTTTTCCAAATACTTTGCTTGTGCTCCTCCATGATCAGCAATCGCCCTCTTCCTTTTGAATGTCTGATACACAAGAACAACATTTGAATGGATAAATATGGTATGATGACATATGGAATATGTACTAAAAATGGATAGGTAGGGCGTATTGAAAGTGCAACTATCCCTAGGTGGTTTTGGTAATTCATAACAACATATAGCTCATTGAGCTAATGCTATTTCAAGATGATTATTTCAGGAAAGCTCAATGATTGGCATGGCATGGATGTGAAAGTGGAACCCTCAAAATGCTAAGGACAAAAGAATTGGCTCAAACTCAAAAAGTTCAAGACTCTTAATTTTATGTTTTAGTGATCCAAGATCACATTGAGTCTTTAGGAAAAGCCAATACTATCAAGGAGGGATGAGGTGTTGCTTAATGAGCCTCTTGCTCTATGTGCTTAATGATATGCTCCAAAATCCTCAGCTACTTTCCCATATCCACAAATGACCTAAACCCCAAGCCAAACTCAGTCATACCGATTCTTTCAATTCGGCGCCACCGAGTTTCACCTGTCATTTGCCACTGCCAAACCCTAGCAATTTGGTCCTACCGATAAGGATCTCGATCTCACCGAGATGGGCTTGCAAACTCTTTGTTTCCCTTTCGTAACTTTTCGGTCTCACCGAAAGAGCGA
The DNA here is from genome assembly GCA_034509565.1 of Triticum monococcum. NCBI lineage: Eukaryota > Viridiplantae > Streptophyta > Magnoliopsida > Poales > Poaceae > Triticum > Triticum monococcum. The sequence continues at coordinate 359,668,922 of CM067841.1, forward strand.
ATCGGTCCCACCGAGAATGCAAGGTAAACCCTATGTTTCCTTCTTGTAACTTTTCGGTCTCACCGAAAGAGCAAGTCGGTCCCACCGAGTTTGCCTAACCAACTCTCTGGTTAGCTTATTGCCAAACTCGGTCTCACCGAGTTTGTGCAATTGGTCTCACCGATATTAAGTTATGCCCAAACCCTAACCGAATCAGTCCTACCGAGTTGCATGTCAGTCCCACCGAAATTCCTAACGGTCACTAGGTTTACTATTTCGGTGCAACCAAGTTTTCTGATTCGGTCCCACCGAGATTGGTAAATTGTGTGTAACGGTTGGATTTTGTGTGGAGGCTATAAATACCCCTCCACCTCCTCTTCACTCGTGGAGAGAGCCATCAGAACACATACACCATTCCAACTCATATGTTCTGAGAGAGAACCACCAACTCATGTGTTGAGACCAAGATATTCCATTCAAACCATATGAATCTTGATCTCTAGCCTTTCCCAAGTTGCTTTCCACTCAAATCTTCTTTCCACCAGATCCAAATCATATGAGATAGAGTTGAGTGTTGGGGAGACTATCATTTGAAGCACAAGAGCAAGGAGTTCATCATCAACACACCATTTGTTACTTCTTGGAGAGTGGTGTCTCCTAGATTGGCTAGGTGTCACTTGGGAGCCTCCGACAAGATTGTGGACTTGAACCAAGGAGTTTGTAAGGGCAAGGAGATCGCCTACTTCATGAAGATCTACCGCTAGTGAGGCAAGTCCTTCGTGGGCGATGGCCATGGTGGGATAGACAAGGTTGCTTCTTCGTGGACCCTTCGTGGGTGGAGCTCTCCGTGGACTCGCGCAACCGTTACCCTTCGTGGGTTGAAGTCTCCATCAACGTGGATGTAGGATAGCACCACCTATCCGAACCACGGGAAAAACATATGTGTCTCCAATAGCGTTTGGATTCTCCAAACCCTTCCCTTTATATTCTTGCAAGTTGCATGCTTTACTTTCCACTACCAATATACTGTTTGCATGCTTGCTTGAATTGTGTAATGATTGCTTGACTTGTCCTAAGATAGCTAAAAACTGCCAAGAACTAAAATTGGGAAAAGGTTAAGTTTTTATTTGGTCAAGTAGTCTAATCACCCCCCCTCTAGACATACTTTCGATCCTACAAGTGGTATCAGAGCTTTGGTCTCCATTTTCCTTGATCTCCATAGCTTTTGGTGGTCACAGCCTTGGTTTCACAACCTAGGAGAGTATGGCGTCTAGCGAGGGAAATTATCACCATAGAGGTCCTTACTTTGATGGTACTAATTTTGCTAGTTGGAAGCATAAAATGAAAATGCATATTCTTGGACATAACCCCGCCGTATGGGCTATTGTTTGTGTTGGCTTGCAAGGTGAGTTCTTCGATGGGAGGGAACCAAATCGTGAAGCTACCACGGATGAGTTGAAGATGTTGCAATACAATGCTCAAGCTTGTGATATTCTCTTCAATGGATTGTGCCCCGAAGAATTCAACAAAATTAGTCGCCTTGAGAATGCAAAGGAAATTTTGGACACTTTGATTGATATGCACGAAGGTACCGACTCCGTCAAGGAATCCAAGTTGGATGTGCTCCAAAGTCAACTTGACAAGTTCAAGATGAAGGATGATGAAGGTGTTGCTGGTCTAGCACTTGTGTCAACCAACTCCTACGACATATTTGACTCACCGAATGAAGGAATTGGAAGATGCTTCATGGCCAAAGGTCCTAAGGTAACACACCCCGAGTACGTTGATTTTAATAGTGATGAAGATGACTTGTTAGGTGATGATGACTTGCTTGTTGACAACTCTAGTGATGAGTACTATGATGAAACATCAATTAATCATGCTAAAACGAATGACAATGATAAGGAGAAGATTGAGGCTCTAACTAAAGAACTAAACACTCTTAAGTTAGCTCATGAAACTATCTTCGAAGTGTTGGAGAACATTGCAGAAAACAAAAATTTTCCTACGGTTTCACCAAGATCCATCTATGAGTTCATCTAGCAACGAGTGATCGGATGCATCTACATACCTTTGTAGATCGCGAGCGGAAGCGTTCAAAGAACGGGGATGAGGTAGTCGTACACGACGTGATCCGAATCACCGATGACCAAGCGCCGAACGGACGGCACCTCCGCGTTCAACACACGTGCGGTTAGCGTAACGTCTCCTTCTTCTTGATCCAGCAAGAGGGAAGAAGAGGTTGAGGAAGATGGCTCCAGCAGCAGCACGGCGGCGTGGTGATGGTGGAGCTGCAGAACTCTGTCAGGGCTTCGCCAAGCACTATGGAGGAAGAGGAGGTGTTGGAGAGGGAGAAGGAGGCAACCAAAGGCGTGGGAGAAAAGCCCTCCTACCCCCACTATATATAGGAGGGCCAAGGGGGGGGGGGGGGGGGGGGGCGCCGGCCCTAGGAGATCTAATCTCCTAGGGGGGGCGGCGGCCAAGGGGAGGTTTCCTTCCCCCCCAAGGCACCTAGGGGAGCCTTCCACAATTGGGACTCTTCCCTTTTGGGAAACCCTAGGCGCATGGGCCCTTGGGGCTGGTTCGCTTGGCCCATGTAGGCCAAGGTGCGACCCCTACAGCCCATGTGGCCCCCACGGGGCAGGTGGCCCCACCCTGTGGGCCCCCGGTACCCCTCCGGTGGTCCCGGTACAATACCGATAACCCCGAAACTTGTCCCGATGGCCGAAACAGCACTTCCTATATATAATTCTTTACCTCCGGACCATTCCGGAACTCCTCGTGACGTCCAGGATCTCATCCGGGATTCCGAACAACATTCGGGTTACTACATATACATATTCCTACAACCCTAGCGTCACCGAACCTTAAGTGTGTAGACCCTACGGGTTCGGGAGACAGGCAGACATGACCGAGACGACTCTCCGGTCAATAACCAACAGCGGGATCTGGATACCCATGTTGGCTCCCACACGCTCCACGACGATCTCATCGGATGAACCACGATGTCGAGGATTCAAGCAACCCCGTATACAATTCCCTTTGCCAATCGGTATGTTACTTGCCCGAGATTCGATCGTCGGTATCCCAATACCTCGTTCAATCTCATTACCGGCAAGTCACTTTACTCGTACCATAATGCATGATCCCGTGACCAGACACTTGGTCACTTTGAGCTCATTATGATGATGCATTACCGAGTGGGCCCAGTGATACCTCTCCGTCATACGGAGTGACAAATCCCAGTCTTGATCCGTGTCAACCCAAGAGACACTTTCGGAGATACCCGTAGTATACCTTTATAGTTACCCAGTTACGTTGTGACGTTTGGTACACCCAAAGCACTCTTACGGTATCCGGAAGTTACATGATCTCATGGTCTAAGGAAAGGATACTTGACATTGGAAAAACTCTAGCAAACGAACTATACGATCTTTATGCTATGTTTTGGATTGGGTCTTGTCCATCACATCATTCTCCTAATGATGTGATCTCGTTATCAATGACATCCAATGTCCATATTCAGGAAACCATGACTATCTGTTGATCAACAAGCTAGTCAACTAGAGGCTTACCAGGGACATGTTGGTGTCTGTTATTCTCACATGTATTACGATTTCCGGATAACACAATTATAGCATGAATAAAGACAATTATCATGAACAAGGAAATATAATAATAATGCTTTTATTATTGCCTCTAGGGCATATTTCCAACAGTCTCCCACTTGCACTAGAGTCAATAATCTAGTTACATTGTGATGAATTGAACACCCATGGAATTCTGGTGTTGATCATGTTTTGCTCTAGGGAGAGGTTTAGTCAACGGATCTGCTACATTCAGGTCCGTATGTACTTTACAAATATCTATGTCTCCATCTTGAACATTTTCACGAATGGAGTTGAAACGACGCTTGATGTGCATTGTCTTCTTGTGAAACCCGGGCTCCTTGGCAAGTGCAATAGCTCCAGTGTTGTCACAAAAGAGTTTGATTGGCCCCGACGCATTGGGTATGACTCCGAGGTCGGTGATGAACTCCTTCACCCAAATTGCTTCATGTGTTGCCTCCGAGGCTGCCATGTCCTCCGCTTCACATGTAGATCCCGCCACGACGCTCTGCTTGCAACTGCACCAGCTTACTGCCCCACCATTCAAAATATACACGTATCCGGTTTGTGACTTAGAGTCATCCAGATCTGTGTCGAAGCTAGCGTCGACGTAACCCTTTACGACGAGCTCTTCGTCACCTCCATAAACGAGAAACATTTCCTTAGTCCTTTTCAGGTACTTCAGGATATTCTTGACCACTGTCCAGTGTTCCTTGCCGAGATTACTTTGGTACCTTCCTACCAAACTTACGGCAAGGTTTACATCAGGTCTGGTACACAGCATGGCATACATAATAGAACCTATGGCTGAGGCATAGGGGATGACACTCATCTCTTCTATATCTTCTGCCATGGTCGGACATTGAGCTGAGCTCAATTTCATACCTTGTAACACAGGCAAGAACCCCTTCTTAGATTGATCCATATTGAACTTCTTCAATATCTTCTCAAGGTATGTGCTTTGTGAAAGACCTATGAGGCGTCTTGATCTATCTCTATAGATCTTGATGCCTAATATATAAGCAGCTTCTCCAAGGTCCTTCATTGAAAAACTCTTGTTCAAGTAGGCCTTGATGCTATCCAAGAGTTCTATATCATTTCCCATCAAAAGTATGTCATCTACATATAATATGAGAAATGCTACAGAGCTCCCACTCACTTTCTTGTAAACGCAGGCTTCTCCATAAGTCTGCGTAAACCCAAACGCTTTGATCATCTCATCAAAGCGAATGTTCCAACTCCGAGATGCTTGCACCAGCCCATAAATCGAGCGTTGGAGCTTGCACACCTTGTCAGCATTCTTAGGATCGACAAAACCTTCCGGCTGCATCATATACAATTCTTCCTTAAGGAAACCATTAAGGAATGCCGTTTTGACGTCCATTTGCCATATCTCATAATCGTAGAATGCGGCAATTGCTAACATGATTCGGACGGACTTCAGCTTCGCTACCGGTGAGAAAGTCTCATCGTAGTCAACCCCTTGAACTTGTCGATAACCCTTAGCGACAAGCCGAGCTTTATAGATGGTCACATTACCATCCGCGTTTGTCTTCTTCTTAAAGATCCATTTATTTTCTATGGCTCGCCGTTCAATGGGCAAGTCAGTCAAAGTCCATACTTCGTTTGCATACATGGATCCTATCTCGGATTTCATGGCTTCTAGCCATTTGTCGGAATCCGGGCCCGCCATCGCTTCTTCATAGTTCGAAGGTTCACCATTGTCTAACAACATGATTTCCAAGATAGGGTTGCCGTACCACTTTGGTGCGGAACGTGTCCTTGTGGACCTTCAAAGTTCAGTAGCAACTTGATCAGAAGTTTCATGATCATCGTCATTAACTTCCTCTCTAGTCGGTGGAGGCACCTCAGGAACATTTTCTTGAGTTGCGCCATTTTCCGGTTCAAGAGGTACTACTTCATCAAGTTCTACTTTCCTCCCACTTACTTCTTTCGAGAGAAACTCCTTCTCTAGAAAGCATCCATTCCTGGCAACAAAGATCTTGCCTTCGGATCTGAGGTAGAAGGTATACCCAACAGTTTCTTTAGGGTATCCTATGAAGACGCATTTTTCCGACTTGGGTTCGAGCTTTTCAGGTTGAAGTTTCTTGACATAAGCATCGCATCCCCAAACTTTTAGAAACGACAACTTAGGTTTCTTCCCAAACCATAATTCAATCGGTGTCGTCTCAACGGATTTCGATGGAGCCCTATTTAAAGTGAATGCGGCAGTCTCTAAAGCATAGCCCCAAAAAGATAACGGTAAATCGGTAAGAGACATCATAGATCGTACCATATCTAATAGAGTGTGATTACGACGTTCGGACACACCATTACGCTGAGGTGTTCCAGGCGGCGTGAGTTGTGAAACTATTCCACATTTTCTTAAGTGTGTGCCAAATTCGTGACTCAAGTACTCTCCTCCACGATCTAATCGTAGAAACTTGATTTTCCTGTCACGTTGATTCTCAACCTCACTCTGAAATTCCCTGAACTTTTCAAAGGTTTCAGACTTGTGTTTCATTAAGTAGATATACCCATATCTACTCAAGTCATCAGTGAGGGTGAGAACATAACGATAGCCACCGCGAGCCTCAACACTCATTGGACCGCACACATCTGTATGTATGATTTCCAATAAGTTGGTTGCTCGCTCCATTGTTCCTGAGAATGGAGTCTTGGTCATTTTACCCATGAGGCATGGTTCGCACGTGTCAAATGATTCATAATCAAGAGACTCTAAAAGTCCATCTGCATGGAGCTTCTTCATGCGTTTGACACCTATGTGACCAAGGCGGCAGTGCCACAAGTATGTGGGACTATCATTATCAACCTTACATCTTTTGGTACTCACACTATGAATATGTGTAGCATTACGCTCGAGATTCATTAAGAATAAACCATTGACTATCGGAGCATGACCATAAAACATATCACTCATATAAATAGAACAACCATTATTCTCGGATTTAAATGAGTAGCCATCTCGTATTAAACGAGATCCTGATACAATGTTCATGCTCAAACTTGGCACTAAATAACAATTATTGAGGTTATAACTAATCCCGTAGGTAAATGTAGAGGTAGCGTGCCGACGGCGATCACATCGACCTTGGAACCATTCCCGATGCGCATCGTCACCTCGTCCTTCGCCAGTCTCCGTTTATTCCGCAGCTCCTGCTGTGAGTTACAAATATGAGCAACGGCACCGGTATCAAATACCCAGGAGTTACTATGAGTAATGGTAAGGTACACATCAATTACATGTATATCAAATATACCTTTGGTTTTGCCGGCCTTCTTGTCCGCTAAGTATTTGGTGCAGTTTCGCTTCCAGTGACCGCTTCCCTTGCAATAAAAGCACTCAGTCTCGGGCTTGGGTCCATTCTTTGGCTTCTTCCCGGCAGCTTGCTTGCCAGGCGCGGCAACTCCCTTGCCGTCCTTCTTGAAGTTCTTTTTACCCTTGCCCTTCTTGAACTTAGTGGTTTTATTGACCATCAACACTTGATGTTCCTTCTTGACTTCTACCTCCGCTAATTTCAGCATTGCAAATACCTTAGGAATGGTCTTTTCCATCCCCTGCATATTGAAGTTCATCACAAAGCTCTTGTAGCTTGGTGGAAGCGACTGGAGAATTCTGTCAATGACCGCATCATCCAGGAGATTAACTCCCAGCTGAGTGAAGCGGTTATGTAACCCAGACATAGTGAGTATGTGCTTACTGACAGAACTATTTTCCTCCATCTTACAGCTAAAGAATTTGTCGGAGACTTCATATCTCTCGACCCAGGCATGAGCTTGAAAAACCATTTTCAGCTCTTCGAACATCTCATATGCTCCATGTCTCTCAAAACGCTTTTGGAGCCCCGGCTCTAAACTATAAAGCATGCCGCATTGAACGAGGGAGTAGTCATCAGCACGTGTCTGCCAAGCATTCATAATGTCTTGGTTATGTGGGACGGGAGCTTCACCTAGTGGTGCTTGTAGGACATAATCTTTCTTGGCAGCTATGAGGATGATCCTCAGATTCCGGACCCAGTCCGTGTAGTTGCTGCCATCGTCTTTCAGCTTGGTTTTCTCTAGGAACGCGTTGAAGTTGAGGACTACGTTGGCCATTTGATCTACAAGACATATTTGCAAAGGATTTAGACTAAGTTCATGATAATTAAGTTCATCTAATCAAATTATTAATGAACTCCCACTTAGATTAAACATCCCTCTAGTCATCTAAGTGTTACACGATCCGAGTCGACTAGGCCGTGTCCGATCATCACGTGAGACGGACTAGCCATCGTTGGTGAACATCTTCATGTTGATCGTATCTTCCATACGACTCGTGTTCGACCTTTCGGTCTCTGTGTTCCGAGGCCATGTCTATACACATGCTAGGCTCGTCAAGTCAACCCTAACTATTTTGCATGTGTAAAATTGTCTTACACCCGTTGTATGTGAATGTAAGGATCTATCACACCCGATCATCACGTGGTGCTTCGGAACGACGAACTTTAGCAACGGTGCACAGTTAGGGGAGAACACTTCTTGAAATTGTTGTAAGGGATCATCTTATTTACTACCGTCGTTCTAAGTAAACAAGATGCAAAAACATGATAAACATCACATGCAATCAAGCAATAAACGTGACATGATATGGCCAATATCACATAGCTCCTTTGATCTCCATCTTGGGGCTCCATGATCATCTTGTCACCGGCTTGACACCATGATCTCCATCATCATGATCTCCATCATCATGATCTCCATCATCGTGTCTCCATGAAGTTGCTCGCCAATTATTACTTCTACTACTAAGGCTAACGCGTTTAGCAATAAAGTAAAGTAATTTACATGGCGTTTCTCAATGACACGCAGGTCATAAAATAAAGACAACCCCTATGGCTCCTGCCAGTTGTCATACTCGTCGACATGCAAGTCGTGATTCCTATTACAATAGCATGAACATCTCATACATCACATATATATCATTCATCATTCATCACAACTTTGGCCATATCATATCACAAAGCACTTGCTGCAAAAACAAGTTAGACGTCCTCTAATTGTTGCTGCAAGTTTTACGTGGCTGAATTAGGGTTCTAGCAAGAACGTTTTCTTACCTACGTGAAACCCACAACGTGATTTGTCAACTTCTATTTACCCTTCATAAGGACCCTGTTCATCGAATCCGCTCCAACTAAAGTAGGAGAGACAGGGACCCACCAGCCACCTTATGCAACTAGTGCATGTTAGTCGGTGGAACCGGTCTCACGTAAGCATACGTGTAAGGTTGGTCCGGGCCGCTTCATCCCACAATACCGTTGAAGCAAGATAAGACTAGTAGCGGCAAGAAAGTTGACAACATCTACGCCCATAACCAATTGTGTTCTACTCGCGCAAGAAGAACTACGCATAGACCTAGCTCATGATGCCACTGTTGGAGAACGTTGCAGAAAACAAAATTTTTCGTACGGTTTCACCAAGATCCATCTATGAGTTCATCTAGCAACGAGTGATCAGATGCATCTACATACCTTTGTAGATCGCGAGCGGAAGCATTCAAAGAACGGGGATGAGGTAGTCGTACACGACGTGATCCGAATCACCGATGACCAAGCGCCGAACGGACAGCACCTCTGCATTCAACACATGTACGGTTAGCGTAACGTCTCCTTCTTCTTGATCCAGCAAGAGGGAAGAAGAGGTTGAGGAAGATGGCTCCAGCAGCAGCACGACGGCGTGGTGATGGTGGAGCTGCAGAACTCCGTCAGGGCTTCGCCAAGCACTATGGAGGAAGAGGAGGTGTTGGAGAGGGAGAAGGAGGCAACCAAAGGCGTGGGAGAAAAGCCCTCCTACCCCCACTATATATAGGAGGGCCAAGGGGGGGGGCGCCGACCCTAGGAGATCTAATCTCCTAGGGGGGCGGCGGCCAAGGGGAGGTTTCCCTCCCCCCCCCCCCAAGGCACCTAGGGGAGCCTTCCACAATATGGACTCTTCCCTTTTGGGAAACCCTAGGCGCATGGGCCCTTGGGGCTGGTTCCCTTGGCCCATGTAGGCCAAGGTGCGACCCCTACAGCCCATGTGGCCCCCACGGGGCAGGTGGCCCCACCCTGTGGGCCCCCGGGACCCCTCCGGTGGTCCTGGTACAATACCGATAACCCCGAAACTTGTCCCGATGGCCGAAACAGCACTTCCTATATATAATTCTTTACCTCCGGACCATTCCGGAACTCCTCGTGACGTCCGGGATCTCATCCGGGATTCCGAACAACATTCGGGTTACTGCATATACATATTCCTACAACCCTAGCGTCACCGAACCTTAAGTGTGTAGACCCTACACGTTCGGGAGACAGGCAGACATGACCGAGACGACTCTCCGGTCAATAACCAACAGCGGGATCTGGAAATCCATTTGGCTCCCACACGCTCAACGATGATCTCATCGGATGAACCACGATGTCGAGGATTCAAGCAACCCCGTATACAATTCCCTTTGCCAATCGGTATGTTACTTGCCCGAGATTCGATCGTCGGTATCCCAATACCTCGTTCAATCTCGTTACCGGCAAGTCACTTTACTCGTACCGTAATGCATGATCCCGTGACCAGACACTTGGTCACTTTGAGTTCATTATGATGATGCATTACCGAGTGGGCCCAGTGATACCTCTCCGTCATACGGAGTGACAAATCCCAGTCTTGATCCGTGTCAACCCAACAGACACTTTTGGAGATACCCGTAGCATACCTTTATAGTCACCCAGTTACGTTGTGACGTTTGGTACACCCAAAGCACTCTTACGGTATCCGGGAGTTACATGATCTCATGGTCTAAGGAAAGGATACTTGACATTGGAAAAACTCTAGCAAATGAACTATACGATCTTTATGCTATGTTTAGGATTGGGTCTTGTCCATCACATCATTCTCCTAATGATATGATCTCGTTATCAATGACATCCAATGTCCATAGTCAGGAAATCATGACTATCTGTTGATCAACGAGCTAGTCAACTACAGGCTTACCAGGGACATGTTGGTGTCTGTTATTCACACATGTATTACGATTTCCGGATAACACAATTATAGCATGAATAAAGACAATTATCATGAACAAGGAAATATAATAATAATGCATTTATTATTGCCTCTAGGGCATATTTCCAACACGAAGATCATCGAGAACTTTTAAGAGCTCATGAGAAATTACGCTTTGAAAAGCTCAATCTTGAGTAAGAGCATGAGTTCTTAAAGGCAATCAATGATGATCTCCGCAAGAAAACTTCTTCTTACATTGCCAAGTGTTTACTATTATCCACTTACACGCCTCGAGTCAAGTCTAGTAACAAGAACAAGAAAGATTCTTCCTCTAGTAGTAACAATGATCATGCTAAATCCAATATTGTTGCTTCTAGTAGGTCTCTTGATTCCACTAATGATTCTCTTAGCCAAGTTACACTTGAGCAAGAAAATAGCTTATTGAAGCGAATCATAGAGAAAGGAGTGTACAAGAGCCTTGCCGGGAGTAAGCAATTCGAGGAAATTGTGCGCAAGCAAGGAATGCACCGGAAGAATCAAGGTATTGGTTTTGAACGAAAGTTCAATGCCAATGGAGTTGAATGGGAAGAAGATCAATACCCCAAGACAAAGTTTGTTCCTCAACAAGAGACGTATGACACTTCTTTCAAGGGGACACAAGCTCAAGATGATCTTCCACCACAAGACTACAAGCAAAAAGGCAAGGACAAGCTTCAAGAGGAGATTGATGCATTTGAAGAAGATCCTAAGACCTTAGTCAAGTGGATTCCCATGACCACGTCAAGTTCCACTTCATCAAGTACGACTACAACTCCAAGGATTCCCATCAAGATGGTGTGGATCCAGAAGAAGAAGAACTAGAGAGTTCTTGAGGGTGACTTCGCCAACATATTTCACTATCATCATTTTGGCAAGAACAAGTGCAATCAACTTCCACATCATGCACTAGTTCAAGGAGTCACAAACCCTCTTGTTGGTAATACAAGGGACAAGGTAACCTAAAGTTTTCATGGACATCATCTTGTGTATGCATCACTCTATGTCTATGGATATCCTTGTTTGTTCCTCGTGGGACTAACCCATGTAGGTATTGAAAGTGCAATTCACTCAAATGGATAGCTCCAAGTGATCTACATCAACATTGAGCATCCACATCTTCAACATCTACATGAAGTCATCATCGACAAAACCCAAGGTTAGTTCATCCCTCTTAGGGGGGATATCACATCTTGGGGGAGCTTTACTCTAAGACTTGAGCTAAAGCAACTCTAAAGATGTGAATACAACAATGCTTTATGTAAAAGTGGTAACCCCACTTGAGCTTAAACGATGAGTATGACCTACGATCAAGTGTTCTGATTTGACTCCTAAGTCAATATACTCATATATAGATGACCTAGTCATCGCAAATTGCTTGATAGATGCTAGAATTGTTTGTGCATGCTTTGCCACATATTTCATTTGCCATCTTATTGTGTGAGCATGTTGGTTGCATATTTTACTCATTCGAGGACATCCACTTGTTGTTTTGATTGTTTGGCTTTATCTTCTTTTGCCAAGTGGATGGACAAGAATGCCTAAGAACCTCCTCTAGCTATCTATGCTTTTCTCATCTCAAACTCTATTCATGCTGCATCACAAAACTTGATCAAGTCAGATTCGAACCACTCTATGTGAGGAGCGCTCGGAGTCCCCGATTCGTCATAGACTTAAACTTCCAAAACCTCTTTGTGATTCTCGGTCTGACCGATACCATACTTTCGGTCCTACCGAGATCATTAAGTTGATCTAGGTTTTCGATCTCGGTGCAACCGATTTGAACCACTCGGTCACACCGAGTTGCAATAACTGTATACAGTTTTGCATCTCGGTGCCACCGAGTTGTTCCACTCGGTCACACCGACAGGGTCGGGCTATATATAGTGACGGGCAGAATTTTGGAAATTTCTCCGAAACCTCTTCGCCCGCGCATAGCTCGCTCTGCCTCCTGGGTCTCCGGATCGTCCTCCTCGCCACCAGCAGCCTCCTGTCGCTGGTCTCCGCCGCCATCAACGGAATTCTGCCCCGCCGTTGCCGCCGTAGCGAGTCTCCGCCGAACTAGGGTATGGACTCGATCTTTGTGCTATTCTTCAATCCGATTCCTAGCACATTGTGATCATCATGATTCTTGCCATGTTTGACAAACTCCTATCTAGTCAATGAACTCGTAGATTAGGTTTAATTCGAAAATTTTAGGGTTAGGTTTCCGCCGAAACCATCTCGGACCCACCGAGTTGAAAAACTCGGTCCCACCGATTTGGCTTATGCCATTGCACAAGTAAAACTCGGTCTGACCGAGAATTACTTATCGGTGTGACCGATTTTGGAACTCTGTGAAACCCTGGCAGTCTCGGTGCCACCGAACTGTGACTCGGTCTGACCGAGTTCACTAGTTCTGGTGCTAACACTACTTTGGTGTCACCGAGTTTGAAAATCGGTAGATCCGAGATGATTTCAGTGGGAAACTAAAACTAAGTTTTTGAATTATTCTTTTGCAAAAATCTCTGCATTTTGTGATGCTCATCCACTCTATCTCATCTATAATCTATTCACAGGGTCGGTAGTCAGTTTGTATCATGTCAGACCAGAGTGACAGCCAGAACTTGTCAGAGCAGCAAGTGTAGTTGAGTGAGGGCACTAGCCCCTCAAGTTCCTCAGATGATGGCAGCAGGAGCACACCCAACAACCTGCCTAAAGCTGCCACATGTCAAAGGAAGAAGAGGACTTCTGATTCTGAAGATGAGGACTATGTGGCAGAAGAAGAGGCTACATCAAAGAGAGCTGAGCCAGCAGCAGGCACAAAGCCAGGCCTGAAAATCAAAAGGCCAGCAGGCAGGCAGCCCATGTCAAAGGCTAGAGCTTCAACTGTGAAGCCTGCTCCCATTGAGCCGTTGCTGCTGAGGGCAAGAAAAGGAAAGAACGAGTGAAGAAGACTGTGGCCAGAGTGCTTGGGATGGCCTCCATCATGGTAGATGAGGAGGAGGAAGAAGAGGTTGCTGCACCAGCACCCAAGGCAGCCAAACTTATGGGAGATGCCATAAGGTCAGGGACAACTGCATCCAAGCCCAGGGAAGCACCCAAGGCTGCATCTAAGCCTAAGAGTGCACCAAAGAGAAACACCAGAAGCATCCCAGCCACTGAGAAGAACAAGGCCCCAGTGCCTGAAGTTGCAGAGGAAGAAGAAGAAGAGCATGTCCTTAGGAAGCTCAAGCCCAAGATCCCAGACCACAACGATGCTCATCCTGTGGCTGAGGATATGAAGCTCAGGAGAGATTCAGGGCTGAGGAAGTGGAGAGAAGCAGATCTGTATGCTTCTAGGAGAAGGACTACAGTGGACTACAGGTTTCATACCAAGGAGCAGTAGGATTTCTATGAGACTGTTTTGCTTGACAAGAAGCCAATTGTGTGTGACATGAGATGGGTCGACTGGACCTACATGAAGGAGAATGAGGAACACTACCCTGGAGTATATGACAGCTTTAGTGCGTGTGGAGTGGCAGACTTTGTTGGGCAGAAGCTCATAAAGTGGAACGAGGAGCTAATCATGCAATTCTACCCCACATCACACTTTTATCCGGATGGCAGGATCACTTGGATGTTAGATGGTACAAGGTACCAATCCACTGTTGAGCAATGGGCAAAGTTGATTAATGCCCCAGAGGAGCAAGCAGATGACTTGGACATTTATGCCAAGAAGAAGATGGACCACAACACCATGTCCAACATGTACAAGGAGATTCCGAATGAAGCACTTGACACGTTCAAGTTTGGCTCAGTGCACTATCTTCTGTCAGGATTCCCTACGATCAACTGGATCCTTAGGCACACTCTTCTGCCCAAGTCTGGAGATCACAAGATGATCAGAGGTCACACGATCAATTTGCTTCATGTTTTTGACGTGCCTCAAAAATTCAAAGTCATGAGTCTCATAGTGGAAACAATCAAGAGGACATCAGCAGACCAGAAGAGGAGCTGTGGATATGCCCCACAGGTTCAGGAGCTCATCAACTCCAAGATGGGCACGGGCATATACCTCTTTGATAAGGAACATCTGCCCATCCGTCTAGATTTCGAGGATAACCAAGTGGTCATGACTGAGAATGAGCCATCATCTGTCCATGCACAAGCTCAGAAGGAGAAGGCGAAGAAGGAGAAAGCTGCCAGGATGCCTACTCAAACGGAGGCATCTGATTACTTCCTGAAAACCAAACAAGAGCAGCTTGGTTACCTAATTGCGTCCACCCTGGGGATTGAGCAAGGACTTGCCACCCTGACTCAGAACCAGGCAAGCCTAGGGAGGATCATGGAACAGAGGTTCTATGACTTGGACATCAAGGTGACAGAGATACAGACCGCCATGGAGCAGCTCCAGGAGGACATGAATGAGAGGAGAGGCAGGACCACGACTGATGCTTTTGCGAGGGTGCCACGAGGTCCGAGGTCGTCTGCACTGCCAGTTGCTAACACCAGAGCCACAACGTCTGCGCCAGCCACAACCTCAGTTCCACCAGCTCCAGCATCCACTTCAGCCTCGACTCCGACCACGTCTACCGAAGGCTTCGTCCTTGGAGTGCTCCGGACTCCACCACCACCTGAAGATCAAGCCTGAGCGTCGACTTAGCACTATGCATTTTCTAGGAACTTTTTGGTAACTTGTTGCCAAAGGGGGAGAAAATGTATAGATCATAGGCTTCGAGAGAGAGTGTTGCTTTTATTCTCTCTTGTTTTATTTGGTGGTTTTTCGAACTTTGTTTGCTTGTGTGTGAGGTACTACGTCCTTATGTTTGTGAGACATCGATGATCATGTGTTTGATCATAAGATACACTTAATGTTTGCTTAATTCTTGGTTAAAAATTATCATTCTATCTATCGTTTGTGATCATTCACTATTCTTGGTGATGAGTGCATGTATTTCAATCTTATCATTTTTGAGCGCTCCACCAAGATGTATGTGACATGGAAGAGTAACCCATGATTCTAACTCCTTGTGCATTTGCAGTCCAAAGCAAATTTTAAATATGCACAAATTTAGGGGGAGCTCTTATTTGTCACATACTTCTCAAAGCGACGATATATTTCATGCTTATTATCATTTGTCGAAGCTTTGATCTATATGTTGACATCAATTCCCAAAAAGGGGGAGATTGAAAGTGCAACTATCCCTAGGTGGTTTTGGTAATTCATAACAACATATAGCTCATTGAGCTAATGCTATTTCAAGATGATTATTTCAGGAAAGCTTAATGATTGGCATGGCATGGATGTGAAAGTGGAACCCTCAAAATGCTAAGGACAAAAGAATTCGCTCAAGCTCAAAAAGTTCAAGACTCTTCATTTTATGTTTTAGTGATCCAAGATCACATTGAGTCTTTAGGAAAAGCCAATACTATCAAGGAGGGATGAGGTGTTGCTTAATGAGCCTCTTGCTCTATGTGCTTAATGATATGCTCCAAAATCCTCAGCTACTTTCCCATATCCACAAATGACCTAAACCCTAAGCCAAACTCGGTCATACCGATTCTTTCAATCCGGCGCCACCGAGTTTCACCTGTCATTTGCCACTGCCAAACCCTAGCAATTCGGTCCTACCGATAAGGATCTCGGTCTCACCGAGATGGGCTTGCAAACTCTCTGTTTCCCTTTCGTAACTTTTCGGTCTCACCGAAAGAGCGAATCGGTCCCACCGAGAATGGAAGGTAAACTCTATGTTTCCTTCTTGTAACTTTTCGGTCTCACCGAAAGAGCAAGTCGGTCCCACCGAGTTTGCCTGACCAACTCTCTGGTTAGCTTATTGCCAAACTCGGTGAGCAATCGGTCTCACCGAGATTAAGTTATGCCCAAACCCTAACCGAATCGGTCCTACCGAGTTGCATGTTAGTCCCACCGAAATTCCTAACGGTCACTAGGTTTACTATTTCGGTCCAACCGAGTTTTCTGATTCGGTCCCACCGAGATTGGTAAATTGTGTGTAATGGTTGGATTTTGTGTGGAGGCTATAAATACCCCTCCACCTCCTCTTCACTCATGGAGAGAGCCATCAGAACACATACACCATTCCAACTCGTATGTTCTGAGAGAGAACCACCTACTCATGTGTTGAGACCAAGATATTCCATTCAAACCATATGAATCTTGATCTCTAGCCTTTCCCAAGTTGCTTTCCACTCAACTTCTTTCCACCAGATCCAAATCATATGAGAGAGAGTTGAGTGTTGGGGAGACTATCATTTGAAGCACAAGAGCAAGGAATTCATCATCAACACACCATTTGTTACTTCTTGGAGAGTGGTGTCTCCTAGATTGGCTAGGTGTCACTTGGGAGCCTCCGACAAGATTGTGGAGTTGAACCAAGGAGTTTGTAAGGGCAAGGAGATCGCCTACTTCGTGAAGATCTACCGCTAGTGAGGCATGTCCTTCGTGGGCGATGGCCATGGTGGGATAGACAAGGTTGCTTCTTCGTGGACCCTTTGTGGGTGGAGCCCTCCGTGGACTCGCGCAACCGTTACCCTTCGTGGGTTGAAGTCTCCATCAATGTGGATGTAGGATAGCACCACCTATCCGAACCACGGGAAAAACATCCGTGTCTCCAATAGCGTTTGGATTCTCCAAACCCTTCCCTTTATATTCTTGCAAGTTGCATGCTTTACTTTCCGCTGCCAATATACTCTTTGCATGCTTGCTTGAATTGTGTAATGATTGCTTGACTTGTCCTAAGATAGCTAAAAACTGCCAAGAACTAAAATTGGAAAAAGGTTAGGTTTTTATTTGGTCAAGTAGTCTAATCACCCCCCCTCTAGACATACTTTCGATCCTACACGTATTCACATACACGATGTGTAAACTAAGCTAATGGCAGTTCAACAAAGTAGAAGCAATGCAAAGCATCAGTTGCAAGATATGTGTGAGCAATGTAACCTTGGATAGTTAGAGCAAGTACCTTGATGGGTGAATAAGATAGGGCATCTTCCTCTGACTCCTCCACTAGGGAGCTACATTGACCTAGGTCTCCCTCTAGCTCAGAATCACTGTTAGGATCATATTCTGAGCATGAATCTGTAGGTGGAGAGTGTTTGCATTGCATTGCATCCAGACTTGATTTCAGTCCCTTAATGCCAAGTTTGATAGCCATGGCATTGTTCTGCTTTATTCTTTTCGTGCGCGCAAGCTCATAATCATTATGATGCTGTTCAGAATCTGAGATTCATGAAAACATAAAAAGTAGTCAGATTATCTATGGAATGCATTGCGGTTTCAACTCGGAGAGTGTCTCCCTATAAACCCCTGCATATGCAAAGTTCACCTCCCCAACCGTGCTGACCAGACCACACACAGAGATACACACCCGAGCGGCGAACATGCATTTTCGAAACTAATTTAGGAACATTTAGCTGACCAATTAAACAACTCTATTTTAATAATATCATATTCGTATTTGAACAACTAAGCTTGTTTAGCTTGATGGGTGGAGAAGTGTTGTTATGACACGAAGCATGTATTCTGATCGTATAGTGATCATAAAAGGGGGAAACTTTAAGCATATTTTTTTAGCAAAAGAGGGTTTCCCCTCTGATTTCTATTAAAGAAACCACCACGGAACCAACATGATCAATTAAACCCTAAGCATGATCAATTAAACCGTATTATGGCTACGCCATGGCAGATTTGAAGCTACAAACCGGAGAAATGATATTTAGCATCCATTGTTTGCTTCGAACTAAATTCTAAGAGCTGAAAAGAAAGTAGAGTAACCAAGTTAAGATCTATTTTCTGGTTGAGATAAAAAAGTTGAGGAGATATGAAGTACCACCTCTCTTGCGGCGTCGTGTAGGCATCGGGGGTGCGATGGTTGTCGGTGGTGTTGAAGCAGATCTGCGATGGTAGACGGGTGCATCGGGGGGATAAGTCTTGTTGCGGTGGAAGAGAAGGTCATGTGAGCAGCCCCGACAAAGAGGACGACGGCGCCGATGAAGCGAGAGGACGCGATGCAAGGCTATTGGTCCGTTGCCGTGGATGAGAAACATCCATCTCTAGCAGTTGACGACGCGGTCTTGGTAGGCGCTCTGGTGTGGTGGAGGACGGTGGCGACTGATGTGGTGGAGGACGGCAGCGATGGATGGGGTGGCGGATGGAGGCTGGTGTGGGAATGGGGTGTTCTAGCGCGGACGGTGTATGAATGGAAAATGGAGGGAGAGGTACGGGGAACCATGTGTTTGGGACACGCCTGTCTGAAATATGGGAAAGTTATGAACTTATCCCCCATTTCAAATTTGGATGTCTCGTCAGTTGGGGATAGGACGGTAATCTCGAATCTCCCAAATATTTGCTGGTAACTATTTCGGGCGAGGAGACGATGTTTTGCCGCCCACGGTGTATGAATGGGCCTGACAGGTAGGGCGGTTGTGTCACGTCTGATGGAAGTTACACATCTGCCCCTATTTAAAATATTAGCCTACATCTATTTCGGACGAGGAGAGGGTGTTTTGCCGCCCACCGTGTATGAATGGGGAATGGAGGGAGAAACAGAGGTCTTTCGGACGAGCTTGAATCAAATGAATTTTGCCGCCCATGTTTGACGCCCACCGTGTCGGAATGGGCTCAGAGGCGGTCGTGTCACGTCTAATTGAAGTTACTAACCTACCCCTATTTAGAGCAGTGGAAATCGGGCCGATGGATTGTCCGTGTAATGGGTAGACAGTAATTTCCATCTCCCAAACACTTGGCTTCGGGCAGCCGATGTGGGAGTGGACATTTTGCTGTTTCTTTCAAATTTTGGGACAATAAGCATCCACGTTTACCCTGGCAGCTAAATTCGAATCCATTTTGTATTCCTATATGAATCTTTATAAATCATTCTATGTGTTTTTATATATCTTCAAAGGGACGACAAAGATGTATTCCAATGTCATATATGAATATGGTTTACAAATGCTGATACTCAAATTCAGAAACTAGAATCCAGTTTAAGGTGAATTCGAATATTTGGAACACTTCATGTCCAACTCAAATGTCACACTCAGCATAATGTGTACTCCCATTTAGATATGTACACAAGCGATGTATCAAGATTCAAATACCGAGTCAATCAACCAAGAATGTACGGAACTAACTGACATATAAACACTTATAGAGTATATGGATCAATAATATCAACTAATATACATAAGCCATGCTTCTGTACTTTTTTGGCTACAACCACAACCTTTTTTTAGCCAGCATCTTGGCCCTTTCCGATGCGTGCCACTTATGGTCCATCTATACTACTATTGCTGAATGCACATTTAGCCCGATTGGCATATTTGTAGGTCTGGCACAGCAATCCAAATGAAATGTCTCCGAGTCTTATTAATTAATATAGACTTGTGCTCAAATAAAATTACAAACAAAAAAAACAATTATTACATGATCTCTAAAACAAATGGTTTGATTGATTACATGAACAGACAACACAAAGGTTATTCAAGTATGGAACGAACATTTCACCTATGATTTACCAAGTAGGAATTTAATTTCCTTTTTTCCTTTAGGACCTTAACAATCTGGTCAGTCTCAGCTTGCTTCGTTTTGAAATCCACCAAACACTACAGGAATCAACTACTTTGCCGTCTGCCACGGCGGACGACAAAGGCCTGAACGGCGGGTGGCAAAGGCCTTTGCCGTCAGCGGCGGACGGCAAAAGGCTCCGGCAAAGTAGGCTTCGGTAAATAGGTTCTTTGCCGTCTGCTACCTCTCTCTTTGCCGTCTGCCAGCTGACAGCAAAGATTCTTTGCCATCTGCCAGCAGACGGCAAAGAACTGGCGGACGGCAAAGAGCTTCTTTGCCGTCTGCCAGTTCTTTGTCGTCTGCTTTTTGGTAGCTGATGGCAAAGAGCTGCTTTGCCGTCAGCTAGCAGACGGCAAAGAGCTGGCAGATGGCAAATTAGCTGATTCCAGTAGTGAAATATTTAATGGTTGTCTTGAGTACTGCTTGTGATTGTGTTGTTTGCTTCCTCAACATGTCAACTTCATCTCTAAGTACAGAAGAGGAATCTCTTTCTACCACTAGTTTAGCCTCTAGAGCATCAGCAGTTGGCAATTCATAATGCACAATTGGGCCAGTGCCACTGCTGTGGGATGATGCAACGTCCATGGGGACCTCGCTCTTTGATCTTGGGCTAACCTGTTTTGCCATTAAAGTTCCGATTGGATTCGGAAAAGTTGAAGTTAGAAAAACATCTCAACTGGGAGTTATAACAGCGAACCAGTTAAACAAACAAGGAATTAAAGAGTTTCAATTGGATGCTGAAAAGTAGTTATTAACATCATTGTAACCCGCTGTTGCAGCAGCAAAGCAGTTAAACAAACAAGTAGATATTTAAGATAAGGCAAACAGGTAATTCTTAACAGTAAGTATCAAACACATAGATAGGCGCAGTCTACAATATGATTAACAGGTTGTGCCATTATGTAATCAGTAGCAAACTAAATTAAGCCAAGCAACATAATTGAACAATTTTGCAATAAGTGGCTAACTAAAATTCCGAGAAGCAGGTAACTGAACTAACGCTAGTTCTTTGTACAGGCACACTGTAACTTCTTTTTCGCTTACAAGGTTGTACGAAGGAGTCCATGGCATCAATTGCTTGGATACGCAGTCCCAATACTTCTTTCTTCCCACACAACATGGGTAAGTCGAATGGTTAATCTGGTAAGATGGTGTGTCCTTGATATGTTATATGAGGACGTGTAGTCTGACTAGTTGTAGCCAAACACATCACACTGGCTTTTACTATATATTTCATGCGATTACTTTTGGCATATCGAGATCTAAGCAATCTACAATAGGATGAAAAGACTGGCATCCTTCACATTATTGGCGAACTCAGTTCATAGAAACAAGCAATTCAACCATTCTGTGGGTAAATCAAAAGCGCCACTGGAATATTTTTCACTATCCAATCATACACGCAAAAAGGGGCGACGCCACCATAGGGGCTGGTATGGGCGGCCGCCTCAGGTGGCTGGAAAGTGTGCACCTAGTTTGAGTCATCCAGGTTGGCCCACGCTAGTTTTGTTCGTCCCAACGCACGAGCAGGCAATGTAAAAAATGTAGAAAAATGTTTCAATTTGGATGGGCCAATAACATAAGTGCAAGGCAGGCCCTATAGCAGGCTCGCGGCCCAAACGAGCGCCTCCCATATCGATCGACAGCAGGAAAAATCCCAATTCATTCACTCCAGCCACCATTCAGGTTCGCTCCTAACCTAGCCGCCGCTGGACAGACCGACACAGCACTTCCTCACGCCGTCGTTGGAGGGCGGTCGTCGAGCTTCAAGCGAACGGAAGGACAAGAAGATGAAGATCCAACCCCGGGTGTAGCCTGCGTGGGAGGCAGCGGCGGCAGCACGGGCATGGCATCGAGTTTGCGCAAACAGACAGTCGCAGCTTGCAAGAGTAGCATGCGCAATGAGCAGGTACATCACATCCCTGATTATATCTAATTCAACTCTTCAATTTCTGGCCAATAGTTAAACCTGACGGTGTTGTAAAACTGCTTGTATGTAGGGAATCTATGAGAAAATGAAACCAATTTCTACTTATTTTATAACTCCCCCAATCAATACTGAACTGACTGAATCTGATGTATCTAATTAAGTTTTCGGTGCAAACATGCAAGCTCATGTTGTTCTTGAGCCTGAAGTGTCTAATGAACAGACTGCTAATGAAGGATTTGATGCAAACATTTTACATGATCCTGGTGATGAACATATAGTGTCTAATGAGGGATCTAATGCAAGCATTTTGCAAGCTCATTGAAGGATTTAGTGTCTAATGATGATCTACTATGTTGAGAGAGACAGAGATTTGCAAGCATTGATGACAAGCAAATTATAGTGCATTTTCATAGCTTGAGGAAACATCGAGGCCATCTACCAGAAAGTCCCCGTATCATGACAACATAGCATAATACTTTTCTAATTTGTTGTTTGAAACTATTGGCATACTTGTGCAGGATAGATATATTGATATGCAGTTTGCGCACTGGTTATACATGCAATTACACTTCGATATTTTCAGCCAGAGAACGAATAATTCAAGCAGGTACAGACCATGTTTGTAGTCCTTGTACACCATGTTGCATTTTGTGTTTTTTGGTGCTTGCATCATTTAGTGTTTATAATCTGAACTACTTCGGATCATTAGTTGGTTTTCAAAGTGCATGTAGCTTCACATTTCTCAAGTTATGTTGATTTCCGGAGTGCAAGTGCCTTCATCTTTTTTAAGTTAAATGTTCGCCCCTGGTAACTTCAATTCGTGGATCAGCCACTGCACACAAATCATACACGAATGCCAGTACGAATTAAATGAAATGCAGGGACTTACGCTAGCTCGTTTAAACAGGCTCACTCCAGCTCTGCTTGCGCTTGGGATGTTCCATGTACAAGTCCATGTTACCACTTGCTTGGATGTGCAGGCCTTGTGCTCCTTGCATCCCCCTCTGCGTTTTTGACACGGCGAATGGTTGATCAAATAAGAGGAATCGACCTTGATGTTGTACCGGAGGACAAATACTTACAAGGTTATACGGGTGTGCAGGATGTGTACCAGATCCCATAGCGCCGTCATGCTTCACTAAAATATGGATTTGCTTGTTTCAGATGATATCTCCAGAAGAAATAAGAGTTAAGGTCAGAGTTGCATAGGCGTGTAAGCTAAGAGAGCAGTGAAAGGATATCCAAACATCGTCGGAACAGTGCACAAGGGAGTGATGTGTGGATACCTAGTTCGGGCCAGCGTTTGGGCATGCTCGCGTAGCTAGAGTGCGGGTCACTTCAGAGCCGTTGAGGGTGATGCGCTGGCGTTGGCTGGCCGCGCACGGATGCAGATCTTGAGTGGCAGCTGAGCGCTACGATGCGGTGGACGAGACTATTGGTGAAGCCCCAATGGCCTCGGGGGGCGGAGGTGCGACGATGTGCTCGGTGAAGTAGCCCCGGTGAGCTGGGAGACGGCGTCGTTGAAGCGCACCTGATGCGGTGGAACTCGGTGTCTGTGAGGCACGTCGGTCGCGGCGGCCGATGTTGTCGGTGGACCACCCGGTGCGGTGGACGAGGGCATAGATGAGGTAGCTCTGGTGCAGTGGTGAAGCGCGACCGTCGTCTTCGTCGTCGTCATCCGGCACAGAGGTGGGGAACGGTGGGGAAAGAGACGAGACGAGGGGCGATTCGAGGGTTGACGGCGAATTAGGGATTTGAGCAATCTGGGCACAGAAGGGAACGGTGGAGAAGAGAGATTTTGCAGGGCTGGAATTGGGGCCGGCAGATATTTCAATCCGAAACATGGAAGCGCGAACTTATATTGTCGTCGTCCTTTTGGGGGGGAGGGGGGTGGCTGGCTGGGTGCTACGCGTCCGTCCGAGACACGCGACCACCCTGACAGGACTATGCTTTGGTGCCTTAAGGCACCTGCCTTTGTGTCCATGACATATGGGCCCAACAGGTGGCTGGCCCACATGTCAGTGACCCAAAGGCAGTTGCCTTTAAGGCACCGAAGCAGCGTCCACCCCGACACGACCCTGGTTTGCCTGGTGCGCCTACATTTGAGAATGCAAACAAATCTTCTTTCATTTGCAAACGAATCTGTATGTATTACCATGCCCGTGTTTTCCTTGCAATAATTAGTCATTCGAAACAAGATACTTCATCCGTTCACTTTTGTAAGTCGTTTCAGACAACTTAAAATGAACTGTTTTGCACATTGTCTGAAATGTCTTCATGGTCTTATAAAAGTGAACACAGGGAGTACTATAAATTAATTAATGAGGAGTTATTTGAAAAAAATCGAAAGGGTACCCACGCTAACGTGGATTAGAGTGTCTGTCACATAATTAGTTATTTGAATTAGAGTGTGTGTCACGTAGTTAGTTATTTGAATTAGAGTGTGTGTCACGTAGTGATCTCCAATTCTAACGTGGATTTCGCATTTCACTGTATCCATGCTACTTTTTTAATACAAATTCATATGTATATGATGAACACCATGGTAGTGAGAAAACTTTTGGATGGATTCAAACATATGACCTACAAAATAGCACAACAAACTGAGTCAATGTCAACTTTTCGAAACTTAGTATGGCACGAATTCGAAATAATTACCCATATGACTGGTCCTCGGTTCAAATCTTACAATGTACACCGAATTGAAACATCGATATTAAGTCTCGTTGTCGGTGTCAAAACCGGCGGATCTCGGGTAGGGGGTCACGAACTGTGCGTCTAGGCCAGATGGTAACAGGAGGCAGGGGACACGATGTTTTACCCAGGTTCGGGCCCTCTTGATGGAGGTAAAACCCTACGTCCTGCTTGATTAATATTGATGATATGGGTAGTACAAGAGTAGATCTACCACGAGATCAAAGAGGCTAAACCCTAGAAGCTAGCCTATGGTATGATTATTGTTCGTCCTATGGACTGAAACCCTCCGGTTTATATAGGCACCGGAGAGGGTTAGTGAGGGGGTCCTGTATTAGGGGGTGTTCGGATAGCCGGACTATACCTTCAGCCGGACTCCTGGACTATGAAGATACAAGATTGAAGACTCCGTCTCGTGTCCGGAAGGGACTTTCCTTGGCATGGAAGGCAAGCTTGGCGATACGGATGATCAGATCTCCTACCACTGTAACCGACTCTATGTAACCCTAACCGTCTCCGGTGTCTATATAAACCGGAGGGTTTTAGCCCGTAGGACAACATACACATCAACAATCATACCATAGGCTAGCTTCTAGGGTTTAGCCTCTCTGATCTCGTGGTAGATCAACTCTTGTAATACCCATACCATCAATATTAATCAAGCAGGACGTAGGGTTTTACCTCCATCGAGGGGGCCCGAACCTGGGTAAAACTTCGTGTCCCCTGCCTCCTGTTACCATCCATCCTAGACGCACAGTTCGGGACCCCCTACCCGAGATCCCTCGGTTTTGACACTGACATTGGTGCTTTCATTGAGAGTTCCTCTGTGTCGTCGCCATCAGGAAGGATGCCTCACCCCATCTTTAAAGACGGCACCGTTGCTAAGGGAGCTTTGGCTGTTGGCCAAACCCTCCGGCTAGGTGGTTTTCTTATGACCACCCGTTCGTCTTCTACGTCGACGATGACCTCTCGAGCCATCGAAAACAATCTTCATGTCAACTCGGAACTTGCCGAGCAGTTAAATCCAATATAGCTTTCCTCCATAAACAAGCTCTTGGATCGCTTCGCCGCCCTGGGAGTCGCTACGGATTACAACCAGATTGGGCCTAAAACCGACCTGATAGAGATTAACTCTCCCCAAGCCACCCATCACGTTGCCGTGGTAGAGGGACAGTGCGGCGACCCTTCATCTATCCTAAGGACTCACTATGTCCGGATTCCCGATCCCTCCAAGCCGGATGTCCGCGGAGGGGAGGATATCACTCAAGACCTGAACCGAGAATCTGGCGATGGACTGGATTCATTGGATGACATCCAGGAATCCAAACTTTCGAGTTCGGAAATTCCCCGGCCTCTGAGCATCAGGAGTGGTAAGGCTCCGGATTCAATTCCGCCCACCCACCCGAACATTAGCAATCTATCCCAAATCAGGCAAGAGCCCAAAGAAACGGTACATCATTATTGGGCCAGATTCCTCCTGGTTATGCACAGGATAAGGGGCTGCCACGAGGAAGACGCAATTTCATCCTTCTGCAATAATTGCATGGACAAGGGAATACTCAACGCCATAAGTCACCGTGATATCACACGTTTCGTTGACTTAGCGTCCATAGTACGAAAGTACTGTGTGATGAAAAGCGCCCGGAAAACCGAAACAAAATTCTGGGACAATTCGGCCCTTAATGCAAGCCCAGTTCGAAATAAAAGGGTGCATCATCGCCAGACACCCGGGTCAAACACCTAAAGACAAAAACCCTCTACAGGGCATGGAACCGTACTGGAAGGATGGCTAAACGGACCCTGTAAAATTCATAGTACAGAGGACGCCACACCAACTCACAGCCTTAGAGCAGGTTGGATACTCTGGCAGGTGGCTAAAAATGGCGAAAACCTCCTAATCCCGGAAGCCACAGAAAGCCACCCCAGAGACACCAATATGGTATTAACAGTCTTCGCGACCTTTGCATCAAATAACATGCGAAAAAGGACACTCCGCAGCCTTGCCGAAGTCTACCAAGTAGCAACAATAAACCCATGGAGTGACACAGCCATTACCTTCAACGCCAGTGATGAACCTAAATTCCGAACAGCTCGAGCACCAGCTGCATTGGTCCTCTGTCCAATAGTGGACGGCTTTCGTCTCACCAAGGTACTCATGCACGATGGCAGCGGATTGAACCTCATCTATGAGGAAACCCTCCAAAAAATGGATATAGACTGGAACCGCATCACGCGAAGTAGCATAGCCTTTAGAGGAATAATCCCCAGTCAGGAAGCGCGCTGTACAGGAAAAATCACACTAGATGTGGTGTTCGGCACGCTGGACAATTACAGGTCTGAAGAAGTCACGTTCCACGTGGCCCCGTTCAGCAGTGGTTATCACGCTTTGCTGGGGCGGGAAGCATTCACAATCTTCCAAGCAATACCCCATTACGGGTACATGAAGCTCAAGATGCCCGGGCCTAACGGGATCATCACTCTCGCTAGTGATCCGGATATAGCACTCCGCGCCAAAAACAAGACAGCCGCACTAGCCCTCGAGGCACTATCCGAAGCCCTAGCGGCCGAGGAACTGACTACGCTGCGCTCTACCATGAATAGGGATGACATGGTACTCGACAAAAGATCCAAGTCCACCTCCTTTAAACCAGCGGACGAAATAGTCAAATTCCAAGTCCATCCAATGGACCCCAACAAAACAGCTTCCATCGGGGCACAGTTAAACCCTAATGTCGACGCTGCATTGTAAGAGTTCCTATGGGAGAACTGGAACATTTTTGCCTGGCATCCTTCGGACATGCCAGGAATCCCACGCAGGCTGGCCGAGCACAGCTTAAATATCCAAACAGGATTCAAACCTGTCAAACAGGCTCTTCGGCGGTTTTCCGAACCTAAGAGACAGGCTATGGGAGAGGAGCTAGCAAAGCTATTGGAGGCCGGATTCATCAGAGATATAAAACATCCGGACTGGCTAGCAAACCTGGTGATGGTACCAAAGAAGGACAAATCCTGGCGCCTGTGTGTCAATTTTACAGACCTCAACAAGGCTTGCCCAAAGGATCCCTTCCCTCTCCCCCGCATCGCTCAAATTATCGATGCCACCGCAGGACACGATTCGTTGTGTTTCCTCGACGCATATTCTGGCTACCATCTAATCAAGATGGCAGAATCAGACCAAGCCACAACGGCATTTATCACACCATACGGGCCATTCTGCTTCAACACGATGCCCTTCAGGCTCAAAAACGCCGGCGCAACATATCAGCGCATGATTCAGACATGTCTGGCAAGCCAGATCGGTAAAACAGTGGAGGCATACGTAGATGATGTGGTCGTCAAAACAAGAGATGTTGAATTTCTAGTAGACGACTTGAGGCTCACATTTGATAATCTCCGAACATACGACATCAAGCTCAACCCGGAAAAATGCGTTTTCGGTGTTCCACCCGGAAAGCTCTTGGGCTTCATTGTATCCAATAGAGGAATTGAAGCAAATCCAGCCAAGATTCGACCTCTGTCGCAACTGGATATCCCAAAGGACCTCAAACAAATACAAAAGTTAACCGGATGTGTGGCGGCTCTAAGCCGCTTTATCTCCCGCCTGGGAGAAAAGGCCCTTCCCCTTTACCGCCTCCTTCGGCGCACCGAGCACTTCAAATGGACGGACGCAGCCACGGCCGGACTCGATGAAATAAAAGCCATACTGGCAACAAACCCAGTCCTGGCCGCGCCGAACACCGGCGAACCAATGCTATTGTACATCGCAGCAACACATCAGGTTGTAAGCGCAGTGCTCGTCGTCGAACGAGAAGCGGACGGACACAAATTCCCCCTTCAAAGGCCTGTCTATTATGTGTCCACTATCCTCACTCCCTGCAAATCACGGTACCCGCATTATCAAAATATTGCGTACGCGGTATTCATCGCATCCCGAAAGCTACGACACTACTTCCAAGAGTGTTCAATAACAGTAGCCTCGGAAGTACCACTTAATGACATTATTAACAATCGTGATGCAACGGGCCGGATTGCGAAATGGTCCATCGAGCTCCTCCTGTTCGACATAACTTATAAGCCACGACGAGCCATCAAGTCACAAGTTTTGGCCGATTTCGTTGCAGAATGGACGGAGGCCGAACTCCCTAAAGGGTACGGCACATATTCAAATTGGATCATGCATTTCGACGGTTCCAAGATGTTGGCCGGACTAGGGGCTGGTGTCATTTTGACGTCCCCCACAGGAGACATAGTTCAATACGTACTACAGATTATGTACATAGACTCCAACAATGCAGCCGAATATAAGGCCCTTTTACATGGTCTCCGGATGGCAGTATCCATGGGCATTCAACGCCTAGAGGTGCGCGGGGACTCAAACCTCGCAATATCCCAAATAAATGGAGACTTCAACGCCAAAGACCCAAAGATGGCAGCTTACCGTAACGTCGTCTTAAAATGTCAGCTCGGTTCGAAGGGCTTGAATTTCACCACATAGCCCGGGAAAATAATCAGGCGGCAGATGTCCTGGCACGCATCGGCGCAAAACACGATGTAGTCCCTCCCAACATCTTCTTGGAAAGGTTGTTCAAGCCATCCGTAGTATGGGAAGGGGAGCCGCACAACAACAGCCCGGACCCAACCGCACTGCCCGACATCGAACATTCTGACACAATCGGCGGCTCTGCCAGTGAAATAACACCCTCAGCCCACGTAATAATGGCCGTCATCGCCCCGTGGACAGAACCATTCCTCACCTACCTTACTAGGCAAGAACTCCCGAAGGACCAAAATGAGGCACGCTGCATATTACGGCGATCCAAAGCCTACAAAGTCCATGAAGGAGAGCTTTATAAGAAAAGCACTACCGGAGTCCTTCAAAGGTGCATCTCCGAAGAGGAAGGGCGGAACCTCCTGGCTGAAATTCATGCCGGACTCGGTGGTCATCACGCTGCAGCTCAGTCCCTTGTAAGCAAGGCCTTCCATACAGGCTTTTATTGGCCGACGGCCCGGGCAGACGCCCAGGACTTAGTCCAAAAATGCACCGGTTGCCAGCTCTTTGCAAACCAAAGCCATATGCCACCTACTGCCCTCCAAACCATCCCCATCACTTGGCCTTTTGTGGTCTAGCGGCTTGACATGGTTGGACCCCTTAAAGGTGGAACCCACAAGCACAAATACTTACTGGTCATGGTGGATAAGTTCACCAAATGGATAGAAGCCAAGCCTGTTAAGATGGCCGAATCCGGACCTGTGATAGACTTTATATCCGGGGTTGTACACCGTTACGGCGTCCCCCACAGCATCATCACTGATAACGGCACGAACTTCACGGCCGACGAGGTAAAACTCTGGTGCAAAAACATGGGCATCAAGCTCGATTATGCTTCCGCCTATCACCCACAAACTAACGGCCAGGTCAAACGTGCAAATGGTCTTATCATGAGCGGCATTAAACCCAGATTAGTGCGGTCCCTCACGGAATCCAACACGCACTGGGTAGAGGAGCTCGACTCTGTACTCTGGGGGCTGCGGACCACGCCAAATCGCACCACTGGATACACACCATTCTTTATGGTGTATGGCGCAGAGACAGTTTTGCCTTGCGACATAATTCATGACTCACCTCGAGTGCACATGTACGAAGAAAGAGAAGCTGAGCTCGATCGGTAGGACAGTTTGGACGCATTGGAGGAAGAGCGTGACGTGGCAAAAGCCCGTTCCGCATTCTATCAACAGAAGGCTCGACGATACCAAAGCAGAGAAGTACGGTCCAAAAATTACAACGTTGGCGAATTAGTCCTACGCCTGCCGGACAAGAAAAAGGACAAACTCAAGCCCAGGTGGGAAGGTCCCTTCATAATTGACCAAGTTCTGACTGGTGGAGCGTACCGCCTGCAAAATGCATCGGATAACTGACTTGAGCCGAACCCATGGAACACAGCCCGTCTCCGAAGATTCTATGCCTAGCACCGGACTCTGTGTTCGTCTCCTTCCTCTGTCCATTTTTTTATATACTTTCTGTCTTACATTCCTCTTCTTCTCTCTCAATCTCTTATAGCCTTTAAAAGCTCATAAAGTGATGCGCTATCCGCGCTCATCAGACCTGGGGGCTTCTGTAAACATAAGCTTATTTATACGGGCTTCATGCCCAACACATGTGTCACACTTTCGCATGTACCTTTATTCACCATTATATGCATCGATATGACTTAAGTTTTGGCCAAGATGGGTTGCCTGGCTCCTGTGCTTACCCCTACGTTCCCGATTGTTCGGCTAGGTGGTAAAGGGAGCACCTCTGCGATTGTTACTGCCAGGTCAGCCGGACGTGTACCTCAGACTGGGTGAAGCCGAAAGCTAGCATTCTTAAGGGAATATTCGGTCGATGAACTAAAGATGATCTTTTTTATTTTATCTATATGGCCCCAGATGTTTTTCCTGTGTTTCTTTTCGCAGCATGGACATGCACTTTAGGGCATGCCTCCTAGGGAAAGGAACCCCTAACGGAACTATTCTCCTTGGAAGATGTTTCTTACTAACCATGTAATATAACATAACTAGTCGGGAACTTGTATGTTCACGCCATCAATGACCCCTACGCCTGGTCTCCACACATTCCCCGGTTCCTATATAACCGCATGGGAATTCAGACACACTCCGGACCGTCAGGTCCCGAGGCTGAAGCGAAAAGGTCGGCCATGACAAATGATCTACAATCCGGCTAGAAGGCATTATAAATGTCGATTACATAGTCATTTTTGACTGACTGTGCTCCTCTTCAATACCATCTAACAGGCTGTCCAATTTACAGTCCTCCTGGGAATACTTTTCAGCCAACTCTACTTGGCCGTATACTAAGCTCACAGGGATCTCCTTCCCATCGGGCCCTACAGGACCAACCTCGGCCATATGGTTGGGATCGGCCTGTGAATACCGCGTCTTCACCATGGCTCGTGCCTCCCTAGCGCCTTGACGGCAGGCTGATATCTTCCACAACTAGAAGCGCCACCGTGCTCCCCTCAGCTTCTCCGCAAGCTCTCCAAGACCTTCGGGTGTGGAGACGGATGGCCATAGGACCTGGGCGACGCCTCGCATCGCCTACCGAACTCGACTGAGCAATTGCAAGAGCTCAGGAAGATGGTCACCCGTAGAACCGGGCATCTCCTCTGCAGGACGACCTGTTAACATACCTATGGATATTGTTCTGTTAATCAATGGCACCGCCGAACTTTCTTTTAAAAGGTTCGTTCAAGCACTTACTAAATATGCCGCGCCGAAGCCGCTGATTCTCCTTCACGGAGTCTGACAGCTGGGCACGAACTTCTTTTAGCTCGATGCCCAGCCGGGTGTTGGCATCTTGGAGAACGTTCTTCTCCCCCATCACCTTTAACAACACCCTCTCACCAGCCTTTAGTTGGCGTTCAAGGTGTTGCCTTTCCAGATTCAATCCGGCGCCATCTGCAACTTTATTTGTCAGATTCGCACACAAGCCGTGCTTCGCCACATACTTATCTTTCGAAATGCATATTACCAGAGGGGGTCTCCTTAGGCTCTCCTACCGCGGCTAGTGCGGCCTCTAGTTGGGCTTTGCACTCTTCCAGCTCCTGGGTTAGTAGGGAATTCTTTTCTGTAAGAACCTGCATTTTAAATGATCCTTAAACCAGTTATTCTAACTGTTTTCAGTCTCGAGGGCTACTGATACATATATATTTATCAAAATTTTCTTACCCGTATGTCTTTTACATATTGCTCCGTGGCTCTGGCTAGACCATTTTGAGCGGCACGGAGGTGCGCATCTCCCGAATTGAAGGCATCTAATGCCTCTTGGGAGAAGCAAGCGTCGCGAAGAATTGTCCGGCGACGCCTGTGGTTCATGGCACTTTCCACCTCCGAGTTGGTGGCAGATAACCCGTCCGCATCTTCCGCCAGAGGAACGTCTGGCACATGCCTTGCGTTCGCTTCCACCCCGGACCAGGCTTTGGAGCCTGGCTGGTGGAGGCGCGATTAGCAGCCTCTCCGGATATAGTCCGGCGAGGTCTCTTTGTCCTGAAAAGGGCACGAGTGTCAACTGTGCCTCGAAGGTATAACAACTGGGATAAAGGGGCGCACCATACCTTCGCGCTGATGCCTCGGTCCGGACTGCACCTCTTTTCTGCCCATGGAGCCCTGCGGCCCGTGGTTGGTTTGTCACCACAGGTTCGGCCTTCTGCCTCAAAAACCTCCCCTGTAAAGTTCAGTTGCAATCAGGAAATTAAACACGCGTGGACGGACCCCTGTGTAGGGTATAGGGACTTCGGTCTCAGGTACCTGGGGTGTTCGGATTAGCCCTGGGTAATCGGCCGTAATGGCCACCAAGGCGTTGTCCTCGCTCAATTGATGGAACACTCCATCAATCAACTCCACAGATATGTCCGGATCCTCTTGAGAGGCCGGGTCGAGAGACCGTCCTGAGTCCTCGGGTTGTGGAGGCGGGCTGCTTATGTCCTTAACGGCCCGGCGAAGTTCCTGCATTGAAGTCATCAGACTAAGTATTTAACATTGGGAACACTAAACGGATAAGCAAGTAAATGCGACCACTTACCCAGCTTGGGGGATTGTGCATAGAGAATCCACCCTGTGGGTTGATGCGGAGAAATTCCTCCTCTTCTCCCTTATACAAAGTAGACAAGATCTTTAATAGAGCGGCAACTGAATCTGGCCCTTTACGGCCGTAGCGGGTGGCGTCGTCCTCCCCGTTGAAATCCCACATGGGGTGGCTTCTGTACTGAAGCGGCTGCACCCCCCGCATGATGCATTCCGCCATAACTCCGATCATGGTTAGTCCGAAATGGGCCAACAATCTTATTCGGCCCATGAGATAAACGATGTCCTTGTTACTTTCCCTTTGAGGGCTCCGTGGACGCCAGCTTAGGCGCTTCTTCAAAGGGGCACTATCGAACTCTGGGAGGCCGATCCAGACAGGATCCGGCAGCGGGACGTCTTCTATATAGAACCATTTTGAGGGCCAGTCTTCAGACACCTTCTTCGGGGTTCCGGACAGATAGCTGGTCCCGGCGCTGCGCCATACTTCGGCTCATCCCACTTGATACATTGACCCTTTCTTGGAACGGGGCACGAGGCAAAATAGTTCCTTCCACAGTCCGAAATGAGCTTCAATACCCAAGAACAGCTCGCAGAGGGATACAAAGCCCGCGATATGCAATACTGAGGCAGGGGTGAGATGATGTAGCTGGAGGCCGTAGAACTCCAGCAGCCCCCGGAGAAACGGGTGGATGGGAAATCCGAGCCCCCTTATTAAGTAAGGGACAAGGCACACCCGCTCTCCTTTGGATGGATTAGGGGCATTCTCTTCTTTCTCTCTGCCGTTGTAGACGGCAAGACCGGCTCGGACCGGGACCATATAGGCCGGGGGGAGAAATCCCTTGGTCGGAAGCGTCACTAGCTCGCTATGCGGAGTAGAACATCTCTCCCAATATCCAGGCTTAGGGCTAGGAGGGCGAGAGGAGGAGTTGCGGCGGGTGGCCATGGTGGAATGGACCTTGTCGGATGCGCTCTGATGAACACTCGTGGAGGGGAGAAGGTGTGGATTGGATCTACATCCTCGTCCCCTTAAAAATGGCAACTTGTTTACGCGGCTAGGGGTGTGAACGTAAAAACACTCAGACTTTTCATATTCGTTTGACATGTGGAAAACGGCCATTATTGGGCGTAGAAGCTAAGGAGCGCAACATCTACAAGAAACCGGACTTTATTCAAACGGGTACACGGAATTTGGAGGAGAACCCGCCATGCAATGCCGAAGACAATCTGCGCGCCGGACTCATCGCCATTGAAGCCTAGTTCGGGGGCTACTGAGGGAGTACTAGATTAGGGGGTGTTCGGATAGCCGGACTATACCTTCAGCCGGACTCCTGGACTATGAAGATACAAGATTGAAGACTCCGTCCCGTGTCCGGAAGGGACTTTCCTTGGCCTGGAAGGCAAGCTTGGCGACACGGATGATCAGATCTCCTACTATTGTAACCGACTCTATGTAACCCTAACCCTCTCCGGTGTCAATATAAACTGGAGGGTTTTAGCCTGTAGGACAACATACACATCAACAATCATACCATAGGCTAGCTTCTAGGGTTTAGCCTCTCTGATCTCGTGGTAGATCAACTCTTGTAATACCCATACCATTAATATTAATCAAGCAGGACGTAGGGTTTTACCTCCATCGAGAGGGCCCGAACCTGGGTAAAACTTCGTGTCCCCTGCCTCCTGTTACCATCCGGCCTAGACGCACAGTTCAGGACCCCCTACCCGAGATCCGCCGGTTTTGACACCGACAGTTAGGGTTACACAAGGTCGGTTACAAAGGAGGAGATATCCATATCCGTACTGGCTAGCTTGCCTTCCACACCAAGGAGAGTCCCATTCGGGCACGAGACGAAGTCTTCAATCTTGTATCTTCATAGTCTAACAGTCCGGCCAAAGGATATAGTCCGGTTGTCCGGAGACCCCCTAATCCAGGACTCCCTCAGTAGCCCCTGAACAAGGCTTCAATGATGATGAGTCCGGCGCGTAGTATTGTCTTCGGCATTGCAAGGCGGGTTCCTCCTCCGAATACACCACGGAAGAATTTGAATACAAGGATAGTTTCTGACCCTGCAAAATAAGTTCCACATACCACCGTAGAGAGAATAATATTTTCGCAAATCTAATTTGCTGACTTGTTTTGGCAGCATGACGTTATGTCATGGCCCGGTGATTATTCGAACCGTTTCCTTTAACTAGCCCCGCACATAACGCGAGGCAGTTTTTTTGACATGTTTTGTCAAAGCAGAGATCGTGTCCCCTTATTACGGGATTATCATCAATACGGGCGTGGGTAACCCAACCGCGCCATCGATTACGGTGCTTGGGGGATAAGCGAGTTTTACCAGGCTAGTGGGGGCGCATAGTTTCGTCTGCCCATATAAAGGGATAAGTATTCACCTTTTCATCCATGCCTTCTTCCTCCTTTGCTCATCCATTTTCGCACACTCGAGCTCTAGCGCCCAAGTCCGCACTTCCCACCTCAACCTTCCCCCACCATGTCCGGAGCGGGAGGCAGGTGGATGGTCTCCTCCGTCACGGAGGGAGACATCAAGAAGCTAAGGAGAGCCGGATACCTGCCGACGACATCGCGCACCGGCTCCCAGATGAGGGGCAGCTCATCCCCACCCCCGGGCCCCATCAGAGGGTAGTGTTCCTTACCCATTTCCTCCGTGGACTTGGATTCCCTCTCCACCCATTCGTCCGGGGACTCATGTTCTACTACGGCCTGGATTTCCATGATCTGGCCCCGAATTTCATCCTCAATATCTTGGCTTTTATTGTCGTGTGCGAGGCCTTCCTCCGCATCAAGCCCCACTTCGGCTTATGGTTGAAGACCTTCAACGTCAAGCCAAAGGTTGTGGGCTGCCGCCATGTAGAGTGCGGAGGCGCCATGGTGGGCAAGATGCCTAACGTTACATGGCTCGAGGGCTCCTTTGTGGAAACCATAAAGGGGTGGCAATCGGGGTGGTTCTACATCACCGAGCCACGTGACCCTGCATGGGCAGCGGCCCTCGAGTTCCGATCTGGCATCCCCACGCGGCTCACCTCCTGGAAAGAGAAGGGCCTGTCCTGGGGTAGTTCGGGAGAGCTGACCAGACTCCAAACATGTATTCAAAACATGGTGAACAAGAAGCTCAAACTCGTCAACGTGGTCCAGGTCATGCTCCACCATCGGATCCTCCCGTGCCAACAATGGGACTTCAACTTGTGGGAGTTCGACCCGGCGCAGCACCGAACTCTGAACATGCTCTTCGACACAACTCACGAAGATGCCTGGAGGGTGCTGCTCAAAAGCGCCGAGGTCCCCCCTCCCATTACTGAGGATCGCGGATTCAGCGCGAAGCGCCAAGCCAGTGTGGTAAGCTGCTTTACCTTTCACAGGATACTTATTTTTTATAGATTGACTCCATGCGGGATCTAAACTCCCGTACCTTTGACAAGACTGGTAGGAGACGGCTGGATAGATCGACTGTTCGGCTCCTTTGCCCGAAGGCCCAGCAGACGCCCTTCCGGCGAAGATGCTGACTCCGGCTCCTTATACGGTGCCGGAGAAGACCAAGAAGGCCAAGGGAACCCGAAAGAGTTCCCGACACTAGGTGTCATCGGACTCACCGTCCGAGGACTCTACGGCGCAATCCTCCCTCGAAGACGAGGAGGCAGAAGAGGATGCTCCCCCTCCAGACGGGGGAGACAAGAAAAGGAAGGTCGCCCCAACTGGGGAGGCCAAAGGGTCCAAGAAGGGGAGAACTCTCCTTCCAGACTACTCTACCACCGCCACCGACGGGGAAGACGAGTGGCTGCCCAGGGCCAAGCCCCTGGGGAAGTCGTAAGTATTCGGATATCAGAGTAAGTCATAGTATTCCTTTGCCGCACTACTTCACCTAACGCCGAAATATGATTATGCAGGCCGCCCCGAGCCCGTATCGATGTATCATTGGACGGCTCCGTGGTCTCATCGGACATGGATAGCGATCCAGTCCCGACTGCCACCTCCCCCTATCATGCGGACGACGCCGAGGTGCTGTCTCATGAGGCACCGGGTCGAGGGGAGACAGCCCTGGATGCGCCTCGAGGCGGCCTCCCGGACTCTGGGAGCCGAGGGGACAAGGCCCCTGAGAGCTCCGAGTTCGGCCCTCAGCCGAACACCGCGCCGGAACCTCCAGTGGTTCCGGGCTCGGGCAGGCAACCTCCTTCTAAGAGGGGAAAGACGCCTGTGCCGGTGACCTTTGTCCATCCAGAGGCACCGGACAATCTACTGGAAGTGCTTCGCAGCGCTTCCATCGACGAGGAGCACCGTACTATTATGAGTGCAGTTGTCGGGAAGGTTCAGTCCGCCAAGAGCGGATTGACTGAAGCCTGTGCCAGCCTTCTAACAGGCTTTGAGGTAAGTGCTTTAGAATGTAGTAAAAATATTACCGCATAGACAGTAGCCCCTGATGCTCTGTTTGGTGTTCATAAAGAAAAGCCGAACAGAGGATCAAATAATATCGCAGGAGTCTAATATAAGTATGTCAATGTGCATATGCAGGCTTCGCTGCTGGCGTATGCCGCACTGACTGCGGAGGTCGCCATACTGAAGCAGGACCTCGAGGGGTCCAAGAAAGAGCTCGGCCTTGCCAAGAGGCAGCTCGAAGCGAACAAGGGTAAGTAATACCCTTTCTATAGATATGTATACATAAAAGAAGACGCGATTGGAAAATGACAGGATCATTGTATATTTTCCAGGGGCCACGACCGAGGTGGCGACCCTAAAGCAAGTGCTAACCAAGGCCAAAGATAAAGCGGCCAAGGAGCGCACCGAGCGGGAAAAACAAGAGGCTCTGGTGGGCGAGGTGCAGCAAGAGCTCCAGGCTCTCGTGACGAAGCGTTGGAGCTTGACTCGAAGACGCGACAGTCTAAGCTTGCCGCGGGCCTCGAGGGCGCAAAAAGTGCCAAGGCCGAAGCCCAAAAGGCCCTCCAGGAGATCGACGCAATGAAGAAGATAACGGCGGGTAAGGCATTCTATATGCAGAGCAAGCATGTAAAAGTAAATTACCGATTACTTACCCGGATTCGGAGCTCTCCAGGAGCATTCGCAGATTTACCCCACAGCGTGTCGGATGCCACACAATTTTACCACACCGAGGAGGGAAGCTCAACGGAGAAGCTGTTCTGGTCTCAGTATACTGGGACCGAACACCCGATGCCTCTGAGCGACCAACTAAAGCAGCTGGTCGAGCTGCACAAGGCGGCCGAACAGGCCATGAAGGGCCTTATAGTCCGGCTGTGGCCTGGCGATGCCCTTCCGAACAGCTACTTCGGCCTGGTGAGGCGGCTTGTAGATGCCTGCCCACGGCTGCAGGTCGTCAAGCGGTCCGTCTGCATCGAAGGTGCACGCCGGGCTTTCACCCGTGTGAAGGTGCAGTGGGCCAAGCTAGACGCCGGGAAGCTGATCAAGGAAGGGCCGCCGCA
The DNA here is from genome assembly GCA_034509565.1 of Triticum monococcum. Classification (NCBI taxonomy): domain Eukaryota; kingdom Viridiplantae; phylum Streptophyta; class Magnoliopsida; order Poales; family Poaceae; genus Triticum; species Triticum monococcum. The sequence goes on from CM067841.1 coordinate 359,707,779, forward strand.
GGGCAAGGAGCATCACACCCCTGAAATTTATTATGAGGGTGTCCTGAAGGGTGCCGGTCTTGTGGCGGACGAATGTTGAAAGGATGTAATATTTGAGTAAACTTGCTCGTGTGATCCTGTATGATGAAAACTTGTTTCATATGCGCTATGCAACGGTTGTGTGAATTTAATATATTACCTTCTGTTTGGCCGTTTATCCAATCTGAGAGATGGCTAGTCCTCGGCTTCTGCCCCCATGCCACGAGTGCTGGGGTGTTCAGGATAAACCTGAGCACTCTTGTTCCCATGTTTGGGTCCTTCGAGGGAGGTGCTTAGCACAACGAACAAGGCAACCGGACTAATAATGCTTTATCACTCTCACTTAGCCATAGAAATCTATAATTTTAAATTTCGGCGAAGCCCCTGGTATTCGGAAGGCCGAATTCGGGGCGCAATACACGCCTTTAAGCCGGACAGGGCCGGCACCTCGCCCTAAGCGGCATCAGTCTTTAGGAACTCGAAAACCTCGCCGAACAGCGACCGGTCTCTCGCCTTATCATGACAGTCGGTTTTAGCTTTCTCTACTGAGGTGCTAAGCTCGGCCGAACCGGGGCACAATCGCAGTAGTTCTCCTAGCGCTACCTTAGCCGATAGAGCGGAACGTAAGGTACCAAAACATAGGTGCCGGGCAAACCCAACATTTGACCAAAGACATGATTCGGAGCTGATGCATATAATGCTATAAGTTTGGGGTGCCGCACTTGTGAAAGTGTTCGGACTTTTCACACCATATTGTGGGGTGCTTGAGCCCCTGGCGTATGGACCGTACCAAAGTGTACGGGTGCTAAATGTCATAACTGAACATATGTATTCAAAAAGAAATGAATAGAGAATGCAATAATAAGCTGAAGCTAAGCATTGTTCCTTTTAAAAGTCTGCTGTGAAAGCAGAACGATTCAAATAGTGCGATAAGCAAGAGATGGGACTATCTGACATGTCCCCCCTCCACGGGCGAGCTTTGAGACGGTATGTAAGATAGGTATTTTGCTCGTTATAGAGACCACCTGGGAATTCAACGTAGCTTTCTGCCTCCTTGGTTGTTGCATCGTGTGTTCGGCGGTTGTACTGCTGGATAGGCCTTCCGAAGAGTGGAGTCCTTAAAGTAGGAAATAATGACAAAATCGGGTGCCCCTAGTGCGGTTGAGCCGCATTTTTGGGTGTGCCGTGGTCGTGTCCCTCCCCCTACGCCCATGGTATTTTCAGAGCGTAGTTATGTACGCGTAGTACCGTTTTCACAGTTTCACGAGGGCTGGGGTTGGGGCTGTATTGCCACGCTTGCTCGGAACGTGCCAGGCGGTCTTGTTGTAGGTTACTCCGGGCGCGCTTGATGGTGTCCGGACGTTTAATAGCCGGACTGGAGAATTGCCTTGAGAGGTTGCTTTGTACTTCCGCTGCGGGGGCCGCCGTGTGCGCCTCCGTTTGGAGAGAGCGTTCGGTGTTTCCATTGACTGTAATGACTCCTCGAGGGCCTGGCATCTTGATCTTGGGATATGCGTAGTCCGGCACCGCATTGAACTTTGCAAATGCGGTTCGTCCGAGCAGTGCGTGATAGCCACTGCGGAACGGGATATGTCGAATATTAACTCCTCGCTTCGGAAATTATCCGGGGATCCGAAGACCACTTCAAGTGTAACTGAGCCTGTACAGTTGGCCTCTACACCTGGTATGACGCCTTTGAAGGTTGTTTTTGTGGGTTTAATCCTTGAGGGATCTATGCCCATTTTCCGCACTGTATCCTGATAAAGTAGGTTCAGGCTGCTGCCGCCGTCCATAAGGACTCTAGTGAGGTGAAATCCGTCAATGATTGGGTCTAGAACCAATGCGGTGAATCCTCCATGGCAGATGCTAGTGGGGTGGTCCCTTTGATCAAAAGTGATCGGGCAGGAGGACCATGGGTTGAACTTTGGGGCGACTGGCTCCAACGCGTAGACGTCCCTGAGTGCACGCTTCCGCTCCCTTTTGGGGATGTGGGTTGCATATATCATGTTCACCGTCCGCACTTGTGGGGGGAAGCCCTTCTGTCCACTATTGTTCGGCGGCCGGGGCTCTTCGTCCTCGTCGCTGTGCAGCCCCTTGTCTCTGTTTTTGGCATTTAACTTGCCGGCCTGCTTGAACACCTAACAATCCCTGTTGGTGTGATTGGCTGGTTTTTCGGGGGTGCCATGTATCTGGCACGAGCGATCGAGTATACGGTCCAAACTGGACAGGCCCGGAGTGTTCCTCTTAAATGGCTTTTTCCGATGACCGGGCTTAGAGCCTCTGAATCCGGCATTAACTACCATATCTTCAGCGTTGTCGCTGTTAATGCGGCGCTTGTGATTCTTGCGATGCGACCTGCCATTGCTGTCCTTGGTATCCAAATTACCAGGGCTCTTGGTCATGTTATTGCTACGAGCCAGCCAGTTGTCTTCTCCCGTGCAAAAGCGGGTCATGAGTGTCGTGAGGGCTGCCATAGATTTCGGCTTTTCCTGTCCAAGGTGCTGGGCAAGCCACTCGTCACGGATGTTATGCTTGCAGGCTGCTAGGGCCTTTGTGTCCGAACAGTCGACGATTTGATTTTTCTTGGTTAGGAACCGTGTCCAGAATTGTCTGGCAGATTCTTCTGGCTGCTGAATTATGTGGCTCAGGTCATCGACGTCTGGTGGTCGCACATAAGTGCCCTGGAAATTGTCGAGGAATGCGGCTTCCAGGTCCTCCCAACAACCAATTGATTCTGCTGGCAGGCTGTTAAGCCAATGCCGAGCTGGTCCTTTAAGCTTGAGTGGGAGGTATTTGATGGCGTGTAGATCATCGCCACGGGCCATGTGGATATGAATGAGATAGTCCTCGATCCATACCACAGGATCTGTTGTGCCATTGTATGATTCAATGTTTACGGGTTTGAAACCCTCTGGGATTTGATGATCCATTACTTCATCTATGAAGCATAGTGCGTGTGCGGCGCCTCCGTACTGGGCTATATCACGACGTAGCTCAAATGAGTTTTGTCTGCTGTGTTCGGCCCTGCCGGATTTACTGTATCCGGCGTGGCAGTTATCGTCTCGTGTCGTGTGGCGCTCGCGTGATCCGTAGATCAATCTTGTTTGCCTTGCCCTGTCTTCCAACATATCTCGCAAGTCTAGCGCATTCCCCCGTGCCTTGGTATTTTTTGAGCGACACCGGGGTGCGGCTTGAGTGGAGGGCCGGGAGGACTCTCTGTCGCAGCCGCGAGGTGGCCGGTCAGCCGCATCATGCACTGGTGATGTAGGTTTAAGTGCTTCCTCCTCTAAACGGGGTAGCAACCTGCGCTTTGGGTAGCTCTTGGAGGGGCGTAAGAGTTTGTATTCCTCGGCCGCAAGGACTTCCGTCCATCTGTCGGTTAGCAAGTCTTGATCAGCTCTAAGCTATTGCTGTTTTTTCTTAAGGCTACTCGCCGTGGCCATAAGCCTGTGCTTAAAGTGCTCTTGTTCGACGGGATCCTCAGGCACGACAAATTCGTCGTCGCCGAGGCTTGCCTCGTCTTCGGAGGGAGGCATGTAATTATCATCCTCTTCTTCTCTGTCTGCCGCTCTCTCAGGGGGGCTGGCTTCTCCATCCTCCTGCACTAAATCTTGTTGGAGGGAATTGTCTTCGACACTGTCCGGGGTGTTATTATCTCTCGTGCCGGCATCACCGTTTTTGCTTTGGCGGGACTTAGAGCGGCGCCGCTGACGCCGGTGCTTGGGTTGCTTCTTGGAGGGGTCATCCCCCGTTGTTCCATCGCCATTGCCTTTTTTGGGTGTATCCACCATATATATGTCATATGACGAGGTGGCTTTCCAGTGCCTTATAGGTGCTGGTTCATGTTCGTCTCCTACATCGTCGTCCATACCGTCGATGTCTTCGGAGTCGAAGTCGAGCATGTCGGTTAAATCATCGACAGTGGCTACGAAGTGGGTGGTGGGTGGGCGTCGAATTTCTTCGTCGTCCGCATCCCAATCCTGTTGGCCATAGTCCGGCCAGGGCTCTCCTGACAAAGAGAGAGACCTTAGTGAATTCAGAATGTCGCCGAAGGGAGAGTGCTGAAAGATATCATTGGCGGTGAATTCCATGATCGGCGCTCAATCAGATTCGATTGGCAGGGGCGCGGAAGGTTCGGAGTGCGGAAAAGAGTCCGACACCTTGGAGTCACGGAATTCGCAGAGGATGAGACTAGTGTTCGGCTCGATCGTCGTTGAGACTGCAGCCCCTGAGGCGGTGTCAAGCCACCCATCCTCGATCGGCACTGTTGGCTCCGAGCTAAGGGTCGGAGCTGATGCGGGCGCGGCCTCTAGGGTACTATTCGGCGGCAGAGCTAGGTCATACCCATCGTGACAGTGCGGCGCGCCCGGCTGTGGCTCGAATCCATCGAAGATCAAGTCTCCGCGGATGTCGACCGTGTAGTTCAAACTTCCAAATCTGACCTGATGGCCAGGGGCGTAGCTTTCGATCTGCTCCAGATGGCCAAGCGAATTAGCCCGCAATGCAAAGCCACCGAATACGAAGATCTGTCCGGGGAGAAAGGTCTCACCCTGGACCGCATCGTTGTTGAAGATCGGAGGAGCCATTGGGCCTAAAGGTGACGACATAGAGGAACTCTCAATGAAAGCACCAATGTCAGTGCCAAAAACGGCGCATCTCGGGTAGTGGGTCCCGAACTGTGCGTCTAGGCCGGATGGTAATAGGAGGCAGGGGACACGATGTTTTACCCAGGTTTGGACCCTCTTGATGGAGGTAAAACCCTACGTCCTGCTTGATTAATATTGATGATATGGGTAGTACAAGAGTAGATCTACCACAAGATCAAAGAGGCTAAACCCTAGAAGCTAGCCTATGGTATGATTATTGTTCGTCCTATGGACTAAAACCCTCCAGTTTATATAGACACCGGAGAGGGTTAGGGTTACACAAGGTCGGTTACAAAGGAGGAGATATCCATATCCGTACTGGCTAGCTTGCCTTCCACGCCAAGTAGAGTCCCATCCGGACACGAGACGAAGTCTTCAATCTTCTATCTTCATAGTCTAACAGTCCGACCAAAGGATATAGTCCATCTGTCCGGAGACCCCCTAGTCCAGGACTCCATCACTCGTACTATGTACATTCAAATGTTGTTTTTAGCCCCCCCCCCACACAAACGCTACATACTTCCTGTATCGGTCAATCTTCCTCTCCTAACCACCTTAGGAAGCTATCGGTTTTCAACACACGTTCATTCTTTCTCTCCATATTTCGATCTCTAAGTCTCTCAACTACACAACCCCTATTTCCACTCTGTTACCAAATGTATTTACCTCACACACCCGCCATTGCACCCCATGCCGAGCTCTCTCTCTCCCCCCCTCTCCCTCTCAACCTCTCGCGCTAAATACATGCATTGCCTATCTAGCCCCCCAACCTCTCGTGCATGCACACGCACGCACATTGTATATCTAGGTCACTCCCTTGAGACTGTCTCACTCTTTCTTCCGCACGGCGGGCCACACTCGCTCAATCTCGCTCTCTTTATCTGAGTCTCATTTAACCTCGTTTTCTTTCACACACAAATGATATATCTCCTTGTTCGGGCCTCGATCGACACACTCTATACTCTCTCACGCAGATTGTCTATCTAGGTCAGTCCATCCAAGCCACCACCACTCTTTCGACCTCATGGTGGGCCACGCTCACTCAATCTCTCTCTCTCTCTCTCTCTCTCTCCGTATGTCTCGATTGACCTCCCTCTTTCTCGGACAAAAACGATATATCACCATGTTTGAGCCCAATTTGACCTATTCACATTGTATACTCTCTCACGCACATCGTCTATCTAGGTCACTCTCTCCAACCTGTCTCACTCTTTCGATCGCACGACGACCCTATGTGATCGGTTGACCTTGCTTCCTCCCACGCACAAAATATATCTACACGTCTGTGACTGGATCATCTCTCAAGCTCTATCTTACAGCCCTCACCCTTCCCAAAAAGCTCAATCGGAAAATATCTCTCCAGAGCATATATATTTGTTCAATGAATGTCGGACCACACTCGCTTTGTCTCTCTATCTATATGTCTCTTGATTTACCTCGATTTCTCACACTGTATCTTCCACGCGTTGAAGCTACTACCTCTCCATGCCTCACAAAGCAGGAGCTATTTACATTGTGAGGGGCACTACAACCTTGGATTAATTTGTGTAGGCATTTATTCCGGTCGGTTTAGATTATATTTTCGTAGCATTCGGCCCACAACTACTCCAATCACCGTAGCTGGTAAGTAAGCTACGGGGAGCACCTAATATGAGCACCGAGGAGACATTGGATCGAAGATGCAGCGGCACACACGAGGCCTGAATGTTTTATTTGCAAAAAAACCTTTGGAGAGTTTGGAAATTGCACATAATTACAAAGACTACTCCCAAGCCATTGGATCTCACTTCCAACGGTGTAAAAACTCGTATCACCATAGTATCTAAGCTGCAGGGTGGATGTGATATTCTATGCCGCTGTCATTTTTGTTCGTAAACTTGCAAAAAACATGTAACTCGTGCCGTTACTTGTCTAACCGCGCAAAGTGTTTGTTCAAAAAAACCATCCTACACTGAAATATCGGAACAACACACGGGGGTCCCACTTGTCATTAATCAAATTTGGACCTAAAACTAACAAATCTGAAACACGAGATCCGTACTGGCAACCTGGACTACAAATCGTAAGTCGATAGCCTGAAAAAATGAACGGTTGTTGGCTTTGTCCCATAACTTGATTTTATACAGTACTTGCATTGAGTAGAGTAGAGGGAGTGCCTCGTCAACACGTGCATGACCGTTATCTCACTTACTGGTGGGTCCCAGGTGTGCGATCTCAATCTCTCTTCTCTCCATCGTCTAACCTTTGCACGGGCACACACGAAGAGCGGCGCTAGCTTACCGTGGTGTTATTACAACTAAAAAAACTTGCAAAATAGAAGAATCGCCTAGAACAAGAGACGTTGTGGCTGGTCGAGACGGAGCTAACCACATCTATCCTCCGTGCCATGTTTGCATGATGAAGCTGTGTGGCTAGTGGGGTGTTTTCAACCGACTAGGTGGGTCCCGAGGTCGAACCATAGGTACTACCTCCGATACAGTATATTTTTACACGCACATTTTTCCTCTATGCCGAGATGTGGCACACCCTACCGCGCGGTTTCGGGGTCCTCCCGGGTGGTGCACGCATATATTCTTCTTGACGTGGGATGCCCTACCGCGCGTTTTCTAGGTCCTCCTCGGTCGTAGCACCGAAGCAAGTAAATGAGTTGTCAAATCACGAAAGACCACCTTTCCTACCAAGTACATCAGTGAAGCATGGTGGCTAGCTAGTTGGGCTAGTTCGACCGATTAGCTAGGCCGCCGCCACATTTGTTTTTTCACCCCTTTTTTTGTCTACTTGCCGACAGGTAATTTTAAATATCCACCACGGCGTTGCTCTGGTGTTTGGGTGCGGCAGGATTTTTAATTTTTTATTGACGGGAGCAGGCGCGCCGGATTTTTAATTTTTTGATTGACGGGAGCAGGCGTGGCAGGATTTTTAATTTTTTGATTGACGGGAGCAGGCACGGCAGCAATTAGTCACGATGACTCTGCCTGTACCCACTGCTCCCTGATGTGAGAAGTCGTCGACTGGTGTTTTAGCATGGTGAAAACCAAAAGATTCCCCGCTCCCTCCGCCTTCCCGTAGATTGCATTGCCTTTCAGCCATTTCGCCCCCTTTGCTTCCTCTCCCCATTACTTCTACCTGGTGCCATGGCGGCGCAGCAGATCACAGAGTCCGAGGTGAGGCTCCTGACACAGGAGCTCCATGCCAAGGATGCGGAGCACAGGGCCAAGGACGTGGAGCTCCCTGAGCTCAAGGAGGAGAGGAGTGCCATGCTCCTCCATTATGTGCGGGAGTTCACGGAGCTTCAAAAGCGGCAGGCGTCCACCACAAAGATGCTCGAGGCGTCGGCGGTGTTGCTGCAGAAAGCGGGAGATAGGATAGGCCGTCAGGGGAGCCAGCTGGAGCGCGAGCGGGCCGATCGTGACGAGGTCCAGGATCGCCTCAGCCACTTGGTGAACCAAGTTGCCACACACGTGTTGCGGCTGCGCGATGCCTACCGTCATGCCAGCGCGACGATGTCGGTAGTCGGGCTAAACCCGTTCGACCACCCGGTCGACTTCAACGAGTTGCGGCTTCCTAACCTGGTCTCCTTCTTCACCTATATCTCCGAGGAGCTAAGCCGTCTCCGCACGATGGTGGGGGCTGAGCTGGACAAGGCGGGGTTGCGGGCTGCCGTCCCGTTGCTGGGCGAATCCTTTCATGGCTCCGTCGCTGGAATCCATTCGTGCCATTGGACACCGTCTTTGACAAGCTGGCTCCCATCGACCGACAGCGGGCTCTGCGAGCGGTTGCACCCTGCATCGCCAACGTCGTGCGCCTCGAGAAGTAGAGGGACTTCGGTGGTGTTTAGGCGCCCTCTACATGGGCATGTCCATGCCTCGGCACAACATGACCGTCGGATCAAACTCAGACGGTGCAGATCTGTCACTGTAGCACAAAGCGTGTGGATGTGTTTGGTTGCATTCTCATCTCAATATAGTTGTTTCCTCTTCATATATTTTTGTCAACCTACTAGTGTGGACTCATGCACCCTTCATGCACTCTGCCAAATACCCAAAAGTGGGTCGAGAAGGGAACTTTTGCTCCCATCCCGTGCACCCTTCATACACCCTGCCTAACACTATTCGTGCTTCATATGGTTCATGTTTTGTGGAGTACTGTAGCACCGTACTCTCCGTGCGCTGTGGACCTAGTTCTGTTAACATTGATCTCACCGTCCATTCCCGACCGGACAGTCGAAAAAGAGGTACTATGTTACATATAGAAGTAGTTGACATGCGCACAACATCATTTGTTATCGTCATATCTTACTACAGTAGCAACAAGATTGTGTAGTACTGACGTATGAACCACTTCACATGCCTAGTAGTAGGAGCACTGTGTATGTTCAAGTGGCTGCCGTGTTTCGCACTCCTCCGTCATAAGAGTGGAAACGCTTGTTGTAATCATTTTTTCTTCTGAAAAAGAGTGGACACGCTCTACCATGCGGATCCTCCTCCAGCCATGCACTAAATTACTCACTTTCGCCGACGTGTGGGACAGCCAGCATCGAGGTCCACCAGCCATGCACTAAATTACTCCGTAGTAGAGTGACGGTAGACTACCCTGATCGAAGTGCCGCAGTAATTCCCAATGAGCCGTCAAATCACAAACCCCCCTCCTTTCCAGCAGTAAGTTGGACGGACGAAGCAACCATCATTTCACTCTTCTCTCTCAGCTTCCTCTCTACCCAACCCTCGCTTCTGCCTCATCTTGTTCCTCATTTCTTAAAGAAAACCCCGACCTGCTTCTTCCATTGTTCTTCTCTCCCAAAGAAGGAAAGGTGAGCGCATCGATGGTGTTGATTCTGGCCAAGGCCCGGTTTTGCAACCCCGAGACTGATCCTATAACTCCCTCTCTTTTCTTCTTTTCGGTTTGTGATTATGGTTTCTTTTCTTTTATTTCTATTTGACAATTTCTTGATGGACGTTGGAGCACTGGCCGAAGTGATGTCTATGGCTCCGGCCAAAACCGTCAAGGCTCATGGTATGAAGAAGCGCAAGCACCCCGCCGAGACTACCACAGACAAGCTCAAAGCCATCGCCCTATCCAAGCCCCCCTCTCCGGGATCCCTCATTAAGCAAGTCTAGGTAATATCTCTTCTTGACAATTTTTGGTGTCAAAACCGGCAGATCTCGGGTAGGGGGTCCCGAATTGTGCGTCTAGGCCGGATGGTAACAGGAGGCAAGGGACACGAAGTTTTACCCAGGCTCGGGCCCTCTCGATGGAGCTAAAACCCTACGTCCTGCTTGATTAATATTGATGATATGGGTAGTACAAGAGTAGATCTACCACAAGATCGGAGAGGCTAAACCCTAGAAGCTACCCTATGGTATGATTGTTGTTGTGTATGTTGTCCTACGGACTAAAACGCTCCGGTTTATATAGACACCGGAGAGGGTTAGGGTTACACAAAGTCGGTTACAATGGTAGGAGATCTACATATCTGTATCGCCAATCTTGCCTTCCACGCCAAGGAAAGTCCCTTCCGGACACGGGACGAAGTCTTCAATCTTGTATCTTCATAGTCCAGGAGTCCGGCTGAAGGTATAGTCCGGCCATCCGGACACCCCCTAATCCAGGACTCCCTCAGTAGCCCCTGAACCAGGCTTCAATGACGACGAGTCCGGCGCACAGATTGTCTTCGGCATTGCAAGGCGGGTTCCTCCTCCAAGTACTTAATAGAAGATTTTGAACACAAAGATAGTGTCCGGCTCTGCAAAAATAAGTTTCCACATATTGCCATAGAGAGAATAATATTTACACAAATCTAATCTGCTGACGTATTCCATTTTATTGTCCCATCTCAGTGAGTCATGCGAGGTAGTTTCCTTGGCACGTCTTGTTAAAGCAGAGATCGTGTCCCCTTATTCCTGGATTCTCATCAATACGGGCGTGGGTAACCCAACCGCTTCTAGGACTCCTAGACTATAGGCAAGTCCAAACAGCCACGGAGAGGACGCTTGATATTCACCCTCTTTATAAAGGGGCAAGGCTTTTTATTTTTTCCCTCCCGTGCTCAATCGAATCCTTCCCCCACCTCGAGCTCAAACACCCAAAGTTCAGGTCAGGTGCTCCGAACCTTCAATCATGTTGGGACCTAGCCTTCAAGGCCGATGGATGCCTTCCTCTGTCACGGAAGAAGACATCAAAAAGTTGAGGGAGGCCAGATATCTGACCGCCGAGATTCCGCATCGGCTACTTGCCCGAGGGTAGGCCGTCCCCTCCCCCGAACCCAACGAGGTCGTCGTGTTCGTCTCCCACTTCCTCCGAGGTCTAGGCCTTGCTCTAGATCCTTTCGTCAGGGGTTTGATGTTTTATTACGGGCTAGACTTCCATGATCTAGCTCCGGACTCCTTTCTTCATATCACGACATTTATTGTCGTGTGCGAGGCCTTCCTCCGGGTTACCCCTCACTTTGGCCTATGGCTCAAGACCTTTGAAGTAAAGCCGAAGATGATCGAGGGGCAACATGCAGGGTGTGGAGGTGCCTCAATATGCAAGATGACGGGAGCTCCATGGCCCAAAGGTTCCATCCCAGAGGTGTCTGAATTGTGGCAACAGGAGTGGTTCTACATCACGGCTCCTAGAAGAGCCAAGTGGGCGGCCGCCCCTGTTTTCCGCTCGGGCCCTCCACCACAACTGATGTCATGGATCAGCAGAGGTCTGAGCTGGGGTCCAGCCAAGGAAGTGCCTATACTGCAGAGCCGCATTCGAGATCTCTTCAATGGAGATTTCAGTTTGGTTGCGGTAATACAAGTTATGCTGGTTCGTCAAGTCCAACCTTGCAAACGCCGGCCCCTTCGTTTGTGGGAGTTCAATCCCGAGGGACCGCGTGTCATTCAAAATTTTCTCGGCCTGACGCACGAGGAGATGTACAAGTCATTCTTCGGACCTCAGGTAGAGTGTCCGAAAATCACCGAGGACGTGGGCTTGAGTAGTAACCGCGCCGCCGAATAGGTAAGGAATCTTCTGGCCGAACATACTATCTCTCCTTTGTTATGAAGTTACTTCTGAGAGTTCGCTTTTTGACCAGGACTGGCTAACAAAGGCGAAGTTGATTCGGTGTTCGGCCCCCCTCCCTGAGGGTTTGGAAAATCCGGTATTGGAAAAGATGCTCCAGATGGCACCTTGCCTGGAGCCCTTGGAGGAAGATACTGTGGAGGGTAATACGGGCGGACGCGGGCCCCCAACGCTGCCCATTCTAACCGAAGGAGCGAGCGTCTTCATGAAGGAAGATGACCGGAAGAGGAAAAGGACTGCGCCCGGGGATTCGGAAGTCGAAGCTTCCAAACGGGAGAAGAAGTCTCCCACAGAGGGTCCTACCTTTGGGTGTGCTGTTGCCGCACAAGGTCCGTGGGGGGATCAATTCTCCCACAAGTCGTAAGTGACTCGAAATACTTTAATAGTACAGATATGCCATCTTTTTCTTCTGAGAAAATAACCACCGCATATATCTTTGCAGTTTGGGCCTTAGCCCCTCTCAAACGAGCTCGTCTTTGGGGGATCTTCTTCCAGAGATGATGGAGAACGAAACGCCTCCTCCGGACTCCTCCGCTCCGTAAGCGGGCGATCCTGAAGTATCGTCGCGGAGGGCCTCTCCGAGTCCGGTGAGGCCACAAGATAATCCCATTGACCCCGAAGCTCCCAGTGTCCGGCTCCCGAAGAGAGCAGACAAAAGAGTCCGGCGCCGTCTAGTGTGCGATCGGATGTTCTGAGGGAGTTGGTGGGGCGAGCGGCCATCTCAGATGAACACCATGTGCTGATGAATATGGTGATGGAGAGAATATCGTCCGCCGAAAGCGGATTGCATGAAGCTTTTATGAATCTACTGACAGGCTTTGACGTACGTAAAAGAATGTATGATAGTCCTGCACATGCTAGGTGTGCCCTGTGTAGATAGTAGCCACTGAGACTCTGGTTGTCGTCGGAAACGACGACGAACAGAGGATCATATTCCCAGGTAATAACCATACTGCCTCTATGTGCAGGTGATGGAAGCTCCGGTGGCTAGACGGACTAGCGAGTTTGCCCATTTAGAACGGCAGTTGGATGCGGCAAACGCCGACATCGAGCTTGTTAACAAAAGGCTTGACGAGGCATAGGGTAAGTGTCATTATCTGGTAAATGCCACATAGTAAGAGCAGCATGATGCCAGTATCTTTAATATGTTGTGACTGCAGATGGAGCTACCACTGTTGAAGCCTTGCAGGCAGAACTTGCCCGAGCCAAGGAACAAGCGAGGGTTTGTAATGCGGCTGCTTTAAAGGCGGCCGAAGAGTTGAAAGCCAAGAAGGCCGTGCATGGCAAGAGCCGAGATAAGATGGCCAAGATGGCCATAGAATTAAAAGCCGCCGCCGACCGTTGCCGGGTTCTTGAAAAGGAAAACCTAGCGAAGGCATCGGACCTTGTGAAGGCTGCTGTGACGAGAAAAGACCTCCGCTCTACTATGAGGGCGAAAAAGGAGGAGCTGCGGGAAGCCGGGGATATCATAGCTGGGAAATACTTTATGTTGCGGAGGAAGTTCGTAGATCCACGGTATATGCCTCTCTGGATCAGTTGTGGAGTTCGAAGGATGTGTATACGGATTTGGCGGCGAGCGCTGCTGATGCGGCCAAGTACTTCCAGGGTCAGACGGACCATGAAGTGGACCAGCTATTTTGGGCACAATTCCATTCTCCCGAGCGTCCGCTTTCATTGACTGATCAATTAGCCAAATGGGCCGAACTGAATAGGTTGTCCGGACTCGCCATGAGGTCTGTTGTGGATCAGCTATGGCCGGAAAGGCCAAAACCGAACTGCTATTTCGGCTTGGTGCAGCAGGTCCTTGACGTGGTGCGGCGCATAAATGCGATGAAAAGGTCAGCGTGCATAGAGCACGCACGGATGGCTTTTGCCCGTGTTAAAGCATACTGGGCGGAGATGGATGCTACCACCATTGCAGTGCAGGATTCGGCCATAGGCCGAATGGCTACTGAGCACTACTTTGAAGAAGTTCTTGAGGGTGCTCGTTTGATAGAGACCCAGTGCTCAAAAAATATTATGTTTGAATGATATGTAACCTCATTGTAAGCGAAATGCTTTTATATATTTTTATAAGGCTATTTTATACTTTTGCCTGAAAGTAGTATGATGCCTCCTGGGTGGCCGTTTATGTATACATGTGTATAACCTGAAAGATTGCAGCCATCGGCTTCAACCCCCACGCATATAATGCGGAGGTGCTCGCAAAAAACACGCGTTCACACTTAAGCCAACGTCTTGGTCCTATTAAGGAGGTGATAGCGGAGCGAGCAAGGCAACCAGACTATAATGCTTTAGCACTTTCACTTAGCCATAGGAGTTTGACAGTGGGGCTACTAGATAGCCCGTGGTGGCTCCGCACTCTCCCGATCCCGGGGTGCGTACATGCCTGGCCGGAAAACGGCCCTTCGTTAAGGCGGAGGAATTCTAACATTCCAATAGGTCATCGAGTGGTTGACCAGTCTCACGCTATATCATGAGAGTTAGTTTTCGGCTTTCTCTACTGAGGTGCTCGTCCGGATGAACCAGGGCACAAGCGCAGTAGTTCTCCTGGTGCTACCTTAGCCGGTAAAGCGGAACGTAAGGCACCAAAACACAGGAGCTGGGCAAACCCAACATTTGACCAAAGACAATGATTCCGAGCAGATGCATATAGGGCCAAACTCGCGATGCCGAACACTCCCTAAGGTATTCGGTCTTTGTGGTATAAACTGGGCCTAAATAATGGCTTTTGTAAGAAGCCCCTTGTGTCTAGGTACGTGCATTGTTCTGGCGTGGCCACATGCCAAGACGTCAGCATCCTTCTCAACGGTGGATATGTATCAACAAGAGATAGTAAAAAAGGTTTACGCAGGGTCTTAATCTAAAAAGAATCCTTAGAGCGGGTCCCTGCTGCACGTCTACGCCTGTGTCTCTGTTGTGCCATATCCAGGACGGGGTGTAGCACGATGATCATCTGTAAAAGAGAGGAAGTTAAGTGACAAAGTTGACGTGCAAAAAGATAGTTTTTAAAGAAACCATGCATAATTCAAGATGATAAGAAATTGCCACTTGTCTGCGCGCGTTGAGCCCCTTGTATTGACAAATAGGGGTGTGACCACTTATTCGGTATAAATAGCGGCACCGGACTTGATTAGTTGTGTCTGAGGTCTTGACGACCTATTTGGATGCTTTCACTGGTCCGGGCGCCTTTAGTGTGCGTAGGGATGGAAACGGATCGGATGCGGATCGGATAGTGCTCTTGCCACTTCCATTTTCATATTTTCAAAATGAATACGAATCCGAATATGGATGTTATCGGATACGGATGCGGCTCGGATAATATTCGAATACGGATACATATCGCATATTTTCTTGATTCGGACGGATACGAATAATATCAACATATTGCGTAAGTAAATTAATCGATAGCTATGTGACCTGAAATAATCAACTTGTGACATACAATAAGTCAATGATAAATATGTTTATGAATAAATACTACTGTAATCCATAATAATTTATAAGTTTAATCATATAAAGAGTAAAATTTGACTACTTATTTGGCTTTTATGTTGGATAATTGGAACATTGGGTCTAGAATTTTAAAAATTACCTCGCATAATATTATTCGGATACGGATATATCAACTTCCATATCCATATTTGTCTCAAAATCTCCTACCTTATTTTATTTTTTATTTGTTTAATAAAGTCGGATACGGATAATTTCCATTTCCATTTTGGTTCGGATGCGGATGTTTCGGATACGAATAGGCATTTTCTCGAATACGAATATCGGATATTTCGGATTATCCGCTACCAATTTCCACCCCTAAGTGTGCGGCTACCAAGGCAACCGCACTCTCTTCGGCGCGTAGAGATCGCTTGATATTTCCGTTCACTGAAATGATGCCACGTGGACCGGGCATCTTGAGTGTGAGGGAGGCGTAGTGTGGTATTGCATTAAAGCGAGCGAAAGCTTCGCGTCCGAGCAGTGCTTGATAGCCACTTTGGAACGGAGCGATGTGGAAGGTTAATTGCTCGTGACGGAAGTTATCGGGGGAGCCGAATATAACTTGTAGTAGGAGGGAGCCCGTACAACGAGCCCCTGGGCCTAGCGTTACTCCTTTAAAGGTAGTATTGCTATGGCGAATTTTTGTTGGGTCTAACCCCATCCTGCGGATTGTATCCTGATATATTAGGTTTAGACTGCTGCCACTTTCCATCAAGACTCATGTGAAGTGATATCCGCCAATTACTGGGTCTAATACCAGGGCAGCCCATCTTGCGCGTCGGATACTTGCTGAGTAGTCGCGATGGTCGAAAGTGATCGGCTGAGACGACCAGTGGCAGGACTTCGCGGTGACAGGCACTTGGGTATATTTTCCTGGGAGTGACGCGTTGTTTTTTCCTTTGAGCACGTGTAACATGTTACTGTTTTGACTTCTAGTGGAAATTTCTTCTTTTTCCCAGTGTCTTGCTTGGGAGGCTCGTCCTCGTCTTCACTTGGTGTATCCTCCCCCTTGTGTACGGCGTTGAGCTTGCCGGACTGCTTGAAGACCCAATATTCTTTGTGGGTATGATTAGCAGGTTTACCAGGGGTACTATGGATCTAACATACTTGGTCCAGAATTTTGTTAAGGCTGGACAGTTCATCCCTGGTGCCTTTAGAGGACGGCTTTTGACCTGGCCGAGAGCTTTTGAATCCATCATTTACTGCCATCCCTTCGTGCTGTCTTGTTTATTCCGGCGTTTGTTATTGCTGTTGCGCCATGATTTCCCGTTTCCATCTCTAACTTCAGATGTACTGGGGTCGCTAGTGCTGCATCTTGCTAGCCAGCTGTCCTCACCCGCGCAAAAGCGGGTCATGAGGTTTGTTAATGCGGCCATCGTTCTCGGCTTATTTTGGCCGAGGTGTCTGGCGAGCCATTCGTCACGGACGCTATGCTTAAAAGCTGCCAAGGCTTCGGCGTCTGGACAGTCGACAATCTGGTTCTTTTTAGTAAGAAACCTGTTCCAAAGCTTTCAGGCTGACTCTCCGAGCTGTTGAGTTATATGACTCAAATCGTCCGCATCCGGAGGTCAGACATAAGTCCCTTGAAAATTTTCCCAAAAGGCGTCTTCGAGCTCTTCCCAGCTTCCAATGGAGCTTTCGGGGAGGCCTTTAATCCAGTGACGAGAAGGCCCTTTGAGCTTGAGGGGTAAGTACTTGATGGCGTGGAGATCATCTCCTCGATCCATGTGGATATGAAGGATGTAGTCCTCAATCCAGACCCCAGGGTCTGTTGTTCCGTCGTATGACTCTATGTTTACGGGTTTGAATCCCTCTGGAAATTCATCGTCCAGAACCTCATTGGTGAAACATAGGGGGTGTGCGGCACCCCAGTAGCTGGGTGTACCGCATTGTTCGGATGTTTGTGGTGTTGCATTGTATGCTGGGGCGCGCTTGCGTGGTCCATAGATGGATCTTGTTGCGCCGTCCTTTGGGTGCGAGCCCTCGCATGGGTCGCGTGTTGTATTGTGAGCGGCGTTGTATGCCGCTCTGTGTTGGTAGAGGGGTCGTCTATCCGGCCAGGTGGCTGCTTTGATATTTGGTTGTGGGGGGTCTGAGGCCTCCTCATCGAATTCAGGTAGCAGCTTCCGCTTTGGGTAGCTCTTGGAGGGGCGATTGTCGCCGTACCTTGCTGCTGTGTTGAGTATTTTACTCCATCTGATTTGGAGTGTGTCTTGCGCAGCCTTGAGCCTTTGCTTCTGCTTTTTAAGACTCCTCATGGTAGCAACAAGCCTTTTACAGGCGTTCTGCTGCTCCGGGTGCCTGTCCGGCGTTATGTCATCCGGACCATTATCCTTGATAGAATTTGTTTGTTCGGTTTGATTGTCTGGATTGTAGTTGTCCGGCAGCAGTTCACCCTGCTCCAGCGCTGGGTCTGTGTGATCGTTATTTCTGTCGAGGCGGGATTTGGGGCGGCGCTTGCGTCGCCACTTCGACTGCTTCTCGAGGGAACAATCCTTCGGTGCGTCCTTCCGCTCCTCGTCGTCATCTTTTGGTGCGTCCACCATGTATACGTCATATGACAAGGTGGCTTTCCGAGGCCCAATAGGCGCTGGTTCTTCACCGTCTCCTTCATCGGCGTCCATACCATCGATGTCTACGGAGTCGAAGTCGAGCATGTCGGTTAAATCGTCGACAGTGGCTACAAAGTGGGTGGTGGGTGGGTTTTGAATTTCTTCATCGTCTGTATCCCAACCTTGCTGACCGTAGTCCGGCCAGGGCTCTCCTGATAAAGAGAGAGACTTTAGTGTCTTCAGAATATCGCCGAAGGGCGAGTGCTGAAAGACGTCCGCGGTAGTAAAATCCATGATCGGCGCCCAATCGGATTCGATCGGCAGGGGCGCGGAGGGTTCGGAGTCCGGAGAGGAGTCCGGCTCCTTGGAGTCATGAGCCTCGCGGAGTGCGGGGCTGGTGTTCGGCTCGATCGCCGTTGGGATCGCAGCCCCCGAGGCGGCGTCCAACCACCCATCCTCGATCGGCGCAGTTGGCTCTGAATTAAGGGTCGAAGCCGATGCGGGTGCGGCCTCCAGGGCACTGTTCGACGGCAGAGCTAGATCATGCTCGTCGTGATAGTGCAGTGCGCTCGGCAATGGCTCCAGATGGCCAAGTGAATTGGCCCGCAGTGCGAAGCCGCCGAAGACAAAGATCTGTCAGGGGAGGAAGGTCTCACCCTGGACTGCATCGCTATTGATGATCGTAGGAGCCATCTAGCCTGACGGCGACGACACAGAGGAACTCTCAATGAAAGCACCAATGTCGGTGTCAAAACTGGCGGATCTCGGGTAGGGGGTCCCGAACTGTGCGTCTAGGCCAGATGGTAACAGGAGGCAAGGGACACGAAGTTTTACCTAGGTCCGGGCCCTCTCGATGGAGGTAAAACCCTACGTCCTGCTTGATTAATATTGATGATATGGGTAGTACAAGAGTATATCTACCACGAGATTGGAGAGGCTAAACTCTAGAAGCTAGCCTATGGTATGATTGTTATTGTGTATGTTGTCCTACGGACTAAAACCCTCCGGTTTATATAGACACCGGAGAGGGTTAGGGTTACACAAAGTCGGTTACAATGGTAGGAGATCTACATATCCGAATCGCCAAGCTTGCCTTCCACGCCAAGGAAAGTCCCTTCCGGACACGGGACAAAGTCTTCAATCTTGTATCTTCATAGTCCAAGAGTCCGGCTGAAGGTATAGTCCGGCCATCCGGACACCCCCTAATCCAGGACTCCCTGAACGATCTTTTTCTCGATCTTGATCGTGTTTTTTTATCTAACACACACTACTAGTACTAGTAGTACAACTTTCTGGGTGATCTTGCATGTGATTTTTGTGTGCCAAATGACGGTTCTAAATCCCTCTTTTGACCAAAACATGCGAGATGTTGACACTGATTTCTTATAGATTACTTTCAACTACTCCCTCTGTCCCAAATTTCTTGTCTTAGATTTGTCTAGATACGGATGTATCTCATACTAAAATGTGACTTGATACATCCGTATCTAGACAAATCTAAGACAAGAATTTTGGGACGGAGGGAGTACTTTATGAACTTCAATGCTACCTTTCTGAGGGTATATTTGCCTCAGTAACTTGTGTTGTGGATATTGTATGTAATCGCTCTGCTCTCATGCCTTTGAAGACATGTTCTAGTGTCTTTGTTCACTCATTTCTGTGCATATATGTAGTCATATATGGAGTATAATACCGAAAATCATCTTATATTTCTGAACGAAGGTAGTAATAAAATATGGTTTCTGTTTGAATTAGAACCAGGTCTGCGTTGGAGATGAAGTTCTCAAAGTCATGCCGTGTGAACTAGAAGACCTGATGATGAGTTCTACTACTGAACTATCCAGCTGACGTGTCCTTGTCGCCACGTGTCCTGAACTAGTGTTTTCCTGTAGCATTGTTGTCAGGCGTGTTCTCGAGGCTGTACTTGACCACAACAATTTCCTGGTTGTGCCTTCGATTACGAAGGGTGTGGTTCTTGTAAAGCTTCCCAACAAATCTGATGCGGCCTGTCTTCATCATCATGTTTATGAGTGGAAAGACCACTCTGTTAGGTTCTCCAAGGTTCACAAGATGGTGATGGTGCATGTAGACATCTCACACGAAGTCCATGGCCTAGTCAGTTATACGGGGTTCATCCCGTAGGTCGGTGGAAAAAAAATAGTCTACAGAGTTTAGTTAGTGCAACTTTGCTTGTCTGTAGTAAGTACTATTGTTCAGTACTTGATTTGTGTTTGTGAACCCTGTATTGTTTATTAGTACTGCCGCTTTTGGTGTGTGGTCAGTCCTGAGAACGGTCTATGTTAATGTCTATCCACTCAATTCAGTCTGTATATTTTGAAGTATCCATATCATATTTTTTTGTGAGGATGGTCTATCAATTATGGTTACACTCCAATATCTGTATGCATTGCAGGGTTTATCGCACCCACCAGGATTTCCAGCCCCATGGATGTTCGGTCCATACGATTTGTCACGACCTTTGGACTGTCCTGCTTGTGGGAGTAGGCGGGGCCCCTGCATGCCACGCGTAGTTGGACGATCAACCTTCTATTTAGTACTTCAACATAGTGATTTCCTAGTAAGGATTCACTCGTGTCACATCAAGTAAATCTTATTGATTTACTGTCTAAATCTTATTGATTTAATGTCATGTTTTCTTTCTTTTCCTGCAATTTTACGATGCAAGTTTTTCCATGTGACATTCATCACAGAATAAACCATTTGGTTTGCTCTACGATGGCTATTTTTGCAGGTTTCACTTATTATGTCATGTCAGTAACGAAGGCACTGTCCATCACTTATATTACTGGAAAAAATTGGATCAGTCTGTGGTGTGAGTACAAGTTGAATCCCTATGATGAACTGCAGTTTGGTTTAACAAAAACGCCACCATTAGTCCTTCTAGCATTTAAAAGAAATGAAGAAAAAAACTGGATCACTGTCACGGATCCTAGTCAAGTTAGAAAGCTGATCATAGCAGACCAGACACGATCGCCGCTGTCTCGCACAGATTGAGCACCGAAGTTGCTCTAGCACTGACAGCGGCACCTGCTCTAACACCGACCACGTCAGCAGATCAGTATGATCTACCGGAGGATCGGGCATCGACACCGGCACCTGCTCTAACACCGACACCAGCTCTACAAGGAGCACCATCTCCGGCAGTAGCGGCGGCTTCAGCACCTGCACCAACACTTGCACTTGCATCTGCTCCGGCCTGTGCAGTTGCACCGGCAACAGACTGGGCTGTATTTCGCACTTCATATACCAAAGTCCTTACAAAAACCGACATGTACACCTTCTTGGTAAGCATTGGCCTCCCAAGTGCTTTGTTCTTTTTTCTTTCCATGTTGTTTCACATGATTCACTATGTTGAACTAACTATTTGGGTATGTCTTCTCGTTTGCAAACAGAGAATTCCTAGAGCAACGAGGGAGTCGTTCGACAATCCGGGCAACCGCGGCCAAGTTTCGCTTACCATGCGCAGCCTTGGTGTGAATGAACCTGCTCAATATATTGATGCTAAAGGATGGTCAAGGTTCAAATCTAAATCATATCTTGCGGTAGGGGATGATGTCAAAATCGAACTTTTCCGGCAAGGAGAGCTGGTCAAAATCAACTTTGAAATTCTTCAGTAGCATCACGCAACTACCTAACTGATCTATCCTCCAAGAGATTTTGATGTAATAATCTGGCATGGTGAAACAAGTGTCCTGTGTGTATAAGTAGGATGATAGTATTATTTATCACATGGTATATCATTGATAGAATTGCAACTCTGATTGCTGGTTAGGAACTGTCGTTCGATTTCATTCCAACAGCTGTCGTGCTTTATTCAATTTCGTCTATTCGCCTTGCGACAACATCTAAAACCAGCATCGTACCGATCACTTGAAATATGAAAAGCGCTGAGGTAGAACACATGGGCCCCCAAACATGCAGGGTCGGCCTACGGCCCAAAGTCCAGAACCTGGTTTCGAGAAGCATTAGCTCCGTGCAGAAGTGGCGTCCTCCTCCTGCTGTGGGTTGGGCGAAGATGAATGTTGATGCTGCATTATCTCGCAATGGTGAAAGGGAGCCTCGGCAGTTGTGAGCCGGGATCATACAGCCTTCTTCCTTGGAGCATCGGCACTTGTGTGAGAAAGTGTTACTGATCCAGAGATCCTAGAGGCAATGGCATGTTGCAAGGGGATATCTCTGGCTCTTGACTTAAACCTGCAACAAGTTCAGATTAGCACCGATTGTTCAGCAACAGTCAAGCATATCGGAGAGGCATACTTGGGACCCAGCAAAGTTATTATGGACGAGATACGATGAATAAGAATATGTTCCAAACCATGGAGATCATACATGAAAAACGCGAGTGTAATGTTGAAGCGCATGTGCTCGCAAAAGATGCTACTTCTTTGCCGTGTGGACGCCATCTTTGGCTCACAGGAACCCCCGAAATTATTTGTATACCTATGACTACCCGATTAACGTAGGGTGGATATACAAATGGAGATCAAACGGGAAAATAACATGCATCGTTTCAAAAGCACTGCAGAGTTATATTACATCAATTGTTGCTACGGTTCTAACTAAAGATAAAAATTGTTTGGGTCATGAACCTGCAGCGGCGGTAAGAAATGGGGTGCCTAGTCCCGGGGCTGGCCTTCTATCCTTCGAACTCCGTCGATGCGGCTGATGACGGGCTCGATGCGCTCCTCGAGCGGTGCGGGGTCCATGTCGTCTGGCAAGCTATCCAGCGAAGCTTCGAAGTCGAGGCCAGGGTTCCAGTATGCCATCTTGGTGAGGACCTTGGTCATGGCACCCCGGCAAAGCCTCCAGGCCTCTTTGGCCAGAGAGGCCGCCCTGCTAGAGCGGAGCCGCTCCAGGGCCCCGAGAACACCCTCGAATAACAGACTCAGTGTGGCATTAGGACTCACATTCGGCTCTAGGACGTACCTCATGTTGGACATACCCATGGTGGCCAGCTGCGTGGTGATCCTGCCGGCAACATCGGCAAGGCGGCTGACCTAGAGCTTCTCGCCCGCCACAAAATCTGCGTGGCTGATGACGTCATTCTCCCACAGCTACCTTTCCTCCTCTAGATTCTTGGACAGGGCTCCTCCCAGGCCCTGACCTTTGAGAGCATCCCTTCAAGACCCTCCAGCTTCAGCTTCATGTCCTTGATGGACTCGCTGGCCTTGGAGAGCGGCTCGACCTTGTTGAGGACTGCGACCTACGCGTCAGCCAAGGCGCCCTTGGCCGCGTCCCTCTCCCCCATCAGCTCCTGGATATGCTTCTTTAGCACGTCCCGCTCCACCTCCAGCTCATTCACCTTGCCGGCATGGACCTAGGCCTGAGCATTGAGGGCCTCCTCGTGCCTCTGCTCCAGTTCCTGGGTCCACTGCACGACCAGCTCCTGGACCTCCTCGTCCTTGCCGCGGAGTGTCGCGGTGAGTTTCTCCTTGTGAGCAGCAAGGTCCTCCTCCTTGGAGTTCAGCTCAGCCTGGTGCTGACGCCGAGCGGCCTCGTCCTTGGCGGCCTGTTGACTCGCCGCCTCCTCGGCCTTCTTGATATCGGCCTGCTTCATGACCAGCTCCAACTTGTGCTCGGCCAGCAGGTCCTCGGCGGCCTTCAGTTCCTTGCAGGCTTGGCAAAACCAAGCTTACGTCTCGGCAACGCGCCCCTCGAGGTCCACCTCCACCTTGTCCAGCGCCGACATCCTGGACTTGGCCTTGTCCAGGCGGGCACGGTGAAGCGCCTGAAGCTTGTGGAAGTTGGCGCTCATGCTCTGGAGGAGCCGCTCTTCCTGGGAGCTGCCGCCACCGACCCTCGGTTCGTCGACGACCTCGAGCCCGGCGGCGGCAAGCACCTCATCATCGAACACCTCCCCCTCGGCGGGTGCCCTGTGCTCGCCGTCCATGGGAGGTGGACGAACAGGTCGTCACTCACCTTCAGATACTTGCCCGAGCCAGAGGCGGCGAAGCAGGAAGGATGCTCATCAACCACCTCCTCCTCGGCAGCGGCCTTGCTGGCCTCCCCAGCAGGCCCCTTGTTGGCTTCCTCGGCAGCGGCCTCGCCGGTCTCCCTGGCAGGCCCCTTGGCGGCATCCTCGGCAACATCCTTGGCGGCCTCCTCCACGGCGATCTCGTCGGCCTCCGCCGCGGCATCGTTGGTGACCTCCTCGGTGACAGTGTCCACATCCTCCCGGTCCGCCGAGGAAGGATCTGGACAGCGAGAAGGGGAATGAGGAGAGATCAAGATCAAAATTTGAAAGAAGAAAAACGAGTGGGAACAGGAGGCAAACAACTCAAATGTGCCAAGCTGGGACGACGTGGCCCCCTCCCCACTAACATTCGGTGCCGGGACGGAGCCGCCGGCGCCCGGGTTCGCGTCCTCCTCCTTCTCCGTGCGCATGGGCTCGGTGCTTGGCGCCCTTGCTGGGGACACCCCTCGGGGCAGGGTGGTTGATGGGGGCAGCGTGTTGGGAGTGGCCCTTAGTGGCTCTTTCTGCTGCCTTCCTCCTCCTACAACCACAGCAAGGTCAGCACCAAAAATCGTGTCCCAGCACATGTCGATGGGGAGCGAGTGATGAACGCACGCTGGGGGCTGCGCCAGGGCCTGCTATCCGGGCTGCTCTCCACCAATAGCGGTGTACTCGAGGTGCCCATCAGGGGTTGGCCGCCCGACGAGGCCCTGGCCCTCTTCACCACCCTCTAGGCCAGCGTCTCGCTATCCCTGTGAAGGTGAAGACAAGACAAGAAAAGTGGCACGGTCCGAGGGGACAGAGATGAAAAAAGACGAGATACTTACTCATCCTCCGCCTCCTCTTCCGCTGGCTTCCTCTTCCTCCTCGGGCTAAGGGACCCGAGGTCGAAGAAGAGCTCCCTATCGTCATCTGCGGGAGGAGGGGAAGCGGGTGGAGTCTGAGGATGCTTGGATGGAGAAGGGGCAGCCACTTTCTTCTTCGCCACCGTAGCCTTCACCGCCTTCCCCGCCGCCGCGACGCTCGTCTAATGCGTGGACACCTCCTGAGGTTGTTGCGGTTGTGCGGCCCTGCCGGGCCGGACCGGCTCAGCAGAGATGGCCCGCCGTAGGACACGCCCTCTCCCCGTGGCTGGGGGCGACATCCTCGACCTCCTCCCCGGACGACTCATCGGTGTCATCTTCAATGAGAGGGGCCCCGGTGCCGGTGCTGCCGGCCACCCCAGCGGATTCCGCCGACTAGGCGAGCTCCTTCTCCTCCGCGGCCACTGCGGCCCCGTCCTCCACGCCGCCAGCGCTACCGGCCTCCTTGGCGAGCGCCGCCTCCGCCGCCCTGGTGGCGATGTAGTCCAGCTCCGCTTGGGTGGTGTCCTGGATGAGCAGCAGCTCTTCGCGGACGTACCTCTCTCACAGGGTGTCGAAGAACTCCTGCACCTAGTCCACCTCCGGCTCGACCCAATTCGGGTCAAGGTCGTGCGCATTACAGTCCAGCATCATGGCGATGATGTCGGTTTGGCGGGAGTTGTTGCTCAATGGGACCACCCACGTCGGCAACCCAAACAGGGGCCCCTTGCCGATCTTGCCAACCTTCATGAACTTGCTGATCCTCTCGGCCCTGCCGTCGCGGTTCACGTCGAGCTAAAAAACCCGCTGGCAGAAGTGAGCGTGCCCCATCACCGTGATGTTGTGGTTCAGGCCGGGGCGGAGCCGCATGATGTTAGCCGCATTACTGAAGAGCCAGGACGGCCTCCCCTTGTTGTGTAGTGGAGCGATGCGGCGGCGGATGAAATTTGCCCCAATCATCTCCAGGGTGAGCCCGGCAATGGCGAGGCGATGGATTCTGGTGATGGCGATTGTGAGCTTCCCATCCTGGGCGTCGACATCGCCCCAATCGTCTCTACGGACCGGCAGCGCCTGGCGAACCTGGCAAAATTCCTGTGGGTCCTCCTCCTCAATCCAGCACCACCTGCTCTGCCACTCCTCCCACCTCTCCTTCTGAGCACCCTCTGGATACGTCCCCTTCTCCAGGGTCCTTGGGATCCAGGCGACACAACCGGAAATGGCGCCTCCCCTCTGGATCCGAGGTTAGAAGTAATGGCGGAAAAGCGTCGCGTTGGGATGCACTCTGGCGAAGCCCTCGCAGAGATGGCGAAAAGGGCCATGCACGCCATGGCATTTGCAGTGAAATCTAGGAGGTGGAAGCCATAGGTGTGCATGACATCGTTGAAGAAATCGGAGAAAGGGGGGCAGAGGACGCAGGAAAAGTAGTCGGCGAAGAATGGGTACCGATTCTGGGCGGCCTTGGCGCAATCAGCGGGGATGGCACGCGTGGACGGATGCCCTGTTATCTCTCCCCCCGTCTTGCACCCCCACTGGGCTTGAAGTAGTCCCGGAGGTGGACCGCATCGACCGTCGAGGGTTCTCACTCTCTGGCGGCTCCGTCCCCCCAGCCTCCTTGGCCACTCCTTTGCCTTTGCTGGTTTTGGGTGCCATGGCGGCTGCGAGAGGTGAGGGAGGAAGGGCAGCAAAAACATGGCGGCGGCGAGCAAGAACAAGAGCTTGAGGATGAAGAAGGAGGGGATGGCGGTTCTGATATGGAAGAAGGCACAGGGGGTAAATGAGCAGCGCGCCCGCGGTTGTTCCTTTTTACGGGGAAGGCGCCGATCGCCTCTTTACCATCTACTGTGATGTGACGCATGCGTGCGGAAACCGCCCCACGCATGACCCCCCATGTCGCGCGTTCAACACGGGTCGTGGGGAAGCGCAGCAGATGGAAAAGTTACTGTGGTAAAAATCCGCCCCGCCTGCCCGCGCACCGTTCTGAGCCTAGCCTAATAACGCGTCGTGCTTATGTGTGGCCCAGGCCCGGGGGCTCCTATCGATGTACAAAATTAGGGGCTCTCCTTTCGCACCCCTTTACTTGTGCACGGGCAGTCAGAGCCGCGCCCACGGCCGCACTAAGCAGGGCAGAGGAGGGATGCCGGAACGCAAGCAAGCCAGAGCGACCGCAAGACCAGGGGCGCAAAGAAATCAAGAGCGCAATGTCGACTCCCCTGGCAAGACTCTTGCCGGGGTGGCTTCCGCAGCCCTGGCAAGATCCTTGTCGGGGCAACTTGCCTGACGCCAGTAGAGCGCGCCACCCTTGAGCCCAAGGGTTTCCAACACCATCAACTACATTGAAACCAATGCTCGGGAGGAACCTCCATGGTGGCATGTAGATCTTTGTAGAGATCATAAATATGCAAGATCGGATGAGAACCAGAAGACGATGATCCTTGGCGGGATCCCTGCCAAGGAAATCCACAAGACCCCCAGCAAGATCCTTGCTGGGGACGACCGCGGTGCCACAGCAGGACCCTTGCTGGGCCCTCGGAAAGACCCTTGCCAAGGACATCTGCGGGGCCGTAGCCAGACCCACGTTTGCCAAGACTCCATCGCCGCTCCCATGTAGCTGCCAGCTCGACCAGCTGGCAGGCATCTGCGTGGCAGCGCGCGGCCCCCACACCAACTCAGCAAGCACCTGCGTGGTGGCATGCAGATCTTCGTGAAGGCTCCACCACCGCGCCAGCCCAGCAGCCAACCAACATGGCGCTATAACGCCTCATCAGCTTGGACGCGCGTTGGAACCAGGCGAGGCACCGACAGCTGGGACGAGCTTCCTTGTCGTCCTTGATAAAGCAAGAGGGGCACCTCAGTAGCGCATTAAATGCGTTTGTCCGACAATGCTAGGCGATGGACTCAGCCACTGAACACCTTTCCACCTCCTGTGTGCCACTGTGGTGACCCCTTTTGTCTATAAAAAGAGGTCTGAGGTGTACTGGAGAGGGATTCGGATCTTTTGGACTAGAGAGACATTGCAGCTAGTTCAAGAACACAAGAACACTCAAATATACATCAAAGCAAGACTAGTGTTTTACGCATCTCCACGGCCCGAACCTGGGTAAACGATTTGTGTGCTAACCGCCAGACTCGCTCTTTGCACAACCCCGCGCCAGCAACCATAGAAGGGATCCCAGTGACCCCATAGGTGTCGTTTCCCACCGACATCTCTGAAAATAATTAGTGCAAGAGTGCCATGGACTAAGCTGGAATCTGCAAACAGTTTATTCAATAGGAGAAGACAAGGTAAATGAGCTCTTTATTAGTTCAACAATTATTCATACGAGAGTGTCGGGGTAAATAGCCATGGGTAGCCCAGCCGGCTTCCCCTGGCCCCTCAGAAAAAATTATGAGCCCGTCCGGCTTGTAAGAAGACTCAAGACCTGGGCCGCCCCCACCTAGCCGACTACCTTCCTAGCCGGCTTCGGGGGCGGCCCGCTCTTTACCCTCATGAAGAAAGCTGTCGAGGGCCGGCTACGGCAAGGCCGGCTACACAGAGGCCGGCTACAGCAAGGCCGGCTACAGCCAGGCCGGCTCCCATAAAGCAGTCAAAGCTGTACCCGCAATGTATGCGTCCACTCTGCGATGATGAAGCGGGGCGTGGCTACAGTAGAGCCTGCCACCCCCAAAACCCGGAGCACGCCTGGTACAGCGCGCCGTGCGGGCAGCCTCGGCCCGCCCGGCGCGGCACTATAGCCACGGCGGCTCTGACGCCGTCCACGACGGGCCGCCAGCGTGGCCCCCGAGGCGGTGGGCCCCTTCGGGCAGAGAGATGCCGAAGGCGGCCGCACCTCCTCTCAAGGCGGCAAGATAGAGGGCCGGCTTCCCATAGCCGGCCTGCCACCCTCGTCGAAGGAGACGTCCATTAAGGAGACAAGATGCGGCGGGGCTACAGTAATCGCCCGCCAAGGCGGCGTTACTGTAGCCACGCTTACCCCGACCAAGCCTGCGTCAACCACACGGAGTAACAGTAACCAGCCAGTGACCAGGCCCTGGCCGGTGGGGCCGGCCTGTCGACCCAGGAGCCGGCAGCCAGCGGGCCCCAGAAGCCGGCGCAGAAGCCGGCGAGCGTAGTCACAGAGAGCTGGGCCCTGCGCCCAGTCGGATTACCATTGTACCCCGGGGGGTAGGCCTATATAAACTCCCCGGTGCACCCATGCAAAGGGTTGGACTCTCATTCTAGACCTAGACACCATACAAGGAGAGGAAGCAGGCTGAGCTAAGCCCTTCTTCCTCCTTCCACCCAAAACAGCTCAAGGAGCATTGTAGCTACTTGTTCCCTTAGTAACCATGTAGAGACCCCGCAGAGAAGCAGTAGGGGTGTTATCTCCCCGGAGAGCCCCGAAGCTGGGTAAGATTCGCCGGCGTGCATGTCTTTGCCTCATCCCGTTTCCAGGCACCGGCGATGTTTTATTGGCCCCCGCAATGATAAGCCACCCGTTGGCATATGTCGCTCCTACCACCCGACATTTGGCGCCCACCGTGGGTCCAGGTGCACCGTCGTCCGGAGACCTGTTCTGGATGGGAACCCTTTTCCTTCCCCGCGAGCGTAGCCAGCCCGGCTCGCCCGATGGCACTTGCCGCGACGCGCTGCATGGCGTCACCAACATCTGCGCGGCGAGCGGCCTCGCCGACCTCTTCAACAAGGCCCGCATCTCCGACGAGCTTGCCGCCGATGCGGGCACTGATCACCTCGTCAACCTCCTCGGCCAGCTCCACGTCTCCAGCGAGCCCGCTGCGGATTTGGAGTCGGTTGGCTCCACCGACCCGATGCCTGTCGACTCCGACACGGCATCCTACGATACCTTCCCCACCAACGTCACGGTCTACAACGACCCGCTCCCTCCGGCTGGCGATCACGATTCTGACGCCGCCGAGGTGATGGTTATCGGCCTCGACGGCCCGACTGACGAGGGCGCCCGCGACGCCCCACGCGCGGCGGCCCACGACTTGTCCGCCCCCCTTCCAGCTGACGCCAGCGACGAAGTTCTGGAGGCACGCCGCCTCGCCCTCCTCGCGGAGGGCCGGCGGCTGGCCTCCGTAAGACGCCTCACCGAGGCCTACCAGCGCGAGGCTGACCGCGCCGCCTTCGGCACGCCGGCTCCGGCTAGCCCAAGCCGGGCTGGCGTTGTCAGGCAACGCGGCGCCGTCATCGCCGACACGCTTGGAGTGGATCGCCCGGTCTACACCACCCCGCTCGAGAACCTGCGCGCCGCCCAGGCGGCCGTAGACGAGCTGGACGGCTTGGAAGCCGAAGACCTCCCCCACATGACGCGGCGCATCCAGCAACTGATCGATGCGGCTGCACGACGGCATGAAGCCGACGCCTGCGCGGGGAGCCCTTCCCCGCGCCGCGACCACGGCGCGACTTCCGGTCGCCGACTACAAGCAACACCCGCGCGCGGCGCGAGAAAGAGCCGGCTTCCAGCCAAAGCCGGACCCAAGTTTCCATCGAGCGAGACGCGGACGGCCGCCCCCGAACCATGGAATGGCGGGGCACCCCGCCTCTGCCTCGAGCTCGCGGAGAGAGATACCCTACCCCGCCTCCAGTGGCTCACCCGACTCTCAGCGGCTGGCTTGGTCGCCGCGAGGGAGTCGGCGAATACGACGCCCGCCACCGGATCGACCGCCTAGCCCGATCCCTGGCG
This sequence comes from Triticum monococcum, assembly GCA_034509565.1. Classification (NCBI taxonomy): domain Eukaryota; kingdom Viridiplantae; phylum Streptophyta; class Magnoliopsida; order Poales; family Poaceae; genus Triticum; species Triticum monococcum. The sequence goes on from CM067841.1 coordinate 359,738,040, forward strand.
CTACAAGAAGAAGACGATGTCGGCCTGCCTTGCTTTAGCCCCCGCATCCGCGACGAGCCCTTCCCCAAAGGGTTCTCACTCCCAAGAGACACGCCCAAGTACAACGGCTCGGTGAAGCCGGAAGATTGGCTGACCGACTACTCCAGAGCCGTCAGCATCGCCAATGGCAACCGGCGCGTTGCCGTAAAGTACGTGCCCCTCATGCTTCAAGGCACGGCTCGGACTTGGCTTAACAGCCTCAAGCCCCTCAGCATCAACAGCTGGGTGGATTTCACTGAAGCCTTCGTTCGCAACTTCACCAGCACCTACAAGCGGGCTCGCAAGCCCAGATAGCTCTCCCTGTGCGTACAGGGCCCAGCCGAGTCCACTCGCGACTACCTCACACGTTGGGCCGAGCTCCGCAATTCCTACGAAGGGGTGCACGAGGTGCAGGCCATCGAATACTTCACTGCCGGGTGCTGAGAGGGCACCCTCCTCAAGCACAAGCTTCTCTGCGATGAGCCGACTACCCTCGACGAGCTCCTGAACATCGCTGACAAGTACGCCACCGCCGACTCCTCCATGAAGACCGAGCTCCCGGTGGACGCGTCCGGAAAAGTGCTCAATCCGGCGCCCCAAGCGCCGGCTGGAGACGGCGGCCGACGCCAACAACAGAACGATCAGAAGCGCAAGGGCCCTGCGCCGCCTCCCGCTAGCCGGCAGGTGGCCACGGTCGAAGATGCGCCGCCTGAGGGGCGGCCCGCGCCCAAGAAGCCCAAGGGCGGCCGGCCGGATTGGCAGCCGGCCTTCTCCTACGAGCAAACCCTTGATGCCCCGTGCAAGTTCCACAGCCGCGCGAAGCCGTCTAACCACACGACCCGCAAATGTAACTGGCTCGCCCGAATCTCCAAGGGCGAAGGGCTCACGCCGACTCTACCTGCCGGCCCGCCGCCTCCGGCTCCGCCGCCCAAGGCCGCTCGGCCCGCGGTCGACGCCGTGCAGGATGAGTTCCCCGATGAGCAAGCATCTTATGTTGTCTTCACGAACCAGCCCGAAGACCGGTGCAGCAAGCGCTGAGAGCAACAAGAAGTCAATGTGGCTGCCACCAGCCCAGCCGGCCACATGCACTGGTCAGAGAAATCCATCAGTTGGAGCCGGGCTGACCACCCAGAGGTGATGCCGTCCCCCGGTTCCTACGCTTTGGTCCTGGAGGCCACCCTTGCAATGGATACGCGCGCCGCACGCTTCTCCCGCGTGCTAATCGACGGTGGAAGCAGCATCAACATTCTGTACCGCGACACCATGGAGAAGCTGGGTGTCAAGGCAAAGCAGCTTGCGCCGACTCGAATGGTGTTCCACGGCATCGTACCCGGTTTGTCCTGTGCCCCCATCGGCAAGATCAAGATCGACGTACTCTTTGGGGGCAAGGACCATTTCCGCCGGGAAGCAATCTGGTTCGAGGTGGTGGACCTAGAGAGCCCTTACCACGCCTTGCTTGGCCGACCCGCCTTGGCCAAGTTCATGGCGGTCCCCCACTACGCTTACCTCAAGATGAAGATACCAAGCTGCAAGGGTGTCATCACCATCGCCGGCGACTACAAGAAGTCCGCCGACTGCGCCTCGGCCAGCAGCCGGCTGGCCGAATCCCTTGTGATTGCCGCAGAGAAGAAGACGCTGGACAGGGTCGTGGCCCTGGCCAGCAAGCAGCTAAACCAGCCCGCCGACTCCAAGGATTATGATGCCCAAGGATCGTTCCAGCCGGCCAAGGAGACCAAGAAGATACAGCTCAACCCCGAGCACCCCGAGAAGTTCGCCATCATTGGGGCGAGCCTAGACAGCAAATAGGAAGGCGAGCTCATCGATTTCCTCCGTGAGAATCGGGATATCTTTGCATGGTCCCGCAAGGACATGTCGGGTGTTCCGAAGGATTTCGCCGAGCGCAAATTACATGTGCGGGAGGATGCCAAACCCGTCAAGCAGCCTCTCCGCCGACTGTCAGAGGAGAAGAGAAGGATCGTAGGGGAGGAGATAGCCCGGCTTCTTGCAGCCGGCTTCATCATGGAAGTTTTCTTCCCTGAGTGGCTCGTGAACCCTGTTCTCGTGCTGAAAAAGAATAACAAGTGGCGCATGTGTATAGATTACACAAGCCTTACAAAAGCCTGCCCGAAAGATCCCTTCGCTCTGCCCAGAATTGATCAAGTGATAGACTCCACGGCCGGATGCGAGCTGTTGAGCTTTTTGGATGCCTACTCGGGATACCACCAGATAAAGCTGAAACCGGATGACCAACTGAAGACCGCCTTCATCATGCCGTTTGGAGCCTTCTGCTACCTGACTATGACGTTCGGCTTGAGGAATGCCGGCGCCACTTTTCAGCGTTGCATGAAGAAGTGCCTCCTCATGCAGCTCGGCAAGAACGCCCACGTCTACGTGGATGATGTTGTGGTGAAGACAGAGAAGCGTGGCACTCTGCTGGAAGACTTGAAGGAGACATTCGAGAACCTGCGCCGGTTCTGGATCAAGCTCAACCCAGAGAAATATGTGTTCGGAGTGCCAGCCGGCCAGCTCCTAGGCTTTCTGGTCTCTGAACGCGGCATAGAGTGCAACCCTGTGAAGATCAAGGCCATCGAGAGGATGGCGGTCCCAACCAAGCTCAGAGAGATTCAGAAGTTCACCGGGTGCCTGGCCTCTCTGAACCGCTTCATCAGCCGGCTTGGAGAAAAAGCTCTCCCTCTCTACCGCCTCATGAAGAAGAGCACTCACTTTGAGTGGAATGACCAGGCCGACCAAGCTTTCCACGAGCTGAAGAAAATGCTGTCCACGCCGCCTGTCTTGGCGGCACCGACTGAGAAGGAGCCCATGCTCCTCTATATTGCTGCCACTAGCCGGGTGGTCAGCACCGTCATTGTGGTCGAACGCCCCGAAGAAGGCCGAGCCCAGCCGGTCCAGAGGCCGGTTTATTATCTGAGCGAGGTGTTGTCCGCCTCGAAACAAAATTACCCGCACTATCAGAAGATGTGCTATGGCGTGTACTTCGCCGCCAAGAAGCTGAAGCCGTACTTTGAAGAGCATCCCATCACGGTCATATGCACTGCCCCGCTGGCCGAGATCATAGGCAGCCGGGATGCATCCGGCCAGGTGGCTAAATGGGCCATCGACCTGGCCCCCTACATGATCTTCTACCAACCCCGCACCGCCATCAAGACGCAAGCACTGGCCGACTTCCTCGTCGACTGGGCCGAGACCCAGTACTTACCGCCAGCGCCCGACTCCACCCATTGGCGCATGCACTTTGACGGATCAAAGATGCGCACCAGCTTGGGAGCCGGCGTCGTCCTTACCTCTCCTAAGGGCGACAAGCTCAGATACACGCTGCAGATCCACTTCGCCGCCTCCAACAACGTAGCCGAGTACGAAGCGCTCATACACGGGCTCCGGCTTGCCAAGGAACTTGGCATCTGCCGGATCCTGTGCTATGGCGACTCGGATTTGGTGGTGCAGCAATCTTCTGGCGACTGGGACGCCAAGGACACCAACATGGCAAGCTACCGCTTCCTAGTGCAGCAAATCAGCGGATACTTCGACGGATGTGAATTCCTTCATGTGCCGCGAGCCGACAACGAGCCAGCAAATGCTCTGGCCCGAATAGGCTCCACGCGGCAAGCAATACCAACCGGTGTCGCCCTTCAGCGCCTCCTCAAGCCATCGATCAAGCCGTCTCCGGAATCCGACTCCATCTTCGTGCCGCCTAACCCCGAGGAGGCCGGGTCCGGCTCGAAGAATCAAGCAGCCGGCCCGGGGACTTCAATATTCGGCTCGGGGACTGCAGTACCCGGCTCGGGGACTGCCGCACCCGGCTCGGGGACTGCGGTAGCCGGCCCGGGGACTTCTTCAGCACAGCAAGCGGAGGCCGACTCCAGCACTGCATTACCCTGCCCGCCCACCCTGGTGGTTGTAGCCACATTGGTAGAAGAGGAAGTCGCCGCTCCATCATGGGCCCAAACCATCCGCAACTTTTTGGTGAACCAAGATCTGCCGGCTGACAAAAACGAAGCAAGACAAGTCCAGCGCCGGGCTGGAGCATACACAATCGTTAACAGAGAGCTTGTCAAGCGCAGCGCCACCAGAGTCTTGCAGCGATGCGTCGAGCAGGAGAAAGGCATCGCGATCCTCAGGGATATACACCAAGGAGAGTGCGGCCACCACGCCGCATCAAGATCACTTGTCGCCAAAGCCTTCCGCCACAGTTTCTTCTGGCCGACTGCTTTGGACGATGCTAAAGAGCTAGTCAAACACTGCAAAGGCTGCCAGCTTTTCAGCTCCCAGCAACACATGCCAGCTTCGGCACTCAAGACCATTCCCATCACCTGGCCCTTTGCCGTCTGGGGATTGGATATGGTGGGCCCATTCAAGACAGCGCGCGGCGGCATGACACATTTGCTCGTCGCCCTCGACAAATTCACCAAGTGGATCGAGGCGAAGCTGATCAAGAAGCTGAATGGGCCGACTGCAGTAACTTTCATTGCAGATATAACAACCCGGTACGACATACCGCGCAGCATCATCACCGACAACGGCACGAACTTTGCCAAAGGTGCCTGGGCACGGTTCTGCGCTGCGGAAGGTATCCGGCTGGACCTTGCGTCAGTCGCCCACCCGCAGTCAAACGGCCAAGTGGAGCGAGCAAATGGCCTCATCTTGTCCGGCATCAAGCCCCGACTGGTCGTACCTCTGGAGCGTTCAGCCGGCTGTTGGCTCGATGAGCTGCCGGCTGTCCTATGGAGTCTGCGTACTACCCCCAACAGATCAACCGGCTTCACTCCTTTCTTCCTTGTATATGGTGCCGAGGCAGTCATCCCAACAGATATCGAGTTCGACTCGCCTCGGGTAACCATGTTGTCAGGTGGTAGGAGCGACATATGCCAACGGGTGGCTTATCATTGCGGGGGCCAATAGAACATCGTCGGTGCCTGGAAACGGGATGAGGCGAAGACATGCACGCCAGCGAATCTTACCCAGCTTCAGGGCTCTCCGGGGAGATAACACCCCTACTACTGCTCTGCGGGGTCTCCGCATGGTTACTAAGTGATCAAGTAGCTACAATGCTCCTTGAGCTGTTTTGGGTGGAAGGAGGAAGAAGGGCTCAGCTCAGCCTGCTTCCTCTCCTTGTATGGTGTCTAGGTCTAGAATGAGAGTCCAACCCTTTGCATGGGTGCACCGGGGGGTTTATATAGGCCTACCCCCCGGGGGTACAATGGTAATCTGACTAGGCCCTGGGCCCAGCTGTCTGTGACTATGCTCGCCGGCTTCTCCGCCGGCTTCTGGGGCCCGCCGGCTGGTGGGTCCCGCCGGCTGCCGGCTCCTGGGTCGACAGGCCGGCCCCACCGGCCAGGGCCTGGTCGGCAGCTGGTTACTGTTGCTCCGTGTTGTTGACGCAGGCTTGGTCGGGGTAAGCGTGGCTACAGTAACGCCGCCTTGGCGGGCGATTACTGTAGCCCCGCCGCATCTTGTCTCCTTAATGGGCGTCTCCTTGGAGGAGGGTGGCAGGCCGGCTATGTGAAGCCGGCCCTCTGTCTTGCCGGATTGAGAGGAGGTGCGGCCGCCTTCGGCATCTCTCGCTGGCGGCCCGTCGTGGATGGCGTCAGAGCCGCCGTGGCTACAGTGCCGTGCCGGGCGGGCCACGGCTGCCCGCACGGCGCGCTGTACCACGCATGCTCCGGGTTTTGGGGGTGGCAGGCTCCACTGTAGCCACGCCCCGCTTCATCATCGCAGAGTGGACGCGTACATTGCTGGTACGGCGTTGACCGCTTTATGGGAGCCGGCCTGGCTTTAGCCGGCCTAGTTGTAACCGGCCTCTCGTAGCCGGCCTTGCCGTAGCCGGCCCTGCCGTAGCCGGCCCTCCACAGCTTTCTTCATGAGGGTAAAGGGCGGGCCGCCCCAGAAGCCGGCTAGGAAGGTAGTTGGCTAGGGGGGAGGCGGCCCAGGTCTTGAGTCTTCTTATGAGCCGGATGGGCTCATAATTTTTTCTGAGGGGCCAGGGGAAGCCGACTGGGCTACAAATGGCTATTTAACCCGACAGTAGTCACCTAAGCCGGGCGAGCTTCACGGCGGACGGAAGGACGGGAAGCTTGGCCGGCTTCATACCCAGAGGAGCCGACCTCGTCGTCGCAGGCCGACTTCGGAGAACTTTTTTTGTTTATTAAGGTGACCGTGGTTGACCCGCGGGCTGGCCGCGGGCCCCACGACGAGCCATGTGGCGGAGAAGTCCTGCCGTCGCACGCGTGCGACGGGACGCCGCCGCAGGCCCGGGCCCGCCACTCCCTGGCCTTGGCCCGGGCGCAGATCTTCTGTGGCACGAGGGGACTGCTCGCCTCCCCGTGGCCGTTTCTTCGCGTCATCAAGGCGCGCAATTAACGCGGGCATGGGGGTGTCGGGGTAAATAGCCATGATTAGCCCAGCCGGCTTCCCCTGGCCCCTCAGAAAAAATTATGAGCCCATCCGGCTCAAAAGAAGACTCAAGACCTGGGCTGCCTCCCCCCTAGCCGACTACCTTCCTAGCCGGCTTCGGGGGCGGCCCGCCCTTTACCCTCATGAAGAAAGCTGTGGAGGGCCGGCTACGGCAGGGCCGGCTAAGGTGAGGCCGGCTACGAGGGGCCGGCTACCACTAGGCCGGCTACTGCCAGGCCGGCTCCCATAAAGCAGTCAACGCTGTACCCGCAATGTACGCGTCCACTCTGCGATGATGGAGCGGGGCGTAGCTACAGTGGAGCCTGCCACCCCCAAAACCCGGAGCACGCCTGGTACAGCGCGCCGTGCGGGCAGCCACGGCCCTCCCGGCGCGGCACTGTAGCCACGGCGGCTCTGACACCATCCATGACGGGCCGCCAGCGTGGCCCCCGAGGCGGTGGGCCCCTTCGGGCAGAGAGATGCCGAAGGCGGCCGCACCTCCTCTCAAGCCGGCAAGATAGAGGGCCGGCTTCACATAGCCGGCCTGCCACCCTCCTCGAAGGAGACGCCCATTAACGAGACAAGATGCGGCGGGGCTACAGTAATCGCCCGCCAAGGCGGCGTTACTGTAGCCACGCTTACCCCAACCAAGCCTGCGTCAACAACACGGAGCAACAGTAACCAGCTGCCGACCAGGCCCTGGCCGGTGGGGCCGGCCTGTCGACCCGGGAGCCGGCAGCCGGCGGGACCCACCAGCCGGCGTGCCCCAGAAGCCGGCGGAGAAGCCGGCGAGCATAGTCACAGACAGCTGGGCCCAGCGCCCAGTCGGATTACCATTGTACCCCAGGGGGTAGGCCTATATAAACCCCCCGGTGCACCCATGCAAAGGGTTGGACTCTCATTCTAGACCTAGACACCATACCAGGAGAGGAAGCAGGCTGAGCCGAGCCCTTCATCCTCCTTCCACCCAAAACGGCTCAAGGAGCATTGTAGCTACTTGTTTACTTAGTAACCATGCGGAGACCCCGCAGAGCAGCAGTAGGGGTATTATCTCCCCGAAGAGCCCTGAAGCTGGGTAAGATTCGCCGGCGTGCATGTCTTCGCCTCATCCCGTTTCCAGGCATTGGCGATGTTCTATTGGCCCCCGCAATGATAAGCCACCCGTTGGCATATGTCGCTCCTACCACCCGACAGGGGGAGATGGGCACGATCGATCCCCACGATCCCCCACGCCGCGCCTCCTCGGCTCTGGCGCACGAGCCTACAAGTAGGGGGGGAGGGGGAGAGACAAAGGCTCGTTCGCTCCCCCGCTCCCCGTCCCTCCTTGCTCTTCTTCTTCTCCTTCTTCCTCACGCCCGACGCAGTCTCGCGCCGCAGCCCACCCACGCCGCCATGTCCCTGGCGCTGTCAAGCTCGTGGGACGGGTCCAACGTTCACGAGGACCACAGCGAATTCCTCCGCCAGACCCGGCGCTTGCCCGACGCCAACCTCGTGCAGGTGCGTCTGGCGCCGGAGACGGAGGTCTCGCCAGCGCCGGAGGAAGGCGAGCGCGTCGTCTTCCGCACACACTTGTTGCGTGGCTTCGGCTTCCCGGCGAGCAGCTTCATGCGATCCTTCCTCGAATTCTACAACCTCCAGCCGCATCACGTCACGCCCAACGCGGTGATGCAGCTGTCGGCCTTCGTTTCCCTCTGCGAAGGTTTCTTGGGGGTGCTGCCGACGCTGGAGCTCTGGGTGGAGCTCTTCCAGAACAAGCTCGGCACCGTCTCCGCCGGCGTGCCGGCTCCCTGCAGGGCCTTCATCGCGATGAAGAGGGCAAGCGACGACAACCCCTTCCCTCACATCACTCTAATCCAGGCTGTTAAACTCTGGCAGAAATCCTACTTCTACGTCAAGAACGTCGCCCCGCACGGCGACTATGTCAATCTGCCGGCTTACGTAGCCGGCCCGCCGGCTGGGAGGCGGCCATCTTGGGGCTACCGGTCCAAGTCCTTGTCTCCGGCTGGGAACGCCTCCATCGCCCGGCTTCGGGTGATGATCCAGTCGGAAGGCCTGCGCGCAGCCGACCTGGTAGCCGCCTTCGTCGAGCGCCGGATTCTCCCCCTTCAAAGCCGGCCCCACATGATGTGCCAGATGAGCGGCCGGTTCGACCCTTGCCGGCTGAGCACATGGGAGATGACCCATGCCGAGGTGGCTCTGATGGTGAACTACATCGCCAACCTGAAGCTCACCGACGACTGGCAATTCGGCAACGCGCCGTACTCCCACGCCCATCCTGCGCCTGTGGTAAGCCCTTCTTCTTGTCGTCTGCCGGCTTGAGCCAGCCGGCTTCTGACCAGGCGGCTCTTCTCTTTTTTCTTTTATCAGAACCCTCTCCTCCCGCCGCCAGCCGGAGCGGCAGGAGTCGAACGCGAGTATGCCCTGGACCGCACGGTGGATGACCTCGACGACCCGGACCTGGCCGCAGTCGCCATGGAGGACACCGCCACGGGGGACGTTGCCGAGCCCGGAGGCACGGGGCTCTCGGCCAGTTTCGACGACTGGCCGGACGATTTCGATGCTGAAGAAATCGTGCGCCACCAGCCGGCAACCGACCGCCACAGCGCGGGCTCGTCCGCCGCGCCGGCTGCTGGTGGTGGGAAGGGGAAACGCCGGGCCGCGCTTCCACTCTTCGGAAGCCGGCCGAAGAAGCCGAGGGCCTCGGCCGCGGCCACGAAGCGTGACGAGGTGGCGGCGAAGGCAGCCCGCTTCCGGAAGGCAGTGAAGAAGCCTCCGTCAGTTTCCGCGTAAGCCTTCTAGCCGCTTACGTGCTTGTTATTTTGAAGTCTTCCTTTGCTTGAATTCTTCTCTGATTTCTTGAGCAGGGCGCCGCTCTCCCTCAAGCGAGGCCCAGGCGGCTCCGTGGTCGGGCCAGGTGCTGGGTCCTCAGGGTCTCGCCGCGTGGACCCCCGCGCCAATCTTGCAGCAGCCACGGAGCGCAATGCTCGCGAGGCGCGTCGAGAGAGGGAGGCGGCGGAGCGGGAGGCGGCGGAGCGGGAGGCCGCCTGGACGGCGACGGGGCGAGCGAGCGCGGCGGCCGAGACTCCGTCGGAGCGGGCGGCCGCGGAGACGGAGGCGGAGGACCCACGTAGCCGGCCTCCACTGCTCGCCATCCCCCTCCACACCTTGGATCCGGACATCCCTCTGCCCACGGCGGAGGAGATCACCCCCGAGCAGCCGCCGGTGTAGAGGGACGAAGTCTTCGAGATCTTCGCGGAGAGGACGCCGCCGGCAGCGCCAGCCGGAGCGGGCGAAGGCAGCCAGTCGTCGGCAGTGCCGGAGGAGACGGCCCGGGCCGCGCCCGAGGCCGGAGCCGGTCTTGAGATCGAGCTGGCGGCGGGCCGGCATGCCGGAGGGGGCACGGCCCCGCCGGACACGCGCCGAGCCGCGGGTGCCGAGCAGACGGCAGACGCCTTGGAGGCGGCCAGGTCCGCCATGTCCAGGTGGACTCCCAGCGGAGGAAGCGGCGAGCTGAATGCCCCGGCCCAAGGGGTCCGGAGCCGGCTGCAGGCACAGGCCGGCCTCCTGAGGCAATTCACTCAGGAGTTTCTGTCGACGCGGTCTGCAATCCGGGTAAGTCTTCACTCGTTGACCGCTCTGGTCCTCTGAATTTTTTCCGTGGGGGCGCGCTAGCGCACCCACTGGGTGTAGTCCCCGAGATCCGAGCCGACTGCAGCGCAGTCGGGTCGGATCTTACTCGACGACTATCTTGACGGTTTTTTCTGATCTCTAGGATTATCACAATTCTCGTGCCGCCGCCTTCAACTCCCAGGCTCGGGAGCTGAGCCGGAGGACCGAAGACTTTGCCAGCAGCCGGCGTAAGTGTTTTGTCTTTATTTGTTTCTCATGGGGGCGCGACAGCGCACCCACTCGGTGTAGTCCCCGAGATTCGGGCCGACTGCAGCGCAGTCGGGTCGGATCTTCCTTGATGACTTTTCCCTTGCTGACTTTTTCTCTTTGTCTTTTGCTCGTGCAGAGGCCAACGCCGACTTTCGGAGGGAACTCGGCGAAGTGCAGGCCGCTCTTCGTGCCAAGGACGCTGAGTACGCTGACTTGGTTCAGGAGCGCGACCGCCTGGCCAAGAAACTGGCCGACCAAGAGGAGAGCCATAAGGCGGCCCTGCAAAAGGCGCAGGACGGCGAGGCTGCCCTGAAGGCGGAGTTCGAGGCCAGGGAGGCGAGCTGGGCCGAGACGCGCCAGGCGCTGGAAGAAGGCTTTGGCCGGATCGAGGATCTTATCGATGGTAGGCCGTCTTTCTTGCCCTTCCTCCATCTGCCGGCCGCCTGCGGTTTTGTTTTGACTTGTGTTTGCTGTCTTGCGCAGAGTACTTTCCCGGCCAATCCGTCCTCGCCGCCCAAGCCATCGAGGCTCACCGCGAGGCGCGCCGTCAAGCCAGAGTTGTGATTCCGCCGGATGCGAATCGGACGCTGTCGGAGCAGCTCATCGCCATCCAGGCGCGGCTGCAGCCGGCCCATCGGCTGCTCCGCCGGCTCCAACGTGCCGGGGCGACGGTGCTGGCCGCGCTCTGGCCTGGCCAGACGATTCCCCGCACCCCAAGCCGGACGGCCAACTGGCTTGAAGTCGCAGTCGGCCGCCTCGAGGCCTGGAAGGCGTCCGCAGCCCGTCTTGGAGCCGGGCGTGCGCTGGAGTTCGTCCGCGTGTGGTACCCAGGGCTAAGCCTGGACCAGCTGTGGACGTGGCGGTCGGAAGCCGACGCGGAGCTGGAGGAGGTGCGGCCGGCGATCGCGCAATGCGCCTCGACGATCGCCGAGTGCACCGACACCAGCGTCTTCGCGCCGGAGCTCAACGATGATGGCGCCACCCAGCCGGAGGATTGGTTCGGGCTGAACCCGGCGGACGGCGAGGACTCGGCCGAGGAGATCGCCTCCAGCGACGAGGGCGAGGATGACGAGGAGGAGGACGGCGAAGACGCCGAGCCGACTGGTGAGACGGCCGACCGCCCTCAAGCCAACCGTGCCTCCAGCAACGAGCCACGCGGGAGCGCGCCCTCTGCCGGAGGCGATGATCAAGCCGAGGTTGGCCAGCCGGCCGCTCTTCCAGCTGGCACGACTGCTTCCACCGCCCAGCCCGGCTCGTCCGCGGCCCCGCCGGCTTGATCTGCCGTTCCTTTTGTCCCTGTTTTGCTTTTTCGAACAATTTTAAGTTTCCGCAATTCCACCCACAGGGGGTGTATCGAACAATGTAGGATGTCGACCTCTCTGGAGGTCCTTTGTGTAAATATTAATATATGCATGTGTTGGCTTTCATTCAAGTGCACTTTTTTGTCCTTAGGCTCTTTCCTTTGCCGCCTTCCCTCTTTGGGAAGGAAAGTACTTAAGCTTTCTTGGATTTGAAGCAGACTGAATGTAAGCCGTCCGGCCGGCTACTCTGGTAGTCGGTCGGCGGGAGGCAGCAAGCCGGCTTTTGTTATATATGAGGCTGTTTAGTCCCTAGCCGTTTTTCGTGTGCGCACCCTTTCCGGCTGGTGACTCTTGCCAGCCGGGCAGTCGGTTCTTCGAGCTGCGATTTTGGCAAGAGCCAAGCCTGGGTGTCGGCACATTACTTGTCTGACTGCGGGCAGGGCTCCTAATATAACTCCAGTCGGCCAGTCCCCGGGCCGACTCGTCGAACCCGGTGCCGGACAAAATAAATGAACAGGTGATATCATACGCATGATAACTTTCATTCATAAAATAAACGATGGCAGTCCCCGAGTCTTTCTCGGGGAGCCTATTGGTTCATACTTAATACAAAAGTGGGCATGATACATACTGCATTTTAACTGTAAAACTTCCGAAGAATATTTGCATTCCATGGTCGCTCTGATTCCTTGCCGGAGTCGTCTCTCTTGTGTGCCTTCGGCTTCTGCGCGTCGATGAGGTAGTAGGCATCGTTGCCTAAGGCTCTGCTGACGATGAAGGGGCCTTCCCAGGGGGCTGCGAGCTTGTGCTGGCCGGCTGTTCGCCGGATCAGCCGGAGCACAAGGTCGCCCTCCTGGAAGGATCTTGGTCGGACCCTCCGGCTGTGGTAGCGGCGCAAACCCTGCTGGTAGATGGCAGACCGGCTGAGGGCTAACAGCCGGCCTTCTTCCAGCAGGTCGACGCCGTCTTCTCTTGCTTCTTTGGCCTCCGCTTCCGTGTACATGGTTACCCGAGGCGAGTCGAACTCGATATCTGTTGGGATGACTGCCTCGGCACCATATACAAGGAAGAAGGGAGTGAAGCCGGTTGATCTGTTGGGGGTAGTACGCAGACTCCATAGGACAGCCGGCAGCTCATCGAGCCAACAGCCGGCTGAACACTCCAGAGGTACGACCAGTCGGGGCTTGATGCCGGACAAAATGAGGCCATTTGCCCGCTCCACTTGGCCATTTGACTGCGGGTGGGCGACCGACGCAAGGTCCAGCCGGATAACTTGCGCGGCGCAGAACCGTGCCAAGGCACCTTTGGCAAAGTTCGTGCCGTTGTCGGTGATGATGTTGTGCGGTATGCCATACCGGGTTGTTATATCTGCAATGAAAGTCATAGCAGTCAGCCCATTCAGCTTCTTGATTGGCTTCGCCTCGATCCACTTGGTGAATTTGTCGACGGCAATGAGCAAATGTGTCATGCCGCCGCGTGCCATCTTGAATGGGCCCACCATATCCAATCCCCAGACGGCAAAGGGCCAGGTGATGGGAATGGTCTTGAGTGCCGAAGCTGGCATGTGTTGCTGTGAGCTAAAAAGCTGGCAGCCTTTGCAGTGTCTGACTAGCTCTTTGGCGTCGTCCAAAGCAGTCGGCCAGAAGAAACCATGGCGGAAGGCTTTGGCGACGAGTGATCTAGATGCGGCGTGGTGGCCGCACTCTCCTTGGTGTATATCCCTGAGGATCGCGATGCCTTTCTCCTTCTCGACGCATCGCTGCAAGACTCCGGTGGCGCTGCGCTTGACAAGCTCTCTGTTGACGATTGTGTATGCTCCAGCCCGGCGCTGGACTTCTCTTGCTTTGTTTTTGTCAGCCGATAGATCTTGGTTCACCAAAAAGTTGCGGATGGTTTGGGCCCATGATGGAGCGGCGACTTCCTCTGCTACCAATGTGGCTACAGCCACTAGGGTGGGCGAGCTGGGTAATGCAGTGCTGGAGTCGGCCGCCGCTTGCTGTGCTGAAGAAGTCCCCGGGCCGGCTACCGCAGTCCCCGGGCCGGCTACCGCAGTCCCCGAGCCGGGTGCGGCAGTCCCCGAGCCAAATATTGAAGTCCCCGGGTCGGCTGCTTGATTCTTCGAGCCGGACCCGGCCTCCTCGGGGTTAGGCGGCACGAAGATGGAGTCGGATTCTGGAGACGGCTTGATTGATGGCTTGAGGAGGCGCTGTAGGGCGACGCCGGTTGGTATTGCTTGCCGCGTGGAGCCTATTCGGGCCAGAGCATCTGCTGGCTCGTTGTCGGCTCGCGGCACATGAAGGAATTCACACCCGTCAAAATATCCGCGGATTTGCTGCACTAGGAAGCAGTAGCTCACCATGTTTGTGTCCTTGGCGTCCCAGTCGCCAGAAGATTGCTGCACCACCAAATCCGAGTCGCCATAGCACAAGATCCGGCGGATGCCAAGTTCCTTGGCAAGCCGGAGCCCGTGTATGAGCGCCTCGTACTCGGCTACGTTGTTGGAGGCGGCGAAGTGGATCTGCAGCGTGTATCTGAGCTTGTCGCCCTTTGGAGAGGTAAGGACGACGCCGGCTCCCAAGCCGGTGCGCATCTTTGATCTGTCAAAGTGCATGCGCCAATGGGTGGAGTCGGGCGCTGGCGGTAAGTACTGGGTCTCGGCCCAGTCGACGAGGAAGTCGGCCAGTGCTGCGTCTTGATGGCGGTGCGGGGTTGGTAGAAGATCATGTAGGGGGCCAGCTCGATGGCCCATTTAACCACCCGGCCGGATGCATCCCGGCTGCCTATGATCTCGGCCAGCGGGGCAGTGCATACGACCGTGATGGGATGCTCTTGAAAGTACGGCTTCAGCTTCTTGGCGGCGAAGTACACGCCATAGCTCATCTTCTGATAGTGCGGGTAATTTTGTTTCGAGGCGGATAGCACCTTGCTCAGGTAATAAACCGGCCTCTGGACCGGCTGGGCTCGGCCTTCTTCGGGGCGTTCGACGACAATGACGGTGCTGACCACCCGGCTAGTGGCGGCAATATATAGGAGCATGGGCTCCTTCTCAGTCGGTGCCGCCAAGACAGGCGGCGTGGACAGCATCTTCTTCAGCTCGTGGAAAGCTTGGTCAGCCTGGTCATTCCACTCAAAGTGAGTGCTCTTCTTCATGAGGCGGTAGAGAGGGAGAGCTTTTTCTCCAAGCGGGCTGATGAAGTGGTTCAGAGAGGCCAGGCACCCGGTGAACTTCTGAATCTCTCTGAGCTTGGTTGGGACCGCCATCCTCTCGATGGCCTTGATCTTCACAGGGTTGCACTCTATGCCGCGTTCGGAGACCAGAAAGCCTAGGAGCTGGCCGGCTGGCACTCCGAACACGCATTTCTCCGGGTTGAGCTTGATCCGGAACCGGCGCAGGTTCTCGAATGTCTCCTTCAAGTCTTCCAGCAGAGTGCCACGCTTCTCCGTCTTCACCACAACATCATCCACGTAGACGTGGGCGTTCTTGCCGAGCTGCGTGAGAAGGCACTTCTGCATGCAATGCTGAAAAGTGGCGCCGGCATTCCTCAACCCAAACGTCAT
Source organism: Triticum monococcum (assembly GCA_034509565.1). Taxonomy (NCBI): domain Eukaryota; kingdom Viridiplantae; phylum Streptophyta; class Magnoliopsida; order Poales; family Poaceae; genus Triticum; species Triticum monococcum. The sequence goes on from CM067841.1 coordinate 359,753,204, forward strand.
AGTCAGGTAGCAGAAGGCTCCAAACGGCGTGATGAAGGCGGTCTTCAGTTGGTCATCCGGGTTCAGCTTTATCTGGTGGTATCCCGAGTAGGCATCCAAAAAGCTCAACAGCTCGCATCCGGCTGTGGAGTCTATCACTTGATCAATCCTGGGCAGAGCGAAGGGATCTTTTGGGCAGGCTTTGTTGAGGCTTGTGTAATCTATACACATGCGCCACTTGTTATTCTTTTTCAGCACGAGAACCGGGTTCGCGAGCCACTCGGGGAAGAAAACTTCCATGATGAAGCCGGCTGCGAGAAGCCAGGCTATCTCCTCCCCTACGATCCTTCTCTTCTCCTCTGACAGTCGGCGGAGGGGCTTCTTGACTGGTTTAGCATCCTCCCGCACGTGCAATTTGTGCTCGGTGAAATCCTTCGGAACACCCGGCATGTCCTTGGGGGACCATGCAAAGATATCCCGATTCTCACGGAGGAAATCGACGAGCTCGCTTCCTATTTGCTATCCAGGCTCGCCCCAATGGCGGCAAACCTCCCAGGGTGCTCGGGGTCGAGCTGTATCTTCTTGGTCTCCTTGGCCGGCTGGAAAGATCCTTGGGCATCATACTCCTTGGAGTCGGCGGGTTGGATTAGCTGCTTGCTGGCCAGGGCCACGACCCTGTCCAGCATCTTCTTCTCTGCAGCGATCACGAGGGATTCGGCCAGTCGGCTGCTGGCCGCGGCGCAGTTGGCGGACTTCTTGTAGTCGCCGGCGATGGTGATGACACCCTTGGAGCTTGGTATCTTCATCTTGAGGTAAGCGTAGCGGGGGACCGCCATAAACTTGGCCAAGGCGGGTCGGCCAAGCAACGCGTGGTAAGGGCTCTCCAGGGCCACCACCTCGAACCAGATTGCTTCCCGGCGGAAATGATCCTTGCCCCCAAAGAGTACATCGATCTTGATCTTGCCGATGGGGGCACAGGACAAACAGGGTACGATGCCGTGGAACACCGTTGGAGTAGGCGCAAGCTGCTTTGCCTTGACACCCAGCTTCTCCATGGTGTCGCGGTACAGGATGTTGATGCTGCTCCCACCGTCGATCAGCACGCGGGAGAAGCGTGCGACGCGCGTATCCGTTGCAAGGGTGGCCTCCAGGACCAATGCGTAGGAGCCGGGGGACGGCATCACCTCAGGGTGGTCGGCCCGGCTCCAACTGATGGGTTTCTCTGACCAGCGCATGTGGCCTGCTGGGCTGGTGGCGGCCATATTGACTTCCTGTTGCTCTCGGCGCTTGCTGCGCCGGTCTTCAGGCTAGCTCGTGAAGACAACATAAGATGCTTGCTCATCGAGGAACTCGTCCTGCACGGCGTCGACCACGGGCCGGGTGGCCTTGGGCGGCGGAGCCGGCGGCGGCGGGCCGGCAGGCGGAGTCGGCGTGAGCCCTTCGCCCTTGGAGATTTGGGCGAGCCGGTTGCATTTGCGGGTCGTGTGGTTGGACGTCTTCGCGCCGCTGTGGAACTTGCACGGGGCATCAAGGGTTTGCTCGTAGGAGAAGGCCGGCTGCCAAGCCGGCCGGCCGCCCTTGGGCTTCTTGGGCGCGGGCCGCCCCTCAGGCGGCGCATCTTCGACCGTGGCCACCTGCCGGCTAGCGGGAGGCGGCGCAGGGCCCTTGCGCTTCTGATCATTCTGGTGTTGGCGTCGGCCGCCGTCTCCAGCCGGCGCGTGGGGCGACGGATTGAGCACTTTTCCGGATGCGCCCACCCGGAGCTCGGTCTTCATTGAGGAGTCGGCGGTGGCGTACTTGTCGGCGATGTTCAGGAGCTCGTCGAGGGTAGTCGGCTCATCGCAGAGAAGCTTGTGCTTGAGGAGGGTGCCCTCTCGGCACCCGGCAGTGAAGTATTCGATGGCTTGCACCTCGTGGACCCCTTCGCAGGAGTTGCGGAGCTCGGCCCAACGCGTGAGGTAGTCGCGAGTGGACTCGGCTAGGCCCTATACGCACAGGGAGAGCTGTCTGGGCTTGGGAGCCCGCTTGTAGGTGCTGGTGAAGTTGCAAATGAAGGCTTCAGTGAAATCCACCCAGCTGTTGATGCTGAGGGGCTTGAGGCTGTTAAGCCAAGTCCGTGCCGTGCCTTGCAGCATGAGGGGCACATACTTTACGGCAACGCGCCGGTTGCCATTGGCGATGCTGACGGCTGTGGAGTAGTCGGTCAGCCAGTCTTCCGGCTTCACCGAGCCGTTGTACTTGGGCGTGTCTCTTGGGAGCGAGAACCCTTTGGGGAAGGGCTCGTCGCGGATGCGGGGGCCAAAGCAAGGTGGGCCGACATCGTCTTCTTCTTCTAGTGCCAGGGATCGGGCCAGGCGGTCGATCTGGTGGCGGGCGTCGTTTTCGCAGACTCCCTCGCGGCGACCAAGCCGCCGCTGAGAGTCTGGTGAGCCACTGGAGGCGGGGTAGGATATCTCTCTCCGCGAGCTCGAGGCGGAGGCGGGGTGCCCCGCCATTCCATGGCTTGGGGCGGCCATCCGCGTCTCGCTCGATGGAGACTTGGGTCCGGCTTCGGCTGGAAGCCGGCTCTTTCTCGCGCCGCGCGCGGGTGCTGCTTGTAGTCGGCGACCGGGAAGTCGCGCCGTGTTCGCGGCACGGGGGAGGGCTCCCCGCGCAGGTGTCGGCTTCGTGCCGTCATGCGGCCGCGTCGATTAGTTGCTGGATGCGCCGCGTCATGTGGGGGAGGTCCTCGGCTTCCGAGCCGTCCAGCTCGTCTACGGCCGCCTGGGCGGCGCGCAGGTTCTCAAGCGGGGTGGCGTAGACCGGGCGATCCACTCCAAGTGTGTCGGCGATGACGGCGCCGCGTTGCCTGACAACGCCAGCCCGGCTTGGGCCAGCCGGAGCCGGCGTGCCGAAGGCGGCGCGGTCAGCTTCGCGCTGGTAGGCCTCGGTGAGGCGTCTTACAGAGTCTAGCCGCCGGCCCTCCGCGAGGAGGGCGAGGCGGCGTGCCTCCAGAACTTCGTCGCTGGCGTCAGCTGGAAGGGGGGCGGACAAGTCTTGGGCAGCCGCGCGTGGGGCGTCGCGGGCGCCCTCGTCAGTCGGGTCGTCGAGGCCGATAACCATCACCTCGGGGGCGTCAGAATCGCGATTGCCAGCCGGAGGGAGTGGGTCGTTGTAGACCGTGACGTTGGTGGGGAAGGTATCGTAGGATGCCGTGTCGGAGTCGATAGGCATCGGGTCGGTGGAGCCAACCGACTCCAAATCCGCAGCGGGCTCGCTGGAGACGTGGAGCTGGCCGAGGAGGTTGGTGAGGTGATCAGTGCCCGCATCGGAGGCAAGCTCGTCGGAGATGGGGGCCTTGTCGAAGAGGTCGGCGAGGCCGCTAGCCGCGCAGATGTTGGTGACTCCATGCAGCACGTCGCGGCAAGCGCCATCGGGCGAGCTGGGCTGGCTACGCTCGCGGGGAAGGAAAAGGGTTCCCGTCCAGAACAGGTCTCCAGACGACGGTGCACCTGGCCCCACGGTGGGCGCCAAATGTCGGGTGGTAGGAGCGACATATGCCAACGGGTGGCTTATCATTGCGGGGACCAATAGAACATCGCCGGTGCCTGGAAACGGGATGAGGCGAAGACATGCACGCCGGCGAATCTTACCCAGCTTCAGGGCTCTCCGGGGAGATAACACCCCTACTGCTGCTCTGCGGGGTCTCCGCATGGTTACTAAGTGAACAAGTAGCTAGAATGCTCCTTGAGCTATTTTGGGTGGAAGGAGGAAGAAGGGCTCAGCTCAGCCTGCTTCCTCTCCTTGTATGGTGTCTAGGTCTAGAATGAGAGTCCAACCCTTTGCATGGGTGCACCGGGGGGTTTATATAGGCCTACCCCCCGGGGGTACAATGGTAATCCGACTGGGCGCTGGGCCCAGCTGTCTGTGACTATGCTCGCCGGCTTCTCCGCCGGCTTCTGGGGCCCGCTGGCTGGTGGGTCCCGCCGGCTGCCGGCTCCTGGGTCGACAGGCCGGCCCCACCGGCCAGGGCCTGGTCGGCAGCTGGTTACTGTTGCTCCGTGTTGTTGACGCAGGCTTGGTCGGGGTAAGCGTGGCTACAGTAACGCCGCCTTGGCGGGCGATTACTGTAGCCCCGCCGCATCTTGTCTCCTTAATGGGCGTCTCCTTGGAGGAGGGTGGCACGCCGGCTATGTGAAGCCGGCCCTCTGTCTTGCCGGATTGAGAGGAGGTGCGGCCGCCTTCGGCATCTCTCTGCCAGAAGGGGCCCACCGCCTCGGGGGCCACGCTGGCGGCCCGTCGTGGATGGCGTCAGAGCCGCCGTGGCTACTGTGCCACGCCGGGCGGGCCGTGGCTGCCCGCACGGCGCGCTGTACCAGGCGTGCTCTGGGTTTTGGGGGTGGCAGGCTCCACTGTAGCCACGCCCCGCTTCATCATCGCAGAGTGGACGTGTACATTGTGGGTACGGCGTTGACCGCTTTATGGGAGCCGGCCTGGCTGTAGCCGGCCTAGTTGTAATCGGCCTCTCGTAGCCGGCCTGGCCGTAGCCGGCCCTGCCGTAGCCGGCCCTCCACAGCTTTCTTCATGAGGGTAAAGGGCGGGCCGCCCCCGAAGCCGGCTAGGAAGGTAGTCGGCTAGGGGGGAGGCGGCCCAGGTCTTGAGTCTTCTTATGAGCCGGATGGGCTCATAATTTTTTCTGAGGGGCCAGGGGAAGCCGGCTGGGCTACCCATGGCTATTTACCCCGACACATGTACACGGAAGCGGAAGCCAAAGAAGCAAGAGAAGACGGCGTCGACCTGCTGGAAGAAGGCCGGCTGTTAGCCCTCAGCCGGTCTGCCATCTACCAGTAGGGTTTGCGCCGCTACCACAGCCGGAGGGTCCGACCAAGATCCTTCCAGGAGGGCGACCTTGTGCTCCGGTTGATCTAGCGAACAGCCGGCCAGCACAAGCTCGCAGCCCCCTGGGAAGGCCCTTTCATCATCAGTAGAGCCTTAGGCAACGATGCCTACTACCTCATCGACGCGCAGAAGCCGAAGGCACGCAAGAGAGACGACTCCGGCAAGGAGTCGGAGGGACCATGGAATGCAAATCTTCTTCGGAAGTTTTACAGTTAAAATGCAGTACGTATTATGCCCACTTTTGTATTAAGTACGAAACAGTAGGCTCCCCGAGAAAGACTCGGGGACTGCCATCCTTTATTTTATGAATGAAAGTTATCATGCGTATGATATCACCTGTTCATTTATTTTGTCCGGCACCGGGTTCGATGAGTCGGCCCGAGGACTAGCCGACTGGAGTTATATTAGGAGCCCTACCCGCAGTCAGACAAGTAATGTGCCGACACCCAGGCTTGGCTCTTGCCAAAATCGCAGCTCGAAGAACCGACTGCCCGGCTGGCAAGAGTCACAAGCCGGAAAGGGTGCGCACACGAAAAACGGCTAGGGACTAACAGGCTTATATATAACAAAAGCCGGCTTGCTGCCTCCCGCCGACCGACTACCAGAGTAGCCGGCCTGCATTCAGTCTGCTTCAAATCCAAGAAAGCTCGAGTACTTGCCTTCCCAAAGAGGGAAGGCGGCAAAGGAAAGAGCCTAAGGACAAAAAAGTGCACTTGAATGAAAGCCATACATGCATATATTAATATTTACACAAAGGACCTCCAGAGAGGTCGACATCCAACATTGTTCGATACACCCCCAATGGGTGGAATTGCGGAAACTTAAAATTGTTCGAAAAAGCAAAACAGGGACAATAGGAACGGCAGATCAAGCCGGCGGGGCCGCTGACGAGCCGGGCTGGGCGGTGGAAGCGGTCGTGTCGGGTGGAGGAGCGGCCGGCTAGCCAACCTCGGCTTGATCATCGCCTCCGGCAGAGGGCGCGCTCCTGCGTGGCTCGTTGCCGGAGGCACGGTCGGCTTGAGGGCGGTCGGCCGTCTCACCAGTCGGCTCGGCATCTTTGCCGTCTTCCTCCTCGTCGTCCTCGCCCTCGTCGCTGGAGGCGATCTCCTCGGCCGAGTCCTCGCCTTCCGCCGGGTTCAGCCCGAACCATTCCTCCGGCTGGGCGGCGCCATCATCATTGAGCTCCGGCGCGAAGACGCTGGTGTCGGTGCACTCGGCGATCGTCGAGGCGCGTTGCGCGATCGCCGGCCGCACCTCCTCCATCTCCGCATCGGCTTCCGACCGCCAAGTCCACAGCTGGTCCAGGCTTAGCCCTGGGTACCACGCGCGGACGAACTCCAGCGCACGCCCGGCTCCAAGACGGGCTGCGGACGCCTTCCAAGCCTCGAGGCGGCCGACTGCGACTTCTAGCCAGTCGGCCGTCCGGCTTGGGGTGCGGGGAATCGTCTGGCCGGGCCAGAGCGTGGCCAGCACCGTCGCCCCGGCACGTTGTAGCTGGCGGAGCAGCCGATGGGCCGACTGCAGTCGCGCTTGGATGGCGATGAGCTGCTCCGACAGCGTCCGATTCGCATCCGGCGGAATCACAACTCCGGCCTGACGGCGCGCCTCGTGATGAGCCTCGATGGCTTGGGCGGCGAGGACGGATTGGCCGGGAAAGTATTCTGCGCAAGACAACAAGCACAAGTCAAAACAAAACCTTAGGCGGCCGGCAGATGGAGGAAGGGCAAGAAAGGCGGCCTACCATCGATAAGATCCTCGATCCGGCCGAAGCCTTCTTCCAGCGCCTGGCGTGTCTCGACCCAGCTCGCCTCCCTGGTCTCGAACTCCGCCTTCAGGGCAGCCTCGCCGTCCTGCGCCTTTTGCAGGGCCGCCTTATGGCTCTCCTCCTGGTCGGCCAGTTTCTTGACCAGGCGGTCGCGCTCTTGAACCAAGTCAGCGTACTCGGCATCCCTGGCACGAAGAGCGGCCTGCACTTCGCCGAGTTCCCTCCGCAAGTCGGCGTTGGCCTCTGCGCGAGAAAAAGACAAAGAGAAAAAGTCAGCAAGGGAAAAGTCGTCAAGGAAGATCCGACCCGACTGCGCTGCAGTCGGCCCGAATCTCAGGGACTACACCCAGTGGGTGCGCTGTCGCGCCCCCACGAGAAACAAATAAAGACAATACACTTACGTCGGCTGCTGGCCAGGTCTTCGGTCCTCCGGCTTAGCTCCCGAGCCTGGGAGTTGAAGGCGGCGGCACGAGAATTGTGATAATCCTAAAGATCAGAAAAAAATAGTCAAGATAGTCATCGAGTAAGATCCGACCCGACTGCACTGCAGTCGGCCCGGATCTCGGGGACTACACCCAGTGGGTGCGCTAGCGCGCCCCCATGAAAAAAAATTCAGAGGACCAGAACGGTCAGCGAGTAAAGACTTACCCGGATTGCAGACCGCGTCGACAGAAACTCCTGAGTGAATTGCCTCAGGAGGCCGGCCTGTGCCTGCAGCCGGCTCCGAATCCCTTGGGCCGCGACGTTCAGCTCGCCGCTTCCTCCGCTGGGAGTCCACCCGGACGTGGCGGAGCTGGCCGCCTCCAAGGCGTCTGCCGTCTGGTCGGCACCCGCGGCTCGGCGCGTGTCCGGCGGGGCCGTGCTCCCTCCGGCGTGCTGGCCCGCCGCCAGCTCGATCTCAAGACCGGCTCCGGCCTCGGGTGCGGCCCGGGCCGGCTCCTCCGGCACCGCCGATGACTGGCGGCCTTCGCCCGCTCCGACTGGCGCTGCCGGCGGCGTCCTCTCCGTGAAGATCTCGAAGAGTTCGTCCCTCTGCACCGGCGGCTGATCGGGGGTGATCTCCTCCGCCGTGGGCAGAGGGATGTCCGGATCCAAGGTGTGGAGGGGGATGGCGAGCAGCGGAGGCCGGCTACGTGCGCCCTCCGCCTCTGTCTCCGCGGCCGCCCGCTCCGACGGAGTCTCGGCCGCCGCGCTTGCTCGCCCCGTCACCGTCCGGGCGGCCTCCCGCTCCGCCGCCTCCCTCTCTCGACGCACCTCGCGAGCGTTCCGCTCCGTGGCTTCTGCAAGATTGGCGCGGGGGTCCACGCGGCGGGACCCTGAAGATCCAGCAACCGGCCCGACCACAGAGCCGCCTGGGCCTCACTCGAGGGAGAGCGGTGCCCTGCTCAAGAAACCAGAGAAGAATTAAACCAAAGGAAGACTGCAAAATAACAAGCACGTAAGCGGCCAGAGGGCTTACGCGGAAACTGATGGAGGTTTCTTCACCGCCTTCCGGAAGCGGGCCGCCTTCGCCGCCGCTTCGTCTCGCTTCGTGGCCGCGGCGGAGGCCCTCGTCTTCTTCGGCCGGCTTCCGAAGAGTGGAAGCGCGGCCCGGTGTTTTCCCTTTCCACCACCGGCAGCCGGTGCGGCGGACGAGCCCGCGCTGTGGCGGTCGGTTGCCGGCTGGTGGCGCGGGATTTCTTCGGCGTCGAAATCGTCCGGCCAGTCGTCGAAACTGGCCGAGAGCCCCGTGCCTCCAGGCTCGGCGACGTCCCCCGTGGCGGCGTCCTCCATGGCGACTGCGGCCAGGTCCGGGTCGTCGAGGTCATCCACCGTGCGGTCCGGGGCATACTCGCGTTCGACTCCTGCCACCCCGGCTGGCGGCGGGAGGAGAGGGTTCTGATAAAAGAGAAAAGAGAAGAGCCTCCTGGTCAGAAGCCGGCCGACTCGAGCCGGCTGATGACAGAAAGAAGGACTTACCACAGGCGGAGGATGGGCGCGGGAGTACGGCGACTTGCGGAATTGCCAGTCGTCGGTGAGCTTCAGGTTGGCGATGTAGTTCACCATAAGTGCCACCTCGGCATGGGGCATCTCCCATGTGCTCAGCCCGCAAGGGTCGAACCGGCCGCTCATCTGGCACAGCATGTGGGGCTGGCTTTGAAGGGGGAGAATCCGGCGCTCGACGAAGGCGGCTACCAGGTCGGCTCCGCGCAGGCCTTCCGACTGGAACATCACCCAAAGCCGGGCGATGGAGGCATTCCCAGCCGGAGACAAGGACTTAGACCGGAAGCTCCAAGACGACCGCCTCCCAGCCGGCAGGCCGGCTACGTAAGCCGGCAGATTGACGTAGTCGCCGTGCGGGGCGATGTTCTTGACGTAGAAGTAAGATTTCTGCCAGAGCTTGACAGACTGGATTAGAGGAATGTGAGGGAAGGGGTTGTTGTCGCTTGCCCTCTTCATCGCGATGAAGGCCCCGCAGGGAGCCGGCACGCCTGCGGAGACAGTGCCGAGCTTGTTCTGGAAGAGCTCCGCCCAGAGCTCCAGCGTCGGCAGCACCCCCAAGAAACCCTCGCAGAGGGAAACGAAGGCTGACAGCTGCATCACCGCATTGGGCGTGAGGTGATGCGGCTGGAGGATGTAGAAGTCGAGGAAGGATCGCATGAAGCCGCTCGCCGGGAAGCCGAAGCCACGCAAGAAGTGCGTGCGGAAGACAACGCGCTCGCCTTCCTCCGGCGCCGGCGAGATCTCCGTCTCCGGCGCCAGGCGCACCTGCACGAGGTTGGCGGCGGGCAGGCGCCGGGTCTGGTGGAGGAATTCGATGTGGTCCTCGTGGACGTTGGACCCGTCCCACGAGCTTGACAGTGCCAGGGACATGGCGGCGTGGACGGGCTGCGGCGTGAGACTGCGTCCGGCGCGAGGAAGAAGAAAGGGAAGAAGAAGAGCAAGGAGGGACGGGGAGCGGGGGAGCAAACGAGCCTTTGTCTCTCCCCCTCCCCCCCCTACTTGTAGGCTCATGCGCCAAAGCCGAGGAGGCGCGGCATGGGGGATCGTGGGGATCGATCGTGCCCATCTCCCCCACGCCCGCGTTAATTACGCGCCTTGATGACGCGGAGAAACGGCCGCGGGGAGGCGAGCAGTCCCCTCGGGCCACAGAAGATCTGCGCCCGGGCCGAGGCCAGGGAGTGGCGGGCCCGGGCCTGCGGCGGCGTCCCGTCGCGCGCGTGCGACGGCAGGACTTCTCCGCCACGTGGCCCGTCGTGGGGCCCGCGGCCATCCCGCGGGTCAACCACGGCCACTTTAATTAACAAGAAAGTTCCCCGAAGTCGGCCTGCGACGGCAAGGTCGGCCCCTCAGGGTATGAAGCCGGCCAAGCTTCCCATCCTTCCGTCCACCGTGAAGCTCGCCCGGCTTCGGGGACTACTGTCGGGGTAAATAGCCATGGGTAGCCCAGCCGGCTTCCCCTGGCCCCTCAGAAAAAATTATGAGCCCGTCCGGCTCATAAGAAGACTCAAGACCTGGGCCCCCCCTAGCCGACTACCTTCCTAGCCAGCTTCGGGGGCGGCCCACTCTTTACCCTCATGAAGAAAGCTGTGGAGGGCCGGCTACGGCAGGCCCGGCTACGGCAAGGCCGGCTACAGCCAGGCCGGCTCCCATAAAGCAGTCAAAGCCGTATCCGCAATGTACGCGTCCACTCTGCGATGATGAAGCGGGGCGTGGCTACAGTAGAGCCTGCCACCCCCAAAACCCGGAGCACGCCTGGTACAGCGCGCCGTGCGGGAAGCCTCGGCCCGCCCGGCGCGGCACTGCAGCCATGGCGGCTCTGACGCCGTCCACGACGGGCCGCCAGCGTGGCCCTCGAGGCGGTGGGCCCCTTCGGGCAGAGAGATGCCGAAGGCGGCCGCACCTCCTCTCAAGCCGGCAAGATAGAGGGCCGGCTTCCCATAGCCGGCCTGCCACCCTCCTCGAAGGAGACGTCCATTAAGGAGACAAGATGCGGCGAGGCTACAGTAATCGCCCGCCAAGGCGGCGTTACTGTAGCCACGCTTACCCCGACCAAGCCTGCGTCAACCACACGGAGTAACAGTAACCAGCCACCGACCAGGCCCTGGCCGGTGGGGCCGGCCTGTCGACCCAGGAGCCGGCAGGTGGCGGGACCCACCAGCCGGTGGGCCCCAGAAGCCGGCGCAGAAGCCGGCGAGCGTAGTCACAGACAGCTGGGCCCTGCGCCCAGTCGGATTACCATTGTACCCCCGGGGGGTAGGCCTATATAAACCCCCCGGTGCACCCATGCAAAGGGTTGGACTCTCATTCTAGACCTAGACACCATACAAGGAGAGGAAGCAGGCTGAGCTAAGCCCTTCTTCCTCCTTCCACGCAAAACAGCTCAAGGAGCATTGTAGCTACTTGTTCCCTTAGTAACCATGCGGAGACCCCGCAGAGCAGCAGTAGGGGTGTTATCTCCCCGGAGAGCCCCGAAGCTGGGTAAGATTCGCCGGCGTGCATGTCTTCGCCTCATCCCGTTTCCAGGCACCGGCGATGTTTTATTGGCCCCCGCAATGATAAGCCACCCGTTGGCATATGTCGCTCCTACCACCCGACAGAGAGCCACTCAACATTTTCATCGTGGTCTTCCCCAGAGTGCGATGAACTGATTGATTACCAACTTAGGCCAAACGTACTCCCCAAGCTTAGGCTTTTGGCCTAAGTTGGTAATCAATCAGTAGCTTGGAGGGTAGTAGTCGGCGTGGTAGCTCACGGAGGCTCTCGGTGCGGATGCCTCAGCACGTCGTGGCGCCACCACTGCTGTGTTATGAGCTCGGGCCTCGCTCTCAAGGATAAAATATCTTTCCTTGCTATGATAATCAAAGAGAGCAGGCGCAAGCAAATATGTGTCCACAACATGTGATTGGTTAAACAACAAATTATAAGTGAAGTTATCAGCCCTTCCCTTGAGAATTTTATGATCTTTCAAGGCATCAAAATCTGAATACTGAGTGGGTAGGATAGGATCGAAGGCCAAAGGTGAGACACCCAACCCTCGTGCTAGGTGTGTGGCATAAATTCCACCATAGAACCAACCACTTTTAGCATTGTGCTGAAGTCTGCGTGCAACAATCTCTCCAAGGTTATAATTCCATTCCCAGTGAGAGCGGTGTGAAAGAGGCTCTACTCTGGCGCACAAAGTATGCTACATTCTTGCTTGCCTACTATGCATTTTCTGTTAAATAATGCAAAATACTGAATTGCGGGAAAAGGAATGCTCTTTATTCTTACTTGTCTCACTCCCCTATTTTCACCATAGCAAAGGCTAGTCAAGAAAGACTCGTACTCAACCGTTGGTGGCTCATCAAGTGAACCCCAAAATGGCAGTTTGCAATGGTAAGCAAAATTCTCCATTGGGATAGCATAAGGATTATCATAAGGCATAAATGACACCCTAGACTCACATGGAAAATATTTAAATCCTTTTACAAACAATTCAGTGAGAAGTTGGTGTTGTACACTCTTATCTGATAGGTAGGGACTGAGGCCAGCATTGTGAACATATTGCTCAAATTCCTCCTTAATGCCCACACGCACCATATATTCATCGCTAGGCAGTAAACATGTCTTGGTGGCGGCATCTCACATGGAACTTTCATTTGGTTCAACATAAGACTGACGAGCAGAACTGTCACTAGAAGATGCCCCCGAGGATCGTCTCCTCGAAGAACTCCTTCCAAATAGGTTCATCATGTCCGCATACAATTTTCTGAAAATAAAAAATTTTGAGTGACAAAAATTTGTCAACAAAACTTTGTAAGATTGATAGCAACTACTCATAGGGATACATAGAGGCCATATCAAGCATTCAAACTACTTAGAACACTAAGAATTCAACATGCAAGCACATCTACAGCAGCACCAAGAGTAACTAATTATTCAAATTATAAGCCACTAAAACAAAAACTTATTGGACAAATGATGGAGTCACATACCAAGCCACAATCCCCTGAAACAGTTTCAGAAAGGGAGCTTCGAGCAAAGAGATCAAAATCCGCGGGTTTGAGCTCAAGAACACGGGAGAGAGAGCAATGCGGATTTTTTCTGGAGGTGAGTGATGATGTGGTATGAAGAGGTAAGTGAGGGGGGCACGTGGGGACCACAACCGACCAGGGCGCGCCCAAGTGGGTTGTGCCCACCTGGTGCACCTCCCTCTGATGTTATTTGCACCAAAAATTCTCAAATATTCAGAAAAAATTCGTGTTAAATTTTCAGGGCATTCTGAGAACTATTATTTTTGGGTCATTTTTTATTGCACGGGAAATTCGAAAAACAGAAAAAAAATATGGTATTTTATTTATTTAACTAATAAAAATGGAGAATAAAAAGTAGGCAATGAAAGTAGTCTTACTAAATTCATCAACTTCATACCGTTCAAAAATGATCCATTAATAAGGTTGATCAAGTCTTATTAACAACCACTTTCAATTAGCATGAAACCGAAGAACTTTCGTAAATCACTAAGTTACCTCAATGGGGATATGCATTTCCCCAACAATAAGCAATTCATATTTATTTTTTACAGTAGTTAGAGGTATTTGAAAACTTCCAATAGTGATTGTCGGAGATTTTTCAATAACATTAATACCATTCACTTGGAATTGTTTCTTCGAAAAGTGCACCGTATGCTCATTGCCATTAATATGAATGGTGACCTTGCTTTTATTGCAATCAATAACAGCCCCTTCAGTATTCAAGAATGGTCTACCAAGGATAATCCACGTATTGTCGTCCTCGGGTATCTCAAGTATAAGAAAGTCAGTCAAAATAGTAACATTAGCAACAACAACGGGCACATCCTCACAGATACTGATAGGTATGGCAATTCATTTGTCAGCCATTTGCAAAGATATTTCAGTAGGTGTGAGTTTATTCAAGTCAAGTCTTTTATATATAGAGAAAGGCATAACACTAACATCGGCTCCTAAATAACACAAAGCAGTTTTCACATAATTCTTTTTGATAGAGCAAGGTATAGTTGGTATTCTCGGATCTCCAAGTTTTTTAGGTACGCCATCTTTAAAAGTGTAATTAGCAAGCATAGTGGAGATTTCAGCTTCTGGTATTTTTCTCTTATTCGTGATGATGTCTTTCATATACTTTGCATAAGGAGGCATTTTCAAGATATCAGTCAAGCGAGTACGCAAAAAGACTCGCCTCAGCATTTTAGCAAAGCGTTCAAATTCATCACCATCATTCTTTTTAGTTGACTTGGGTGGAAAAGGCATAGGTTTTTGAAGCCACGGTTCTCTTTCTTTACTGTGTTTTCTAGCAACAAAGTCTCTTTTGTCATATCTTTTATTTTTAGGTTATGGGTTATCAAGATCAACAAGTGGTTCTATCTCAACATCATTATCCGGTTCTTTATCATTGGTTGTTTGAGAGTCTTCATTAACCTCATCATTATCTTTTTCATTATCATTAGGTGAGTGTTCATTACCAGATTGAGTTTCAACATCCGAGATAGAAACTTCATTTTCATTATCATGAGATTTTTCTATTTCAGGTTCACTAGAAGTGTGCAAAGTCCTATCATTTTTCTTTTTCTTCCTAGAAGGACAAGGTGCACTAGTGTTAGGTATTTATGAATCTTGTTCAATTCTTTTAGGGTGTCCCTCAAGATAAAGTGGTTCCCGAGTCATTTTACCTCCTCTAGTTGCAACTCTAACAGCAAAGTCATGCATATAATGATCCATTTCATCTAGTAATTCTCTTTGAGATTTAGCAACTTGTTCTAATTAAGTTTGAACCATAGAAGCATGTTTTCCAACACCTCTAAAATCATTTGAGATTCAACAAGTCACTCAAGGGAGCAATCATATCCGAATTGAATTTCAATTGTTTCATAATGTACTTTTCAAACTCATAAAGGCATTGAGTAGGCATTGAAGTGATCTTGTTTCCTAATGTACTTTTCAAACTCATAAAGGCATTGAGTAGGATGCGTATTGTGAGGATTGTCATTATTATTAAACTTCATAAGAGAATTTACCTCTACCATCTTAGGCACTGGTGGTGTATTAAGCCCATGTATTTCTTCAATAGGAGGTGAATTTTTAACATCCTCAGCTTTAATACCTTTTTCCTTCATAGGTTTCTTTGCCTCTTGATATCTTCAGGACTGAGATATAATATACCCCTCTTCTTCGGAGTGGGTTTAGGCGGTGGTCCAGGGATAGTCCAATCATCATATTTTTTTCAATATGTTATTCAATAATTCTTCAGCTCGTTCAACAGTTCATTCCCTGAAAACACAACCAGCACAACTATCTAGGAAGTCCCTAGAAGCATCGGTTAGTCCATTATAGAAAATATCAATTATTTCAATTTTCTTAAGAGGATGATTAGGCAAAGCATTAAGTAACTGGCAAAGCCTCCCCCAAGCTTGTGGGAGACTCTCTTCTTTAGTTTGCACAAAGGTAAATATTTCCTGTAAGGCAGCTTGTTTCATATGAGCAGGAAAATATTTTTCAGAGAAGTAATAAGTCATCTCCTAGGGACTACGCACATAACCAGGAGCAAGAGTATTGTACCAAGCTTTAGCATCACCCTTTAATGAGAAAGGAAATAATTTGAGAATAAAGTAGTAGCGAGTTTTCTCATCATGAGTAAAAAGGGTGGCTATATCTTTCAACTTAGTAAGACGTGCTTGATACGTCTCCGTCGTATCTACTTTTTCAAACACTTTTGCCCTTGTTTTTGACTCTAACTTTCATGATTTAAATGGAACTAACCCGGACTGATGTTGTTTTCAGCAGAATTGCCATGGTGTTATTTTTGTGCAGAAATAAAAGTTCTCGGAATGACCCGAAAAATCAACGGAGAGTTATTTTGGAATATATAATGAATATTGGAAGGAAGATCCACGTCAGGGGGTGTCCCACCTGTCTACGAGGGTAGGGGCACGGCTGCCCCCTGGGCGCGCCCCCCTGCCTCATGGGCCCCCTGACGCTCCACCGACCACAACTTGGACTCCATATATTCACTTTCGGGGAGAAAAAACCAGAGGAGAAGGATTCATCGCGTTTTACGATACATAGCCACCGCCAAGCCCTAAACTCTCTCGGGAGGGCTGATCTGGAGTTCGTTCGGGACTCTGGAGAGGGGAATCCGTCGCCATCGTCATCATCAACCATCCTCCATCACCAATTTCATGATGCTCACCGCCGTGCGTGAGTAATTCCATCGTAGGCTTGTTGGACGGTGATGGGTTGGATGAGATTCATCATGTAATCGAGTTAGTTTTGTTAGGGTTTGATCCCTAGTATCCACTATGTTATGAGATTGATGTTGCTATGACTTTGCTATGCTTAATGCTTGTCACTAGTGCCCGAGTGCCATGATTTCAGATCTGAACCTATTATGTTTTCATCAATATATGAGAGTTCTTGATCCTATCTTGCAAGTCTATAGTCACCTACTATGTGTTATGATCCAGCAACCCCGAAGTGACAATAATCGGGATACTTATCGGTGATGAACGTAGTTTGAGGAGTTCATGTATTCATTATGTGTTAATGCTTTGTTTCGGTACTCTATTAAAAGGAGGCCTTAATATCCCTTAGTTTCCAATAGAACCCCGCTGCCACGGGAGGGTAGGACAAAAGATGTCATGCAAGTTCTTTTCCATAAGCACGTATGACTATATTCGGAATACATGCCTACATTACATTGATGAACTAGAGCTAGTTCTGTGTCACCCTAGGTTATGACTATTACATGATGAACCGCATTCGGCATAATTCTCCATCACCGGTCCATTGCCTACGAGCTTTCCATATATTGTTCTTCGCTTATTTACTTTTCCTTTGCTATTGTTATCATCACTACAAAATACCAAAAACACTACTTTTGCTATTGTTACTTTTGCTATCTTTACCACTACTATCATATTACTTTGCTACTAAATACCTTGTTGCAGATATTAAGTTTCCAGGTGTGGTTGAATTGACAACTCAACTGCTAATACTTGAGAATATTCTTTGGCTCCCCTTGTGTCGAATCAATAAATTTGGGTTGAATACTCTACCCTCGAAAACTATTGCGATCCCCTATACTTGTGGGTCATCAAGACAATTTTCTGGTGCCGTTGCCAGGGAGCATAGCTCTATTCTTTCAATTACTTGGGATTTATATCTACTTATCATTATGAAAAACTTGAATGATGCTAAAACAAAAATTTATCCCTCAACTACGAGGGGAGGTAAGGAACTGCCATTTAGCTCTGCACTTGATTCACCTTCTGTTTTGAGTAAGCTTGCGACACCTATACCTGCTTCTGCTATTCATTCTGATATGTCGCATGTTATTGATGATGCCACGTCTACTATGCATGATACTTATGATGAAACTACTTCTATGCTTGATACTACTGTGCCACTTGGTGAATTTCTTGATGAACAACTTGCTAGGGCTAGAGAGAATGAAATTATTGAAACTGATAATATTGACGAAAGTGATGATGAAAATTCTCCCCCTAGATATGAATTGCCTGTTGTACCCCCTGTTCAAGAATTCATCTGATTAACCAGTTAACTTCCCAATTAATCCCTACTCATAGGGTCAGCGAGTAGCCGATAAACTGATAAATTGTCCGATTAATTGATTAAATGGCCGATTAACTTGCCGATTAGCCTATTAATCCCCTACTTGCCCGCCAACCGAGCAGTTACCAGTTAATGATTTCCTGAACAATGGTTGTACCTCAGGGTTATGTTATGGATGAAGAAACTGCTAGAGACTTTTTGCTTGCAATGATAGGAGTGATCTTAAGAAATTATTAGCTAAGCTGAAACAAAAAACTCGGAATGCTAGAATGAAATATGATCATGCTTATGCTACTTCACCTATCTTTATTACTGATAAGGATTATGAATTCTCTATTGACCCTGAGATAATTACTTTAGTTGAATCTGATCCTTTCTATGGCTATGAATCTGAAACTGTTGTGGCGCATCTTACTAAATTAAATGATATAGGCACCCTTTTCACTAATGATCAGAAAACTCGCTACTATTATATCCTTAAATTATTTCCGTTCTCATTAAAGGGTGATGCTAAGATATGGTTTAATTCTCTTGATCCTGGTTGTGTGCGTATTCCCCAGGATATGATTTATTACTTCACAGCTAAATATTTCCCCGCTCATAAGAAACAAGCTGCTTTAAGGGAAATATATAATTTTGTGCAAATTAAAGAAGGGAGCCTCCCACAAGCTTGGGGGAGGCTTCTCCAATTACTTAATGCTTTGCCTGATCATCCTCTTAAGAAAAATGATATACTTGATATCTTTTGTAACGGGCTAACCGATGCTTCCAAAGACCACCTGGATAGTTGTGCTGCTTGTGTTTTCAGGGAAAGAACACCAGATGAAGCTGAAATAGTACTGAATAATATGTTGACTAATGAAAATAATTGGACACTTCCTGAGCCAACTCTTAAGCCAACTCCAAAGAAAAGGGGTATTCTATTTCTCAGTCCAGAAGATATGTAAGAGGCAAAGAAATCTATGAAAGAAAAAGGTATTAAAGCTGAAGATGTTAAGAATTTACCTCCTATTGAAGAAATACATGGTCTTAATTTACCGCATGTTGAAGAAATACATGGTCTTGATAACCCGACACAGGTAGTAAAGGTAAATTCTCTCTATAGATATGATAAAGCTGAAATCCCATTTACTAAGTTTGCTAGCCCATGCTTGGATGAGTTTGATGACTTTATGGTTAAACAAGAAAACTTCAATGCTTATTTTGGTAGAGAATTAAAACGCAATGCTGATATGCTTGAACACTTGAGTGATTATCTGGCTAATGTTAAAGGTGAACTTAAACTTATTAGTAAACATGCTTCTATGGTTACCACTCAAGTAGAACAAGTACTTAAAGCTCAGAATGATTTGCTCAATGAACTAAATAATAAAAATGAATTTTGCTGTTAGAGTGGCTACTAGAACTGGTAAAAGGACTCAGGAACCTTTGTATCCTGAAAGCCATCCTAAGATAATTGAGCAAGATTCTCAGAGAAATATTATTGATGCACCTAGTCCTTCTAAAAGGAAGAAAAAGAAAACTGATAGGACTTTGCATGCTTCTAGTGAACCTATTGATGACACACCTGAGAAGCCCAATGATATTTCTATTTCTGATGCTGAAACACAATCTGGTAATGAACATGAACCTAGTGATAATGTTAATAATGATGTTCATGTTGATGCTCAACCTAGCAATAATAATGATGTAGAGATTGAACCTGTTGTTGATCTTGATAACCCACAATCAAAGAATCAACGTTATGATAAGAGAGACTTTGTTGCTAGGAACCACGGTAAGGAAAGAGAACCATGGGTTCAGAAACCCATGCCTTTTCCTCCTAGACCATCCAAGAAAAAGGATGATGAGGATTTTGAGTGCTTTGCTGAAATGATTAGACCTATCTTTTTGCGTATGCGTTTGACTGATATGCTCAAAATTAATCCTTATGCTAAGTATATGAAAGAAATTGTTACTAATAAAAGAAAGATACCAGAAGCCGAAATTTCCACCATGCTTGCTAATTATACTTTTAAAGGTGGAATACCAAAGAAACTAGGAGATCCAGGAGTACCCACTATACCATGCTCCATTAAAAGAAACTATGTTAAAACTTCTTTATGTGATCTTGGGGCCGGTGTTAGTGTTATGCCTCTCTCTTTATATCGTAGACTTGATTTGAATAAGTTGACACCTACTGAAATATATTTGCAAATGGCTGACAAATCAATTGCTATACCTGTCGGTATTTGTGAGGATGTGCCTGTTGTGGTTGCAAACATTACTATTTTAACGGACTTTGTTATTCTTGATATTCCCGAGGATGATAGTATGTCTATTATTCTTGGAAGACCCGTTTTGAATACTGTAGGGGCTGTTATTGATTGCACCAAGGGAAATGCCACTTTTCATGTTAATGGCAATGAGCATACGGTACACTTTCCGAGGAAACAACCTCAAGTCCACAGTATAAATTCTATTGGAAAAATTCCATCGATTATTTTTGGAGGTTTTGAATTTCCTCTTCCTACTATCAAGAAGAAATATGATATTCTTATTATTGGGGATGTGCATATCCCCATGGAGGTAACCTAGTGTTATTCGAAAATTCTCCGGTTCCATGTCATTCGGAATGAGTTTGTTAACAAGACCTGATCAACCTTGTTAGTGGATTCCTTTTGGTGAGCATGAGATGGATGAATTTATAAAACACAACTCTCTGTACCCTCTTTTTACTTTCTGTTATTTATATTAAATAAAGCAAAAATAGTAATTTCTGTCTGTTATCTGAATTATCCATGCAATAAAAAATACCCCGAAAATAAAAGTTCTCCAAATGTGCTGAAAATTAAATATGTTTTTTTCTTGAATATTTAGAATATCTGGCACTGAAAACATAGCAGGGGGAGCAAGCACCTCTCCACGAGGGTGGAGGGCGCGCCCCCTGCCTCGTGGGCCCATGGTGCCTCCCCTTCACTTATTCCAGCTAGCACACACTCCTTCTTCCTCCCACAAACACCACTAACCAGCTCAAACCCGAGTCCAAGCTCATTTTGCTGCCATTTTCGATCTCCTTGCTCAAAGCACCTCTCACAAAACTGCTTTGGGGGTTTGTTCCTTGGTATGTAACTGCTCCAATGGTCCAATTAGTTTTTGTTCTAGTGCTTTATTCATTGCATATTTTTGCTGCTTAGGTGACCCTGTTCTTGTGCTTGCATGTCAAATTTATGTGGTCAAAAGTAGTTTTGATACATGATATTGCCTCTAGGCATTGTAGGAGTAGTTGCTATCAATATTGTTGAGTTTGGTTCACTTTTACTTTAAAGTTACTAAAATTTCAGAAATTTTTCAAAGGAAGAAATATGTTTAGGAAAATGTACCAAGGTGGTTCTTCAAGGGAGCAAGGACCCAGGCTCGCAATGCGCGATGCCGACGAAGAACCACCGAGGGAAGCTCAAGTGCGGGCTTGTGAATGGCCTTCAGAGGACTTTATGGATCGAGCAAGAATCAAGGAAGAATTCAACGCATATGTGCGTAATGCTGATCTTAAGAGCTTTGAGGCAGACAAATGCCGCCAGTACCACTATCTCACTGATTCCTTTGTGAGGAGGTTTGAATTTTCATCATCACGCAATTCTCAAACTGTCCTGTTTGATCTCTATGAAAATTATTATACTACGGACTTAGAGGGTTTTAACACTGCTTGCAAACTTCCACAATGGGGTAGTCCTAATGAACCTCGCAAATCAGAATTTAGAGATTTTCCTGCTAGCATAATTGTGGGGGAATCTAGAGACATAACGCAAGCTACCATAGGGCGCATTCATTTTCCTGATATACATTATTTTGCTCTCTTCATAGGTAGGTGCATAAATGGTAAGGATGAAGCATGTCACATGTGTGTCCCTGACCTCAGTGTTCTGAGGAGTGCTGTATTAGAAGATAGACATTATAATTTGGGAGCCATTGTTGCATGTAGGTTGTATAATAATAGATTTAGTGGAGATTTCTTCAGCGGAATTTATGCAACCCGTCTAGCTAATTTTCTTGGTGTACCCATATGTGGGTCTGATATTGACTTGCCTACTATTTATTTGGATTATGAGGCTATGGTTCGTCATCAGTTTGTTGAGAGGAACGACTGGTTCCTCCAGTACCGACAAATCTTTGACAGACGACGCAGCTATCACATCGCTCTCCCTGCTCCTGCTTTCTTTGACTCCCAGGCAAAAGGGAGATATGTTATAACCAGGTAGGAGGCGGAAGAGTATAAGAGGAGGGCGAAGACAGCTCGTCTCCAAGCTGTAGCCCACAATGCAATAGCTACTACATCTCAGTACGACCCCAGCTATAACTTTGGATATCCGCCAGGCAAGCCGTGGCCATAGACCAACTTAGGTGAAAAGCCTAAGCTTGGGGGAGTACATATTTCTCACCGACATTACATTTATGTTCACACACTCATGCTAGGTGTCGGTGCTCATACTTTTCCATTCTATCATCCATGCTAGTTTATTTTCCTTTTTTTGCTTTCTTCTTGTGTGTGTAATAAACCTTGATAAAAACAAAAAAATAGTTGTAGCTTTTAATTAGTTTACTTTCCATGCCTGTTGTAGTAGTAATTAAAAAGAAAACTCAAAAATATTTCTCATTCTTCTTTTGCTTGTTGGGATCTTTCCCGTGCATATAATTTTATTTTCTTTCTTGTTCTTTGGGGGTCGAGAGGGGAAGACCATAATGAAAATGTCATAGTGGCTCTTATATGCATTATTGTTGATCTAACAAAGAGCCTGTATTACCTTGTCTTCTCTCTTGAATTGAATGCTTGCAGATTCCAGCTTAGTCCAATGCACGTGCACTATTATTATTATGCAAATAGTTCGGTTGTGCAAGTGGAAGGCAATAATGATGATTATATGATGAACTTATTGAGATGAGAAAAGCTGGTATGACCTCGACCTCTCTTGCTTTTGTAAATATGATTAGTTCATCGTTCCTGATTCAGCCTATTATGAATAAACATGTTTGCAATAACAATTGGAGATTATAGTTGCTTATGCCATGCTTAATTAGCTAGGAGCTTATAATGGTTTACCTTGCGTGCCAACATGCTATTAAAATGGTTGTGATGTGGTATGATAGGGTGGTATCCTCTTTTGAACGATTCGAGTGGCTTGACTTGGCACATATTCACGCATGTAGTTGAAAAAAAATCAACATAGCCTCTATGATATTTATGTTCATGGTGCATTATATCCTACTCATGCTTGCATTCGGTGTTGATTAATTTTATGTTCATGAATGTTGTCTCTCTCTCTAGTTGTTCGCTTCCTAGTCTTTTGCTAGCCTTCACCTATACTAAGCGGGAATACTGCTTGTGCATCCAATTCCGTAAACCCCAAAGTTATTCCATATGAGTCCACCATACCTACCAATATACGGTATCTACCTGCCGTTCCAAGTAAACTTGTATGTGCCAAACTCTAAACCTTCAAATAAGCATTCTGTTTTGTATGCTCGAATAGCTCATGTATCAACTAGGGATGTCCGTATCTTCCATGTTAGGCGGGTTATTCTCAAGAGGAGTCGACTCCGCTCCTCACTCACAAGAGAGTGGCTGGTCACCGGGATGCCCAGTCCCATGCTTTATGCAAATCAAATCAAAATAACTGCAAACAAAACTCCCCCGGGACTGTTGTTAGTTGGAGGCACTCATTGTTTCGAGCAAGCCATGGATTGATGCTTGTTGGTGGAGGGGGAGTATAAACTTTACCATTCTGTTTGGGAACCGCCTATAATGTGTGTAGCATGGAAGATATCGCCATCTCTCGGTGGTTATGTTGACAATGAAAGTATACCGCTCAAAATATTATTCATATATATTTCAAAACTGAGCTTTGGCACCTATACAAATCCCTGATTCCCTCTGCGAAGGGCCTATCTATTTGATTTTATGTTGAGTCATCATCCTCTTATTAAAAAGCACCAGTTGGAGAGCACCACTGTCATTTGCATTCATTACTGTTAGTTTACATTGAGTATGACTTGACTGGATCTCCTTTACCATGAATTACAATGTCTAGTCAGTCCTTGATCTTTAAAGGTGCTCTGCATTTATGTTATGCGGTCTCAGAAAGGGCTAGCGAGATACCACCTCGTTATATCATATCATGATTGTTTTGAGAAAGTGTTGTCATCCGAGATTTATTATTATTGATCGCTAGTTGATTATGTCATTGATATGAGTAAACATTGGACCTAAATGTTATCGTGACTATGGTTAGTTCATAATCTTTGCTGAAAACTTGAATGTTGGCTTTACATATTTACAACAACAAGAGCAAACAGAGTTTGTAAAAGTTTTTCTTTATCACTTTCAGTTTATCAACTGAATTGCTTGAGGAAAAGCAAAGGTTTAAGCTTGGGGGAGTTGATACGTCTCCGTCGTATCTACTTTTCCAAACACTTTTGCCCTTGTTTTGGACTCTAACTTGCATGATTTGAGTGGAACTAACCCGGACTGACGCTGTTTTCAGCAGAATTGCCATGGTGTTATTTTTGTGCAGAAATAAAAGTTCTCGGAATGACCTGAAAATGAACGGAGAGTTATTTTGGAATATATATAATGAATATTGGAAGGAAGATCCACGTCAGGGGGTGTCCCGCCAATCCACGATGGTGGGGGCATTTTCTACCCCACTTGGGTGCGCCCCCTGCCTCATGGGCCCCCTCACGCTCCACCGACCTCCACCTGGACTCCATATATTCACTTTTGGGGAGAAAAAACCAGATGAGAAGGATTCATCGCGTTTTACGATACGGAGCCACCGCCAAGCCCTAAACTCTCTCGGGAGGGCTGATGAAGCTATGTACCTAGGGTAGGGTCATGGACCTGTCCAGCATACCCTCCCCGAGGACATCTTTACAAAGAATCAGAAGCAGTCTAAGAGAAAATATCATCCACTCGACCATGAAGATGTTCTCACCCGACTTCCTTGAAGACACTCGACCACCTTGAAGACACTCGACCACCAGAAGACGAGAAGCCCTCCACTCTGCAACGATCGCGACTTAAACCATAGCATTATGGGAATTGATAACACTTTATTGTAGACGTTACCAGTAATGCCCCACTTTTTTGAACATTGAACCCTGTGTAACAGAGGGGAGCTGGGGTCCTGGCACACTCTATATAAGCCACCCCCCTCCGCTGGGACAAGGGTTCGCACTTTTGTAAACACACACACACACATATAATCCAGTCGACCGCCTCAGGGCACCGAGACGTAGGGATGTTACTTCCTCCGAGAAGGGCCTGAACTCGTAAAACTCGTGTGTAAAACTACTCCATAGCTACGATCTTGCCTCCTCATACCTACCCCCATTCTACTGTCAGTCTTAGATCCACGACAGTTGGCGCCCACCGTGGGGCAGGTGTCTTAGCAACTTATTGGAGAAGTTGCAATTTTTCCGATCCCCATCATCATGGTTCCAGGCGGAGGTTTGGCTAAGGGCCGTCAGATCCGTCTCGGCGCGCTCATGTTTGTCGTCGACGACTCCGCTTGGCTTCAGGAGGCACCACTCGACATCGATGCGCTCCCCGCCCGCGGGGCGATGCACTTTCACGCGTGCGTCCGCGGCGTCCTCCTGCAGCAACCGTCAACCTAGTACCAGTCGACTCCTACGGCTTTCCCCCTCCCTGTGACCCGCCGGAACAAGCGCACCGGCCGGTCGAGGGTTCAATGGTGGGTGAAGCATGCGGTGGCCCGCCAGTCGGCCACCCCTTAAGTCACGGTGCTCGAGCCCGACGAGTCTCTCTACAGCCTGTTCGATCTATCGACTGGCTCCGTAGAGACTGCATCCAAGTGCGGCAGCAATGACTCGGCAGCGGAAGTCCTGATGGTCAATGGACCACGCGGTCCTCCTCGCTTCGATCGTGAAGACGGAGGTGACGGGAACGGCGATCCGTCGCGCGTTCACGAGTAGTACCGCCCCGATACTCTCTCCTCGCAGCAGAGAGAAGAACTTCGTCGCTGAAACATGGATGCCCTGCATACTCCTATATTTGGAGAAACGCCCGAGGCCCAGGCATTGGAATAGGCTCACTTGGCCAATCTGGCTGAGCGCACTCGGCTGGAGAACCTACAGCGTGCACTCGATGATCACACTCGTCAATGTGCTCCTGAGTCCAGCCGACGCCAACTTTTTCCACCTCCGGCTCAGGTATACCGAACACCGATCCAAAACCTAGCAGCTGTTGTCCGGATAGCAGAGTCGATTCAACCTTCCCAGTCAGAAGCTGGCCGAGGTCTGGCGCAGACCAGGGCCTTGCTCCAGGCAACAGGAGAGCAGAATACGGCCGTGTCTCAGTCACGGGATAAGATCCATAGCAGATCTGTGGTCGCAGATACGGTCCAGTCGGCCCATAGCCCGAGGCATGAGGGACGTGGAGAGCGGCGTGATCAGTACAGAAACCAGGAGCAGTATGATCGTCGAGCCAATCGCGATGGTCGCCGTCGAGTGCCCACGCCTCCTCCAAGGAGTGGGTCGTATGTGCCGTGGCCACATGAAGACAGGTGCCCTAACAGCGTCGTAAGAGGTATTCCAGTCGACCCCAGGGAGCCAGGCTTTGATGCGAGATCTATTCTCGTACAAGGCTTGGTCAACAGAAACAGAGCTCATCGAGATGGCCATGACAGAGGCCCGCAAACCAGCAACAGGGTGCATGTCTCTAGCCCAGAGTGCTTCAGCAGAGCTATCAGAGCTGCAGTGATTCCCCCCAACTTCAGGTTGGCGACTGGAGTCAGTAAGTTCACCGGAGAGTCCAAGCCTGACACCTGGTTCGAAGACTACCGAGTGGCTGTCCAGATTGGTGGTGGCAATGATGAGGTGGCCATGAAACACCTTCCTCTGATGTTGGAGGGCTCGGCTAGGGCGTGGCTGAATTAGTTGGCGCCTGGCAGTATCTATACTTGGGAAGATCTCGCCCCAGTGTTTGTCAGAACGTTTGAGGGTACTTGCATGCGGCCAGCAGGTTTGACGGAATTACAGTGTTGCGTCCAGAAACAGAATGAAACTTTGAGAGATTATATCCAAAGGTGTTTCACCCTGCACCACATGGTGGAAGATGTGTTTGATCATCAGGCAATTTGTGCTTTCAAGGAAGGCTTCAGGTACCGAGAGTTGAATCTAAAATTCGGTCAGACAGGGAACATGACTTTGACTCGGATGATGGAAATCGCCACCAAGTATGCCAATGGTGAAGAGGAGGAGCGACTGCGGAGCGGCAAGCACAAAGCAGTCACCCACGAAGCCGGAGGAGGAAACTCCAGTCGGAAACAGAAACACAAGGCCGAACCAGCTGCTCCGGGTGAGGCCTTGGTTGTGGTTCAAGGAAAGTTCAAGGGGAAGCCCAAAGGGCCGTGGAACCCCAAGAAAGTAAAAGATCAAGATGGAAATGACGTGTTGGATCTGCCGTGCCATATCCACACCAAAAAAGATGAAGAAGGTAATTTCATTTACCCGAAGCATACCACTCGACAGTGTCAGCTCCTGATCCAGCAGTTCTAAGAGAAACAACCCAAGGAAAAGGAGAAGGAGGCAGACAAGGCTGAGAGTGAAGGGGAAGATGATGATGGTTATCCTCACGTGAATTCCACTCTGATGATTTTTGCTGATGTTGAAAACAAGAGTCGATTGAAAGTCATCAACAGAGAAGTGAACATGGTCGCTCCGGCGACACCCGATTACTTGAAATGGTCGCAGACTTCCATTACGTTCGACCAGTCTGATCACCCAGCGCACATCGCCACCCCTGGGAGGCAAGCGCTGGTGGTCGACCTAGTGGTCGAAGGCACTCGACCGACAAAGGTCCTAATGGACGGTGGCAGTGACCGACAAAGGTCCCTCGGTCAGATTGCACTCGGCGTGGTTTTCGGTGATGCCAAAAATTACCGCAAAGAAAAGTTGACATTTGAAGTCATGGATTTTCAGAGTGCGTATGATGCAATTCTGGGCAGGCCAGCTTATGCACGATTCATGGCTCGACCTTGTTACGTGTACCTCAAACTGAAGATGCCTGGTCCTAGAGGAGTGATCACTATCTCTGGTAATCGGAAAAAGGTGGAAGAGTGTTTCCAGAAGGGCTCAAAGATTGCCGATGCCCAGATGGCCGTGGCAGAATTGTAAGAATACCAGAAAAATGCAGACCCAAGTGAATTGTTGCGAGCCAAGAAGCTAGCCACGGACTCAGCATTCCAATCGTCTGGCGAGACGAAGTCTGTTCACATTCACCCGACGGACCCCAATGCAGCTCCGACCCACATTTTGACCACACTCGACTCCAAATAGGAAGAAGCGCTCATCCAGTTCCTCTATGAGAACTGGGACATCTTTGCATGGAGGCCTTCTGACATGCCAGGTGTTCCCAGGGGACTGGCTGAGCACCGTTTGCGAGTCGACCCGAAAGTGAAACCAGTCAAAGAGCATCTTCGACGGTCTGCCTTCCAGAAAAGAAAAGCAATCGGCGAAGAGCTGGCTCGGCTTTTGGCAGCTGAGTTTATCCGAGAGATTTACCACTCCAAGTGGTTAGCCAATGTTGTCATGGTCCCAAAGAAAGATGACTCACTCCGCATGTGCATCGATTTCAAGCATATCAATCGGGCATGCCCGAAAGAGCACTTCCCTCTCCCTCGCATCGATCAGATAGTCGACTTGACTACTGGGTGCGAGCGTTTGTCCTTTTGGATGCCTACTCTGGCTACCACCAAATCTGTCTGTACGGACCCAATGAAATAAAGACAGCTTTTATCACCCTGTTCGGGTGCTTCTGTTATGTCACAATGCCATTCGACTTGAAGAACGCCGGAGCCACATTTATGCAAATGATTCAGAAGTGCCTGCTCACTCAGATCAGTCGGAATGTGGAAGCATACATGGATGACATTGTGGTCAAGTCACGTAAAGGTTCTGACCTGCTGACCGACCTCGCCGAAACCTTTGCCAACCTCAGAAGGTATGATATCAAGCTCAATCCATCAAAGTGCACGTTTGGAGTTCTAGGCGGAAAGTTACTTGGTTTTCTTGTTTCCGAACGAGGAATCGGTGCTAACCCAGAGAAAGTAGGCGCTATACTTCAGATGAAATGCCCTGTGCGTGTGCATGATGTCCAGAAGCTTACTGGTTGCTTGGCCGCCCTAAGTCGATTCATGTCTCGCCTCGGTGAAAAGGCCCTGCCTCTTTACTGACTGATGAAGAAATCAGATGCGTTCGAGTGGACTCTAGAAGCTGATACAGCATTTGCAGAGCTAAAGGCCCTGCTTTCCACCCAGCTGGTGCTTGCTGCTCCAATCAGCAAAGAGCCTCTTTTGCTTTATGTAGCAGCCACTCGACAAGCCATTAGTACAGTACTTACGGCCGAGCGGGAAGAAGAAGGAAAAGCGTACAAAGTTCAACACCCAGTTTATTATATTTCTGAAGTCCTGACCCTGTCAAAGCAGAGATATCCTCACTATCAGAAGCTTGTCTATGGAATTTACATGACCACGAAGAAGGTTGCACACTACTTCTCAGATCACTCTGTTACAGTTGTCAGCGACGCTCCATTGTCATAGATTCTGCACAATAGGGATGCAACTGGTCAAGTGGCAAAATGGGCGATTGAACTCCTTCCCTTGGATATCAATTTTGAGGCAAAGAAATCTATCAATTCCCAAGCAATAGCAGATTTCCTCGCCGAGTGGATCGAACAGCAACTGCCGACTCAAGTTCACTCGGAGCACTGGACCATGTTCTTTGACGGATCCAAGATGTTGAACGGTTCTGGTGATGGAGTAGTTCTGGTATCCCCCCGAGGAGACAAGCTCAGATATGTCCTCCAGATTCACTTTGATTCCTCCAACAATGAAGCAGAGTATGAAGCACTCCTGTATGGGTTGCGCATGGCCATCTCACTCGGCGTCCGTCGCCTCATGGTCTATGGCGACTCAGATTTGGTAGTTAATCAAGTGATGAAGGAGTGGGACGTCAGAAGCCCAGCCATGACTGGTTAATGCAATGCAGTGAGAAAGCTTGAGAGGAAGTTCGAGGGGTTAGAACTCCACCACATCCCCCGATTGAAAAATCAAGCAGTCGATGAATTGGCAAAGATAGGTTCCAAGAGAGAGGCCATTCCCAGCAATGTGTTCTTGGAGCATATTCACACACCGACAGTTCAGGAAGACCCTTTCATTGAAGAGCCCCCACAACCCAAGAGCGCCACGGATCCGACTTAAGTTGAGGTCCCAGCTGTGGTCGACCTAATCATGGAGGTTCTGGCCATTACTCCCGACTGGACGGTGCCCTACATTGCGTACATCCTCAGGAAAGAGCTCCTAGAGGATGAAGAAGAAGCTCGACAGATCGTCCGCCGATCTAAAGCTTTTACTGTGATAAGAGGGCAGCTGTTTAGAGAAAGTGTGACTGGAGTCGGTCAGAAGTGCATAACACCAGAAGAAGGTCGAATGATCCTTAATGACATCCACTCAGGGACCTGTGGTCACCATGCGTCCTCTCGGGCCATCGTGGCTAAAGCATACCGAGCTGGATTCTATTGGCCACGAGCAAATGAGATGGCGAAAGATATAGTCGACAGATGTGAAGGCTGTCAATTTTAATTCGATATGTCTCACAAGCCAGTGTCAGCCCTGAAGACCATCCCCTTCGTCTGGCCCGTCGCTGTTTGGGGACTGGATATGGTTGGACCGCTGAGGACCGGCAGAAGCGGATTCACTCATGTGCTCATTGCAGTCGACAAGTTACCAAATGGATCGAAGCCAAACCCATCAAGAACCTTGATGTTAGCACCGCTGTCAGTTTTATCAGAGAATTGACGTTCCGATATGGAGTCCCACACAGCATCATCACGGATAACGGATCGAACTTTGATTCCGATGAGTTCAGAATTTTCTGCGCCTCTCAGGGCACTCGAGTCGACTATGCTTCTGTTGCTCACCCGCAGTCGAACGGACAAGCAGAAAGACTCAATGGCCTAATTCTCAAAGGACTGAAGCCCCGACTGATGCGTGATCTCAAACACGCAGCAGGTGCTTGGGTTGATGAACTTCTGTCAGTTCTGTGGGGTTTAAGGACAACTCCTAATCGGTCGACTGGAAGAACTCCTTTCTTCTTAGTCTATGGAGTCGAAGCTGTCCTGCCAAGTGACTTTCTCCACAACGCACCCCGAGTTGAACTCTTCTCCGAAGGAGAAGCAGAGTAGGCCCAGCAAGATTCAGTCGATCTCTTAGAGGAGGAAAGAGAGATGGCCTTGATCCGCTCGACCATTTATCAACAAGATTTGCGTCGATTCCACGCCAGGAATGTGAGGGGTCGGGCCTTTCAAGAAGGAGACTTGGTTCTTCGAGTGGATTAGCAGAAACCACACAAGCTCGCTCGAACTTGGGAAGGCCCCTTCATCTTCACCAAAGTTCTCCACAACGGAGCATACCATCTTTACAGTATCGAGCATCAGAAAGATGAGCCACGGGCTTGGAACGCGGAGCTGCTCCGCCCCTTTTATACTTAAACACTCGTTCAAATAAAATGTAATAAGCAACACCTTTTGTAATTCATTTATCAAAGACAAGAGCTTACGGTTCTCTCATTCGATTGTGTTGTTCTTATTTACTCCTGAAATCCCCCAGTGGGTGGGCTTAGTCGTGAATCCGTTCCGCCTAATTTCGAAAAGATCCTACCGAGTGAAGAGCAATCCTTCCACTCAGGGGGCTTAGCTGCAGTCGAGCACTTGCCTAAGTTCTCTCAATAAGAGGCTTAAACGGCAGTCTAGCACTCGCCTAAGTTTGGAAAAATCCTACCGAGTGGAGAGCAATCCTCCCACTCGGGGGCTTAGCTGCAGTCCAGTACTCGCCTAAGTTTGGAAAAATCCTACCGAGTGGAGAGCAATCTTCCCACTCGGGGGCTTAGCTGCAGTCCAGTACTCGCCTAAGTTTGAGACCCATCCCTATCTGCAAGGACGATGAGGTGCAGGTCGACCGCAACCTTCTCCTTTGGAGCTGCGGCACTAACACAACATATGCTCCATCCCTATCCGCAAGGACGACGAGGTGCAGGTCGACTGCCACCTTCTCCTTCGGAGCTGTGGCACAAATACAACGTCCGCTCCATCCCTATCCGCAAGGACGACGAGGTGCATGTCGACTGCCACCTTCTCCTTCGGAGCTGCGGCACAAATACAACTTCCGCTCCATCCCTATCCGCAAGCACGAAGAGGTGCAACAAGCAAAGTCCATCCGAAGGCAAACACAAGCACATTCGGAGATAAACTAAATTCAGATAAATACTAAAAGGTTCCAAGCAGCGAATCAAAAGTACTCGGGCACCAAGCCCGAAGGAGTTTAACGGTTATAGAAACCACTCGGCATTCCGAGGCAAATTTAAAGCGTATCCAAGTTTCATAAGATTGTTCACTCAGCCGGAGGAGGACTGGCAGGCTCCACGAATGAGTCCAGATCAATCCCATCAGCGATCCGAGTGGCGGCAGCAATGAAAGTCTCCATGAAGGACTGGAAGTCATGCTTTTTGGTGTTAGCGACTTTGATCGCAGCCAGCTTGTCTTCACGAACCTCCTTGCAATGGACTCGCACCAAGGACAGCGCCATGTCAGCACCACACCGGGCGGAGGATTTCTTCCATTCTTGCACTCGGTCAGGGATCTTGTTCAGTCGAGTCATCAGAGATTCCAGATCATTCTGAAGTGTCGCCTCCGGCCAAAGCGTCGAGTCGTTTCGAGAGACAACTTCCTTCAGGCGTGCGAGGTAGCTTGTGGCGCTGGCGATACGGGACTCCAATCGGAGCACGTTCATCGCAGTTTCGTCGCAGATCGGGGAAGCGATAGGGTCTAGGCCCGTCTCGACCCTCCCAGTTTCTTCATCAAAGTCTTGACAAAGTTCTGCAGCCAAGAGTCAGTTCAATCAACCGAGCAAAATCTGATGGCAAACATCAACACAGTCGGATTAAAAGAAATACCTCCCAGCACGAGATAAAGCTTCTTGGCGAGGGTCCTCAGATAAGCTTCTGTGTCATTCCTCTTGCGGATCGCAGACTCCAACTTTTCATTCAGGGTGACCTTATCCTTCTTCAGGCTGGTCACTTCGCGCTTAGCTTCATTAAGACAAGATGTCAGTCTAGTCACCTCTCCTTCAAGCGTTTCGACTGAAGCAAGCTTCTTCTCTGCGAGAGCGGTTTTGTCTTGGGCTGCTTTTTGCGCAGCGGCAAGGTCCGAGTCCTTCTTGTCCAGACCCAACTTCATTTCCTCTGCAAAAGAAATAATCGATCAAAAAAGAGATCAAAGAGATATATTGAAATTCAGTCGGCAATCAGTTACCTTCCATACCAGCGGCCTCGTCTTGAGCTTTTTTCAGATTTTGCTAAGCCAATACCAAGTCTAAGTTGAGTTGCCTCTGCTTCTCTTCGAGTTCAGCAAACTTGGAGATAAGAGTACAAGACTTCTGCAGGAGGCAAGAGACAGGTCAATCGATAGGTTCGAAAGAAGTTCATTTCTGAATGAATAAAACCTAAAGAAGTGGACAACAAGCTGTTCAGACCCCAGTCGACTGCCAGCAGTCGACCGCGGTCTCGGGGACTACACCCAGTGGGTGCACTTGGCGTGCCCCCACCGGTTCTGATCCCACTCGCCCGGCCCACCGGAGTCGAGTGCAAGGAGTAAAAAAGAGAGAGAGAAAGAACAATTGCACCGTCAAGAAAAGAAGAACTCAGAACACAGTCGACTGCCAGCAGTCGACCACGGTCTCGGGGACTACACCCAGTGGGTGAACTTGGCGTGCCCCCACCGGTTCTGATCCCACTCGCCCAGACCAAGTTGAAGAGCGAAACTACCAAAAACGACAGCAACACCCAGTGGGTGCGCTAATTCAACGCGAACAATAGGAGATTGTGCAGAAGAAAATTTTTCGAGAACAAAAACAGTCGGAAAGTCTACTCACCTCGACGTTGGCCCGAAGAGCGGCACTAGCGTCGTAGGCAGCCTGACTGCTCTAGTGCACTATCTTCACCCGCTCCATCATCGTATTAGCCTGTCGGATGGCTTCCGCAGCCGCTTCCGACTGGTTGTCTGGGACGGGGTAGCTGGTGAAAAAGTGTGCAGACGACCCAGGTGCAGCTACTTGAGGCTCCATGGTGTGGAGTTGGATAGTTGAAGGAACCACAGGCGCGGTCGACCGCGTGGGGTGCCCACTCGGCAAGGGTGCAGCGAACGTCACAGCGGCCCT
The DNA here is from genome assembly GCA_034509565.1 of Triticum monococcum. Taxonomy (NCBI): domain Eukaryota; kingdom Viridiplantae; phylum Streptophyta; class Magnoliopsida; order Poales; family Poaceae; genus Triticum; species Triticum monococcum. The sequence goes on from CM067841.1 coordinate 359,786,659, forward strand.
GCCCGCATCTTCAGGTTGACAGACGGGAGGCGTTGCAGTTGGTTCCTGCCGAGCCACCCTGCCAGCTGTTACCTTCTTGCTCTTCCTAGGCTTAGGAGCCACATCTTCGTCGTCGTCCGGAAGGTCAATGATGTTGGGTGGAGCTGCAAGACAGAACATTCGACCCCAAGTGAACCACTTGACCCTAAAAGGATCAAGAATTGAAATTGCAAGAGTTCATACCTGGGTTGGAGGTCACCGCATCCTCCATTTCCTCGTCCCAGTACTGGTATGAAGAGGTCCCTGACGTAGCAGCACTGCAAAGGCCCGCATTCAATTGGTTACACCCAGTTAATTGAATCCACATAAAGGACAAGTCAGATGGTTACCTGGAGATAGTAGGAACAGTCACTTTGATCCGAGGCAAAGCTTTGGGCGGTTTGGAAGAGATGGCTTTTGGCACTTTCGGCGCTGGAAGTGGCGAGACCTTGGATTGCTTTGGAGGCTTCTCAGTCGGCGTCGGGGAAGACGTCCTGGGGCGCTTCAAGGATTGCCCGATCGGCGCAGCCACCATGTCCGAAGCGCGTGCCGGGTCATGAGTGTGCTTGGACCTCCTCTCCCTGCGAGGAGGTGAGTCGACTTCTTCCTCCTCGGTCGATTCATCGCTCTCCTCGTCCTCCTCGGCTTCCGAATGCTCCTCACCGCTCTCACCCCCGCTCCCTTCTTCTTCAGCGCCGGGGTCCTGCACTCCATTGGGCATCGAGTACATTTCAATGAGGGCCTGAAAGGATAACAATCAAAAGACATTCAGTCGACCACAAATGGGACATCACGTGGTGAATCGTAAAGATACTTGATAAAACAAAAATATACCTGCTCCGGCTGGCGCGAGTTGTCGAATGGAATCACCCTCCTAGATCCCCGAGGGTTGTCTTTGTTGCCAGTGATTCCCCTCAACCAGTTCTCCAAGATATCCTCGCTGACCTCCTCCGGGTGGATCCGAGTGGTATCTTCGAGCCCAGAGTACATCCACATCGGATGATCGCGCGCCTGAAGAGGTTGGACGCGTCGACCGAGAAAGACCTCCAGCAGATCCATCCCGGTCACTCCGTCGCGGACAAGCTGGACGACCCGTTCGACCAGCTCCTTGACCTGCGCCTTCTCTTCTGGAACTACCTTTAGGAGAAAGGAGGAAGTCCAGTCGACTGGCTAGGGGTTGGCTGATCCTTGCAGTAAAACCAAGTCGACTGCCAGCCCCGGACCGAGTCAGGAAGGATCATCGCTGGGAAAGTACTCTTGCTCCTCATCTGGATCCCCAGACCACCACACATCTAGATCACTCGCGTCCTCTCGTCACTCGACTTGGCCTTTTTGACCGACTGGGAACGGCAAGTGAAGATGTGTTTGAAAAGCCCCGAGTGCGGTCGACAGCCCAAGAAGTTTTCGCACACGAAAGCGGCCAGATAGACTATGGTGTTCGGAGTGAAGTGGTGGAGCTGAGCCCCAAAGAAGTTCAAAAAACCCTGGAAGAAAGGGTGGGGAGGCAGCGAGAATCCGCGATCTACGTGGGAAGCTAGGAGGACACACTCACCCTCTCTAGGTTACGGCTTAGTTTCGTCCCCCGGGAGCCAAGCCGACTTGTGGGGGATCAATCCCCCCTCCACCAGGTCGTCGCGGTCGTCTTGCGTGATTGGCGAGCGGATCCAGTCGCCCTGGATCCAGCCCGCCGGCAGGCTGGACCTCGACGAGGATCCGCCCCGGCTGGTCCGCTAGCCCTTCGCCTTCGCGGTCGCCTTCTTCACGCGTTCCAGCGCCGCTGTCTTATCCTTCCCCATGGTGGCAGATCGAGCTCGAGCGGAGGTCCGGCGACGAGGCGGAAGCGAGAGTGGCGGAGAGATCGGGAGAAAGAGAAGAGAGAATGGTGGCGTGCGGAGCAGAGGCCTAGCCCGAGACCTTTTATAAGACCTTCTGCCGAGTGACTAACTAGTGGACCCAAGCGATCTAATCAAATCCCACAACAGCTGCGCGCGCAGTACGTGACGAAAAAGGTGGCACGGGGATCGAGGAGACTTACCTAATCCATCCCGATGACCTAGTTTCCTCTCGTCTGGCACACTTCCCAAAATTCGAATCCCGCGAGATCCGCGGAGAGCGGAACAACCTGTCAGACTGAAGACAAACACCCTCTACATCATCATTCAGAATTCAACCATGAAAGTTCACTCGACAACAACCAAGAATGGACCAAGGCGACTGAGAAAGGAGTCAATGTTGTCTCCTCAACTCATTGTTTCAAGACAAGGCATATTCATAGCACAAAGAGTGGGTCGGAAGTGTTCTCAACCCCTTCCTCATTTGAACCCTGATCCATTTGGGGGCTAATGATGAAGCTATATACCTAGGGTAGGGTCATGGACCTGTCCAGCATACCCTCCCTGAGGACATCTTTACAAAGAATCAGAAGCAGTCGAAGAGAAAATATCATCCACTCGACCATGAAGATGTGCTCACCCGACTTCCTTGAAGACACTCGACCACCTTGAAGACACTCGACCACCAGAAGACGACAAGCTCTCCACTCTGTAATGGCCGCGACTTAAACCATAGCATTATGGGCATTTATAACACTTTATTGTAGACGTTACTAGTAACGCCCCACTTTTATGAACATTGAACCCTGTGTAACGGAGGGGAGCTGGGGTCCTGGCGCACTCTATATAAGCCTCCCCCTCCTCTGGGACAAGGGTTCACACTTTTGTAAACACACACACACGTATAATCTAGTCGACCGCCTCAGGGCACCGAGACGTAGGGTTGTTACTTCCTCCGAGAAGGGCCTGAACTCGTAAAACTCGTGCGTACAACTACTCCATAGCTAGGATCTTGCCTCCTCATACCTACCCCCCATTCTACTGTCAGTCTTAGATCCATGACAAGGGCTGATCTGGAGTCCGTTCGGGCTCCGGAGAGGGGAATCCGTCGCCATCGTCATCATCAATCATCCTCAATCACCAATTTCATGATGCTCACCGCCGTGCGTGAGTAATTCCATCGTAGGCTTGCTGGACGGTGTTGGGTTGGATGAGATTTCGCATGTAATCGAGTTAGTTTTGTTAGGGTTTGATCCCTAGTATCCACTATGTTCTGAGATTGATGTTGCTATGACTTTGCTATGCTTAATGCTTGTCACCAGGGCCCGAGTGCCATGATTTCAGATCTGAACCTATTATGTTTTCATCAATATATGAGAGTTCTTGATCCTATCTTGCAAGTCTATAGTCACCTATTATGTGTTATGATCCGTTAACCCCGGAGTCACAATAATCGGGATACTTACTGGTGATGACCGTAGTTTGAGGAGTTCATGTATTCATTATGTGTTAGTACTCTATTAAAAGGAGGCATTAATATCCCTTAGTTTCCAATAGGACCCCGCTACCACGGGAGGGTAGGACAAAAGATGTCATGCAATTTCTTTTCCATAAGCACGTATGACTATATTCGGAATACATGCCTACATTACATTGATGAACTGGAGCTAGTTCTGTGCCACCCTAAGTTATGACTATTACGTGATGAACCGCATTCGGCATAATTCTCCATCACCGATCAATTACCTACGAGCTTTCGATATATTGTTCTTCGCTTATTTACTTTTCCATTGCTATTGTTATCATCACTACAAGATACCAAAAACACTACTTTTGCTACTGTTACTTTTGCTATCTTTACCACTACTATCATATTACTTTGCTACTAAATACCTTGCTGCAGATATTAAGTTTCCATATGTGGTTGAATTGATAACTTAGCTGCTAATACCTGAGAATATTCTTTGGCTCCCCTTGTGTTGAATCAATAAATTTGGGTTGAATGCTCTACCCTCGAAAACTGTTGCGACCCCCTATACTTGTGGGTCATCAGTGCCACAACAGTTTCAATTTCATAACCATGGAAAGGATCAGATTCAACCAAAGTAATCAACTCTGGGTCGACAGAGTATTCATAATCCTTATCATCAATAAAGATAGGAGAAGTAGCAAACTTAGGATCACATTTCATTCTAGCATTCAGAGATTTTTCTTTATACTTTTGTAGTAATTTCTCTAGATCATCTGTATCATTGTAGGAAGAATATCTCTAGTTGCTTCTTCACTCATAACATAACCTTCTGGTACCTTAGGCAATTCATATCTAGGAAGGCTAGTTCTAGAAGCTGTTTCAGGAGATTCAGTTTCAAGCTCATCATTAGATTCAACAACATCATGTTGTATAACTCTAGCAATTTGTTTATCAAGAAATTCACCAAGTGGCACATCATCATTATCAAGCCAGGTACTAGCATCATCATAAGAATCATTCATAGTAGAAGTAGCATCATCAATAACTTGCGACATATCAGAATTGATAGCATGTGGTGGTATTGCAAGTTACTCATAACAGAAGGTGAATCTAAAGCAGAACTGGATGGCAGTTCCTTACCTCCTCTCATCCTTGAGGGAAATATCTTAGTCTTAGGATCCTTCAGATTCTTCATAGTGATAATATGATAATAATCCCAAGTGACTCAACAAATATAGCTATGCTCCCCAGCAACGGTGCCAGTAAAAGATCTTGAGAACCCACAAGTATAGGGGATCGCAACAGTTTTCAAGGGTAGAGTATTCAACCCAAATTTATAGATTAGACACAAGGGGAGCCAAAGAATAATTGAAGGTATTAGAAGCTGAGTTGTCAATTCAACCACACCTAGAGATTAATTATTTGCAGCAAAGTGATCAGTAGCAAAGTAGTTTGATAGTTTTGATAATAGTGACAGCAGCAACGGTAACAGTAACAGTGATAGCAGTAGTTTGTAGCAAGTGTAACAATGATGATAACAATAGTAACATAGCAAGATCAATAAGGATAAATTCGTAGGCATCGGATCGGTGACTTGCTGGATGATATTCATCATGTGATAGTTATAACCTAGGGCGATACAACTCTAGCTCCAGCTCATCGATATAATGTAGGTATGTATTCCGTAAATAGTCATACGTGCTTTATTAAAAGAACTTGCATGACATCTTTTGTCCTACCCTCCCGTGGCAGCGGGGTCCATATTGGAAACTAAGGGATATTAAGGTCTCCTTTTAATAGAGAACTGGAACAAAGCATTAACACATAGTGAATACATGAACTGCTCAAACTACGGTCATCACCGGGAATGGGCCCGGTTGTTGTCACTCCGGGGTTGCCGGATCATAACACATAGTAGGTGACTATAACTTGCAAAATTGGATCTAGAACATGGATATAATGATAAATTCATAAACAGTTCAGATCCGAAATCATGGCACCCGGGCCCAAAGTGACAAGCATTAAGCATGGCAAAGTCATAACAACACCAATCTAAGAACAGAGTGGACACTAGGGACCAGTCCCTAACAAAACTAACTCGATAACATGATGAATCTCATCCAACTCCTCACCGACCAGCGAGCCTACGAAGGAATTACTCACTCCCGGTGGGGAGCATCATGGAATTGGCGATGGAGAAGGGTTGGTGATGACGAAGAACGAAGATCCCCCTCTCCGGAGCCCCAAACAGACTCCAAATCTGCCCTCCTGAGGAAGAACAGGGCCTAGCGGCGACTCCATCTCGTGGATCATGATAATTCTTTCTCCCTGATTTTTTCTAGAAATATGTGAATTTATAGTATCAGGGGGTCGTCAGCGGGGCCACCAGGTGGGTACAACCCACCTGGTCGCGCCAGGAGAGGGGGGCATGTCCTGGTGGGTTGTGGCCACCCAGGGGCCCCTATGTGGTGGGTCTTGGATCCAGTAATTCTTATTATTGATATAAAAAATCCTCAAAAAGTTCCGTTCCATTCTGAGAACTTTTATTTCTACACAAAAACAATGACATGGTAGTTCTGCTGAAAACAACGTTAGTCTGGGGTTAGTTTCATTCAAATCATGCTAATTAGTGTCCAAAACAAGAGGAAGTCGTGAGAAAAAGTAGATACATTGGAGACGTATCACCTTTCCACAAAGGTATTAGGTGGGACGGGGTCGCGCTTGGCGTCCATGCGAGCGAGCATATCCGATGCATGGTTACTATCTCTAGGGACGTGATGAAATTCGAGCCCCTCAAACTGAGCTGGTATTTTTAATATGGAATTTCGGTATGCCTCCATTTTGGATCTTTTGCATAGAACACTCCATTTACCTGAGATATTGCGAGGTTTGAGTCGTCGCACACCTCTAGGCATTGTATGCCCATGGAGATAGCCATGCGGAGACCATGTAGAAGTGCCTCATATTCGGCTTCGTTATTGGAGTCCGTATACATGATTTGCAACACATAGCCGATTGTGTCCACTGTAGAGGATGTCAAGATGATGCCAGCCCCCAGTCCGGCTAGCATTTTAGAGCCGTCGATGTACATGATCCAGTTGGAGTAGGAACTGTACTCTTTGGGGAGCTCGGCTTCCGTCCACTATGCGGCAAAGTTGGCCAGCACCTGAGATTTAATAGCTCAGCGTGGCTTGTATGCTATTTCAAACGGTAAGATCTCAATGTCCCATATATCTATGCGGCCGGTGGCGTCCCTGTTGTTTATAATTTCGTTAAGTGGTACTTCGAATGCCACCGTGATCGAACAATCTTGAAAATAGAGTCAGAGCTTTCGGGATTCCATAATGACCATGTAAGCTATCTTTTGGTGGTGAGGGTATTGGGATTTGCATGGTGTAAGGACCTCCGATACATAATACACTAGCTTTTGGATGGGGAATTTATGTCCCTCTTCCCCTCGCTCGACGACGAGTATGGTGCTCACAACCTGGTGAGTTGCGGAGATATAAAGCAGCATAGGCTCGCCAACACTTGGGGTGGCTAGGATTGGATTGCCTGCTAATAAGGTTTTTATTTCTTCCAATCCGGTTGTGGCCGATTCCGTCCATTCAATGTTGTCGGTGCGTTTGAGCAGTCTATAAAATGGTAATGCTTTTTCTCCTAATCTAGAGATAAAGCGGCTCAAGGCCGCTACACACCCTGCCAGCTTTTGGGCCTGTTTTAGGTCTGTTGGCGTAGCCAATTGCGACAAGGCTTGGATTTTAGTTGGTTTTGCTTGAATTCCTCTATAGAAGACAATGAACCCTAATAGCTTTCCGGCCGGAACACCGAAGATGCATTTTTCCGGATTGAGCCGTATGTCGTATGTTCAAAGGTTGTCTAATGTGAGGTGGAGATCATCCACCAATGATTCGATGTGTTTAGTCTTGATGACCACGTCGTCCACATATTCTTCAACTATCTCGCCGATTTGTTTTTCAAAGCATGTTTGAATCATGCGTTGGTAAGTGGCACCAGCGTTTTTAAGCCCAAAAGGCATAGTGTTGAAATAGAAAGGCCCATACGGGGTGATGAATGCCATTGCGGCCTGGTCGGACTCCTTCATTTTAATCTGATGGTATCTGGAGTAAGCATCGAGGAAACACAATGAGTCGTGTCCTGCAGTCGCTTCAATGATCTGGTCATTGCGGGGAAATGGGAAGGGGTCTTTAGGGCAAGCCTTATTGAGGTCTGTGAAGTCGACACAAAGGCGCCAAGATTTATCCTTCTTCGGAACCATGACCAAGTTGGCTAGCCAATCCGGGTGTTTGATTTCTCTGATGAACCCGGCCTCGAGTAGTTTGGCTAACTCCTCCCCCATAGCTTGTCATTTGGGTTTAGAAAATCACCGCAGTGTTTGCTTGATAAGTTTGAACCCCTTAATTATGTTGAGGCTGTGTTCAGCAAGTCTACATGGGATCCCGGGCATGTCCGAAGGGTGCCAAACAAAGATATCCCAATTTTCATGTAGGAACGCGCGTAAGGCAGCGTCTACCATCGGATCGAGCTATGCTCCGATGGGCGTTGTTTTATTAGGGTCCGTCGGGTGCACTTTAAACTATTTCATCTGCTCGCTTGAAAGAGGTGGATTTAGGTATCTTATCAAGAATCACATCATCCTTACCCATCGTGGATCGTAGGGTGGTTAATTCTTCGGCCACAAAGGTTTCGGAGAGTGCCTCAAGGGCCAAGGACGTGGTTTTGTTTTTGGCCTGGAGTGCCTTATCCGGATCACTCGTAACTGTGATTATTCCATTGGGCCCTGGCACTTTAAGCTTCATGTACCCATAATGGGGGACGACTTGGAAGTGTAAAAAAGCGCCCCACACTAAAAGGGCATGGTATCCGCTATTGAAGGGAGCAATCACTAGTGCGCGTCGGTCCTAAACAAACAGTTTTAACCCCTTTCCGCGATGGCATTTGGAACCGTCGCCAAGTGAGTGTGTGCGATAGCATGTCCTTGGCACATGACCCAGAAATCATCGAGCATAGGCCCTCCTGGGATCCAGGCTGGGGCCGTGTGCGATCGGGCGAGGCATCGAAACCCAATCATTTTCGTAGGTATGTACATCCCACACCGTAATCCGAGAAGATCATTTCCGTAGGTATGTACATCCCACACGGTGAATCCCAGAAAAACATTTTCGTTCGTATGTATATCACACAGTCAATCCAAGGAATACATTTCCGTTCTTATGTACATCCCACATAGGCAATCCAAGGAACACGTTTCCATTTGGACGTACATCCCGCACAGTTTTATGTGGAGGCTCATCTGTGAAAGGTGTAACTATCACACACGGTTTTCCATGGTTAACTATTTGCTTTTATCAACTATATTACACAATTTGATGAAGAAAACTGTGTGGCATTGGGCTATCCATCGCAAGCACTTTTTCTGCTAGAACCGTTTGCAAAGGTCCATGACACATTTAGCAGGTTTATTAGTTTACAATTAATAAATCCAGTATTACGCAAATTAACATTTCATATCAAATAGTTGTTTTCCAATTTCATATCAGGCACATAAATATATTATAACATCACATTACGGTACGGTAGCTACATGAAAACATCACAGTACAACATATAGCTAGTTCAACTTCATAAGAACAATATATTCATTTCCCTAATCGAGATCATCCAGGCTTGTCTTATCCACCTCTGCTTTCAGTTCAGTAAGAACCCGTTTTGCACGGGCCAACTGGGAAAGTGCCTCCTCCTTCACCAACACCATCTTAGCAAAGTCTGATTTAAAAAATCTAAGCTCATTCTCGAGCTTCAACTTTTTATCCCGCATCTTGAAATATGCTTCAGCGTTGACAACACTTTCTCTAAGCCTACGTGTGTTCTCTTCCTCATACATGCTCCAGAACTTCACTAGGCACATCTTCAAAGACTGTGGCCACTCTTGATCAACCCACTCCAAGTAAGAACACTTCCGTTCATCCTATAATATTTAAAACTAGATCAGTAACAATTGTAGGGGAAATGGGTTTATAGCAACATAGAAAATCACCAATGCTTATTTTGAAAAACTAAAGAAACATGTTAATTATGACATATCTTCTCAAAAAGATCAATGTGCAAATGAAATAATTGGTAACAACCAAATTCTGGAACATCAGAAGCTATAATTAACTACAACGACGCTACAAGTTCTTACTGATGTACAATAAATAACAAATTGAACATTTTATGAGGAAGGTAAATATAACTGCAACAGCATAGCGAGAGTGTTTGGATGAAAACAAATTGATATTAACAAGTGTGTACATGCACAAATTTAGTAACATAGAACTAATAGAACTAAGGTCGTCCACTATGTATGCCAAAACTGGGGTAAAGACAATTGTTGCTACATCTCGCACCGGTGCCCTGCACTGGCGGCCGATGCAGCGGAAAAAAAATTAGGGACCTAGACTCCGGAGCACGTAGTTGGCCCGATGTCCAGTTCCTTTGTGCCATAAAGATTTAGTATTTTACCGCTTGGCTTCTCGGATGTGTGGACCAAAGTTGGCTGCATAAGCTGCTGAAGCGGTGCCAAATAATTTTCTAATGGCATCGCTGATGAGATGGCAACAATTTAAGATACTAGGTACAAACTGTGACACTGTCTTAGGATGCGTTTGGTTGAAGGTGTGGTATGAATGGGTTGGGACCGTGATAGTGTCTGAATCACATGTAAAAAATGATTTGTAACAACGAAAGAGGGTCTGACCTTCTCTACACATGCCAGAAACTTCCTCCCACTGTCCACAGAATCAAACGCAACTAGCTTCACTCATGGAGATTGATGGTGACAATGAGAAGATAGATCTTCGGCCACCACGTTCCATTCGTTGCCAATGATGGTCTTAGGAAGCTACAAGAGGAAGAAATGACTCAAATCGACCGTCGGGTAAAAATCCTTCATTCCAAGTCATAGCCCGAGAGAGAGAAGAGAGGCATAGGAGTAGTCGCCGGAGGAGGAACCGTTGGAGATGTCTTTGAAGAAGACCATGGCGACCCCGTCGATAGGATGTGAGACGGCGAGGGCGAGGAAGCGGCTATAGCTTAGCAAGGAAGGAAGGAAGGAGGAAACAGGGGAAATGTGACTTGTGGTCAGGGAGAAAAGGGGGTGGGGAAGGGGGGAAGGGGGGCGGGGTAGATATTTTGGCGGTAGGCCAAAATTTTGGAAATGTGGAGGGAAACTTTGTGCACAGTGCCGCCGGACCATTGACTTTGAACGACTGCGTGCATCGCAAACGATTCTTCTGCTTTACGCACATGGGATGAGTTTGATAATTCAAATTTTGGTGGAAATTTTCCCGGGTACGTCATTGCATTATTTAACATCACTTGCTAATTTGGGCACACAAAAGAGCGTACAACAGACAGACCACACTTACTGAATCGAGCAATTTTAGTAAATAAATAGAGCCAATTGGCCTACACATTGCTAAACAAAAGACCAACATTAAAAACAAAGCCAAAGTACGCATAATTTTAACAAATCTGCCGCCGCGCCGGCCTATGCATCGCCAGTGTGAGATGAGACGTCGATGACTTGTACTGGCGACATGCCACCGTTGGTAGACTCCGCGTCCCCCTGCGGAAGTCGATCGTGTCCTCGTCCTCGTCCTCGGCGCCGCCCTCAAGCTTGTAGTACTCGTAGTAGTGGCTGCGCCAGAGCTCGCATTGGTAATCCATCGCCGATTCCTCGACGGACAAACTCTTCTCTACCTTGACCTCGGCCACGCGCAATTCCACCTCCCAGCGCTCCTCGATCGCCGCCGCCTCCTGCATCTCCAGCTCCCGCTCGGCGACCTCATGAGGAAGCAGGTGCTCCATGGCCACCACCGCCTTTTCAGACATGGGTTGCATGCTGGAGTACGAGGTGGCCTAGAATATCTTGGCGTGTGCATCCTCGATCTTGGCATGGATGGCCTCGACCCGGGCCAAGGCGACATTAGCAGCACGGACGGCAGCTCGAGTTCTCTCAGCATTTGCAGCTGCCATGGCAGCAGCTGCTGCAGCCGTCTCGGCTGCTGCAGCTGCCCTGTTGGCTGTCGCAGACGCCCTCTCGGCGGCAGCGGCCGCGCTCAATGCGGATGCACGGCACTCTCGGCGTAGGCGGCCGCACTCTCGGGGAAGGCGGTGGTGCTCGGGGGACGCGACCATCGCACGAGACTTCACGAAGCGTTTCCACGGCGACATCTTTGCAAGAAGGTGGTGTAGGAATGGGGGTCGGGATTCGTGGATTCAAGGGTTGCCGGCACCGGGGCAGACGAGCCAGCGAAGCTTGAGGGAGACTTAAATAGACCCAGATATTTTCATCGCAAACTGTTCCTCGAAAACAACTGTGTGTGATGTTGTAGATATTTTTTATTAGCTGTGAAAGACAAATTTGGAGTATAGTGGCAGCGGATGGTGTTTAAAATGCACGAGAAATTTTGTAGTACTAATACAACTGTCATGTCAAATTTTCGAAAATTTCAGGGGTCATTTGACCTTTTAAGACATTTAAGTGATTTTCTAGCCATTTAATGACTGTAATTGAAATTTGAACTACATGTACATGCAACAGCTAACCATAACGGTTTGAAAACTCATATTTTGTGTAATTGTGTGCGATTTAATTCCATGTGCAGTAAATTGGAAGGAATTTTTAAACATATTGGTCTCAAGGCTATGACACAATTAAGCATGGAGTGACATGGCATTTTAATTCTTAAAAAATAAAAAAATCAGAAACACATGAAACCTTGGTTGATGTAATGTCATGCCACCAAGATGATGTGGTTAAAAAATTGGCATGTTTGATGAAAGTTTGGAGCAGCTCACTAGAAGGCTCATGGTTCCGAGAGGGAACAATGCATGTTTGATGACGAACGCGAGATAGCTTCCTCTTACGGCCTTTAATTTTTTTCTACATCTAATGTGCACTACTACAACTGTAATGTGAAACTTTTGAAAATTCTAGGGGTCATTTGACCTTTTAAAAAATTTAAGTGACTTTCTAGCCATTTAATGACCGTAATTCAAATTTGAACTACATTTACATGCAACGCCTAGCCAAAACGGTTTGAAAAATCAAATCTGTGTACTTGTGTGCAAGTTAATTCCATGTGAAGTAAATTAGAAAGAATTTTCAAACATATAGGTCTCACGACATGGACACATGCATACGTATGCATGGAGTGACATGGCATTTTAATTCCAAAAAATTAAAAAAAATGATCAGAAAAACATGAAACCTTGGTTGATTTAATGTCATGCCACCAAGATGATGTGGTAAAAAAATGGACTGTTTGACGAAAGTTTGGACACACACCCCTCACAAACCAAAGCAACTCACTAGAAGGTTCGTGGTTCCAAGAGGGAATAATGCATGTTTGACGACGAACGGGAGATAGCTTCCTCTTATGGCCTTCAAATTTTTTTCTACATCTGACATGCACTAATACAATTGTCATGTGAATTTTTTGAAAATTTCAGGGGTCATTTGACCTTTTAAAGACATTTAAGTGATTTTCTAACAATTTAATGACCGTAATTCAAATTTGAACTACATCTACTGAAGGAAATATGCCCTAGAGGCAATAATAAAGTTATTATTTATTTCCTTATTTCATGATAAATGTTTATTATTCATGCTAGAATTGTATTAACCAGAAACATAATACATTTGTGAATACATAGACAAACAAAGTGTCACTAGTATGCCTCTACCTGACTAGCTCATTGATCAAAGATGGTTAAGTTTCCTAGCCATAGACATGAGTTGTCATTTGATTAACGGGATCACATCATTAGGAGAATGATGTGATTGACTTGACCCATTCTGTTAGCTTAGCACTTGATCGTTTAGTTTGTTGCTATTGCTTTCTTCATGACTTATACATGTTCCTATGACTATGAGGTTATGCAACTCCCGTTTACCGGAGGAACACTTTGTGTGCTACCAAACGTCACAATGTAACTGGGTGATTATAAAGGTGCTCTACAGGTGTCTCCGAAGGTACTTGTTGAGTTGGCGTATTTCGAGATTAGGATTTGTCACTCCGATTGTCAGAAAGGTATCTCTGGGCCCTCTCGGTAATGCACATCACTTAAGCCTTGCAAGCATTGCAACTAATAAGTTAGTTGCAGGATGATGTATTACGGAACGAGTAAAGAGACTTGCCGATAACGAGATTGAACTATGTATTGAGATACTGACGATCGAATCTCGGGCAAGTAACATATCGATGACAAAGGGAACAACGTATGTTGTTATGCGGTTTGACCGATAAAGATATTCGTAGAATATGTGGGAGCCAATATGAGCATCCAGGTTCCGCTATTGGTTATTGACCGGAGATGTGTCTCGGTCATGTCTACATGTTCTCGAACCTGTAGGGTCCGCACGCTTAAGGTTTCGATGACAGTTATATTATGAGTTTATGAGTTTTGATGTACCGAAGGAGTTTGGAGTCCCGGATGAGATCGGGGACATGACAAGGAGTCTCGAAATGGTTGAGACGTAAAGATTGATATATTGGACGACTATATTCGGACATCGGAAAGGTTCTGAGTGATTCGGGTATTTTTCGGAGTACCGGAGAGTTACGGGAATTCGCCGGGGAGTATATGGGCCTTATTGGGCCATACGGGAATAGAGGAGAGAGGCCAAAAGGAAGGAGGCGTGCGGCCCCCCTCTGGTCCAAATTGGACAAGGGGTGCAGCCCCCTTTTCCTTCTTCCTCTCCTCCTGTTTCCTTCTCTCCTACTCCAACAAGGAAAGGAGGAGTCCTACTCCCGGTGGGAGTAGGACTCCCCCCTTGGTGCGCCCTCCTCCTAGGTTGGCCGCCTCCCCCCTTGGTCCTTTATATACGGGGGCAGGGGCACCCCATGGACACAACAATTGATCATTGATCTCTTTGCCGTGTGCGGTGCCCCCCTCCACCATAATCCTCGACAATATTGTAGCGGTGCTTAGGCGAAGCCTTGCGATGGTAGAACATCAAGATCGTCATCGAGCTGAACGTGTGCTAGAACTCAGAGGTGCCATAGTTTTAGTGCTTGATCGGTCGGGCCGTGAAGACGTACGACTACATCAACCGCGTTGTGCTAACGCTTCCGCTTTCGGTCTACGAGGGTACGTAGCAACACTCTCCCCTCTCGTTGCTATGAATCACCATGATCTTGCATGTGCGTAGGAATTTTTTTGAAATTACTACGTTCCCCAACAGTGGTATCAGAGCCAGGTTTTATGCGTTGATGTTGTGCACGAGTAGAACACAAGTGAGTTATGGGTGATATAAGTCATACTGCTTACCAGCATGTCATACTTTGATTCGGCGGTATTGCTGGATGAAGCGGCCCGGACCGACATTACGCGTACGCTTACGCGAGACTGGTTCTACCGACGTGCTTTGCACACAGGTGGCTGGCGGGTGTCAGTTTCTCCAACTTTAGTTGAACCAAGTGTGGCTACGCCCGGTCCTTGCGAAGGTTAAAACAACACCAACTTGACAAACTATCGTTGTGGTTTTGATGCGTAGGTAAGAACGGTTCTTGCTAAAGCCCGTAGCAGCCACGTAAAACTTGCAATAACAAAGCAGAGGACGTCTAACTTGTTTTTGCAGGGCATGTTGTGATGTGATATGGTCAAGACATGATGCTAAATTTTATTGTATGAGATGATCATGTTTTGTAACCGAGTTATCGTCAACTGGCAGGAGCCATATGGTTGTCGCTTTATTGTATGCAATACGATCGCGTTGTAATGCTTTACTTTATCACTAAGCAGTAACGATAGTCGTGGAAGCATAAGATTGGCGAGACGACAACGATGCTACGATGGAGTGTCGCGCTGGTGACGATGGTGATCATGACGGTACTTCGGAGATGGAGATCACAAGTACAAGATGATGATGGCCATATCATATCACTTATATTGATTGCATGTGATATTTATCTTTTATACATCCTATTTTGCTTAGTTCAACGGTAGCTTTATAAGATGATCTCTCACTAATTATCAAGGTACAAGTGTTCTCCCTGAGTATGCACCGTTGCGAAAGTTCTTCGTGCTGAGACACCACGTGATGATCGGGTGTGATAAGCTCTACGTTCAAATACAACGGGTGCAAAACAGTTGCACACGCGGAATACTCAGGTTAAACTTGACGCGCCTAGCATATAACAGATATGGCCGCGGAACACGGAGACCGAAAGGTCGAGCGTGAATCATATAGTAGATATGATCAACATAGTGATGTTCACCATTGAAACTACTCCATCTCACGTGATGATCGGACATGGTTTAGTTGATATGGATCACGTGATCACTTAGAAGATTAGAGGGATGTCTGTCTAAGTGGGAGTTCTTAAGTAATATGATTAATTGAACTTTAATTTATCATGAACTTAGTCCTGGTAGTATTAGTATATCTATGTTGTAGATCAATAGCTCGCGATGTTGCTCCCCGTTTAATTTTTATATGTTCCTAGAGAAAACTAAGTTGAAAAATGTTAGTAGCAATGATGCGGATTGGATCCGTGATCTAAGGATTATCCTCATTGCTGCACAGAAATATTATGTCCTTGATGCACCGCTACGTGACAGACCTATTGCAGGAGCAGATGCGGACGTTCTGAACGTTTGGCTAGCTCAATATGATGACTACTTGATTCTTTAGTGCACCGTGCTTAACGGCTTAGAATCGGGACTTCAAATACGTTTTGAACGTCATGGACCATATGAGATGTTCTAGAAGTTGAAGTTAATATTTCAAGCAAATACCCGAGTCGAGAGATCTGAAGTCTCCAACAAGTTCTATAGCTACAAGATGGAGCAAATCTTCCTCTCACTCCCAGGTGGCTTCATCCTCCGTGTGGTGGCTCCACTGAACTTTGCAAAACTTTATAACCTTGCTGCGAGTGACTCGACTGGCAAACTCGAGGATCTTAATTGGTTTCTCCTCGTCCGTCAAATCGTTATCCAACTGAATAGTTTCCAAAGGCACTGTATCTCTCAACGGTATGTCAGCCATCTCCGCGTGACATTTCTTTAACTGAGAAACGTGGAACACATCATGAACTCCTGACAATCCTTCGGGCAATTCCAACTTGTTGGCCACTTCTCCCATACGCTCCAAAACTCGATATGGTCCTACAAATCATGGGGCTAACTTCCCTTTAACTCCAAAACGCTTTGTTCCCCGAAGTGGAGATACTCGAAGATAAGCTCTATCTCCGACTTTGTAAACTGTCTCCTTGCATTTAGAATCTGCATAACTTTTCTGCCGGGACTGGGCTACCTTGAGCATACCGCGAATCAACTTCACCTTCTATTCAGACTCTTTAATCAAGTCAGGACCAAACAACTGGCGGTCTCCAACTTCGTCCCATGACAACGGTGTCCTGCACCTCCTTCCGTACAAAGCTTCGAAAGGGGCCATCTTTAAACTGGTTTGGTAACTGTTGTTATAAGAGAACTCTGCATATGGCAAATTGTCGTCCCAACTAGATCCATAATCTAGCGCACAAGCTCTCAGCATATCCTCCAAAATCTGATTGACTCTCTCGGTCTGTCCATCTGTCTGTGGATGAAAAGCTATACTGAATTCTAGCCTGGTACCCAAAGTTTCGTGCAACTGCTTCCAAAACTTTGAGGTAAACTAGGTTCCTCTATCTGATACGATACTCCTTGGAACTCCATGCAAACATACGATCATGGTCATGTATATCTTGGCCAGCTTAGCACTGGTGTAAGTGGTGTTTACTGGGATGAAATGAGCTACTTTCATCAATCGATCAACTACAACCCAAATCGAGTCATAGCCTGAACGAGTCCTGGGCAATCCCGTGATAAAATCCAAGCCTAGCTTATCCCACTTCCATTCGGGTATCGGCAATGGTTGTAAAAATCCTGCTGGCTTCTGATGCTCTGCCTTTACTCTCTGACATACATCACAAACTACTACATACTCCGCAATATCCTTCTTCATTCCGGTCCACCAGAAAATGTCCTTCAAATCCAAATACATCTTTGTATTTCCTGGGTGGATTGAATATGGTGAATCGTGTGCCTCTTGCAAAATCAACTTCCTGATCTCCGGGTCATTGGGCACGTAAACGCGGTCTTCAAACCATAGGGTGTCGTGCTCATCCTCACGAAATCCTTTAGCTTTTCCTTTGCTCAGTTTCTCCTTTATAGCGGCAATCTCTTTGTCAGTCTTCTGAGCTTCCCTGATTCTATCCATCAAAGTTGACTGAATCTCCAATGCTGCTACATAGCCTCTCGGAACTATTTCCAAACATAGTTCACGAAGATTTTCTGCTAACTCCTTGGGTATTTCTCCCGTCATTAACGTATTGACATGGCTCTTACGGCTTAATGCGTCAGCTACTACATTAGCCTTTCCGGGATGATAATGCAATTTCATATCATAATCCTTGATGAGCTCCAACCATCTCTTTTGCCTGAGATTCAACTCCTTCTGCGTGAAAATGTACTTCAAACTCTTATGATCCGTGTACACCTCACAATGGTTTCCAATGAGGAAATGTCTCCATGTTTTCAATGCATGCACTACGGCTGCTAACTCCAAATCATGCGTGGCATAATTCAACTCATGAGGCTTTAGTTGTCTTGAGGCATATGAAACAACTCTCCCTTCCTGCATAAGCACTGCTCCAAGTCCTCGACGTGAAGCGTCGCAATACACCTCATAATCATTGGTCTGGTCTGGCAAAATCAACACTGGTGAGGTAACAAAACGTTTCTTCAACTCTTGTAAACTAGCCTCACATTCCTCTGTCCATATGAACTTGGTATCTTTCTTCAACAACTCAATCATAGGCTTCGCAATCTTTGAGAAATTCTCAATAAATCTCCGGTAGTATCCTGCGAGTCCAAGAAAACTCCAGATCTCTCCAACTGTTGTTGGGGCTTCCCACTTGGTGACGGTATCAACTTTAGTGGGATCAACTGCTATACATTCTCCAGATATAACGTGTCCGAGGAATCCTACTTCCTTCAACCAAAACTCACATTTGCTGAACTTGGCATATAATTGATGTTCTCTGAGCTTTCCAAGTACCAAACGCAAATGCTCCTTATGCTCCTCTTCATTCTTTGAATAAACCAGGATATCATCAATGAACACTACGACGAACTTATCCAAAAACTCCATAAATACTTTGTTCATCATGTTCATAAAATATGCAGGTGCGTTAGTCAGACCAAATGACATAACGGTATACTCATACAGCCCATAGCTGGTGGTAAAAGCCGTCTTGGGTATATCCTGTTCACGAATCTTCAACTGGTGGTATCCTGATCGCAGATCGATCTTGGAAAATACCTTAGCTCCTTGCAATCGATCAAACACATCATTAATCATTGGTAGTGGGTACTTGTTCTTGATCCTTACTTCATTCAATCATCGATAATCAACAACCATCCTTAACGATCCATCCTTCTTCTCCACTAGAAGTACTGGCGATCCCCAAGGCGAAGAACTTGGGCGAATATATCCCTTATCCAGTAACTCCTTAATCTGCTTCTTAATTTCCACCAAATCCTTTGCTGGCATCCTATATGGTCTCTTTGATATTGGCCCTGTGCCTGGCAATAGCTCAATCAAAAACTCAATATCTCTATCCGGTGGCATGCCTGGAAACTCCTCTGGAAATACTTCAGGAAAATCCCTTACCACTGGTACTTCCTCCTGCACAACTCCTGTTAGGAAATTTACTTGAGTCCTCTTTGGCACATGCCGGGATACATACTTGATCCTTCTCCCTTCTGGTGTGGTAAGCAAAATTGACTTACTAGCACATTCAATATTCCCTTCATACTTTGATAACCAATCCATGCCTAATATCACATCCAATCCTTGAGATTCCAATACTATTAGGTCTGAGGGAAAAACATAGTTACCAATCCTTAATGGTAACCGATCAACCATATACTAGCCACATACTCTGCTCCAGGCGAGGTTACTAACATGGGTGACCTAAGGGCTTGGGTTGATAGGTTATACTTATCCACAAATCCCCCTGAGATGTATGAATGCGATGCACCAGTATCAAAAAGAACGAGTGCAGTAAATGACTTAACCAAAAACTTACCTATTACTGCATCGGGTTGAGCTTCAACCTCCCCCATGCTAACGTGGTTCACCTGTCCCCTGTTGAAAGGGTTCGGCTTCTTCCCAGAACTTCCATTGCCATTTTGGCCTTCAGGACATTCATTGGCATAATGTCCGGTCTTCTGACACTTAAAGCAAGTGACTTGGCTCAGGTCCTTCTTGGCTGGGGTTGATGGGTTGGTGCGGTTCTGGCCATTACTTCCTCCATTCCCATTACCATTCTTGGTGCCATTGTGATTGTGCGAGCTACCTCCTCCATGGGTATGCTGAAAATATCCTCCCGGTCTAGGGGTAAAACGTGGTTTCTGTTGAGCTCCTGAATTGTACTTCCCTTGTCCATACTTCCTCTTGCAATTCTCAATTTGCTGCTGCTTCCCTTCAATCATAAGAGCACGATCTACCAACTCCTGGTAGTTGTTGAAGGTTGCTACCATCAACTGCATGCTCAACTCATCATTCAGTCCTTCCAGAAACTTCTCCTGCTTAGCTGCATCTGTAGCGATGTCATCTGGGGCATAACGTGCTAACTTACTAAAGTCCTCCACATACTGGCCAACTGTCCGTCCTCCTTGGCGCAAGTTGTGAAACTCACGCTTCTTCATGGCCATAGCTCCTGCTGAAACATGTGCAGTACGAAAAGCTTGCTGAAACTGGTCCCATGTGACAGTGTCGACAGGGAAAGTGGCTGTGAAATTCTCCCACCATGATGCTGCGGGTCCTTCTAGCTGATGTGCGGCAAACTTCACCTTCTTCGCATCTGTGCATCCTGCTGTGGTCAACTCCCTAGCTGTCTTGCGGAGCCAATCATCTGCTACTATCGGCTCGGTGCTACTGGAAAACACCGGCGGATTCAGCCTAAGAAAACGGGCTAAGTGATCAACAGGTGGTGGTGGTGGTGGGTTGTTGTTGTTGTTCCCCTGATTCTGATTCTGGACTAGCAACTACATCAATGTGTTCTACTGCTGGATCAACTGGGTGAGCTCCGGTGGAACGGCAAATCTGGGGTCACGTCTTGGAGGCATCTAAGGGTTTAGAAAAGATGAGATGTAAGAATAGAGGGGGTCTAAAGAGAAAACACTACCCATATGCACATGAGGCAAAAGCAAACAATTCACTTCATTCAATCAAACATGGGCATACAATCGATCTATCTATCGCAAAAGTGCTTGGACTACTATATTTACATGGTGGACTACTACTACTGATGAGGTGGTCTACTAGAAATATTCCTCGGTTGCAGACTCCATGATATCTGCTCTAGCTTCATCAACATAGTCATCATCGCTACTATCTAGATCCGAGTCGGTGTCGTCGATGATGATGTAGTCTTCCGGGCTAATCTCCTTGGGTTCTTCATCTTCCTCTACTAGCGTAGGGCCTCCCATAAATATTCCAATCTTCTTGATCAGGTCGTCATTTTTCTCCACCAATACTTCAATTTCCTCTTCATAATCTTCACGTGTAGCCTTGAGTTCTTCCTCCAGTTCCTTGATTCTAGTCTTAGCCTTCTTCAGATCTATCATGTCGACGCACATCTTGTTCTCCTGTCGTCGAATGTGCTGGTTTAACTCCTGGATAAAAGCTGTGATTGATCTATCCTTCCTGGTGCTGATCATCTCCCAGTGCTCATCTCGACGCCCACAAATCTGGTAGATAGTATCCTTGAGATCATTGCGGTAGACTTCTCCAATGTGTCCCATGGCGATGTGAGCTGCCATGCTCTTTCCTAGACTCCAAGTTGGTGCATCAAAAGAAAACTCTATGGGTTCAGTGACTGGCATGAACGTCCTTCCTGGAAGTTGAACTTGAATCATCCGGCGCTCTTCTTCAGGTAAAGTGGCGTTGTAGGTTCTGGTGAAGCTTGGTACTCCTATGTTCAGGTATCCAGTGACTTCCTTCAAGTGACATCCAAAGGGTGTATCTTCATCCGGTTGCGTGAACGTGTTCCTTGCATCCGCCATCCTAAAGAGTAGAAAAGATGAGAGGTCAGAAGAGAAGAGAGTGAAAAGTGATCTAGGTCTTTTAGCTTAGTGGTCGTGTCCTACAGTCAGCGTTTGCTCTGATACCATCTCTGTAGCGAACAGACCTCAAATAGTCTGATCTCTGTGCTCCGGTGTCATCCCTGGATCAGTAATGCTGACACCACACAGTACTCGGAGGATTTATAGCAGAGTAGCAATCACACACTTATTACATTGAGTGTCTCAAGAGAGAACTTATTACAATAAATATGGCTTAAGGCCATCTAATAACGATAACAATAGAAGGCTTGGAAGATAAGTGAGCCCATCAAATCCAACGGCATCACTGAGTATAGAACCACGACCTAAAAACTCCTTAATCGTCGTCTAAAAAGTCAGCAACATTAACGTTGCAGCCCGAAAACGGGTCAGCACATGGAATATGCTGGCAATGTAACACATAGAGAGTAATGGAATGAAACAGCTATACTATATGCATATTTGGCTGTTGGAAAGCTCTATGGTTACAGTTTTGCGTAAAGCCAATTTTTCCCTACTTCAAAGGAATAATTTTATTTAACTATCATGGTAGTTGTTAAACATTGAGAATGGTTGACAGCATTCTCAATCCCAATTAAGCATCATCATTAAACATAACCCAACAAAATTAATTTAGAGTAACATGTTGAGATTCACATGAAAATCCAGGTACTAGATACTCAAGATGTCCATAACCGGGGACACGGCTAACCATGATTAGTTTATTACACTCTGCAGAGGTTTGTGCACTTTTCCCCACAAGACTCGATCGCCTCCATATGGTTTCTCGCACTACATGGAGTTTGAGAAGATGGATGACCGAGACATAGTCTTTCAGAAGCGCTAGCACCTTACGATTAGGTAGACCGTACCACCTACATCCCCTACATCTGCTAGTCTACCACTGTAAGAGTTCGCACGACATAGTCAACTATGCTAGAGCCCATAATAGCTTGTGGCTGCACACGGAAGTTTCTAGTATGAATAATCTCATGATCCCTTTGAGCCTGGGTGGCGGTCCAAAAGAAAACAGGCAAGTCCTGGAATACCCAGGTGCCTCAGTCCACCCAGATGTGTGTCTAAGTTGCCACCTTAGATAAACCATTAATTTAACAAACTCACATCTGTCATGGATATCACTCACCCAATCCACGTCTACTAGCATAGCATGGCATAATAAGCAAACGTAGAAGTAACTCCCAAAGGTTTGATAATGAACAGGTAATAGGTACTACCTCAACTACTTCCCATCCCACAATTTAATTAGATCCTAATCATGCAATGTCTGAGGATTGATCTAATGCAATAAAACTGGGTAGTAGAAAAGGTATGATCAAAGTGTTACTTGCCTTGCTGATGATCCGCGAAACCTAGAGATTCAAAGTAACAAGCGGCGCACTCCGGGTATTCTATCACAGACAAACAAACAAGCATACAATAAGTACTCATCTAATGCACAGGTAAAACTCAAATAAGAGATCTAACTAGAAGGTTCAACTTAAGAACTCCGGTTGGCAAAAAGAATCAAATCGAACGAAGCAACGAAAGTCAAACGGCGAAAGAAAACAACTTCGTTCTACTAATCTGGATCTAGGGCAAATTTTACAGTGACAAAATCTTGTTTAAGTTGGTTAAACGGATAGAGGGTTTCGAGGCGAAACTCTAGGCGCTTGAATCGCCTGATTCGGATAAACGAGCGAAAAGTTGTACTAAAACGAAAATCGGATCAGGAATCGCGATTAGAAAAATCGCGGATTTAATCCGAGAAAAAGAAAAATGATGAACGCTCGCTAAATTAAATAAACCGGAAAAACCGAGCTATTTAAAAAAACGAATCTAAAAAACCGACTGAAAAACCGAACGGTTTTTCAAAAAAAAACTGTGCGAATTTCGAGGCAGCGGCGAGGCGGCGGCGGGGCGGCTCGGCTAGGGTTTGGCTGGGGCTGGGCCTCCCCCCCCCCCCGGTTTATATATCCTAGTCGGGCCGGAGTCCTAGTCGGACACGGCCCGTTAGGTCGGTTCGATTTTTTTTTAAATAATTACGTGCAGAAGAAAAATAAAAAGAAATACTAAACAGACTCCAAAAATTCCGAAATAAATTTTCACGGGCTTCTAAAATCAAGCCGCACAAGGTTAACATTTATTTGGGACCTAAATGCAATTTTGAAAAACGCACATTTTTCCTAAATTCAAATAAAACACCGAAAAACTCCGAAATAAAATCTTATTTGATTTTATTATTAAATCCTCAATATTTCTTTATTTTGGGAAAGTCATTTTATTCCCTCTCTCATATTTTTGTAATAGAAATAATTGATGATAAAATAAATAAAATCAAATGATCCTATTCTAAAAAATTGAGAAAACTCAAATATGAAAATAACGAAATCCCCAACCCTCTCCGTGGGTCATTGAGTTGCATAGAATTTCTTGGATCAACCAAAATGCAAAATAAAATACGGTATGCAATGATGATCTAATGTATAACATTCCAAATTGAAAATTTGGATGTTACAGATAAGAAGGATGGCAAAGTGAACAAAGGTATATTTGATATACAGATTATTGATGTGTATGTTACTAGTGTTCGTAGCAACCCCTCGGTATTTGATACTGGTTCAGTTGCTAAGAGTAGTAACTCGAAATGGGAGTTACAGAATGAACAGAGACTAGTTAAGGGTGAAGTTACGATGTGTGTTGGAAGTGGTTCCAAAATTGATATGATCATCATCACACACTCCCTATACTTTCGGGATTAGTGTTGAACCTAAATAAGTGTTATTTAGTGTTTGTGTTGAGCATGAATATGATTTGATCATGTTTATTGCAATACAGTTATTCATTTAAGTAAGAGAATAAATTGTTGTTCTGTTTACATGAATAAAACCTTATATGGTTACACACCCAATGAAAATGGTTCGTTGGATCTCGATCGTAGAGGGTTTCCATGCGAAGATGTCCCAGTTCTCACTGAGGAGCTGGATGAGCGCTTCTTCCTATTTGGAGTCGAGCGTTGTTGAGATGTGAGTCGGAGCTGCGTCGGGGTCGGTCGGGTGAATGTGGACCGTCTTCGTTTCGCCGGCCGACTGAAAAGATGATTCGGAGGCAGGCTTCTTAGCCCGCAGCAATTCACTCGGGTCGGCAGTCTTTTGGTACTCTTTCAGCTCGACTACTGCCATCTGAGCGTCGGCGATCTTTGATCCCTTCTGGAAACATTCTTCTGCTTTCTTCCGGTTGCCTGTAACAGTGATCACACCTTTGGGACCAGGCATCTTTAATTTAAGATACACGTAGCATGGTCGAGCCATGAAGCGTGCATAAGCCGGCCTGCCCAAGATGGCGTGATAAGCACTCTGGAAGTCCACAACTTCAAACGTTAACTTTTCCTTGCGGTAATTCTTTGAATCACCGAAAACCACATCAAGAGCAATCTGGCCGAGTGACTCGGCTTTCTTCCCAGGAATGACTCCGTGGAAGCTCATGTTACTGGTGCTGAGTCTGGACATCGGAATGCCCATTCCTTTCAAGGTTTCCGCGTACAGAATGTTCAGGCCACTGCCACCATCCATCAGGACTTTGGTCAGTCGAGTGCCTTCGACAACTGGGTCGACCACCAAAGCTTGCCTCCCAGGGGTGGCAATGTGTGTTGGATGATCGGATTGGTCGAACGTGATGGCCGTCTGGGACCACTTTAGGTAACTGGGAGTTGCAGGGGCAACCATGTTCACCTCCCGGTTTATGACTTTCAGTCGACTTTTGCTTTCGACATCGGCAAAAATCATCAGGGTGGAATTGACCTGAGGGTATCCATCGTCGCTATCATCCCTGTCCTCAACCCTGTCCGGCTCTTTCTCTTTATCCTTGGGCTGCTTGCCCTGAAACTGCTGGATCAGGAGCCGGCATTGTCGAGTGGTATTTGGGGTAAATAAAATTACCCTCTTCATCTTTCTTGGTGTGGATGTGACATGGTAGATCCAAAAGATCATTCCCATCCTGATCCTTGACTTTCTTGGGCTTCCAAGTGCCCTTGGGTTTCGCCTTGAAGTTTCCCTGGGCCACGGCCAGGGCCTCCCTGGGAGCGGCTGGCTCGGCCTTCCGCTTCTGCTTCCGACTGGAGTTTCCTCCGGTTTCTTGGGCGACTGACTTAAGTTTGCCGCTTCGGAGTCGGTCCTCGTCTTCTCCATTAGCGTACTTGGTGGCAATCTCCATCATCCGATTAAGGGACATCTCTCCGGTCCGGCCAAATTTCAGATTCAACTCCCTGTACTTGACGCCTTCCTTGAAAGCGCAGACTGCTTGATGGTCAGGCATGTTCTCGACCGAGTGGTGCAGTGTGATCCACCTCTGGATGTATTCCCTCAGTGTTTCATTCGGCTTCTGTACGCAAGACCGCAGCTCCGTAAGGCCTGCAGGGCGCTTGCATGTCCCTTCGAAGGTTGTAACAAACACTCGGGAGAGATCCTCCCAAGTGTAAATGCTGCTGGGTGGCTTATATAGAGTGCGCCAGCCCTCTCCTGCCCTCAGTAATGCAGGGTTTAAGGTACATTTAAGGTGGGCGTTACTGATAACGTCCCTAATAAAGCGTCATAATGATCATAAAGACTACTTAATAGTCGACCGTTCGCCTGCGGAGTGACTTGAGGTCTCCTGGCAGTCGAGTGGTTGGCTTCTTGGTCGAGTGACAGCTTCTAGGTCGAGTGTCTCCAATCCGTCGAGTGGAACATCTCCGAGTTGTCTGAAAGGTGACTTCCTCTAAGGATGTCCTACGGTTGGGCTCTTAGGACGGGTCCGTGTCCCTACCGTAGGTACATGACTACATCATTAGCCCCCGAACGGATCGAGGCTGGAGTGGAAAAAAGATTTTAGGGACCTTTTCATCCGACCCCCCGGGTTATTATGGGTGCTTCATTCTGGGTCGACTGTCACGGATGACGTCATTAACCTTTTTCAGTCGTCTTGATCCGTTCCAGGTCTTTCGTCGAATGGATTTCTTCACCTGCGAGGCATCGAGCGCTGGCGCGCGCGGGATTGCCGTTTCGTCAAGTTGTTCTGCAGCTGACGGAGATCGCGGGATTCGGATTTTTTGGGAAGCGCGCGGAACGGGGGCGGCCGCAGTAATCGGGAGCGACAGTGTGAAGGCTCCTCGATCCCCGCACCGCCTTTTTTGCCACGTATAGCGCGCGCGCCTGCCACGGGATTTGACTGGATAGCTCGGGCCTACCTGCCAGCCACTCGGGAGCGGCCCCTTATAAATAGTTGGCCCGGAGCCCCTTCTTCCATACGCGAGCTCATATCTTCCTCTTCCTCCTCTGTTTCTCCGTTGTCTCCTCCGCTTCCTTCGCTCTCGCCCCGTCACCACAAAACCAGCCCGAGGCCTCGCCGGCGACAATGGTGAAGGGCAAGACGACCGCACTGGAGCGCGCAAAGAAGGCGGCGGCGGGGGGGAAGGGAAAGAAGTCCGTGCGTGGGGGTTCTTCCTCTCGGACGGCCCTGCCCAAGGGGTGGATCCAGGGCGACTGGATGCCCTCGGTGCTTCGTCAGGAGGACCTTGACGACATGGTCGAGGGAGGAGTCATCCTCCACAAGGCGGCGCGTCTTCCAGGGGGAGAAATCGAGCCCCAGCCACATGACGGTGAGCGCGTCCTCCTGGCGACTCATATTGACTGTGGTTTCTCCCTGCCGCCCCACTCTTTTTTCCGCAATTTCCTGAACTTCTTCGGGGCG
Organism: Triticum monococcum; assembly: GCA_034509565.1. Classification (NCBI taxonomy): domain Eukaryota; kingdom Viridiplantae; phylum Streptophyta; class Magnoliopsida; order Poales; family Poaceae; genus Triticum; species Triticum monococcum. The sequence goes on from CM067841.1 coordinate 359,813,869, forward strand.
CAGCTCCACCACTTCACTCCGAATTCCATAGTCTATCTCGCCGCTTTTATTTCTATGTGTGAGGCGTTCCTGGGGTGCCGCCCACACTGGGGACTTTTCAAGCATATCTTCACCGTTCGCTCTCAGTCGGTGAAGAAGGCTAAGTCGAGTGACGAGAGGACACAGGTGATCCAGCTGTGCGGGGGCTTGGCGATCCAGACAAGGGGGAAAAGTTGTTTTCCCTCCATCACCTTCCCGGAGTCAGTTCGAGGGTGGCAGGCGACTTGGTTCTACTGCCAGGATCAAGTGACCCCAGGGCAGTCGACTGGACTTCCACCCTTCACCCTCGACCGAGCCGAAAAGCCGGCTTCTCTGAAGGTGACGCCCGAAGAAAAGGCCCAGGTCAAGATACTGGCGGGTCGAGTGGTCGAACTTGTCCGTGAGGGCGTGACGGGGATGGACCTGCTCGAAGTCTTCCTCAGGAGGAGAATCCAACCCCTCCAGGCTCGGGATCACCCGATGTGGTTGTACTCCAGCCTTGAGGACTCCACTCGGGTCCACCCAGAGGAGGTCACCGACGAGATGTTGGAGGGGTGGCTGTCAAGCATTACAGGGAACAAAGACAACCCCCGAGGAGCCAGGAGGGTCGTTCCACTCGACAGCTCATATGAGGTGGATCAGGTGTGTCTTTTATGTTTTCGACTGAAATCTTGCTTTCTGCATTGGTCTTCTTTTGAGCGAGTCGACTGACTTTCCATTTTGCCTGCTGTCTTTCAGGCGACTACTGAGATGTATTCGACGCCCAACGGGGCGCAGGGGTCGACTAAGGAAGGTGAGGGAAGCGGAGGTGAGAGCGGGGACGACCAGGGCGAGTGGGAGTCAGACGGTGAAGGAGAGGAAGGCGATGACATCTTCTCCGGCGAGGAGGAGGAGGAAGAGGCCGAACCTCCCCGCCCAGAGAGGCGATCCAAGCTCGTGCACAACCCGGCACAGGGACGTGGTCAGGCGACTGCCTCCGTCGGGCCATCGTCGAAACGCCCTCGGACCTCTTCTCCAACACCGACTGGGAAGGTTCCCAAGCAACCGCGCATGACGCAGTCCAAGCCACCCAAGACTCTGCCGAAGATGAAGATAACTGTCCCTATCATCTCCGGGTAACAAGCCTTGACTTCTTTCGTCAATTGGAGGACAGATCCTCAGTCGACTCATTATGCTGAACTGGCTGATTCTTCGAAATTTGCAGTGCTGCTACCTCCGAGGTCTCAGCCAAGGGTGACGACCAAGAGATGGGGGACGCTGCAACCTCCAACCCTGGTACGATCATCGACGTTTTGTTTTTGAGTTGGCTTGGTCGTTTCTTGCAATTCTGGTCGATTGAAAGTTCTTTCTGCAGCTCCTCCTCAAGTTATCGACCTCCCGGATGACGATGACAACGAGCCGCTGAGGATAGGGAGGACCAGGAGGCCGTCGACTGACAGGGCTCCCCAGCCTGTTCTGGCGCCTGAGGCCGCGGCACGGGACGGCGGCGATGCCCCTCGGGCCTCTGTGTCCTTCGCCAATCCCCTGTCGAGTGCGCAGCCCTCGGCGTCGACTGCCAACCCGACTTCACTCTTTGTCGCGTACTCTGCTCCTGAAGACGAAGTAGCCGCCGCGAAGGAGGCCATACACCAAGCCGGGGTCATGATGGAGCAGGTGAAGAAAGCTCGGGAGGCCAGCCAGGCGGCTTACGATGCGAGTTCAGCGCTTCAGAGTAACGTCCAGGTCAGTTGACTCGATACTTGTTTGTTTGAAGAGTCTTTCTCTCTCTTTCTTTCCCTTTTTTGAAGATCTTTGTATCTGTACTTGTACACCCACTGGGTGTGTTTTCTCTTTGGTCGAACCAGTGGGGGCACGCTGCGTGCACCCACTGGGTGTAGTCCCCGAGACTACAGTGGACTGCTGGCAGTCGACTGTAGTCTGTATATTGTGTTTGTGAATCTGTACTTCTTCACTCGGTTTGATCAGCCAGGTCGAGTGGTCCATGTCCTGTCGACTGTGGGTAGTCGTTTTTTTTTGGTCGAACTAGTGGGGGCACGCTGAGTGCACCCACTGGGTGTAGTCCCCGAGACTACGGTCGAATATTTTTGATTCGGCTGTGGTCTTAGAAACGTCACCATTGTTCCTTAGTTACTCGGGAGCAACTTATCTCGAACATCTGTCGGCTGGTTTTTCCTTTTGCAGAGATCCTGCGAACTTGTCGCTCGTTATGCTGAATTGGAGAAGCAGAAGATTCAACTGGACCTTGACCTAGAGCTGGCCAAGACGGAGTTGCAGAAGGTCAGGGAGGGCGCCGCAGGTAAAGCGACTTTGTCGACTGATTCCGTTTTCAGGCTTGGGCATTCCTTTGCTGTTTCTGATTCAATCGCCGTTTCTTTGTAGGAGAATTGGAAAGAGCTTTGGCGAGGAAGGACCAGGACCTGGCTGTTGCCCGCAAGGCGGCTGACGACAAGATGGCTCTGGCCGAACAGAAGCTGGCTTCGGTCGACCAGTTGGAACAAGAGAACATTAGGTTGCAGACCGCTCTGACTGATGCCAACAAGCTGACTGCCAGTTGGAAGAAGAAGAACCTCCTCTTGGGTGAGGAGATGGAAGGCGTCGCCCATAGGAGGGACGACCTGGAGAGCTTCCTAAGGAGCCTCGCTAAGAGGCTGTACATCAAACTTGAAGGTGCACGTCTAATTTTGACTATTTTGTACTTTTTGTGTCGACTCAATCTTGTGATCGTTGGCTTATCTTTAGGTCTTGTGTGCAGAATTCTGTCAGAACTTCGAAGAAGAGACCGGGCGGATCGAAACGGGTATTGACCCAATCAATTCTCCGGTGAAAGACGACACTGCCATGAACTTGCTCCGACTGGAATCTCGAATCGACGGCGCCGTGGATTACCTGGCTCGACTGAAGGTTGCTGTGTCGCGGATCGACTCGACACTTTGGCCAGAATCCGTGCTCCAGAACGATCTCAAGTCTCTTATGGCTTGACTTGACAAAATTCCCGATCGAGTGCAGGAGTGGAAGAAGTCCTCTGCCCGGTGCGGCGCTGACGTGGCTCTATCCTTAGTCCGCGTTCATTGCAAGGAGGCGCGAGAAGAAAAGCTGGCCGCCATCCAAGTCGCCAATACCAAGAGGCACAGCTTCCAGGATTTCATGGAGACCTTCATCGCTGCAGCTACTCGCATTGCGGACGGAATCGACCTGGATGAGTTTGTCGCTCCTGCCAGCCCTCCTCTCGAGGAGTGAGAAAACTTTTTATGCTTTTCCTCAAATTAGCCTCGGAATGCCGAGTGGACTTGTAATCGTTTAAACTCTGCCGAGCTGAGGGCTCGAGTAGTCTGATTCGGGGCCCGGGGCCTTTTAAGCTTTATCCGAACTTTATTTTTGCTGAATGTCTCCGTGGTCTGGATCTATCGTGAGAGGCTTGATGGCCGACCCCCACCCTGTCGTTGTACATTGTATTTGTGGAGGAGCTCTCGGGAAAAGGTGGCAGTCGACCTACCCACACCCCGTTGTTGTACATTGTATTTGTGGCGGAGCTCTCGGGAGAAGGTGGCAGTCGACCCACACCCCGTTGTTGTACATTGTATTTGTGGCGGAGCTCTCCACTCGGTAGGATTTTTCAAACTTAGGCGAGTGTCTGACTGCAGCTAAGTCTCTTTGTGGAAAACTTAGGCGAGTGCTATACTGCAGCTAAGCCCCGAGTGGAGAGGATTGCTCTCCACTCGGTAGGATTTTTCAAACTTAGGCGAGTGTCTGACTGCAGCCAAATCTCTTTGTGGAGAACTTAGGCGAGTGCTGTACTGCAGCTAAGCCTCCGAGTGGGAGGATTGCTCTCCACTCGGTAGGATTTTTCAAACTTAGGTGAGTGTCTGACCGCAGCTAAGTCTCTTCGTGGAGAGCTTAGGCGAGTGCTGAACTGTAGCTAAGCCTCCGAGTGGGAGGATTGCTCTCCACTCGGTAGGATTTTTCAAACTTAGGCGAGTGCCTGACCGCAGCTAAGTCTCTTCGTGGAGAACTTAGGCAGGTGCTGAACTGCAGCTAAGCCCCCGAGTGGGAGGAGCGCTCTCCACTCGGTAGGATTTTTCAAACTTAGGCGAGTGTCTGACTGCAGCTAAGTCCCTTTGTGGAGAACTTAGGCGAGTGCTGAACTGTAGCTAAGCCCCCGAGTGGGAGGATCGCTCTCCACTCGGCAGGATTTTTCAAACTTAGGCGAGTGTCTGACTGCAGCTAAGTCTCTTCGTGGAGAACTTAGGCGAGTGCTGAACTGCAGCTAAGCCCCCGAGTGGGAGGATCGCTCTCCACTCGGTAGGATTTTTCAAACTTAGGCGAGTGTCTGACTGCAGCTAAGTCCCTTCGTGGAGAACTTAGGCGAGTGCTGAACTGCAGCTAAGCTCCCGAGTGGGAGGATCGCTCTCCACTTGGTAGGATTTTTCAAACTTAGGCGAGTGTCTGACTGCAGCTAAGTCCCTTCGTGGAGAACTTAGGCGAGTGCTGAACTGCAGCTAAGCCCCCGAGTGGGAGGAGCGCTCTCCACTCGGTAGGATTTTTCAAACTTAGGCGAGTGTCTGACTGCAGCTAAGTCCCTTTGTGGAGAACTTAGGCGAGTGCTGAACTGTAGCTAAGCCCCCGAGTGGGAGGATCGCTCTCCACTCGGCGGGATTTTTCAAACTTAGGCGAGTGTCTGACTGCAGCTAAGTCTCTTCGTGGAGAACTTAGGCGAGTGCTGAACTGCAGCTAAGCCCCCGAGTGGGAGGATCGCTCTCCACTCGGTAGGATTTTTCAAACTTAGGCGAGTGTCTGCCTGCAGCTAAGTCCCTTCGTGGAGAACTTAGGCGAGTGCTGAACTGCAGCTAAGCTCCCGAGTGGGAGGATCGCTCTCCACTTGGTAGGATTTTTCAAACTTAGGCGAGTGTCTGACTGCAGCTAAGTCCCTTCGTGGAGAACTTAGGCGAGTGCTGAACTGCAGCTAAGCCCCCGAGTGGGAGGATTGCTCTCCACTCGGTAGGATTTTTCAAACTTAGGCGAGTGTCTGACTGCAGCTAAGTCCCTTCGTGGAGAACTTAGGCGAGTGCTGAACTGCAGCTAAGCCCCCGAGTGGGAGGATTGCTCTCCACTCGGTAGGATTTTTCAAACTTAGGCGAGTGTCTGACTGCAGCTAAGTCCCTTCGTGGAGAACTTAGGCGAGTGCTGAACTGCAGCTAAGCCCCCGAGTGGGAGGATCGCTCACCACTCGGTAGGATTTTTCTAACTTAGGTGAGGATTGCTCTCCACTCGGTAGGATTTTTCAAACTTAGGCGAGTGTCTGACTGCAGCTAAGTCTCTTTGTGGAGAACTTAGGCGAGTGTTGTACTGCAGCTAAGCCTCCGAGTGGGAGGATTGCTCTCCACTCAGTAGGATTTTTCAAACTTAGGCGAGGGTCTGACCGCAGCTAAGTCTCTTCGTGGAGAGCTTAGGCGAGTGCTGAACTGCAGCTAAGCCTCCGAGTGGGAGGATTGCTCTCCACTCGGTAGGATTTTTCAAACTTAGGCGAGTGCCTGACCGCAGCTAAGTCTCTTCATGGAGAACTTAGGCAGGTGCTGAACTGCAGCTATGCGCCCGAGTGGGAGGACCGCTCTCCACTCGGTAGGATTTTTCAAACATAGGCGAGTGTCTGACTGCAGCTAAGTCCCTTCGTGGAGAACTTAGGCGAGTGCTGAACTGCAGCTAAGCCCCCGAGTGGGAGGATCGCTCTCCACTCGGCAGGATTTTTCAAACTTAGGCGAGTGTCTGACTGCAGCTAAGTCTCTTCGTGGAGAACTTAGGCGAGTGCTGAACTGCAGCTAAGCCCCCGAGTGGGAGGATCGCTCTCCACTCGGTAGGATTTTTCAAACTTAGGCGAGTGTCTGACTGCAGCTAAGTCCCTTCGTGGAGAACTTAGGCGAGTGCTGAACTGCAGCTAAGCTCCCGAGTGGGAGGATCGCTCTCCACTCGGTAGGATTTTTCAAACTTAGGCGAGTGTCTGACTGTAGCTAAGTCCCTTCGTGGAGAACTTAGGCGAGTGCTGAACTGCAGCTAAGCCCCCGAGTGGGAGGATTGCTCTCCACTCGGTAGGATTTTTCAAACTTAGGCGAGTGTCTGACTGCAGCTAAGTCCCTTCGTGGAGAACTTAGGCGAGTGCTGAACTGCAGCTAAGCCCCCGAGTGGGAGGATTGCTCTCCACTCGGTAGGATTTTTCAAACTTAGGCGAGTGTCTGACTGCAGCTAAGTCCCTTCGTGGAGAACTTAGGCGAGTGCTGAACTGCAACTAAGCCCCCGAGTGGGAGGATCGCTCTCCACTCGGTAGGATTTTTCAAACTTAGGCGAACCGGATTCGCAGCTAAGTCACCCTCTGGGGGATTTCGGATACATACAAAAGTGACAACAATTATTGGAACACTCTTATTTCTGATAAAAATGAACCCTAGGAGTTTTTCTTATTACATCTGGTTTGAGAGCGGCCTTAAGTGTAAAAGGGGCGGAGAAGCTCCGCATTCCAAGCTCGAGGTTCGTCGATCTGTAGATCAACATTGTAAAGGTGATATGCTCCGTTGTGGAGGACTCTGGTGATGATGAAGGGGCCTTCCCAAGTGGGAGCGAGCTTGTGAGGTTTCTGTTGATCCACTCGGAGGACCAAATCTCCTTCTTGAATGGCTCGGCTTTTCACGTTCCGGGCGTGGAATCGACGCAAGTCCTGCTGGTAAATGGTCGATCTGATCATTGCCATCTCCCTCTCTTCCTCCAAGAGGTCGACTGCGTCTTGCCGGGCCTGCTCCGCTTCATCTTTGGTGTAAAGTTCAACTCGGGGCGCATTATGAAGGAGATCGCTTGGCAGGACAGCTTCGGCTCCATAAACCAGGAAGAACGGGGTCCTTCCAGTCGACCGGTTAGGGGTGGTCCTTAATCCCCACAGCACTGACGGAAGCTCGTTGACCCAAGCACCTGCCGCGTGCTTGAGATCGCACATCAGCCGGGGTTTTAGCCCTTTGAGGATCAAACCATTTGCCCTCTTAGCCTGTCCGTTCGACTGGGGGTGAGCGACTGAGGCGTAGTCGACTCGTGTGCCTTGAGAAGCGCAAAATGCCCTGAATTCGTCCGAATCAAAGTTTGACCCGTTATCAGTGATGATGCTGTGTGGGACTCCATATCTGAATGTCAACCCTCTGATGAAACTGATAGCGGTGCCAGCGTCAAGGCTCTTTATGGGCTTAGCCTCGATCCATTTGGTGAACTTGTCGACTGCCACAAGCACGTGAGTGAACCCACTCCTGCCCGTTCTCAAGAGGCCAACCATGTCCAATCCCCAGACGGCAAAGGGCCAGACGAGCGGAATGGTTTTCAGGGCTGACGCGGGCTTGTGTGACATGTTGGAGTAGAACTGGCAGCCCTCGCACCTGTCGACTATCTCATTCGCCATCTCATTTGCCCTTGGCCAATAAAATCCAGCTCGGTATGCTTTAGCCACAATGGTCCGAGAGGACGCATGGTGACCGCAGGTTCCCGAGTGGATATCGTTGGGGATTATTTGACCTTCTTCTGGCGTTATGCATTTCTGGCCGACTCCGGTCGCACTTTCTCTGTACAGCTGTCCCCTTATGACTGTGAAGGCCTTAGACCGGCGGACGATCTGTCGAGCCTCCTCCTCGTCCTCCGGGAGTTCTTTCCTTAGGATATATGCAATGTATGGCATCATCCAGTCGGGGGTGACTGCCAAGACTTCCATGATCAGGTCGACTACTGCAGGTACTTCAACTTCAGTCGGGTCCGCGGCACTTTTCAGCTGCGGGGCTTCTTCTGTGAAAGGGTCTTCTTGTACTGACGGCGAGTGAATGTGTTCCAAGAACACGTTGCTTGGAATGGCTTCTCTCTTGGAGCCTATCTTTGCCAAGTCGTCAGCTGCCTGGTTTTTCAGTCGGGGGATGTGGTGGAGTTCCAACCCCTCGAACTTCTTCTCTAGCTTCCGTACTGCATTGCAGTATCCAGTCATTACCGGACTCCTGACGTCCCATTCCTTCATCACTTGATTAACCACCAGATCTGAGTCGCCATAGACCATGAGGCGACGGACGCCGAGTGAAATGGCCATGCGCAACCCATACAAAAGTGCTTCATACTCTGCTTCGTTATTGGAGGAATCGAAGTGAATCTGGAGAACGTATCTGAGCTTATCTCCTCGGGGGGAGACCAGAACTACCCTCGCGCCCGAACCATTCAGCATCTTGGATCCATCGAAGAACATAGTCCAGTGTTCCGAGTGAACTTGAGTCGGAAGTTGCTGTTCAATCCACTCGGCGATAAAATCCGCGATCGCTTGAGACTTGATGGCTTTCTTTGCTTCAAACTTGATGTCTAAAGGAAGGAGTTCAATCGCCCACTTGGCCACTCGACCAGTTGCATCTCTGTTATGCAGGATCTCCGATAATGGGGCGTCGCTGACGACTGTAATGGAGTGGTCAGAGAAATAATGTGCAACTTTCTTCGTGGTCATGTAAATCCCATATACAAGCTTCTGGTAGTGGGGGTATCTTTGTTTTGAAGGGGTCAAAACTTCAGACACATAATAAACAGGGCGTTGAACTTTGAAGGCCTTCCCTTCCTCTTCTCTCTCGACCGTAAGTACTGTACTGACAACTTGTCCCGTGGCTGCAATATAAAGCAGCAGAGGCTCTTTGCTGATTGGAGCAGCTAGCACCGGCTAGGTGGAGAGCAGAGCTTTGAGCTCTGCAAACGCTGCATCAGCTTCTGGAGTCCATTCGAACTTGTCAGACTTTTTCATCAGTCGGTAAAGAGGCAACGCTTTTTCACCGAGTCGAGAGATGAATCGACTTAAGGCGGCCAAGCAGCCTGTAAGTTTTTGGACATCATGCACACGTACGGGACGCTTCATCCGGAGTATGGTGCCAATTTTTTCAGGATTGGCGTCGATTCCCCGTTCGGAAACGAGAAAACCGAGTAGCTTGCCACCTGGAACTCCGAAAGTGCATTTTGACGGATTGAGCTTGATATCGTACCTCCTGAGGTTGGCGAAGGTTTCAGCAAGGTCAGTCCGTAGGTCGGAACCTTTCCGGGACTTGACTACGATATCGTCCATGTAGGCCTCCACATTCCGACTGATTTGAGTGAGTAAACACTTCTGGATCATTCTCATGAATGTGGCTCCGGCGTTCTTGAGGCCGAACGGCATGGTGACGTAACAGAAGCATTCGAATGGAGTGATGAAAGCTGTTTTGATTTCGTCAGGCCCATACAGACGGATCTGATGGTACCCGGAGTAGGCATCTAAAAAAGACATCTCTCACATCCCGCAGTTGAGTCGACAATTTGGTCGATGCGAGGGAGAGGAAAATGATCTTTTGGGCAGGCCCGATTGATATGCTTGAAATCAATGCACATGCGGAGTGATTTGTCCTTCTTGGGGACCATGACAACATTGGCGAGCCACTCGGAGTGGTAGATTTCTCGAATGAACTCAGCTGCTAAGAGTCGAGCCAATTCTTCGCCGATAGCTTGTTTTTTCTGGACGGCGGACCGCCGCAGATGTTCCTTCATGGGTTTGAACTTTGAGTCGACTCGCAGGCGGTGCTCAGCCAGCCCCCTGGGAACTCCGGGCATGTCAGAGGGTTTCCATGCGAAGATGTCCCAGTTCTCACTGAGGAGCTGGATGAGCGCTTCTTCCTATTTGGAGTCGAGCGTTGTTGAGATGTGAGTCGGAGCTGCGTCGGGGTCGGTCGGGTGAATGTGGACCGTCTTCGTTTCGCCGGCCGACTGAAAAGATGATTCGGAGGCAGGCTTCTTAGCCCACAGCAATTCACTCGGGTCGGCAGTCTTTTGGTACTCTTTCAGCTCGACTACTGCCATCTGAGCGTCGGCGATCTTTGATCCCTTCTGGAAACATTCTTCTGCTTTCTTCCGGTTGCCTGTAACAGTGATCACACCTTTGGGACCAGGCATCTTTAATTTAAGATACACGTAGCATGGTCGAGCCATGAAGCGTGCATAAGCCGGCCTGCCCAAGATGGCGTGATAAGCACTCTGGAAGTCCACAACTTCAAACGTTAACTTTTCCTTGCGGTAATTCTTTGAATCACCGAAAACCACATCAAGAGCAATCTGGCCGAGTGACTCGGCTTTCTTCCCAGGAATGACACCGTGGAAGCTCATGTTACTGGTGTTGAGTCTGGACATCGGAATGCCCATTCCTTTCAAGGTTTCCGTGTACAGAATGTTCAGGCCACTGCCACCGTCCATCAGGACTTTGGTCAGTCGAGTGCCTTCGACAACTGGGTCGACCACCAAAGCTTGCCTCCCAGGGGTGGCAATGTGTGTTGGATGATCGGATTGGTCGAACGTGATGGCCGTCTGGGACCACTTTAGGTAACTGGGAGTTGCAGGGGCAACCATGTTCACCTCCCGGTTTATGACTTTCAGTCGACTTTTGCTTTCGACATCGGCAAAAATCATCAGGGTGGAATTGACCTGGGGGTATCCATCGTCGCTATCATCCCTGTCCTCAACCCTGTCCGGCTCTTTCTCTTTATCCTTGGGCTGCTTGCCCTGAAACTGCTGGATCAGGAGCCGGCATTGTCGAGTGGTATGTTTGGGGTAAATAAAATTACCCTCTTCATCTTTCTTGGTGTGGATGTGACATGGTAGATCCAAAACATCATTCCCATCCTGATCCTTGACTTTCTTGGGCTTCCAAGTGCCCTTGGGTTTCCCCTTGAAGTTTCCCTGGGCCACGGCCAGGGCCTCCCCGGGAGCGGCTGGCTCGGCCTTCCGCTTCTGCTTCCGACTGGAGTTTCCTCCGGTTTCTTGGGCGACTAACTTAAGTTTGCCGCTTCGGAGTCGGTCCTCGTCTTCTCCATTAGCGTACTTGGTGGAAATCTCCATCATCCGATTAAGGGACATCTCTCCGGTCCGGCCAAATTTCAGATTCAACTCCCTGTACTTGACGCCTTCCTTGAAAGCGCAGACTGCTTGATGGTCAGGCATGTTCTCGACCGAGTGGTGCAGTGTGATCCACCTCTGGATGTATTCCCTCAGTGTTTCATTCGGCTTCTGTACGCAAGACCGCAGCTCCGTAAGGCCTGCAGGGCGCTTGCATGTCCCTTCGAAGGTTGTAACAAACACTCGGGAGAGATCCTCCCAAGTGTAAATGCTGCTGGGTGGCTTATATAGAGTGCGCCAGCCCTCTCCTGCCCTCAGTAATGCAGGGTTTAAGGTACATTTAAGGTGGGCGTTACTGATAACGTCCCTAATAAAGCGTCATAATGATCATAAAGACTACTTAATAGCCGACCGTTCGCCTGCGGAGTGACTTGAGGTCTCTTGGCAGTCGAGTGGTTGGCTTCTTGGTCGAGTGACAGCTTCTAGGTCGAGTGTCTCCAATCCGTCGAGTGGAACATCTCCGAGTTGTCTGAAAGGTGACTTCCTCTAAGGATGTCCTACAGTAGGGCTCTTAGGACGGGTCCGTGTCCCTACCGTAGGTACATGACTACATCAACTGCGATGCTTATGTGAAAAAGTTTCAACATGATAAGCTCGAACCCAAATCGGAGAAGTAAATCTTCATAGGATACCCAAAAGAAACTGTTGGATACACGTTCTATCACAGATCCGAAGGCAAGACATTCGTTGCTGAGAATGGGTCCTTTCTAGAGAAGGAGTTTCTGTCGAAAGAAGTGAGTGGGAGGAAAGTGGAACTTGATAAGCTAACTATACCTTCTCCCGAATTGGAAAATAGTTCATCACAGAAATCAGTTCCAGTGATGTCTACACCAACAAGAGAGGAAGTTAATGATGATGATCATGAAACTTCAGATCAAGTTACTACAGAACTTCGTAGATCAACCAGAGTGAGATCCGCACAAAATTGGTACGGTAATCCTGTTCTAGAGGTCATGTTACTTGACCATGATGAACCTACAAACTATGAGGAAGCGATGATGAGCCCAGATTCCGCGAAATGGCTTGAGGCCATGAAATCTGAGATGAGATCCATGTATGAGAACAAAGTATGGACTTTGATTGACTTGCCCATTGATCGGTGAGCCATTGAGATTAAATGGATCTTCAAGAGGAAGACGGACGCTGATAGTGGTGTTACTATCTACAAAGCTAGAATTGTCGCAAAAGGTTTTTGACAAGTTCAAGGTGTTGATTACGATGAGAGTTTCTCACTCGTATCTATGCTTAAGTCTGTCTGAATCATGTTAGCAATTGCCACATTTTATGAAACCTGGCAAATGGATAAACAAAACTACATTCCTTAATGGATTTATTAAAGAAGAGTTGTATATGATGCAGCAAGAAAGTTTTGTCAATCCTAAAGGTGCTAACATAATATGCAAGCTCTAGCGATCCATCTATGGACTGGTGCAAGCATCTCGGAGTTGGAATATACGCTTTGATAAGTTGATCAAAGCATATAGTTTTATACAGACTTGTGGTGAAGCCTGTATTTACAAGAAAGTGAGTGGGAGCACTACAGCATTTCTGATAACTATATGTGAATGACATATTGTTGATCGGAGATATGTGGATTTATTCTGCAAAGCATAAAGAAATGTTTGAAAGGAGTTTTTCAAAGAAATACCTCGGTGAAGTTGCTTACATATTGAGCATCAAGATCTATAGAGATAGATCAAGACGCTTGATAAGTTTTTCAATGAGTACATACCTTGACAAGATTTTGAAATAGTTCAAAATGGAACAGTCAAAGAAAGAGTTCTTGTCTGTGTTACAAGGTGTGAAATTGAGTAAGACTCAAAGCCCGACCATGGCAGAAGATAGAAAGAGAATGAAAGTCATTCCCTATGCCTCAGCCATAGGTTCTATAAAGTATGCCATGCTGAGTACCAGACCTATTGTATACCCTGCCCTGAGTTTGGCAAGGGAGTGCAATAGTGATCTAGGAGTAGATCACTGGACATTGGTCAAAATTATCCTAACCGGAGTAAGGATATGTTTCTCGATTATGAAGGTGACAAAAGGTTCGTCGTAAAGGGTTACGATGATGCAAGTTTTGACACTGATCCAGATGACTCTAAGTCTCAATCTGGATACATATTGAAAGTGGGAGCAATTAGCTAGAGTAGCTCCGTGCAGAGCATTGTTGACATAGCAATTTGCAAAATACATACGGATCTGAATGTTGCAAACCCGTTGACTAAACTTCTCTCACAAGCAAAACATGATCACACCTTAGTACTCTTTGGGTGTTAATCACATAGCGATGTGAACTAGATTATTGACTCTAGTAAACCCTTTGGGTGTTGGTCACATGACGATGTGAACTATGGGTGTTAATCACATGGTGATGTAAACTATTGATGTTAAATCACATGGCGATGTGATCTAGATTATTGACTCTAGTGCAAGTGGGAGACTGAAGGAAATATGCCCTAGAGGCAATAATAAAGTTATTATTTATTTCCTTATTTCATGATAAATGTTTATTATTCATGCTAGAATTGTATTAACCGGAAACATAATACATGTGTGAATACATAGACAAACAGAGTGTCACTAGTATGCCTCTACTTGACTAGCTCGTTGATCAAAGATGGTTAAGTTTCCTAGCCATAGACATGAGTTGTCATTTGATTAACAGGATCACATCATTAGGAGAATGATGTGATTGACTTGACCCATTCCGTTAGCTTAGCACATGATCATTTAGTTTGTTGCTATTGCTTTCTTCATGACTTATACATGTTCCTATGACTATGAGATTATGCAACTCCCGTTTACCGAAGGAACACTTTGTGTGCTATCAAACGTCACAACGTAACTAGGTGATTATAAAGGTGATCTACAGGTGTCTCCGAAGGTACTTGTTGGGTTGGCGTATTTCGATGTTAGGATTTGTCATTTCGATTGTCGGAAAGGTATCTCTGGGCCCTCTCGGTAATGCACATCACTTAAGCCTTGCAAGCATTGCAACTAATAAGTTAGTTGCAGGATGATGTATTACGGAATGAGTAAAGAGACTTGCCGGTAACGAGATTGAACTACGTATTGAGATACCGACGATCGAATCTCGGGCAAGTAACATACCGATGACAAAGGGTACAATGTATGTTGTTATGCGGTTTGACCGATAAAGATCTTCGTAGAATATGTGGGAGCCAATATAAGCATCCAGGTTCCGCTATTGGTTATTGAACGGAGACGTGTCTCGGTCATGTCTACATAGTTCTCGAACCCGTAGGGTCCGCATGCTTAAGGTTTCGATGACAGTTATATTTATGAGTTTATGAGTTTTGATGTACCGAAGGAGTTCGGAGTCCCGGATGAGATCGGGGACATGACGAGGAGTCTCGAAATGGCCGAGACGTAAAGATCGATATATTGGACGACTATATTCGGACATCGGAAAGGTTCTGAGTGATTCGGGTATTTTTCGGAGAACCGGAGAGTTACGGGAATTCGTCGGGGAGTATATGGGCCTTATTGGGCCATACGGGAATAGAGGAGAGAGGCCAAAAGGAAGGAGTCGTGCGGCCCCCCTCTGGTCTGAATTGGACAAGGGGTGCAGCCCCCTTTTCCTTCTTCCTCACCTCCTCTTTCCTTCTCTCCTACTCCAACAAGGAAAGGAGGAGTCCTACTCCCGGTGGGAGTAGGACTCCCCCCTTGGTGCGCCCTACTCCTAGGCTGGCCGCCTCCCCCCTTGCTCCTTTATATACGGGGGCAGGGGGCACCCATGGACACAACAATTGATCATTGATCTCTTAGCCGTGTGTGGTGCCCCCTCCACCATAATCCTCGATAATATTGTAGCGGTGCTTAGGCGAAGCCCTGCGACGGTAGAACATCAAGATCGTCATCGAGCTGAACATGTGCTAGAACTCGGAGGTGCCGTAGTTTCGGTCCTTGATCGGTCGGGCCGTGAAGATGTACGACTACATCAACCGCGTTGTGCTAACGCTTCCACTTTCGGTCTACGAGGGTACGTAGACAACACTCTCCTCTCTCGTTGCTATGCATCACCATGATCTTGCGTGTGCGTAGGAATTTTTTTGAAATTACTATGTTCCCCAACATCTACATGCAACGCCTAACCATAATGGTTTGAAAAATCATATTTTTGTGTACTTGTGTGCGAGTTAATTCCATGTGCAGTAAATTAGAAGGAATTTTCAAACATATTGGTCTCAAGGCATGGGCACACATGCATGGAGTAGCATGGCATTTTAATTCCAAAAAATTAAAAAATGATCAGAAAAACATGAAACCTTGCTTGATTTAATGTCATGCCACCAAGATGATGTGGTAAAAACATTGGCCTGTTTGACGAAAGTTTGGACACACACCCCTCACAAACCGGAGCAACTCACTAGAAGGCTAATGGTTCCGAGAGGGAACAATGCATGTTTGAAGACGAACGGGAGATAGCTTCCTCTTACGGCCTTCAATTTTTTTCTATGTTTAACGTGCACTACTACAACTGTAATGTGAAATTTGGGAAAATTCTAGGGGACATTTGACATTTTAAAGACATTTAAGTGATTTTCTAGCCATTTAATTCAAATTTGAACTACATCTACATGCACCACCTAACCATAACGATTTGACAAATAATATTTGTGTACTTGTGTGCGAGTTAATTTCATGTGCAGTAAATTAGAAGGAATTTTGAAACATATTTGTCTCACGACATGGACACATGCATATGTATGCATGGAGTGACATGGCATTTTAATTTCAAAAAATTAAAAAATATCAGAAACACATGAAACCTTGGTTGATGCAATGTCATGCCACCAAGAAGATGTGGTAAAAAAATTGGCATGTTTGATGAAAGTTTGGACACACACCCCTCACAAACCGGAGCAACTCACTAGAAGGCTCATGGTTCCGAGAGCGAACAATACATGTTTGATGACGAACAGGAGATAGCTTCCTCTTACGGCCATCTATTTTTTCTATGTCTAATGTGCACTACTACAACTGTAATGTGAATTTTTTGAAAAATCTAGGTGTCATTTGACCTTTTAAAGACATTTAAGTGATTTTCTAGCCATTTAATGACCGTAATTCAAATTTGAACTACATCTACATGCAACGCCTAACCAAAACGGTTTGAAAAATCATATCTGTGTACTTGTGTGCAAGTTAATTCCATGTGCAGTAAATTAGAATGAATTTTCAAATATATTGGTCTCACGACATGGATACATGCATACGTATTCATGGAGTGACATGGCATTTTAATTCCAGAAAATTAAAAAATGATCAGAAAAACATGAAACCTTGGTTGATTTAATGTCATGCCACCAAGATGATGTGGTAAAATATTGGCCTATTTGAAAAAAGTTTGGACACACACACCCCTCATAAACCGGAGCAACTCACTAGTAGATTCGTGGTTCCAAGAGGGAACAATGCAGGTTTGATGACGAACGGGAGATAGCTTCCTCTTACGGCCTTCTATTTTTTTATGCGTCTAACGTGCACTAATACAACTGTCATGTGAAATTTTTGAAAATTTCAGGGGTCATTTGACTTTTTGAAGACATGTAAGTGATTTTCTAACCATTTAATGACTGTAATTCACATTTGAACTACATCTACATGCAACGCCTAACCACAACGGTTTGAAAAATCATATTGTTGTGTACTTGTGTGCGAGTTAATTCCATGTGCGGCAAATTAGAAGGATTTTGCAACATATTGGTCTCAAGGCATGGGCACACATGCATGGAGTAGCATGGAATTTAAATTCCAAAAAAATAAAAAATGATCAGAAAAAAAGGAAACCTTGCTTGATTTAATGTCATGCCACCAAGATGATGTGGTAAAAAAATTGGCATGTTTGATGAAAGTTTGGACACACACCCCTCACAAACCGGAACAACTCACTAGAAGGTTCGTGGTTCCGAGAGGGAACAATGCATGTTTGATGACGAACGGGAGATAGCTTCCTCTTACGGCCTTCAATTTTTTTAAATTTAACGTGCACTAATACAACTATCTTGTGAAAATTTGGAAAATTTCAGAGGTCATTTGACCTTTTAAAGACATTTAAGTGATTTTCTAACCATTTAATGAACGTAATTCAAACTTGAACTACATCTACATGCAACGCCTAACCATAACGGTTGAAAATCATATTTTTGTGTACTAGTGTGCGAGTTAAAAAATCATCAGACGATGTAAATATCTGGTGTTCAAATAAGAAAATGTAAATATCTGGCAAGACAACCGGCCCCCACACGATTGGCAGTCTATCTCGCTGCTCGAGGTTTGGTAGGTGAATGGCAGGCATCATTAATCTGACACGGTTGTGCATTGGAAACCGTCAGCTATTATGTTCACACATGGATTTTGGCTATTATGTTCATACATGGATTTTGCTGCGAGAATCATGTGTAATTCAAACTACAGTACTCATAAATTCCGACGACCGGCGTTTGTACTGTCCCCGTCGATCTATATTTCGGTCGCCAATAAATACTACCTTGCTCATGTCGTCCCGCCTACATTCTCATCTACATCCTCCCCTCGCTCGCCCTCTCTCTCTCTCTCCAATCTCTTCCATGGCGCCGCCGCTATGCCCACACACCGACAAGGAGTCACCGCCCCCCGAGGACGCTCACTCGATTAGCAGCGACGAGGACCCCTACGCGCCGCCTGACGAGGTTGCGCTGGACCCCCAAACTTTGGATTGGTTTTTGGGCCCGTACAATCTTTGTCTGTGGAAGTCGCTGCCGTCGGCTGAGAAAGCCAGGCAAGTGGCGTTCAAGAAGAAGATGGCGGAGGAGGAAGCTAGGTACCAGTAGGCCTGTGGAGCCCGTGATGCTGCCTGGAAAAAGGAGGCGGCGGAGCTTTGGGGCCGGGCACGTCGTCGTGCCGAGGAGGCGTATGAAGATGGGTACTTCGCGAGGAAGGTCATAGGCGTTGGGCGCCTCCTCGCTGCATGGAGGTGGGCCGATAAGCTCCAGCATGCCACCGACGAGGAGCTCTGGTGGGCGCCCAATAAAATGGCAAGATCGGCCGTGCGCGTCCGCCAGCAAGAAGCAGATCGGTACGTCAAGCACTATGAGGCGGAGGAGGCGGTGTCGGTGTCAAAACCGGCGGATCTTGAGTAGGGGGTCCCGTACTGTGCGTCTAAGGCAGATGGTAATAGGAGGCAGGGAACACGATGTTTTACCCAGGTTCGGGCCCTCTTGATGGAGGTAAAACCCTACATCCTGCTTGATTAATATTGATGATATGGGTAGTACAAGAGTAGATCTACCACGAGATCAGAGAGGCTAAACCCTAGAAGCTAGCCTATGGTATGATTGTATGTTGTCCTACGAACTAAAACCCTCCGTTTTATATAGACACCGGAGAGGGCTAGGGTTACACAAGGTCGGTTACAAAGGAGGAGATATACATATCCGTATTGCCTAGCTTGCCTTCCACGCCAAGTAGAGTCCCATCCGGACACGAGACAAAGTCTTCAATCTTGTATCTTCATAGTCTAACAGTCCGGCCAAAGGATATAGTCCGGCTGTCCGGAGACCCCCCAAACCAGGACTCCCTCAGTAGCCCCTAAACCAGGCTTCAATGACGATGAATCCGGCGCGCAGTATTGTCTTCGGCATTGCAAGGCGGGTTCCTCCTCCGAATACACCAGGGAAGAATTTGAATACAAGGATAGTGTCTGACCCTGCAAAATAAGTTCCACATACCACCATAGAGAGAATAATATTTCCACAAATCTAATTCGCTGACTTGTTTTGGCAACACGACCTTATGCCATGGCCCGGTGATTATTCGAACCGTTTCCTTTAACTAGCCCCGCACATAACGCGAGGCAGTTTTTTGACACATCTTGTCAAAGCAGAGATCGTGTTCCCCTAATTACGGGATTCTCATCAATATGGTCGTGGGTAACCCCACTGTGTCTAGGACTTCTAGATTATAGGCGAGTCCCAAACGGCTACGGAGAGGATGCTTGATATTCACCCTCTTTATAAAGGGACAAGGCTTTTACTTTTTTTCCTCCCGTGCTCAATCGAATCCTTCCCCCGCCTCGAGTTCTAACACCCAAAGCCCAGGTCAGGTGCTCCGGACCTTCAATCATGTCCGGATCTAGCCTTCAAGGCCGGTGGATGCCCTCCTCCATTACGGAAGAAGAAATCAAGAAGTTGAGGGAGGCCGGATACCTGACTGCCGAGGTTTCGCATCGGCTGCCTGCCCGAGGGCAGGTCGTCCCTACTCCTGAACCCAACGAAGACATCGTGTTCATCTCCCACTTCCTCCGAGGTCTAGGCCTCACTTCGGATCCCTTCGTTAGGGGGTTGATGTTTTATTATGGGCTAGATTTCCACGATCTAGCCCCGGACTCCTTTCTCCATATCTTGGCATTTATTGTTGTATGTGAGGCCTTCCTCCACATTACCCCTCACTTCGGCCTGTGGCTCAAGACCTTTGATGTGAAGCCGAAGATGGTCGAGGGGCAGCATGTAGCGTGCGGAGGCGCATTAATAAGCAAGATCGCTGGAGCTCCATGGCCAAAGGGTTCCATTCCAGAGGTGTCCGGATTATGGCAACGGGAGTGGTTTTACATCACAGCTCCCAGAAGTGCCAAGTGGGCGGCTGCCCCTGCTTTCCCTCAGGCCCTCCACCACAACTGATGTCATGGATTAGCAGAGGGTTGAGCTGGGGTCCAGCCAAGGACGTGCCTGTACCGCAGAGCCACATTCGAGATCTCTTCGAAGGAGATTTTAGTTTTATTATGGTAATGCAAGTCATGCTGGTTCGATGAATCCAGCCATGCAAACGCCGGCCCCTCCGCATGTGGGAGTTCAACCCAGAAGGACCACACGCTATTCAGAATTTCCTCGGCCTGATCCACAAGGAGATGTATAAATCATTCTTCGGACCCCCAGATAGAGTGTCCGGACACTACCGAGGACGTGGGTGATACGTCTCCAACGTATCTACAATTTTTGATTGCTCCATGCTATATTATCTACTGTTTTGGACTATATTGGGCTTTATTTTCCACTTTTATATTATTTTTGGGACTAACCTATTAACGGAGGCCCATCCCAGAATTGATGTTTTTTTGCCTATTTCAGTGTTTCCGATAAATGGAATATCAAACGGAGTCCAAATGGAATAAAATCTTCGGGAACGTGATTTTCTCACCGAACGTGATCCAGGAGACTTGGACCCTACTGCAAGGGATCAAAGAGGAGGTCACAAGGGTGGGGGGCGCCCCCCTACCGCGTGGGCCCCTCGGTGCTCCACCGACGTACTCCTTCCTCCTATATATGCACACGTACCCCCAAACGATCAGACGAGGAGCCAAAAACCTAATTCCACCGTCGCAACTTTCTGTATCCACGAGATCCCATTTTGGGGCCCGTTCCGGAGCTCCGCCGGAAGAGGGACGTCATCACGGAGGGCTTCTACATCATCATAGCCTCTCCGATGAAGTGTGAGTAGTTTACCTCAGACCTTCGGGTCCATAGTTAGTAGCTAGATGGCTTCTTCTCTCTCTATGAATCTCAATACAAAGTTCTCCCCCGCTCTTGTGGAGATCTATTCAATGTGATCTTCGTTTTGGGGTGTGTTTGTTGAGACCGATGAATTGTGGGTTTATGATCAAGTCTATCTATGAATAATATTTGAATCTTCTCTGAATTCTTTTATGTATGATTGGTTATCTTTGCAAGTCTCTTCGAATTATCCGTTTGGTTTGGCCAACCAGATTGGTAGTTCTTGCCATGGGAGAAGTGCTTAGCTTTGGGTACGATCTTGCGGTGTCCTTACCCAGTGACAGAAGGGGCAGCAAGGCACGTATTGTATCGTTGCCATCGAGGATAACAAGATGGGGTTTATTTCATATTGCATGAATTTATCTCTCTACATCATGTCATCTTTCTTAAGGTGTTACTCTGTTTTTAACTTAATACTCTAGATGCATGTTGGATAGCGGTCGATGAGTGGAGTAATAGTAGTAGATGCAGAATCATTTCGATCTACTTGTCACAGACGTGATGCCTATATACATGATCATGCCTAGATATTCTCATAATTATGATCAATTCTATCAATTGCTCAACAGTAATTTGTTCACCCATCGTAGAATACTTATGCTCTTGAGAGAAGCCACTAGTGAAACCTATGGCCCCCGGGTCTATTCTCATCATATCAATCTCCATCACTTTAATATTGTTTTGCTTTTTACTTTGCTTTTACTTTTTACTTTGCATCTTTATACCAAAAATACCAAAAATATTATATCTATCAGATCTCACTCTCGTAAGTGACCGTGAAGGGCTTGACAACCCCTAATCGCGTTGGTTGCGAGTAGCTATCGCTTTGTGGAGGTACGAGGGACTTGAGCGTAGGCTCCTACTGGATTGATACCTTGGTTCTCAAAAACTGAGGGAAATACTTACGCTACTCTGCTGCATCATCCCTTCCTCTTCGGGGAAAACCAACGCAAGCTCAAGACGTAGCAAGAAGGATTTCTGGCGCCGCTGCCGGGGAGTCTACGCAAAAAGTCAATATACCAAGTACCCATCACAATCCCTATCTCTTACATTACATTATTTGCCATTTTCCTCTCGCTTTCCTCTCCCCCCAATTCAACCTTGCCGTTTTATTCGCCCTTTCTCTCTATCCTCCCTCTCTATTTTCCTCTTTTTGCCCGTTTGCTTTTTGTTTGCTCGTGTGTTAGTTTGCTTGTTTGTCGCGATGGCTCAAGATACTACTAAATTGTGTGACTTCACCAATACCAATAATAATGATTTCCTTATCACTCTGATTGCTCCTCTTACCGATGCTGAATCTTGTGAAACTAATACTGCTTTGTTGAATCTTGTTATGAAAGATCAATTCGCCGGCCTTCCTAGTGAAGATGCCGCTACTCATATGAATAGCTTCGTTGATTTATGTGATATGCAAAAGAAAAAAGATGTCAATAATGATGTCGTTAAATTGAAGCTATTTCCTTTTTTGCTTAGAGATCGTGCTAAAGCTTGGTTTTCGTCTTTGCCTAAGAATAGTATTGATTCATGGAACAAGTGCAAAGATGCTTTTATCTCTAAGTATTTTCCTCCCACTAAGATCATCTCTCTTAGAAACGATATAATGAACTTTAAACAACTTGATCATGAACATGTTGCACAAGCTTGGGAGAGAATGAAATTAATGATACGTAATTGCCCTACTCATGGTTTGAATTTGTGGATGATTATACAAAAATTTTATGCCGGATTGAATTTTGCTTCTAGAAATCTTTTAGATTCGGCCGCGGGAGGCACTTTTATGGAAATCACTTTAGGAGATGCTACTAAACTCCTAGATAATATTATGGTTAATTATTCTCAATGGCATACTGAAAGAACTTCTAATAAAAAAGTGCATGCGATAGAAGAAATTAATGTGTTGAGTGGAAAGATGGATGAACTTATGAAATTATTTGCTACTAAGAGTGTTTCTTCTGATCCTAATGATATGCCTTTGTCTACTTTGATTGAGAATAGCAGCGAATCTATGGATGTGAATTTTGTTGGTAGGAATAATTTTGGTAACAACGCTTATAGAGGGAATTTTAATCCTAGGCCATATCCTAGTAATCCTTCTAATAATTATGGGAATTCCTACAAGCACTCTTAAGGAAATTATAATAAGATGCCCTCTGATTTTGAATCTAATATTAAAGAATTTATTTCTTCGCAAAAGAATTTTAATGCTATGATTGAAGAAAAATTTCTTAAGATTAATGATTTGGCTAGGTATGTTGATAGAATTGCTCTTGATGTTGATGCTTTGAAACTTAGATCTATTCCACCTAAGCATGATATTAATGAGTCTCTAAAAGCCATGAGAATTTCAACTGATGAGTGTAAAGAAAGAACCGCTAGGATGCGTGCTTCCAAAGATGCCTTTATTAAAGCATGTTCTTCCAATTCCTATGAAAATCAGGATGAAGATCTAAAAGTTATTGATGTGTCTCCAATTAAATCTTTATTTTGCAATATGAATCTTGATGAAACTGAATATGATCTTCCTTTACCTAGAAGGCGTTCTAAAAATTCGGAGTGTTTAGATCTTAATGATGAAATTGATGAAAGTGGGATTGAAAGAAATAAAAATCTAGATTTTGCTAAACCCACTATATTGGATTTCAAGGAATTTAATTATGAAAGTTGCTCTTTAATTGATTGTATTTCCTTGTTGCAATCCGTGCTAAATTCTCCACATGCTTATAGTCGAAATAAAGCCTTCACCGAACATATTGTTGATGCCTTGATGCAATCTTATGAAGAAAAACTTGAGTTGAAAGTTTCTATCCCTAGAAAACTCTATGATGAGTAGGAACCAACTATTAAAATTAAAATTAAAGATCATGAGTTTTATGCTTTGTGTGATTTGGGTGCTAGTGTCTCTACTATTCCCAAGACTTTGTGTGATTTACTAGATTTCCGTAATTTTGATGATTGCTCTCTAAACTTGCATCTTGAGGATTCCACTATTAAGAAACCTATGGGAAGAATTAATGATGTTCTTATTGTTGCAAATAGGAATTATGTGCCCATAGATTTCATTGTTCTTGATATAGATTGCAATCCTTCTTGCCCTATTATTCTTGGTAGACCTTTCCTTAAAACGGTTGGTGCGATTATTGATATGAAGGAAGGGAATATTAGATTTCAATTTCCATTAAAAAAGGGCATGGAACACTTTCCAAGAAAGAAAATAAAATTACCATATGAAACTATCATGAGAGCCACTTATGGATTGCCTACCAAAGATGGCAATACCTAGATCTACCCTCGCTTTTATGCCTAGCTAGGGGCGTTAAACGATAGCGCTTGTTGGGAGGCAACCCAATTTTATTTTTATTCCTTGCCTTTTGCTCCTGTTTAGTAATTAATAAATTATTTAGCCTCTGTTTTGGTTGTGTTTTTTGTGTCTAATTAGTGTTTGTGCCAAGTAGAACCGTTGGGAAGACTTGGGGAAAGTCTTGTTGAACTTGCTGTAAAAAAATAGAAACTTTAGCGCTCACGAGAACTGCTGTAATTTTTATTTAAAGAGTGATATTTAGTTAATTATTTTTTCACATGATTAATAGATAAATTCCTCACGTCCAGCAATTTATTTTAGAATTTTTGGGGTTCCAGATCTTGCGCTATCTACAGATTACTACAGACTTTTCTGTTTTTGACAGATTCTGTTTTTTCGTGTGTTGTTTGCTTATTTTGATGAATCTATGGTTAGTAAAATAGTTTATAATCCATAGATAAGTTGGAATACAGTAGGTTTAACACCAATATAAATAAAGAATGAGTTCATTGCAGTACCTTGAAGTGGTCTTTTGTTTTCTTTCGCTAACGGAGCTCACGAGTTTTCTATTTTGAGTTTTGTGTTGTGAAGTTTTCAAGTTTTGGGTGAATTCTTTTGATGGATCATGGAACAAGGAGTGGCAAGAGCCTAAGCTTGGGGATGCCCAGGGCACCCCCAAGATAATCCAAGGACATCAAAAAGTCAAAGCTTGGGGATGCCCCGGAAGGCATCCCCTCTTTCGTCCACTTCCATTGGTAATTTACTTGGAACTATATTTTTATTCACCAACATGATATGTGTTTTGCTTGGAGCGTCTTGTATTATTTGTGTCTTTGTGTCTTAGTATGCCACAATCATCCTTGCTGTACACACCTTTTGAGAGAGCCATACATGAATTAAAATTTGATAGAATACTCTATGTGCTTCACTTATATCTTTTGAGCTAAGTAGTTTTGCTCTATGTGCTTCACTTATATCTTTTGAGCTAAGTAGTTTTCCTCGTGCCTCACTTAGATCTTTTAGAGCACGGTGGTGGATTTGTTTTAAAGAAACTATTGATCTCTCATGCTTCACTTAAATTGATTTGAGAGTCTCTTAATAGCATGGTAATTTTCCTAATAATAATATGCTTAGTATTCAAGATTTGTGAAACTTTCTTTTGAGTGTGTTGAATACTAAGAAAAGATTGAAGCATGATAATTGTTTTGAGATATGGAGGTGATAATATTAAAGTCGTGCTAGTTGAGTAGTTGTGAATTTAAATAATACTTGTGTTGAAGTTCGTGATTCCCGTAGCATGCACGTATGGTGAACTGTTATGTGATGAAGTCAGAGCATGATTTATTTATTGATTGTCTTCCTTATGAGTGGCGGTCGGGGACGAGCGATGGTCTTTTCCTACCAATCTATCCCCCTAGGAGCATGCGCGTAATACTTTGCTTTGATAACTTCTAGATTTTTGCAATAAGTATATGAGTTCTTTATGACTAATGTTGAGTCCATGGATCATACGCACTCCCACCCTTCCACCTTTGCTAGCCTCTCTAATACTGCGCAACTTTCGCCGGTATCATACACCTACCATATACCTTCCTCAAAACAGCCACCATACCTACCTATTATGGTATTTCCATAGCCATTCCGAGATATATTGCCATGCAACTTTCCACCATCTAGTTCATCATGACACATCCATCATTGTCATATTGCTTAGCATGATCATGTAGTTGACATAGTATTTGTGGCAAAGCCACCGTTCATAATTCTTTCATACTTGTCACTCATGATTCATTGCATATCCCGGTTCACCGCCAGAGGCATTCATATAGAGTCATACTTTGTTTTACTATCGAGTTGTAATCATTGAGTTGTAAATAAATAGAAGTGTGATGATCATCATTCAATAGAGCATTGTCCCAAAAAAAGAGAGGCCAAAGAAAAAAAGGCCCCCCAAAAAAGGGGGGCAATGCTACTATCCTTTTTTCCACACTTGTGCTTCAAAGTAGCACCATGATATAGCGAGTCTCATATATTGTGCTTCAAAGTAGCACCATGTTCTTCATATAGAGAGTCTCATATGTTGTCACTTTCATATACTAGTGGGAATTTTACCTTATAGAACTTGGCTTGTATATTCCAATGATGGGCTTCCTCAAATTGCCCTAGGTCTTCGTGAGCAAGCAAGTTCGATGCACACCCACTAGTTTCTTTTGTTGAGCTTTCATACAGTTATAGCTCTAGTGCATCCGTTGCATGGCAATCCCTACTCACTCACATTGATATCTATTGATGGGCATCTCCATAGCCCGTTGATACGCCTAGTTGATGTGATACTATCTTATCCCTTTTTGTCTTCTCCACAACCACCATTCTATTCCACCTATAGTGCTATATCCATGGCTCACGCTCATGTATTGCGTGAAGATTGAAAAAGTTTTGAAAAATTTAGAGTATGAAACAATTGCTTGGCTTGTCATCGGGGTTGTGCATGATTTAAATACTTTGTGTGGGGAAGATGGAGCATAGCCAGACTATATGATTTTGTAGGGATAACTTTCTTTGGCCATGTTATTTTGAGAAGATATAATTGCTTTGTTAGTATGCTTGAAGTATTATTATTTTCTATGTCAATATAAACTTTTGTCTTGAATCTTTCTAATCTGAATATTCATACCACAATTAAGAAGATTTGCATTGAAATTATGCCAAGTAGCACTCCGCATCAAAAATTCTCTTTTTATCATTTACCTACTCGAGGACGAGTAGGAATTAAGCTTGGGGTTTGATTGCTCCATGCTATATTATCTACTATTTTGGACTATATTGGGCTTTATTTTCCACTTTTATATTATTTTTGGGACTAACCTATTAACCGGAGGCCCAGCCCAGAATTGCTGATTTTTTTGCCTATTTCAGTGTTTCGGATAAACGGAATATCAAACGGAGTCCAAACGGAATAAAATCTTTGGGAACATGATTTTCTCACCAAACGTGATCCAGGAGACTTGGACCCTACTGTGAGGGATCAAGGAGGAGGTCACGAGGGTGGGGGCGCCCCCCCCTAGGGCGTGCCCCCTGCCTCGTGGGCCCGTCAGTGCTCCACCGACGTACTCCTTCCTCCTATATATACACACGTACCCCCAAACGATCAGACGAGGAGCCAAAAATCTAATTCCACCGCCGCAACTTTCTGTATCCACGAGATCCCATCTTGGGCCTGTTCCGGAGCTCCGCCGGAAGAGGGTCGTCATCACGGAGGGCTTCTACATCATCATAGCCTCTCCGATGAAGTGTGAGTAGTTTACCTCAGACCTTCGGGTCCATAGTTAGTAGATAGATGGCTTCTTCTCTATCTTTGAATCTCAATACAAAGTTCTCCCCCTCTCTCGTGGAGATCTATTAGATGTAATCTTCTTTTTGCGGTGTGTTTGTTGAGACCGATGAATTGTGGGTTTATGATCAAGTCTATCTGTGAATAATATTTGAATCTTCTCTGAATTCTTTTATGTATGATTGGTTATCTTTGCAAGTCTCTTCGAATTATCCGTTTGGTTTGGCCAACTAGATTGGTAGTTCTTGCCATGGGAGAAGTGCTTAGCTTTGGGTTCGAACTTGCGGTGTCCTTACCCAGTGACAGAAGGGGCAGCAAGGCACGTATTGTATCATTGCCATCGAGGATAAGAAGATGGGGTTTATTTAATATTGCATGAATTTATCTCTCTACATCATGTCATCTTGCTTAAGGCGTTACTCTGTTTTTAACTTAATACTCTAGATGCATGCTGGATAGCGGTCGATGAGTGGAGTAATAGTAGTAAATGCAGAATCGTTCCGATCTACTTGTCACGGACGTGATGCCTATATACATGATCATGCCTAGATATTCTCATAATTATGCTCAATTCTATCAATTGCTCAACAGTAATTTGTTCACCCACCGTAGAATACTTATGCTCTTGAGAGAAGCCACTAGTGAAACCTATGGCCCCCAGGTCTATTCTCATCATATCAATCTCCATCACTTTAATATTGTTTTGCTTTTTTACTTTGCTTTTACTTTTTACTTTGCATCTTTATACCAAAAATACCAAAAATATTATATCTATCAGATCTCACTCTCATAAGTGACCGTGAAGGGCTTGACAACCCCTAATCGCGTTGGTTGCGAGTAGCTATCGCTTTGTGCAGGTATGAGGGACTTGAGCGTAGGCTCCTACTGGATTGATACCTTGGTTCTCAAAAACTGAGGGAAATACTTACGCTACTCTGCTGCATCATCCCTTCCTCTTCAAGGAAAACCAACGCAGGCTCAAGACGTAGTAGTGGGCCTGAGCAGCAACCGCACCGCCGACCAAGTAAGTTATCCTCTAGCCGAACACACCGTCTTTCATTTATCATGATGTCATTCTGAGAAATCACTCTTTGACCAGGACTGGATAATAAAGGCGAAGATGATTCGGTGTTCGGCCCCCCTTCCGGAAAGCTTGGAGAATCCGGTGCTGGATAAGATGCTCGAGCTAGCACCTTGCCCGGAGTCCTCACAGGAAGATAAAGGGGGGAATAAAGGGGGCGAAAGCGGGCCTCCACCGCTACCCATTCTAACCGAGGGAACGGGTGACTCCGTGAGGGAGGATAACCCAGGGGAAGAATCTGGTATTCTCTCACCCCGGGGAAGGAACAGGACTACCCCTGAAGATCCGGAAACCACAGTTTCCAAACGGGAGAAGAAGTCTCCACCAGAGGGTCCTGCCTTGGAGGGTGCTCTTGCCGCACAAAGTCCGCGCGAGGATCTGCCCTCTAATGAGCTGTAAGTAATCAAAAGGTACTTTAACAGTGAAGATATACTATTTCACTTCTGAGGAAAGTAATCGAAGCATTTATCTTGCAGTTCGGATCTTAGCCCTTCTCAGCAGAGCTCGTCTTCGAGGGATCTTCTTCCGGAGATGATGGATAGTGAAACGCCTCCCCCCGGACTCCCTCGCTCAAGAAGCAGGCGACCTTGAAGTGTCGTCACAGAGGGCCTCTCCGAATCCGGTGAGGCCAGAAGATAATCCTATAGTCACCCGAAGTCCTCAGCGTCCGGCTCTTGAAGAGATCAAACAAAAGAGTCTGGCACCGTCTGGTATGCGGTCAGGCATACTGAGGGAGCTGTTGGAGCGAGCGGCCATCTCAAAATAACACCGTACGTTAATGGGTCCGGTGATGGAAAGAATTTCATCCGCCGAAAGCGGATTGCATGAAGCCTTTATGAGTCTACTGACAAGCTTTGAGGTACGTGATACTTTTGATAGTACCGCACATTTTTAGGTGTGCCCTGTGTAGATAGTAGCCCCTGAGACTCTGGTTGTCGTCGATAACGGCGGCGAACAGAGGATCGTAGTCCAAGGTAGTAACCAAACCGCCTTTATGTGCAGGTTGTGGAAGCTCCGGTGGCTAGCCGGTCTAATGAGTTTGCCGAACTAAAGCGGCAATTGGATGCGTCAGATGCCGACATCGAGCTTGTTAACAAGCGGCTTGACGAGGCACAGGGTAAGTAATGCTTTCTGGTGAATGTCACATAGTAAGAGCAGCATGATGCCAGTATCTTTAATATGTTGTGACTGCAGATGGAGCTGCCATCGTGGAGACCCTTCGGGTGGAACTTGCCCGAGCCAAAGAACAAGCAAGGAGTAGTAATGCGGCTGCTTTGAAGGCGGCCGAAGAGTTGAGGGCCGAGAAGGCCGCGCATTGCGAGAGCAAAGAGAAAATGGCCAAGATGGATGTAAAGTTAAAAGACATTGTCGACCGTTGCCAGTTCCTTGAAGAAGAAAACTGAGTGAAGGCGACGGACCTTGAAAAGGCCACGATGACGACCAAAGACACCCGCTCTGCTATGAGAGCGAAGAAGGAGGAGCTGCGTGAAGCCGGGGATATTGCGGCTGGGAAGCCCTTCATGCTGCGGAGGAAGTTCGGAGATCCACGGTATGCCCCTCTGGATCGGCTGTGGAGTTCGGCAGACGCATATATGGACTTGGCGGCGAGCGCTGTCGATGCAGCCAAATACTTGCAAGATCAAACAGATCGTGAAGTGGACAAGTTGTTCTGGTCGCAATTTAACGTTCCAGAGCGTCCGCTTCATTGACTAATCAACTAGCCGAATGGGCCGAACTCAATAGGTTGTCCGAACTCGCCATGAGGTCTGTCGTGGATCAGCTGTGGCCGGAAAAGCCGAAGCCGAACAACTATTTTAGCTTAGTGCAGCAGTTCCTTGGTGCGGTGCCGCGCATCAATGCGATGAAGAGGTCGGCGTGCATAGAAGGCTCGCGGATGGCCCTTTCCCGTGTTAAAGCATACTGGGCGGAGATGGATGCTACCACTGTTGCGGCGCAGGGTTCGGCCATAGGCCGAGTGGCTGCCGAGCACTATTTCGAAGAGGTTCTCGAGGGCGCTCATTTGATAGAGGCCCAGTGCTCGAAGAATAATATGTTTGAGTGACATGTATTCCCATTGTAAACACAATGTTTTTATGAAATTTATTAAGGTTGTGTTTATGCTTTTGCCTGAAAGTAATATGATGCCTCCTGTGCGGCCGTTTATGTATACATGTGTATAACCTGAAAGATTGCAGTCATCGGCTTCAGCCCCCACGCATATAATGCGGAGGTGTTTGCAGAAGACGCGTGTTCACACTTAACCCAATGTCTTGGCCCTATTAAGGAGGTGATAGCGCAGCAAACGAGGCAACCGGACTATAATGCTTTAACACTTTCACTTAGCCATAGGAGTTTGACGGTGGGGCTACTATATAGCCCCTGGTGGCTCCGCACTCTCCCGAATTTGGGGCGCATACATGCCTGGCCGGGAAACGGCCCTTCGTTAAGGCGGAGGAATTCTAACATTCCGATAGGTCATCGAGTGGTTGACCAGTCTCACGCTATATCATGATAGTCAGTTTTCGGCTTTCTCTACTGAGGTGCTCGTCCGGATGACCTGGGGCACAATCGCAGTAGTTCTCCTAGTGCTACCTTAGCCGATAGAGCGGAACATAAGATACCAAAACATAGGAGCTGGGCAAACCCAACATTTGACCAAAGACATGATTCGGAGCTGATGCATATAAGGCCAAACTCGCGACGCCGAACACTCCCTAAGGTATTCGGTCTTTATGGTATAAACCGGGCCTAAACAGTGCCCTTTGTAAGAAGCCCTTGGTGTCCAGGTACATGCATTATTCTGACGTGGCCACATGCCAAGACGCCAGCATCCTTCTCAATTATACCGAGAATCCGAGGGATGTGTATCAACAAGAGACAGTAAAAAAGGTTGACGCAGGGTCTTAATCTAAAAAAAATCCTTGGGACGGGTCCCTGCTTCACGTCTGCACCTGTGTCTCCATTGTGACGTATCCTGGATGGGTGTAGCACGGTGGTCATCTGTAAAAGAGAGGAACTTAGGTGGAAAGTTGTCGTGCAAAAAGGTAGGTTTTAAAGAAACCATGTAAATTTCAAGATGAATAAAAATTGCCACTTGTCTGCGCGCGTTGAGCCCCTTGTGTTCGTGATAGGGTTGTGGCCATCAAACATGTACGGATTTCCTATAGCTGCGCCGGACTCGTCTAACCATGTCCGTGGTCTTGACGACCTATCGAATACTTTAGTTGGTGAGGCCGTTTTAGTGTGCGGCTGTCGAGGCAGCCGCACCCTCCTCGGCGCGCAGGGATCGCTCAATATTTCCATTTACTGTAATGATGCCATGTGGACTGGGCATCTTAAGCGTGAGGGAAGCGTAATGCGGTATTGCATTAAAGCGAGCAAAAGCTTCACGTCCAAGTAGTGCTTGATAGCCACTTTGGAACGGAGCAATGTGGAAGGTTAAATTTTCGCTACGGAAGTTATCGGGGAGGCCGAATATAACTTCTAGTAGCAAGGAGCCCGTGCAATGAGCCCCTGGGCCTACCGTTACTCCTTTAACGGTAGTATTGCTGAGGCAAATTTTCGTTGGGTCTGTCCCCATTTTGCGGATTGTGTCCTGATATATCAGGTTTAGACTGCTGCCACCGTCCATCAGGACTCGTGTGAAGTGGTATCCATCAATTATTGGGTCTAATACCAAGGCAGCCCATCCTGCACACCGGATACTTGCTGAGTAATCCCGATGGTCAAAAGTGATCGGTTGAGATGACCAGTGGCAGGACTCCGTGGTGATAGGCCCTTGGGCATATTTATCTAGGAGTGCCGCTTTGTTTTTCCCCTTGATCACGTGTAACACGTTTACTGTTTTGACTTCTGGTGGAAATTTCTTTTGTTCCCCAGTGTCTTACTTGAGAAGCTCATCCTCGTCTTCGCTTGGTGTATCCTCCCCCTTGTGTACGGCGTTGAGCTTGCCGGACTGCTTGAAGACCCAACATTCTGTGTGGGTGTGATTAGCGGGTTTACCAAGGGTGCTATGGATCTGACATATTTGGTCCAGAAAGTTGTTGAGGCTGGACAGTTCAACTCTGGCACCTTTAGAGGGCGGCTTTTGCTGACCTGGCCGAGAGCTTCTGAATCCGGCGTTTACCGCCGTGCTCTTTGGGTTGTCTTCTTTATTCCGGCGCTTATTATTTTTCCTGCGTCGTGATTTCCCGTTTTCATCTCTAACTTCGGATGTACTTGGGTCGCTGGTGCTGCATCTCGCTAGCCAACTGTCCTCACCCGCACAAAAGCGGGTCATGAGGCTTGTTAATGCTGCCATTGTTCTCGGCTTTTCTTGGCCGAGGTGTCTGGCAAGCCATTCGTCGCGGACGCTATGCTTAAAAGCTGCCAAGGCTTTGGCGTCCGAACAGTCAACTATTTGGTTCTTTTTAGTAAGAAACATGTTCCAAAGCTTTCGAGCTAACTCTCCGGGCTGTTGAGTTATATGACTCAAATCGTCTGCATCCGAAGGTCGGACATAAGTCCCTTGAAAATTTGCCCAAAAAGCGTCTTCGAGCTCTTCCTAGCTTCCAATGGAGTTTTCGGGGAGGCTTTTAAGCCAGTGCCGAGCTGGCCCTTTGAGCTTGAGGGGTAAGTACTTGATGGCGTGGAGATCATCTCCTCGAGCCATATGGACATGGAGGATATAGTCCTCAATCCAGACCCCAGTGTCTGTTGTTCCGTTGTATGCCTCTATGTTTACGGGTTTGAATCCCTCTGGAAATTCATGGTCCAGCACCTCATCGGTGAAACATAGGGAGTGTGCGGCACCATTGTATCTGGGTGTACCGCGTTGTTCGGATGTTTGTTGTGTTGCATCGTATGCTAGAGCGCACTTGCGTGGTCCACAGATGGATCTGGTTGTGCCGTCCTTTTGATGCGAGCCCTCGCGTGGATCGCGTATTGGCTTATGTGTGGCGTTGTTTGCCGCTCTATGTTGGCCGTGAGGACGTCTATCCGGCCAGGTGGCCGTTTTGATTTTTGGTTGTGGGGGATCTAAGGCCTCCTCATCAAATTCAGGTAGCAACTTTCGCTTCAGGTAGCTCTTGGTGGGGCGATTACCGCCGTACTTCGCTGCTGCGTTGAGTACTTTGCTCCAGCTGATTCCGAGTGTGTCTTGTGCAGCCTTGAGTCTTTGCTTCTGCTTTTTAGACTCCTCGCGGTGGCGACAAGCCTTTGACGGGCATTCTGTTGCTTCGGGTGTCTGTCCGGTGTGAGGTCGTCCGGACTATTATCTTTGACAGAGTCAGGTTGTTCGGTTTGATTCTCCATGTTGTCGTGGTTCGGCGATGGTTCACCCTACTCTAACGCTGGGTTTATATGATCGTTGTTTCTGTCGAGGCGGGATTTGGAGCGGCGCTTACGCCACCGCTTTGACTGATTCTCGAGGGGACAACCCTTTGTTGCGTCCTTCCATTCCTTGTCATTGTTTTCTTTTGGTCTGTTCACCATGTATACGTCATGTGATGAAGTGGGCATCCAGTGCCCTGTGGGCAGTGGTTCCTATTCGTCTCCTACATCGTCGCCCATATCGTTGATGTCTTCGGAGTCGAGGTCGAGCATGTCGGTTAAGTCATTGACAGTGGCTACAAAGTGGGTGGTGGGTGGACGGCGAATTTCTTCATCATCCGCATCCCAATCCTGCCGAACATAGTTCGGCTAGGATCCTCCTGACAAGCAGAGGGACCTTAATGTGTTCAGTATGTCGCCAAGGGGCGAGTGCTGAAAAATATCCACGGAGGTAAACTCCATGATTGGCACCCAATCGGATTCAATAGGATCGGGCACAGGCGGTTCGGAGTCCGTGGCCGGAGAAAGATCCGACAGTTTAACAATACGGCTCTCGAGCAAGATAAGGTCGATGTTCGGCTCGATCGCCGCTGAGGGTAAGGCCTCCATGGCGGGGTCCATCCACCCATCC
Source organism: Triticum monococcum (assembly GCA_034509565.1). NCBI lineage: Eukaryota > Viridiplantae > Streptophyta > Magnoliopsida > Poales > Poaceae > Triticum > Triticum monococcum. Next base: position 359,848,045 of record CM067841.1, read on the forward strand.
ATGGACGGCGCAACTGGCTCCGAATTGAGGGTCGGAGCGGCTGCCGGTGCGATCTCCTGAACACTGTCTGATGGTAGAGCTAAATCGTACTCATCGTGTCGCGTGACGCACAAGGCAGAGGCTCGAATTCATCGAAGATCAAGTCTCCGCGGACATCGGACGTGTAGTTTAAGCTTCCAAACCTGACCTGGTGGCTAGGGGCGTAGCTTTCAATCTGCTCCAGATGGCCAAGCGAATTGGCCCGCAGTGCAAAGCCGACGAACACAAAAATCTATCCGGGGAAGAAAGTCTCACCCTAGACTGCATCGCTATCGATGATAGTAGGAGCCATCAAGCCTAACGGCGACGACACAGAGGAACTCTCAATGAAAGCACCAATGTCGGTGTCAAAACGAGCGGATCTCGGGTAGGGGGTCCCGAACTGTGCGTCTAAGGCAGATGGTAACAGGAGGCAGGGAACACGATGTTTTACCCAGGTTCGGGCCCTCTTGATGGAGGTAAAACCCTACGTCCTGCTTGATTAATATTGATGATATGGGTAGTACAAGAGTAGATCTACCATGAGATCAGAGAGGCTAAACCCTAGAAGCTAGCCTATGGTATGATTGTATGTTGTCCTACGGACTAAAACCCTCCGGTTTATATAGACACCGGAGAGGGCTAGGGTTACACAAGGTCGGTTACAAAGGAGGAGATATACATATCCGTATTGCCTAGCTTGCCTTCCACGCCAAGTAGAGTCCCATCCGGACACGAGACGAAGTCTTCAATCTTGTATCTTCATAGTCTAATAGTCCGGCCAAAGGATATAGTCCGGCTGTCCGGAGACCCCCCCCCCCCCAAACCAGGACTCCCTCAGGCGGAGTACTACCTCCGCACTAGGAAGATGTCGTGCACCAGGGAGCTGCTGGAGAGGGGCTGCCAGAATACTAGTCCCAGGTGAGATTATTAGTTTTAGTATTGTTTGTTTTCAATTTTATGCATTGTACCTAGTAGTTAAGTATCATCACGTATATGTGATGATATTATTTATATATATATATATATTCTGTGATGAACTAATGAAAATTATATATAATATGAATTCCATTCTGTATCTCTTTTTGTAGACTAATTTGAATTTAGCTTTTATCATCCACATATACAGAATGGAAAGCGTATATACACACATTGAAACTGAATATATAAGAATGGAAAAGAGAGTACACACATTGAAACAGAGCAATACTATGATTATTGTGAATACATAGATATCCACGTCGAAACGACTTTTCAAAATAAAACGCGTCCATGAGACCATGACCAGCAGCCCTTGCCTACGGTAGCTCTTGGCTCTGCCTGAACTCGTGCAGGCGTTTGTCCAAGTGGTCGACACGCTCGCGGTACATCGCTGGGTGGCGGGAAACAGGTGAGGAAATGGCGGGAAATGGTGGCGTGTTCATAAAACGCCATCAATTAATGGAAACTTATCAAAGAAGGAACATCGAGCTAGCACAAGAAGGAGATGATGATCAGATGAACACGGACCACACTAGGGAACCGTTTCTGTTATTATCAGTATTCGCACACATTTCTGATTATAGACCTATTTGCGGCGTATCACAAACATCTTGTTATATTGAACCGTTTCTGTTCTCTTGCCTCAACGCAAACAGTTCATCCGAGTGAACCGCATGCCGTATATGGCACACACCTTCATCTGGCTGCCCGTTTCTTTTGTGTTGCCTAATCACAAACAGTTCATCCAAATGAACCGTATGTTGTACATCGTACACACCTTCATCTGGTTGCCCGTTTCTTTTGTTCCTCCTCATCACAAACGGTTAACTGAGCTGAACCGTATGCCCTGCATCGCATACGCAACTAAAATCTGAACCGTGTTTGATGCATCCTCCATCACAAACGTTTTGCACCTTTTTTGACGGGTTTTTACACCACCGTTTGCGATTATGGCATCGCACACAGTTTGAAGGGTCTCTGATCGTATTGTCACGTTAGCAGCATCCTGTAGTAGTGAATGTGAAAGAGCAACTCCTTCGACCTTTAATTTTGAGGCGTGCCAAATACTACATCAAGTTTAATTCCCCCCGAAAATCATGCTGCTTGACTAGGGAGGATGCCTCGAAAGGTGGTACTGCTTTGCTCAATGTGTGTTCTATCAATCTGCATTTTGTCAAGAGTGTCCTCATAGATGTGGTTAAGCCCACTGCCGCCGTCCATGAGCACTTTGGTAAGTCTAAAGCCATCCACAATTGGGTTTAGAAATAAAGCGGAGGGTGCTCGGACTGATCGGGACCTTGGTTCGTCGTCAACGGTCAAGGTTATTGCCGCGTCGTTCAATGGGCTCACTATGGTTACTTGGTGGACTTCGGCGAGGTCGTGGAGCGCCCTCTTACACCGATTATTTGAAGAGAAAGTCTCAAAGACCGTAAGGACGTTAAAATCGTCATCCTCCGGAGAATGCTTCTCTGGAGTGGCGGTGGTGAGGATGGCCTCGCCACTTTTAGCTACTTGCCGGAGTACCCAACATGCCCGAAGGCTGTGAGTTGAGTCAGTGCTTGGCGTCACATATATCGAACTGGGCTTATCGAGGAGTTCATCAAGAACGGACCTGTATCCCGTAGAGGGTTTGTTTTTCTTGCCGACGGGCTTATGGTCAGATGCCTCGTAAGGGTGTATCTATCTTGCCCGGGCAGTGCACTGCTTAAAGGCAGCGGTTCCAATTGGGTTTTCTGGGCCTTCCATGTGCTTTCCATTGCGCAGTACTTCTGTACTACGTGCGGTAGTTCCGTGAAACTCTGTATGTGAGAGCGGTTGAGGGCATTCCGTATTCCCTCGTCAGTACAATTGCGATGAAAGACTGAAACTGCATCGTCGTCGCAGCAATCTTTAATCTTGTTTTTGACAATTAGGAACCTAGCCCAAAAGTGATGGACCATTTCCTGAGGTTGCTGCCATACATACATCATATCATATATGTCTAGAGGGCCTGAATTACTTGGAGAGTATTGATTATGGTGGGTGGGCGAGCTAAAACTCAAATCCCAACCCAAGATTTTATCTCGAGGTTGTAAAATCTCTGAGGTCACCAGTTCGGGTCTGGGAAGATCCAAGTGCTCTCCGGACCCTATGTCCGACCCTGAGTTCGGGGGACGCGAAGTCTCATCCAAGGGGAGGGTGTCCGGCTCAAGGGGTTCGGAGATCCGAACATAGCTGGTCTTTAACTTAGGGGAAGACGTGTTTTTGGCTCGTTCCTCGGCGACCGCTACCAGGTGGGTGATCGGCGGGAGATTGATTTCCCTCTGGTCAGGTTTAAGCCCGATCTGATCATAGTCTGTTGAAAGCCCCAGGGCAGCGATGCAATCTAGTAGCTCGTTTAAAGACGAAATGTCCCCCGGATCCATCTTTTCGAAGTATTCGAGACCAATGCGGGCACCCACGATGAAACCGCCGAGCTGGAGGACCTGTCCTGAAGTTAGGCTCCTTCTAGAAGTGATATTGTTGTTGATGACAAGGCGAGCCATAGATCCCTTTTCGTGACTACACAGGAAGCTCTCAATGAAAGCACCAATGTCGGTGTCAAAACCGGCATATCTCGGGTAGGGGGGCCAAGCTATGAGTCTAAGGATCAATGGTAACAAGGGACAATGGGGACACGATGTTTACCCTGGTTCGGGCCCTCTTAAAGGAGGTAAAACCCTACGTCCTTCTTGATTGTATTCCATGAGTATAGAGGTTACAAGAGTTGGTCTACCTCGAGATCGTTATGGCTAAACCCTAGCCGTCTAGTCTATGATTATTTTGCTTGCCTCCACGGACTAAACCCTCCGGTTTATATATACACACCGGAGGGGCCTAGGGTTGTACAATGTCGGTTTGCAGAGGAAGGAAATAGTACATCCGAACTAAACTTGCCGTCCACGCATATAGGAGTCCTACCCGACCAATGGGGATAATCTTCTACTTTATCTTCACGGCCCATCAGTCCAGCCCATATCGAATAGACCGGACACCCGAGGACCCCCTAATCCAGGACTACCTCAAGCATTCCTTGTTTCCATTAACTATAATGATGCCATTTGGCCCCAACATCTTAAGGTTTAAATAAGCATAGTGAGGGACAACGTGAAATCGGGCGAAGGCAGTCTGTCCGAGGAGCGCATGGTAACCACTTCAAAAGGGTACAATGATAAAGATTAACTCTTCACTTTGAAAGTTGTCTGGTATGCCGAAGACCACATATAAGGTGATGCTGCCCGAGCATTGTGTCTCAACTCCTGGTATGATACCTTGAAAGTTGGTGGCACTAGACTTGATGCTGGTTGGATCCATGTGCATTTTCTCGATGGTATTGATGTATATAAGTTGAGACTGCTACCCACGTCCAAAAGGAGTCGGGTCAGATGGAAACTGTCCATGACGGGGCCGAGTGCCAAAGTTGCGGTGCCTCCGTGATGGATGCTCATCAGATGGTCACTTTGGTAAATGGTGATCAGGGTTTCCGACCACAGGCTATAAGTTGGCGCAGCTAGCTCTACGGTATAAGCATCTCGAAGCGCACGTTTACTCTCCTTCCTTGTGATGTGAGTAGCATAAATCATATTCATGTCCTTGGCCTCGGAAGGGAATAGTTTTTGGCCTCCATTACTTGGCCTGGGTTGGTTACTATCCTCATTACGCGGCTAGTTCGTGCCCTCATTATCGGTCACTATCTTGCCGGCTTGCTTGATCACCGAGCAATTCAAGTTCGAGTACATAGCAGGCTTGTCTAGGGTAACATGGATGGCACATGCTTTATCTAGTATTTTATCCAACGTCGATGGTCCGGCCTTATTGCCTTGAAAGGGCTTCCATTTGTTACTACCGCATTGGTTGTTAAACCTAGCATTTATTGCCCCTCCTCGTTGTCGCTGCTTTGTCCTCTATTGCAGCACTTATTATTTTGATCACGTCATGGTTTACCATTCCTGTCACGTACATCGGAGGTACTCGGGTTGCCGTTTTGGTTACGGGTGAACCAGCTATGCTCACATGCACAAAAGCGAGTCATCAGGTGTGTGAGGGTAGCCATTGTGCGGGGTCTTCCTGCCTGAGCTATCCGTGAGCCATTCGTTGCAGATGTTGTGCTCGAAAGCTGCAGCATTTGGGGAGTCCACAAATTGTTTCTTATTTGTCAAGAACCTATTCTAGAATTTTCTAGCTGAATTCCCTAGTTCTTGTACAATATGGCCGAGGTCGTCAGCATCCAGAGGTCGAACATAGGTTCCTTGGAATTTTGCTCAAAAAGCATCATCCAGGTCCTCCAGTTGTCGATCAAGTTCTCATGTAGGCTGTTAGGCCAGTGCTGCACCGACCCTTTGAGATTCAAGGCTAAATACTTGATGGCGTGGAGATCATTGCCTCGAGCCATGTCGATGTGCGTGAGGAAGTCCTCTATCCATATCGCCGGATCCATTGTTCCATCGTATTGTTTGATATTGATAGGTTTAAACCCCTCAGGAAACTGCTGTTGCATCACCTCGTCGGTAAAACACATTGGGTTTTATGTGATAACCCACAAGTGTAGGGGATCGCAACAGCTTTCGAGGGTAGAGTATTCAACCCAAATTTATTGATTCGGCATAAAGGGGGACAAAGAATATTCGCAAGTATTAGCAGTTGGGTTGTAAATTCAACTGCACCTGGAGAACTAAATATCTGCAGCAAGGTGATCAATAGCACAATAGTATGATAGTTTGATAATAGTGGTAATAGTAGCAATAGTAACAATAACAGTAACAGAAGCAGTTTTTGTAGTGATTGTAACAGCAGCAATGATGAAAGTAACTTAGCAAAGATCAATATATGAACAGCATAGGCATTGGGTCAGTGATGGATATTTGTGTTGGATGACATTCATCATGTAACAGTCACAACCTATAGCAACACAGAACTAACTCCAATTCATCAATGTAATATAGACATGTATTTCGTATATAGTCATACGTTCTTATGATAAGAACTTGCATGGCATCTTTTGTCCTAACCTCCCGTGGCAGCGGGGTCCATAAGGAAACTAAGGGATATTAAGGCCTCCTTTTAATAGAGAAGCAAAACAAAGCATTAACACATAGTGAATACATGAACTCCTCAAACTACGGTAATCACCGAAAAGAATCCCAACTATTGCACTTTGGGGTATGCGGTTCATAACACGTAATAGGTGCATATAACTTACAAGATAGGATCAAGAACTCAAATATATTCATAAGAACATAAAGGACTCAGATATGAAATCATGGCACTCGGGCCATAGTGGCAATCATTAAGCATAGCAAAGTCATAGCAACATCAACCTCAAAACATAGGATACTAGGGATCAAGCCCTAAAACATTGACTCGATTACATGATAAATCTCATCCAACCCCATCACCGTCCAGCAAGCCTATGAAGGAATTACTCACTCCCGGTGGAGAGCATCATGAAATTGGTGATGAAGGAGAGTTGGTGATGATGATGATGATGATAATGGCGATGAATCCCCCTCTCCGGAGTCCCGAACGGACTCCAGATCTGGCCTCCCGATGAAAAATAGGAGGTGGCGGCTACTCCATATCGTAAAATGCAATGAAACTTCACTTGTTTTTTTCGGGAAAAAGGAATTTATAGGCTTGAGATTAGGGTATGCGGAGCCACATGGGCCCCACAAGGTACAAGGACGCTCCTAGGAGGGGGGTTGCGCCCAAGTGCCTTGTGGGCCACTGGTGGGTCCCCTCCGGTGGATCTTTTCTCCAGTATTTTATATATATTCCATACAAAATCTCCAAAAAGTTTTGCCCGATTCTAAGAACTTTTATTTCTGCACAAAAACAACACCATGGTAGTTCTGCTGAAAACAGCGTTAGTCCGGGTTAGTTTAATTCAAATCATGCAAATTGGAGTCCAAAACAAGAGCATAAGTGTTTGGAAAAGTATATACAATGGAGATGTATCAATCTGCTCCCAGGACACATCCTGTGACATGTCGGACATCGGGAGTCATCAACGCTCGATCATATGCATTGTGACGTGTATGATAACCCACAAGTATAGGGGATCGCAACCGTTTTCGAGGGTAAAGTATTCAACCCAAATTTATTGATTCGACACAAGGGGATCCAAAGAATACTCTCAAGTATTAGCAGCTGAGTTTTCAATTCAACCACACCTGGAAACTTAGTATCTGCAGCAAAGTATTTAGTAGCCAAGTAATATGATAGTAGTGGTAACGGTAGCAAAAGGTAACAGTAGTAAAAGTAATGTTTTTGGTATTTTGTAGTGATGATAGCAATAGGAACGGGAAAGTAAATAAGCGAAGAACAATATATGGAAAGCTCGTAGGCAATGGATCGGTGATGGAGAATTATGTCGGATGCGGTTCATCATGTAACAGTCATAACCTAGGGTGACACAGAACTAGCTCCAGTTCATTGATATAATGTAGGCATGTATTCCAAATATAGTCATACGTGCTTATGGAAAAGAACTTGCATGACATCTTTTGTCCTACCCTCCCGTGGCATAATAGAGTACCGGAACAAAGCATTAACACATGGTGAATACATGAACTCCTCAAACTACGGTCATCACCGATAAGTATCCTGATTATTGTCACTTCGGGGTTAACAGATCATAACACATAATAGGTGACTATAGACTTGCAAGATAGGATCAAGAACACTCATATATTGATGAAAACATAATAGGTTCAGATCTGAAATCATGGCACTCGGGCCCTAGTGACAAGCATTAAGCATAGCAAAGTCATAGCAACATCAATCTGAGAACATAGTGGATACTAGGGATCGAACCCTAACAAAACTAACACGATTACATGATAGATCCCATCCAACCCATCACCGTCCAGCAAGCCTACGATGTAATTACTCACGCACGGCGGTGAGCATCATGAAATTGGTGATGGAGGATGGTTGATGATGATGATGGCGACAGATTCCCCTCTCCGGAGCCCCGAACAGACTCCAGATCAGGCCTCCTGAGAGGTTTTAGGGCTTGGCGGCGGCTCCATATCGTAAAATGCGATGAATTCTTCTCTCTGATTTTTTTATCCCCGAAACACAATATATAGAGTTGGAGTTGGAGTCGGAGAGGCACCAGGGGGCCCACGAGGTAGGGGGCTCGCCCCCCACCCTCCTGGAGAGGTGGTGGGCCCCCTGGCCTTCATCTTTTGCAGGTATATTTTATATTTTCCAAAAAGTTGCTCCGTGAAGTTTCAGGTCATTCCGAGAACGTTTGTTTCTTCACATAAATAACACCATGTGTAATTCTGCTGAAAATAGCGTCAGTCCGGGTTAGTTCCATTCAAATCATGCAAGTTAGAGTCCAAAACAAGGGCAAAAGTGTTTGGAAAAGTAGATATGACGGAGACATATTAGTGTACTACAATACTTGGTTGACCAAGTTTGGCGTCCTACTTGCTACATGGGTGGGCGCTCCCTCGATCCATAAGTGGATCGGGATGGGGCACCCGACGCCGATTTCTTTCGTAGATCATATGAATTTTGAGGTGGAAGTGGACCCTTGCCATGACGGTGATGTACCTCGGGGGATTGGGACACCCTACAGCTGGCCGTCTCGACCTCAAGGAGGTCAGTCTTGGGCAAGTCATGCTTTGACAGTGGGGTGTCGTCAACCTCCTCGTCGAACTCAGGAAGCAGGCTCTTCTATGGATCGTAGTACTTATTTCCCATGAGTTTTTCCTCGAGCTTTTTCTCAGCATTGAGGACCTTGGCCCACTTATCAGTTAGCCTGTCCTGTTCGGCTCGAAGCTTCTGAGATTTTAGCTTCATGCTCTATGAGGTACTTGATGTCTACTACGCAACTTTATTCTTGTAGACTCGTGTTGGGCCTCCAAGCGCATAGTTTTATAGGACACTAGCAATTTTCCCTCAAGTGGATGACCTAAGGTTTATCAATCCGTGGGAGGCGTAGGATGAAGATGGTCTCTCTTGAACAACCCTGCAATCAAATACAAGAAATCTCTTTTGTCCCCAACACACCCAATACAATGGCAAATTGTATAGGTGCACTAGTTCGGCGAAGAGATGGTGATAAAAGTGTAGTATTGATGGTAGAAATATATTTTTATAATCTGAATAAATAAAAACAGCAAGGTAGAAAATAGTAAATGGGCACAAAAATGGTATTGCAATGCTTAAAAATGAGGCCTAGGGTCCATACTTTCACTAGTGCAACCTCTCAACAATGTTAATATAATTGGATCATATAACCGTCCCTCAACGTGCAACGAAGAATCACTCCAAAGTTCCTATCTAGCGGAGAACATAATACAAAATTGTTTGTAGGGTACGAAACCACCCCAAAGCTATTCTTTCCGATCAATCTATCCTAGAGTTAGTACTAAAATAACACGAAGCTATTCTTTCCGATCGATCTAACCAACAGTTCGTACTAAAATAACACCAAAGCAAATTCAGATTCATAATATTCAACCAACACAAAGAACTTCAAAGAGTGCCCCAAGATTTCTACAGGAGAAACAAATACAAGAACATGCATCAACCCCTATGCATAGATTACCCCAATGTCACCTCAGGAATCCGCGAGTTGAGTGTGAAAACATATATCAAGTGAATCAATATGATACCCCATTGTCACCATGAGTATTCAATTGCAAGACATATATCAAGTGTTCTCAAATCCATAAAAGTATTCAATTTTATAACAACGAAATCTCAAAGCGAAAAACTCAGCTCATCACAACAAGATAGAGAGGGGAAAACACCATATGATCCGACTATATTAGCAAAGCCCGCGATACATCAAGATCATGACATCTCAAGAACATAAGAGAGAGAGAGAGAGATTAAACACATAGCTACTGGTACAAACCCTCAGTCCCGAGGGTGGACTACTCCCTCCTCATCGTGGTGGACGCCGGGATGATGAAGATGGCCACCGGAGATGACTCCCCCCTCCGGCAGGGTGCCGGAAAGGGTCTAGATTGGTTTTCGGTGGCTATAGAGCCTTGCGGCCGTGGAACTTGTGATCTAGGTTAACCCCGAGGGTTTTTGGAATATTTATGAATTTATAGGTTAAAGAGGGGGTGCGAGAGGCCACCGAGGTGGGCACAACCCGCCTGGGCCCCTAGGCGCGCCCTGGTGGGTTGTGCCCCCCTCGGGGAACCCCCGAGGTGCTGCTTTGGTCCATAAAAAATCCACAAAAAGTTCCGTGGTGTTTGGACTCCATTTGATATTGATTTCTTGCGATGTAAAAACAAGCAAAAAACAGCAACTGACACTGGGCACTGGGTCAATAGGGTAGTCCCAAAAATGATATAAAGTTGCTATAAAATGATTGTAAAACATCCAAGAATGATAATCAAACAACATGAATACTTCATAAATTATAGATACGTTAGAGACGTATCAGCATCCCCAAGCTTAATTCCTACTCGTCCTCGAGTAGGTAAATGATAAAAGAAATAATTTATGAAGTGTTAATGCTAGCAAAGTGCACAAGTTTGATCAATGATAATTTCAATCATTTTTCCTAGCATCATAATAGCAACTCTTTCTTATAAAACTTCTCATGTTAAAGTAGCAACCAATTCACACGTTAAGGTTCAAATGATGAATTCTCTTGAAACTCAACAACCTATGTTCTCAATCACCAAGCAATTGTAATTCAACTTATTCAACAGAGTTTAAGTAAGGGTTCCACATAGTCAACCATCATATAGTATTCTATGATTGCTAACACTCACCGCATACACATGAGCAAAACGTTTCAACCACACACATTGAAAGATACGGGCCTATAATTTCGCCTCCCAGCGTATTCACCTCAAGGGTGATATCAACAATAATAACTCATGCTACCCATATCCAACTAGATATATGTGCCTAGATCTTTCCTCACCGCATTATGCTTGCCAAAAGAGAAAAATAAAAAGGGATAGAGAGAAGAACTTTGAATCTTTGCATAAAAGTAAAGATAGGCCCTTCACATAGGGAAGTAGAGGTTGCCATGTGCTTATTTGTTTGTATGCTCAACCCCTTAGTACAAAATAACGTCACGTTGTATTGCCCCTTATGATAGAAACCTTTATTATGCAGTCTGTCGCTTTTATTCTTTGCCATCAGAAGTTCGTACAACGCTCAATTTTCTCTTACACTAAATGATCTAACACTTTTAGAAGCAATTTTTATTGCCTTATTGCACCGGTGACAACTTACTTCAAGGATCTTATTCAATCCTTAGGTAGGTATGGTGGACTCTTCAAAGTAAGATTTGGGTTTAAGGATTTCTGGATGCACAAGTAGTATCTCTACTTGGTGCGGAATTTTTGGCTAGCAAAGATGGGGGGCAAGCACCACATATTGAAGGATCTATGACAATATAACTTCTATGTGAATATGAACAAACATAAACCATTACGTTGTCTTCCTTGTCCAACGTCAACAATTTTGGCATATAATATTTTAATGGAGGCTCACAATCACAAAAGATTTCCATGATAGTGTATTTGCATGTGAAAGTTCTCTTCCTTATACTAATTATTTGTGAATTGCTTGTGTGACTAATATTGTGATTGTCAAGCCTCAAAAGATTTCACTTTCTAAACCCAATGTGAAGCTACCACTAGGCATGATATGATTTCAACTTCATGACATTCAATTTATACAACAATTTACTTATAGGATATAAGTGAAGCACAAGAGTAAATGACAAACTACTCCAAAAAGATAAAAGTGAAGATCATGAGCATAATATTTCTTTCTCTCAAATTAATTTAAGTGAATCAATAGATAATTTCTTCAAAAATACTAAAGCACACCATGCTCAAAAATATATAAGTGAAGCACTAGAGCAATTCCATAGAAAAGAGCTTCATTGACAGGATGTGAATGTCGCTTACCTTGCCTCCCTGGCAACTATTTGAGGACTCTATTTTATTTAAAAACTTTAATATTTAAGTATTTTATTAAAATAGCAAGAAAAAAACAAAACAAAATAAAATGACATTCCAAGAATAGCACACATCATGTGAAGAAGCAAAAACTTAGGCTCAACCGATACTAACCGATAATTGTTGAAGAAGAAAGGTGGGATGCCTACCGGGGCATCCCCAAGCTTAGATGCTTGAGACTTCTTGCCTTGTCCATCCCCAAGCTTGAGCTTTTGTGTCTCCTTAATTCTTCTCATATCACGGTTTTCCTAAATCTCAAAAGCTTCATCCACACAAAACTCAACAAGAACTCATGAGATAAGTTAGTATAAACCAATGCAAAAACCTTATCATTTTCTACTGTAGAAAATCACTAAAATTATTATTCAACATTGCATACTAAATGCCTCTGCATATTTAATATTCCTATCCTCAAATAGAATCATTAAACAAGCAAACATATGCAAACAATGCAAACATAACATCAATCTGCCAAAACAGTACAGTCTGTAAAGAATGCAAGAGTATCAATACTTCTTTAACTCCAAATATTATGAAAATTTACCACACTGTAGAAAATTTATCAGATATTATTTTTCAATAAGTTTCAACATTTTATCACATTCTGAGTTTTCTAGGGAATGTTTGCTACATAGATAAACTTTCTGTTTTCAAACAGCAACATGTAGACTTGTAAAATAAGCATAGTAAGGGCTATCAATGCCACTTTTATTGAAATAAAAGATGTAAAACATTATTCTAAATAACATAAAGAAAATCCTAACAAGATAAAATGACGCTCCAAGTAAAACACATATCATGTGACGAATGAAAACATAGCTCGAAGTGAGGTTACCGATAATGTCGGAGACGAAAGTGGGGATGCCTTCCGGGGCATCCCCAAGCTTAGTTGCTTGGATCTTTCTTGGATATTAACTTGAGGTTCCTTGGGCATCCCCAAGATTATGGTCTTTTCACTCCTTATTCCCGTCAAATCGACATCTCACCCAAAACTTGAAAACTCCAATCACACAAAACTTAACGGAACTTTGTGAGATAGGTTAGTATGATAAAGAGCAAACCATTTCACTTTTGGTACTGTCAAAGAAAAGATTCATAATTGTTCTCACACAATTCCTACTGTAGCATATCATTTCCACAATTTATATTGAGCAATATAAGCCATAGAAACTAGAAAACAAGCAAACTATGCATTGATAACAGAATCTGTCAAAAACAGAACAGTTTGTAGTAATCTGTACTCCAACCATATTTTTGCTACTCCAAAAATTCTGAAAAATAGGAAAACCTAGGTAATTTATCTATTAATCTTCTGAAAAAATAATCAGCATTTTATCAAGCTTCTATTAAAAATGAGAATTGTTTTCCTGAGCGCAAAAGTTTCTGTTTTTCAGCAAGATCAAATCAACTATTACCGTAAGTCATCCCAAAGGTCCTTCTTAGCACTTTATTGAAACGAAAGCAATAAAACATGATTACTACAGTAACCTAATCATATGAAACACAAAAACAGTAGGCAAAAGTGTTGGGTTGTCTCCCAACAAGCGCTTTTCTTTAATGCCTTTTAGCTAGGCATGATGATTTCAATGATGCTTGCATAAAAGATATGAACTGAAACATAACAAGAGCATCATGAATCACATGGCAAGCACATTTAAGTCTATCCCACTTCCTATGCATAGGGAATTTGTGAGCAAACAATTTATGGGAACATGAATCGACTAGCATAGGAAGGCAAAACAAGCGTAACTTCAAGATTTTCAACACATAGAGAGGAAACTTGATATTTTTGCAATATGTAAAAGCATAAGTTCCTTTCTCACAGTAATTTTCAGTAGCATCATGAATGAATTCAGCAAAATAGCTATCACATAAAAGCATTCTTTTCATGATACATAAGCATAGAAATTTTCTCACTCTCCACATAAGCAAATTTATTCTCATGAATAGTAGTGTGAGCAAACTCAACAAAATAACTCTCATGGGATCGAAAATTAAAATCATGATGACAAGTTTCATGGTTATCATTATTCAATATAGCATACATGTCATCACCATAATCATCATAGATAGCAACTTTGTTGTCATAATCAATTGCAACCTCTTCCAAAATGGTGGATTCATCACTAAATAAAGTCATGACCTCTCCAAATCCATTTTCATCATTATAATCATCATAAATAGGAGGCATGCAATTATCATAATAAATTTTCTCATCAAAACTTGGGGGACTAAAAATATCATATTCATCAAGTATAGCATCCCCAAGCTTGTGGCTTTACATATCATTAGCATCATGGATATTTAAAGAATTCATACTAACAACATTGCAATACGCTCATCATTTATACCAAACATTCTATTGAATTCTTCTTCTGTCAATTGAGCACAATTTTCCTTTCCATCATTTTCAAGAAAGATATTATAAGGATGACCAATAATATGATGCAACCTCAATTCCATTTTTTATGTAGTTTTCTTTTATAAACCAAACTAGTGATAAAACAAGAAAATAAAATATTCAGTTGCAAGATCTAAAGATATACCTTCAAGCACTCACCTCCCCGGCAACGGCGCCAGAAAAGATCTTGATGTCTACTATGCAACTTTATTCTTGTAGAGTCGTGTTGGGCCTCGAAGCGCAGAGTTTTTTAGGATAGTAGCAATTTTCCCTCAAGTGGGTGACCTAAGGTTTATCAATCCATGGGAGGTGTAGGATGAAGATGGTCTCTCTCGAACAACCCTGCAATCAAATACAAGAAATCTCTTGTGTCCCCAACACACCCAATACAATGGCAAATTGTATAGGTGCACTAGTTCGGCGAAGAGATGGTGATAAAAGTGTAGTATTGATGGTAGAAATATATTTTTATAATCTGAATAAATAAAAACAGCAAGGTAGCAAATAGTAAATGCGCACAAAAACGGTATTGAAATGCTTAAAAATGAGGCCCAGGGTCCGTACTTTCACTAGTGCAACCTCTCAACAATGTTAATATAATTGGATCATATAACCGTCCCTTAACATGCAACGAAGAATCACTCCAAAGTTCTTATCTAGCGGAGAACATAAGACGGAATTGTTTGTAGGGTACGAAACCACCTCAAAGCTATTCTTTCCGATCAATCTATCCTAGAGTTCGTACTAAAATAACACGAAGCTATTCTTTTCGATTGATCTAACCAAGAGTTCGTACTAAAATAACACCAAAGAAAATTCAGATTCATAATATTCAATCCAACACAAAGAACTTCAAAGAGTGCCCCAAGATTTCTACCGAAGAAACAAAGACAAGAACGTGCATCAACCCCTATGCATAGATTACCCCAATGTCACCTCAGGAATCCGCGAGTTGAGTGCCAAAACATATATCAAGTGAATCAATATGATACCCCATTGTCACCATGAGTATTCAATTGCAAGACATATATCAAGTGTTCTCAAATCCATAAGAGTATTCAATCCGATAACAAGGAAATCTTAAAGGGAAAAACTTAATTCATCACAACAAGATAGAGAGCGGGAAACACCATATGATACGACTATATTAACAAAGCCTGCCATACATCAAGATTGTGACATCTCAAGAACATGAGAGAGAGAGAGAAAGATAGAGAGAGATTAAACACATAGCTACTCGTACAAACCCTCAGCCCGAGGGTGGACTACTCCCTCCTCATCGCGGTGGCCGCCGGGATGATGAAGATGTCCATCGGAGATGATTCCCCCCTCCAGCAGGGTGCCAGAAGGGGTCTAGATTGGTTTCCGATGGCTACAGAGCCTTGCGGCGAAGGAACTTTTGATCTAGGTTAACCCCGAGGGTTTTCGGAATATTTGTGAATTTATAGTGTAAAGAGGGGGTGCGGGAGGCCACCGAGGTGGGCACAACCCACCTGGGCGCACCTGGGCCCCCAGACGCCCCCTGGTGGGTTGTGCCCCCCTCAGGACACCTCCTGGGTGCTGCTCTGGCCCATTAGTGGTCTTCTGGCCCATAAAAAATACATAAAAAGTTTCGTGGTGTTTGGACTCCATTTGATATTGATTTCGTGCGATGTAAAAAAACAAGTAAAAAACAGCAACTGGCACTGGGTTAATAGGTTAGTCCCAAAAATGATAAAAAGTTGCCGTAAAATGATTGTAAAACATCTAAGAATGATAATAAAACAGCATGAATACTTCATAAATTATAGATACGTTGGAAACGTATCAGTACTAAGTAGCCGAATGCAGAAGGCATGTAATCAAGGATCGTCGAGTGGCTCTTCGGGGATATCGAATTTGTCGGGTCTGAGGCTTAAATCTTCCTCGTACTCTTGATAATAGTCATTGTCCACAGGGTCATCAACATCTCCGTTGGGCGCGACGTCGTATGTAGAACCATCGCCGAAGATATCGCCCACGTGTTGGTCATCGGCGCTGTCCGGAGTGTCACCATTATCGGTGGCATCGCTGTTATCAGTAGCCCGTTGCCGTTGCCAGTTCCTATATTACGGTGTCTCTGACATCAGTGCTTAGGAGGATCCTTGTCTCCTTCATCCTCCTTGGGAATTTCTACCATGTAGACATTATGTGTGGAGGTAGCTGCCCAATTCCCGGTGTAACCGGGTGTCAGAGGTGATGAAGTATATGACATATCATTGATGTCCTCCTCCATGTCAATGGCCTCCTCGGAGGTGTAGTCCAGCACATCGGTTAAGTCCTCGATCATGGAGACCAAGTGGGTGGTGGGTGGGACAAAAATTCTGCACCTCCGGATCTAAATCTGATCTCATCATAGCCTGAGGTCTGCCCGCCTAAGATCATGAGATTTTGGGTTCGGTCCAGCATCTTCTTAAAAGCAAGAAAGTCGGTTTCACCCATGCTTTGATAGAAGGCAACGCCGGGCTGGACTCAGGTCGAGGTGTTGTAGGATGCTACCTCAGGGTTTTCATCGGATAGGCTCAATGGCCGAACCAGTGAGGAAATTATTGGATCCGAGCTCGAGGCTGGATCAGAGAGAGAGAGAGAGAGTTTATATCAAGGGCCCGCTCTGAGATCGAATCTAGCATGCGGGCGATGGCATCCATGGGCTTCTAGGCCAGATCTAACATCAGGCCCCGAGGAAGTAAGCTTGCCACGTGAATCGACGGTGTTTTCTAGACTTCCAAACCGGATGGCTTGGCCCAAGGAAAGATCCTCTGCATTGCAGAGACGATAATCGATTTGGCATGCAACATTGTGCTACCAAAGGTGAAAAGCTATCCGGGAACGAAGATGCCCTGGTAGCGGATGTTGTCGTCAATTTGGAGGTTCGCCATCGAGCTCATGTGATCACTTGGCGGAACCTGCATGGGCCACCAATGTAGGTGCTAAAACCAGTAGATCTTGGGTAGGGGGTCCCAAGTTTGGTGATCTAAGCTAGATGGTAATAGGAAAAATAGGGACACGATGTTTTACCTAGATTCAGACCCTCTTGATGAAATAAAACCCTACGTCTTTCTTCTTATATATTGATTGTGACGGGGTACAAAGTACAATTTTATCTACCTTGAGATCATATGAGGGAGTTCTAAGTGATGACCCACAAGTATAGGGGATCTATCGTAGTCCTTTCGATAAGTAAGAATGTCGAACCCAACGAGGAGCAGAAGGAAATGATAAGCAGTTTTCAGTAAGGTATTCTCTGCAAGCACTGAAATTATCGATAACAGATAGTTTTGTGATAAGGTAATTTGTAACGGGTAACAAGTAATAAATGTAAATAAGGTTCAGCAAGATGACCCAATCCTTTTTGTAGTAAAGGACAAGCCTAGACGAACTCTTATATAAAGGAAAACGCTCCCGAGGACACATGGGAATTATCGTCAAGCTAGTTTTCATCACGTTCATATGATTCGCGTTCGTTACTTTGATAATTTGATACGTGGGTGGACCGGTGCTTGGGTATTGCCCTTCCTTGGACAAGCATCGCACTTATGTTTAACCCCTCTTGCAAGCATTGGCAACTACAAAATAAGTATTAAGGTAAACCTAACCATAGCATGAAACATATGGATCCAAATCAGCCCCATACGAAGCAACTCATAAACTAGGGTTTAAGCTTCTGTCACTCTAGCAACCCATCATCTAACTTATTACTTCCCAATTCCTTCCTCTAGTCCCAAACAATAGTGAAGTGTCATGTAGTCGACGTTCACATGACACCACTAGAGGATAGACAACATACATCTCATCAAAATATCGAACGAATACCAAATTCACATGACTACTTATAGCAAGACTTCTCCCATGTCCTCGGGAACAAACGTAACTACTCACAAATCATATTCATGTTCATAATCAGAGGGGTATTAATATGCATAAAGGATCTGAACAAATGATCTTCCATCGAATAAACCAACTAGCATCAACTGCAAGGAGTAATCAACACTAGTAGTTACCCACAGGTACCAATCTGAGGCTTTGAGACAAAGATTGGATACAAGAGATGAACTAGGGTTTGAGATGAGATGGTGCTGGTGAAGATGTTGATGGAGATTGACCCCCTCCCGCTGAGAGGATTGATGGTGATGACCATGGTGATGATTTCCCCCTCCTGGAGGAATGTTTCCCCGGCAGAACAGCTCCGCTCGAGCCCTAGATTGGTTCCGCCTCGTTGCGGCGGAGTTTCATCCCGTGAGCTTGCTTTTGAATTTTTCCAGGGCAAAAGACTTCATATAGACAAAGATTGGCACCGGAGGCCTCCTAGGGGGGCCACGAGGTAGGGGGGCGTGCCCCCCACCCTCGTGTATGGTGGGTGGCCCCCCTTGATAACCCACATGTATAGGGGATCGCAACAGTTTTCGAGGGTAGAGTATTCAACCCAAATTTATTGATTCGACACAAGGGGAGTCAAAGAATATTCTCAAGTATTAGCAGTTGAGTTGTCAATTCAACCACACCTGGATAACTTAATATCTGCAGCAAAGTATTTAGTAGCAAAGTAATATGATAGTAGTGGTAACGGTAGCAAAAGTAATATTTTTGGTATTTTATAGTAATTGTAACAGTAGCAACGGTAAAGTAAATAAGTGAACAACAATGTATGGAAAGCTCGTTGGCATTGGATCGGCGATGGAGAATTATGCCAGATGCGAACGATCATGCAACAGTCATAACATAGGGTGACACAGAACTAGCTCCAGTTCATCAATGTAATGTAGGCATGTATTCCGAATATAGTCTTACGTGCTTATGGAAAAGAACTTGCATGACATCTTTTGTCCTACCCTCCCGTGGCAGCAGGGTCCTATTGGAAACTAAGGGATATTAAGGCCTCCTTTTAATAGAGTACCGGACCAAAGCACTAACACATAGGGAATACATGAACTCCTCAAACTACGGTCATTACTGGTAAGTATCCCAATTATTGTCACTTCGGGGTTAACTGATCATAACACATAATAGGTGACTATAGAATTGCAAGATAGGATCAAGAACTCTCATATATTGATGAAAACATAATAGGTTCAGATCTGAAATCATGGGACTCGGGCCCTAGTGACAAGCATTAAGCATAGCAAAGTCATAGCAACATCAATCTCAGAACATAGTGGATACTAGGAATCAAACCCTTACAAAACTAACTCGATTACATGATAAATCTCATCCAACCCATTGATACGTCCATTTTGCATCATGCTTTTATGTTAATATTTATTGCATTATGGGCTGCTATTTCACTTTATGTCACAATACTTATGGCTATTCTCTCTTATTTTACAAGGTTTACCATGAAGAGGGGGAATGCCGGCAGCTGGAATTCTGGCTGGAAAAGGAGCAAATATTGGAGACCTATTCTGCGCAACTCCAAAAGTCCTGAAACTCCACGGAATATCTTAAAATAAATAAAGAAAAATCTTCGCCAAAGATGAAGGCCAGGGGGCCCACGCCCTGCTCACGAGGGTGGGGGGCGCGCCCCTCCCCCCTGGGCGCGTGCCCCTACCTCGTGGGCCCCCTGGTGGCTCTCCGACGCCCATCTTCTCCTATATGAAGTCTTTCGATGAGAAAAAAAATCATAAGCAACCTTTCGGGATGAGACTCCGCCGCCACGAGGCGGAACCTTGGCGGAACCAATCTAGGGCTCCGGCAGAGCTGTTTTGACGGGGACACTTCCCTTCGGGAGGGGGAAATCATCACCATCATCATCACCAATGCTCCTCTCATCGGGAGAGGGCAATCTCCATCAACATCTTCACCAGCACCATCTCATCTCCAAACCCTAGTTCATCTCTTGTATCCAATTCTTGTCTCTAAGTCCGGGATTGGTGCTAGTAGGTTGCTAGTAGTGTTGATTACTCCTTGTAGTTGATGCTAGTTGGTTTACTTGGTGGAAGATCATATGTTCGGATCCTTTATGCATACTATTACCCCTCTGATTATGAACATGAATATGCTTTGTGAGTAGTTACGTTTGTTCCTGAGGACATGGGAGAAGTCTTGCTATTAGTAGTCATGTGAATTTGGTATTCATTCGATATTTTGATGAGATGTATGTTGTCTAACCTCTAGTGGTGTTATGTGAACGTCGACTACATAACACTTCACCATTATTTGGGCCTAGAGGAAGGCATTGGGAAGTCATAAGTAGATGATGGGTTGCTAGAGTGACATAAGCTTAAACCCTAGTTTATGCGTTGCTTCGTAAGGGGCTGATTTGGATCCATATGTTTCATGCTATGGTTAGGTTTACCTTAATACTTTTGTTGTAGTTGCGGATGCTTGCAATAGAGATTAATCATAAATGGGATGCTTGTTCAAGTAAGAACAACACCCAAGCACCGGTCCACCCACATATCAAATTATCAAAGTACCGAACGCGAATCATATGAGCATGATGAAAACTAGCTTGACGATATTCCCATGTGTCCTCGGGAGCTCTTTTCCTTGTATAAGAATTTGTCCGGCTTGTCCTTTGCTACAAAAAGGATTGGGCCACCTTGCTGCACCTTATTTACTTTTGTTACTTGTTGCTCGTTACAATTTACCTTATCACAAAACTATCTGTTACCACTCATTTCAGTACTTGTAGAGAATACCTTGCTGAAAACCGCTTAACATTTCCTTCTGCTCCTCGTTGGATTCGACACTCTTACTTATCGAAAGGACTACTATAGATCCCCTATACTTGTGGGTCATCAAGACTCTATTCTGGCGCTGTTGCCGGGGAGTGTAGCGCCTTTGGTAGGTGGAATTTGGTAAGGAAAAATTTATATAGTGTGCTGAAATTTTCTGTCACTTGTTACTATGGAAACTGAATCTCTGAGGGGCTTGTTCGGGGTATCTTCACCCCGTCCAGTAGAGCAAAGAGTTGCTCATCAACCTATTGAAAATGAAACTCCTTTTGCATTTCCCTCGGGTATTATGGAAAAACTGCTGGCTAATACTTTTACAGGAGATGGGACAAAGCATCCCGACGAGCATCTACGCTATTTGGATGATATTTGTGGATTATTTAAGCTTGCAGGTATACCCTATGATGTTGTTAAGAAGAAGGCTTTCCCTTTATCTTTGGAGGGAGACGCATCGACATGGTATAGGCTATGTGATGATACGAGATCATGGGACTATAAAAGAATGAAATTGGAATTTCATCAAAAGTATTACCCTATGCATCTTGTTCATCGTGATCGCAATTATATATATAATTTTTGGCCTCGCGAAGGAGAAAGCATCGCTCAAGCTTGGGGGAGGCTTAAATCAATGTTATATTCGTGCCCCAATCATGAGCTCTCAAAATTGACAATTCTCCAGAATTTTTATGCTCGGCTTTCTGATAACAATCGCACCATGCTCGATACTTCTTGTGCTGGATCTTCTATGATGAAGTCTATTGAATTCAGATGGAATTTATTGGATAGAATTAAACGCAACTCTGAAGATTGGGACCTCGATGAAGGTAAGGAGTCAGGTATGACACCTAAGTTTGATTGTGTTAAATCTTTTATGGATACCGATATTTTCTGTAAGTTTAGCACTAAATATGGACTTGACTCAGAGATAGTAGCTTCTTTCTGTGAATCTTTTGCTACTTATGTTGATCTCCCCAAGGAGAAGTGGTTTAAATATCATCCTCCCATAGAAGTAAAAGTAGCTGCACCTATTAAAGTTGAAGAAAAGACCATCACTTATAATGATCCTATTGTTCCCACCTCTTATGTTGAGAAACCACCTTTCCCTGCTAGAGTAAAGGATCATGCTAAAGCTTCAGCTGTTGTTCGTAAAAGCAATACTAGAACTTATACACCTCCTGAGCAAGTCAAAGTAGAACCTAATATTGCTATTGTTAAAGATCTCTTGTCTGATAATATTGATGGGCATGTCATTGAATTCTCTGGTGAAACTGCTAGAATTGCTAAACCCTGTGATAGAGATAAACATAGACCTGTGGTAGGCGTGCCTGTTATTTCTGTTAAAATAGGAGATCATTGTTATTATGGCTTATGTGATATGGGTGCTAGTGCTAGTGTTATACCCATTGACTTATATAAAGAAATTATGCATGATATCGCACCTGCTGAGTTAGAAGATATTGATGTTACAATTAAACTTGCCAATAGAGATACTATATCTGCAATGGGAATTGTTAGAGATGTTGAAGTCTTGTGTGGGAAAACCAAATATCCCGCTGACTTTCTTGTTCTTGGTTCTCCACAAGATAGCTTTTGTCCCATTATTTTTGGTAGACCCTTCTTGAATACTGTTAATGCTACGATAGACTGCAAAAAGAATGTTGTTACTATTGGCTTGGATGATATGGTTCATGAGTTTAATTTCTCTAAATTCAGTAAACAACATCGTGAGGAAGAATTGCCTAGTAAGGATGAAATTATTGGTCTTGCTTCTATTGCTGTACCTCCTAGTGATCCTTTAGAACACTATTTGCTAGACCATGAAAATGGTATGTTTATGAATGAAAGAAAGGAAATAGATGAAATATTCTTTAAACATGAACCTATTCTGAAACACAATTTGCCTGTTGAAATCCTAGGGGATCCTCCTCCACCCAAGGGTGATCCCGTTTTTGAGCTTAAACCATTGCCTGATAATCTTAAGTATGCTTATCTTGATGAAAAGAAAATATATCCTGTTATTATTAGTGCTAATCTTTCAGAGCATGAAGAAGAAAGATTATTGAAAACTCTGAAGCAGCACCGTGCCGCTATTGGATATACTCTTGATGATCTTAAGGGCATTAGTCCCACTCTATGTCAGCATAAAATAAATTTGGAAGCGGATGCTAAACCAGTATGTGATCCTCAACGACGTTTGAATCCTAAAATGAACGAAGTGGTAAGGAAGGAAATACTCAAGCTTCTGGAGGCAGGTATAATTTATCCCGTTGCTGATAGTCAGTGGGTAAGTACTGTCCATTGTGTCCCTAAGAAGGGAGGTATTACTGTTGTCCCTAATGATAAAGATGAATTGATTCCTCAAAGAATTATTACAGGTTATAGGATGGTAATTGATTTCCGCAAATTAAATAAAGCCACTAAGAAAGAACATTACCCCTTACCTTTTATTGATCAAATGCTAGAAAGATTATGCAAACATACACATTATTGCTTTCTAGATGGTTATTCTGGTTTCTCTCAAATACCTGTGTCGGCTAAAGATCAATCAAAGACTACTTTTACATGCCCTTTTGGTACTTTTGCTGATAGACGTATGCCTTTTGGTTTATGTAATGCACCTGCTACCTTTCAAAGATGCATGATGACTATATTCTCTGATTTTTGTGAAAAGATTTGTGAGGTTTTCATGGACGAATTTTCCGTCTATGGTTCCTCTTTTGATGATTGCTTGAGCAATCTTGATCGAGTTTTGCAGAGATGTGAAGCAACTAATCTTGTCTTGAATTGGGAAAAGTGCCACTTTATGGTTAATGAAGGTATTGTCTTGGGGCACAAAGTTTCTGAAAGAGGTATTGAAGTTGATAAAGCCAAGGTTGACGCTATTGAAAAGATGCCATGTCCCAAGGACATCAAAGGTATAAGAAGTTTCCTTGGTCACGCCGGATTTTATAGGATGTTCATTAAGGACTTCTCAAAAATTTCTCGGCCTCTGACTAATTTATTACAAAAAGATGTACCATTTGTCTTTGATGATGATTGTGCAGAATCATTTGAAATACTTAAGAAAGCATTAGTCTCTGCACCTATTGTTCAGCCACCTGATTGGAATTTACCCTTTGAAATTATGTGTGATGCTAGTGATTATGTTGTAGGTGTTGTTCTAGGGCAAAGAGTTGATAAGAAATTAAATGTTATCCATTATGCTAGTAAGACTCTAGACAATGCTCAAAGAAATTATGCTACTACCGAAAAAGAACTTTTAGCAGTTGTGTTTGCTTGTGATAAATTCAGACCCTATATTGTTGATTCTAAAGTAACTATTCACACTGATCATGCTGCTATTAAATATCTTATGGAAAAGAAAGATGCTAAACCTAGACTTATTGGATGGGCTCTCTTGCTGCAAGAATTTGATTTGCATATTGTTGATAGAAAAGGAGCTGAGAACCCAGTTGCAGACAACTTATCTAGGGTAGAGAATGTTCTTGATGACCCACTACCTATTGATGATAGCTTTCCTGATGAACAATTAAATGTCATAAGCACTTCTCTTAGCACTCCATGGTATGCTGATTATGCTAGTTATATTGTTGCTAAATTTATACCACCTAGCTTCACATACCAACAAAAGAAAAAGTTCTTTTATGATTTGAGACATTACTTTTGGGATGACCCACATCTTTATAAAGAAGGCGTAGATGGTGTTATTAGACGTTGTGTACCTGAGCATGAACAGGAACAGATCCTACGCAAGTGTCACTCCGAAGCTTATGGAGGACACCACGCTGGAGATAGAACTGCACATAAGGTATTGCAATCTGGTTTTTATTGGCCTACTCTCTTCAAGGATGCCCGTAAGTTTGTTTTATCTTGTGATGAATGTCAAAGAATTGGTAATATTAGTAGACGTCAAGAAATGCCTATGAATTATTCACTTGTTATTGAACCATTTGATGTTTGGGGCTTTGATTATATGGGACCTTTTCCTGCCTCCAATGGATACACTCATATTTTAGTTGCTGTTGATTACGTTACTAAGTGGGTAGAAGCTATTCCAACTAGTAGTGCTGATCATACCACTTCTATTAAAATTCTTAAGGAAGTTATTTTTTCGAGGTTTGGAGTCGCTAGATATTTAATGACTGATGGTGGTTCACACTTTATTCATGGTGCATTCCGTAAAATGCTTGCCAAATATGACGTTAATCATAGAATTGCATCTCCTTATCACCCACAGTCTAGTGGTCAAGTAGAATTGAGTAATAGAGAGCTCAAATTAATTTTGCAAAAGACTGTTAATAGGTCTAGAAAGAATTGGTCCAAGAAACTTGATGATGCATTATGAGCATATAGAACTGCATATAAGAATCCTATGGGTATGTCTCCGTATAAAATGGTTTATGGAAAAGCATGTCACTTACCTCTCGAACTAGAACATAAGGCATATTGGGCTATTAAAGAGCTTAACTATGATTTCAAACTTGCTGGTGAGAAGAGGTTATTTGATATTAGCTCACTTGATGAATGGAGAACCCAAGCCTATGAAAATGCCAAGTTGTTTAAAGAAAAGGTTAAAAGATGGCATGACAAAAGGATACAAAAGCGTGAGTTTAATGTAGGCGATTATGTATTGCTATACAACTCTCGTTTAAGATTTTTTGCAGGAAAACTTCTCTCTAAATGGGAAGGTCCCTACGTTATCGAGGAGGTCTACCGTTCCGGTGCCATAAAAATTAACAATTTCGAAGGCACAAATCCAAAGGTGGTAAACGGTCAAAGAATCAAGCACTATATCTCAGGTAATCCCATAAATGTTGAAACCAATGTTATTGAAATCGTAACCCCGAAGGAATACATAAGGGACACTTTCCAGAACGTTCCAGACTCCGAAAAGGAATAGGTATGTGGTACGGTAAGTAAACCGACTCCAAAACAATTTTAAGGCAATATTTCTCCGTTTTGGAATATTTAGAAAAATAGAAAAATAGGTAGCAGTCCAGGGAGGACACGAGCCCTCCATGAGGGTGGAGGGTGCGCCCTACCCCCCTGGGCACGCCCCCCTACCTCGTGAGCACCTCGTGTGCCCTCTGGACTCCATTTTCCTGCACGATACGTATTTTGGTCGGTAAAAATTCATTATATATTCTCCCTAAGGTTTTGACCCCCGTATCACGCAAATATCCCCTGTTTCCGTTTTGAGTTGTTTCCGTTGCAGATTTGAGAATTCCAGAGACTCGATCATCCTTCTATGAGGGTGAGCCTATGCCATGGAAGTGGACGAGAAGCTTGCATCATCAACAACACCTCCACCTCCAACAATAAAGAAGGGGACTTCATCACATGGGTATGGGCACTCCCCTTGGCAACTGCCAAGCTTGGGGGAGGTGCCCCGGTATCGTATCACCATCACAACTCCTATCTTTACCGTTTTTCTTAGTTCGATCCTATTAGTAGTATCTTGATTTAGTAGAATAAAGTCACGGCATGATCTAGTTTTGAAGTTTGCTTTATGATCCCTGTATGCAATCTAGTCCGTGAGCTATATATAATAAAGATTAATGTTGAGTCAAGGGCTTGATTATCTTGCCATGATCTTGAGTGAATAAAAGTAAGAATAAAAAGAAACAAAGAGTTCATATTGATCTTATTGAGAGTGATGACTTCACATAGAAAGAGTATGATGATTAAAAAGTTGTTAGGAGTTGGCAAATATAGCTTTAGTCATCGTGGCAATTAATAGGAAGTAATAAGGAGAGAGAGGTTTCACATATAGATATACTATCATTGACATCTTTCATAATTGGGAGCACTCATTAAGTATGACATGCTAAAGAGTTGATATTGGACAAGGAAGACAACGTAATGGGTTATGTTTTCTCGCATCTCAGTTAAAGTATATTGTCATGGATCATTCAAACATGTTGAGCTTGCCTTTCCCCCTCATGCTAGCCAAATTCTCAACACCAAATAGAGATACTACTTGTGCTTCCAAATACCCTTAAACCAGTTTAGCCATGAGAGTCCACCATATCTACCTATGGATTGAGTAAGATCCTTCAAGTAAGTTGTCATCGGTGCAAGCAATAAAAATTGCTCTTTAAATATGCATGACTTATTAGTGCAGAGAAATAAGCTTTGTACGAACTTGTTGTGGACGCAATAAAAGCGATGGACTGCATAATAAAGGTTCACATACAAGGAGCAATATAAAGTGACGTTCTTTTGCATTAAGATTTTGTGCATCCAACCATAAAAGCGCATGGCAACCTCTGCTTCCCTCTGCGAAGGGCCTATCTTTTATTATTATCCTCTATCTTATGCAAGAGTCAAGGTAATATTCACCTTTCCCTTTTTCATTTTATCCTTTGGCAAGCACTTCATGGTGGGGTGATCCTGATATATATATCCAATTGGATGTACGTTAGCATGAACTATTATTGTTGACATCACCCAAAGGTGAATAAGTTTGGAGGCAGCATTATAAGCCCCAATCTTTCTCTGTGTCTGATTAAAACTTCATAACCACAAGTATTGCGTGAGTGTTAGCAATTATGAAGGACTAAGTGATAGTTGAGTATGTGGACTTGCTTTTAAGCTCTGACATAGACTCCTTCCGATGTTATGATAAATTGCAATTGCTTCAATGACTGAGGTTATAATTTGTTAGCGCCTAATAAGGTTTCTGATTCATACTTTTGCATTGTGAAAAGATCATCACTTGAACATAAGTAATCATATGACAAATCTATATATGTTGTTGTTATGAAACAATCATGATGCCTTCATGTCCGTATTTTATTTTTATCGACGCCTCTACCTCTAAACATGAGGACATATTTATTGTTATCGGCTTTTCGCTTGAGGACAAGCGAGGTCTAAGCTTGGGGGAGTTGATACGTCCATTTTGCGTCATGCTTTTATGTTAATATTTATTGCATTATGGGCTGTTATTTCACGTTATGTCACAATACTTATGGCTATTCTCTCTTATTTTACAAGGTTTACCATGAAGAGGGGGAATGCCGGCAGCTGGAATTCTGGCTGGAAAAGGAGCAAATATTGGAGACCTATTCTGCGCAACTCCAAAAGTCCTGAAACTCCACGGAATATCTTAAAATAAATAAAGAAAAATCTTCGCCAAAGATGAAGGCCAGGGGGCCCACACCCTGCTCACGAGGGTGGGGGGCGCGCCCCTACCTCGTGGGCCCCCTGGTGGCTCTCCGACGCCCATCTTCTCCTATATGAAGTCTTTTGATGAGAAAAAAATCATAAGCAACCTTTCGGGACGAGACTCCGCCGCCATAAGGCGGAACCTTGGTGGAACCAATCTAGGGCTCCGGTAGAGTTGTTCTGCCGGGGACACTTCCCTCCGGGAGGGGGAAATCATCACCATCGTCATCACCAACGCTCCTCTCATCGGGAGAGGGCAATCTCCATCAACATCTTCACCAGCACCATCTCATCTCCAAACCCTAGTTCATCTCTTGTATCCATTCTTGTCTCTAAGTCCGGGATTGGTGCTAGTAGGTTGCTAGTAGTGTTGATTACTCCTTGTAGTTGATGCTAGTTGGTTTACTTGGTGGAAGATCATATGTTCAGATCCTTTATGCATACTATTACCCCTCTGATTATGAACATGAATATGCTTTGTGAGTAGTTACGTTTGTTCCTGAGGACACAGGAGAAGTCTTGCTATTAGTAGTCATGTGAATTTGGTATTCGTTCGATATTTTGATGAGATGTATGTTGTCTAACCTCTAGTGGTGTTATGTGAACGTCGACTACATAACACTTCACCATTATTTGGGCCTAGAGGAAGGCATTGGGAAGTCATAAGTAGATGATGGGTTGCTAGAGTGACAGAAGCTTAAACCCTAGTTTATGCGTTGCTTCGTAAGGGGCTGATTTGGATCGATATGTTTCATGCTATGGTTAGGTTTACCTTAATACTTTTGTTGTAGTTGCGGATGCTTGCAATAGAGGTTAATCATAAGTGGGATGCTTGTTCAAGTAAGAACAGCACCCAAGCACCGGTCCACCCACATATCAAATTATCAAAGTACCGAACGCGAATCATATGAGCGTGATGAAAACTAGCTTGACGATATTCCCATGTGTCCTCGGGAGCTCTTTTCCTTATATAAGAATTTGTCCGGCTTGTCCTTTGCTACAAAAAGGATTGGGCCACCTTGCTGCACCTTATTTACTTTTGTTACTTGTTGCTCGTTACAATTTACCTTATCACAAAACTATCTGTTACCACTTATTTTAGTACTTTCAGAGAATACCTTGCTGAAAACCGCTTATCATTTCCTTATGCTCCTCGTTGGGTTCGACACTCTTACTTATCGAAAGGGCTACGATAGATCCCCTATACTTGTGGGTCATCACCCATCATCGTCCAGCAAGCCTATGATGGAATTACTCACGCACGGCGGTGAGCATCATGAAATTGTTGATGGAGGAAGGTTGATGATGACGATGGCGATGGATTCCCCTCTCCGGAGCCCCGAACGAACTCCAGATCAGCCCTCCCGAGAGAGTTTAGGGCTTGGCGGTGGCTCCGTATGGTAAAACGCGATGAATCCTTCTCTCTGGTTTTTTTCTCCCCGAAAGTGAATATATGGATTCAAGGTTGAGGTCGATGGAGCGTCAGGGGGCCCACGAGGCAGGGGGCTCGCCCAGGGGGGTAGGGCGCCCCCCACCCTCGTGGACTGGGTGTGGGCCCCCTGGCGTGAATCTTTCTTCCAGTATTTTTTATGTATTTCAAAACAATTCTCCGTTGATGTTCAGGTCATTCCGAAAACTTTTATTTCTGCACAAAAATAACACCATGGCAATTCTGCTGAAAACAGTGTCAGTCCGGGTTAGTTCCATTCAAATCATGCAAGTTAGAGTCCAAAACAAGGGAAAAGTGTTTGGAAAAGTAGATACAACGGAGACGTATCAACTCCCCCAAGCTTAAACCTTTGCTTGTCCTCAAGCAATTCAATTGATAAACTGAAAGTGATAAGGAAAAACTTTTACAAACTCTGTTTGCTCTTGTTGTTGTAAATATGTAAAGCCGGCATTCAAGTTTTCAGCAAAGATTATGAACTAACCATATTCACAATAACATTTAGGTCTCATGTTTACTCATATCAATGGCATAATCAACTAGCGAGCAATAATAATAAATCTCGGATGACAACATTTTCTCAAAACAATCATAATATGATATAACAGGATGGTATCTCACTAGCCCTTTCTGAGACCCCAAAACATAAATGTAGATCACCTTTAAAGATCAAGGACTGACTAGACATTGTAATTCATGGTAAAAGAGATTCAGTCACAGTCATACTCAATGTAAACTAACAGTAATGGATGCAAATGACAGCGGTGCTCTCCAACTGGTGCTTTTTAATAAGAGGATGATGACTCAACATAAAAGTAAATAGATAGGCCCTTCGCAGAGGGAAGCAGGGATTTGTAGAGGTGCCAGAGCTCGGTTTTGAAATAGATATGAATAATATTTTGAGCGGTATACTTTCATTGTCAACATAACAACCGAGAGATCTCGATATCTTCTATGCTACACACATTATAGGCGGTTCCCAAATAGAATGGTAAAGTTTATACTCCCCCTCCACCAACAAGCATCAATCCATGGCTTGCCCGAAACAACGAGTGCCTCCAACTAACAAAAATCCTGGGGGAGTTTTGTTTGCAGTTATTTTGATTTGATTTGCATAAAGCATGGGACTAGGCATCCTGGTGACCAACCATGTTCTCGTGAGTGAGGAGCGGAGTCCACTCCTCTTGAGAATAACCCACCTAGCATGAAAGATACAGACAACCCTAGTTGATAGATGAGTTATTCGAGCATACAAAACAGAATGTTTATTTGAAGGTTTAGAGTTTGGCACATACAAATTTACTTGGAACGGTAGGTACATACCGTATATAGGTAGGTATGGTGGACTCATATGGAATAACTTTGGGGTTTATGGAATTGGATGCACAAGCAGCATTCCCGCTTAGTACAGGTGAAGGCTAGAAAAAGATTGGGAAGCGACTAGCTAGAGAGCGACAACAGTCATGAACATGCATTAAAATTAATCAACACCGAATACAAGCATGAGTTGGGTATAATGCAGCATGAAAATAAATATCATAGAGGCTTTGTTGATTTTGTTTCAACTACATGCGTGAACATGTGCCAAGTCAAGCCACTCGAATCGTTCAAAAGAGGATACCACCCTATCATACCACATCACAACCATTTTAATAGCATGTTGGCACGCAAGGTAAACCATTATAAGCTCCTGTCTAATTAAGCATGGCATAAGCAACTACAATCTCTAATTGTCATTGCAAATATGTTTCTTTCATAATAGGCTGAATCAGGAACGAATCATATTTACAAAAACAAGAGAGGTCGAGTTCATAGCAACTTTTCTCATCTCAATAAGTTCATCATATAATCGTCATTATTGCCTTTCACTCGGATGACCGAATAGTGTGGATAATAATAATAGTGCACGTGCATTGGAATCAGCTGGAATCTGCAAGCATTCAATTCAAGAGAGAAGACAAGGTAATATGGGCTCTTTGTTAGATCAATAATAATGCATATAAGAGCCACTTAACATTTTAATCATGGTCTTCTCCTCTCAACCCCCAAAAAACAGAAAAGAAACAAAACTATTTACACGGGAAAGCTCCCAACAAGCAGAAGAAGAACGAGATATCTTTTTGGGTTTTCTTTTAATTACTACTAGTAAAGGCATGGAAAGTAAACTAACTAAAATCTACAACTAATTTTTTTGGTTTTTCTTAAGGTTTTTCAAACACACAATAAGAAAACAAGAAAATGAAAATAAACTAGCATGGATGATACAATGGAAAAGTATGAGCACTGACAACTAGCATGGGTGTGTGAATAGGAATGTAATGTCAGTGAGAAATACGTACTCCCCCAAGCTTAGGATTTTGGCCTAAGTTGGTCTACGGCCACGGTTGGCCTGGCGGATATCCGAAGTTATAGTTGGGGTTGTACTGAGAAGGATCCCCCTGGTGCCACTGGTTGGCAATCTCCTCCGGATTCCACTGATAAACAGACTGCCGGTGAGGATCAAATTGTGGTTCCGGCTCTAGCTCTGTAGATGGTGTGGGGTTTCGGTAGGCGTGAATGGCCTCCGGCGGAACAAGGTACTTGCCTGCAGATAAGTCAAACAAGGAAGGAGCGGGGAAAGTAATAGTCTTAGGGTGATTTTTATCAAATATCTGCTTGTACTTAAGCATCTTTTCCTTATTCTTAATGATAAAATCATGTGCTACCATACTCTTATAGTCTAGAAAAACAGGAGGCAGCAACTTCTCCTCCTTCTCATAATTCCTAATAGGTATGTTAAAATGTGCAGCGAGGCACGAGGCAAAGATACCTCCCAAAATGGGGCCCTTGGTACGGTTAAGATTTAACTGCTTTGCAACAATAGCGCCCATACTAAATGTGTCATGACGGAACAAGGCATGGCACAAAATAACAATATCAGGGGCACTAAGGTTGCCACAGTTTCCGCGACCAATTAAGCATCTACTAGCAAATATTGCGAAGTAACGTAAAACAGGAAAATGTATGCTAGTAATTCTTGCATCGGAAACTTTCCTCGTTCCCCCCTACAACAATTGTATCAATGAACCCTTCCACATCATCATGATGTGGTTCCTGTACACTGCCCTCAAAAGGGATCAAACAAACCCAATAAAAATCACGAAGTGACATCTCCTTATGCTTATCATATAAATGAAATTCCACCGTAGGTGGTGAGCTCCTAGCATGGAAATGAAAGTTTTGCACAAAGATATTGGTGAGTAAGAGATACTATTCGCGTTGGTCGTGGAGGAAGGTGGTGAGGACTACATTCTCAGCCAATTCATAGAAATCATCATAAATCCCAGCTGCTCTCAAGAAATCATCACAAGGCCATTCACACGGCCGAACCTCCGCGGTGCGAGGGAGATTATACTTGGGTTTCTTGTTCTCTTCACTCTATTTATCCTTCGAGCTTCGGCTCGACGAGCCCCTCAAAAATCTCTTCATTATTTTCAAGGAACAATCCCCCAAAGCAGTTTTGTGAATGGAGCTTTTAGCAAGGACATCAAAGATGGCAGCAAGATGAGCTAGAACTCGTGCTTGAGCTAGTTAGTGATTTTTTTGGGACGAAGAAGGAGTGTGTGGTGGCTGGAATAAGTGGAGAGGAGCCACCATGGGCACACGAGGCAGCGGGGCGCGCCCAGGGGGTGGGCGCGCCATGGACCCTCGTGGCCATGTGCTTGCTCCCCCTGTTGTGTTTTCAATGCCACATATTCTCAAATATTCTAGAAAAAATCATATTTATTTTTCAGGGCATTTGGAGAACTTTTATTTTCGGGGTATTTTTTATTGCATTGATAATTCAGAAAACAGACAAAAAGATACTATTTTTTCTTTATTTAATATAAATAACAGAAAGTAAAAAGAGGGTACAAAGAGTTGTGTTTTCTAACTTCATCCATCTCATGCTCATCAAAAGGAATCCACTAAGAAGGTTGATCAGGTCTTGTTAACAAACTCATTTCGAGTAACATGAAACCGAAGAAATTTCGAATAACACTATGTTACCTCAACGGGGATATGCACGTCCCCAATAATAAGAATATCGTATTTCTTCTTGACAGTAGGTAGAGGAAATTCAAAACCTCCAAAAATAATCGATGAAAATTTTCCAATAGAGTTTATAGTATGGACTTGAGGTTGTTTCCTCGGAAAGTGTACTGTATGCTCATTACCATTGACATGAAAAGTGACATTGCCTTTGGTGCAATCAATAACAGCCCCTGCAGTATTCAAAAAGGATCTTCCAAGAATATAGACATATTATCGTCCTCGGGAATATCAAGAATAACAAAGTTCGTTAAAATAGTAATGTTTGCAACCACAACAGGCACATCCTCACAAATACCGACAGGTATAGCAGTTGATTTGTCAGCCATTTGCAAAGATATTTCAGTAGGTGTCAACTTATTCAAATCAAGTCTACGATATAAAGAGAGAGGCATAACACTGGCTCCAAGATCACATAAAGCAGTTTTAACATAGTTTCTTTTAATGGAGCATGGTATAGTGGGTACCCCTGGAGCTCCAAGTTTCTTTGGTATTCCACCCTTAAAAGTATAATCAACAAGCATGGTGGAAATTTCATCTTCCGATATCTTTATCTTATTAGTAACAATTTCCTTCATATACTTAGCATAAGGATTCATTTTAAGCATATCAGTCAAACGCATACGCAAAAAGATAGTTCTAATCATTTCAGCAAAGCGCTCAAAATCATCATCATCCTTTTTCTTGGATGGTTTAGGAGGAAAAGGCATGGGTTTCTGGACCCATGGTTCTCTTTCTTTACCGTGCTTCCTAGCAACAAAGTCTCTCTTATCATAACGTTGATTCTTTGATTGTGGGTTATCAAGATCAACAGCGGGTTCAATCTCTACATCATTATTATTACTAGGTTGAGCATCAACATGAAC
Organism: Triticum monococcum; assembly: GCA_034509565.1. Classification (NCBI taxonomy): domain Eukaryota; kingdom Viridiplantae; phylum Streptophyta; class Magnoliopsida; order Poales; family Poaceae; genus Triticum; species Triticum monococcum. Next base: position 359,882,664 of record CM067841.1, read on the forward strand.
ATCATCATTAACATTATCACTAGGTTCATGTTCATTAACAGCTTGTGTTTCAGCATCGGAGATAGAAATGTTATTGGGGTTCTCAAGTGTGTCAATAACAGGTTCACTAGAAGCATGCAAAGTCCTATCATTTTTCTTTTTCTTCCTTTTAGAAGGACTAGGTGCATATACATTAGCTCTCTGAGAATCTTGCTCAATTCCCTTAGGGTGGCCCTCAGGATACGAAGGTTCCTGAGTCACTTTACCTCCTCTAGTTGCAACTCTAACAGCAAAGTCCTTATTTTTACTATTCAATTCATTGAGCAAATCATTCTGAGCTTTAAGTACTTGTTCTACTTGAGTGGTAACCATAGAAGCATGTTTACTAATAAGTTTAAGTTCACATTTAACATTAGCCATATAATCACTCAAGTGTTCAATCATATAAGCATTATGTTTCAATTGTCTACCAACATAAGGATTAAAATCTTCTTGCTTAACCATAAAGTTATCAAATTCATCCAAACATTGGCTAGCAAACTTAGCAGGATGGATTTCAGCTATATCATATCTATAGAGAGAATTTACCTTTATTACCTGTGTCGGGTTATCGAGACCATGTGTTTCTTCAATAGGTGCTGAATTAAGACCATGTATTTCTTCAACAGGAGGTAAATTCTTAACATCTTCAGCTTTTATACCTTTTTCTTTCATAGATTTCTTTGCCTCTTGCATATCTTCAGGACTGAGAAATAGAATACCCCTTTTCTTCGGAGTTGGTTCAGGAAGTGTCCAATTATTTTCATTAGTCAACATATTATTCAATAGAATTTCAGCTTGATGAACTATTCTTTCCCATAAAACACAACCAGCACAACTATCCAAGTAATCTCTGGAAGCATCGGTTAGTCCATTATAAAAGATATCAAGTATTTCATTTTTCTTGAGAGGGTGATCAGGCAAAGCATTAAGTAATCGGAGAAGCCTCCCCCAAGCTTGTGGGAGACTCTCTTCTTCAATTTGCACAAAATTATATATTTCCCTTAAAGCAGCTTGTTTCTTATGAGCGGGGAACTATTTAGCAGAGAAGTAGTAAATCATAACCAGGATCAAGAGAATTAAACCATATCTTAGCATCACCCTTTAATGAGAACGGAAATAATTTAAGGATATAATAGTAGCGAGTTTTCTCATCACTAGTAAACAGGGTAGCTATATCATTTAATTTAGTAAGATGTGCCACAACAGTTTTAGATTCATAGCCATAGAAAGGATCAGATTCAACCAGAGTAATTAACTCAGGATCAACAGAGAAATCATAATCCTTATCAGTAATAAAGACAGGTGAAGTAGCATAAGCAAGATCATATTTCATTCTAGCATTCAGAGTTTTTTCTTTAAGCTTAGCTAATAATTTCTTAAGGTCATATCTATCATTGCAAGCAAGAAAGTCCCTAGCAGTTTCTTCATCCATAAGATAACCCTCAGGCACACCAGGCAATTCATACATAGGGGTAGAATCTTCATCATCACTTTCATCAATATTATCAGTTTCAATAATTTCATTCCCTCTAGGCCTAGCAAGTTGTTCATCAAGAAATTCACCTAGTGGCACAGTAGTATCAAGCATAGAAGTAGTTTCATCATAAGTATCATGCATAGCAGAAGTGGCGTCATCAATAACATGCGACATATCAGAATGAATAGCAGGTGTAGGTGTCGCAAGCTTACTCAAAACAGAAGGTGAATCAAGTGCAGAGCTAGATGGCATGTAACATCCCAAAATTATAAATTTTGGAATGTTATATTAAATAAATCACTTTGATTATTTGTTTGATTGTGAGTGATTGATTGTGTGAAATTGAGTGAAATTGGAAACTTTTTGAAAGTTGAATGAGAGGGTATGAAATGACTTCCCAAACTTTGATCCTTGCATTTGATCTCAATGAAATTCAAATTTATTTCATCACCACAACCCTACAGTGAAGAAAACATGACTTCTTCCAGAAACAAAAAGGGTTTCGAAAGCTTTTTGAATTTCATTTTGAAGGTATTTCAAATTTATAACTTTATGCAACTTAATGATTTTCATGAGAGAAGATTAAATGACTTCTTCAAAACATATGAAATATGAGTTGGAAGTATGAAGAAAGGTTTGAACATGGTTTGAATTTTTTTTAAATTCAAAACCATTTGGAGTTATTTGGTTTTATTTCAAATTATTTTCTCCAAAATTAAAATATATAGAAAATAGGGTAAAATGATTCGCTACATTAGAAAAATGGAAAAAATGAAGTTTGAAATAATTTTGGTATTTTAAAGTAGTTTTATTTTGAATTTTAATTGCATTAGAAGTACTTTTTTATTTATTAGAATTTTTGTGTATTTTATTTCACTTTGTAAAAATGTTCATGTTGTAGGATTTATTTTTGTGGTCATTTTGATATGTTATATGCCTATATACATTTATTATTTAGTTTGTTTATTTCTTTCTTTTTGTTCTGTGTTTAAAAAGAATAGGAAAAACCTTTTTAAAAAAACGACTGAAGACCATAGGCCCAGCTACCTCCCTCTCTCCCGCGGCCCACCAGACGGGCCGGCCCAGCCGCGCACAACCGCAACCGAATCCCGTAGGATTCGCCCGCCCGATCCCTCTTTCCTTTCCCCTCCTCTCTCTGTGCGTGGGACCCACCGACCGCTCGCGCGTCTCGCGCGATCACCTTCCTCCTCCCCGCTCCCCTTTCCTTCTCGCCGGCGATCGGATCCGCCACTGCTCCCCTTTCCTTCCGGAGCTTCCCTCTCCTCCAAGTACCCTCCCCTATAAATGCCCCTTTTCCCCTTGACCCATTCCGCCCCTCCCCGACCCCTGAACCCCTCTCCCTCGCCGCATGTCACTCGCCGAAGCAAAGCGCCGCCGCCGCGCCATTGCCGCCCTACCGCATCACCCCGACCACCCCACCCATCCCCGAGACCACCCCCAGCCCCCCTACTCCCCTACATCACCTGGGCATCTTCCCCATCACCGAGGACCACCGGAGGCCTCACCTGCAGCATCCACGAATGCCACCGCCACCTCGACCTCGCCGCCGACCATCTCCAACCACCTCCACCGGCGCCACGACCACTGTTGGACTCGTCGTCGTCTTCTTCATCTCCCTGGCCACCCCGCTGACACCGAAGATCACCGGAGCGCCGCCACCGTCGTCACCCGACGCACTCGCCGTCGACCACCACCGCGGTGAGCTCTCTCTCCCTCCTCGTCCGTCCGATCTAGATTATACGGTTGTGATTATATTAGATTGAACAGTTAGGTTTTTTTTACTAGATCGGTTTAACTTCGATTTATTTACGGTTTAGATCTAATCGGTTTAGCCGATCGGTCTTTCTCTATTGGCCCGTACGCGTTTCGGTTATTTTCCGCCCGAGCGCTGTTTAGTATCATCTCGCACACCCCTTAGCACCCGTTAGTTTTTTTGTTTGTTATTTTTCGTTTCTGTTTTAAAAACAGAATAGTTCTGATTTTATAATGCTTATAACTTTTATGTTTTAGATCCAAAATTGATTGATTCTTTTTGCATTAGATTCAAAACTTGTTAAGTTTCTGTTTGTACCTTTGGATTTCAAATTTGACTAGTTTAAAATTGAATTTGATGAAATTTATCCAAATCTCTATTTTGGCTGTATCTTTAGTTTTATGAAATATTTTTGATTGATTCTTTCTGCTACTGTTTTATTATGGTTTGGTTTATCCAGTAGCTTATAGTTATTTATTTTTAGTTTGTTTTAAACTAGGTTTATTGCAGAAAACAATACTGTTTTGCTTATGTAGTTGTTTTAGTTATATAATTAGTGCTTTTAATTATTTTTAGTTAATTCTTTTTGTAATTTTTTTATATGTTGTCATTGATTCTGTTATTTAGGAGTAAATAAGTTTGATAATTATTTTAGTATTGTTTACTATTGTTTTGGTGTTTTGCTAGTTGTTATAGTTGTTCTGGTGTTAACTAGTCAATTACAATAGTTTTCATACTAGTTCTTTTTGCTAGTAAATGCTTTAGTAAATTACTTTTTGTTGTTTCATTACAATTATATTTTCTATGCTGTAGAAAAGTTATTAGAGTAATCTAGTTTTAATAAGAAAGTATTGGTTGTTATTGTGTGAGTTGGTTTCTCCCTTGTTTTCGTGAAGTTTTCTTTGGAATTCTATATGGTTTTCCTTAACTTCATTATTGTTTTATTTATGAATTTTTGATTTTTATTTTAATTGCTAGTATTGTTTGCTAGAATTATTGCTTATGTGAGTATAATGTTTGACTATATAGATTTTCTCGGAGTGACGAATAGTTTATCAAAGATTTCCGATAGGGTTATTATCTTCATCAAGTAATACCAGGCAAGTTCACTTTGACCATGTTTTTCATACCTATGTTTTATTTGCATGTAGTAGCACCTTTTCAATAATCCCGCCCCTAGTGATATTGATTTCTTGTAGTTGAGTAGAATGCATGAGGTAGGAACCCATCTCCCTGTTATCAAGCCCGTGATGTTATATAGTTTTAATGCTACGCTATAGTAGACGGGGTTTGGTATGAGTGCATGAGAGTGGTGTGAAGGAGGACTCTACGTCAATGGAGACAACTTCATGATGGCACCGGCAAGGACTGCATCTTCTGGACTCCTCAAGATTTCGAGACTCGAGACAAGAATTCAATACACACTACTGGGTGAAGGACGGTTGGCGGGCACCCTGGAGAAACCAGTGGTTGGCCGGGATGCATGAAGAAGCGCCATGACATCTTGCGGAAAGCTTCACCCAGACTCAAAGAGACGGAAGAATACTTCATGCTCGGAAGCTTACCTGTGCAACCGCAAGTCACTATGTGCTCTGGCTTGGTTGACCTTAGTGGTGACTCTGGCTGGGACGGTGCTAGCATATGTAGAACTACGGTAGGATTGGATGAGCACCGGACAGTGGTCAGAGGAACTCTTCGGAAGACCATGTTTCGGTCATCTTATTCTCAAACACCCTGAAGTGCGAGAATGTAAAGAGAGGGATCGAATCTTGCGGGTAAAGTGTACAAACCTCTGCAGAGGGTTAAAACCTAATCGATTAGCCGTGTCCCCGGTTACGGACAATTTGAGCCTCTGGACTTGGATCTATCTCGGAACTCTCAGCACCGGGCTGATAAATTAATTGTGGGCAACTTATGATGATTTGGGCTATGAGACATCGGTTGGCGGAACCATGTCATGATAGAAAACTCCATAGTACAGACCCCGGATAATTCCTTTGATGTAGGGAAAATAAAACCAGCTTTTATGCAAACAAAACTCAGATACAAAGCCACAAAGCCATATTGCATATAGTATAGTTTATCATCTGTTTTTATTACAGTGATCTTGCCGGTACATTCAATGTACTGACCTACATGGCTGCAACGTCTCATGTTGCAGATATGTTTCTTCCGACGAGTAAGAGTTACGTCATAGGGTTACGGTCTACACTCAACCTGCCGATGGCGTTGATGGGACTCCACATCCGATTGTTTGTTTCTACTGAGACTTATGAGGTATATATCAGCTTTACATTATTTATAGATGTGATTGCACATTGATATATACACTGATGTACTGTGTGTCCCAGCATACCGATCCAGGGATGGCACAGATACACAGAGGCTTGACCGTCTGAGGTCGGGTCGCTACAGACATGGTATCAGAGTACATGTTGACTGTAGGACATGACCCTAGAAATCAGAAAGCCCTAGGATAGGAAATATCTAAAACTTTATTTTCAAAAGAATCAATTACTTCTCATCTTTTCTGATTTTATCAAATAACCTCTCTTACTTCAAATAGTTAGAATATACCCCTTTCCCTTTTGACCACATGGAGGATCAACTAAAGCCGCTCCAAGAAGGACAAGATATCGGACAGCCGATGACCATTTCGGAGTAAAGAGGATTTCACCATGCATGTGACGCCCCCGATTCAATCATACACTAATCATACATGCAAACGTGTACGATTAAGATCAGAGACTCACGGGAAGATATCACAACACAACTCTACAAATAAAATAAGTCATACAAGCATCATATTACAAGCCAGGGGCCTCGAGGGCTCGAATACAAGAGCTCGATCATAGACGAGTTAGCGGAAGCAACAAAATCTGAGTACAGACATAAGTTAAACAAGTTTGCCTTAAGAAGGCTAGCACAAACTGGGATACAGATCGAAAGAGGCGTAGGCCTCCTGCCTGGGATCATCCTAAACTACTCCTGGTCACCGTCAGTGGGCAGCACGTAGTAGTAGGCACCTCCGGTGTAGTAGGAGTCGTCGTCGAAGGTGGCGTCTGGCTCCTGGGCTCCAACATCTGGTTGCGACAACCAGGTAGAAGGGATAGGGGGAAAAGAGGGAGAAAGCAACCGTGAGTACTCATCCAAAGTACTCGCAAGCAAAGAGCTATACTACATATGTATGCATTGGTATCAATTGGAATAAGGCTATTATATGTGGACTGAACTGCAGAAAGCCGGGTTAAGGGGGGATAGCTAGTCCTTTCGAAGACTACGCTTCTGGCAGCCTCCGTCTTGCAGCATGTAGAAGAGAGTAGACTAAAGTCCTCCAAGTAGCATCACATAGCATAATCCTAACCGATGATCCTCCCCTCGTCGCCCTGTGAGAGAGCGATCACCGGTTGTATCTGGCACTTGGAAGGGTGTGTTTTATTAAGTATCCGGTTCTAGTTGTCATAAGGTCAAGGTACAACTCCAAGTCGTCCTGCTACCGAAGATCATGGCTATTCGAATAGATTAACTTCCCTGCATGGGTGCACCACATATCCCAACACGCTCGATCCCATTTGGCCGGACACACTTTCCTGGGTCATGCCCGGCCTCGGAAGATCAACACGTCGCAGCCCTACCTAGGCACAACAGAGAGGTCAGCATGCCGGTCTAAATCCTATGGCGCAAGGGTCTGGGCCCATTGCCCATTGCACACCTGCACGTTGCATATGCGGCCGGAAGCAGAACTAGCCCCCTTAATACAAGAGCAGGCTTACGGTCCAATCCGGCACGCGCCACTCAGTCATTGACGTCATGAAGGCTAAGGCTGATACCACGACGTCGAGTGCCCATAACTGTCCTCGCGTAGATGGTTAGTGCGTATAGGCCAGTAGCCAGACTCAGATCAAATACCAAGATCTCGTTAAATGTGTTAATTATTCGTGAACACCGACCAGGGCCAAGCCCACCTCTCTCCTAGGTGGTCTCAACCTGCCCTGTCGCTCCACCACAAAGTAACCGTCGGGGGCCGTCGGGAACCCAAGCGCACCTCTACCGGGATGGAGCCACCTGCCCCTTCAGCCCCCATCTCCAAACAGTATCACCAGTAATGTAACAGTGTAAGTATATATCATATGCCCATGATCACCTCCCGAAGTGATCACGGCCCAGTAGTATAGCATGGCAGACGGACAAGAGTGTAGGGCCACTGATGGAACACTAGCATCCTATAGTAAGCATTTAGGATTGCAGGTAAAGGTAACAACAGTAGTAGCGAGGACAGGCTATGCATCAGGATAGGATAACGAAAAGCAGTAACATGTTACACTACTCTAATGCAAGCAGTAGAGAGAAGAATAGGCGATATCTGGTGATCAAAGGGGGGGCTTGCCTGGTTGCTCTGGCAAGAGAGAGGGGTCGTCAACACCGTAGTCGAATTGGGGGTCGCCGGCAGTCTCGGGGTCTATCGAAAAGAAGTAACGGAGGGGGAACACAATAAATAACAAAGCAATCAAAGCAACACAAGGCATAACTTAGCAATACGCGGTGCTAGGTGTGCCCTAACGCAGTAGGAGGTGATACCGGCGAAGGGGAAAAACATCCGGGAAAGTATTCCAGGTGTTTCGCGTTTTCGGACAGATTAACCAGAGAGGGAATGTTATGTGTTTGCTATGCTAGGGATGCATGGCGGATGAACGGGCTGCGTATCCGGATTCGTCTCGTTGTTCTGAGCAACTTTCATGTTGAAAATAATTTAATCTGTGTTACGGATTAAAAGATATGATTTTCTAAAGATTTTATTAATTTTTGGAATTTAATTAATTATTTAATTTAAATCAAAATTGGATTTATGACATCAGCATGATGTCATGCTGACATCAGCAGTCAACAGGGGTTGACTGGGTCAATCTGACGGTGTGTCCCGCATGTCATTGACTGATAACTAACTAACTAAATTAATTAGTTTAATTCGTAGATTAGTCAGGTTAATTAAATGATTAATTAGTCTAATCAAGATTAATTAAGTTAATTAATTAATTAATTAACGAATTTAATTATTATTTATTATTTATTATTTTAAATTTTCTTGTTTTTTTATAAAAACGTTCTGGGGCCGTGGGCCCCAAGTGTCATAGGGCCATGGGGCTTTAGCGGGGCGGGCTACCGGGTGCGAGCGCACCCGAGCGGGCACAGGGCACGGGCGCTGCCCGAATGGGCACTCCGGGCGCCCGACCACTGGCGTCGGCGAGGGCATGGCGGAGGCGGGCGAGGCTGCCGACAGAGGGTGTCGGGGCACCAGCGGCGATGCGGGGCTAGGCGCGCGGTTGGGGTAGCGGGGAGCAGGCGTGCGGGAGTAGCGGCGGGGAGGTGAGCTTTGGTCGGCGCGTCCAGGGCAAGGCAGCAGGGGCGACGAGCGGTCACGGTGGCGCGGCGAGGCGCGGTGCTGCGCACACGCTGGGCGACTGCATGCGGGAGCCGGGCGCGCACTAGTGGCCGCGGGGGGCAGAGGGGCACTGGGGAGGCATGGTCCCGGGCGCGGCGGGGGCGGGTGGTGCGGCGAAGAACGAAGCAGGGGGTTGCGGGGCGAGGCCGCGGCGGAGGGGCGCCGGACGTGGCAACCGCAGGCGGAGGGGGGACTTGCGCGGGCACGGGCCAAGCGGGGCACCAGCAAGGGAGGCCCGAGGCGCTGGTGACGAGGGGTAGCGAGGGGAAGTCGGCCGTGCAGCGGACAGGCGTGGTGACCAGGGGGAGAGGAGAGGGGTCGCGGCTCACGTTCGTTGTCGGGAAGAGGGGGCGGCGTGGCTTGATGGGGCCGGCGCGGAAGAGTCGGGGACGAGCAGTCCGGCGGGGAGGTCCGGCGGACGGCGGGGTTCTAGGTGGCGGCGATGGGCGACGAGGTCCTTCGGCGGCGGCGCGGTCATGCCCCGATCCAGATTGGATCGGGGGGAGTAGACGAGGGAGCGAGAGGGGGAGAGATTGGGGGAGTGGGGAACGTGGGGAGTGGACCGGTTAGGGTTCTGGTCGGGGTGGGGGTTAAGGGGCCATGGGGGTAGGCCAGCCTGGCAAGGACTTGGCCCAGTTGGGCCGGGGGCTACTGGGCCGGAGCCCCGGGGAGTTCTTTCCTTTTTGTGTGTGTGTTAGTTATGTTTCTGTTTTGATTTTTTCATTTTCTTTTCTGTTTCATTTCTAGTTTCTTTTAAGTTTTAGTTTTTACAAAAAATCACCACTAGTACCTAAAGTAGTAATTATAAACAAACTGTTGTCACATCAATTCTTAACCCATAATAAAATATTTTTAATATTTTATAAAATCCAATAGGTATTTGTTTAATTGTTTTCACTATTGTTTTAATTAGTTTAGAGCCCTTAAACATTTTATCAAGGTTTGGTTTCTCCATAGTATTTACATAGGATTTATCTGACCCACCTTGAACATTTTGGTTTCATTGTTTGAAAACTTTTATTATTTGCCTTTAATTGAATTTGAATTTGAATCGGTTTCGAACTAACACGAGATTAGCGATAGTAATCTAAGTGACGTGGCATCATTAGCAGAGAATTACTGTAGCTTAATTATCCGGGCGTCACAATTCTCCTCCACTACAAGAAATCTCGTCCTGAGATTTAAGAGGGGAGTAAGGGGGAAAGTTCTGGTTACGATATTCTAATGGATCTTCTCGAAGAAGTTAATCCCTTTCGTTGATGTCTTCAATTCTTTACTCCAATGCCTCATGATAAACTTGTCATCATTTCTTCGGGAACTCCATCGTACTTACGAAAGGATAAGGGGCAGCTCAGCTACGACAGAATGCTTTTGAGGGAAACAATCAGGGGTTAACCCGTGAATGAGTTTAAGATTATCTCTCGAGTTGAACATATGAAATACATCGAGAGTAAGGTATGAAGGTACAATAAGAGGTTCCAAGCGGATAGATAGTTGCTCGAAGTCTGAACCAGAGTGAGAAAGGGGTTCAGAGTCGCGAGAGTAAGTATTGCATCTGATACCAGAATAGATCACTAGGACGGTGGCCCGTGAATTACATACGAGGCCACGCGCGAGGAATAACTTTGGGAATAGGGGGTGTACAGGACAGTCAGGTTTCGATCCTATGAAACTGTGGGTTATGGGCCCACCATGTGTTTTTTTAATAGGAGCAGTGACATCTTGCACGGTCATGATAGCAAGGCATGTTAGAGAGTACCATGTCAGTTATGTCGGCAACAACATTGGTACCAAGGGCGAGGGACGAAGAGAACCATTTTCTTGCTCATTGCAACCAGGCGGACCAATAGGCAAAGTTCTCGTCCATCGGTGGTTACTGGAATGTCATCAACAAAAGTAACAGGGTCTTACTGACAGAATTGTACACGAGGGGTCTACATAAGCAGGGAATTAATACTTCTTAGACCATAATGATCACCAGAAAGGTTAAACCAAGTAATGGAAAGGAAAATATGATTATCAGATATTTCAGGGGTATATCCTTCCCAAGGACAAGCAGAGCATCATAACCATGACATGATATTAAGTAGAAAAGCCTCTAGGTGAGGGGAGAGAAATTTTCGTGACATTATCCATACAACGGTGTTTGCATAGTTGAGCAAGAAACAATTAGCACTGGGCTTCAAATGTTCTTGTTAGAACGAAGTACCATAGACATGCTTCGAGATAGCATTGACATGGTCAACAGGTGAAAATCAGACTTTGGAATCAAAAAGGATCCATCAGGAACAACTCATAGAATAAGTCTTGCAATAGGTCCTCCAACCAGGTGTGCTAGGGATGACATCATCTTACCGAGTCATATGAGGATCAAGGTTATAACTCTTGAAATATGTTCCAACCATCATATCTGACCGAGATTCAGATCTGATTGGTGTCAAGATAACTCAGACACGGGATGCCTGAGAAGAAAGGTGCAACACAAATTGTCGAGGTGACATTGTAAGATTCTCGGGAGTTGAAACTATGGAAGCGAGTTCTGAAACAAGAGTTCATTAGTAAACCAACGAGAGGATGAGGAGGTGGCTGATGGAATCAGTGACAGTTCATTGAGATTTTCAAAAGATGGATTTCCACACTTATGTGAACAAGGAGATAACATTTGTCGGATCAAATGATATAAGGATGTATGCTCGAGGAAAACATACACAATTAAGCATTGGTTGAAAAGTGGACCCAAAATATGGTCTTAGGTAGCATGATCAATGTTAGAAAGGTGATTCAACAAGCAATAGTCTAAGAATGAAATATTGACCATTAACTTGAAAGCAATAGGGTTGCTAGAAACATGAACAAGTTTGTGTTGAACGGAAGGCAATAAGTGGTCGATGATAACACAAACCATCGAGGGCAAGGAGGGTACTTCTCATCATGAATTCAATTGATATCTTGGAAGGGGTCAAAATGTTGATGATGATCATGACACATTTGTCGAGAGGTTTCAAGAAGATGTAACCGATCGGCGATGACATCAAGTTAACGAAATGATGAAGCGAGAAGTTTTTGAAACCTTAGGTACGACGCAAATTTGAAATCAAGCTTGTCATTCAAGGACAATTGTTATGACGAGGAAGATCGACGTAAGATTAACTCACCTCGAAATTTTGCTCTAGGAAGGACCGGGTAGCACAGTTAAAATCGGCGCGACAAGGATATAGCCAAGCAGGCTAGGAATGACGTGATCAAGTTCAAACTCGTAAGTCATGAAGGTTACCACGATTTGTTTAATCGCGGTGCAGACTTCAGTCAGTTATCGGTGTCTTTGAGTGTTTAATAACTCAGAGCCCGTGAAAAATTGGAACCAATGATAATGTAGCACTTGATGGAGAACTCATAAGAAGTTGTGCAGTTCCATGATAATCTCGAGATACCGGGGGGGTAATACTCAAAGGTAGAACAAAATAGAGGTTGGGAAGGCGTATTGATCTGCAGAAGGCAAGTACTTTAACTTGTCCGAGAAATAGAATCAAAGGGGAACAATTATGGTTGGAACCACGGTTGCAAAGGATCAATTCACAGATACCAGATGATATTTATCAAGGAAATAGTTATTATTACAAGAAGCGACGTCGTGTCCATGGGAATGAACACAAAGTTCAAGGTCGACTCCCACTTCTCCAATACATAACCTTTCATTTACTTCTCGCGTTGGATGAAGTTTTAGTGTTGAAATTTTATCTGGCAAAATACTAGAAGAGTATGACTCGTGAAAACTTTCGGGTTCACACGGTTTTAGAGAAGGTATAGGTTCAACCCATCGGGGCATCCTAGGAACATATAACACAAACTTCGGAGTAAATAACACATGCTCGATAGTATAGCATGCTTGAGAAAGCAGAGGATACAATTTACCAAAGGCATTATGTATCCAAGGAAAGGCTCACAAGCTTATTGAATATGAAGGACGTTGTCGGATAAATTCTGAAAAAGGGTCTGGTGGTCCACAAGGGATCTAATGTGAGCATCGGTACTCAACCAGAGGAAGAAAGAATGCAAGGAGATCAGATTATGGAAACAACTGACTAACTCAAAGCTCAAATGCAAAGGAAATATGACTTCCAAAACAGGGGACCAAAAGAAAACACTCTGATAAGGATGGGTAGGTTGAATAGACTTAGGGGTACAATTGACGACAATTTAATTGGTCGAGATCCAGCTCATGTTAAGAGTGACGTCTGAGCCGGAAGGATGCTAGGATCTGACTGAGGATTGCGAGCATTCGCAACATATTGAATCACCGGACTCAAAAATGATAGTGACAAGGGATGCCAATAAGATTACTAGACTTATGGGATTAACCATAATGCAAGCAAGCAAGAATCTCAAGAGCAATAGGCTGCTCAGGATTATTGGAAGACCGATTGATATTTCGAAAACTTTTGTGAAACACATGATCAACAGGGAATGATTGTATGAATGGCAAGTATATGTCGTAGTTATCCATAAGGATATTACGGTGGTAGGGAATTGCAAAGGCGATGAGCACATGTTCTCGGGAGAACATCGAAGAGTATCTTCGGAATCTTCTAGCGTAGTAGTCGACCATCAGTAATAAGTTGCTCTCTGGGTGAAAGTGATCACGAGATCCTAATGTTAGATTTAGCAAAATTCATTTAACCCGAGTAGAAGAGAGTTCAGAGTCCCAGAGTATAGACAAGGAGTAAAAGATCCTAATACCACCCAGATGGCGATGTGGGCCCGTAAGGCACACAGCCATGTTAGTAAAAGTGTTTGTAATGTCTAGACTCAACTTCGGCCAAGGAGTGTGGAAGGGGGATTCCTGCAGGCAGTCGGCTCTGATACCAACTTGTGACGCCCCCGATTCAATCGTACACTAATCATACACGCAAACGTGTAGGATTAAGATCAGGGACTCACGGGGAGATATCACAACACAACTCTACAAATAAAATAAGTCATACAAGCATCATATTACAAGCCAGGGGCCTCGAGGGCTCGAATACAAGAGCTCGATCATAGACGAGTTAGCGGAAGCACAAAATCTGAGTATAGACATAAGTTAAACAAGTTTGCCTTAAGAAGGCTAGCACAAACTGGGATACAGATCGAAAGAGGCGCATGCCTCCTGCCTGGGATCCTCCTAAACTACTCCTGGTCGTCGTCAGCGGGTAGCACGTAGCAGTAGGCACCTCCGGTGTAGTAGGAGTCGTCGTCGAAGGTGGCGTCTGGCTCCTGGGCTCCAACATCTAGTTGCGACAACCAGGTAGAAGGGATAGGGGGAAAAGAGGGAGAAAGCAACCATGAGTACTCATCCAAAGTACTCACAAGCAAAGAGCTATACTACATATGTATGCATTGGTATCACCTGGAATAAGGCTATTATATGTGGACTGAACTGCAGAAAGCCGGTTTAAGGGGGGATAGCTAGTCCTTTCAAAGACTACGCTTCTGGCAGCCTCCATCTTGCAGCATGTAGAAGAGAGTAGACTGAAGTCCTCCAAGTATCATCACATAGCATAATCCTAACCGATGATCCTCCCCTCGTCGCCCTATGAGAGAGCGATCACCGGTTGTATCTGGCACTTGGAAGGGTGTGTTTTATTAAGTATCCGGTTCTAGTTGTCATAAGGTCAAGGTACAACTCCAAGTCGTCCTGTTACCGAAGATCACGGCTATTCGAATAGATTATCTTCCCTGCAGGGGTGCACCACATATCCCAACACGCTCGATCCCATTTGGCCGGATACACTTTCCTGGGTCATTCCCGGCCTCGGAAGATCAACACGCTGCAGCCCTACCTAGGCACGACAGAGAGGTCAGCACGTCGGTCTAAATCCTATGGCGCAGGGGTCTGGGCCCATCGCCCATTGCACACCTGCATGTTGCGTACGCGGCCGGAAGCAGAACTAGCCCCCTTAATACAAGAGCAGGCTTACGGTCCAATCCGGCGCGCGCCACTCAGTCGCTGACGTAACGAAGGCTTCGGCTGATACCACGACGTCGAGTGCCCATAATTGTCCCCGCGTAAATGGTTAGTGCATATAGGCCAGTAGCCAGACTCAGATCAAATACCAAGATCTCGTTAAACGTGTTAAGTATCCGCGAACACCGACCAGGGCCAGGCTCACCTCTCTCCTAGGTGGTCTCAACCTGCCCTGTCGCTCCGCCACAAAGTAACCGTCGGGGGCCGTCGGGAACCCAGGCCCACCACTACTGGGATGGAGCCACCCGCCCCTTCAGCCCCCATCTCCAAACAGTATCACCAGTAATGTAACAGTGTAAGTATATATCATATGCCCGTGATCACCTCCCAAAGTGATCATGGCCCTGTAGTATAGCATGGCAGACGGACAAGAGTGTAGGGCCACTGATGGAACACTAGCATCCTATACTAAGCATTTAGTATTGCATGTAAAGGTAGCAACAGTAGTAGCTAGGACAGGCTATGCATCAGGATAGGATAACGAAAAGCAGTAACATGTTACACTACTCTAATGCAAGCAGTAGAGAGAAGAATAGGCGATATCTGGTGATCAAAGGGGGGGCTTGCCTGGTTGCTCTGGCAAGAGAAAGGGGTCGTCAACACCGTAGTCGAACTGGGGGTCGCCGGCAGTCTCGGGGTCTATCGAAAAGAAGTAACGGAGGGGAAACACAATAAATAACAAAGCAATCAAAGCAAGACAAGGCATAACTTAGCAATACGTAGTGCTAGGTGTGCCCTAACGCGGTAGGAGGTGATACCGGCGAAGGGGAAAAACATCCGGGAAAGTATTCCCGGTGTTTCGCGTTTTCGGACAGATTAACCGGAGAGGGAATGTTGCGTGTTCGCTATGCTAGGGATGCGTGGCGGACGAACGGGTTGCGTATCTGGATTCGTCTCGTCGTTCTGAGCAACTTTCATGTTGAAAATAATTTAATCCGAGTTACGGATTAAAAAATATGATTTTCTAAAGATTTTATTAATTTCTGGAATTTAATTAATTATTTAATTTAAATGAAAATTGGATTTATGACATTAGCATGATGTCATGCTGACATCAGTAGTCAACAGGGGTTGACTGGGTCAATCTGACGGTGGGTCCCGCATGTCATTGACTGATAACTAACTAACTAAATTAATTAGTTTAATTCGTAGATTAGTCAGGTTAATTAAATGATTAATTAGTCTAATCAAGATTAATTAAGTTAATTAATTAATTAATTAACGAATTTAATTATTATTTATTATTTTAAGTTTTGTTGTTTTTTTATAAAAACGTTCTGGGGCCGTGGGCCCCAAGTGTCATAGGGCCATGGGGCTTTAGCGGGGCGGGCTACTGGGTGCAAGCGCACCCGCGCGGGCACAGGGCACGGGCGCCGCCCGAATGGGCACTCCGGGCGCCCGACCACAGGCGTCGGTGAGGGCACGGCGGAGGCGGGCGAGGCTGCCGACGGAGGGTGTCGGGGCACCAGCGGTGATGCGGGGCTAGGCGCGCGGTTGGGGTAGCGGGGAGCAGGCGTGCGGGAGCAGCGGCGGGGAGGTGAGCTTTGGCCGGCGCGTATAGGGCAAGGCAGCAGGGGGCGACGAGCGGTCACGGTGGCGCGGCGAGGCGCGGTGCTGCGCACACGCAGGGCGACCGCATGCGGTCGCCGGGCGCGCAGGCGCGTGCGGGCGCGCACTGGTGGCCGCAGGGGGCAGAGGGGCACCGGGGAGGCGTGGTCCCGGGCGCGGCGAGGGCGGGTGGTGCGACGAAGAACGAAGCAGGGGGTTGCGGGGCGAGGCCACGGCGGAGGGGCGCCGAACGTGGCAACCGCAGGCGGAGGGGGGGGGGGGACTTGCGCGGGCACGGGCCAAGCGGGGCACGAGCGAGGGAGGCCCGAGGCGCTGGTGACGAGGGGTAGCGAGGGGAAGTCGGCCGTGCGGCGGACATGCGTGGTGACCAGGGGGAGAGGAGAGGGGTCGCGGCTCACGTTCGTTGTCGGGAAGAGGGGGCGGCGTGGCTTGATGGGGCCGGCGGGGATGAGTCCGGCAGGGAGGTCCGGCGGACGGCGGGGTTCTAGGTGGCGGCGATGGGCGACGAGGTCCTCCGGCAGCGGCGCGATCATGCCCCGATCCAGATTGGATCGGGGGGAGGAGACGAGGGAGCGAGAGGGGGAGAGATTGGGGGGAGTGGGGAACGTGGGGAGTGGACCGGTTAGGGTTCCGGTCGGGGTGGGGGTTAAGGGGCCATGGGGGTAGGCCGTCCTGGCAGGGACTTGGCCCAGTTGGGCCGGGGGCTACTGGGCCGGAGCCCCGGGGGTTCTTTCCTTTTTTTGTGTGTGTTAGTTATGTTTCTGTTTTGATTTTTTTTCTTTTCTTTTCTGTTTCATTTCTAGTTTCTTTTAAGTTTTAATTTTTACAAAAATCACCACTAGTACCTAAAGTAGTATTTATAAACAAACTGTTGTCACATCAATTCTTAACCCATAATAAAATATTTTTAATATTTTATAAAATCCAATAGGTATTTGTTTAATTGTTTTCACTATTGTTTTAATTAGTTTAGAGCCCTTAAACATTTTATCAAGGTTTGGTTTCTCCATAGTATTTACACAGGATTTATCTGACCCACCTTGAACATTTTGGTTTCATTGTTTGAAAACTTTTATTATTTGCCTTTAATTGAATTTGAATCGGTTTCGAACTAACACGAGATTAGCGATAGTAATCTAAGTGACGTGGCATCATTACCAGAGAATTACTGTAGCTTAATTATCCGGGTGTCACAATGCATTAGAAGAGTTAAAGCTACAACAGTTGAAGACTCCGAAGACTTGAAGAATCTGACGAATTATTTGACCTTTAGAAGACCAAACCATGTTATATACTTACATTAGATACGGCGATTTGTGAGCTGTCATTTGTTTGATGTTTTTCCGACAGCCACAAAATAAAACTCATTTCTTCAAAACTATTGTTTGTATTGTGTATATTCCTCCCCACCTCTCTCTTATCTCACCCTAAAACCCTTGGACCCAGTAGATGATGAATGAAGTTGGACTGGTATTCTCTGGACCGAAAACCCAACCGGAGGCAGAGCTATGGATTCAGAACATGGAGAATCACTTCGGGAGCAATTTGGTTTCAAGGAAGAATAAAGTATCGTATGCTCTTCAGTACTTTGAAGGAAGTGCTGCAACTTGGTGGCATATGCATCAAGCTATACCGGGATGGAATGGAGCAAGGACTTGGGAAGAATTCAAGAAGACTCTGACAAGATCACGTCTTATCCGGAAGCACCATGATACCCCAAGAAATAAACCTTCTGCCTTCAAGATTTGCGGAGAAATAGGACACACCCAGGAGAAACACAAGGATGGATGCCCTCATTGTAAGGAGAAACACCCAACTGAGGAATGCCCAACTAGTCAGGTGACTTGTTTCTTGTGTGAAGGAACTACCCACTACCCAGCTCAGTGTCACATTTACCCCACGGTGCAACAAACTATTCAGAAGCAGGAAGAAGGAATGAAAGAAGCCCTCCGAGAAGTTATGAAAGAACATATGATTAAGGAAAGTGTTGAAGACCCTAATGGAGAAAGCCTTAACAGATTTTACTCCAATGCATGTTATTCATGTGGAGAAGGACATTTTTCACAGTATTGCACCAAGGAAAGAAAAGAGTATCTGGGATACTTCCCGACAGAAGCAGTGGAGTTTGATCCACAGGGAATAGAACGTTTGATCAGAACAAAGAAAACCAAGAAGAGAAAACAAAGACACCATCGGAACAACCCAATTTCTGCAAAGAGGGACAAGAGTCATATTACCTGTTTTGAATGTAAGGACGTCGGGCATTATGCCAATGATTGTCTCAAAAGGAAGCATGGTACTCAAGGAGCAGGCACCACCACCCAGAAGCCTCGAGACATGTCGGAAGTTATTTGTTTCCGTTGCAAGGAAGCAGGACATTTTTGCTAGGGATTGTTCAAATCATGAGAAAGCTAGAGCTGAGTAGTGGAGATGTTGATATCAGTAATAAGGGTACTAAGGAAAACACCTTTTCATGAGAATGCGGGGTTGAGTTATGTAATAGATTACTCAGATATTGTAAAAATTCATGACTCAATAAAGTTGATATGTCATATGCTGAAAGGCTTTAAGGAGTTGTTATGTTTTATCATGGAAATTAATATTCTGGGTGAACATGGAAGAAAATGAGTTGTGATGCATAAACTGGATGTTGGAAATTGAGTTTGAAGTTCTGTTTGGATGATACGAATGTGTACCCAAGGAGATATGTACCTTATTCAAAGCACCATTTTTGTTTTACAACTGCAGATGACGACTATCGGTGTCAAAACCGGCGGATCTCGAGTAGGGGGTCCCGAACTGTGCGTCTAGGCCGGATGGTAACAGGAGGCAAGGGACGCAAAGTTTTACCCAGGTTCGGGCCCTCTTGATGGAGGTAAAACCCTACGTCATGCTTGATTAATATTGATGATATGGGTAGTACAAGAGTAGATCTACCGCGAGATTGGAGAGGCTAAACCCTAGAAGCTAGCCTATGGTATGATTGTTGTTGTGTATGTTGTCCTACGGACTAAAACCCTCCGGTTTATATAGACACCGGAGAGGGTTAGGGTTACACAAAGTCGGTTACAATGGTAGGAGATCTACATATCCGTATCGCCAAGCTTGCCTTCCACGCCAAGGAAAGTCCCTTCCGAACACGGGACGGAGTCTTTAATCTTGTATCTTCATAGTCCAGGAGTCCGGCTGAAGGTATAGTCCGGCCATCCGGACACCCCCTAATCCAGGACTCCCTCAGTAGCCCCTGAACCAGGCTTCAATGACGACGAGTCAGGCGCGCAGTTTGTCTTCGGCATTGCAAGGCGGGTTCCTCCTCCAAGTACTTCATAGAAGATTTTGAACACAAAGATAGTGTCCGGCTCTGCAAAATAAGTTTCCACATATTGCCATAGAGAGAATAATATTTACACAAATCTAATCTGCTGACGTATTCCGTAGTGTGACATCGCACGATGGCCAAGCCTTTATCCAAATCGTTTTATTATCCCACCTTAGCGTGTTATGCAAGGCGGTTTCCTTGGCACGTCTCGTTAAAGCAGAGATCGTGTCCCCTTATTCTGGGATTCTCATCAATACGGGCGTGGGTAACCCAACCGCTTCTAGGACTCCTAGACTATAGGCAAGTCCAAACGGCCATGAAGAGGACGCTTGATATTCACCCTCTTTATAGAGGGGCAAGGCTTTTATTTTTTCCCTCCCGTGCTCAATCGAATCCTTCCCCCACCTCAAGCTCAAACACCCAAAGTTCAGGTCAGGTGCTCCGAACCTTCAATCATGTCCGGATCTAGCCTTCAAGGCCGATGGATCCCTTCCTCCGTCACGGAAGAAGACATCAAAAAGTTGAGGGGGGCCAGATATCTGACCGCCAAGGTTCCGCATCGGCTGCCCGCCCGAGGGCAGGCCGTCCCCTCCCCCAAACCCAACGAGATCGTCGAGTTCGTCTCCCACTTCCTCCGAGGTCTAGGCCTTGCTCTGTATCCTTTCGTCACGGGTTTGATGTTTTATTACGGGCTAGATTTCCATGATCTAGCTCCGGACTCCTTTCTTCATATCACGACATTTATTGTCGTGTGTGAGGCCTTCCTCCGGGTTACCCCTCACTTTGGCCTGTGGCTCAAGACCTTTGAAGTAAAGCCGAAGATGATCGAGGGGCAACATGCAGCGTGTGGAGGTGCCTCAATACGCAAGATGACGGGAGCTCCATGGCCCAAAGGTTCCATTCCATAGGTGTCTGAATTGTGGCAACAGGAGTGGTTCTACATCACGGCTCCTAGAAGTGCCAAGTGGGCAGCCACCCCTGTTTTCCGCTCGGGCCCTCCACCACAACTAATGTCATGGATCAGCAGAGGTCTAAGCTGGGGTCCAGCCAAGGACGTGCCTTTACTGCAAAGCCGCATTCGAGATCTCTTCAACGGAGACTTTAGTTTGGTTGTGGTAATTCAAGTTATGCTGGTTCGTCAAGTCCAGCCTTGCAAGCGCCGGCCCCTTCGCTTGTGGGAGTTCAATCCCAAGGGACCGCGTGTCATTCAAAATTTCCTCGGCCTGACGCATGAGGAGATGTACAAGTCATTCTTCGGACCTCAGGTAGAGTGTCCGAAAATCACCGAGGACGTGGGCCTGAGCAGTAACCGCGCCGCCGAACAGGTAAGGAATCTTCCGGCTGAACATACTATCTCTCATTTGTTACGAAGTTATTTCTTAGAGTTTGCTTTTTGACCAGGATTGGCTAACAAAGGCGAAGTTGATTCGGTGTTCGGCCCCCCTCCCTGAAGGTTTGGAAAATCCGATACTGGAAAAGATGCTCCAGGTCGCACCCTGCCCGGAGCCCTTGAAGGAAGATACTGGGGAGGATAATACGGGTGGACGGGGGCCCCCAACGCTGCCCATTCTAACCGAGGGAGCGAGCGTCTCCATGAAGGAAGACGACCGGAGGAGGAAAAGGACTGCGCCCGGGGATTCGGAAGCCGAAGCTTCCAAACGGGAGAAGAAGTCTCCCACAGAGGGTCCTACCTTGGGGGTGCTTTTGCCGCACAAAGTCCGCGGGGGGTTCAATTCTCCAGCGAGTCGTAAGTGACCTAAAATACTGTAATAGCACAGGTATGCCATCTTTTTCTTCTGAGGAAATAACTGCCGCATATATCTTTTGCAGTTCGGGACTTAGCCCCTCTCAAATGAGCTCGCCTTCGGGGGATCTTCTTCCAGAGATGATGGAGAGCGAAACGCCTCCTCCGGACTCCTCCGCTCCGGAAGCGGGCGACCCCGAAGTGTCATCGCGGAGAGCCTCTCTGAGTCCGGTGAGGCCAGAAGATAATCCCATTGACCCCCGAAGCTCCCAGTGTCCGGATCCCGAAGAGAGCAGACAAAAGAGTCCGACACCATCTAGTGTGCGATCGAATGTTCTGAGGGAATTGGTGGGACGAGCGGCCATCTCAGATGAACACCGTATGCTGATGAATACGGTGGTGTAGAGAATCGCGTCTGCCGAAAGCGGATTGCATGAAGCTTTTATGAGTGTACTGACAGGCTTTGAGGTATGTAAAATAATGTATGATAGTCCTGCACATGCTAGGTGTGCCCTGTGTACATAGTAGCCCCTAAGACTCTGGTTGTCGTCGGAAACAACGACGAACAGAGGATCATATTCCCAGGTAATAACCATACTGCCTCTATGTGCAGGTGATGGAAGCTCCGGTGGCTAGCCGGACTGGCGAGTTTTCCCATTTAAAACGGCAGTTGGATGCGGCAGACACCGACATCGAGCTTGTTAACAAAAGGCTTGACGAGGCACAGGGTAAGTGTCATTATCTGGTAAACGCCACATAGTAAGAGCAGCATGATGCCAGTATCTTTAATATGTTGTGACTGCAGATGGAGCTACCACTGTTGAAGCCTTGCGGGCAAAACTTGCCCGAGCCAAGGAACAAGCGAGGGTTGGTAATGCGGCTGCTTTGAAGGCGGCCGAAGAGTTGAAAGCCGAGAAGGCCGCACATGGCGAGAGCCGAGATAATATGGCCATAGAATTAAAAGCCGCCGCCGACCTTTGCTGGGTTCTTGAAAAGGAAAACCTAGCGAAGGCATCGGACCTTGAGAAGGCTACTGCAACGAGAAAAGACCTCCGCTCTGCTATGAGGGCGAAGACGGAGGAGCTGCGGGAAGCCGGGGATATTGTAGCTAGGAAATCCTTTATGTTGCGGAGGAAGTTCGGAGATCCACGGTATGCCCCTCTGGATCGGCTGTGGAGTTCGGAGGATGTGTATATGGAGTTGGCGGCGAGCGTTGCCGATGCGGCCAAGTACTTCTAGGGTCAGACGGACCGTGAAGTGGACCAGCTGTTTTGGGCACAATTCCATTCTCCCGAGCGTCCGCTTTCATTGACTGACCAATTAGCCGAATGGGTCGAACTGAATAGGTTGTCCGGACTCGCCATGAGGTCTGTTGTGGATTAGCTATGGCCGGAAAGGCCAAAATCGAACAGCTATTTCAGCTTGGTGCAGCAGCTCCTTGACGTGGTGCAGCGCATTAATGTGATGAAAAGGTCGGCGTGCATAGAGGGCGCACGGACGGCCTTTGCCCGTGTTAAAGCATACTGGGCGGAGATGGATGCTACCACTGTTGCAGCGCGGGATTCGGCCATAGGCCGAATGGCTGCTGAGCACTACTTTGAAGAAGTTCTTGAGGGTGCTCGTTTGATAGAGACCCAGTGCTCGAAAAATATTATGTTTGAATGATATGTAATCTCATTGTAAGCGAAATGCTTTTATACATTTTTATAAGGCTATTTTTATACGTTTGCCTGAAAGTAGTATGATGCCTCCTGGGCGGCCGTTTATGTATACATGTGTATAACCTGAAAGATTGCAGCCGTCGGCTTCAACCCCCACGCATATAATGCGGAGGTGCTCGCAAAAAACACGCGTTCACACTTAACCCAATGTCTTGGTCCTATTAAGGAGGTGATAGCGGAGCAAGTGAGGCAACCATACTATAATGCTTTAGCACATTCACTTAGCCATAGGAGTTTGACAGTGGGGCTACTAGATAGCCCTTGGTGGCTCCGCACTCTCCCGATCCCGGGGTGCGTACATGCCTAGCCGAAAAACGGCCCTTCGTTAAGGCGGAGGAATTCTAACATTCCAATAGGTCATCGAGTGGTTGACCAGTCTCATGCTATATCACGACAGTCAGTTTTCGGCTTTATCTAATGAGGTGCTCGTCCAAATGAACCAGGGCACAATCGCAGTAGTTCTCCTAGTGCTACATTAGCCGGTAAAGTGGAACGTAAGGCGAGCCGGGCAAACCCAACATTTGACCAAAGACAATGATTCGGAGCTGATGCATATAGGGCCAAACTCGCGACGCCGAATACTCCCTAAGGTATTCGGTTGGTATAAACCGGGCCTAAATAATGGCCTTTGTAAGAAGCCCCTTGTGTCCAGGTACGTGCATTGTTCTGGCGTGGCCACATGCCAAGACGTCAGCATCCTTCTCAACGGTGGATATGTATCAACAAGAGACAGTAAAAAAGGTTTACGCAGGGTCTTAATCTAAAAAGAATCCTTGGAGCGGGTCCCTGCTGCACGTCTGCGCCTGTGTCTCCGTTGTGCCGTATCCTGGACGGGTGTAGTACGATGGTCGTCTGTAAAAGAGAGGAATTTAGGTGAAAAAGTTGTCGTGCAAAAGGATAGTTTTTAAAGAAACCATGTATAATTCAAGATGAGAAGAAATTGCCACTTGTCTGCGCGCGTTGAGCCCCTTGTATTGACAAATAGGAGTGTGACCATTTATTCGGTATGAATAGCGGCGCCGGACTTGATTAGTTGTGTCTGAGGTCTTGACGACCTATCGGATGTTTTCGCTGGTCCAGGCGCTTTTAGTGTGCGGCTGCCAAGGCAGCCACACTCTCTTCGGTGCGCAAAGATCGCTTGATATTTCCGTTCACTGAAATGATGCCGCGTGGACCGGGCATCTTGAGTGTGAGGGAGGCGTAGTGTGGTATTGCATTAAAGCGAGCGAAAGCTTCGCGTCCGAGCAGTGCTTGATAGCCACTTTGGAACGGAGTGATGTGGAAGGTTAAATGCTCGCGACGGAAGTTATCGGGGGAGCCGAATATAACTTGTAGTAGGAGGGAGCCTGTACAATGAGCCCCTAGGCCTGGTGTTACTCCTTTAAAGGTAGTATTGCTATGGCGAATTTTTTTTCGGTCTAACCCCATCCCGCGGATTGTGTCCTGATATATTAGGTTGAGACTGCTGCCACCGTCCATCAAGACTCATGTGAAGTGATATCCGCCAATTACTGGGTCTAATACCAGGGCAGCCCATCCTGCGCGTCGGATACTTGCTGAGTAATCGCGATGGTTGAAAGTGATCGGTTGAGACGACCAGTGGCAGGACTTCGCGGTGACAGGCACTTGGGTATATTTTCCTGGGAGTGTCGCGTTGTTTTTTTCCTTGATCACGTGTAACATGTTTACTATTTTGACTACTGGTGGAAATTTCTTTTGTTCCCCAGTGTCTTTCTTGGGAGGCTCGTCCTCGTCTTCACTTGGTGTATCCTCCCCCTTGTGTACGGCGTTGAGCTTGCCGGACTGCTTGAAGACCCAACATTCTCTGTGGGTATGATTAGCAAGTTTACCAGGGGTACTATGGATCTGACATACTTGGTCCAGAATTTTTTTGAGGCTGGACAGTTCATCCCTGGTGCCTTTAGAGGGCGGCTTTTGACCTGGCCTTTTGAATCCGGCATTCACTGACGTGCCCTTCGTGTTGTCTTCTTGATTTTGGCATTTGTTATTGCTGTTGCACCGTGATTTCCCGTTTCCATCTCTAACTTCAGATGTACTGGGGTCGCTGGTGCTGCATTTGGCTAGCCAGCTGTCCTCACCCGCGCAAAAGCAGGTCATGAGGTTTGTTAATGCGGCCATCGTTCTCGGCTTATTTTGGCCAAGGTGTCTGGCGAGCCATTCGTCACGGACGCTATGCTTAAAAGCTGCCAAGGCTTCGGCGTCCGGACAGTCGACAATCTGGTTCTTTTTAGTAAGAAACATGTTCCAAAGCTTTTGGGCTGACTCTCCGGGCTGTTGAGTTATATGACTCAAATTGTCCGCATCCGGAGGTCGGACATAAGTCCCTTGAAAATTTGCCCGAAAGGCGTCTTCGAGCTCTTCCCAACTTCCAATGGAGCTTTCGGGGAGGCCTTTAAGCCAGTGACGAGCTGGCCCTTTGAGCTTGAGGGGTAAGTACTTGATGGCGTGGAGATCATCTCCTCGAGCCATATGGATGTGAAGGATGTAGTCCTCAATCCAGACCCCAGGGTCTGTTGTTCCGTCGTATGCCTCTATTTTTACGGGTTTGAATCCCTCTGGAAATTCATGGTCCAGCACCGCTTCGGTGAAACATAGGGGGTGTGCGGCACCCCTGTAGCTGGGTGTACCGCATTGTTCGAATGTTTGTGGTGTTGCTGAAGCTCGGAAGAGGAAACACCCTGAAGCCTCTCCTTCTGACCCCACCATCAAGAAGCGCAAGATCAAGAAATCTCGGGCTGCTCCCACAGAGCCCTTGATAGTCGAACCCCTCTCCGTCCGCTATCCTGATGAAGATCGTCAGTTGACCGTGCATGAGCCTGCTTTCACAGAGGCTCCGCACGCTGAAGACATTCCAGCAGCCGACCCCAACGCTGCTGAAGACATTGGTCTCCAAGACAATGTACAAGGTGATGCAGCCCTTCCTCAGCTTGAAACAAGCGAAATGATCAGCATTGGTCGTCCATTGACACCAATCACACAAGATGCATCGTGGGCAGATCGCCCGCAGGAGGAAGAGAATGAGCCCCAGCCCACTGCAACTCCACCGGCGTCGCCTACATTCCGTAGGCTTCGCAAAGGGCCAAGGGCTCAGGCTGCTGACGACATTCCGGCTGCATCAGCCCAAGAACATGAAGAAGAACATGAAGAAGAACCTCAAGCTCCGTCTCCCCCGAACCAACAAGAAGAAGTTCTCAAGGAGAACGCACCTGAATCCGTCCCTCTCACTACACATGTTGAGGCTGAAATCCTTGAGGCTGCCACCACCAATACTGAAGCTACTGCATCTGAACCTTCTGTGCCTGAGTCTGCTGCCGGTCCACAGTTCAACTATCATGTTGCGCACAGGCCCCAGGTCCAGAAGCCAATCCCACGACTGCCAAGGTTCCCAGGTCCTGCATCAGCTCCTGGCTCCTTTAATGTCAATAGCTTCAGGGCAGATAACACTTTCTTCAACAGCTCCAAGAACCCTTATTCAAGGGAACGGATTGTATCAGATAGGTTCTGGAGCTACCCCCAGCGCAGCTACTATTCATGCATCCTATACAACCAAGGCCGTATCTTTCCTCACCAGCGCCTTGAGGTTGAAGCTGTTGCTGGTCTGCCTGGTCTGGAAGAAGCACTGGATTGCTTCAAGTAAGTGGGTCTGCTGCCGTTTATCACTGATGAAGAGCACTGGAATGAAGAGCTTCTGCTCCAGTTCTATGCCACACTGCATATCAAAGGCTACAACAGAGATCCGAAGACTTGGGTCCTGGAGTGGATGACCGGCAATGTCCATCATGAAGCCAATGCATTCGATATCATTGAGCTTACCGGCCTACCCACTCCTGGCGAACTCTTCGAAGAAGGCTGCCAACTTCATGCTGAAGCAATTGAGAGCATATTCTAGCGACCTGAGCCAAATATGAGTCAGATGCTCTCAATGATGAAGCCATTGCCTCTTGATGCACCTTATCCAACTGAGTTCTTCGTTGAAGACTTAGAGTACCTGCCTAGAACTATATATCACATCGTCAGGCGGACTCTATGGCCCATTAAGGGGCACTCTCCATATGCCAAGGTTGAAGGTGCCATGAAGACTCTCATCTTCTATATCCTGCATGGCAAATGCTTCAACGCCCAGGATCTCTTTATACGCCAACTTGCAGCGTCTGGCTCAGATCTCTTTGGTTTGAAGATTTATGCTCCATGGGTTATGAGGCTAATCAAGCTCCACTCTGCTATCTCCTATCAGCCCTCTGCCCGCAACCATAGAATCTTCTTACCTGATGTGGACACCTCTGCTGAAGCAATATATCCTGAGCCTGCCAAGCAACCATTAAGTCTTCAGAATGCAGAACACCAGAGCTTCACTCAGAATGATGAAGGTGTTGAAGCCATCTCCAGAGTGTATCCAATGGCTGGCACCACACGTGCCCCTGCATCAACTGAAGCCACTGACAGCACAGCTACACAGAGACCCAAGAAACGTGCCCGTTCACTCAATTACCGAGAACTTCTTGTGGCTCTTCACCAAAAGCAAGATAGGCATCACGACTGGCTCAAAAGGCAGATGAGAAGTATCATGCAAGACGTCAATCGCATCAGAAATCTGGCCACCAAGAATGCATTCGTCGCACATGAAACCTGCCGCCGCACTTGGAAAGGCCTCACCATGATGTGCACTGAAGCTGAACTTCAAGAGGATGGCTTGAGAGAGAGATTCAAGTTTGACTCCACACCCCCCAGAAGAGCTGTGCTGCGCGGAACTCCGTCCCTTGAAGATTCAGAGTTCTCTTCCTCTGCTGCCACCGTGACTGGAAGAATCATTGAGGAAGAAGACGACGCTACATCACCACCACCTTCTTCAGCGCGCGTTGACCCTGCACCAAGCTCTTCAGCACCACCAAACGCCTCCACCGACCCTGCTGCGCCTGGGAACGCGTAGAAAACTCGATGTCTTCAAACCTTTTTGGTCATCACTGACAAAAGGGGGAGAAGCATATGATGTTTATAGTCTTCAAGCGGGTCAATAATATGGGTGGGTGCTTTATATTTTGCATTTTTCTTCGTGCTTACAACTCTCGTTTTGCTACATTTGGTTCTTTGAGTTGTAACACTTAAACTTGATGGTCATCTGCTACTTGTTTGCAACTATGTTTGTGCGAAGATAAATTCCGCATGTACGACGATAATTTCCGCACTTATATCATTTCGCAGACGTCCATTTTTCATTATGCATGTCATTCTCTTCATATACCTTTACATGCATGGTGGATTGTCATCATAAGTTGAAGTGGATTCCCACAAGTACAACCTGCCATGTGCATTTGCGTTCCAGAAGCAAATTACTTATATGCACATCTTCAGGGGGAGCCCTTGCAGCTTATGAAGACAATTCCTTTACAATTTCAAAAATTATATTCCCCATTGAAAAACTTCAACTAGTTTGTAATCAATCATCAAAAAGGGGGAGATTGTAAGTGCATCTAGTGCCACCCCTAGTTGGTTTTGGAGTATTGATGACAAACCTAGTTGAGGGACTAATGTGTTTGTGAGAAGTGCAGGATAACACAGGTAGAAGTCCCTCATTGATTCGGTTTAGCTACCAGAGATGACCCCTAAAATTGTACGAAGACATTGAAGACAATGGTGGTTTATGAAGACATTCATGTCGAAGACAATGACATGTGAAGACTCCCCATGAAGCTTATGGAACTCGAAGACTTAGATCCTTCGTAGTTTTACTTCATTCATGTTGTGTCATAGGAACCACCGTACTGTTAAGTGGGGTCCAAGAGAACTAGTAAGGATGACTGAAGTGATGCCTAATTCAAATCCTATGTCTTCGAGCGAAGACAATGAGAGAAAATCTTGTCCAGAGTCAGACAAGTCAGCTTTACTTGTAGCCCAAGTAAAGTTGCCGTGTGAGTTCGAAATCCGACCGTTGGTACACGTGTCAGTTCCTTAGTGACCAAGGGTCATTTCGGACAAATCAGGTCGGGTTGCCCAGTGGCTATAAATAGTCCACCCCTACAACCATAAACGGTTGGCTGCTCAGATTTCAGTGCACGGTTTTGTCGTTTGAGAGCAACCCACCTCGAAGCCTTTGAGATAAAAACCCTAGCGAGGAGAAAAGCCCTAACCACCCAGAGCCAGAGTAATTGGGCATCACTTAAGTCTTCTTGTCTGAGTGATCTGAAGACTTATTACACTTGAGGATTGTGCATCCTCCAGCCAGTTAGGCGTCGCGTTCTGAGCATCCAAGAGAAATTGTGGATTGCCGGTGAACGAAGTCTGTGAAGGTTTGGGAGTCTACCTTGAAGACTTACCAGAGTGATTGGGCGAGGTCTGTGTGACCTTAGCTCAAGGAGAAAACGGTGAGGACTGGGTGTCCTGAGCTGCGTGTTCAGGACTGGGTGTCCGGGACTGTGTGTCCTTTGGTTTAAATACCTAGCCGCTCCAACCAGACGTACAGTTGTCACAGCAACTGGAACTGGTCCAACAAATCATTGTCTTCAGCGTGTCACTGGTTTCATCTTCACCTCCCTTTACTTACCAGTACACATTGTGAAGCCATTGCATGCTTGCTTTATCTTCTGTCTTCACAACTTGACTGTATGATTTGTTTGGCTTCATAACTTCTTCCTACCTGATCCTCATTACACTGAAGCTGTTTGTCACTGTGCTTTCACTATATTGTATACTTGACTATGGCTTGCCTTGTGTAATCTAACTTCCACTGCATAGTGATAGGCTTGTCCACTCTGTTTGTCTTCATAACTTCCACATTTTGAAGACTTTCATAAAAATCGCCTATTCACCCCCCCTCTAGTCGATATAACGCACTTTCACTTATGTATTCCTCCGGGGTTACGGTTTCAATAACATTAGTTTCAACATTTATAGGATTACCTGAGATATAATGTTTGATTCTTTGACCGTTCACCACCCTCAGATTTGTGCCTTCGAAGTTGTTGATCTTTATGGCACCGGAACGATAGACCTACTCGATGACGTAAGGACCTTCCCGTTTAGAGAGGAGTTTTCCTGCAAAAATCTTAAACGAGAGTTGTATAACAATACATAATCACCTACATTAAACTCACGTTTTTGTATCCTTTTGTCATGCCATCTTCTAACTTTTTTTCTTAAACAGTTTGGCATTCTCATAGGCCTGGGTTCTCCATTCATCAAGTGAGCTAATGTCAAAAAGCCTCTTCTCATCGGCAAGTTTGAAATCATAATTGAGCTCTTTAATGGCCCAATATGCCTTATGTTCTAGTTCGAGAGGTAAGTGACATGCTTTTCCATAAACCATTTTATATGGAGACATACCCATAGGATTTTTGTATGCAGTTCTATATGCCCATAATGCATCATCAAGTTTCTTGGACCAATTATTTCTAGATCTATTAACAGTCTTTTGCAAAATTAAGTTAAGCTATCTATTACTCAGTTCTACTTGGCCACTAGACTGTGGATGATATGAAGATGCAATTCTATGATTAACATCATACTTAGCAAGCATCTTACGAAAAGCACCATGAATAATATGTGAACCACCGTCAGTCATTAAGTATCTAGGGACTCCAAACCTTGGAAAAATAACTTCTTTAAGCATCTTAATAGAGGTGTTATGATCAGCACTACTAGTTGGAATAGCTTCTACCCACTTAGTAACATTATCAATAGCAACTAAAATATGTGTATACCCATTAGAGGAAGGAAACGGTCCCATATAATCAAAGCCCCAAACATCAAATGGTTCAATAACAAGTGAATAATTCATAGGCATTTCTTGACGTCTACTAATATTACCAATTCTTTGACAGTCATCACAAGAAAAGACAAACTTACGGGCATCTTTGAAGAGAGTGGGCCAATAAAAACCGGATTGCAATACCTTATGTGCAGTTCTATCTCCAGCGTGGTGTCCTCCATAAGCCTCGGAGTGACACTTGCGTAAGATCTGATCCTGTTCATGTTTAGGTACACAACGTCTAATAACACCATCTACTCCTTCTTTATAAAGGTGTGGGTCATCCCAGAAGTAATGTCTTAAATCATAGAAAAACTTTTTCTTTTGCTGGTATGTGAAACTAGGTGGTATAAATTTAGCAACAATATAATAGCATAATCAACATACCATGGAGCAGTATGAGAAGCATTTATGACAGCTAATTGTTCATCAGGAAAGCTGTCATCAATAGGTAGTGGGTCATCAAGAACACTCTCTAACCTAGACAAGTTGTCTGCAACGGGGTTCTCAGCTCCTTTTCAATCAATAATATGCAAATCAAATTCTTGTAGCAAGAGAACCCATCTAATTGGTTTATCATCTTTATTTTCCATAAGATATTTAATAGCAGCATGATCAGTGTGAACAGTTACTTTAGAATCAACAATATAGGGTCTGAACTTATCACAAGCAAATACAACTGCTAAAAATTCTTTTTCAGTAGTAGCATAATTTCTCTGGGCACTGTCTAGAGTTTTACTAGCATATTGGATAACATTTAATTTCTTATCAACTCTTTGTCCTAGAACAGCCCCTATAGCATAATCACTAGCATCACACATAATTTCAAAGGGTAAATTCCAATCAGGTGGCTGAACAATAGGTGCAGAAATCAAGGCTTTCTTAAGTATTTCAAATGCTTCTACACAATCATCATCAAAGACGAAAGGAACATCTTTTTGTAAGAGATTAGTCAGAGGCCTGGAAATTTTTGAGAAGTCTTTAATGAACCACCTATAAAAACCAGCATGACCAAGGAAACTTATTATACCTTTAATGTCCTTAGGACACGGCATCTTTTCAATAGCATCAACTTTAGCTTTATCAACTTCAATACCACTTTCAGAAATTTTATGCCCCAAGACAATACCTTCATTAACCATAAAGTGACACTTCTCCCAATTGACAACAAGATTAGTTTCTTCACATCTCTGCAAAACTCGATCAAGGTTGCTTAAGCAATCATCAAAAGAAGTTCTATATACGGAAAAATCATCCATGAATACCTCAAAAATCTTTTCACAAAAGTCAGAGAATGTAGCAGTCATACATCTTTGAAAGGTAGCAGCTGCATTACATAAACCAAAAGGCATACGTCTATAACTAAAGGTATCGAAAGGGCAAGTAAAAGTTGTCTTTTCTTGATCCTCTTTTGACACAGGTATTTGAGAGAAACCAGAATAACCATCTAGAAAGCAAAAATGTGTATGTTTGGATAATCTTTCTAGCATTTGATCAATAAAAGGTAAAGGGTAATGATCCTTTTTAGTAGCTTTATTTAATTTGCGGAAATCAATTACCATTCTATAACCTATAACAATTCCTTGTGGGATCAATTCATCTTTATCATTAGGAACAACAGTAATACCTCCCTTCTTAGGGACACAATGGATAGGACTTACCCACTGACTATCAGCAACGAGATAAATTATACCTGCCTCCAGAAGCTTTATTATTTCTTTTCTTACCACTTCCTTCATCTTAGGATTTAACCGTCGTTGGTAATCAACAACCGGTTTCTCGTCTTTCTCCAATTTTATTTTGTGCTGGCATAGAGTGGGACTAATGCCCTTAAGATCATCAAGAGTATATCCAATAGCAGCACGGTGCTTCTTCAGAGTTTTCAATAATTTCTCTTCTTCCTGCTCTGAAAGGTTAGCACTAATAATAACATGATATATCTTTTTCTCATCAAGATAAGCATATTTAAGAGTATCAGGTAATGGTTTAAGCTCAAACACGGGATCACCCTTGGGTGGAGGAGGATCCCCTAGGATTTCAACAGGCAAGTTGTGTTTCAAAATAGGTCCCTGTTTAAAGAATACTTCATCTATTTCCCTTCTTTCATTCATAAACATATCATTTTCATGGTCGAGCAAATATTGTTCTAAAGGATTATTAGGAGGCACGGCAATAGAAGCAAGACCAATAATTTCATCTTTACTAAGCAATTCTTTATCGTGGGGTTGTCTATGAAATTTAGCAAAATTAAACTCATGAGACATATCCCCCAAACCAATAGTAACAACATCCTTTTTGCAATCTATCCTAGCATTAACAGTATTCAAGAAGGGTCTACCAAATATAATGGGACAAAAGTTATCTTGTGGGGAACCAAGAACAAGAAAATCAGCAGGATATTTAACTTTCCCACACAAGACTTCAACATCTTTAACAATCCCAACTGGTGAAATAGTGTCTCTATTGGCAAGCTTAATTGTAACATCAATTTCCTCTATCTCAGCAGGTGCAATATCATGCATAATTTATTTATATAAGGAATGAGGTATTGCACTTGCACTAGCACTCATATCACATAAGCCATGATAACAATGATCTCCTGTTTTAACAAAAATAACAGGCGCCTACAACAGGTCTATGTTTATTTTTAGTATTGGGTCTAGCAATTCTAGTAGCTTCATCACAGAAGTAAATGACATTCCCATCAATATTATCGGCCAAGAGATCTTTAACCATAGCAACACTAGGTTCAACTTTAATTTGCTCAGAGGGTGTAGGTGTTCTAGTATTACTCTTACGAACCACAGTTGAAGCTTTAGCATGATCCTTTATTCTAACAGGGAAAGGTGGTTTCTCAATATAAGCAGTAGGAACAACAGGATCAACATTATAAGTGATAGTCTTTTCTTCAACTTTTATAGGTGCAACTACTTTTACTTCAATGGGAGGATTATATTTAAACCACTTATCCTTAGGGAGATCAACATGAGTAGCAAAGGATTCACAGAAAGAAGCTACTATCTCAGAGTCAAGTCCATATTTAGTGCTAAATTCACGGAAAACATCGGTATCCATAAAAGATTTAACACAATCAAACTTAGGTGTTATACCTGACTCCTTATCTTCATCGAGATCCCAATCTTCAGAGTTGTGTTTAATTCTTTCCAATAAATCTCATTTGAATTCAATAGTCTTCATCATAAAAGAACCAGTACAAGAAGTATCGAGCATGGAGCGACTATTGAGAGAAAATCGAGCATAAAATTTTTGAACAATAATTTCTCTTGAGAGATCATGATTGGGGCATGGATATAACATTGACTTAAGCCTCCCCCAAGCTTGAGCGATGCTTTCTCCTTCATGAGGCCAAAATTATATATATAATTACGATCACGATGAACCAGATGCATACGATAAAACTTCTGATGAAATTCCAATTTCAATCGGTTGTAGTTCCATGATCCCATACCATCACATAGCCTAAACCATGTCAATGCCTTTCCCTTCAAAGATAAAGGGAAGACCTTATTATTGATAACATCCTCGGGCATACATGCAAGCTTAAATAATCCACAAACTTTATCCACATAGATTAGGTGCAAATCGGATGTAATGTTCCATCACCCATGAAAGGATTAGCTAGCAGTTTCTCTATCATACCCGAAGGAATTTCAAAGTAAACATTTTTAGTAGGTTCAGTAGGTTGAGGAGAAACTCTTTGCTCTACTGGTCGGGGTGAAGATACCCCGAACAAGCCCCTCAAAGGATTATGTTCCATAGTAACAAGTGACAGTAAATTTCAGCACACCGTATAATTTTTTCCTTACCAAATTCCACCTACCAAAGGCGCTTCACTCCCCGGCAACGGCGCCAGAAAAGAGTCTTGATGACCCACAAGTATAGGGGATCTATCATAGTCCTTTCGATAAGTAAGAGTGTCGAACCCAACGAGGAGCAGAAGGAAATGATAAGCAGTTTTCAGTAAGGTATTCTCTACGAGCACTGAAATTATCGCTAACAGATAGTTTTGTGATAAGGTAATTTGTAATGGGTAACAAGTAATAAATGTGAATAAGGTGTAGCAAAATGTCCCAATCCTTTTTGTAGCAAAGGACAAGCCTGGACAAACTCTTATATAAAGGAAAACGCTCCCGAGGACACATGGGAATTATCGTCAAGCTAGTTTTCATCACGTTCATATGATTCACGTTTGTTAATTTGATAATTTGATATGTGGGTGGACCGGTGCTTGGGTATTGCCCTTCCTTGGACAAGCATCCCACTTA
Source organism: Triticum monococcum (assembly GCA_034509565.1). Taxonomy (NCBI): domain Eukaryota; kingdom Viridiplantae; phylum Streptophyta; class Magnoliopsida; order Poales; family Poaceae; genus Triticum; species Triticum monococcum. The sequence continues at coordinate 359,917,781 of CM067841.1, forward strand.
TGATTAACCCCTCTTGCAAGCATCCGCAACTATAAAAGAAGTATTAAGGTAAACCTAACCATAGCATGAAACATATGGATCCAAATTAGCCCCTTACGAAGCAATTCATAAACTAGGGTTTAAGCTTCTGTCACTCTAGCAACCCATCATCTACTTATTACTTCCCAATGCCTTCCTCTAGGCCCAAACAATGGTGAAGTGTCATGTAATCGATGTTCACATGACACCACTAGAGGATAGACAACATACATCTCATCAAAATATCGAATGAATACCAAATTCACATGACTACTTATAGCAAGATTTCTCCCATGTCCTCAGGAACAAACGTAACTACTCACAAATCATATTCATGTTCATAATCAGAGGGGTATTAATATGCATAAAGGATCTGAACATATGATCTTCCACCGAATAAACAACTAGCACCAACTACAAGGAGTAATCAACACTACTAGTAACCCACAGGTACCAATCTGAGGCTTTGAGACAAAGATTGGATACAAGAGATGAACTAGCATTTAAGATGAGATGGTGTTGGTGAAGATGTTGATGGAGATTGACCCCCTCCCGCTGGGAGGATCGATGCTGATGACGATGGTGATGATTACCCCCTCCCGGAGGGATGTTTCCCCGACAGAACAGCTCCGCCGGAGCCCTAGATTGGTTCCGCCAAGGTTCCGCCTCGTGGCGGCGGAGTTTCATCCCGTGAGCTTGCTTTTGATTTTTTCCAGGGCAAAAGACTTCATATAGACAAAGATGGGCACCGGAGACCTGCCAGGGGGCCCACGAGGCAGGGGGCGCGCCCAGGGGGTAGGGCGTGCCCCCACCCTCGTGGATGGTGGGTGGCCCCCCTCTGGTGCTTACTTCACCCAATATTTTTTGTATATTCTGAAACGGACTTCCGTGGAGTTTCAGGACTTTTGGAGTTGTGTAGAATATTTCTCTAATATTTGCTCATTTTCCAGCCCAGAATTCTAGCTGCCGGCATTCTCCTTCTTCATGTAAACCTTGTAAAATGAGAGAGAATAGGCATAAGTATTGTGACATAATGTGTAATAACAGCCCATAATGCAATAAATATCAACATAAAAGCATGATGCAAAATGGACGTACCACTAAGCTCTAAACAACGTATGAGTGCCTCTACGGACTATACCCCACAACTTATATAGGCACTGAGGATATGTGGGGTTTACAAATGGTTGGTTGTAATCTAGGGATAAGTATTCCGATACTTCGGGTGCATCATGAAGTGTATGATATGTCTTCAATGTATCTACTTTTCCAAACACTTCTACTCTTGCTTTGGACTCTAATTTGCATGATTTGAATGAAACTAATCCGAACTAACGTTGTTTTTAGCATAACTACCTTGGTTGTAATATAGGGATAAGTATTCCGATACTTCAGATGCATCATGAAGTGTATGCCAAGTCTTCGGAGATCTTCATTTAGATGACGACAAGGACCAGGCTAGTCAAGACTCATTCATCGACCACTGGCGGGTCCTCGGCCCGACCCACAAGTGATGGGACGACATGATGTGCACCCCCTAGTCCGGGACACCTTTAGACGGTGGCTCCTCCTTCATGCGTGCCAGCGATGGTGGCACCGTGCCCATCTGAGGGAGCGAACGCTCCGTCATGATCTTCATTTGACGGACAAATTCTTCGTCCATCAGAGCTGCCCTCGAGAGGAGACATGACCGCTGCTGCAGTTGGTCCTCCTCGTCGCCGGAGGAGATGACTATCTCCTCCTTGCCGGAGGAGCCCGCCATTGTGGATGCAGATGGTCCCGGTGAGCGAGGGCGGTGATGCCATGATTCGCCTGACGAGGAACTTCCACCGGCCTCGCATACCGGCGCGGAGAACTAGGACTTAGGTGTCGCCGCTAGGCCCGAAGAGGAGGAAGGGCTCGGCGATGGGGAGGAGGACGGTGCGATGCTCGTGAGGGGGGAGTGTGGATCTGTTCGTCGTTGGTGCAGGGCTTAAATATCCGCGCCCAGGCTAGGCGAAGGGGGAGGGGGTCAGCCGGCTTCAATGCGGCGCAGCGGCCCGAGTTGGTTTCTCGGGACGCGGCGTCCGCATTGAAGCAGAGACGTCCGAGAGGGCGCGTCCGTCTGCGCCACCTTTTCGTCTGGTCAAATCGCGGGCATGCTTTGGGCCGACATGAATGTGACGCGGCAAGCGGCGCGGCGCGTGGGATGAAAAGCGCGGGAGGGGTGGGTGGGTGTTTGGGTGGGTCAGGGCGGTCAGACGTGGGCTTGGGAGCGGTCCGAACGCACGCAAAGCCCCCCTCCCCACGCTTGTCTTCGATTTGCGAGAGAAAACATATCCGAAGTGATACAGACCCACATTAGATATACAAATAAGTTCTGACAACACGGTTCAGATGTATGCAAGCGGTTTGAGGATGGCCGATGGAGATGCCCTTAGTAGGCTCGGCGGTACGGTGGATTGTAGGGGCTGCAATTTATGCCGACAGCATTGATCTTGCGATGGATATTGGTGTTGTTCAGTTTAGACATTGCTTGCAGGAAGCCAATGGCACTCCTCACGAGTTAACTAAATATTGTTAGGAGAATCATATATCTTCGTAATTGGGTAGATGATCATTCACCTTTGGTTCTTGAATCTCTTGCATTATGAATAAAGTAAGCTAGGATGGCATTCCTAATAAAGAAAACATCTCATGTGATGTATATCTCTCCGTCTGCGCGTCTGAAAAAGGAGTCATTGAACTCTGAGGATACGACTAACTAATGATGATTAGTACGACTAGCCTCGGCTGGAGGTCACTGCTCACATGTGCGCGTCGACGACAGCAAAGCTCGCAAAGGGCACGTCGCGTCTTACGCAACACGTGGGGTCTCCTCCAGCGGTAGCCATCCCATGAATCCATCCATCCCGAGCCCTCCGGACTGGTCTTCGTGCCACATCAGCGCTGTCCACACCATGGGCCGATCAGCATATCGAGTCATCGCACGCGGCCACTGATGGATGGATAGTGGTTATCTGAAACGGACCAAAAGGCCATTCCAGTCATCGCACGTACTACACGGATAAATGCAGAAATGACCAGCAGGCCTACCCCTTTTCGTCAAAAAAATGACCAGCAGGCGCGTCGCATAGGATGAACTGCTTGCCGCGTCGGACGTTCGTCAAACAAATTGCCAAGGCCTGCAATTTCTTCCAGCGACTATAGAAATAATACGATGATCTATGACGTAAACAATAGCGGCGCCTAGGTAGGCAGGCGTTAGTATAAGACCTTGAGGAAGTGAATTATGAAACCTCATAAAAATTGATTTGGAGAAGAAAAATCTGGACGGAGAAAGAGCGCAATGTGTTGTGCGTGCGTATATGCGAGCAAGTATGGCGTTGGGGAATATGCCTCTGCGGTTGATATTTCTATCCCTTTTTAAGATTCCAGAAGCACGGTGTTCAAGAAAAGAAAAGACTCCAGAAGCACGTTTGCCAGGGATGAAAACGAGCCGAACGAATGAGACAATAAAAAATAAATTCGGAGGTAATGAGACAATAATTCAATCTTCAGTAACGAGCACATTCCATTTCTTCGAGGCCAAGCAGCTTTGCCATTGCGGGCCGATCCGAGATAGAGCAGAGACAGTTAAGGTACGGCATCAAATTGATCAATGACATACTTATCAGACGAATGACGATGGTAAGTACCCTCCCTCCATCATCGAAGCCGTCGGAAGCGGCGGCCTTTGGGCCATCGAGTTGTGGAGGACCCCGGGCCTACGCCAGTGGGAGGAAGCTGGCTCTCGTTCTTGTTTGTTTCAGCGGATGAAAATGTGTGGTGATGACGAGGTCCACTAATAAGAAATTAAGAATAATGTCTTCTATGTTCGATCCCCGCTTTGATGGTGTATTTAGCGTTATTGGAGAGCATGTGTTGATGGTTTCATCGTATCTTGAAGGATTTAGTGTGTGTTGGTCTTGGGCGGATCTATACGGACTCAGTTTTTGTACGTCTTTACTCGTGTGTCTACAGGTTCGATACTTCTGAGATCTATGCTTCTCTTCACAATCGGCGGTTGTTGTTGTTCTGGTGAGTTAGCACTATGATGTATTTACACGACGATTTTCCAATTGTTTATTACAACAAGGTTTGTCCGACTTCGAAAAAGAGAGGGGATGATGGCAACGTGATTTCTGCTTGCTTCAATGATGATGACGTGATCTCTCAGTATTTTATAAGTTGGGTCTATCCGACATCATTGTTATCCTAAAAGTGTGCTCTCATTATTGTCGACATCCTTATTACATTAACTATGCACATGGTTAAGAAAACAGAATCATCATTAATACATGAGCTAGCTCAGAGGTCTACAAGGGATCTATTTGGCGATTATTTTTCTACACATGCAATTAGGTTTTCCTCCGAATCTCTCATTCAAGAACCAATGCAATTCTAATGTAGAAATATAACTAAATTATAAACACATAAATAGAATAGACATTATAACCACGCGCATTCCAACAAACGAGGCGCCCAGACGACCATGTGCATGTCAAAGTCTCCACGGCCATATCTAGACACCACCACAGCTAGCCACCAAGACCACCTGCGTCCACTTCACTTCCTGCCCACACGACTCGGGGAAGCAGCCACCGCCACCACCACGAGACTTCGCCATGGAGTCAAACGTGCAGCCCCACCACCCAAAGCCGTCGCCTCGACACCTTGAACCGAAACCCTAACGACGCCATAAAGCACGAGCACCGCCCAACAGAGTAGAAACATCACCCCTCACCCATCTTTCAAGTCTCCGCCTCAACATGAAAGGATATGGGCGGTCCTGACTCCCCGGTGAGCAAGCACCAAGCTCCACAAAGGAGGGTTCTACCACAGGCAGGGGAAAGGCAGCCCTCGCACCGGCGACTACCCCACAACGCCAGCCACCCGCCGGACAACACCACCGAAGGGGAAATGCTGACACCACCCACCAAATCATGCCTCTCCTGGTCCAGACAAGGGCATCCATGGAATTCTGTACCTCCAGCCATCGGGACGTCTCATTATTACCAACCCCATCCGCCACCAGCCTACCACACGCGAAGCCGGCTACCCATCAAGTGTCTGCTTCAAGCCGAAACCACATCATCCCAGTGTCCGCGGAGAGGGGAAGGACACTTGCACAAGACCCAAGACGCCTCCTGTCGCATGCCTCCTGTGACGCCCCCAATTCAATCGTACACTAATCATACACGCAAACGTGTACGATCAAGATCAGGGACTCACGGGAAGGTATCACAACACAACTCTACAGATAAAATAAGTCATACAAGCATCATATTACAAGCCAGGGGCCTCAAGGGCTCGAATACAAGAGCTCGATCATAGACGAGTCAGCGGAAGCAACAATATCTGAGTACAGACATAAGTTAAACAAGTTTGCCTTAAGAAGGCTAGCACAAACTGGGATACAGGTCGAAAGAGGCGCAGGCCTCCTGCCTGGGATCCTCCTAAACTACTCCTGGTCGTCGTCAGTGGGCTACACGTAGTAGGGCACCTCCCGAGTAGTAGTAGTCGTCGTCGACGGTGGCGTCTGGCTCCTGGACTCGAACGTCTGGTCGCAGCAATCGGGTATAGAAAGGGGGAAAAGGGGGAACAAAGCAACCGTGAATACTCATCCAAAGTACTCGCAAGAAAGGAGCTACACTACATATGTATGCATTGGTATCAAATGGAATAAGGGTATCATATGTGGACTGAACTGCAGAATGCCAGAATAAGAGGGGGATAGCTAGTCCTTATCGAAGACTACGCTTCTGGTCACCTGCATCTTGCAGCAGGAGAAGAGAGTAGATGGTAAGTTCACCAAGTAGCATCGTGTAGCATAATCCTAACTGATGATCCTCCCCTCGTCGCCCTGTGAGAGAGCGACCACCAGTTGTATCTGGCACTTGGAAGGGTGTGTTTTATTAAGTATCCGGTTCTAGTTGTCATAAGGTCAAGGTACAACTCCGGGTCGTCCTTTTACCGAGGGACACGGCTATTCGAATAGATCAACTTCCCTGCAGGGGTGCACCACATAACCCAACATGCTCGATCCCATTTGGCCGGGCACACTTTCCTGGGTCATGCCCGGCCTCGGAAGATCAACACGTCGCAGCCCTACCTAAGCACAACAGAGAGGTCAGCACGCCGGTCTAAATCCTATGGCGCAGGGGTCTGGGCCCATCGCCCATTGCACACCTGCATGTTGCGAATGCGACCGGAAGCAGACCTAGCCTAGCAGGCGTTCCAGTCCAATCCGGCGCGCGCCGCTCAGTCGCTGACGTCACGAAGGCTTCGGTTGATACCACGACGTCGAGTGCCCATAACTGTCCCCACGTAGATCAAATACCAAGATCTCGTTAAACGTGTTAAGTATCTGCGAACGCCGACCAGGGCCAGGCCCACCTCTCTCCTAGGTGGTATCAACCTGCCCTGTCGCCCCGCCACAAAGTAACAGTCGGGGGCCGTCGGGAACCCAGGCCCACCACTACCTGGATGGAGCCACCTGCCCCTTCAACCCCCATCTCCAAACAGTATCACTGGTAATGTAACAGTGTAAAGTATATAGTATATGCCCGTGATCACCTCCCGAAGTGATCACGGCCCAGTAATATAGCATGGCAGACGGACAAGAGTGTAGGGACACTAATGATAATCTAGCATCCTATACTAAGCATTTAGGATTGCAGGTAAGGTATCAACAGTTGTAGCAACAATGACAAGCTATGCATCAGAATAGGATTGACGGAAAGCAGTAACATGCTACACTACCCTAATGCAAGCAGTATAGAGGAGAGTAGGCGATATCTGGTGATCTAGGGGGGGGCTTGCCTGGTTGCTCTGGCAAGAGAGAGGAGTCGTCAACACCGTAGTCGAACAGGGGGTCACCGGCAGTCTCAGGGTCTACCGGAAAGAAGTAACGGAGGGGGAACACAATAAATAATAGAGCAATCAATGTAACATAAAGCAAGATGCGGCATTACGTTGTGCTAGGGGTGACCTGACGCGGTACTAAGTGATACATGCAAAAGAGGGAAAACATCCGGGAAAGTATCCCTGGTGTTTCGCGTTTTCAGACCGGTGAACCGAAGGGGGAAATTTGCGTGTTCGCTATGCTAGGGATGTGTGGCGGATGAACGGGCTACGTATCTAGATTCGTCTCGTCATTCTGATCAACTTTCATGTACAAAGTTTTTCGATCCGAGCTATGGTTTATTCTATATTAATTTTTAAAGTTTTAAATCATTTTTTGGATTATTATTATTTAATTAATTCGAAAAATAATTAATGCGTCATCATGACATCAGTGGTCAAAGTTGACCGTTGACCAGTCAACGGACAGGTGGGGTCCGTTAGTCCTTGACCGTTATCCTAATTAACAGTTTTACTTAGTTTAGTTAGCTATTAGATAAATTAACATAGGTTAATTAAGTTAATTTATTGTCCTAATTAATTAATAAATTAATATTATTTCTGAATTCTTTTTTTGTTTCTGAGGGTTGGGGCCCATTTGTCATTGGCCAAGAGGCCATAGCGGGCGTGGGCAAACGGGCAGCGGTGCGGGCGCCCGAACAGGCGCGTGCCTGAGGCCACCAGGGGAGGGGGCTCCGGTGAGCCGCGGGAGCAGCCGCGAATGGGGGCCGGCGCGGCCGGGCGAAAGCAGGCGCGGCCCGGGGGCGGAGCGAGGTTCGTGCGGCGCGCGTGCGGCGACGGGTGCGAGCGGCAGAAGCCAACGATGGCGGAGCAGAGGTGAGGCACGGTCGCGGCCGCAAGCGACGTGAAGCGGCGCAGTGGGCGGCGACGGGGTCGCAGGCGAGGATGCTAGTGTGAGTGGGAGGCGCGGGATGTGGTGGCCGAACGCAGGCGCGCGTGGGTCGGCGACGAGATGCGTGCGCGCGGCCGGAGCGCGTGCGGGGCGGTGGTGGCTACGAGCGAGCGCTAGAGCGCGTGCACGACAGAAAGGAGGGGAAGGCAGAAGGTGTTCCTCACCCCCGATGTAGAGGTGCGGGCGGCGTGGCTCGAGGAGGCCGGCGGGGTAGGGGCGACGACGAGGCGGTGGGACGAAGGAGCACGGTGTTGGGGCGGCGGGGCAGCACCGGGCGGCGTCAGGCTCGGCGAGGCGGCACCGGGCATTGGCGATGACGACGGGGTCGGGACGACGCGTCTAGATCGGGGAGAGAGGGCGCAAAGGAGGGAAGAGGGGAGGCGATGGCAGCAGTGCGGCGCCGGTGACGGGCTCCGTCGTCGAGGTTGCGGGGCGGCGCGGAATCGGGGCGATCCCGATCCAGATCATGGGGGTGGAGTGGGGGAGAGGGGAGTGGGGGGTTACGGGTTAGGGTTTCCCCCTCGTGGGGATAAGGCAGGGGCGGGTCGGCCGGCTGGGCCAGGTGGGCCGGCCTAGCCGATGAGCTGGGCCGTCTGGCCCAGTTGGCCAGGGGGCCTTTTTCTTTTTAGTTTTGTTTTGTCTTTTGCTTTTGTATTCTCTTTTCTTTTATTTCTTTTCCTTTTCTGTTTTATTTAATTTAGGACATTTAGGTATTTTATAAAAATGTGTCTTCTACTCCATAACTACCTATGCCATATTTGGATTACTCCGAACATTTTAGTTTTAATATTTGAAAACTTTGATTGTTTGCTTAATTTTAAATTTGAATTTCAAATCGGTTTCGAACTAACGCGAGATTAGGAACAGTAACCATGGTGATGTGGCATCATTAAGAGAGGTTTACTGTAGCTTAATTGTCCGGGCATCACAATTCTCCTCCACTATAAGAAATCTCGTCCCGAGATTTAAGCGGTGGAGTAAGGGGGAAAGTGCTGGTAGCGAAAACCTAACTAGTCTTCTCGGTCTTGGCTGCCTTTTCGAAGAGGTTGATCCCTTTCGTTGATGTCTTCATTCATATGCATCAACTTCGAGAACTCCACCGTACTTACGATAATGCTAAGGGGTAACTTCGGAAGAACGGGCCTCTACAAGGTTGCTTAGCCGGTAGACAACACCAGGGAAGGTGGCGGAAAGTAACTCTCGAATTGAAACTTAAGAAAACATCGAGAGCAAAATGAGAAGGTACCATGAGAGGTTTTGAACCGGTAGGCAATCGTTCAATGCCCAAACAGAAGGTGGAAGGGTTTTAGAGCATCGGAATAAGTATTGCGGCTAAAACTAGAATAGATCATCTCAAGGAAGGTGGCTCGTGAATTACCTACGAAGCCAAGTGCAAGGAATAATTTTGGTAACTGGGATGTACAGAAGAGTCAGGTTTCGATCCTGTGGAACTATGGGTTATGGGCCCACCATGTGGTTTAAAGTAGAAAGGGGGCTAACATCTTGTACGGTCACGATAGCAAGGCATGTCAGAGGCTAGCCTGTCCGTTATGTCGACAACAACATCGATACCAAGGGCGAGGGACAAAGAGAACCATTCTCCTGCTCGTTGAACAAGGCGGACCAATAGGCAAAGTTCTCATCCATCGGTGGTTACCGGAATATCATCAACAATAGTAACAGGGTCTCACTGACTGAGTTGTACACCATGGTGTTTACATAAGTAGGAGAATATTACTGCTTAGATCATATAGATCACCAATAAGGTTAAACAAAACAATGAAAAGGAAAAGGTGATCATCAGATTTAAACAGAACAATGGAAAGGAAAATGTGTTTAAACACATATTTCAGGGGTATATTCTTCCCAAGGGCAAGCAGAGCATGATATCCAAGAAATGATATAACGTAGAAAATCCTATAGGAAAGGGGAGAGAAACTTCATGACATTACCCATACAATGGTGTTTGGATAAAGAAAAATTAGCATTGCGCTTCCAATGTTTTTATTGGAAATTAGAGTACCATAGACATGCTTCGAGATAGCATTGCCATGGTTTTCAAGCAAAGGTCGGATTTTGGATACTAAAAGGATCCATCAGGAACAACTTATAGAACAAGTCTTACAATTTCCTCATGAAAGAATGGATAACCTTGCTGAAAAGGAAAACTATAACAATGGGCCCTCCGGCCCGGTGCGCTAGGCATGCCATCACCTTACTGGGCTATACAAAGTCCAATGTTATGGCTTTTGGAAAATGTCCCAACCATCATATCTGACCGAGATTCAGTTCTGATTGGTGTCAGGATACCTCAGACTCATGATGCCTGATAAGGAAGGGGTGCAACACAATTTGACGAGATGGAGTTGCAAGATTCTCGGGAAATGAACTATGGAAGCAAGTTCCAAAACAAGAGTTCATCATTAAACGAAGGAGAGGGTGAGGAGGTAGCTGATGAATTCAGGGACAATTCACTGAGATTTTCAAGAGATGGATTTCCGCAATTAGGTGAACAAGGAGATAGCATTTGTCATATCAATGATATAATGAGGTATGCTCAAGGAAAACATACACATTTAAACATTGGTTGAAAGGTGCACCCAAAATATGGGCTTAGGTAGCATGATCAATGTTAGAATGGTGATTCGATAGCCAATGGTCTAAGAATGAAATATCGACCATTAACTTCAAAGCAATAGGGTTGCTAGAAGTTTTGAAGTCGCACATCATAGTTCAATTGTCGGTTTTCCGGTTAGAAACAACATGGGGGACAAGAAGAATGGTGATGGCGAGAAGCATCACTTTATCAAGAATTCTTAAGAGGTGTTGAAATTCTCACAACATCATTGACATAAAAGATAGTAATACTTCAAGGTAGATCATAATACATGCTAGATAGAAACTTGCATCCATATCATGTACAAGTTTGTGATGAAAGGAAGGTATGGATGTTGTCGATGGTAACTCAATTACCAAGGGATGAGGATAACACTAATCATCATGAATTCGTTTGATATCTCGGAAGGAGTCAAAATGTTGATGATCATCACGACACATTTGTCGAGAGGTTTTGATAAGATGTAACTGATCGGCGACGACATCAAGTCAACGGAATGATGAAGCAAAAGTTATTGGAACCATGGGTACGACACAAACTCGAAATCAAGCTTGTTGTTCAAGGACAAATGATATGACGAGGAAGTTCGATTGTAAGATTAGCTCACCATCGAAATTTATGCTCCGGCTAGAAGGACCCGATAGCACAGTTAAAATTTAGCACGATAATGATATAGCCGATCAAGCTAGGGATGACTTGAAGGATTATTAAACTCATAAGCAAGGAGATTTACTTAGAGTTATAGAATCGGAGTGCGGAATTAATTCACTTATCGGTGTTCTCGAGTGACTAATAACTCAGAACCCGAGGAAATCTGAAAACGGTGAGAAGCAATACTAGATGAAGACTCATAGGAAGGAACACAGTTCTTTGATATTCTTGAGATATCGGAGGGCAATACTCGAAGGAATATCAAAAATAGAGGTTGCGAAGATGTATCGATCAATAGAAGACAAGTATTTTAACTTGTGTGAGAAATGGAATCGAGGAGAAAATGTGGTCGGAACCACGATTGCAAAAAGGCCAGATCCCAGATATGAGATGAACTTATACCAAGGGAATAATTAATGTAAGAGAAGCTTCAATGATAAGATCTACATCGTTTCCATGGGCATGAACACAAGTTCAAGGTCGACTCCCACTTCTTCAATGTATAACCTTCCATTCACCTCTCGTATTTCGAAAATGACATTAGTTGTTGAAAGTTTTACCTGGTGCAAAACCAGATAAGTATGACCCGTGAAATCTTCCAGGTTCACCCAGATTAGGGAAGGCGTTGGTTCAACCCAACGGGGCTTCTTAGGAACATATACCACAAGCTTCAAGAGTAAATATCACCAGCTCGAAAGCAGAGCATGGTTGGCAAAAGGAGAGGATACAATTTACCAAAGGCATTATGTATCGGAGAAAGAACTTCTCGAGGTTTTTGTATACGAAGGACATTGTCGGATGATATTTCAACAAAGGATCCGACGGTCCATAGCGAAGCTGATGTGAGTATCGGCACACAACCTGAGGAAGAAACAATGCGGAGGCATTGGATTATAGAAGCAATTGGCTAATTCAAAGCCCTCATGTAAAGGAATTATGATTTCCAAATCAGACGACCAGAAGCAAATGCTCTGATTAAGGATGGATAAGTTGAGTAAGCTTAGGGGTAAAATCGACAACAATTTGATTGGTCGAGATTTAGCTCACGTTTAAAATGACGTCTGAGCCGAAAGGATGAATTCTAGGATCTGATCGAGGATTGCGAGCATTCGCAACCATATTGGATCAAAGACTCAAAATGACAATGACAAGGGATGCCAATAATGATTACGAGACTTATGGGATTGACCATAATGCAAGCAAGCAATAATTTCAAGGGCAATAAGCTGCTAAGGATTTTCGGAAGATCGAATATTATTTCGAAGACCTTAGTGAAACACATAAACAACTGGGGATGAGCAGATACTATGTAGGTGCGATAATTTATCCATAGGGGCATTCAGGCGGCAAAGAACTGCAAGGCGGTAGGCACAAAGTATTCTCGGAACAATAGAGAGAATTTCGGGGTATCTTGCAATAACAAGATCAGCTAGGAATAAAAGTAAGGACGGCTGGTGTATGTATTTATCCATAGGGATAATTCGGTGGTAGGGAATTGCAAAGGCGATGGGCACAAAGTCTCAAGAGAACATCAAAGAGTATCTTCGGAATCTTCTGGTGCAGCATGCGATTATCTGTGATAAGGGGCTCTCCGGGAGAAAGTAGTTACGAGAACCTAGAGTCAGATTTAGTAAAATCATTTAACCCGAATAGAAGAGAGATCAGAGTCCCAGAGTAAGGATCGAGGAGTAAAAGATCCTAATACCACCCAGATGGCGACGTGGGCCCGTAAGGCACACATCCATGTTAGTAAAAAGTTTTGTAATGTCTAGACTCGACTTCGGCCAAGGAGTGTGGAAGGGGGATTCCTACAGGCAGTCGGCTCTGATACCAACTTGTGACGCCCCCGATTCAATCGTACACTAATCATACACGCAAACGTGTACGATCAAGATCAGGGACTCACGGGAAGATATCACAACACAACTCTACAAATAAAATAAGTCATACAAGCATCATATTACAAGCCAGGGGCCTCGAGGGCTCGAATACAAGAGCTCGATCATAGACGAGTCAGCGGAAGCAACAATATCTGAGTACAGACATAAGTTAAACAAGTTTGCCTTAAGAAGGCTAGCACAAACTGGGATATAGATCGAAAGAGGCGCAGGCCTCCTACCTGGGATCCTCCTAAACTACTCCTGGTCGTCGTCAGTGGGCTGCACGTAGTAGGGCACCTCCCGAGTAGTAGTAGTCATCGTCGACGGTGGCTTCTGGCTCCTGGACTCCAACATCTGGTCGCAGCAATCGGGTATAGAAAGGGGGAAAAGGGGGAACAAAGCAACCGTGAGTACTCATCCAAAGTACTCGCAAGCAAGGAGCTACACTACATATGTATGCATTAGTATCAAATGGAATAAGGGTATCATATGTGGACCGAACTGCAGAATGCCGAAACAAGAGGGGGATAGCTAGTCCTTATCGAAGACTACGCTTCTGGTCACCTCCATCTTGCAGCAGGAGAAGAGAGTAGATGGTAAGTTCACCAAGTAGCATCGTGTAGCATAATCCTAACCGATGATCCTCCCCTCGTCGCCCTGTGAGAGAGAGACCACCGGTTGTATCTGGCACTTGGAAGGGTGTGTTTTATTAAGTATCCGGTTCTAGTTGTCATAAGGTCAAGGTACAACTCCAGGTCGTCCTTTTACCGAGGGACACGGCTATTCGAATAGATCAACTTCCCTGCAGGGGTGCACCACATAACCCAACACGCTCGATCCCCATTTGGCCGGGAACACTTTCCTGGGTCATGCCCGGCCTCGAAAGATCAACACGTCGCAGCCCTACCTAGGCACAACAGATAGGTCAGCACGCCGGTCTAAATCCTGTGGCGCAGGGGTCTGGGCCCATCGCCCATTGCACACCTGCATGTTGCGAACGCGGCTAGAAGCAGACCTAGCCTAGCAGGCGTTCCAGTCCAATTCGGCGCGCGCCGCTCAGTCGTTGATGTCACGAAGGCTTTGGCTGATACCACGACGTCGAGTGCCCATAACTGTCCCCGCGTAGATGGTTAGTGCGTATAGGCCAGTAGCCAGACTCAGATCAAATACCAAGATCTCGTTAAGCATGTTAAGTATCCGCAAACGCCGACCAGGGCCAGGCCCACCTCTCTCCTAGGTGGTCTCAACCTGCCCTGTCGCTCCATCACAAAGTAACAATCGGGGGCCGTTGGGAACCCAGGTCCACCACTACCTGGATGGAGCCACCTGCCCCTTCAGGCCCCATCTCCAAACAGTATCACCGGTAATGTAACAGTGTAAAGTATATAGTATATGCCCGTGATCACCTCTCGAAGTGATCACGGCCCAGTAGTATAGTGTAGCGACCCGACCCGAATGGATCAAGTCTCTGTGCTCCAGTGTCATCCCTGGATCAGTAATGCTGACACCACACAGTACTTCGAAGGATTTATAACAGAGTAGCAATCACACACTTATTACATCGGTGTCTCAAAAGAGAACTTATTACAATAAATATGGCTTAAGGCCATCTAATATCGATAACAGCGGAAGACTTGGAAGATAAATGGGTCCATCAACTCCAACGGCATCACTTAGTATAGAACCACGACCTAACAACACATTACTCGTCGTCTAAAAAGTCTACAACATGAAAGTTGCAGCCCGAAACGGGTCAGCACATGGAATATGCTGGCAAGGTAACACATAGAGAGTAATGAACAGTAATGAGCTATACTATATGCATGTATGGCTGGTGGAAAGCTCTATGGTTACAGTTTTGCGTAAAGCCAGTTTTTCCCTACTACAAAGGAATGAATTTATTTGACTATCATGGTGGTTGAACATCGAGAATGGTTGACAGCATTCCGATCCCAATTAAGTGAACAATTAAAACCCAACAATATTAATTAGAAGTAACATGATGAGATTCACACGATATTCAAGTACTAGATACTCAAGATGTCCATAACCGGGGACACGGCTAATCATGATTAGTTTATTACACTCTGCAGAGGTTTGCGCACTTTTCCCCACAAGACTCGATCGCCTCCGTTGGGTTTCTCGCACTACACGGTGTTTGAAAAATGGATGACCGAGACACAATCTTTCAGAAGCGCTAGCACCTTACGATGGATAGACCGGTACACCTACTTTCCCCTACATCTGCTAGTCTACCCTGTAAGAGTTCGCACGACTTAGTCAACTATGCCAGAGCCCATAATGGCTTGTGGCTGCACACGGAAGTTTCTAGCATGAAAGATCTTATGATCCCTTTGAGCCTGGGTGGCGGTCCAAAAGAAAAAACAGGCAAGTCCTGATAGAAACCAGGTGCCTCAATCCACCTAGATGTGTGTTTAAGTTGCCACCTTAGATAAACCCTTAAAATTATCAAACTCACATCTGTCATGGATATCACTCACCCAATCCACGTCTACTAGCATAGCATGGCATAATAAGCAAACGTAGAAGTAACTCCCAAAGGTTTTATAATAAACAGGTAATAGGTACTACCTCATCTACTTCCCATCCCACAATTTAATTAGATCCTAATCATGCAATGTGTGAGGATTGATCTAATGCAATAAAACTGGGTTGTAGAAAAGGTATGATCAAAGTGTTACTTGCCTTGCTGATGATACGCGAAACCTAGAGAATCGAAGTAACAGGCGGCGCACTCCGGGTAATCTATCGCAGACAAACAACAAGCACGCAATAAGTACTCATCTAATGCACAGGTAAAACTCGAACAAGAGATCGAACCAGAAAGTTCAACTTAAGAACTCCGGTTGCACAGAAAGAACGAACTGAACAAAGCAACGGAAAAACAAACGGCGGAAGAAAACAGCTCGGTTCTAGCAAGTTGAAACTAGGTAAAATTTTACAGTAGCAAAAACTGGTTTAAGTTGATTAGTCGGAACGACGGTTTCGAAACGAAACACCAGGCGCTTGAATCACCTGATTCTGATAAACGAGCGAGAAGATAAACTAGAACGAAGATCGGATCTGAAATCGCGATCGGAAAAACGTGGAGTAAATCCGACAAAAAAGAAACGACGAACGGTTAAACGAACGGACGTTCGTTAATCGAGAATAACCGGTGATCACGTTCGTTGGGACGAACGGTCGCTAAACAACTAAACCGAAAGCAAACGAAATACCGATCTAGGGTTTCGGAAGAAAACTGAAACAACGAAACGAAAAGAAACCGGAACGGATCTTTTTAAAAAAAACGAACCGAGGGGAGGGGTGGCACGACGCGGGCTACCTCGGTGAGGGGCTCCGGCGAGGGGCTCCGGCGGGGCAGAGGCGAGGCGCGGGGCGGCAGCAGGGATGCGCGGGCGGCGGCAGGCGGCGGTGGCGCGGCTGCGCTGTTGCTGCTGCGGCGCGGCTGGGGCGGTGGGCGGCGGTGTGGGGAGGAGAGGGGGGTGCTTGGGTATTTAAAGGGGGAGGGAGACTTGGGGGAGGGGGCAAGCAAAGGCGGCGGCGGCGCTAGAGTCCGGCTCGGACTCGGCGCGGGCGGCGGCGGGGCTGCGCATGGGCGCGCGCGTGGGGCGGCTGGGCTTGGCCTGGCCGGCTGGGCCTTGGCCCAGGCGGGGCGCGACGCGGATTTTTTTTAAATAGATACACGCGCAGAAAAAAACAAAGGAAAGAAAATCTAAACGAACTCCAAAATCCCAAAGTAAATTTTCCCCGACTCCTAAAAATGAGTCGAACAAAATGAACTTTTCTCGGGGCCTAGTTGCAATTTTTTTTAAAACACGCATTTTTCCCTAATCTAAATAAAATGCAAATAAACTCCGAAAAAAATCCAAAATTTGATTTATTTATTAAATCTTCATTTTTCCTAAATTCGGGAAAGTCATATTATTCCCCTCTCTCATATTTTGATGTTGGAAAAATAATTGAAGATGAAATAAATAAATCAAATGATCCTCTTTTCAAAATTTGAGAAAACTCAAATATGAAAATGATGAAATCTCCAACTCTCTCCGAGGGTCCTTGAGTTGCGTGAAATTTCTAGGATCGACCAAAATGCAAGAAAATATGATATGCATGATGATCTACTGTATAACATTCCAAATTGAAAATTTGGGATGTTACAAACCTACCCCCCTTAAGATGAATCTCGCCCTCGAGATTCGGGTTGGCTAGAAAATAGGTGAGGGTGGTCCTTGAGCAAATCTTCTTCTCTCTCCCAGGTGGCTTCATCCTCGGAGTGGTGGTTCCACTGAACTTTACAAAACTTGATAACCTTGCTGCGGGTAACTCTGCTGGCAAACTCGAGAATCTTGACTGGTTTCTCCTCATACGTTAAGTCGTCCTTCAACTGAATCGCTTCAAGCGGCACTGTATCTCTTAGCGGTACCTCCGCCATCTCGGCGTGACATTTCTTTAGCTGAGAAATATGGAATACATCATGAACTCCTGACAGTCCCTTTGGTAATTCCAACTTATAAGCGACTTTTCCCATACGTTTCAAGATCTTATAAGGTCCAACGAAACGTGGTGCTAATTTTCCCTTAACTCCAAAGCGCTTAACTCCTCGAAGTGGGGATACTCGGAGATAAGCTCTGTCTCCGGTTTCGTAAACTGTCTCCTTGCGTTTAGAATCTGCGTAGCTCTTCTGCCTGGACTGGGCTACCTTGAGCCTATCGCGAATCAATTTCACCTTCTGTTCAGACTCTTTAATCAAATCGGGTCCAAACAACTGACGGTCTCCAACTTCGTCCCATGACAACGGTGTCCTGCACCTCCTTCCATATAAAGCTTCGAAAGGTGCCATCTTCAAACTGGTTTGGTAACTGTTTTTATAGGAAAACTCCGCATATGGCAAGTTATCGTCCCAACTAGATCCATAATCTAGTGCACAAGCTCTCAGCATATCTTTCAAAATCTGATTGACTCTCTCGGTCTATCCATCTGTCTGCGGATGAAAAGCGGTGTTGAACTCTAGCCTGGTTCCCAAAGTTTCATGCAACTGATTCCAAAACTTTGAGGTAAATTGGGTTCCTCTATCTGATACAATACTCCTCGGAACTCCATGCAAACAAATGATCCTAGTCATGTATATCTTTGCCAACTTAGCACTGGTGTAAGTGGTCTTAACTGGAATGAAATGTGCTACCTTCGTCAAACGATCAACTACTACCCATATCGAGTCATAACCTGCCTTCGTCCTGGGTAGTCCTGTGATAAAATCCATGCCTATCTTATCCCACTTCCATTCGGGTATCGGCAATGGTTGTAACAATCTGGCTGGCTTCTGATGCTCTGCCTTCACTCTATGACACACATCACAAACTGCTACATATGCTGCAATATCCTTCTTCATTCCGGTCCACCAGAATGTTTCCTTTAAATCCAAATACATCTTGGTATTTCCTGGGTGAATCGAATAGGGTGAATCATGTGCCCCTTGCAGAATTAACTTCCTGATCTCCGGGTCATTTGGCACATAAACACGGTCCTCAAACCATAGGGTATCGTGCTCATCCTCACGAAATCCCTTTGCTTTTCCTTCACTCATTTTCTTCTTTATAGAAGCAATCTCCTTGTCAGATTTCTGAGCTTCTCTGATTTTATCCATCAATGTTGACTGAATCTCCAATGCTGCCACATAGCCTTTCGGAACTATCTCTAAACTTAGTTCACGAAGGTTTTCTGATAACTCCTTGGGTATTTCCTCCGTTACTAACGTATTGACATGGCTCTTACGGCTCAATGCGTCAGCTACTACATTAGCTTTTCCGGGATGGTAATGCAATCTCATATCATAATCCTTGATGAGTTCCAGCCATCTCCTTTGTCTGAGGTTCAACTCCTTCTGCGTGAAAATGTACTTCAAACTCTTGTGATCCGTGTACACCTCACAATGATTTCCAATGAGAAAATGTCTCCATGTCTTCAATGCATGCACTACGGCTGCTAACTCCAAATCATGCGTAGCATAATTCAATTCATGAGGCTTCAGTTGTCGTGAAGCAAACGAAACAACTCTCCCTTCCTGCATAAGCACTGCTCCAAGTCCTCGACGTGAAGCGTCGCAATACACCTCATAATCCTTGGTCTGATCTGGCAAAATCAACACTAGTGAGGTAACCAAACGTTTCTTCAACTCCTGGAAACTAGCCTCACACTCCTCAGTCCAATTGAACTTGGTATCCTTCTTCAACAACTCCGTCATAGGCTTCGCAATCTTTGAAAAGTTCTCAATAAATCTCCGGTAGTATCCTGCGAGTCCAAGAAAACTCCGGATCTCTCCAACTGTCGTTGGTGCTTCCCATTCGGTTACGGTCTCAACCTTTGTGGGGTCAACTGCTATTCCTTCTCCGGATATAACATGTCCAAGAAATCCAACTTCCTTTAACCGAAACTCACATTTGCTAAATTTGGCATATAACTGATGTTCCCTTAGTTTCTCCAAAACCAAACGCAAATGTTCCCTATGCTCCTCTTCATTCTTTGAGTAAACCAGGATATCATCGATGAACACTACGACGAACTTATCCAAAAACTCCATAAACACTTTGTTCATCAGGTTCATAAAATAGGCAGGTGCGTTAGTCAATCCAAATGACATAACGGTATACTCATACAGTCCATATCTTGTGGTGAATGTTGTCTTAGGTATGTCCTGCTCTCGAATCTTCAACTGGTGGTACCCTGATCGCAAATCGATCTTGGAAAACACTTTAGCTCCTTGCAAATGATCAAACAGATCATTAATCATTGGCAGTGGGTACTTGTTCTTGATGGTTACTTCATTTAACCCACGGTAATCAACAACCATCCGTAATGATCCATCCTTCTTCTCCACTAGAAGTATGGGTGATCCCCAAGGCGAAGAACTTGGGCATATGTAACCTTTCTCCAGTAACTCCTTAATTTGATTCTTAATTTCTACCAAATCCTTTGCTGGCATCCGGTATGGCCGCTTCGATATTGGGCCTGTACCTGGCAATAACTCAATCAAAAACTCAATGTCTCTATCCGGTGGCATGCCTGGCAATTCTTTTGAAAATACATCAGGAAAATCCTTTACCACTGGTACTTCCTCCTGCACAACTCCTGTTAGGCAATTTACTTGTGTCCTATTTGGCACATGCCGGGATACATACTTGATCCTTCTTCCTTCTGGCGTTGTGAGCAAAATTATCTTACTGGCGCAATCGATGTTTCCTCCATACATCGACAACCAATCCATACCGAGAATTACATCCAGGCCCTGGGATTCCAGAATAATTAAATCTGTTGGGAAAACATGCCTTCCTATGCTTAATGGCACTTGAAAACATCCTTGTCTGGCCATGTACTCTGCTCCTGGCGAGCTTACAAGCATAGGCGTTTTAAGAATCCTAGTGGGCGGGCTATATTTTTCCACAAATCCCCTTGATATGTATGAATGCGATGCACCAGTATCGAAAAGAACGAGTGCGGTAAATGACTTAACCAAAAACTTACCGATTACTGCATCAGGCTGATCTTCAACCTCCTCCACGTTAACGTGGTTCACCTGTCCCCTATTGAAAGGGTTCGGCTTCTTCCCTGAGCTTCCATTGCCATTTCCATTCTGGCCTTCAGGACATTCATTTGCATAATGTCCGGTCTTGGAACACTTGAAACAGGTGACTTGACTCAGGTCTCTCTTGGCTGGGGTTGATGGGATGGTCCGATTCTGGCCGTTGCTTCCTCCATTCCCATTACCATTCTTGTGGCCATTATTGTTGTGCGAACTACATCCTCCATGGGTATGCTGAAACTGAATTCCCGGTTTAGGGGTAAAACGGGGCTTCTGTTGGGCTCCAGAGTTATACTTCCCCTGTCCATACTTCCTCTTGCGGTTCTCAATCTGCTGTTGCTTCCCTGCAATCATGATGGCACGATCTACCAACTCCTGGTAATTGTTGAAACTTGCTACCATCAACTGCATGCTCAACTCATCATTCAGTCCTTCCAGAAACTTCTCATGCTTAGCTGCATCCGTAGCAACATCATCTGGGGCATAACGTGCTAACTTGCTGAAATCATCAACGTACTAGCCAACTGTCCTTCCTCCTTGGCGTAAGTTGCGAAACTCACGCTTCTTCATGGCCATAGCTCCTGGAGAAACATGGGCAGTGCGAAAAGCTTGCTGAAACTAATCCCATGTGACAGTGTCAACTGGGTAAGTGGCTGTGAAATTCTCCCACCATGCTGCCGCGGGCCCGTCAAGCTGATGTGCGGCAAACTTCACTTTCTCACCATCTGTGCATCCTGCAGTGGTCAACTCCCTTCCTATCTTGCGGAGCCAATCGTCTGCTACTATTGGCTCGGTGCTACTGGAAAACACCGGCGGATTCAGCCTAAGGAAACGGGCTAAGTGGTCAACAGGTGGCGGTGGTGGAGGTGGGGGGTTGTTGTTTTGCTGATTCTGGACTAACAATTGCATCAATTGATTCTGCTGCTGGATCAACTGAGTGAGCTCCGGTGGAAATCCATTGTCACGTCTCGGAGGCATCTGAGGGTTTAGAAAAGATGAGAATTAAGAATAGAGTGAGGTCTAAAGAGAAAACACTACCCCAATGCACATGAGCAAATGCACACAAAATCACTTCATTCAATCAAACAAGGGCATACAAACGGTCTAGAACTATCGCAAAAGTGCTCGAACTATAGTGTATACATGGGGAAAATACTACTAATATTTGGTGGTCATCTAGAAATTTGAATTGGTGGAAGACTCCATGATGTCTGCTCCAGCTTCGTCTTCAAAGTCGGGTTCACTTGGATCTGAATCGGTATCATCGAGAATGATGTAGTTGTACAGACATGCGACGTACATGTCTTCCTTCCTGGATGCTAACTTCCCCTTGAGTTCTTCAATCTCTTGCTTAAGATCGCCATTGTGCCTTGCTAAAACTACGATTTCGTCCATGTAGTCCTTGCGTGTAGCCTTCAGTTCTCCTTCTAGCTCGATGATCCTTGCCTTCGCATTCTTCAGCTCTATCATATCATTGCACATCTGGTTCTCGTGGTGTCGAATGTGCTGGTTTAACTCCTGGATGAATACTGCAATGGATCTATCCTTCTTGGTGCTGACTAACTCCCGTTGTTCATCTCGGCGTCCGCTAATCTAGTAGATAGTGTCCTTGAGGTCTTCTTGGTAAACTTCTCTAATGCGTCCTATGGTGATATGAGCTGCCATGCTCTTTCCCAGACTCCAGGTTGGTGCACTGAAAACACTATCTATGGGTTTCGTGGTTGGCGCGAATGTCCTTCCCGGAACGTGAGCTTGAATCTTCCAGCGCTCCTCTTCAGGCAGAGTGGCGTTGAAGGTTCCCGTGAAACTTGGTGATCCAATGTTCAGGTACTTGGTGACTTCCTTCAAGTGAAATCCAAAAGGTGTGCCTTCATCTGGTTGAGCGTACTTGATCTTCGCGTCCTTCATCCTAAAAGAGTAGAAAAGATGAGGAGTTAGAAAATGGGGAGAGAATAGTGATCTATGGCTTTAACTTAGGGTCGTGTCCTACAGTCAGCGTGTGCTCTGATACCGTCTCTGTAGCGACCCGACCCGAATGGATCAAGTCTCTGTGCTCCGGTGTCATCCCTGGATCAGTAATGCTGACACCACACAGTACTTCGAAGGATTTATAACAGAGTAGCAATCACACACTTATTACATCGGTGTCTCAAAAGAGAACTTATTACAATAAATATGGCTTAAGGCCATCTAATATCGATAACAGCGGAAGACTTGGAAGATAAATGGGTCCATCAACTCCAACGGCATCACTGAGTATAGAACCACGACCTAACAGCACATTACTCGTCGTCTGAAAAGTCTGCAACATGAAAGTTGCAGCCCGAAACGGGTCAGCACATGGAATATGCTGGCAAGGTAACACATAGAGAGTAATGAACAGTAATGAGCTATACTATATGCATGTATGGCTGGTGGAAAGCTCTATGGTTACAGTTTTGCGTAAAGCCAGTTTTTCCCTACTACAAAGGAATGAATTTATTTGACTATCATGGTGGTTGAACATCGAGAATGGTTGACAGCATTCCGATCCCAATTAAGTGAACAATTAAAACCCAACAATATTAATTAGAAGTAACATGATGAGATTCACACGATATTCAAGTACTAGATACTCAAGATGTCCATAACCGGGGACACGGCTAATCATGATTAGTTTATTACACTCTGCAGAGGTTTGCGCACTTTTCCCCATAAGACTCGATCGCCTCCGTTGGGTTTCTCGCACTACACGGTGTTTGAGAAATGGATGACTGAGACACAATCTTTCAGAAGCGCTAGCACCTTACGATGGATAGACCGGTACACCTACTTTCCCCTACATCTGCTAGTCTACCCTGTAAGAGTTCGCACAACTTAGTCAACTATGCCAGAGCCCATAATGGCTTGTGGCTGCACACGGAAGTTTCTAGCATGAAAGATCTTATGATCCCTTTGAGCCTGGGTGGCGGTCCAAAAGAAAAAACAGGCAAGTCCTGATAGAAACCAGGTGCCTCAATCCACCTAGATGCGTGTTTAAGTTGCCACCTTAGATAAACTCTTAAAATTATCAAACTCACATCTGTCATGGATATCACTCACCCAATCCACGTCTACTAGCATAGCATGGCATAATAAGCAAACGTAGAAGTAACTCCCAAAGGTTTTATAATAAACAGGTAATAGGTACTACCTCATCTACTTCCCATCCCACAATTTAATTAGATCCTAATCATGCAATGTGTGAGGATTGATCTAATGCAATAAAACTGGGTTGTAGAAAAGGTATGATCAAAGTGTTACTTGCCTTGCTGATGATACGCGAAACCTAGAGAATCGAAGTAACAGGCGGCGCACTCCGGGTAATCTATCGCAGACAAACAACAAGCACGCAATAAGTACTCATCTAATGCACAGGTAAAACTCGAACAAGAGATCGAACCAGAAAGTTCAACTTAAGAACTCCGGTTGCACAGAAAGAACGAACTGAACAAAGCAACGGAAAAACAAACGATGGAAGAAAACAGCTCGGTTCTAGCAAGTTGAAACTAGGTAAAATTTTACAGTAGCAAAAATTGGTTTAAGTTGATTAGTCGGAACGACGGTTTCGAAACGAAACACCAGACGCTTGAATCACCTGATTCTGATAAACGAGCGAGAAGATAAACTAGAACGAAGATCGGATCTGAAATCGCGATCGGAAAAACGTGGAGTAAATCCGACGAAAAAGAAATGACGAACGGTTAAACGAACGGACGTTCGTTAACCGAGAATAACCGGTGATCACGTTCGTTAGGACGAACGGTCCGGCGAACGGTCGCTAAACTACTAAACCGAAAGCAAACGAAAAACCGATCTAGGGTTTCGGAAGAAAACCGAAACAAAAAGAAACCGGAACAGTTCTTTTTAAAAAAAACCGAACCGAGGGGAGGGGTGGCGCGGCGCGGGCTACCTCGACGAGGGGCTCCGGCGAGGGGCTCCGGCGGGGCAGAGGCGAGGCGCGGTCGGCGGCAGGCCGCGGTGGCGCGGCTGCGCTGCTACTGCTGCGGCGCGGCTGGGGCGGCGGGCAGCGGTGTGGGGAGGAGAGGGGGGGTGCTTGGGTATTTAAAGGGGGGAGGGAGACTTGGGGGAGGGGGCAAGCAAAGGCGGCGGCGGCGGCGCTAGAGTCCGGCTCGGACTCGGCGCGGGCGGTGGCGGGGCTGCGCGTGGGGCGGCTGGGCCTTGGCCCAGGCAGGGCGCGACGCGGATTTTTTAAAAAAATAGATACGCGCGCAGAAAAAAACAAAGGAAAGAAAATCTAAACGAACTCCAAAATCCCAAAGTAAATTTTCCCCGACTCCTAAAAATGAGTCGAACAAAATGAACTTTTCTCGGGGCCTATGTGCAATTTTTTTGAAAACACGCATTTTTCCCTAATCCAAATAAAATGCAAATAAACTCCGGAAAAATCCAAAATTTGATTTATTTATTAAATCTTCATTTTTCCTAAATTCGGGAAAGTCATATTATTCCCCTCTCCCATATTTTGATGTTGGAAAAATAATTGAAGATGAAATAAATAAATCAAATGATCCTCTTTTCAAAATTTGAGAAAACTCAAATATGAAAATGACGAAATCTCCCACTCTCTCCGAGGGTCCTTGAGTTGCGTGAAATTTCTAGGATCGACCAAAATGCAAGAAAATATGATATGCATGATGATCTACTGTATAACATTCCAAATTGAAAATTTGGGATGTTACATATAGCATGGCAGACGGACAAGAGTGTAGGGCCACTGATGATAATCTAGCATCCTATACTAAGCATTTAGGATTGCAGGTAATGTATCAACAGTTGTAGCAACAATGACAAGCTATGCATCAGAATAGGATTAACAGAAAGCAGTAACATGCTACACTACTCTAATGCAAGCAGTATAGAGGAGAGTAGGCGATATCTGGTGATCAGGGGGGCTTGCCTGGTTGCTCTGGCAAGAGAGAGGAGTCGTCAACACCGTAGTCGAACTGGGGGTCACCAGCAGTCTCAGGGTCTACCAGAAAGAAGTAACGGAGGGGGAACACAATAAATAACAGAGCAATCAATGTAACATAAAGCAAGATGCAGCATTACGTTGTGCTAGGGGTGACCTGACGCGGTACTAAGTGATACATGCAAAAGAGGGAAGACATCCGGGAAAGTATCCCCGGTGTTTCGCGTTTTCGGACCGGTGAACCAGAGGGGGAAAGTTGTGTGTTCGCTGTGCTAGGGATGTGTGGCGGACGAACGGGTTGCGTATCCGGATTCATCTCGTCGTTCTGATCAACTTTCATGTACAAAGTTTTTCGATCCGAGCTACGGTTTATTCTATATTAATTTTTAAAGTTTTAAATCATTTTTTGGGATTATTATTATTTAATTAATTCGAAAAAGAATTAATGCGTCATCATGACATCAGCGGTCAAAGTTGACCGTTGACCAGTCAACGGACGGGTGGGGTCCGTTAGTCCTTGACTGTTATCCTAATTAACAGTTTTACTTAGTTTAGTTAGCTAATTAGATAAATTAACACAGGTTAATTAAGTTAATTTATTGTCCTAATTAATTAATTGATATTATTTCTTCATTCTTTTTTTGTTTCTGAGGGCTGGGGCCCATTTGTCATTGGCCAAGAGGCCATAGCGGGCGCGGGCAAACGGGCAGCGGTGCGGGCGCCCGAACAGGCGTGTGCCTGAGGCCACCAGGGGAGGGGGGCTCCGGTGAGCCGCGGGAGCAGCCGTGGATGGGGGCTGGCGCGGCCGGGCGGAAGCAGGCGCGGCCCGGGGGCGGAGCGGGGTTCGTGCGGCGCTGGGTGCGAGCGGCAGAAGCCAACAATGGCGGAGCAGAGGCGGGGCACGGTCGCGGCCGCAGGCGACGTGAAGCGGCGCAGTGGGCGGCGACGAGGTCGCGGGCGAGGATGCTAGTGTGAGTGGGAGGCGCGGGATGTGGTCGCCGAACGCAGGCGCGCGTGGGTCAGCGACGAGATGCGTGCGCGCGGCCGGAGCGCGTGCGGGGCGGTGGTGGCTGCGAGCGAGCGCCGGAGCGCGTGCATGACAAAGAGGAGGGGAAGGCGGAGAGGTGTTCCTCACCCCCGATGTAGAGGTGCGGGTGGCGTGGCTCGAGGAGGCCGGCGGGGTAGGGCAACGACGAGGCGACGGGACGGAGGAGCACGGTGTTGGGGCGGCGGGGCAGCACCGGGCGGCGTCAGGCTCGGCGAGGCGGCGCCAGGCGTTGGCGATGACGACGGGGTCGGGGGCGACGCGTCTAGATCGGGGAGAGGGGCGCAAAGGAGGGAAGAGGAAAGAGGGGAGGCGATGGCAGCAGTGCGGCGCCGGCGATGGGCACCGTCGTCGAGGTCACGGGGCGGCGCAGGATCGGGGCGATCCCGATCCAGATCGTGGGGGGGGCGAGTGGGGGCGAGGGGAGTGGGGAGTGGGGGGGGGGTTACGGGTTAGGGTTTCCCCCTCGTGGGGATAAGGCAGGGGCGGGTGGGCCGGCCTGGCCGTTGAGCGGGGCCGTCTGGCCCAGTTGGCCAGGGGGCCTTTTTTCTTTTTAGTTTTGTTTTTTCTTTTGCTTTTGTATTTTTTTCTTTTCCTTTTCTGTTTTATTTAATTTAGGACATTTAGGTATTTTATAAAAATGTGTCTTCTACTCCATAACTACCTATGCCATATTTGGATTACTCCGAACATTTTAGTTTTAATATTTGAAAACTTTTATTGTTTGCTTAATTTTAAATTTGAATTTCAAATCGGTTTCGAACTAACGCGAGATTAGGAATAGTAACCGTGGTGATGTGGCATCATTAAGAGAGGTTTACTGTAGCTTAATTATCCGGGCGTCACACCTCCACTGGAAGCACTCGCGCCAGGCACGCCTAAGCCATACCAAAGTGGTTCGCGCTGGCCACCGGATCTGGGATGAGCCCAGACATAGATTTTCGCCGCCACGGGCGCGTAATAGTGCCATGAAGCACTACAACTCTTGCGCCCACGCACGCCACCGTGTCATCACGCTCTCCATCAACACCACAACTCTTCCAGCCTACGCCTCCACCACTGAGCTGGGGAAGAGGAGGTCCCGCTGATGTCCACTCCTAATGGGCTAGCGGGAGCGACATGGGGGGAATGTTTTTCAGGAAGAAATTCACACCCTATGAGAACCATTGAACATATATTCATTTCGACTTCAATAATCTTTCAGTTGAGTTTCATCCGACAAATAGAACATTCAAAATTTTCCTAGAAATGTTTTGCCCCTGCTTCGCATACTCTACGGGCATCACGGGTGGAGCACCTAGCCCCAGGTGTCAGCACCATCGGTCTCCCCTCCCTCCCCGCTATAGCCGTCGGGGGACACCGATGGGCTGAGTGTGTGCAGCAAACGATAGAGACGGGGGTTCTCCTCCCTCTTGGGTGTCGCACGGGTGTTGCTTGGCGTCCAGGGGCTCAACCTAGTTCTGGTCCACGGCGACACAGTGACTGGTTCCCAACGGAAATGTGTAGTGCAATGCCGGTAGCAGGCCATGGTGGCGCAGCTGGGGCACCGTGTTGGTCTTGGCGGTGTAGCTCGCGCAAGGCCTTGGTCGGCGGAGGATCTGGCATGGCAGAGCCCCTCGGCCTTAGCGTCGCATGGGTGCTGGTGGTGGACGGCGTTGAGAAGAGGGTATTTCATGGGTCCGATTTGGACAGCGGTGGTGCGAGTCTGAACAATGATGCGCCACCCTTGGCTTTCGGTTGGGAGGCACGACATCGATATGGCGGTCATACGCTCCTGATTTAGCAACGCATGCGCGCTGACTTGGAATGTGTTAGCGGTAATGAAATGCATGTCGTGCTCCGGTTCCATCCATGTCGGTCCTTGGGTTGATTGACCTAAGCAGGACTCTTTTCAGTAACGTGGTAGTCGACGATGGTGTGCTCTATCGTCGGTGATGGTCTTGCTGCTGACCACTCTGACCAACGACAACGGCCTCACTGCGTATTGCGATGGCCACCATAAGGTCTTCGTGAGGGTTCCTACCTCTAGATTCGTCGATTGACTTTGGTAGAGATGCAAATTATGGATGACAGCTGGATGCAGAGGGACGGTTGTGTAATGGCAGTGGGCGCATAGCGCATGTACCTACTGGGATCGTGGAAAAGTGATGGCGAAAACACATGACGTCGATGGTTGTGCTACTCGAGCACCCGGCCTCGAGTTCCGAGGTGAAAGCCTAAGTCTGATTTGACTTGGTTATACATGTCAATGGTGATGTGTTTATGTCTTTACCTTGTTAAAGGCATTCTTCAAATATGCTCGGACTAGTTCTTCAGGGTGAAAAATCTAGATTCTGTTCTTGGGTGGTCTGATCTGGCAACGACGGCACTTGAGCGCCGCTCTTTTTCTGAAGGTGTTGTTATTGAAGGACTTCGCCGTTTGTGTGGTGTCATGAGATGGTTGGTGCATGTTTGGTCATTGTTGCAATTTGTCGATCACGAATCTGATTGATTTTTTTTCCTTGCCTATGCATAGTTTTGTGTGTTTTGTGTGTTTTGGCTACATGACCTTTGTCAGGTTCATGACTACCATTGGCCGCATGGCCCTTGTCAGGGCTATGACCACCTACTGGGAGATATACTTTATCACACGGCTTGTTGTCCCTCCGAGCACACTGCACAATGGCAACAAGCTTGAGCAAGGATTTCTATGGTCCACCAACACCAAGTGTAAGGCAACTGGGAAGTGGTTTGCCACCCGATTCAATATGGAGGTCTTAGCGTGCAAAACACCGACAAAGTTGCTCGGGCTTCGAGATTGAGCTGGCCTTGATTTGAGTGGAAGGAACCAAGCAAGATGTGGGTGGGCACCGAAAACCCATGCGATGAGGTCGGCCTTTACTTTTTCTATGCCTCCACCACCATCATTGTGGAAAATGGGGCTAGAACGTCATTCTGGGACTCCCCATGGTTGCTGGGGCACAAGCCCAAGGAGATTGCACCCCTCATTTACAAGGCATCCTTAGAAACAAACTGGAAGGTGCGGGAAGCTATTAAGGATAATGCTTGGATTTTAAAGATAAGGCCTGACGCTGTGGTATCCGTTAACCACATAAGGGAATACTTTGTCCTTTGGATGCTTGTGCATGACGTCAATCTAGACGACCACTCCGAGGACGCCATCATATGAAAGCACACAACTAATGCGCAATACTCGGCCGCCTCCACATATAAGGCATGATTCTTGGGCATGGTTAACTCTCCCATGAGGCAAATGGCGTGGAAGGCTTGTGCACTGCCAAAGGTCAAGTTCTTTGATTGGTTTGCTTTATAAGACCAGATTTGGACGACGGATAGATTAGACAAGCGCGGGTGGCAAAACTACGATCTTTGTCCTTTCTGTGGGAGGGAGAAAGAAACAGGGGCTCGCCTTTCCTTCAAGTGCCGCTACACCAACATGCTTTGGAGATTGGTCATCGACAAGCTGAGTCTGGACCATATGGATCCTTCTACTTTGCACTTAGAAGCCTCCGTCATGGATTGGTGGGCGAACAGGATCGACTTGGGTATCCCCAACAGAAAGGCGATGGCCTCTCTCACAATGCTTTGTTTCATGGATTATCTGGAGCGAGATAAATGCATAGTTCTTTCTTATATGACTTTACTACTTCCTCCATTTCTTTATGTAAGGTGTATTATTTTCATCACAGTGACCAAGGCACATAATTATAAACAATTTAGGACAAAATTACCCTTGTATAAATTGTGGATTAGCGGCAAGTAATTTATTTAGGCTAGGAAAGGAAGAGATACACACAATCAAGAGAGATAGTTTCCTTCTTTTTCTCTACAAGGAGAGATACATGCAATCAAGGGAGAGATACCTTCCTTTTTCTGGAGGGCCAAGATGGGAATTACGAAGAATTAGAACAAATGCACCTTACATTGTAGATTTTTATAAAAAAATAAATACACTTTATATAAAGGAATGAAAGTAGTATTTACTACCGTGTATTGTGTGTGCATGCATTGTTGTTGCTTGTATGCATCTTAGCTATGCGAAAGACAGCCGTGTATTCATTGTGTTTGAATCCTCTTAATACTTCGTTTGTTTTTGTCAAAAAGTCTCAGCAGATAGCAACAGTCTTGTGTCACTTTGACCATATAAGAAGATAAAATTTACACGAGAGCTACGACGCTACTGGTAGACTAGAGTCAGCCAAGTGTTCATTGGTCGATGAACTTCCGCACAAACGTGCGGCACGGCCGATAGAAACCTTCAGCACCAAGGCAATTGGTGATGAACTCTTCCTAGCAAAAAAAAAAAAGAAAAAAAATGATGAACTCAACGTGTACGGAGTACGTATTGTGACAGCCAAAGAGCAAAACAATCAACTCGTGATATATGAGGTACTTTTCTTTAGGCCTCGTTAGACAGAGAAGGTTTTACAGCTCCGAAGTGGAGAGGAATCCGAGGGGATTTGGTTAATCCCTCTCTTTCACCCAATCCTCTCAATTCCCCATTAATCCCTCCCTCCTCATAAACCCCTCTATTTGGTTAAACCTCCTACAACAGCAGTAGCAAAGTAAGCGTTCCGTTCCATAGATGCCTTAGGGGGTTTCTGTACCACATGGATTGAGGGGATTCGTGGGGAACGGAGAGGATTGGCCTTCTCAATCCCTACATGTCAAATGAGTTGATAAGGATTTCTAAGGATTTTGAACCCTGTGAAGATATTCCCCTCCAAACTTTTCCAAACCTCCTTCACCAAACAAGGCCTTAGAGGGATACACGTGGTACTGCTAGTGTTGTTGCCAGGAAATACTTGATGGAAAAGTTGAGGACGACGTTTCAGCCCTGGAGCTCATCTGCTCCTGTAGATGTAGATGAACAATAAAAATAGCAAACAAAAAAACAGTTGAAAAATACATGAAAAATTAACAAGTCTTTTATGTGGGTGCATAATGTTACTGATATGACATTAGGAGAGCTCTGGACAAAAATAAAATAAAATTCAAAGCTTTGAGAATGGTTCAAGCTTTTTTTTGGAGCACACATTTTATTTTATTTTCTGTCCCGAGCTCCCCCGATGTCATGTGGTCACGAAACTTTGCAGCGACAAAGAATTTGTTCATCTTTCATGTAAAAAAAGTTTCAAATTTTCTTGATGTTTTGCTTTTTTTAACCGTACATCGATGAACAAATGAGCTCATAATCAGCCGCGGATTTCCACTATCTCAAACGTTTTCTTTCTTTCCATTATGAAAGTATACTATTTTAGACGTTGACACGGAACAACAAAAACATACTACCACCCTAGCAGCAGCAAAAGCAAGCAACAAGCGCGAGAGGTAGATCTCGTTTATAGTACGACCTATGTTTCTCTCGCCTGAAACATTTTAGGCTTCTTCTTTCCTTTATGAAAGTAGACTATTTTAGATGTCGACACAACAACAAAAACGTACTACCACCATAACGGCAACAAAAAAGCAAGCAACATGCACGAGAGGTATATCTTGTTTATAGCGAGATGTATGTTTCTCTCGCCTGAAACATTTTAGGCTTTTTTTGTTCTGAAGGACCTCTCACTTTCTGGAATGTCTAATTAAACCCAGATGAGGGAAGCCTAGGAGAGCCGACGACTCCATATCACTCAGACTAATTGAACTCTCTAGAACAAACACAACCTAAATGATTTGACTAATGTTTTGATCTTCTCTCTCTCTCTCTCTCCCCTCAGAAAAACGGAACCCATCACGCAAATCTACGCCAAGATAAAGAATGCTGGGTTCCCAGAAACAAACCATGTGATTCAAGGTCTTGCTTAGAATTGCCCTAAGAAAAATGTGGTCGCTACAGTACCGAGCCGACCCAATACTGTAGCACCATTTGCTAACGTGTTCACTCTTTTGCTTTTTTATTGGGGAGGGGGGGTGTTAATTTTTTAGTTTTCTTGGGTTTTCTTTGTTACTTTATTGGTTTTCTCATTTTCCACATTGTTCCACTACCTTGCATCGGTTTCTTCTATTTTCCTTTCTCTTTTTTGCTTCGATTTTATTTGTTTCTCTCTTGGCTTTTTGGGGACTTTTTTTTCCTTATTTCACTATGTTCCACTCTTTTGCATCTTTTTCTTTAGTTTTTTCGTTTTTATTTTTATTTTATTTTTCTATTCTGATTTCTTTGTTTCTTCCGTTTTTTTTACCTTTTTTACACACATTTTTTATACATCAGCAACATTCTATTACACATGTTTACATTTCTTAAATACATATTTAACATTTTTAAAAACTATATGTTTTGAGGTCTACTTTTGTCATATACATTGTATATTTTTTGTATATAGTAGGAACATTTTCTTATGCATGTTTATCATTTTTTTCAGATACATGATTAACATTCATTTTTCCAATATATGTCTTGGTGTGTATTGTTTCTCACATAGGTTGTACATTTTTTTGTATACATAAGAAGAAAATTCATATACATGATTAATATTTTAAAATACATGATTAATGTTTTTTAGATATATGTTTTTTATGTCTACATTTTTTCATGCGGATTGTACATTTTTGTATACATAAGAAATATTTTTATCGTACATGCTTAACATTTTCCAAGTACCTGATTAATATTTTATAAAGACATCATTAGCACTTCTAAAAATAAGATTTAACATTCTTTTCAAATACATGTTTGGTGTCTGATTTTTTTTCATACACATTTTACATTTTTCATATAGATCTGAAAATTTTGTTTGAAATAAGTTTGACATTTTTTAAATGCATGATTTTGAGAAACAAATTCGTATACATGTTTTAAAAAATTAAATATGTATTGCATCATTTTTTATACATTGTCAGCATTTCTTAACATTGCAAAACTTATTTTTTCTAAACTAAAGTAATTTTTTGTAAATATACGTATTTACTTTTTTGGAAAATATAAAAAGGAAAAAATATGAAACAAAGCGAATGATAAGGAAATGAATCAAACAAACAACGTTACTGGGCCGGCCAGTGACCATGCCGCATCAGGCGACAGTCTGCCGTGCTATAAGCGAGCTATAGACGCGCCCCTAGTAATAGACGGAACCGGATCCTCTAACATCCTCAAGAGATGTCACATAAGCTACAGTAACTGTGACATCCTTCCTTCACATTCATATGATTAAGTCTAAAAGGATTATAATTAATTTGTAAATTACAAATCAACTGTACATATTTACAAAAACTACGTACAAACAAAATTATGGTGCAATAAAATTATTTATCTATTTATTTATATGCTACAGTAAATCGTGTACACATATTTTTATACATGCTACGGTACCCTTTCCTTCTTCGTTTTACGCACACATTTTACTGTAGCTTCGTGACATCCCTTGAGGATATTAGAGAATCCACTTTCGTAATAGACGGTTGTTAGTTTATATGCGGAGCATTGTTTTAGCGAAATCACTAATTAAGAAGTACTCGTTGCAAAGAACACTTCACTTTCTCAGGTTGCGACAAGTGGCGCACATGCAGCGGCCACTTGTCGCAACCTGGGAGTTTTTCCTTTTTTCGTAGATCCGTTTATTTAAAATGTTTTATCTTTTAAACCGTGCGTCCAAATCTTGAACCGTTTTCGTCATTGGATTCCTCATATCGAGATTTTCAAAACTAGATCCCATGTTGACAGGTTTTAACAAAAAAAAATTTCATAAAAAAACCGAACCGGCAGCACGGTTTTTTCCTTTTCCGAAAGAGGCACGCCCGTGCCTCTCGCAAAATAACACTCGTGCCTCTTGTGAAAGTAAAACCGTGACTCTTGTGAAAGGAAAAAAAACAGAAAACGCGTTTTTTTCGTTTTCGAGAGGCACGACCGTGACTCTCGCGAAAGCATAACCGTGCCTCTCGCAAAAGCAAAACCGTGACTCTCGCGAAAGAAAAAAATACAGAAAACGCGTTTTGTTTTTCCCTTTCCGAGAGGCACGGCCGTGACTCTCACGAAAGCACAACCGTGTCTCTCGCGGAAGCAAAACCGTGACTCTCGCGAAAGAAAAAAAAACAGAAAACGCGTTTTGTTTTTCCCTTTCCGAGAGGTACGGCCGTGACTCTCGCGAAAGCACAACCGTGCCTCTCGCGGTAGCAAAATCGTGACTCGCGAAAGAAAAAATAACAGAAAACGCGTTCTTTTTCGTTTCCGAAAGGCACGGCCGTGACTCACGCTAAAGCACAACCGTGCCTCTTGCGAAAAAAACCGTGACTTTCGCGAAAGAAAAAAAACGTGTTTTTTCGTGCAAATTTTTTTTTCGAATTTTTTTTGGATCGAAAAGCTAAGGAAGACCGGGAGAAAACCAAAACGTCGAAAAAACCCAGGGAAAAAACCGTTTAAAAATCCGAAAACGCGTGCAGAAAAATAAAAAAAATAAAATCCGAAAGAAGTGTCCAGAGCGCGACACGTGGCGAATAGCTGAGAGCGCGCCAAGTAGCACTAATCGTTGCGAGGCTCCCGAAGGAGTGCTCGTTAACTAGTTGCTCACTTGTTTTAGGGCAAGCGGTGTTTAGTTCTAAGTATTTAGTTTCCTATATGGTGCTTTAACTGGGGAGCCCCTATATCTCACATTCTGCGAGAGCAAGGGAATCCTCGCTGAAGGGGAGAGCCAATTGGGCCGGCCTAGAAGCGCGAAAGGCCACAGCTCATATTTTAGTGTTTTGTTATCTTTTTAACTTTGTTTATACTATATAAAATAACACTCTACAAAAGATATTTGGAAAATAATGACCAAGTATTTGAAAAATGTTAAATGCATATACAGAAAATGTTTATCATGTATACAAAAAAAGTATATAAAAATATACAACATCAAATGTATATTTTTTTGACCATGTATTTAAAAATGTAAATCCAAGCATTTAAAAAATAGTCAAAATGTTTAAAAAATTTCAAATGTGTATATAAAAAATGTTGACCATTTAATAAAAAACGTTAATCTTGTCTTTGAAAAATGTTACATGTGTATAGAAAAATATTAAATTTTCATTTGAAAAATGGTGAATGTGTATAGAAAATATGCAGACCATGTATTGAAATAATATTGAACTTGTACTTGTAAAATGTTAAATGTGTATAGAAAACATATTGACCATGTATTAAAAAATGTTGAACTTCTATCTGAAAATTGTTAAATGTGTACAAAAATAAATAAAAATATGTTAAACTTATATTTGAAAAAAATAACAAAGCATTTGAAAAAAATGTTTAACATGTATTAAAAAATGTTGATCATGTATTAAAAAATGTTGATCTTGTATTTGAAAATGTGTAAGGTGTATTAGAAAAATGTTGACCATTTGCATATGTACCCGTTCTTTTTTCCGTGAATACACATCGTTGCGTATCATTTCTTTGATAGGTGAAGAGAACATACAGAGTGCCACTCGAGGGGGCGTACGCGCATCGGCCTCCCCAAGAGCGCGACATGAGCATGTTTGAGTTTGTTCAGCCTCGGTACAATGACTCTAGACTAGAGATCACGAAAACAAGTCCATTGGCTCCGGCCCTTGCCCATAGTCAGATCTCGTCGTTGATAGTGCAGACAAGTTTTTCCCTGGATGCTCGGAGATTGTCGAAGAGTGAAGGAAATATGCCCTAGAGGCAATAATAAAGTTGTTATTTATATTTCCTTATATCATGATAAATATTTATCATTCATGCTAGAATTGTATTAACCGGAAATTTAGTACATGTGTGAGTACATAGACAAACAGAGTGTCTCTAGTATGCCTCTACTTGACTAGCTTGTTAATTAAAGATGGTTAAAGTTTCTTGACCATAGACATGTGTTGTCATTTGATGAACGGGATCACATCATTAGAGAATGATGTGATGGACAAGACCCATTCGTTAGCTTAGCATAATGATCGTTTAGTTTTTCTGCTATTGCTTTCTTCATGACTTATACATGTTCCTCGGACTATGAGATTATGCAACTCCCGAATACCGGAGGAACACCTTGTGTGCTATCAAACGTCACAATGTAACTGGGTGATTATAAAGATGCTCTACAGGTGTCTCCGATGGTGTTTGTTGAGTTGGCATAGATCAAGATTAGGATTTGTCATTCCCTGTATCGGAGAGGTATCTCTGGGCCCTCTCGGTAATGCACATCACTATGAGCTTTGCAAGCAATGTGACTAATGAGTTAGTCACGGGATGATGCATTACGGAACAAGTAAAGAGACTTGTCGGTGAGGAGATTGAACTAGGTATGATGATAACAACGATCGAATCTCGGGCAAGTAACATACCAATGACAAAGGGAATGACGTATGTTGTTATGCGGTTTGACCGATAAAGATCTTCGTAGAATATGTAGGAGCCAATATGAGCATCCAGGTTCCGCTATTGGTTATTGACCGAAAATAAGTCTCGGTCATGTCTATATAGTTCTCGAACCCATAGGGTCTGCACGCTTAACGTTTGATGACGATTTGTATTATGAGTTTCGTGTTTTGATGAACCGAAGTTTGTTCGGAGTCCCGGATGAGATCATGGACATAACGAGGAGTCTCAAAATGGTCGAGACATAAAGATTCATATATTGGAAGGCTACATTCGGACACCGGAATGGTTTGGGTCGTTTCGGATAAGTTTCGGAGTACCAAGGGTTACCGGAACACCCCCCCCCCCCCCAGGAGGATAATGGGCCACCATGGGTCTTAGTGGAGAAGAGAGAGGGCCGGCCAGGAGGTGGCACCCCCCCTCCTTGCCCTGTCTGAATTGGACAAGGGGTGGGGGCGGCACCCCCCTCCTTCCTTCTCTCCTCTTCCTCCTTCCCTTCTTCTCCTACTTGGAATAGGAAGGGGGGCGAATCCTACTTGGACTGGGAGTCCAAGTAGGACTCCCCCATGGCGCACCCCCCTAGGGTCGGCCACCTCTCCTCCCCTTTATATACGTGGAAAGGGGGCACCCAAAGGCACACCAAGTCTTCTCTTAGCCGTGTGCGGTGCCCCCTCCACAGCTACACACCTCGATCATATCATCGTAGTGCTTAGGCGAAGCCCTGCACCGGTAACTTCATCATCACCATCGCCACGCCGACGTGCTGACGAAACTCTCCCTCGTCCTCAACTGGATCAAGAGATCGAGGGACGTCATCGAGCTGAACGTCTGCTGAATGCGGAAGTGTCGTACGTTCGGTGCTTGGATCGATTGGATCGCGAAGACATTCGATTACATCAACCACGTTACTAAACGCTTCCGCTTTCGGTCTACAAGGGTACATAGACACACTCTCCCTTCTCGTTGCTATGCATCTCTGCTACCTCTTGAGCATTGTGTTGGATTTCCCCGAAGAGGAAGGGATGATGCAGCAAAGTAGCGTAAGTATTTTCCCCCAGTTTTTGAGAACCAAGGTATCAATCAGTAGGAGGCTACGCTCGAGTCCCTCGTACCTACACAGAAACAATAGCTCAACACAACCAACGCGCTTAGGGGTTGTCAATCCCTTCACGGTCACTTACGAGAGTGAGATCTGATAGAGATGATAAATGATATTTTTGGTATTTTTGGTATAGAGATGCAAAGTAATTAAAGTAAAAGCAAAGTAAAAGCAAATCAATAATAAAGTAATGGAGATTGATATGATGAGAAAGAGACCCGGGGGCCATAGGTTTCACTAGTGGCTTCTCTCAAGAGCATAAGTGTTCTATGGTGGGTGAACAAATTAGTGTTGAGCAATTGACAGAATTGAGCATAGTTATGAGAATATCTAGGTATGATCATGTATATAGGCATCACGTCCGAGATAAGTAGACCGAAACGATTCTACATCTACTACTATTACTCCACTCATCGACCGCTATCTAGCATGTATCTAGAGTATTAAGTTAAAAATAGAGTAACGCCTTAAGCAAGATGACATGATGTAGAGGGATAGTTTCATGCAATATGATAAAAACCCTATCTTGTTATCCTTGATGGCAACAATACAATACGTGCCTTGCTGCCCCTTCTGTCACTGGGAAAGGGCACCGCAAGATTGAACCCAAAGCTAGGCACTTCTCCCATGGCAAGAACAACCAATCTAGTAGGCCAAACAAAACTGATAATTCAAAGAGACTTGCAAAGATAACCAATCATAAATAAAAGAATTCAGAGAAGATTCAAATATTATTCATAGACAGACTGGATCATAAACCCACAATTCATCTGTCTCAACAAACACACCGCAAAAAGAAGATTACATCGAATAGATCTCCACAAGAGAGGGGGAGAACATTGTATTGAGATCCAAAAAGAGAGAATAAGCCATCTAGCTACTAGCTATGGACCCGTAGGTCTGAAGTAAACTACTCACACTTCATCGGAGGGGCGTGGATGATGATGTAGAAGCCCTCCGTGATCGATGCCTCCTCCGGCGGAGCTCCGGAACAGGCCCCAAGATGGGATCTCGTGGATACAGAAAGTTGCGGCTGTGGAATTAGGTTTTTGGCTCCGTCCCCGATCATTTGGGGGTGCGTGGATATATATAGGAGGAAGAAGTACGTCGATGGAGCTTCGAGGGGCCCATGAGGCAGGGGGCGCGCCCTAGGGTGGCGCCCCTACCCTCGTGACCACCTCATGGCTTTCTTGACGGAGGGTCCAAGTCTCCTGGATCTTATCTGATGAGAAAATCACGTTTCCGAAGGTTTCATTCCGTTTGGACTCCGTTTGATATTCCTTTTCTTCGAAACCCTAAACAGGCAAAAAACAACAATTCTGGGCTGGGCCTCCGGTTAATAGGTTAGTCCCAAAAATAATATAAAAGTGGAAAATAAAGCCCAATAATGTCTAAAACAGTAGATAATATAGCATGGAGCAATCAAAAATTATAGATACGTTGGAGACGTATCAAGCATCCTCAAGCTTAATTCCTGCTCGTCCTCGAGTAGGTAAATGATAAAAACAGAATTTTTGATGCGGAGTGCTACTTGGCATAATTTCAATGTAATTCTTCTTAATTGTGGTATGAATATTCAGATCCGAAAGATTCAAGACAAAAGTTCATACTGACATAAAAATGATAATACTTCAAGCATACTAACTAAGCAATTATGTCTTCTCAAAATAACATGGCCAAAGAAAGTTCATCCCTACAAAATCACATGGTTTAGTCATGTTTCATTTTCGTTACACAATAATGCTATCATCATGCACAACCCCGATGACAAGCCAAGCAATTGTTTCATACTTTAGTAATCTCAAACCTATAAACTTTCACGCAATATATGAGCGCGAGCCATGGACATAGCACTATGGGTGGAATAGAATATAATGGAGGGGGGTTATGTGGAGAACACAAAAAAGGAGAAAGTCTCACATCAACGAGGCTAATCAATGGGCTATGGAGATGCCCACCGATTGATGTTAATGCAAGGAGTAGGGATTGCCATGCAACGGATGCACTAGAGCTATAAATGTATGAAATCTCAACAAAAGAAACTAGTGGGTGTGCATCCAACTTGCTTCCTCACGAAGACCTAGGGCACTTGAGGAGGCCCATTGTTGGAATATACAAGCCAAGTTCTACAATGAAAAATTCCCACTAGTATATGAAAGAGATAACATGAGAGACTCTCTACTATGAAGATCATGGTGCTACTTTGAAGCACAAGTGTGGTAAAAGGATAGTAACATTGTCCCTTCTCTCTTTTTCTCTCATTTATTTTTGGGCCTTTTCTTTTTTATGGCCTTTTTTTGGGCCTTCTCTTTTTTATATACCTCCCTTGGGACAATGCTCTAATAATGATGATCATCACACTTCTATTTATATCAACAAAGATGACTCTATATGAATGCCTCCGGCGGTGTACCGGGATATGCAATGAACCAAGAGTGACATGTATGAAAGAATTATGAACGGTGGCTTTGCCACAAATACGATGTCAAGTACATGATCATGCTAAGCAATATGACAATGATGAATGTGTCATGATAAACGGAATGGTGGAAAGTTGCCTGGCAATATATCTCGGAATGGCTATGGAAATGCCATAATAGGTAGGTATGGTGGCTGTTTTGAGGAAGATATAAGGAGGTTTATGTGTGAAAGAGCGTATCATATCACGGGGTTTGGATGCACCGGCAAAGTTTGCACCAACTCTCAATGTGAGAAAGGGCAATGCATGGTACCGAAGAGGCTAGCAAGGATGGAAGGGTGAGAGTGTGTATAATACATGGACTCAACATTAGTCATAAAGAACTCACATACTTATTGCAAAAATCTACAAGTCATCAAAAACCTCGGCACTACGCGCATGCTCCTAGGGGGATAGATTGGTAGGAAAAGACCATCGCTCGTCCCCGACTGCCACTCATAAGGAAGACAATCAAATAACACCTCATGTTTCAAATTTGTTGCATAACGTTTACCATACGTGCATGCTACGGGAATTGCTGTTGGGGAACGTAGTAATTTCAAAAAAAATTCCTACGCACACACAAGATCATGGTGATGCATCGCAACGAGAGGGGAGAGTGTTGTCTACGTACCCTCGTAGACCGAAGCGGAAGAGTTGATGCAATGTAGAGGAAGTAGTCGTACGTCTTGCCGATCCGACCGATCCAAGCACCGTTACTCCGGCACCTCCGAGTTCTTAGCACACGTACAACTCGATGACGCTCCCCGGGCTCCGATCCAGCAAAGCTTCGGGGATGAGTTCCGTCAGCACGACGGCGTGGTGACGATCTTGATGTTCTACCGTCACAGGGCTTCGCCTAAGCGCTGCTACAATATGACCGAGGTGGAATATGGTGGAAGGGGGCACCGCACACGACTAAGGAACGATCACGATGATCAACTTGTGTCTGCTAGGGTGCCCCCTGCCACCGTATATAAAGGATCCAAGGGGGGGGGGTGCGGCCGGCCCTAGAGGAGGTGCGCAGGAGGAGTCCTACTCCTACCGGGAGTAGGACTCCCCTCCCTTTCCTTGTCCAATTAGTAGAGGTGGAAGAAGAGAGGGAAAAAGGGGGGCGCCGCCCCTCCCTCCTTGTCCAATTCGGACTAGGGGGAGAGGGGGCGCGCGGTCTGCCCTGGCAGCCCCTTCCTCTTCTCCACTTTAGGCCCATGAGGCCCATTAACCCCCCGGGGGGTTCCGGTAACCCCCCGGTGCTCCGGTTTTATCCGAAACTTCCCCGGAACGCTTCTGGTGTCCGAATATAGTCATCCAATATATCAATCTTTATGTCTCGACCATTTCGAGACTCCTCGTCATGTCCGTGATCACATCCGGGACTCCGAACTAACTTCGGTACATCAAAATGCATAAACTCATAATAACTATCATCGTAACGTTAAGCGTGCGGACCCTACGGTCCGAGAACCATGCAGACATGACTGAGACAAATCTCCGGTCAATAACCAATAGCGGGACCTGGATGCCCATATTGGCTCCTACATATTCTACGAAGATCTTTATCGGTCAGACCGCATAACAACATACGTTGTTCCCTTTGTCATCGGTATGTTACTTGCCCGAGATTCGATCGTCGGTATCCAATACCTAGTTCAATCTCGTTACCGGCAAGTCTCTTTACTCGTTCCATAATACATCATCTCGCAACTAACTCATTAGTTGTAATGCTTGCAAGGCTTATGTGATGTGCATTACCGAGAGGGCCCAGAGATACCTCTCCGACAATCGGAGTGACAAATCCTAATCTCGAAATACGCCAACCCAACATCTACCTTTGGAGACACCTGTAGAGCACCTTTATAATCACCCATTTACGTTGTGACGTTTGGTAGCACACAAAGTGTTTCTCCGGTAAACGGGAGTTGCATAATCTCATAGTCATAGGAACATGTATAAGTCATGAAGAAAGCAATAGCAACATACTAAACGATCGGGAGCTAAGCTAATGGAATGGGTCATGTCAATCAGATCATTCAACTAATGATGTGACCTCGTTAATCAAATAACAACTCTTTGTTCATGGTTAGGAAACATAACCATCTTTGATTAACGAGGTAGTCAAGTAGAGGCATACTAGTGACACTCTGTTTGTCTATGTATTCACACATGTATTATGTTTCCGGTTAATACAATTCTAGCATGAATAAT
Source organism: Triticum monococcum (assembly GCA_034509565.1). Classification (NCBI taxonomy): domain Eukaryota; kingdom Viridiplantae; phylum Streptophyta; class Magnoliopsida; order Poales; family Poaceae; genus Triticum; species Triticum monococcum. The sequence goes on from CM067841.1 coordinate 359,960,448, forward strand.
AAACCTTTATCATGATATAAGGAAATAAATAATAACTTTATTATTGCCTCTAGGGCATATTTCCTTCAGTCTCCCACTTGCACTAGAGTCAATAATCAAGATTACACAGTAATGATTCTAACACCCATGGAGCCTTGGTGCTGATCATGTTTTGCTCATGGAAGAGGCTTAGTCAACGGGTCTGCTACATTCAGATCCGTATGTATCTTGCAAATCTCTATGTCTCCCACCTGGACTAGATCCCGGATGGAATTGAAGCGTCTCTTGATGTGTTTGGTCCTCTTGTGAAATCTGGATTCCTTTGCCAAGGCAATTGCACCAGTATTGTCACAAAAGATTTTCATTGGACCCGATGCTACTAGGTATGACACCTAGATCGGATATGAACTCCTTCATCCAGACTCCTTCATTTGCTGCTTCCGAAGCAGCTATGTACTCCGCTTCACATGTAGATCCCGCCACGACGCTTTGTTTAGAACTGCACCAACTGGCAGCTCCACCGTTTAATGTAAACACGTATCCGGTTTGCGATTTAGAATCGTCTGGATCAGTGTCAAAGCTTGCATCAACGTAACCATTTACAATGAGCTCTTTGTCACCTCCATATACGAGAAACATATCCTTAGTCCTTTTCAGGTACTTCAGGATGTTCTTGACCGCTGTCCAGTGATCCACTCCTGGATTACTTTGGTACCTCCATACGAAACTTATAGCAAGGCACACATCAGGTCTGGTACACAGCATTGCATACATGATAGAGCCTATGGCTGAAGCATAGGGAACATCTTTCATTTTCTCTCTATCTTCTGCAGTGGTTGGGCATTGAGTCTGACTCAACCTCACACCTTGTAACACAGGCAAGAACCCTTTCTTTGCTTGATCCATTTTGAACTTCTTCAAAATCTTGTCAAGGTATGTGCTTTGTGAAAGTCCAATTAAGCGTATTGATCTATCTCTATAGATCTTTATGCCTAATATGTAAGCAGCTTCACCGAGGTCTTTCATTGAAAAACTATTATTCAAGTATCCCTTTATGCTATCCAGAAATTCTATATCATTTCCAATCAGTAATATGTCATCCACATATAATATCAGAAATGCTACAGAGCTCCCACTCACTTTCTTGTAAATACAGGCTTCTCCAAAAGTCTGTATAAAACCAAATGCTTTGATCACACTATCAAAGCGTTTATTCCAACTCCGAGAGGCTTGCACCAGTCCATAAATGGATCGCTGGAGCTTGCACACCTTATTATCTCCCTTTGGATCGACAAAACCTTCCGGTTGCATCATATACAACTCTTCTTCCAGAAATCCATTCAGGAATGCAGTTTTGACATCCATCTGCCAAATTTCATAATCATAAAATGCGGCAATTGCTAACATGACTCGGACAGACTTAAGCATCGCTACGGGTGAGAAGGTCTCCTCGTAGTCAACCCCTTGAACTTGTCGAAAACCTTTTGCGACAAGTCGAGCTTTGTAGACAGTAATATTACCGTCAGTGTCAGTCTTCTTCTTGAAGATCCATTTATTCTCAATTGCTTGCCGATCATCGGGCAAGTCAACCAAAGTCCATACTTTGTTCTCATACATGGATCCCATCTCAGATTTCATGGCTTCAAGCCATTTTGCGGAATCTGGGCTCACCATCGCTTCTTCATAGTTCGTAGGTTCATCATGATCTAGCAGCATGATTTCCAGAACAGGATTACCGTACCACTCTGGCGCGGTTCTCACTCTGGTTGATCTACGAGGTTCAGTAGTATCTTGTCCTGAAGTTTCATGATCATTATCATTAGCTTCCTCACTAATTGGTGTAGGTGTCGCAGAAACAGTTTTCTGTGATGTACTACTTTCCAATATGGGAGCATGTACAGTTACCTCATCAAGTTCTACTTTCCTCCCACTCACATCTTTCGAGAGAAACTCCTTCTCCAGAAAGTTTCCGAATTTAGCAACAAAAGTCTTGCCTTCGGATCTGTGATAGAAGGTGTATCCAATAGTTTCATTTGGATATCCTATGAAGAAACATTTCTCCAATTTGGGTTTGAGCTTATCAGGTTGAAGCTTTTTCATATAAGCATCACAGCCCCAAACTTTCAGAAACGACAACTTTGGTTTCTTGCCAAACCATAGTTCATAAGGCGTCGTCTCAACGGATTTTGATGGTGCCCTATTTAACGTGAATGCGGCCGTGTCTAAAGCATAACCCCAAAACGATAGCGGTAAATCAGTAAGAGACATCATAGATCACACCATATCTAGTAAAGTACGATTACGACGTTCGGACACACCATTACGCTGTGGTGTTCCGGGTGGCGTGAGTTGCGAAACTATTCCGCATTGTTTCAAATGTACACCAAACTCATAACTCAAATATTCTCCTCCACGATCAGATCGTAGAAACTTTATTTTCTTGTTACGATGATTTTCAACTTCACTCTGAAATTCTTTGAACTTTTCAAATGTTTCAGACTTATGTTTCATTAAGTAGATATACCCATATCTGCTTAAGTCATCTGTGAAGGTGAGAAAATAATGATATCCGCCACGAGCCTCAATATTCATCGAACCACATACATCTGTATGTATGATTTCCAACAAATCTGTTGCTCTCTCCATAGTACCGGAGAACGGTGTTTTAGTCATCTTGCCCATGAGGCACGCTTCACAAGTACCAAGTGATTCATAATCAAGTGGTTCCAAAAGTCCATCAGTATGGAGTTTCTTCATGCGCTTTACACCGATATGACCTAAACGGCAGTGCCACAAATAAGTTGCACCATCATTATCAACTCTGCATCTTTTGGCTTCAACATTATTAATATGTGTATCACTACTATCGAGATTCAATAAGAATAGACCACTCTTCAAGGGTGCATGACCATAAAAGATATTACTCATATAAATAGAACAACCATTATTCTCTTATTTAAATGAATAACCGTCTCGCATTAAACAAGATCCAGATATAATGTTCATGCTCAACGCTGGCACCAAATAATAATTATTTAGGTCTAATACTAATCCCGAAGGTAGATGTAGAGGTAGCGTGCCAACCGCGATCACATCGACTTTGGAACCGTTTCCCACGCGCATCGTCACCTCGTCCTTAGCCAATCTCCGCTTAATCCGTAGTCCCTGTTTCGAGTTGCAAATGTTAGCAACAGAACCAGTATCAAATACCAAGGTGCTACTGCGAGCATTAGTAAGGTACATATCAATAACATGTATATCACATATACCTTTGTTCACCTTGCCATCCTTCTTATCCGCCAAATACTTGGGGCAGTTCCGCTTCCAGTGACCAGTCTACTTGCAGTAGAAGCACTCAGTTTCAGGCTTAGGTCCAGGTTTGGGTTTCTTCTCTTGAGTAGCAACTTGCTTGCTGGTCTTTTTGAAGTTCCCCTTCTTCTTCCCTTTGCCCTTTTTCTTGAAACTAGTGGTCTTGTTGACCATCAACACTTGATGCTCCTTCTTGATTTCTACCTCCGCAGCTTTCAGCATTGTGAAGAGCTCGGGAATAGTCTTATTCATCCCTTGCATATTATAGTTCATCACGAAGCTCTTGTAGCTAGGTGGCAGTGATTGGAGAATTCTGTCAATGACGCAATCATCTGGAAGATTAACTCCCAATTGAATCAAGTGATTATTATACCCAACATTTTGAGTATATGCTCACTGACAGAACTGTTCTCCTCCATCTTGCATCTATAGAACTTATTGGAGACTTCATATCTCTCAATCCGGGCATTTGCTTGAAATATTAACTTCAACTCCTAGAACATCTCATATGCTCCATGACGTTCAAAACGTCATTGAAGTCCCGATTCTAAGCCGTAAAGCATGGCACACTGAACTATCGAGTAGTCATCAGCTTTGCTCTGCCAGACGTTCATAACATCTGGTGTTGCTCCAGCAGCAGGCCTGGCACCCAGCGGTGCTTCCAGGATGTAATTCTTCTGTGCAGCAATGAGGATAATCCTCAAGTTACGGACCTAGTCCGTGTAATTGCTACCATCATCTTTCAACTTTGCTTTCTCAAGGAATGCATTAAAATTCAACGGAACAATAGCACGGGCCATCTATCTACAACCAAACATAAACAAGCAAGATACTATCAGGTACTAAGTTCATGATAAATTTAGGTTCAATTAATCATATTACTAAAGAACTCCCACTTAGATAGACATCCCTCTAATCCTCTAAGTGATTACGTGATCCAAATCAACTAAACCATGTCCGATCATCACGTGAGATGGAGTAGTTTCATTGGTGAACATCACTATGTTGATCATATCTACTATATGATTCACGCTCGACCTTTCGGTCTCTGTGTTCCGAGGCCATATCTGTATATGCTTGGCTCGTCAAGTATAACCTGAGTATTCCGCGTGTGCAACTGTTTTGCACCCATTGTATTTGAACGTACAGCCTATCACACCCGATCATCACGTGGTGTCTCAGCATGAATAACTTTCGCAATGGTGCATACTCAGGGAGAACACTTCTTGATAATTAGTGAGAGATCATCTTAAAATGCTGCCCTCAAACAAAGCAAGATAAGATGCATAAAAGATAAACATCACATGCAATCAATATAAGTGATATGATATGGCCATCATCATCTTGTGCTTGTGATCTCCATCTTTGAAGCACCGTCATGATCACCATCGTCACCGGCGCGACACCTTGATCTCCATCGTAGCATCGTTGTCGTCTCGCCAATCTTATGCTTCCACGACTATCGCTACCGCTTAGTGATAAAGTAAAGCATTACAGCGCGATTGCATTGCATACAATAAAGCGACAACCATATGGCTCCTGCCAGTTGCCGATAACTCGGTTACAAAACATGATCATCTCATACAATAAAATTTAGCATCATGTCTTGACCATATCACATCACAACATGCCCTGCAAAAACAAGTTAGACGTCCTCTACTTTGTTGTTGCAAGTTTTACGTGGCTGCTACGGGCTTTAGCAAGAACCATTCTTACCTACGCATCAAAACCACAACGATAGTTTGTCAAGTTGATGCCGTTTGAACCTTCGCAAGGACCGGGAGTAGCCACACTCGGTTCAACTAAAGTTGGAGAAACAGTCACCGCAAGCCACCTATGTGCAAAGCACGTCGGGAGAACCGGTCTCGCGTAAGCGTACGCGTAATGTCGGTCCGGGCCGCTTCATCCAACAATACCGCCGAACCAAAGTATGACATGCTGGTAGGCAGTATGACTTATATCGCTCACAACTCACTTGTGTTCTACTCGTGCCTATAACATCAAACCATAAAACCTAGGCTCGGATGCCACTGTTGGGGAACGTAGTAATTTCAAAAAATTTCCTACACACACGCAAGATCATGGTGATGCATCGCAATGAGAGGGGAGAGTGTTGTCAATGTACCCTCGTAGACCGAAGCGGAAGCGTTGACGCAACGTAGAGGAAGTAGTCGTATGTCTTCCCGATCCGACCGATCCACGCACCGTTACTCCGGCACCTCCGAGTTCTTAGCACACGTACAGCTCGATGACACTCCCCGGGCTCCGATCCAGCAAAGCTTCGGGGATGAGTTCCGTCAGCACGACGGCGTGGTGACGATCTTGATGTTCTACCGTCGCAGGGCTTCGCCTAAGCGCTGCTACAATATGACCGAGGTGGAATATGGTGGAAGGGGGCACCGCACACGGCTAAGGAACGATCACGATGATCAACTTGTGTCTGCTAGGGTGCCCCCCTGCCTCCGTATATAAAGGATCCAAGGGGGGGGGGTGCGGCCGGCCCAAGAGGAGGTGCGCAGGAGGAGTCCTACTCCTACCGGGAGTAGGACTCCCCTCCCTTTCCTTGTCCAATTAGGAGAGGTGGAAGAAGAGAGGGAAAAAGGGGGGCGCCGCCCCTCCCTCCTTGTCCAATTCGGACTAGGGGGAGAGGGGGCGCGCGGCCTGCCCTGGCAGCCCCTTCCTCTTCTCCACTTTAGGCCCATGAGGCCCATTAACCCCCCGGGGGGTTCCGGTAACCCCCCGGTGCTCCGGTTTCATCCGAAACTTCCCCGGAACGCTTCCGGTGTCCGAATATAGTCATCCAATATATCAATCTTTATGTCTCGACCATTTTGAGACTCCTCGTCATGTCTGAGATCACATCCGGGACTCCAAACTAACTTCGGTACATCAAAATGCATAAACTCATAATAACTGTCATCGTAACGTTAAGCGTGCGGACCCTACGGTTCGAGAACAATGCAGACATGACTGAGACAAATCTCCGGTCAATAACCAATAGCGGGACCTGGATGCCCATATTGGCTCCTACATATTCTACGAAGATCTTTATCGGTCAGACCGCATAACAACATACGTTGTTCCCTTTGTCATCAGTATGTTACTTGCCCGAGATTCGGTCGTCGGTATCCAATACCTAGTTCAATCTCGTTACCGGCAAGTCTCTTTACTCGTTCAGTAATACATCATCTCGCAACTAACTCATTAGTTGTAATGCTTTCAAGGCTTATGTGATGTGCATTACCGAGAGGGCCCAGAGATACCTCTCCGACAATCGGAGTGACAAATCCTAATCTCGAAATACGCCAACCCAACATCTACCTTTGGAGACACCTGTAGAGCACCTTTATAATCACCCATTTACGTTGTGACGTTTGGTAGCACACAAAGTGTTTCTCCGGTAAACGGGAGTTGCATAATCTCATAGTCATAGGAACATGTATAAGTCATGAAGAAAGCAATAGCAACATACTAAACGATCGGGAGCTAAGCTAATGGAATGGGTCATGTCAATCAGATCATTCAACTAATGATGTGACCTCGTTAATCAAATAACAACTCTTTGTTCATGGTTAGGAAACATAACCATCTTTGATTAACGAGCTAGTCAAGTAGAGGCATACTAGTGACACTCTGTTTGTCTATGTATTCACACATGTATTATGTTTCCGGTTAATACAATTCTAGCATGAATAATAAACCTTTATCATGATATAAGGAAATAAATAATAACTTTATTATTGCCTCTAGGGCATATTTCCTTCAATTGCAAACCTCAACACAAGTATTTCTCAATTTCACAACTACTCAACTAGCATGACTTTGATATTATTACCTGCATATCTCAAAACAATCATCAAGCATCAAACTTTTCTTAGTATTCAACACACTCATAAGAAAGTTTTATTATTAATCTTGCATACCAAGCATATTAGGATTTTAAGCAAATTACCATGCTATTAAGACTCTCAAAATAATCTAAGTGAAGCATGAGAGATCAATAGTTTCTATAAAACAAATCCACCACCATGCTCTAAAAGATATAAGTGAAGCACTAGAGCAAAACTATAAAGCTCAAAAGATATAAGTGAAGCACATAGAGTATTCTACCAAATTCCAAATCATGTATGGCTCTCTCAGAAGGTGTGTACAGCAAGGATGATTGTGGTAAACTAATAAGCAAAGACTCAAATCATAAAAGACGCTCCAAGCAAAACACATATCATATGGTGAATAAAAATATAGCTCCAAGTAAAGTTACCGATAGAAGTAGACGAAAGAGGGGATGCCTTCCGGGGCATCCCAAGCTTTGGATTTTAGGTGTCCTTAGATTATCTTGGGGGTGCCATGGGCATCCCCAAGCTTAGGCTCTTGCCACTCCTTGTTCCGTAATCCATCAAATCTTTACCCAAAACTTGAAAACTTCACAACACAAAACTTAAAGTAGAAAACTCATGAGCTCCGTTAGCGAAAGAAAACAAAAGACCACTTCAAGGTACTATAATTAACTCATTATTTATTTATATTGGTGTTAAACCTACTGTATTCCAACTTCTCTATGTATTATAAACTATTTTACTAGCCATAGATTCATCAAAATAAGCAAACAACACACGAAAAACAGAATCTGTCAAAACAGAACAGTCTGTAGTAATTTGTAGCTAGAGCAAGATCTGGAACCCCAAAAATTCTAAAATAAATTTCTGCACGTGAGGAATTTATCTATTAATCATCTGAAAAAATAATTAACTAAATATCGCTTTCCAAATAAAAATGACAGCAGTTCTTGTGAGCGCTAAAGTTTCTGTTTTTTACAGCAAGTTCAACAAGACTTTCCCCAAGTCTTCCCAACGGTTCTACTTGGCACAAACACTAATTAAACACAAAAAACAAAACCAAAACAGAGGCTAAATAATTTATTTATTACTAAACAGGAGCAAAAATCAAGGAATAAAAATAAAATTGGGTTGCCTCCCAACAAGCGCTATCGTTTAACGCCCCTAGCTAGGCATAACAAGCAAGAATAGATCTAGGTATTGCCATCTTTGGTAGGCAATCCATAAGTGGCTATCATGATAGATTCATATGGTAATTTTATTTTCTTTCTAGGGAAGTGTTCCATGCACTTTTTAATGGAAATTGAAATCTAATATTCCCTTCCTTCATATCAATAATTGCACCAACCGTTCTAAGGAAGGGTCTACCGAGAATAATAGGGAAAGAAGGGTTGCAATCTATATCAAGAACGATAAAATCTACGGGCACATAATTCCTATTTGCAACAATAAGAACATCATTAATTCTTCCCATAGGTTTCTTAATAGTGGAATCCGCAAGATGCAAGTTTAGAGAGCAATCATCAAAATCACGGAAATCTAGTAAATCACACAAAGTTTTGGGAATAGTAGAGACACTAGCACCCAAATCACACAAAGCATAAAACTCATAATTTTTAATTTTAATTTTATTAGTAGGTTCCCACTCATCATAAAGTTTTCTAGGGATCTAAACTTCCAATTCAAGTTTTTCTTCATAAGATTGCATCAAGGCATCAACGATATGTTTAGTAAACGCTTTATTTTGACTATAAGCGTGAGGAGATTTTAGCACGGATTGCAACAAGGAAATACAATCAATCAAATAGTAATTTTAATAATTAAATTCCTTGAAATCCATAATAGTGGGTTTAGCAACATCTAGGGTTTTAATTTCTTCAATCCCGCTTCTATCAAATTGAGCATCAAGATCAACAAATTCCGAATTCTTAGAACGCCTTCTAGGTAAAGGTGGATCATATTCAGTCCCATCATTATCAAGATTCATATTGCAAAACAAAGATTTAATAGGGGACACATCAATAAATTTTAGATCTTCATCATTATTTTCATAGGAACTAGAAGAACACGCTTTTATAAAGGCATCTTTCTTAGCACGCATCCTAGCGGTTCTTTCTTTGCACTCGTCAATGGAAATTCTCATGGCTTTGAGAGACTCATTGATATCATGCTTAGGTGGAATAGATCTAAGTTTCAAAGAATCAACATCAAGAGCAATTCTATCAATGTTCCTAGCCAAATCATCAATCTTAAGCAATTTTTCTTCAATCATAGCATTAAAATTCTTTTGCGAAGAAATAAATTCTTTAATATTAGATTCAAAATCAGAGGGCATATTATTATAACTTCCATAAGAATTGTTGTAGGAATTACCATAATTATTAGAGGGATTACTAGGATAAGGCATAGGATTGAAATTTCCTCTATACGCGTTGTTACCAAAATTGTTCCTGCCAACAAAATTCACATACATAGATTGATTATTATTCTCAATCAAAGTGGACAAGGGCACATCATTAGGATCAGAGGAAACACTCTTATTAGCAAATAATTTCATAAGTTCATCCATCTTTCCACTCAAAACATTAATTTCTTCTATCACATGCACCTTTTTAGTAGATCTTTCAGTATGCCATTGAGAATAATTAACCATAATATTATCTAGAAGTTTAGTAGATTCTCCTAAAGTGATTTCCATAAAAGTGCCTCCCGTGGCCGAATCTAAAAGATTTCTAGAAGCAAAATTCAATCGGGCATAAAAATTCTGAACAATCATCCACAAATTTAAACCACGAGTAGGGCAATTACGTATCATTAATTTCATTCTCTCCCAAGCTTGTGCAACATGTTCATGATCAAGTTGTTTAAAATTCATAATATCGTTTCTAAGAGAGATGATCTTAGCGGGAGGAAAATACTTAGAGATAAAAGCATCTTTGCACTTGTTCCATGAATCAATACTATTTTTGGGCAAAGACGAGAACCAAGCTTTAGCACGATCTCTAAGCGAAAAAGGAAATAGCTTCAATTTAACAATATCATTATAGACATCTTTTTTCTTTTGCATGTCACACAAATCAACGAAGCTATTAAGATGTGTAGCGGCATCTTCACTAGGAAGGCCGGAGAACGGATCTTTCATGACAAGATTCAACAACGAAGTATTAATTTCACAAGATTCAGCATCGGTAAGAGGAGCAATCGGAGTGCTAAGGAAATCATTATTGTTGGTATTGGTGAAGTCACACAATTTAGTATTATCTTGAGCCATCACGACAAACAAGCAAACTAACACATGAGCAAGCAAAAAGCAAACGGACAAAAAGAGGCAAATAGAGAGGGAGGATAGAGAGAGAGAGGGCAAATAAAACGGCAAGGGTGAAGTGGGGGAGAGGAAAACGAGAGGCAAATGGCAAATAATGTAATGCAGGAGATAGGGATTGTGATGGGTACTTGGTATGTTGACTTTTGTGCAGACTCCTCGGCAACGGCGCCAGAAATTCTTCTTGCTACCTCTTGAGCATTGCGTTGGATTTCCCCGAAGAGGAAGGGATGATGCAGCAAAGTAGCGTAAGTATTTCCCTCAGTTTTTGAGAACCAAGGTATCAATCCAGTAGGTGGCTACGCTCGAGTCCCTCGTACCTACACAAAACAATAGCTTAACGCAACCAACGCGCTTAGGGGTTGTCAATCCCTTCACGGTCACTTACGAAAGTGAGATCTGATAGAGATGATAAATAATATTTTGGGTATTTTTGGTATAGAGATGCAAAGTAATTAAAGTAAAAGCAAAGTAAAAGCAAAGCAATAATAAAGTAATGGAGATTGATATGATGAGAAAGAGACCCGGGGCCATAGGTTTCACTAGTGGCTTCTCTCAAGAGCATAAGTGTTCTACGGTGGGTGAACAAATTACTGTTGAGCAATTGACATAATTGAGCATAGTTATGAGAATATCTAGGTCTGATCATGTATATAGGCATCACGTCCGAGACAAGTAGACCGAAACGATTCTGCATCTACTACTATTACTCCACTCATCGACCGCTATCTAGCATGCATCTAGAGTATTAAGTTAAAAACAGAGTAACACCTTAAGCAAGATGACATGATGTAGAGGGATAGTTTCATGCAATATGATAAAAAAACCATCTTGTTATCCTCGATGGCAACAATACAATATGTGCCTTGCTGCCCCTTCTGTCACTGGGAAAGGACACCGCAAGATTGAACCCAAAGCTAAGCACTTCTCCCATGGCAAGAACAACCAATCTAGTAGGCCAAACCAAACTGATAATTCAAAGAGACTTGCAAAGATAACCAATCATACATAAAAGAATTCAGAGAAGATTCAAATATTATTCATAGATAGACTGGATCATAATCCCACAATTCATCGGTCTCAACAAACACACCGCAAAAAGAAGATTACATCGAATAGATCTCCACAAGAGATGGGGAGAACATTGTATTGAGATCAAAAAAGAGAGAAGAAGCCATCTAGCTACTAGCTATGGACCCGTAGGTCTGAAGTAAACTACTCACACTTCATCGGAAGGGGCTTGGATGATGATGTAGAAGCCCTCCGTGATCGATGCCTCCTCCGGCGGAGCTCTGGAACAGGCCCCAAGATGGGATCTCATGGATACAGAAAGTTGCGGCGGTGGAATTAGGTTTTTGGCTCCGTCCCCAATCGTTTGGGGGTACGTGGATATGTATAGGAGGAAGAAGTACGTCGGTGGAGCTTCGAGGGGCCCACGAGGCAGGGGGCGCGCCCTAGGGGGGCGCCCCTACCCTCGTGACCACCTCGTGGCTTTGTTGACGGAGGGTCCAAGTCTCCTAGATCTTATCCGATGAGAAAATCACGTTTCCGAAGGTTTCATTCCGTTTGGACTCCGTTTGATATTCCTTTTCTTCGAAACCCTAAAACAGGCAAAAACAACAATTCTGGGTTGGGCCTCCGGTTAATAGGTTAGTCCCAAAAATAATATAAAAGTGGAAAATAAAGCCAATAATGTCTAAAACAGTAGATAATATAGCATGGAGCAATCAAAAATTATAGATACATTGGAGACGTATCAATCTCCTAGATAGATCTTGCGTGATCATAGGAATTTTTTTGAAATATTGCGTTCCCCAACAAATAGGGTGGCGTTGCAATCTTTCCAAATAGACCATGCGGTAAGGGCGATGAGGGAGTTGAGGCCCTTTCGCGAGCTCGTCGGTGATGCATGTAATGTGGCCAACCACCAAGCGAAGAAGGTCACATCATCGTTGGGCGGGAGCAGTGGGAGACGACACCAAGATAGAATTTCATGCTAGGTGATCTTTGAGAAGGTGCACTAGACGAGTAGATGATCGATTGTCTTGTGCTCCTGGCAACAGAGTTTGCACGGGGGGGGGGGGGGAGGGGGTCGTGTGGCAGGCGTATGACGCGCTCTTCACGCCGCGGTCCAACATCGGTCGAGGGAGACCAGCCAGAGTAAGAATTTGGAGTTCATCAGCGCCCAACACTTCCAGATGAGCCGCGAGTTTGGCACGGAGGTAGAGCCCAGGAATAGCACCTTGTAGGCTGAGCTGGCCATGTAGTTCCCACTCGGGGTCCACTTCCAAGAGATCTTGTCAAGATGGTTAGAGAGCTCGACCAGCTGGACTCCCTGCCATTGGCCGAAGTACTCAATGGTAGTAATTGTCCCATGGAACCATGTATGTCAGAAATCCAGGTGATAACTCACAAGTATAGGGGATAAATTGTAGCCTCTTTCTATAAGTGAGAGTGTCGAACCAAACGAGGAGCTAAAGGTATAATTAATATTCCCTTCAAGTTCTGTCGACCACCGATACAACTATATGCACACTTAACATTCGCTTTACCTAGAACAAGTATGAAACTATTTTGTGGGTGTAGAACTAGAACTACTTTGCGAGAATAAAACTAGGAGTAATTTACAAGATAATAAAAGTTAGTTGTTTAGTAGAAAGTTTTTTATAACACAAGAGAAGGATTTGTCCCTAGGCAATTGATAACTAGACAGCTAATCATTATTGCAATTTTATATGAGAGAGAGGCATGAGCTAACATACTTTCCGTATTTTTGGATCATATGAACTTATGATTGAAATTCTAGCAAGCATTCACAACTACTAAAGATCATTAAGGTAAAACCCAACCATAGCATTAAGTAACACGTCCTTTTTACTCCCATACGCAACAACCCCCTTACTCGGGTTTAAACTTCTATCACTCTCGCAACCCACTATAAGCGAATCATGGATGTATTGCAACACCCTACAGCGGAAATCCCCCACGTGTGCGCGACAAGGAAGGCACCATAGGACATCACCCAAAAAAACATACAACTCAAACCAATCACGATCATTAATCAACCCATAGGACTAAAGAAATCTACTCAAACATCATAGGATTACCACACATCATTGGATAATAATATATAGCGTTAAGCATCATGTTCAAGTAGAGATTACAATGGGGAGAAGAGGTGTTACACAGCTACATACAGGTGGAGAGAGTTGGTGGTGACTGCGGTGAAGATGTTGGTGTAGATCACCGTCACGATGATTGCCGCGGCGGCGTTCCGGCGCCACCGGGAGAGAGGGATAGAGAGCCCCCTCCTTTTTCTTCTTCCTTTCCCTCCCCCCTAGATGGGTGGAGAGTTTCCCCTCTAGTCCATGGCTGTCATGACTCCCGGAGGGCAGGAGCCCCTCCGAGATTGGATCTCTCTCTGTGTGTGTGTGTGTGTGTGTGTGTGTGTGTGTTCTTTTCTGTTTCCCGTTTCTATTTTTTGGCTGAAAACAGTTTCTTAAAATTTTAGATATCTGTAATTTTGATTGGGCTTAATTTTTGAGGAGATTTTTATCCGGATAATAGCTTCATTGCGATAGAAGGACACCTGCAACCGACTTACGAGGTGGCCATAAGCCTGTTGGGCGCGCCTAGGGTAGGGGGTCGCACCCTTTGGGCTTGTGGGCCCCTCAGGCATCGTCTCATGTTGGTTCTTTTCTGAAAAATCACATATATTCCAAAATAGTTCTCCGTATATTTTTATCGCATTTGGACTTCATTCGGTATGGATTTTCTGCGAAACAGAAAACATAAAACAAATAGGAACTGACATTGGGCACTGGATTAATATGTTAGTCCAAGAAAATCATATAAATTGTTTCCAAAAGTATGTGAAAGTTGTACAATATTGACATGAAACAATAAAAAATTGTAGTTCGGACTACTACTAGTTGGAAGATTATTTTTCCTATGGCAACAATGTTCACAATGGTAAAACCTATAGTTGTGCCAAATTTTAACTTGTTATCATGGAGCATGCCATGGAAGTGGCCATGGGCATGGGCATTTGCCTTGAAATCCATGCAATTTCATACTAGATAATCCATTTTGTGAAAGTTTTTTTAACTTGTGGTATTGCAAGTTTATGATTTTTCTCACCTACTAGTTCACACAATAGGGCTTCATGCACAAGGATTTTTATTTTTTTTATTTTTTTATTTTCTTAGATTTTTCTAAAAATGGGGTAAATTTTGAAATGTAGAACTTTGGTATGAAATGGTTCAGAATTTCAACTTTGGTTGCCCTAAGTAGATGTGCCACCAACATAGGAGCATAAAATAAACTTTTTTTCAATTTTCAATACCAAGCTACATCACACTTGTAGTTCAAATTTAAGCAAAATATCATAATTCACTAGTAATGTAGTAAATCTTGGAAATATAGCAACAATACTCTGAAATTCATGAAACTTGGTCAGTGGGCTTCCAATGTGGTGTACCTTGTATGAAAAATGATAAGAACAAGTTTTATAACTTATTTCTGGTACTTCCGTCACAAAAAACCATTTGTGGCACTTGAAAAATGGAAATAATACTTTTTATTCAAAAAAATCTTGTGGCAACAATGTTCACAATGGTAAAACCCATAGTTGTGCCAAATTTTAACTTTTCTTTGATTTTCTTGAAATTGAAAAATGATAGTATTGTTGTCTAGTTTGATGAGATCAATTGTGAAAATGATGCCACTTAAAAAAATAAAAAATACTTCTATTATAGTAAGATCATCTATGCTTACTTTGAGAAAGAGATGATCCAATATCAAATCATCATCTCCTTCACAAAGCGAGCATTGATGTTACAATAGTAGTTTGTTGCATATGGTCCTTTCTGTTATTTAAGAAGGTCGGCGAGCCTCTCACGCGGCAATGTGGGACTAAAAAACATCATTCAGTATGGTGTTGTAGCATATCACTAGTTCGAACCTATCTACTATCCATCACTATCCCCTCACACTGTTAACTCTCCAACCATGACCAAGAACGCCATGACTGCACCGACGTCAACCAATGTAGCCAATATAATGTGTTATCCTTGCTTTACCACCATGTACTTTAGCTACACCTTGTCACCATTAACCTATATGACGAAGACCGCTAGAACGGACGCCTTGAATCGTCGACATCGTCTCCTTCACTATGTGCAGCATAGGACGCAGCTGTCGATTCATCGCCTACAGCCCATCCCCAAGCTAGTTAATGTGCTCCATGATGTCTACTACACAACCTTCTTCTTGTAGACGTTGTTGGGCCTCCAAGTGCAGAGGTTTGTAGGACAGTAGCAAATTTCCCTCAAGTGGATGACCTAAGGTTTATCAATCCGTAGGAGGCGTAGGATGAAGATGGTCTCTCTCAAGCAACCTTGCAACCAAATAACAAAGAGTCTCTTGTGTCCCCAACACACTCAATACAATGGTAAATTGTATAGGTGCACTAGTTCAGCGAAGAGATGGTGATACAAGTGGTATATGGATAGTAGATAAAGGTATTTGCAATCTGAAATAATAAAAAACAGCAAGGTAACTAATGATAAAACTGAGCTAAAACGGTATTGCAATGGTAGTAAACAAGGCCTAGGGTTCATACTTTCACTAGTGCAAGTCCTCTCAACGATAATATCATAATTGGATCACATAACTATCCCTCAACATGCAACAAAGAGTCACTCCAAAGTCACTAATAGCGGAGAACGAACGAAGAGATTATGGTAGGGTACGAAACCACCTCAAAGTTATTCTTTCCAATCAATCTGTTGGGCTATTCCTATAAGTGTCACAAACAGCCCCAGAGTTCGTACTAGAATAACACCATAAGACAAAAATCAACCAAAACCCTAATGTCACCTAGATACTCCAATGTCACCTCAAGTATCCGTGTGATTATACGATATGCGTCACACAATCTCAGATTCATCTATTCAACCAACACATAGAACCTCAAAGAGTGCCCCAAAGTTCTACCGGAGAATCACGACGAAAACATGTGCCAACCGCTATGCATAGGTTCATGGGCGGAATCCGCAAGTTGATCACCAAAACATACATCAAGTGAATCACGTGATATCCCATTGTCACCACAGATACGCACGACAAGACATACATCAAGTGTTCTCAAATCTTTAAAGACTCAATCCGATAAGATTACTTCAAAGGGGAAACTCAATTCATTACAAGAGAGTAGAGGGGGGGGGGGGAGAAAACATCATAGGATCTAAATATAATAACAAAGCTCGCGATACATCAAGATTGTATCACCTCAAGAACACGAGAGAGAGAGAGAGATCAAACACATAACTACTGGTACATACCCTCAGCCCCGAGGGAGAGCTACTCCCTCCTCGTCATGGAGAGCACCGGGATGATGAAGATGGCCACCGGAGAGGGATTCCCCCTCCGGCAGGGTGCCGGAACGGGTCTAGATTGGCTTTCGGTAGCTACAGAGGCTTCTGGCGGCGGAACTCCCGATCTATTGTGCGTTCTAGAAGTTTTAGGGTACAACGATATATATGGGTGCAGGAAGTACGTCGGAGGAGCCACGGGGGCCCCACGATGCAAGGGCACGTCCTAGGGGGGTGGGTGCGCCCCCACCCTCGTGGGCAGCCCGTGTCTCTCCTGACGTGCACTCCAAGTTCCCTGGGTTGCTTTCCTTCCAAAAATAACTTCTCTAGTTGATTTCGTTCCGTTTCGACTTAGTTTGATATTCCTTTTCTTCGAAACACTGAAATAGGCATAAAATAGCAAATCTGGGCTGGGCCTCCGGTTAATAGGTTAGTCCCAAAAATAATATAAAAGTGGAAAATAAAGCCCAATATTGCCCAAAACAGTAGATAATATAGCATGGAGCAATCAAAAATTATAGATACGTTGGAGACGTATCAAGCATCCCCAAGCTTAATTCCTGCTCGTCCTCGAGTAGGTAAATGACAAAAAGATAATTTTTGATGTGGAATGCTAGTTGGCATAATTTCAATGTAATTCTTCTTACTTGTGATATGAATATTCAGATCCATAAGATTCAAGACAAAAGTTCATATTGACATAGAAATAATAATACTTCAAGCATACTAACTAAGCAATCATGTCTTCTCAAAATAACATGGCCAAAGAAAGTTATCCCTACAAAATCATATAGTCTGGCTATGCTCTATCTTCACCACACAAAATATTTAAATCATGCACAACCCTGATGACAAGCCAAGCAATTGTTTCATACTTTTGATGTTCTCAAACTTTTTCAATCTTCACGCAATACATGAGCGTGAGCCATGGACATAGCACTATAGGTGGAATAGAATGGTGGTTGTGGAGAGGACAAAAAGGGATAAGATAGTCTCACATCGACTAGGCGTATCAACGGGCTATGGAGATGCCCATCAATACATATCAATGTGAGTGAGTAGGGATTGCCATGCAATGGATGCACTAGAGCTATAAGTATATGAAAGCTCAACAAAAGAAACTAGTGGGTGTGCATCCAACTCGCTTGCTCACGAAGACCTAGGGCATTTTGAGGAAGCCCATCATTGGAATATACAAGCCAAGTTCTATAATGAAAGATTCCCACTAGTATATGAAAGTGACAACATAGGAGACTCTCTATCATGAAGAGCATGGTGCTACTTTGAAGCACAAGTGTGGTAAAAGGATAGTAGCATTGTCCCCCTTTTTTGGCCTTTATTTTTTTATTTGGCCTTTCTTTTTTATGGCCTTTCTCTTTTTTGGGGGGACAATGCTCTATTGAATGATGATCACCACACTTCTATTTATTTACAACTCAATGATACAACTCGATACTAGAACAAAGTATGACTCTATATGGATGCCTCCGGCGGTGTACCGGGATATGCAATGACTCATGAGTGACATGTATGAAAGAATTATCAATGGTGGCTTTGCCACAAATACGATGTAACCTACATGATCATGCTAAGCAATATGACAATGATGAAGCGTGTCATAATAAATGGAACGGCGGAAAGTTGCATGGCAATATATCTCGGAATGGCTATGGAAATGCCATAATAGGTAGGTATGGTGGCTGTTTTGAGGAAGATATATGGTGGGTGTATGGTACCGGCAAAAGTTGCGCGGTACTAGAGAGGCTAGCAATGGTGGAAGGGTGAGAGTGCGTATAATCCATGGACTCAACATTAGTCATAAAGAACTCACATACTTATTGCAAAAATCTATTAGTTATCGAAACAAAGTACTATGCGCATGCTCCTAGGGGGATAGATTGGTAGGAAAAGACCATCGCTCGTCCCCGACCGCCACTCATAAGGAAGGCAATCAATAAATAAATCATGCTCCGACTTCATCACATAACGGTTCACCATACGTGCATGCTACGAGAATCACAAACTTCAACACAAGTATTTCTCAAATTCACAACTACTCAACTAGCATGACTCTAGTATTACCATCCTCATATCTCAAAACAATTATCAAGTATCAAACTTCTCATAGTATTCAACACACTCATAAGAGAATTTTATTATTCTTGAATACCTAGCATATTAGGATTTTAAGCATATTACCATGCTATTTAAGACTCTCAAAATAATCTAAGTGAAGCACTAGAGCAAATGACAAACTACTCCAAAAGATATAAGTGAAGATCAATGAGTAGTTGAATAATTATGTAACTATGTGAAGACTCTCTAATATTTAATAATTTCAGACCTTGGTATTCTATTCAAACAGCCAGCAAAGCAAAATAAAATGACATCTAAGAATAGCAAACTATTGGGGAACGTAGCAATTTCAAAAAAAATTCCTACGCACACGCAAGATCATGGTGATGCATAGCAACAAGAGGGGAGAGTGTTGTCTATGTACCCTCGTAGACTGGAAGCGGAAGCGTTAGCACAACGCGGATGATGTAGTCGTACGTCTTCACGGCCCGACCGATCAAGCACCGAAACTACGGCACCTCCGAGTTCTAGCACACGTTCAGCTCGATGACGATCCCCGGACTCCGATCCAGCAAAGTGTCGGGGATGAGTTCCGTCAGCACGACGGCGTGGTGACGATCTTGATGTTCTACCGTCGTAGGGCTTCGCCTAAGCACCGCTACAATATTATCGAGGATTATGGTGGAAGGGGACACCGCACACGGCTAAGAGATCAATGATCAATTGTTGTGTCTATGGGGTGCCCCCTGCCCCCGTATATAAAGGAGTGGAGGAGGGGGCAGCCAAGGAGGGAGGCGCGCCCTAAGGGGGAGTCCAACTCCCACAGGGAGTAGGACTCCCCTTTTTCCTATTAGGAGTAGGAGAGGGAAGGAAGAGGAAGGAGGGAGGAAGGAAAGGGGGGGCCGGCCCCCTTCCCAATTCGGATTGGGCTTGGGGGGGGGGGGGGCGCCCCCTCCCTTGCTCCTTTCCCCTCCTTTCCACTAAGGCCCAATAAGGCCCATATACCTCCCGGGGGGTTCCGATAACCTCCCGGTGATCCGGTATTGTCCCAATCTCACCCGGAACCTTTCCGGTGTCCAAATATAGTCGTCCAATATATCAATCTTTATGCCTCGACCATTTAGAGACTCCTCGTCAAGTCCGTGATCACATCTGGGACTCCGAACAACCTTTGGTACATCAAAATATATAAACTTATAATGAAACTGTCATCGTAACGTTAAGTGTGCGGACCCTACGGGTTCGAGAACAATGTAGACATGACCGAGACACCTCTCCGGTCAATAACCAATAGCGGAACTTGGATGTTCATATTGGCTCCTACATATTCTATGAAGATCTTTATCGGTCAGACCGCATAACAACATACGTTTGTTCCCTTTGTCATCAGTATGTTACTTGCCCGAGATTCGATCGTCGGTATCTCAATACCTAGTTCAATCTCGTTACCGGCAAGTCTCTTTACTCGTTCTATAATACATCGTCTTACAACTAACTTTTTAGTTGCATTGCTTGCAAGGCTTAAGTGATGTGCATTATCGAGAGGGCCCAGAGATACCTCTCCGACAATCGGAGTGACAAATCCTAATCTCGAAATACGCCAACCCAACATGTACCTTTGGAGACACCTGTAGAGCACCTTTATAATCACCCAGTTACATTGTGACGTTTGGTAGCACACAAAGTGTTCCTCCGGTAAACGGGAGTTGCATAATCTCATAGTCATAGGAACATGTATAAGTCATGAAGAAAGCAATAGAAACATACTAAACGATCGGGTGCTAAGCTAATGGAATGGGTCATGTGAAAGTGCAACTATCCCTGGGTGGTTTTGGTAATTCCTAACAACATATAGCTCATTGAGCTAACATTATTCCAAGATTAATATTTCAGGAAAAGCTCAATGATGGCATGGCATGGATGAGGAAAGTGGATCCCTCAAAATTCTAAGGACAAAAAGTTTGGCTCAAGACTCTACATTTTATATTTTAGTGATCCAAGATCACATTGAGTCTATAGGAAAAGCCAATAGTATCAAGGAGGGATGAGGTGTTGCTTAATGGCTTGCTTGCTCAAAATGCTTAGTGATATGCTCCAAAATCCTCAACTACCTTCCCACATCCACATATGACCTAAACCAAAAGTCAAACTCGGCCCCACCGATTCTTTCTATCCGACGCCACCGAGTTTCAAATGTCATAGCCACTGCCAGAAACCCTAGGCAAATCGGTCTCACCGAGAGGGATCTCGGTCTCACCGAGATGGGATTGTAATCTCTCTGTTTCCCTTCGTAATGTTTCGGTCTTACCGAGATGAGCGATCGGTCCCACCGAGATTGCAATTCAAACTCTCTGTTTCCCTTTTCTAACATTTCGGTCTCACCGAGATGAGCGAATCAGTCTCACCGAGTTTGCCTGACCAACTCTCTGGTTAGCTTATTACCAAAATCGGTCCCACCAAGTTTGTGTAATCAGTCACACCGAGATTACGTTATGCCCTAACCCTAACCATATCGGTCCGACCGAGTTGCATCTCAGTCCCATCGAAAATCCTAACGGTCACTAGGTTTGCTGAATCGGTCCGACCGAGTTTAACCATTCGGTCCCACCGAGTTTGGCAAATTGTGTGCAATGGTTAGATTTTGTGTGGAGGCTATATATACCCCTCCACCCACTCTTCATTCGTGAAGAGAGCCATCAGAACATACCTACACTTCCAATACACATTTTCTGAGAGAGAACCACCTACACTTGTGTTAAGGTCAAGATATTCCATTCCAACCATACGAATCTTGATCTCTAGCCTTTCCCAAGTTGCTTTCCACTCAAATCTTCTTTCCACCAAATCCAAATCCTGTGAGAGAGAGTTGATTGTTGGGGAGACTATCATTTGAAGCACAAGAGCAAGGAGTTCATCATCAACACACCATTTGTTACTTCTTGGAGAGTGGTGTCTCCTTGATTGGCTAGGTGTCACTTGGGAGCCTCCGACAAGATTGTGGAGTTGAACCAAGGAGTTTGTAAGGGCAAGGAGATCGCCTACTTCGTGAAGATCTACCGCTAGTGAGGCAAGTCCTTCGTGGGCGACGGTCGTGATGGAATAGACAAGGTTGCTTCTTCGTGGACCCTTCGTGGGTGGAGCCCTCCGTGGACTCGCGCAACCATTACCCTCCGTGGGTTGAAGTCTCCATCAACGTGGATGTACGATATCACCACCTACCGGAACCACGACAAAAACATCCGTGTCTCCAATTGCGTTTGAATCCTCCAAACCCTTCACTTTACATTCTTGCAAGTTGCATGCTTTACTTTCCGCTGCTCATATACTCTTTTGCATGCTTTCTTGAATTGTGTGGAGATTGCTTGACTTGTGCTAAGATAGCTAAAATCTGCCAAGAACTAAAATTGGGAAAAGGCTAGATTTTTATTTGGTCAAGTATTCTAATCACCCCCCTCTAGACATACTTTCGATCCTACAAGTGGTATCAGAGGTTTGGTCTCCATTTGCTTTGATTTCCATAGCTTTTGGCGGTCATAGCCTTGGTTTCACAACCTAGGAGCGTATGGCGTCTAGCGAGGGAAATTATCACCGTAGAGGTCCTTACTTTGATGGCACTAATTTTGCTAGTTGGAAGCATAAGATGAAAATGCATATTCTTGGACATAACCCCGCCGTTTGGGCTATTGTGTGTATTGGCTTGCAAGGTGAATTCTTTGATGGGAAAGAACCGAACTGTGAAGCTACTACGGAAGAGTTGAAGATGCTGCAAGACAACGCTCAAGCTTGTGATATCCTCTTCAACGGATTGTGCCCCGAAGAATTCAACAAAATCAGCCGTCTTGAGAATGCAAAGGAAATTTGGGATACTTTGATTGATATGCACGAAGGTACCGACTCCGTCAAGGAATCCAAATTGGATGTGCTTCAAAGTCAACTTGACAATTTCAAAATGAAGGATGGTGAAGGTGTCGCTGAAATGTACTCTAGGCTTGCTCTTATCACAAATGAGATTGCCGGCTTAAGGAGTGAAGAGATGACCGATAGATTCATCATCAAGAAGATCCTAAGAGCCTTGGATGGAAAATATGATACCGTGTGCACATTGATCCAAATGATGCCCAATTACAAAGATCTCAAGCCAACGGAAGTCATCGGAAGAATTGTTGCTCATGAGATGTCACTCAAGGATAAAGAGGAACTTCACAACAAATTAAGTGGTGCTTACAAAGCCTCATGTGAAGCCCCCACATCATCGAGTGAGAAACAAACCTTCAATGAAGAATTGAGCTTAATGGTGAAGAACTTCAACAAGTTCTACAAGAGTAGAAGCAAAGAGAGAAGCTCCAGGTCAAGGTCCTACAATGAAAAAAGATCTTCTAGTCGAGAGCTAAATTGCTACAATTGTGGAAGGCCCGTACACTATTCCAATGAGTGTACGCCCCCCCTACAAGAGAAGAGAAGATTCTCCCAAGAGAAGAAGTAGAAGAGAAGAATCACCATCTAGAGAAAGAAGGAGTAGAGATGATTGTTATGAATGAAGACCCTCACGGAGAAGCAAGGATTCGGAAAGAAAGGACAAGTCATCAAGGAGCTACACAAAACGAAGACATCAAGCTCATGTTGGTGAATGGGTATCCGGCTCCGACTCCGACAACCACTCCGAGAGAAGCTATCACTCCGACTCCAAATATACTCAAGATGAAGGTGTTGCCGGTCTAGCACTTGTGAAAACCAACTCCTACGACATATTTGACTCACCAAATGAAGGAGTTGGAACATGCTTCATGGCTAAAGGCCCAAAGGTATCACACCCCGAGTATGTTGATTTCAATAGTGATGAAGATGACTTGTTAGGTGATGATGATTTACTTGTTGACAACTCTAGTGATGAGTACTATGATGAAACGTCAATTAATCATGCTAATCAAGATAAAACGAATGACAATGATAAGGAGAAGATTGAGTCTCTAACTAAAGAACTTAACACTCTTAAGTTAGCTCATGAAACTATCTTAGGAGATCATCGAGAACTTTTAAGGACTCATGAGAAATTGCGCTTTGAAAAGCTCAACCTTGAGCAAGACCATGAGTTCTTAAAAGCAATCAATGATGATCTTCGTACGAAAAGTTCTTCTTACATTGCCAAGCGTTTACTCTTATCCACTTACATGCCTCAAGTCAAGTCTAGTAACAAGAACAAGAAAGATTCTTCCTCTAGTAGTAACAATAATCATGCTAAATCCAATATTGCTGCTTCTAGTAGTTCTCTTGATTCCACTAATGATTCTCTTAGCCAAGTTACACTTGAGCAAGAAAATAGCTTATTGAAGGGAATTATAGAGAAAGGTGTTTACAAGAGCCTTGCCGGAAGTAAGCAATTCGAGGAAATTGTACGCAAGCAAGGAAGGCACCGGAAGAATCAAGGACATAATTCTTCTGTGCAGCAATGAGGATAAACCTCAGATCACGGATCCAATCCGCATCATTGCTACTAACATTTTTCAACTTAGTTTTCTCTAGGAACATATAAAAATTAAACGGGGAGCAAGCTATTGATCTACAACATAGATATGCTAATACTACCAGGACTAAGTTCATGATAAATTAAAGTTCAATTAATCATATTACTTCAGAACTCCCACTTAGATAGACATCTCTCTAATCATCTAAGTGATCACGTGATCCAAATCAACTAAACCATAACCGATCATCATGTGAAATGGAGTAGCTTTTAATGGTGAACATCATTATGTTGATCATATCTACTATATGATTCACGCTCGACCTTTCGGTCTTAGTGTTCCGAGGCCATATCTGCATATGCTAGGCTTGTCAAGTTTAACCTGAGTATTCTGCGTGTGCAAAACTGGCTTGCACCCGTTGTAGATGGACGTAGACCTTATCACACCCGATCATCACGTGGTGTCTGGGCACGATGAACTTTGGCAACGGTGCATACTCAGGGAGAACACTTTTTATCTTGAAATTTAGTGAGAGATCATCTTATAAAGCTACCGTCGAATTAAGCAAAACAAGATGCATAAAAGATAAACATCACATGAAATCAAAATATGTGACATGATATGGCCATCATCATATTGTGCCTTTGATCTCCATCTCGAAAGCATCGTCATGATTTCCATCGTCACCGGCATGACACCATGATCTCCATCATCTTGATCTATATCAATGTGTCGTCACATGGTCGTCTCGCCAACTATTGCTCTTGCAACTATTGCTATCGCATAGCGATAAAGTAAAGCAATTATTTGGTGCTTGCATCTTATGTAATAAAGAGACAACCATAAGACTTCTGCCAGTTCCTGATAACTTCAACAAAACATGATCATCTTATACAACAACTTTTATCTCATCACGTCTTGACCATATCACATCACAACATGCCCTGCAAAAACAAGTTAGACGTCCTCTACTTTGTTGTTGCAAGTTTTACGTGGCCGCTACGGGCTTAAGCAAGAACCAATCTTACCTACGCATCAAAACCACAACGATAGTTTGCCAAGTTGGTGCTGTTTTAACCTTCGCAAGGACCGGGCGTAGCCACACTCAGTTCAACTAAAGTTGGAGAAACTGACACCCGCCAGCCACCTGTGTGCAAAGCATGTCGGTAGAACCAGTCTCACGTAAGCGTATGCGTAATGTCGGTCCGGGCCGCTTCATCCAACAATACCGCCGAATCAAAGTATCACATGCTGGTAAGCAATATGACTTATATCGCCCACAACTCACTTGTGTTCTACTCGTGCATATAACATCAACACATAAAACCTAGGCTCTGATACCACTATTGGGGAATGTAGCAATTTCAAAAAATTTCCTACGCACACGCAAGATCATGGTGATGCATAGCAACAAGAGGGGAGAGTGTTGTCTACGTACCCTCATAGACTGGAAGCGGAAGCGTTAGCACAACACGGTTGATGTAGTCGTACGTCTTCACGGCCCGACCGATCAAGAACCGAAACTACAGCACCTCCGAGTTCTAGCACACATTCAGCTCGATGACGATCCCCGGACTCCGATCCAGCAAAGTGTCGGGGATGAGTTCCGTCAGCACGACGGCGTGGTGACGATCTTGATGTTCTACCATCGCAGGGCTTCGCCTAAGCACCGCTACAATATTATCGAGGATTATGGTGGAAGGGGGCACCGCACACGGCTAAGAGATCAATGATCAATTGTTGTGTCTATGGGGTGCCCCCTGCCCCCGTATATAAAGGAGTGGAGGAGGGGGCGACCAAGGAGGGTGGCGCGCCCTAAGGGGGAGTCCAACTCCCACAGGGAGTAGGACTCCCCTTTTTCCTATTAGGAGTAGGAGAGGGAAGGAAGAGGAAGGAGGGAGGAAGGAAAGGGGGGGGGGCGGCCCCCTTCCCAATTCGGATTGGGCTTGGGGGGGCCCTCCCTTGCTCCTTTCCCCTCCTTTCCACTAAGGCCCGATAAGGCCCATATACCTCCCGGGGGGTTCCGATAACCTCCCGGTGATCCGGTATTGTCCCAATCTCACCCGAAACCTTTTCGGTGTCCAAATATAGTCGTCCAATATATCGATCTTTATGTCTCGACCATTTCGAGACTCCTCGTCAACTCCGTGATCACATCCGGGACTCCGAACAACCTTCGGTACATCAAAATATGTAAACTCATAATGAAACTGTCATCGTAACGTTAAGCGTGCGGACCCTACGGGTTCGAGAACAATGTAGACATGACCGAGACACGTCTCCGGTCAATAACCAATAGCGGAACCTGGATGCTCATATTGGCTCCTACATATTCTACGAAGATCTTTATCGGTCAGACCGCATAGCAACATACGTTTGTTCCCTTTGTCATCGGTATGTTACTTGCCCGAGATTCGATCGTCGGTATCTCAATACCTAGTTCAATCTCGTTACCAGCAAGCCTCTTTACTTGTTCTATAATACATCATCTTGCAACTAACTTATTAGTTGCATTGCTTGCAAGGCTTAAGTGATGTGCATTACCGAGAGGGCCCAGGGATACCTCTCCGACAATCGGAGTGACAAATCCTAATCTCGAAATACGCCAACCCAACATGTACCTTTAGAGACACCTGTAGAGCACCTTTATAATCACCCAGTTACGTTGTGACGTTTGGTAGCACACAAAGTGTTCCTCCGGTAAACGGGAATTGCATAATCTCATAGTCATAGGAACATGTATAAGTCATGAAGAAAGCAATAGCAACATACTAAACGATCGGGTGCTAAGCTAATGGAATGGGTCATGTCAATCACATCATTCTCCTAATGATGTGATCCCGTTAATCAAATGACAACTCATGTATATGGTTAGGAAACATAACCATATTTGATCAACGAGCTAGTCAAGTAGAGGCATACTAGTGACACTCTGTTTGTCTATGTATTCACACATGTATTATGCTTCCGGTTAATACAATTCTAGCATGAATAATAAACATTTATCATGATATAAGGAAATAAATAATAACTTTATTATTGCCTCTAGGGCATATTTCCTTCACAAACATCATGTGAAGAAGCAAAAACTTAGGATCAATCGAAACTAACCGATAGTTGTTGAAGAAGAAACATGGGATGCCAACCGGGGCATCCCCAAGCTTAGATGCTTGAGACTTCTCGAAATATTATCTTGGGGTGCCTTGGGCATCCCCAAGCTTGAGCTTTTGTGTCTCCTTAATTCCTCTCATGTCACGGTCTCCCTAAATCTCAAAAGCTTCATCCACACAAAACTCAACAAGGACTCGTGAGATAAGTTAGTATAAACCATTGCCAAAACCTTATCATAATTTACTGTAGCAAATCACTAAAATTATTATTCAACATTGCATACTAAATGCCTCTGCATATTTAATAGCCCTATCATCAAATAGAATCATTAAAGAAGCAAACATATGCAAACAATGCAAACATAATAGCAATCTGCCTAAACAGGATAGTCTGTAAAGAATGCTGCAACATCCATACTTCCCTAGCTCCAAAAATTATGAAAGAAAATTCCCACTGTAGTAAATTTATCAGAGCTTAATATGCAAAAGGTTTCAACATTTTATCACATTCTTACTTTTCTAGGGAATTATTGCAACAGCGGTAAACTTTCTGTTTTCAAACAGCAACATGTATACTTGTAACATAGGCATAGTAAAGACTATTAATGCCACTTTTATTGAAATAAAAGATGCAAAACATTGTTCTAAATAACAGCAAGCAAATACTAACAAAATAAATTGACTCTCCAAGCAAAACACATATCATGTGGCGAATAAAAATATAGCTCCAAGTAAAGTTACCGATGAACGAAGACGAAAGAGGGGATGCCTTCCGGGGCATCCCCACGCTTAGGCTCTTGTCTATCCTTGAATATTACCTTGGGGTGCCTTGTTCATCCCCAATCTTAGGCTCTTGCCACTCCTTATTCCATAGTCCATCGAATCCTTACCCAAAACTTGAAAACTTAACAACACAAAACTTAACAGAAAACTCGTAAGCTCCGTTAGTATAAGAAAATAAATCACCACTTCAAGGTACTATAATGAACTCATTATTTATTTATATTGGTCTTAAACCTACTGTATTCCAACTTCTCTATGGTTTATAAACTCTTTTAGTAGCCATAGATTCATCAAAATAAGTAAACAACACATGAAAAACAGAATCTGTCAAAAACAGAATAGTCTGTAGTAATCTGGATCAAACGTATACTTATGGAACTCATAAAATTCTCAAATAAATTTCTGGACCTGAGGAATTTATCTATTAATCATCTGCAAAAATAATTTACTAAATAGCACTCTCCAAACAAAATTTACAGCAATTCTCGTGAGCGCTAAAGTTTCTGTTTTTTACAGCATGATCAACAAGACTCTCCCCAAGTCTTCCCAAAGGTTCTACTTGGCACAAACACTAATTAAAAGCATAAAACCACATCTAAACAGAGGCTAGATGAATTATTTATTACTAAACAGGAAAAAAATAAAGTTTGGTTGCCTCCCAACAAGCGCTATCGTTTAACGCCCCTAACTAGGCATGATGATTTCAATGATGCTCACATAAAGGATAAGAATTGAAACATAAAGAGAGCATCATGAAGAATATGACTAGAACATTTAAGTCTAACATGCTTCCTATGCATAGGGATTTTGTGAGCAAACAACTTGTGGGAACAATAATCAACTAGCATAGGAGGGCAAAACAAGCATAACTTCAAAACTTTAAGCACATAGAGCGGAAACTTGATATTATTGCAATTCCTACAAGCATATATTCCTCCCTCATAATAATATTCAGTAGCATCATGAATGAATTCAACAATATAACTAGCACCTAAAGCATTCTTTTCATGACCTACAATCATAGAAATTTTATTACTCTCCATATAAGCAAAATTCTTCTTAATCGGAATAGTGGGAGTATCATAAGAGACTTGAATACTATAAATTGTTTCCACATTAAAAGAGTAATGTTCAAAAAAAGGGTAATCATAATCATGACAAGTTTTATAAATATAATCACTACTTTTTATAACATAAGTATCATCACAATAATCATCATAAGTAGGAGGCATGCTATCATCATTATAAACTTGGGAGACTAAAAATATCATCTTCATTAATCATAGCTTCCCCAAGCTTGGGACAAACATTAATTGCAGCAAATATATTCTCAAATATTTCATCCTCATCAAACATAGCTTCCCCAAGCTTGGGCCTTTTCATATCATAAGCATAATCACTCTCATCATTAATAGTATGGATAGCACCAATAGTATAGCAATTATCATATTCTTCCAAGCAAGTGCCAAAAAGATTTTCAAGATCATAAGAAGTATCATTATCTTCCACAATTATATTTTCATGAGGAACAATAGTAATAGGAGCAGCATTATTTGGGAGAGATATCTTTTTACCTCTTTTCCTTTTTCTTTTCTTCTTCTTCACCACATTATGTGTGGGTTCAATCCTCTTTTTGGAGCTCCTTGTTAATGAGATTGGTTGAATAGGAGGCTCTTCCTCGTTACCTGATTCATCATAAGAAATAATAGGAGGGTATTGGGAAGTCTCTTCCCTTTCATTAGTATTCTCTTCATCTTGTATTTGTTTTCTTTTCTTTATGTAGTTGGCAATATAAGGATTTTCAATGCAATTCACCGCACAATACATATAAATTTTCTCTAGATCAAAATGAAGAACTCTATCAAGATTAAATTTTGGAATACACTCAGTTATACGTTTCATTTCTTCATAACCCAAAAGAAGGCTAAGCTCTTTATGACGCTCAAGGGTAATCAAATTATCACAATGTTTGGACAGGACTTGATCATGAAACAAATAGCATTGGAGCTTTAAATGACCATGTTCATTGCAAAGTTCACAAGGGGCGCGAAAAATATTGAATTTTTCAGCACAATCATCAAGACTTTCTTGCAACAATTTGGTTTCTAAGTACTTATGCCTCTTGCAATATCTATCTTCCCTATTTGGTGTGTACTTGCAAACCCAGTCTACTCCACAAAAATTGACATGTTTATAGGAGGCATTTTCATCATAACTAGTGCAAACATCATTAGCATCATGGATATTCAAAGAATTCATACTAACAAGTAACAACATTGCAATCATGCTCATCATTCAAATATTTAGTGCCAAACATTCTATAGATTTCTTCTTCTAGCACTTGAGCACAATTATCCTTCCCATCATACTCACGAAAGATATTAAAAAGGTGAAGCGTATGAGACAAACTCAATTCCATTTTTTATAGTTTTCTTTTATGAACTAAACTAGTGATAAAACAAGAAACTAAAAGACTCGACTGCAAGATCTAAAGATATACCTTCAAGCGCTAACCTCCCCGGCAACGGCGCCAGAAAAGAGCTTGATGTCTACTACACAACCTTCTTCTTGTAGACGTTGTTGGGCCTCCAAGTGCAAAGGTTTGTAGGACAGTAGCAAATTTCCCTCAAGTGGATAACCTAAGGTTTATCAATCCGTAGAAGGCGTAGGATGAAGATGGTCTCTCTCAAGCAACCCTGCAACCAAATAACAAAGAGTCTCTTGTGTCCCCAACACACCCAATACAATGGTAAATTGTATAGGTGCACTAGTTCGGCAAAGAGATGGTGATACAAGTGGTATATGGATAGTAGATAAAGGTATTTGTAATATGAAATAATAAAAACAGCAAGGTAACTAATGATAAAAGTGAGCTAAAACGGTATTGCAATGATAGTAAACAAGGCCTAGGGTTCATACTTTCACTAGTGCAAGTCCTCTCAACGATAATATCATAATTGGATCACATAACTATCCCTCAACATGCAACAAAGAGTCACTCCAAAGTCACTAATAGCGGAGAACGAACGAAGAGATTATGGTAGGGTATGAAACCACCTCAAAGTTATTCTTTCCAATCAATCCATTGGGCTATTCCTATAAGTGTCACAAACAGCCCTAGAGTTCGTACTAGAATAACACCTTAAGACACAAATCAACCAAAACCCTAATGTCACCTAGATACTCCAATGTCACCTCAAGTATCCGTGGGTATGATTATACGATATGCGTCACACAATCTCAGATTCATCTATTCAACCAACACATAGAACCTCAAAGAGTGCCCCAAAGTTCTACCGGAGAATCATGACGAAAACGTGTGCCAACCCCTATGCATAGGTTCATGGGCGGAACCCGCAAGTTGATCACCAAAACATACATCAAGTGAATCACGTGATATCCCATTGTCACCACAGATACGCACGACAAGACATACATCAAGTGTTCTCAAATCTTTAAAGACTCAATCCGATAAGATTACTTCAAAGGGGAAACTCAATTCATTACAAGAGACTAGAGGGGGGGGGGGAGAAAACATCATAGGATCCAAATATAATAGCAAAGCTCGCGATACATCAAGATCGTATCACCTCAAGAACACGAGAGAGAGAGAGAGAGAGAGAGAGAGATCAAACACATAGCTACTGGTACATACCCTCAGCCCCGAGGGAGAACTACTCCCTCCTCGTCATGGAGAGCACTGGGATGATGAAGATGGCCACCGGAGAGGGATTCCCCCTCCGGCAGGGTGCCGGAACGGGTCTAGATTGACTTTCGGTGGCTACGGAGGCTTCTGGCGGGGAACTCCCGATCTATTGTGCGTTCTGGAAGTTTTAGGGTACGACGATATATATGGGTGCAGGAAGTATGTCGGAGGAGCCACGGGGGCCCCACGAGGCAGGGGGGCGCGCCCTAGGGGGGTGGGCGCGCCCCTACCCTCGTGGGCAGCCCGTGTCTCTCCTAACGTGGACTCCAAGTTCCCTGGGTTGCTTTCCTTCCAAAAATAACTTCTCTAGTTGATTTCGTTCCGTTTCGACTTCGTTTGATATTCCTTTTCTTCGAAACACTGAAATAGGCATAAAACAGCAAATCTGGGCTGGGCCTCCGGTTAATAGGTTAGTCCCAAAAATAATATAAAAGTGAAAAATAAAGCCCAATATTGCCCAAAACAGTAGATAATATAGCATGGAGCAATCAAAAATTATAGATACGTTGAAGACGTATCACTCCACAACCTTAACATGAGCTCCACATCTATTCCCGCTCTCCTTGTTAACGTTTTCGTATCGTAGTGTCATTAATCGCGCCCTTCCTTTGCTGACCCGTCCTGAGCTCATGAAGACACACCGGTGACCATTTGGTCATGTGACCGTGTCAAACTACACAGCCAGAAGCCGTAGAACAACACCAACACAAAAAGTTCGTTCGAATCCGTGGTGTAGCTTTGTTGCTTACAAACA
Organism: Triticum monococcum; assembly: GCA_034509565.1. Taxonomy (NCBI): domain Eukaryota; kingdom Viridiplantae; phylum Streptophyta; class Magnoliopsida; order Poales; family Poaceae; genus Triticum; species Triticum monococcum. The sequence goes on from CM067841.1 coordinate 359,993,159, forward strand.
CCGAACTACGACCATGATAGTACTCACCCACTACCTTCATTCCTGTCCGCCACCGACCACACTATTGCCGCCTCTCGACGCGCACGAGCACTAGCTACCTGTAGAGGCCAAGGTATCGTCCAACCATTGCTGGAATAGGCCAGACGAGCAAAGACGCACTGCCATGCTATGCATCGGTGACTAACCGCCGGCTGGCTAACTTGGTCGTACTTTACAGTGGCCCACATGTCGTATTCTCATAGTCATGCATGTAATGGTCAAAGGGGTTGACCCAACGGAAATGCTGCATTTGGCCATATGTGAGGTTCAACACGACAGGGCAGGGCAAAAGTGAGCACAAGTTAGAGGGTTGGGCAAAAGTGAGTAGAACTAAGAAAACGAAGGGCATGGAAATAGAAATCCCTAAAAATAAATATGAATGAAATATTTTAACCTAAATATAAAATGAAATGTTGGTACCAGGAGGTAGTGCAACTGCATGGTGCTTAAACAATGAAACAGAAATGGCAAACTAGAGAATCAATCCATTCATGTGTTTTGAATTAGCCACAAGGATCGAGACACATGGATTTGGGTCACTCTCATCACAAACCCTCCTACAGGCCCATGAGTCAAATGGGAAAAGGCAAACATAACACAACGTGCCCATCTAAAATTTCCTGCTGAGCCTCGCTACTAATAACATCGCCAACAGAATACACCATGACAAGCGACATGCCAGGAGAACGAAAAAAACACGAATCTTAGCACATGGAAATTGATGGTGAAAATGCAACTAGGCCAAAAAAGCATCAGACTCAGATGTGAGTCCAAGGTGGACTTGCAACTAAGGCGAGAAAAAAAATCATACCCAATTGCGAGTCAAGAGTGGACTTGCAATTGAGGCAAAAAAATCTAGTTGCGAGTCAATGGTGGACTTGTAAATGAGGTTAAAAAAGGTTGGGCCTAGTTGTGAGTCAAATATTCGACTTGTAAACCAGGGCAAAAAAGACTAAAGAGCCTAATTGCATGTCAATGGTGGACTTACAACTGGGACAAAAAAGGGTCAGCCCAATCATGAATCGATGATGGATTTACAACTGGGGAAAAGAGTCGAGCCTAGTTGCGATTCCATGGTGGACTTGCAATTGGGTCAAAAACGTTAGACCTAGTTGCGAGTCGAGGGTGGACTTGCAACTGGCGCAAAAAATCGGGCCTGCTTGTGAGTTGATGGTAGGCTTGCAACTGGGGCAAAAACGGCCATGACAGTTGCGATTTTAGGGTGGACTTGCAACTGGGACCCAAAAAAGATCAAGCCCCACTTGTAAGTCAAGGATGGACATGCAACTGGAACAATAGAAGTTGAACTCCAGTTGCGAGTCAATGATGGACTTGCAACTGAGACAAAAAATGGTCTGATTGTGGGACAATGGTGGACTTGCAAGTGGGAGAAAAAATGGCCCAGTTGTGAGTCAACGGACTTATAACTAGGGCAAAAAAATAGGCCGGAGCTAGTTGTGAATTGAGGGTGAGCTTACAACTTAGGGGGGGGGGGGGGAATCAGGCCCGAACTATGAGTAGACGGTGGACTTGTCATTGGAACAAAAACAACATATATGGTCCAATTACAAAACAAAGGATGGGCTTGCAATTGAGACAAGAAAAATATTGGACTTATTTGCGAACGAACGAGAACGAGCAAATCCCCCGATCGTCTCGCCCATCCTGCTCGCGTCGGCTATATTGAAGAACAAAAGAAAATGGGGTGAGAAAAATGACGAGACAACAATAGAATGGATGTGATAAAGAAGCGGAAACAGCAATGACATGTCACTTGCAATTCTACAACATAGACCAATAACAATTAACAAAAAAGGCCATGAGGATGGATAGGAAAAAGCAAAGCACGCTGAACAAAAAATGGGCCTAAAAAAGAGCAAGCGGCACGAATGACCTGATAAACTAGCCATCTCGACGACTCAGGCCTAAAAACAACGCAGCGAAACGGGCTGCCAACACGCCGCGATAATGGCAGACAATAATGAAGCCAAACTGGCCAAAAAAGATGTGCGACAAACAAATAGCGGCCAAAAAGGCGGGGGATGGAGCACTTGAATGAAAATTACAAACACTAAATTGAATGGCGGTAAACTGATGAAAGTAACGTGCATCTGTCAAATGCTAAACCTACGGCGGCAAAGTTCTAGGGCTACCTTGGCGTAGTCTAGGGTTCCCCCCTCGCTCCACCGCCGCCGCCGACCCCTTCCCCTCCCCTCCCGCGCCTCTGGCGGCCGGCCGCGCGCGCCGCCCCGCGCCCCGCCTCCCTCCTCCCTCCTGGGCGCCCCCCGCGTCGCCTCCCCGAGCGAGGCGACCGGGGGCTCATCTCCCCGCCCCCAGCGCCCCCTCCCTTTCCCCGCCTCCCGCCGCCGCCGTCCGGCGCCACCGGGCCCTGCCCGCATGGTGTTGACGGCGGCGGCGGCCGTTCCTTCCCCGCGCGTGGTGCCACGGCTCGGGTGGTGCGTCCCGCGGCGGTGCTCCTCGGTCAGCGGTGATTCCGGCAGAGGCGGCTGCTCCTGGCGGCGCTACTCCGGGTGGCCTAGAGGCGGTGGCGCAGCCACTTGGCGGCGCGCTGGCGCGGTGGATGGTGGTGGCGCCCTCCCGGCCCAGATCTGGGCCCTTTGGGGCCCCATCTGGGTCTGGGTGGGCCTGTCTCAGTCTCGCCTGCGGCGGCTCCGGCGGGGCCGGTGGTGGCGCGGCTCGTGCGGGGGGTGGTGGAGTCGGCGACACGTCTACTGCAGCTCGGCGACGGGTGCTTCACGAGCCCCTTTTTGGGCTCGGCCGTGCCTCGAGGGCCTGGTACGCTCCCCTTGCTGCGTCCGGTCGGTGACCGCCGATGGCGGTGGAGGTTGTCTCCTCCGGCGTGGTTGCTCTCGCTGCCGTTCTTCGTTCCCGGCTGCTCCCTCTCGTTCTCGTCGGTCTCGCTTCGATGACCACGGTGAGGCGGCGGTGATGATGGCAAGGCCGTGGTGGCGCACGTACGTGGGTGGCTTGTCTGGTGGAGCGCGTCGGACCGTTCGGGGTTGTGGGTGTTGGCGGATGGGAGAAATCCGGGCCGGCTTGCCGGCACCGACGCGGTGACGCCCGTGGGCGCCATCCTTCCTTCCTGAAGGGCGTTGGATCTTCCCCTTCCCCACGCCCCTCCGCGTACCGGGGGAAACCCTAGGACCTGTCCGGGCAACAGCGTCGTCGTCGTCGTGTTCCTTCCTGAAGGTGCTGCTTGGTATGCGGAGGTTCGAGGTGCCTGGAGCGAGGTGGTACATCTCCGGTGGGCGCAACGGTTTTGGGTTATCTTCGTTTTCGTCGATCCGATGCTGTTGACGTTATTTTCTCTCTTCTTTCTCTTTTGTTTCTTTTGGGCATGCTTGTGTTGTTTGCCCCAGCATTGAACTCTTGGTTGTATCGGACGGTTGCTATATCAATATAGCGGGGCGAAAACCTTTTTCTCTAAATGGTGGTAAACTTAAATGAGACATAATTTCGTATGAAAAAATATTTATGAATTTAGAAGGTGTTTTTATTTTTTATAAAAAATACAACAAATCTTATTCACAAATTTGAAAAAAATATAAAAATAAGACAAAACAAAAAAGAAATAAATAAAATAAAAGCTGACACAAAAATAGAAAATAAAAAATAAAAACCAGATAGAGATTATAGTGAAAAGAAAGAAATCTAAAAAGAAAAAAAAGTTGTTAATGACAGAAAGAGAACGGAAGATGGAAGAGAGTGATAATAGTGAGTTAGAGGGAAATCGATCAGCGCTCCTGGTTTACATGGATTGACCGGTAGACTTTCAAATCTTGCCAGCCAATAAACAAAAGAACAATATTCACAAAAAAAAGTAGAAAAACAAGTTGAGCCCATCCTCACAGCGGAACAAAATGATATCCCAGAGGGATAACTAAAAAACTTAATAAAACTAGGGAAACTCTATAGATCATCAGGCAGATCACAACCCCGCATTTGTCGCCTGTCTGCACGCCATGTGCCTCATGAACACCACGACTAGTTTTTGCAACTGGCCCGTTGTTGCAATCACTCTTATTGCAACAACGACTCTGTTGCAGGATCTGGATCTTGAGAAAAGTTGCCGCTCGTGCTCCTCCTGAGCTCCCCTTGAGTCGTCGCCTCCCCGCGCTGCTCCGACTGCCCCAAGCTCCGGTCGAGTCGTCGCCTCCCCGCACTGCTCCGACTGCCTCGAGCTCCCGTTGAGTCGCATGCCTCCCCGTGACGCGACCTGGTCGGTGGTTCGATGCTCGCGGCGACGGGGATGGGTGGCGCCGCTCCTTCATAACACCGTCCAACGGGCTCGCGGCTAACGACGGCGGTGTTTTGTTTTGCAACATCCAATCTATTACAAGAAATATTTCTGCAATATCAGTCATGTTGCAAAACTTTCTTCCATAACACCATGTAGAGGTGAAGGCAAAGAGAGACAATTCTGCAACATCACCTTAGTTGTAAAAAAATTATGCAACAATACCTCTGTTACAAAAAAAAATGAAGAGAAAAAAAAATTCTGCAACAACCTATGTTGCAAAAAAAATCCTGCAACACAATCTATGCTGGAAAAAAATCCACAACTGAATCTCTGTTACAAATGTTTTCGAAACAAGAGATTTGTTGCAAAAAAAAATTAGTTTAGCCGCTTGATTTTGTCACATCCGACCGCTCACGAGGCGGCGGATCTTTTAAAAAGATCCGTCGGCCGACGCGTAGCAGCCCCATAAAACTAATATGACTACTATAGAAAGTCCAATGCTAAAAAAAGAAATATCTTCTCAGGATGGCAGAATATGTTCTCTAAAAAGTAGCTGAGTCCCATGTGGTATAGCTTGAAGCAGGCCGGAGGGCCAGCATATTCAGGAGATAATCAGCTGACAGAGAAAAGAAAAGAGAACGGTTCAAAACAATGACCACGACCAAGCGCACCAGCTGACAGAGAAAAGAAAAGAGAACGGTTCAAAACAATGACCACGACCAAGCGCACTTCAGAAACGATGTCAATCGCAAGTATTGCACGAGATTTATACAACATCAACAGATCAAACGGTCAACAGCTTAAATGTGAGTTAACTATTTTACAATTAGATGTGATTAGCTATTCTGAATTTATAGTGCCCCAAAGTAAAGAAACACCGAGGTATTGTGTACTCCTTCCGTTTCGAATTACTTGTCACAAATATGAATATATTTAGATATGTTTTAATTTTAGATACATTTATTTTTGTGACGAGTAATTTCAAAACGGAACGAGTTGCTGTTTGAGATTCCTATTTGTGGAACCATCATCAATTCCGAAAGCGACTTGGCACCATAACTTGCTAGTTGAAGACGACGGCACAGTGCTTCCCTTCATTACGAGTATTTATGACGCGACAGATTGGGAGAAGGATAAGATAGACGGGTAGTAGCGCCAATGCGGTAGCTCAACCACTCTACTAGATCGGGACAGCGCCCAACACCTTGCTCTTGTGTAACAAAGGGGTAACAAAGACTTCATCGATTATTGAATATTCACGTAGCATTACATCGTTGGTAATAAAAATTAATGGAAGCAAACTCGCAAAATAAAAAGATACTCCACGCACGAGACGCACCACACGTACGTACTCATGCCAATGCGTGCACCGCAGATCACTCGTATAGTCGTATCACACACAGGTACTATAGGCACCAGCACAAACCATAGTATGAACGCCGGGACGTCGATCGATCACTGCTTGTCGTTGGCCTCGGTGGCGGCGGCGGCGGCAGGGTCGTCCTCGTCGGCGAAGGCGGCGGCGGGGAAGGAGCGACCGATGCCGACGTTGGACTTGAAGTAGACCTTGTCGGCGCCGTCGAGGCTCATCTCGACGATGGGCACCCAGAGCATCATCTGCTTGCTCCGGACCCCGGTCATCCGCTTCATCCGCCCTTCCTCCACGTACGCCGTCACCTCGGCGTCGTAGCGCACCCGGGTGCCCGTGGCGCGGAAGTGGTGCTCGTAGGGTTTCCCCTGCCGCATCCACACGTACCCGGTCTCCCGCACCAGCCCGCACTCGTCCAGCCCGCGCAGCGGCATCACCCCGCCCGGGAACCCCAGCCCCTTGAGGAGCTCCTTGGAGTGCTCGTAGCACGCCTCAGCGCCGGTGATGATCTCCGCGCCCTCGCGCTGCTTGTCGGCGTTGCTGGCCGCCGGTGTCGTCTGCGAGACGGTGAGGGAGGCCATCTTCGCTGTTGATTGTCCTGGCCTAGCTAGCTGAAACGTGCTGGTCGAGTTGTGGCTAGCTTGTGTGTGTGTACTGCTTGTGTGGTGAGATGCAAGTGAGGTTCGCACGGGGGGTCTTTATAGGGAAAGCGGAGTGGCCGGGTAGGTGACGGGGAGTTGAGCTAGCTAGCTAACGGTAATGGTGGATGCTTTGGTTTGGTTGGGTAGGTCACCAAGCACAGTGGAGAATGTTCAGTTTTTGAGGGGGCGTAACATGTGCGTTCGGTGTCGAATGCGTTCGGCGTTCACCTAAGCGCCTAGCTAACCCTCAGAAAATATATACCGTTAATCCACTCTACTCATCTCTCTGAATTCGTTGCTTCACAATTTCACATGAGAGGAAGAGAATGTGAGAAGCGTTAGGATTTAACTAATCCTATATTAATCCATGCTTAAAAGAACCGACATACTCCAACGGGTAATGCTACACCTACATAGAGATAGTTACGTGCTTTACGTAATTAGCAACGTGGCTAATCTTCATTGGGGAAGAAGGAGGAAGGGGCCCCACACACCTGAAATACAAGGGGGCCGACAAGTATTTAGGAAGATTATGTAAAACCTTTCATAGCTCTACTGGATATAGGATTATGGTACTCCAACTGTTTTTATATAGAGCAATGTTACATCTACATGATGTTTTCTACGTATGTTACGTCGGGGCTGATTTGGAGGACTTAGTTGGGGGATTTGCCCCACCCTGAAATTCAGGGGGAGAGATTATTAAGAAAAGAAAACTTATGTGTGATGTAAGAGTTATATAGACTCAATAGGTCTAGGATTTTCGTTCTTTATATAAGGTGTATTATTTTTTGGCGCGATGACAAAAGCATGACATGGAGAAAACGTCACTCAAAACATTTAGAGTACTAGTAGAACACATGTGCGTTGCTACGGGCTACGATATATATAAATGAATCACTGAAACTCATTTCTCTCTCATATGTCCATTTGTGTTCGGACACCAAACGGGCGTCCGACTTTCCAAAATTGAACCGTCTAGACAGTCCGGACTCCCCCAAATCTGGCCCATATATGTGATAGAAATGTGATTGTCCGGACTATCGGCCATGCATGTTATCTTTAACACATGGCCCCAACACAAAAAAAACCCACCCCACGGCGCCCTTCTATTTTTCTGTTGGACCCTCTCCTTCCTACTCTCTTTCCCGCTATAGCTGGACATTTTCTATTGGAGCCCTCTCTTTGAAAACCGAGTGACGCCCAACTAACCTTCATCATGGTGTCCTCTCTCCTTCACACCATAATTCCCCACGGACCGCCACGATGTAATCCCCCGCCAAACACCCACCTCACCTTAAAATTTGAAGCAAATGATAAACTCTTTTTTTTTCAAACAATTGCATCATTTGAAATGCCCCAAATGAGTATACATCCGACTTGTCAGCGAAGTCAGCTACGATGTCATCCTAAGAAGTGCATCCGTTGGTTCAAGATTTATAAAAAACTCAAATACATCTTTTGAGAATTACGAAAAGTTGTACGTATACGCGCAATTTTATTGAGATGGGCCTAAGGAAATGGATCGGTTGGGAGCGCTTTCCTTTATGCTCCCTCCATTGTTAAATATAAGTTTTTCTAGAGATTTCAATATGGACTATATACGAAGCAAAATAAGTAAATCTATACTCTAAAGCCCGGTTCGGAAATGCTCCAGCTCCGTGCTTTTCTGGAAGCGGGCGAGGAGCTGGACAAACGCGAGGGCTTCAAGAAGCCAGCTCCTGGAGAACTAGCTGGACTGTGTGCAAATTTCAGAAGCAACATCGGACCAGCTCCGCGAATACGAGAAGCAGGAGTTGCTCAATATTACGTGGAATGCCCTCCTGAAATGCCTCGCGAAGCGTTTTCCTCGAAGCTACAACGCCATGAATCGTTTTCCTCGAAGCTACAGCGCCACGAATCGTTTTCTTTGCTGCCGAACGCTCGCCTGCTCCCGCGGAAAGCTAGCCAGGGCTGGCTCCACGAGAAGCTGGCTCATTTGGAAAGCGGGAGCATTTCCGAACGGGCCACACATATATACATTCATATGTAATTCATATTAAAATCTCTAAAAAGTTAGGAACGGAAGGAGCAGTATATATGTATAAAACTAAACAATCTGTAATGTTTTTGGGATTACTTTGCGAGACAATTTAACACATAAAAGTTTCAAGTTTCTGACTTAAATATTTAAAACAACATTAATACTAATATATTTTTAAGTTTGATTGAAGGTTTCGTCCAAAGCATTACATTTCATGGACATGAAAGAATACATATTTACAAGACCAATTACTTGAATTAACGATGTATCAGAAAATTAAAGGAGATTGTGGTGTTTAAAAAATAGATTTAAGCGGGTGGTGAGCAATCGAAGCTCTGTCTCAGCCATTGATAGCAGATTGATATTATCCAAGGTGAGAGAACCATCAAGTGGACATAGGTCAAGAATTAGCATATGACCTTATGTGACGATTAGCAGTATATATAGTTCATAGAATTAACTCACATGGACAGTTAAAGACAACTTTAAATAGCATCCTGATCATCTTTCACGACATACTCCCTCTGTCCGCGAGTAAGTGTACATCTAGCTTTTGTCCGTGAGTTGAACTATGTCTCGCCTCACTTTATTGATATTGTTTTTATGAATGAGGAAGTGGTTCAATGGCGGTTCACGGGTTTCTATGGTCGTCCAAAATGGAATGAGCGCCATCTTTCTTGGGACGATATTCGCAATCTATATAGTAAGGGCAATCACCCGTGGGTTGTTTTGGGGGACTTTAATGAAATTTTATACCCATCAAAAAAAGAGGGTGGTATGGCTAGACCACTTGGTATGATGAGAGAATTTCGTGAATGCCTAATGGATTGTAGGCTGGATGACCTTGGCTATACGGGTGACCTGTTCACTTGGAGGAGAGGCGAAATACGTGAACGTCTTGATCAGGGGGTCTGTAATATAGCGTGGGCAAACAAATTTCCATAAGCGACAGTAATCAACGAAGAACATGTTCATTCTGACCAACGCCCAATCGTACTGGATACGGATTACTTGGATCAAAAAAATATTTAAACGACCAGAGGGGCAGGTTAAACAGTTTGAAACGAGGTGGTTGAAGGAAGAGACGGTCACTGAAGTTGTTAAGGCATCTTGGGAGAAAGCAAGACTTGCAGGTATTGGACCGTCACTTGCTGGTCATACGAGAACAGTACATGCCAATCTACATACCTGGGACCGGGAAACTCTAAAGGGACCAAAGGTGAGAATTAGGAAATTAAAAAAAGAATTGGAGAGACTAAGGCGGGGCCCATTAAATACGGAGTCTCAAGGTCGCCAGAAGGAAATTATTGTGCTAATTGAAAATATCTTGGATCAAGAGGAAATTTTCTAGTTACAAAGATGACGGGCAAACTGGTTGATGCACGGAGATCGTAATACGTCTTTTTCCATAATGCTGCCACAACTAGGAAAAAAGAAATAATATAAAGAAACTATTAGATGAGTGGAAAATGGTTAACAGAAAAGGATTTGATGAATCAGATAACTAAATATTTCACAAAGCTTTTCACATCGGAAGTTCAGCATCCGAATCAAGAAGTTTTATCACTTGTGCGTAAGAGAGTGTCAAACGAAATGAACAATGCTCTACTTGCTCCTTATACCGCGGAAGATGTTCGCAAGGCTTTATTTGATATTGGAGACTTGAAAGCTCCAGGACCAGATGGACTCCACGCTATCTTCTATAAAAGGTTCTGGCCCATGCTAGGGGAAGACCTAATTGAGGAGGTTCTGAAAGCAATCAACACACGTACTATCCCGAATGGTTGGAATGATACTACAATCGTGATGATTCCTAAGATTAACACACCAGAAAAGGTATCCCAATTTAGTCCGATCAGCTTATGTAATGTGGTATACAAAATAATTGCAAAAATGGTGGCCTCTCGATTGAAGACCCTTCTACCAGAAATTATTAGTCTAACACAGAGTGCTTTTGTACCAGGTAGATTGATAACAGATAATATTTCAGTGGCCTACGAATGTTTTCACACAATCAAGAATAAAATAGAGGGATTGTGTGCTATAAAACTTGACATGCACAAAGCTTACGATAGAGTCGAGTGGGCTTTTCTGAAGGAGATTATGCTGAAATTGGGTTTCCGTCGAGGCTGGGTTAATTTGATTATGCAATGTGTCACAACAGTAGAATACAAAGTAAGGATAAATGCATAGGAAAGTGAGAGTTTTAAGCCTACTAGAGGGTTGAGATAGGGAGGCCCGCTATCACCATACCTATTCCTGTTGTGCACACAAGGGTTGAATGCCTTGCTCTTGCATGCTGAGGAGAACGGGAACATATCAAGAGTTAAAGTCTGTAAAGACGCCCCACCAGTAACTAATCTCCTCTTTGTTGACGACTCGTTGATCTTGATGAAAGCCAACCAACATAAGGCGGCGGCCCTGAAATCAGCACTGGATTTACATTGTGCGGCGTCGGGACAGCTGATAAGCGTGGAAAAGTCTAGTATTTTCTTTAGCACCAATACAAAGGTAAATGTCAGAGAACACTTGTGTATAACACTCAATATAATGACGGAGGCCCTAAATGATAAATACTTGGGCTTGCCAGCAAATGTGGGTGTTGATAAAACAAACTTTTTTAATTTTCTGATTGAACATATTGTTAAGAAAATTAGTGTTTGGAACGAAAAACTACTATCTGCCAGGGGGAAGGAGATCCTGCTCAAGGCTGTGATCCAAGCCATACCTACCTATGCAATGTCGGTCTTTAAAATTCCTAAAAAAATTGTAAATGAATCATTAACGTGATAGTGCATTTTTGGTGAGGGGGACGAGGAGAACCAGAGAAGGATGCACTGGATGGCCTGGTGAAAAATGTAGGTACCAAAAACCCAAGGAGGAATGGGATTCCGTGATATCCACTGTTTCAACTTGGCTCTGCTGGCCAAACAGGCATGACGTCTCCTTGGTAATCCCGATTCCTTGTGTGCCACTATTCTAAGGGCCAAGTACTACCCTGATGGCGATTTGCTGAATTCCAAGCCAAAGCACGGTGCTTCCTTCACCTGGCAAAGCGTTATGGCAGGCATTAGTACTCTAAAACATGGCTATATTTGGCGGGTGGGAAATGGACATAACATCACTATTTGGGAAGATGCATGGATCCCAAATTGTGCCACTAGGAAGATTGTGACTCCTAGGGGGGACAATTGTTATCAAGATTGGTTGATCTGATTGACCCTGTTTCCAATAATTGGGATGAGGACCTGATTAGACAAACTATGTGGCCCATTGACGCTCAACGGATTCTTTCAATCCCACTTTCGCAACATAACATGTCAGATTTCATTGCATGGAGTTATACGAAAAATGGTATGTTCTCGGTACGGTCTGCTTATTTCATGGAGTAGAATGATCAGTATGGGAGAAACTAGAACACTCTAATGGGATGGGGAGAACCACACCTAACCCTATTTGGTGTCAGATATGGAAGTTATCCTGTCCGGCAAAAGTCAAAAAAAAATATGGCGTACGTTACATGGCACTCTCCCATGCGAGGCAACACTTGCTAATAGACACATGGAGGTCTCGCCCCTTTGTCCTACTTGCTCTCAGGGTGTAGAAGACACGAAGCACATGTTTTTCCTATGTACTAAAGCAAAGGAGGTTTGGAAGAGGCTAGGAATAGATGAGATTATCGATAGAGCTTGTGAGGTTGATCGTGCTAGAGAGGCAATACTGGAATACCTTTTAGTTCTCCCAGATCAAGATTTGCGTATTATGGGGTACCAAAATGTATGAGAAATGATAGCTATTTCAGCTTGGTATCTATGGTGGAAGAGATAGAAATTAATGCACAAGGAAACAACTCAGAATGCAACTCAGATATTAATGGGGATCATAGCCCCCACATACAATTTTGTAAATGCAGCATCTTCAAAGGCGTCCATGAAAAAGGGGGGTTGGCATTGTCCCCCTAGGGGTTTCGTGAAACTCAATGTTGACGCCTCTTTTGACTAGGACATGCTGAAGGGTACGATGGGGGCGGTTTTGCGAGACGACAAAGGTAGGTTTATTGCAGGAGGAAATGAAAAGATTGACCATTGCGCGGATGTTCTGATGGAAGAAGCTTTAGCCCTCAAATTTGGACTAACACTAGCGCAAAGGGCAGGGTGCAATCGCCTAATCATCAAACTCAGATAATCTAGAGGTGATTGAGACTATGCAGGATGGAAGATAGTCAATGGGTGCGGCGGCGGTAATGTTCGATGACTGCTTCCACTACGCATGTGATTTCATCAGGACTAGATTCGAACATTGTAATAGAGAAGCAAATAAAGTACCACATGAACTTGTTAGATTAGCTAGATTTTCTTCAACTTCGGATTGGTTCGAGGAGCCTATCAATGAAATTGTACTCATCCTCACAAACGATGTATTGGTTATTTCTAATGAATAAAGTTTCGTTTTATTTGAAAAACAACTTTTTTCTTAAGTCAAAGTTTTAAAACTTTGACCATGTTTCTAGGAAAAAGTAAAAGCATTTATGGCACCAAATTAGTAGCACTAGATTCGTCTTGAAATATACTTTGATAATACATCAATTTGATGTCATATATTGGTCAAAATTTTCTATAAAGTTGGTCAAAATTTTAAAACTTTGACTTAGAAGAAAAGCTAGATGTACACTTATTCGCGGACGAAGGGAGTATTCTTATAGCAAGAAGAGTAAACTGTCAGTTTAATATTTAAAGCGGGGGATATGTTGATGCTGATGGCACGACATTAAGGTCAACGATGGCTCCAGCCTCCGGTGGCTAACCAGCGGGCACGTGACATCAGCTCATCAACCCATCATGGTCCGCTACGCTAGGCACGTGCCTGCACTTCTTGCCGTCCACATCCCAAGCCCGCAAAGCTAAATTAAAAGTTCACAACAGAATAAAATGTCTGCATTACCTCTTGTTTCTAAACCATGCAGAGTTCTTTGTCGAAGGGCCAGCGGCCGGATTATATTAGAAAGAAGGAGAGTACAACAGCGATCGACAGTCTAGGCGATCTAGAGCTGTTAATCGGCAGGGCCGAAGCTCCGAACAAAGAAGAAACAAACTAAAAAAGAAACCCAGCAAGGGCCCAACATCAGGACACATCGCCTACACAACCGGCCGATCTCCAGACAGCAATATCTTCTCTTATCAGCTCCAACACCCTGTCTACATTGCTGCCACATGCTCAAAAATCCTCGCGTTTCTTTCCTTCCAAATTCTCTAGTGAATCAGAATGGTGATGGTGTTAAAATTACTTTGAGCTGACTTGGGAATTTCCTTTCGAGTATTGATCCACCAAGATTCAGAACTGTCAAAGTGGTCATCAGGGATCGAGAACTGAGCCCGCGTCCAGTCTCTGAACCTGGACCAAACCTGCTATGTGAATCAGCACAATAAGAACAGATGCTTGCAGTCTTCGGCCACCGAGAGACACAGTGGGCATACATCATTTGAGGGCCAGCCCCTTCTTTGCAGGTTATCCGCAGTCAAACATCTCTTATGAATGACCAGCCACATGAAAAATTTGCATCTAGGTGGAGCTTTTGATTTCTAGATTGGTTTATGGCAAGCGAAGCGCATATTTGCAGCGAAGAACATACCGTAAGCACTGCTGACCGAGAAATTCGGATCACCGGTCAGCCTCCAAACCAATCTATCCGGAGTCTCCATCGATAGAACTGTGTCTTGAACGAGGTCCCAAACTTGCAGATATTGCATCATAGCCTGGGCCGAGATGCCTCCTGAGATCTCCCTAATCCAGCCCCTATTGGCAAGGGCCTCCTTCACCGAGCGACCTGAGTCATTGACGAATGAAAACAAGGCAGGGGCCAACTCGTCAATGGACCGCCCACCTGGCAGCCATTTGTCCGTCCAAAATTTGGCCCTCTGGCCATCGCCCAAACGTATTAGCATCGCCGCTTTGACCATGGTAGAGACTTCCTTCTCTGTTTCCTCTGGTAGCATACACCAAGGCCTCCCCTCGGTCTTCCATCTCAAGCACGGCCAGCGACAACGAAGGGCGAATCCAAACCATTTGAGATTCACGATCCCCAAGCCACCACATTCTTTGGGCATGCAAACTCGTGACCAGGGCAGGAGACAGTGCCCCCCATTAATATCCAAGTTCACCTTCCATTCTTATGGAAGCAGAGTTCTTTGTATTAAGCAAGATAGATCAATAGCAGACACAATCCTAACTAAAAAAAGGTGTACATGGTCGTCAGGCTCACTGCATGCATCCAATAAGTTTCATTGATGGGCAACATTTTATGAGGAAACAAAGACTTCTCCTATTGGCATGCCAATAAATGTTCACCCGGTGCTCCAAAAAAATGTCAATGTTAGATCTATACTGCATTTCGGGATGAACAAAAATCCAAAATAAATTAAGAACATGCGTCTATGTTACTATTCATAGAGAATTTATAAATTTGAGAAAAAATGGAACCACAATAGAAAGATCATGTGCATAATGCATTTCAATTTTTATCAGAAAGTATATCATCAAAGAATATGAAACCAAAGACTATGTTTATACAATATTACCGATGGTACATAACCATCAACTGTAACACATCTGCATGTTACAACTCCCAGTTCAGTCAAATTCATGTTAGAACTGTAAGCATGTGTTTTGTTACACTATATACGTGTCAATATATGAAGCAACTTGTTCCTTTTCGTTGTTTTTTAATAAGCACAAAGCATGAACTCTACACCTCACCTTTTGTGAAGAGAAAGATCCACAAACCTCTGGAGCTCTATGGATTCTTCCTGTGACATAATATCAGTCTGTACTAACATAATCAAAAGTCTCACCCATAGTGTCATGTCATCAGCAGCAACGGCTTTTCCTTTAAGGTTGGAGGCTTCTGCTCCCTGCAAATCCATAATATAGCAGGCAATTGAAACACTCCATGATTAGCTTCCAAATCCACAATTTTGATGAGAAAACTGGGAACAAAAAGCTACAAAATTTATCCATATGTACCTATCGCCATGCACATAGGTACTGCAGGGCATATATAGATTAGTGCAATAAATTTTGTACTCCCTTTGTATTAGTTTGTTTCTTGCATCAATTTGTTAAACAAACTGGGTTGCAACGGTGCCTTAATAAGAATCAGTATACATGACACAATGGCACACACGAGAATATTTAAATCATGGCTAAAAAATTCAGGGATATGCATTAAGAAAAGAAAAGAATAAGTAAAGAATCAAACCTGCGTTAGTCCATCATCCTAACTGCATAGAACGACACCAAGTAGATGAACACCCTTGAGAGCAACTCTAGCAGACCCCGCATCTCGCCGGCCCGCAAAACGTGTTTGCAGTTCGTGCAAAACAGCTTTTGCGGGCCGGCGCGGGCTGGCACAGATGCAGACCCCCAAACGGATCCGTAAAAAAAGTATTCGCGGAATATGCTTTTTATGGGTCGGCTATGCGGGTTCTGCTCTTTGCGCAGCTGCATCCCGCATATCATCAGCCCGCAAATACCAAATCCAACATAATTCAACAATCGAAAAAAACTTAATTATTCAAATCAAACATAATACAAATAACCATCTGCATTACATATAATTATTCAAATCACCGTAGCAAACTTAAATAATGCAATACAAACTTGTCATGAATAGAAACACAAATGAATACAAAAATTAGTCACTGTCCAGCCCTTTGCCAATGGTGCTCAATGAGATCTTCCTGAAGTTGAAAGTGTGTGTCTGCATTTTCAATCTCCTTGTATGTCTGAAAAAAAGCTCTAATACGGTTTGGGTCTCTAGCTGGTTTGACACGGCTACCCACATTGTCGTAAAAGAATTCTAACTTCATTCCTCTCTCATCTTCAAGAATCATATTGTGCAGGATAACACAACATGTCATGATGTTCTTCAAGGTTTTCTTATCCCAAAAAACGAGCAGTACCACGGACAATGGCAAACCTAGATTGCAAAACACCGAATGCTCTTTCAATGTCTTTTCGGGCTGCCTCTTGCACCCTTGCAAATTCACATTGTTTTTTTTGTTTTGGGTTCTTTGATGCTCTTGACAAATGTGCACCAAGGAGGGTATATATCATCTGCAAGATAGTACCCCTTTGTGTATTCATGCCCATTGATAGTGTAGTTGCAAGCAGGAGCATCACCACTAGCAAGCCTAGCAAACAAATGAGACCGTTACAACACATTGATATCATTGAGAGTTCCCGGCATACTAAAAAAGCAATGCCAAATCCATAAATCCTCATATGCTACGGCCTCTAGCACAAATGTTGCATCACAAGACTTGCCACAATACATTCCTTGCCAAGCCTTAGGGCAATTTTTCCAATTCCAATGCATACAATCAATGCTACCTAGCATACCAGGCCAACCTCTCCTCTCATTTGCTGCCATCAATTTTTTATTGTCATCTTCATTGGGTGCCCGAAGATACTCAGGACAGAAGACACGGACGATCACTTTCGCAAATCTACACACAGACTCAATTGTGCTATCTTCACCAATGCGAAGATACTCATCGGCATAGTCAGCCGGAACGCCATACGCAATCACCCGCATAGCTGCGGAGATTTTTTGATATGCACTAAATCCCTTTAATCCCGCGACATTCCTTCTTTGAGTAAAACACCGACAATTTGCCTCGCAAGCTTGAACAAGTTTCACAAAGAGGGATCGGCGCATTCGGTACCTTCTCCAGAAGAGGTGTGGAGGATATGTAGGATTCTCCACGAAATAGTCTTGCATCAACATCTCATTCCCAAGATGGCGATTCCGAGGAATGCACAGACGCCCGATAGTAGATCCTCGCCTCCTCTTCCAGTGCTTGTCTTCATGCTCCTTCACAGCAAGCGCCATGACTAATGTTTGCTGCCGAAAGGTTGCAAGCATGGTCTCCACATCCGAGTCGTCCGAATCGGACGAATCGAATAGCAAGAACTTCTCGCACGGGGTCAACTCCATCTACACGCACACCGACGCGTCAATCTACTACACAGCTCGCAAAAATCACAAATAAGGGACTAAACGGTGGCGGGTGATCACGGGCGGCAACGAGGGGGTGCGCTCGACGGTGGTCGATCCCCGGCGGCGGCGGCGACGGGGGGCGACTCTTCTCGCCGGATCTGGAGGAGCAGTGCAGCGGCTCGGTGCGGGAGGATGTGGGGCGGCCCCGCGGCGCGATTCCGCCCGCAGATATGGCCGGAATCGCCTGCGACGGGCAGGCGGAAGCAAGGTCGGGCGACGGCGGGAGGAGAGGGGAAAAGAGCGCGGGGCTGAAATGTCCCTCCCGCCAACTGCTTCTCTGTGATGCAGGGCACCGCAGCCGCGAGGGAGAAACCCGCGTTTTCCCGGGTTGGCGTTGGGAATTTTCTACGCGCCCCCAAATTTTTTGCGGGCCAGGGCGGGTTGCGGGGTCTATTCGGGCAGGCTTTTCGGCCCGTACCCACATTTTGGCAGTTATTTTGCGGGTCGGGGGTGGATGCGGGGTCTGCTAGAGTTGCTCTAAGGCCAGGTTAGGGCAAGGATCTTCCCAGGCTCAAAATCAGGGTGCATACCGGCACCTCCACTAGCGCGTCCGTGCAGCCACCGCTCCATCCGCTTGCAACTAGTCGAGTCGACGTAGTTGTGTAGCTGCCGCTCCATCCCCTCTTGCAAACGCTTGGGAATCTCTTTCCTTTTTCCCTTAATACATTTCTGCCTCCTTGGTGTTGATCCCTTGCAAGGCACGCCCCAACTCAATTTTTTTAGTTGAGTTAATTTTGAAACATAAGGTCACAAACATTAGGCAGCCAAAAATACTATTGCTATGAAATACGTTAACCAACTTAAGGTCCATAGTATAAGAAAATAACACATACCCCTCTGGAGCTCTAAGTGGGTTGTGAAGTGAAGGAAATATGCCCTAGAGGCAATAATAATGTTATTATTTTATTTCCTTATATCATGATAAGTGTTTATTATTCATGCTAGAATTGTATTATCCGGAAACATAATACTTGTGTGAATACATAGACAAACTAAACGTCACTAGTATGCCTCTACTAGACTAGCTCGTTAATCAAAGAGGGTTATGTTTCCTAACCATAGACATGTGTTGTCATTTGATTAACGGGATCACATTATTAGGAGAATGATGTGATTGACATGACCCATTCCATCAGCTTAGCACCCGATCGTTTAGTATGTTGCTATTGCTTTCTTCATGACTTATACATGTTCCTATGACTATGAGATTATGCAACTCCCATTTGCCCGAGAAACACTTTGTGTGCTACCAAATGTCACAACGTAACTGCGTGATTGTAAAGGAGCTCTACAGGTGTCTCCAAAGGTAAATGTTGGGTTGGCGTATTTCGAGATTAGGATTTGTCACTCCGATTGTCGGAGAGGTATCTCTGGGCCCTCTCGGTAATGCACATCACATAAGCCTTGCAAGCATTGCAACTAATGAGTTAGTTGCGAGATGATGTATTACGAAACGAGTAAAGAGACTTGCCGGTAACGAGATTGAACTAGGTATTGAGATACCGACGATCGAATCTCGGGCAAGTAACATACCGATGACAAAGGGAACAACGTATGTTGTTATGCGGTCTGACCGATAAAGATCTTTGTAGAATATGTGGGAGCCAATATGAGCATCCAGGTTCCGCTATTGGTTATTGACCGGAGACATGTCTCGATCATGTCTACATTGTTCTCGAACCCGTAGGGTCCGCACGCTTAAGGTTTCGATGACAGTTATATTATGAGTTTATGAGTTTTGATGTACCGAAGTTAGTTCAGAGTCCCGGATGTGATCACGGACATGGCGAGGAGTCTCGAAGTGGTCGAGACATAAAGATTGATATATTGGACGGCTATATTCGGACACAGGAAGTGTTCCGGGTGATTCCGGAGAAAACCGGAGTGTCGGAGGGTTACCGGAATCCCCCGGGAGAAGTAATGGGCCATATGGGCCTTAGTGGAGAGATAGAGGAGCAGCCAGGGTGGGTCGCGCGCCTCCTCCCCCCTGGTCCGAATTGGACTAGGAGAGGGGGGCGGCGCCCCCTTTCCTTCTCCCTCCCCCTTCCTTTCCCCCTCCTAGTAGGAGTCCTACTCCTACTAGGAGGAGGACTCCTACTAGGAGGAGGACTCCTCCTTGGCACGCCATAGGGCTGGCCGGGCTCCTCCCCTTGCTCCTTTATATACGGGGGCAGGGGGCACCCCTAGACACACAAGTTGATCCTCGTGATCGTTTTTTTAGCCGTGTGCGGTGCCCCCTTCCACCATACTCCTCGATAATATTGTAGTGGTGCTTAGGCGAAGACCTACGATAGTTGAACATCAAGATCATGACCACGCCGTCGTGCTGATGGAACTCTTCCCCGACACTTTGCTGGATCGGAGTCCGGGTATCGTCATCGAGCTGAACGTGTGCTAGAACTTGGAGGTGCCGTAGTTTCGGTGCTTGATCGATCGGGCCGTGAAGACGTACGACTACATCAACCGCGTTGTCATAACGCTTCCGCTGTTGGTCTACAAGGGTACGTAGATCACACTCTCCCCTCTCATTGCTATGCATCACCATGATCTTGTGTGTGCGTAGGAATTTTTTTGAAATTACTACGTTCCCCAACAGTGGCATCCGAGCCTAGGTTTTATGTGTTGATGTTATATGCATGAGTAGAACACAAGTGAGTTGTGGGCGATATAAGTCATACTGCTTACGAGCATGTCATACGTTGGTTCGGCGGTATTGTTGGACGAAGAGGCCTAGACCGACATTACGCGTACGCTTACGCGAGACCGGTTCTCCCGCGTGCTTTGCACAATGGTGGCTAGCGGGTGTCAGTTTCTCCAACTTTAGTTGAACCGAGTGTGGCTACGCCCGGTCCTTGCGAAGGTTAATACAACACCAACTTGACAACTATCGTTGTGGTTTTGATGCGTAGGTAAGATTGGTTCTTGCTTAAGCCCGTAGCAGCCACGTAAAACTTGCAACAACAAAGTAGAGGACGTCTAACTTGTTTTTGCAGGGCATGCTGTGATGTGATATGGTCAAGACATGATGCTAAATTTTATTGTATGAGATGATCATGTTTTGTAACCAAGTTATCGGCAACTGGCAGGAGCCATATGGTTGTCGCTTTATTGTATGCAATGCAATGGCGCTGTAATGCTTTACTTTATCACTAAGCGGTAGCGATAGTCATGGAAGCATAAGACTAGCGAGACGACAATGATGCTATGATTGTGATCAAGGTGTCGCGCCGGTGACGATGGTGATCATGACGGTGCTTCAAAGATGGAGATCACAAGCACAAGATGATGATGGCCATATCATATCACTTATATTGATTGCATGTGATGTTTATCTTTTATGCATCTTATCTTGCTTTGTTTGAGGGTAGCATTTTAAGATGATCTCTCACTAATTATCAAGAAGTGTTCTCCCTGAGTATGCACCATTGCGAAAGTTATTCGTGCTGAGACACCACGTGATGATCAGGTGTGATAGGCTGTACGTTCAAATACAATGGGTGCAAAACAGTTGCACACGCGGAATACTCAGGTTATACTTGACGAGCCAAGCATATACAGATATGGCCTCGGAACACAGAGACCGAAAGGTCGAGCGTGAATCATATAGTAGATATGATCAACATAGTGATGTTCACCAATGAAACTACTCCATCTCACGTGATGATCGGACATGGTTTAGTTGATTTGGATCACGTAATCACTTAGAGGATTAGAGGGATGTCTATCTAAGTGGGAGTTCTTTAGTAATATGATTAATTGAACCTAAATTTATCATGAACTTAGTACCTGATAGTATCTTGCTTGTTTATGTTTGGTTGTAGATAGATGGCCAGTGCTATTGTTCCGTTGAATTTTAATGCATTCCTTGAGAAAGCAAAGTTGAAAGATGATGGTAGCAATTACACGGACTAGGTCCGTAACTTGAGGATTATCCTCATTGCTGCACAGAAGAATTACGTCCTGGAAGCACCGCTGGGTGCCAGGCCTGCTGCTGGAGCAACACCAGATGTTATGAACGTCTGACAGAGCAAAGCTGATGACTACTCGATAGTTCAGTGTGCCATGCTTTACGGCTTAGAATCGGGACTTCAATGACGTTTTGAACGTCATGGAGCATATGAGATGTTCCAGGAGTTGAAGTTAATATTTCAAGCAAATGCCCGGATTGAGAGATATGAAGTCTCCAATAAGTTCTATAGCTGCAAGATGGAGGAGAACAGTTCTGTCAGTGAGCATATACTCAAAATGTTGGGTATAATAATCACTTGATTCAATTGGGAGTTAATCTCCCAGATGATTGCGTCATTGACAGAATTCTCCAATCACTGCCACCTAGCTACAAGAGCTTCGTGATGAACTATAATATGCAAGGGATGAATAAGACTATTCCCGAGCTCTTCACAATGCTGAAAGCTGCGGAGGTAGAAATCAAGAAGGAGCATCAAGTGTTGATGGTCAACAAGACCACTAGTTTCAAGAAAAAGGGCAAAGGGAAGAAGAAGGGGAACTTCAAAAAGACCAGCAAGCAAGTTGCTACTCAAGAGAAGAAACCCAAACCTGGACCTAAGCCTGAAACTGAGTGCTTCTACTGCAAGCAGACTGGTCACTGGAAGCGGAACTGCCCCAAGTATTTGGCGTATGAGAAGGATGGCAAGGTGAACAAAGGTATATGTGATATACATGTTATTGATGTGTACCTTACTAATGCTCGCAGTAGCACCTTGGTATTTGATACTGGTTCTGTTGCTAACATTTGCAACTCGAAACAGGGACTACGGATTAAGCGAAGATTGGCTAAGGACGAGGTGACGATGCGCGTGGGAAATGGTTCCAAAGTCGATGTGATCGCGGTCGGCACGCTACCTCTACATCTACCTTCGGGATTAGTATTATACCTAAATAATTGTTATTTGGTGCCAGCGTTGAGCATGAACATTATATCTGGATCTTGTTTGATGCGAGATGGTTATTCATTTAAATCAGAGAATAATGGTTGTTCTATTTATATGAGTAATATCTTTTATGGTCATGCACCCTTAAAGAGTGGCCTATTCTTATTAAATCTCGATACTAGTGACACACATATTCACAATGTTGAAACCAAAAGATGCAGAGTTGATAATGATAGTGCAACTTATTTGTGGCACTGCCGTTTGGGTCATATCGGTGTAAAGCGCATGAAGAAACTCCATACTGATGGACTTTTGGAACCACTTGATTATGAATCGCTTGGTACTTGCGAACCGTGCCTTATGGGTAAGATGACAAAAACACCGTTCTCCGGTACTATGGAGAGAGCAACAGATTTGTTGGAAATCATACATACAGATGTATGTGGTCCAATGAATGTTGAGGCTCGTGGCGGATATCGTTATTTTCTCACATTCACAAATGACTTAAGCAGATATGGGTATATCTACTTAATGAAACATAAGTCTGAAACGTTTCAAAAGTTCAAAGAAATTCAGAGTGAAGTTGAAAATCATCGTAACAAGAAAATAAAATTCCTATGATCTGATCGTGGAGGAGAATATTTGAGTTACGAGTTTGGTGTACATTTGAAACAATGCAGAATAGTTTCGCAACTCACGCCACCCGGAACACCACAGCGTAATGGTGTGTCCGAATGTCGTAATCGTACTTTACTTGATATGGTGCGATCTATGATGTCTCTTACTGATTTACCGCTATCGTTTGGGGGTTATGCTCTAGAGACGGCCGCATTCACGTTAAATAGGGCACCATCAAAATCCGTTGAGACGACGCCTTATGAACTGTGGTTTGGCAAGAAACCAAAGTTGTCGTTTCTGAAAGTTTGGGGTTGCGTTGCTTATGTGAAAAAGCTTCAACCTGATAAGCTCGAACCCAAATCGGAGAAATGTGTCTTCATAGGATATCCAAAGGAAACTATTGGATACACCTTCTATCACAGATCCGAAGGCAAGACTAAATTCGGAAACTTTCTAGAGAAGGATTTTATCTCGAAAGAAGTGAGTGGGAGGAAAGTAGAACTTGATGAGGTAACTATACCTGCTCCCTTATTGGAAAGTAGTACATCATAGAAACCAATTTCTGTGACACCTACACCAATTAGTGAGGAAGCTAATGATGATGATCATGAAACTTCAAAACAAGATACTACTGAACCTCGTAGATCAACCAGAGTAAGATCCGCACCAGAGTGGTATGGTAATCCCGTTCTGGAAGTCATGCTACTAGATCATGATGAACCTACGAACTATGGAGAAGCGATGGTGAGCCCAGATTCCGCAAAATGGCTTGAAGCCATGAAATCTGAGATGGGATCCATGTATGAGAACAAAGTATGGACTTTGGTTGACTTGCCCAATGATCGGCAAGCAATTGAGAATAAATGGATCTTCAAGAAGAAGACTGACGCTGATGGTAATGTTACTGTCTACAAAGCTCGACTTGTCGCAAAAGGTTTTCGACAAGTTCAAGGGATTGACTATGATGAGACCTTCTCTCCTGTAGCGATGCTTAAGTCTGTCCGAATCATGTTAGCAATTGCCGCATTTTATGATTATGAAATTTGGCAGATGGATGTCAAAACTGCATTCCTAAATGGATTTCTGGAAGAAGAGTTGTATATGATGCAGCCGAAAGGTTTTGTCGATCCAAAGGGAGCTAACAAAGTGTGCAAGCTCCGGTGATCCATTTATGGACTGGTGCAAGCCTCTCGGAGTTGGAATAAATGCTTTGATAGTGTGATCATAGCATTTGGTTTTGTACAGACTTTTGGAGAAGCCTGTATTTACAAGAAAGTGAGTGGGAGCTCTGTAGCATTTCTGATATTATATGTAGATGACATATTACTAATCGGAAATGATATAGAATTTCTGGATAGCATAAAAGGATACTTGAATAAGAGTTTTTCAATGAAAGACCTCGGTGAAGCTGCTTACATATTGGGCATTAAGATCTATAGAGACAGATCAAGGCGCTTAATTGGACTTTCACAAAGCACATACCTTGACAAAGTTTTGAAGAAGTTCAAATTCGATCAAGCAAAGAAAGGATTCTTGCTTGTGTTACAAGGTGTGAAGTTGAGTAAGACTCAATGCCCGACCAATGCAGAAGATAGAGAGAAAATGAAAGATATTCCCTATGCTTCAGCCATAGGCTCTATCATGTATGCAATGCTGTGTACCAGACCTGATGTGTGTCTTGCTATAAGTCTAGCAGGGAGGTACCAAAGTAATCCAGGAGTGGATCACTGGACAGCGGACAAGAACAACCTGAAATACCTGAAAAGGACTAAGGATATGTTTCTCATATATGGAGGTTACAAAGAGCTCATCGTAAATGGTTACGTTGATGCAAGCTTTGATACTGATCCGGACGATTCTAAATCGCAAACTGGATACGTGTTTACATTAAACGGTGGAGCTGTCAGTTGGTGCAGTTCTAAACAAAGCGTTGTGGCGGGATCTACATGTGAAGCGGAGTACATAGCTGCTTCGGAAGCAGCAAACAAAGGAGTTTGGATGAAGGAGTTCATATCCGATCTAGTTGTCATACCTAGTGCATCGGGTCCAATGAAAATCTTTTGTGACAATACTGGTGCAATTGCCTTGGCAAAGGAATCCAGATTTCACAAGAGAACCAAGCACATCAAGAGACGCTTCAATTCCATCCGGGATCTAGTCCAGGTGGGAGACATAGAGATTTGCAAGATACATACGGATCTGAATGTTGCAGACCGATTGACTAAGCCTCTTCCACGAGCAAAACATGATCATCACCAAAGCTCCATAGGTGTTAGAATCATTACTGTGTAATCTAGATTATTGACTCTAGTGCAAGTGGGAGACTGAAGGAAATATGCCCTAGAGGCAATAATAATGTTATTATTTTATTTCCTTATATCATGATAAGTTTTTATTATTCATGCTAGAATTGTATTATCCGGAAACATAATACTTGTGTGAATACATAGACAAACTAAACGTCACTAGTATGCCTCTACTTGACTAGCTCGTTAATCGAAGATGGCTATGTTTCCTAACCATAGACATGTGTTGTCATTTGATTAATGGGATCACATTATTAGGAGAATGATGTGATTGACATGACCCATTCCATTAGCTTAGCACCCGATCGTTTAGTATGTTCCTATTGCTTTCTTCATGACTTATACATGTTCCTATGACTATGAGATTATGCAACTCCCGTTTGCCAGAGGAACACTTTGTGTGCTACCAAACATCACAATGTAACTGGGTGATTATAAAGGAGCTATACAGGTGTCTCCAAAGGTAAATGTTGGGTTGGCTTATTTCGAGATTAAGATTTGTCACTCCGATTATCGGAGAGGTATCTCTGGGCCCTCTCGGTAATGCACATCACATAAGCCTTGCAAGCATTGCAACTAATGATTTAGTTGTGAGATGATGTATTACGGAATGAGTAAAGAGACTTGCCGGTAATGAGATTGAACTAGGTATTGAGATACCGGCGATCAAATCTCGGGCAAGTAACATACCGATGACAAAGGGAACAACGTATGTTGTTATGCGGTCTGACCGATAAAGATCTTCGTAGAATATGTGGGAGCCAATATGAGCATCCAGGTTCCGCTATTGGTTATTGACCGAAGACATGTCTCGGTCATGTCTACATTGTTCTCGAACCCGTAGGGTCCGCACGCTTAAGGTTTTGATGACAGTTATATTATGAGTTTATGAGTTTTGATGTACCGAAGTTAGTTCGGAGTCCCGGATGTGATCACGGACATGATGAGGAGTCTCGAAATGGCCGAGACATAAGGATTGATATATTGGACGGCTATATTCGGACACCGGAAGCGTTCCGGGTGATTTCGGAGAAAACCGGAGTGCCGGAGGGTTACCGGAACCCCCCCGAGAGAAGTAATGGGCCATATGGGCCTTAGTGGAGAGAGAGAGGAGCAGCCAGGGTGGGCCGCGTGCCTCCTCCCCCTGGTCCGAATTGGACTAGGAGAGGGGGGGCGGCGCCCCCCTTTCCTTCTCCCTCCCCCTTCCTTTCCCCCTCCTAGTAGGAGGACTCCTACTAGGAGGAGGACTCCTCCTCCTTGGCGCGCCATAGGGCCGGCCGGCCTCCTCCCCTTGCTCCTTTATATACGGGGGCAGGGGGCAGCCCTAGACACACAAGTTGATCCTCGTGATCGTTTTCTTAGCCGTGTGCGGTGCCCCCTTCCACCATACTTCTTGATAATATTGTAGTGGTGCTTAGGCGAAGCCCTACGACAGTTGAACATCAAGATCGTCACCACGCTGTCGTGCTGACGGAACTCTTCCCCGACACTTTGCTGGATCGGAGTTCGGGGATCGTCATTGAGCTGAACGTGTGCTAGAACTCGGAGGTGCCGTAGTTTCGGTGCTTGATCGATCGGGCCATGAAGACATACGACTACATCAACCACGTTGTCATAACGCTTCCGCTGTTGGTCTACAAGGGTACGTAGATCACACTCTCCCCTCTCGTTGCTATGCATCACCATGATCTTGTGTGTGCATAGGAATTTTTTTGAAATTACTACGTTCCCCAACATGAAGTACATGCTTTGGGCATTTAGATAAACTGTCCACAAATGGCTGCAACACAAAAATATTATATGCTTTGCGAACACACTTCAGAGTTAACACACACACATGCAGCAATACAAGTAAAGTTTAAACAAGGAAAAGTCAGCCTTTGTATTTTGAGCTCTTTTCGAAGAAAAAATGTATTTGAGCTGAAAAAAGTTGATAGATACTATGACTAAATTACACTCGTAGCTCTGTAACATGTAAATCAAAAGAGAAGCGCCCCAAAGCGTCAATACCTTTATTTCAGACCCCTGAACCTCAGCAACTTTAATAAAAATCTGCCAATTGAAGGATCATCTATCCAGTTCCAGTTAGCAGACTTTATCCATTTTCCCTGTCCCCCACTTAACTTTGTCAATGGCTGTGGTGAAATAGCATATTTCACTTGGTGGGGAACGTGATGGTCATAGATTAAACTATGGAGAAGTAGAATGATTCCATGTTTTAACAATTTAATTCAGGTTCCGTATTTTTTAAAGTAATTGGCCTGGAGTACAGTAATAGAAGTTCCTGTAGCTGGAGGACAAACGCATGAGATTGCTCTATACTTCAAAGGGGTGTCATCAAGTTATCATAGCACGAGCCTCAAAAACAAAGCACGCCAATGACCAAATACATCTCATTTTGCCCAATAGGAACTTCACAGGAATGAAGTGTGATACTAATAGTAGCTCCCTCCGACCTGTTGGCCACAACTCTCCCCATGCTGATTACAACACCGCACCGCCCATCTGCTACACACAAGATCTTGTTGTTCGTGGTACCTCCAGCAACCTCGCCATGCTCGTCAGTGCGCTTGTAGCACCATGGCAGCCATGAAAATGGGTTGTGGAAAATTACATCGCCGACCGTAGCAAAAAACAAAGACGTTTGCAGCAAAACGTCGTCATCGTTGTCGAGGGTCGCAACTAAGGCATGAATGTTGAAGCTTTTTCCATTGCCGGATGTAGATTTTGTTACTGCCGGTTACAACTTTTCATAGTAGTCCATAGCTTATGTCATCTATGGTTGAAACTTTTTTCATCGCCGGGTGAAGCTTTTTTTGTCACCAGATGAAGCTTTTTCCGTCACCGGTTGTAACATTTCTTGGTCATCCATAGCTTCCGTCATATGTGGTTTGATGCTTTTTTCGTAGCCGATCATGAAGATGTACGACTACATCAACCGCGTTTTTATAACGCTTCCGCTTAACGGTCTATGAGGGTACATGGACGACACTCTCCCCTCTCGTTTCTATGCATCACCATGATCTTGCGTGTGCGTAGGGAAAATTTTGAAATTACTACGTTCCCCAACAGTGGCATCCAAGCCAGGTTTTTGCATAGATGTTATATGCACGAGTAGAACACAAGTGAGTTGTGGGCGATACAAGTTATACTGCTTACCGGCATGTCACACTTTGGTTCGGCGGTATTGTTGGATGAAGCGGCCCGGACCGACATTACACGTACGCTTACGCGAGACTAGTTCTACCGACATGCTTTGCACACAGGTGGTTGGCGGGTGTCAGTTTCTCCAACTTTAGTTGAACCGAATTTGGCTACGCCCGGTCCTTGAGAAGGTTTAAACAGCACTAACTTCACAAACTATTGTTGTGGTTTTGATGCTTAGGTAAGAATGGTTCTTGCTCAGCCCGTAGCAGCCATGTAAAACATGCAACAACAAAGTAGAGGACATCTAACTTGTTTTTGCAGGGCATGTTGTGATGTGATATGCTCAGGGCATGATGCTATATTTTATTGTATGATATGATCATCTTTTGTAACGGAGTTATCGGCAACTGGCAGGAGCCATATGGTTGTTGCTTTATATGCAATGCAATCGCCCTGTAATTGCTTTACTTTGTCACTAAGCGGTAGCGATAGTCATAGAAGCGATAGTTGGCGAGATGACAACGATGCTACGATGGAGATCAAGGTGTCACGCCGGTGACGATGGTGATCATGACGGTGCTTTGGATATGGAGATCACAAGCACAAGATGATGATGGCCATATCATATCACTTATATTGATTGCATGTTTTGTTTATCTTTTATGCATCTTATTTTGCTTTGATTGACGGTAGCATTATAAGATGTTCTCTCACTAAATTTCAAGATAAAAGTGTTCTCCCTGAGTATGCACCGTTGCCAAAGTTCGTCGTGCCGAGACACCACGTGATGATCGGGTGTGATAAGCTCTACGTTCATCTACAACAGGTGCAAGCCAGTTTTGCACACGCGGAATACTCGGGTTAAACTTGATGAGCCTAGCATATGCAGATATGGCCTCGGAACACTGAGACCGAAAGGTCGAGTGTGAATCATATAGTAGATATGATCAACATAGTGATGTTCACCATTGAAAACTACTCCATCTCACGTGATGATCGGACATGGTTTAGTTGATTTGGATCACGTGATCACTTAGATGATTAGAGGGATGTCTATCTAAGTGGGAGTTCTTAAGTAATATGATTAATTGAACTTAAATTTATCATGAACTTAGTCCTGATAGTATTTGCATATCTATGTGGTATATCAATAGCTTGCGATGTAGTTCCCCGTTTATTTTTTGATATGTTCCTAGGAAAACTATGTTTAAAGATGTTAGTAGCAATGATGCGGACTTGGTCTGTGATCTGAGGATTATCCTCATTGCTGCACAGAAGAATTATGTCCTGGATGCACCGCTAGGTGAAAGACCTATTGCGGGAGCAGATGCATACATTATGAATGTTTGACAAGCTCGATATGATGACTACTTGATAGTTTAGTGCAGCATGCTTTACGGCTTAGAACCGGGACTTCAAAAATGTTTTGAACACCATAGAGCATATAAGATGTTCTAAGAGTTGAGATTGGTATTTCATACTCATGCCCGTGTCAAGAGGTATGATACCTCTAACAGTACTTTGCCTACAAGATGGCGGAGAATAGCTCAGCTAGTGAGCATGTGCTCAGAATGTCCGGGTGAAGGAAATATGCCCTAGAGGCAATAATAAAGTTATTATTATTTATTTCCTTATATCATGATAAATATTTATTATTCATGCTAGAATTGTATTAACCGGAAACATAATACATGTGTGAATACATAGACAAACAGAGTGTCACTAGTATGCCTCTACTTGACTAGCTTGTTGATCAAAGATGGTTATGTTTCCTAGCCATAGACATGAGTTGTCATTTGATTAACGGGATCACATTATTAGGAGAATGATGTGATTGACTTGACCCATTCCGTTAGCTTAGCACTTGATCGTTTAGTATGTTGATATTGCTTTCTTCATGACTTATACATGTTCCCATGACTATGAGATTATGCAACTCCCGTTTACCGGAGGAACACTTTGTGTGCTACTGATGACCCACAAGTATAGGGGATCTATCCTAGTCCTTTTGATAAGTAAGAGTGTCGAACCCAACGAGGAGCAGAAGGAAATGATAAGCGGTTTTCAGCAAGGTATTCTCTGCAAGTACTGAAATAAGTGGTAATAGATAGTTTTGTGATAAGATAAATTGTAACGAGCAATCAAGTAGCAAGAGTAAATAAAGTGCAGCAAGGTTGCCCAATCCTTTTTGTAGCAAAGGACAAGCCGGAACGAACTCTTATAATAGGAAAAGCGCTCCCGAGGACACATGGGAATATCGTCAAGCTAGTTTTCATCATGTTCATATGATTCGCGTTCGATACTTTGATAATTTGATATGTGCGTGGACCGGTGCTTGGGTGCTGTTCTTACTTGAACAAGCATCCCACTTATGATTAACCTCTATTGCAAGCATCCGCAACTACAACAAAAGTATTAAGGTAAACCTAACCATAGCATGAAACATATGGATCCAAATCAGCCCCTTACGAAGCAACGCATAAACTAGGGTTTAAGCTTCTGTCACTCTAGCAACCCATCATCTACTTATTACTTCCCAATGCCTTCCTCTAGGTGCAAATAATGGTGAAGTGTTATGTAGTCGATGTTCACATAACACCACTAGAGGCTAGACAACATACATCTTATCAAAATATCAAACGAATACTAAATTCACATGACTACTAATAGCAAGACTTCTCCCTTGTCCTCAGGAACAAACGTAATTACTCACAAAGCATATTCATGTTCATAATCAAAGGGGTAATAATATGCATATAGGATCTGAACATATGATCTTCCACCAAATAAACCAACTAGCATCAACTACAAGGAGTAATCAACACTACTAGCAACCTACTAGCACCAATCCCAGACTTTGAGACAAGAATTGGATACAAGAGATGAACTAGGGTTTGGAGATGAGATGGTGTTGGTGAAGATGTTGATGGAGATTGCCCTCTCCCAATGAGAGGAGTGTTGGTGATGACGATGGTGATGATTTTCCCCTCCCGTAGGGAAATATCCCCGGGAGAACAGCTTTGCCAGAGCTCTAGATTGGTTCCGCCATGGTTCCTCCTTGTGGCGGCGGAGTCTCGTCCCAAAAGGTTCCTTCTGATTTTTTTCTCATCGAAATACTTCATATAGCAGAAGATGGACGTCGGAGAGCCACCAGGGGGCCCACGAGGTAGGGGGCGCGCCCTAGGGAGGGGGGGGGGGGCGCCCCCCACCCTCCTGCGCAGGGTGTGGGCCCCCTGGCCTTCATCTTTGGCGAGGATTTTTCTTTATTTATTTTAAGATGTTCCGTGGAGTTTCAGGACTTTTGGAGTTGTGCAGAATAGGTCTCTAATATTTGCTCCTTTTCCAGCCCAGAATTCCAGCTGCCGACATTCTGCCTCCTTATGTAAACCTTGTAAAATAAGCGAGAATAGCCATAAGTATTGTGACATAAAGTGAAATAACAGTCCATAATGCAATAAATATCGATATAAAAGCATGATGCAAAATGGACGTATCAACCCCCCAAGCTTAGACCTCGCTTGTCCTCAAGCGAAAAGCCGATAACAATAAATATGTCCTCATGTTTAGAGGTAGAGGCGTCGATAAAAATAAAATACGGACATGAAGGCATCATGATTATTCTCATAATAACAACATATATAGATTTAATCATATGATTACTTATGTTCAAGTGATGATCTATTCACAATGCAAAAGTATAAATCATAAGCCTTATTGGGCTCCGACAAACTATAATATCAGTCATTGAAGCAATTGCAATTTATCATAACATCGGAAAGAGTCTATGTCAGAGCCAAAAAGCAAGTCCACACACTCAACTATCATTTAGTCCTCCATAATTGCTAACACTCACGCAATACTTGTGGTTACGGAGTTTTAATCGGACACAGAGAAAGATAGGGGCTTATAGTTTTGCCCCACAACCTTTTACCTCAAGGGTAATGTCAACAATAATGGTTCATGCTCCCCTACATCCAATTAGATATATATATATATATATATATATATATATATATATATATATCATGTTCTTTCCAACATGCTGAGCTTGCCAAAGGATAAAATGAAAAAGAAAGGTGAACATCACCGTGAATCTTGCATAAGGTAGAAGATAATAATAAAGGATAGGCCCTTCGCAGAGGGAAGCAGAGGTTGCCATGCGCTTTTATGGTTGGATGCATAAAATCTCAATGCGAAATAACGTCACTTTATATTGCCCCTTGTGATATGAACCTTTATTATGCAGTCTGTCGCTTTTATTACTTCCACATCACAAGATCGTATAAAGCTTATTTCTCCCACACCAATCAATCATACATATTTAGAGAAATTTTTATTGCTTTGCACCGATGACAACTTACTTGAAGGATCTTACTCAATCCATAGGTAGATATGGTGGACTCTCATGGCAAAACTGGTTTAAGGGTATTTGGAAGCACAAGTAGTATTTCTACTTGGTGCTGAGAATTTGGCTAGCATGAGGGGGAAAGGAAAGCTCAACAAGTAAGAGGATCCATGACAACATACTTTATCTCAGATATAAGAAAGACATAACTCATTACGCTGTCTTCCTTGTCCAACATCAACCCTTTAGCATGTCATATTTTAATGAGTGCTCCCAATCATAAAAGATGTCAATGATAATATATCTATATGTGAAAACCTCTCTTTCCTTATTACTTCCTATTAATTGCAACAATGACTAAAGCTATGTCTGCCAACTCCCAACAACTTTTAATCATCATACTCTTTCTATGTGAAGTCATTACTCTCAATAAGATCAATATGAACTCTTTGTTTCTTTTTATTCTTTTTCTCTTTTCTTTTATGCACCCAAGATCATGGCAAAATAATCAAGCCCTTGACTCAACACTAATCTTTATTATATATAGCTCACAGACTCGATTACAAAGAGAGGTCATAAAGCAAACTCAAAACTAGATCATGCCATAAACTTTATTCTACTAGATCAAGATACTACTAATAGGATTGAACTAAGAAAAACAGTAAAGATAGGAGTTGTGATTGTGATACGATACCGGGGCACCTCCCCCAAGCTTGGCAGTTGCCAAGGGGAGTGCCCATACCCATGTGATTATGTCTCCTTCTTTGTTGTCGGTGTAATATTCTTGGCGATGATTCCCCTCAGGATGCGGTTCTCCTGCTCGAGCTTATTGACTTGCTGTTTGAGGTCCATTATTTCCTTACGAAGCTTTCCTGTGACAGCTAAAGCTCCTTGCACCCAAGGGTGTTGCATAGCTGCGGGAGAACAAGTGACACTCCTCTTCATATTTTCATAAGAAAGAAATCTAACATTAGAAGGGATAACCGAGTTTGGAATAGCTGAGCTCTGTAGTTCCCCCATTGTGAACCCAGCTCGGAGGCGAGAGGTGACTTCTTGATCCTCCATGGCATCTACTTTCATCAAGTCAGCCTCCATCTCTTCCTCCGTTGCTGGCCCAAAGTGGTCAGCGTCGCTGTTTGCCCTTGGTTCCGGTATCGGATTAGATACTCGGCTCTCCCCGATTGACTCTTGAGAAGACATCTTGCTCTAATCTGCAGCAACAACAGCTCGAAAACAAAAACAGAGGAGATTTGCATGATACGGGAGTCAAAACCTTCGGGAGAATATATAATGAATTTTTACCGACCAAAATACATATCGTGCAAGAAAACGGAGTCCGGAAGGCACACGAGGTGCTCACGAGGTAGGGGGGCGCGCCCACCACCCTCATGGGGCCCTCGTGTCCTTCCCGAACTGCTACTTGTTTTTCTATTTTTCTAAATATTCCAAAACGGAGAGATATTGCCTTAAAAATTGTTTTGGAGTCGGTTTACGTACCGTACCACATACCTATTCCTTTTCGGGGTCTGAAACGTTCCGGAAAGTGTCCCTTATGTATTCCTCCGGGGTTATGGTTTCAATAATATTGGTTTCAACATTTATGGGATTACCTGAGATATAATGTTTAATTCTTTGACCGTTTACCACCTTCGGATTTGTGCCTTCAAAGTTGTTGATCTTTATGGCACCGGAACGATAGACCTCTTCGATAACATAGGGGCCTTCCCATTTAGAGAGAAGTTTTCCTGCAAAAAATCTTAAACGAGAGTTGTATAGCAATACATAATCACCTACATTAAACTCATGCTTTTGTATCCTTTTGTCATGCCATCTTTTAACTTTTTCTTTAAACAACTTGGCATTTTCATAAGCTTGGGTTCTCCATTCATCAAGTGAGCTAATAAAAAATAACCTCTTCTCACCGGCAAGTTTAAAATCATAGTTGAGCTCTTTAATAGCCCAATACACCTTATGTTCTAGTTCGAGAGGTAAGTGACATGCTTTTCCATAAACCATTTTATACGGAGACATACCCATAGGATTTTTATATGCAGTTCTATAGGCCCATAATGCATCATCAAGTTTCTTGGACCAATTCTTTCTAGACCTATTAACGGTATTTTGCAAAATTAATTTCAGCTCTCTATTGCTCAACTCTACTTGACCACTAGACTGAGGGTGATAAGGAGATGCAATTCTATGATTAACATCATATTTAGCAAGCATTTTACGGAAAGCACCATGAATAAAGTGTGAACCACCATCAGTCATTAAATATCTAGGGACTCCAAACCTCGAGAAAATAACTTCCTTAAGCATTTTAATAGAAGTGTTATGATCAGCACTACTAGTTGGAATAGCTTCTACCCACTTAGTAACGTAATCAACAGCAACTAAAATATGAGTATATCCATTAGAGGCAGGAAAAGGTCCCATATAATCAAAGCCCCAAACATCAAATGGTTCAATAACAAGAGAATAATTCATTGGCATTTCTTGACGTCTACTAATATTACCAATTCTTTGAAATTCATCACAAGACAAGACAAACTTACGGGCATCCTTGAAGAGAGTAGGCCAATAAAAACCAGATTGCAATACCTTATGTGCAGTTCTATCTCCAGCGTGGTGTCCTCCATAAGCCTCGGAATGACACTTGCGTAGGATCTGTTCCTATTCATGCTTAGATACACAACGTCTAATAACACCATCTACTCCTTCTTTATAAAGATGTGGGTCATCCCAAAAGTAATGTCTTAAATCATAGAAAAAACTTTTTCTTTTGCTGGTACGTGAAGCTAGGTGGTATAAACTTAGCAACAATATAATTAGCATAATCAGCATACCATGGAGTACTACGAGAAGTACTTATAACATTTAATTGTTCATCAGGAAAGCTATCATTAATAGGTAGTGGGTCATCAAGAACATTCTCTAACCTAGACAAGTTGTCTGCAACGGGGTTCTCAGCTCCCTTTCTATCAACAATATGCAAATCAAATTCTTGTAGCAAGAGAACCCATCTAATAAGTCTAGGTTTAGCATCTTTCTTTTCCATAAGGTATTTAATAGCAGCATGATCAGTGTGAATAGTTACTTTAGAATCAACAATATAAGGTCTGAACTTATCACAAGCAAATACAACTGCTAAAAGTTCTTTTTCAGTAGTAGCATAATTTCTTTGAGCATTGTCTAGAGTCTTACTAGCTTAATAAATAACATTTAATTTCTTATCAACTCTTTGCCCTAGAACATCACCTACAGCATAATCACTAGCATCACACATAATTTCAAAGGGTAAATTCCAATCAGGTGGTTGAACAACAGGTGCAGAGACTAATGCTTTCTTAAGTATTTCAAATGCTTCTACACAATCATCATCAAAGACAAATGGTATATCTTTTTGCAATAAATTAGCCAGAGGCCGAGAAATTTTTGAGAAGTCCTTAATGAACCTCAGCGTGACCAAGGAAACTTCTAATACCTTTAATGTCCATGGGACATGGCATCTTTTCAATAGCATCAACCTTGGCTTTATCAACTTCAATACCTCTTTCAGAAACTTTGTGCCCCAAGACAATACCTTCATTAACCATAAAGTGACACTTTTCCCAATTCCAGACAAGATTAGTTTCTTCACATCTCTGCAAAACTCGATCAAGATTGCTGAAGCAATCATCAAAAGAGGAACAATAGACGGAAAAGTCGTCCATGAAAACCTCACAAATCTTTTCACAAAAGTCAGAGAATATAGCCATCATGCATATTTGAAAGGTAGTAGGTGCATTACATAAACCAAAAGGCATACGTCTATAAGCAAAAGTACCAAAAGGGCATGTAAAAGTAGTCTTTGATTGATCTCTAGCCGACACAGGTATTTGGGAGAAACCAGAATAACCATCTAGAAAGCAATAGTGTGTATGTTTGCATAATCTTTCTAGCATTTGATCAATAAAAGGTAAGGGGTAATGATCTTTCTTAGTAGCTTTATTTAATTTGCGAAAATCAACTACCATCCTATAAACTGTGATAATTCTTTGTGGAATCAATTCATCTTTATCATTAGGAACAACAGTAATACCTCCCTTCTTAGGGACACAATGGACATGACTTACCCACTGACTATCAGCAATGGGATAGATTATACCTGCCTCCAGAAGCTTGAGTATTTCTTTTCTTACCACTTCTTTCATTTTAGGATTCAGACGCCGTTGAGGATCATGAACTGGTTTGGCATCTGCTTCCAAATTTATTTTATGTTGACATAGAGTGGGACTAATGCCCTTAAGATCATCAAGAGTATATCCAATAGCAGCACGATGCTTCTTCAGAGTTTTCAATAATCTTTCTTCTTCATGCTCTGTAAGGTTAGCACTAATAATAATAGGATATATCTTCTTCTCATCAAGATAAGCATATTTAAGATTATCAGGCAAGGGTTTAAGCTCAAACACGGGATCACCCTTGGGTGGAGGAGGATCCCCTAAAATTTCAACAGGCAAATTGTGTTGCAGAATAGGTTCCTGTTTAAAGAATACTTCATATATTTCCCTTCTTTCATTCATGAACATATCATTTTCATGGTCTAGCAAATAGTGTTCTAAAGGATCACTAGGAGGTACGGCAATAGAAGCAAGACCAATAATTTCATCCTTACTAGGCAATTCTTCCTCACGATGTTGTTTACTAAATTTAGAGAAATTAAACTCATGAACCATATCATCCAAGCCAATAGTAACAACATTCTTTTTGCAATCTATCCTAGCATTAACAGTGTTCAAGAAGGGTCTACCAAATATAATGGGACAAAAGCTATCTTGGGGAGAAGTAAGAACTAGAAAATCAGCAGGATATTTAGTTTTCCCACACAAGACTTCAACATCTCTAACAATTCCAATTGGTGAAATAGTATCTCTATTGGCAAGTTTAATTGTGACATCAATACCTTCTAACTCAACAGGTGCAATTTCATTCTTAATTTCTTCATATAAAGTATGTGGTATAACACTAGCACTCGCACCCATATCACATAAGGCATGATAACAATGATCTCCTATTTTAACAGAAATAACATGCACGCCTACCACAGGTCTATGTTTATCTTTAGCACAAGGTTTAGCAATTCTAGCAGTTTCACCTTCGAACTGAATAACATGCCCATCAATATTATCAGACAAGAGATCTTTAACAATAGCAATATTAGGTTCTACTTTGACTTGCTCAGGAGGTGTATAAGTTCTAGTATTGCTTTTGTGAACAACAGTTGAAGCTTTAGCATGATCCTTTACTCTAGCAGGGAAAGGTGGTTTCTCAACATAAGAGGTGGGAACAATAGGATCATTATAAGTGATGGTCTTTTCTTCAACTTTAATAGGTGCAGCTACTTTTTCTTCTATGGGAGGATGATATTTAAACCACTTCTCCTTGGGGAGATCAACATAAGTAGCAAAAGATTCACAGAAAGAAGCTACTATCTCAGAGTCAAGTCCATATTTAGTGCTAAACTTACAGAAAATATCGGTATCCATAAAAGATTTAACACAATCAAACTTAGGTGTCATACCTGACTCCTTACCTTCATCGAGGTCCCAATCTTCAGAGTTGCATTTAATTCTATCCAATAAATTCCATCTGAATTCAATAGACTTCATCATAAAAGAGCCAGCACAAGAAGTATCGAGCATGGTGCGATTGTTATCAGAAAGCCGAGCATAAAAATTCTGGAGACTTGTCAATTTTGAGAGCTCATGATTGGGGCATGAATATAACACTGATTTAAGCCTCCCCAAGCTTGAGCGATGCTTTCTCCTTCGCGAGGCCAAAAATTATATATATAATTGCGATCACGATGAACAAGATGCATAGGGTAATACTTTTGATGAAATTCCAATTTCATTCTTTTATAGTTCCATGATCTCGTATCATCACATAGCCTATACCATGTCGATGTGTCTCCCTCCAAAGATAAAGGGAAAGCCTTCTTCTTAACAACATCATCGGGTATACCTGCAAGCTTAAATAATCCACAAATATCATCCAAATAGCATAGATGCTCGTCGGGATGCTTTGTCCCATCTCCTGTAAAAGTATTAGCCAACGGTTTTTCCATAATACCCGAAGGAAATGCAAAAGGAGATTCATTTTCAATAGGTTTAGTAGGTTGAGGAGCAACTCTTTGCTCTATTGGATGGGGTGAAGATACCCCGAACAAGCCCCTCAGAGAATTACTTTCCATAGTAGCAAGTGATAGTAAATTTCAGCACACTATATGAAATTTTCCTTACCAAATTCCACCTACCAAAGGCGCTACACACCTCGGCAATGGCGCCAGAAAAGAGTCTTGATGACCCACAAGTATAGGGGATCTATCGTAGTCCTTTCGATAAGTAAGAGTGTCAAACCCAACGAGGAGCAGAAGGAAATGACAAGCGGTTTTTAGCAAGGTATTCTCTGCAAGTACTGAAATAAGTGGTAACAAATAGTTTTGTGATAAGATAAATTGTAATGAGCAATCAAGTAGCAAAAGTAAATAAAGTGCAGCAAGGTGGCCCAATCCTTTTTGTAGCAAAGGACAAGCCAGAACAAATTCTTATAATAGGAAAAGCGCTCCCGAGGACACATGGGAATATCGTCAAGCTAGTTTTCATCACGTTCATATGATTCGCGTTCGATACTTTGATAATTTGATATGTGGGTGGACCGGTGCTTGGGTGCTGTTCTTACTTGAACAAGCATCCCACTTATGATTAACCTCTATTGCAAGCATCCACAACTACAACAAAAGTATTAAGGTAAACCTAACCATAGCATGAAACATATGGATCCAAATCAGCCCCTTACGAAGCAATGCATAAACTAGGGTTTAAGCTTCTGTCACTCTAGCAACCCATCATCTACTTATTACTTCCTAATGCATTCCTCTAGGCCCAAATAATGGTGAAGTGTTATGTAGTCGACGTTCACATAACACCACTAGAGGCTAGACAACATACAGCTTATCAAAATATCAAACGAATACCAAATTCACATGACTACTAATAGCAAGACTTCTCCCTTGTCCTCAGGAACAAACATAATTAATCACAAAGCATATTCATGTTCATAATTAGAGGGGTAATAATATGCATATAGGATCTGAACATATGATCTTCCACCAAATAAACCAACTAGCATCAACTACAAGGAGTAATCAACACTACTAGCACCAATCCCGGACATTGAGACAAGAATTGGATACAAGAGATGAACTAGGGTTTGGAGATGAGATGGTGCTGGTGAAGATGTTGATGGAGATTGCCCTCTCCCGATGAGAGGAGCGTTGGTGATGACGATGGTGATGATTTCCCCCTTCCGGAGGGAAGTATCCCCGGCAGAACAGCTCTGCCGGAGCTCTAGATTGGTTCCACCAAGGTTCCGCCTCGTGGCGGCGGAGTCTCGTCCCGAAAGACTTCATATAGCAGAAGATGGATGTTGGAGAGCCACCAGGGGGCCCACGAGGTAGGGGGGTGCGCCCTAGGGGGGCGCCCCCACCCTCGTGAGTAGGGTGTGGGCCCCCTGTCCTTCATCTTTGGCGAGGATTTTTCTTTATTTATTTTAAGATGTTCCGTGGAGTTTCAGGACTTTTGGAGTTGCGCAGAATAGGTCTCTAATATTTGCTCCTTTTCCAGCCCAGAATTCCAACTGCCGGCATTCTCCCTCCTTATGTAAACCTTGTAAAATAAGAGAGAATAGCCATAAGTATTGTGACATAAAGTGAAATAACAGTCCATAATGCAATAAATATCGATATAAAAGCATGATGCAAAATGGATGTATCAGCTACCAAACGTCACAACGTAACTGGGTGATTATAAAGGTGTTGTACAGGTGTCTCCGAAGGTACATGTTGAGTTGGCGTATTTCGAGATTAGGATTTGTCACTCCGATTGTGGGAGAGGTATCTCTAGGCCCTCTCGGTAATGCAAATCACTATAAGCCTTGCAAGCATTATAACTAATAAGTTAGTTGCGGGATGATGCATTACAGAACGAGTAAAGAGACTTGTCGGTAACGAGATTGAACTAGGTATTGAGATATCGACGATCGAATCTCAGGCAAGTAACATACCGATGACAAAGGAAACAACGTACGATGTTATGCAGTTTGACCGATAAAGATCTTCGTAGAATATGTGGGAGCCAATATGAACATCCAGGTTCCGCTATTGGTTATTGACCTGAGATGTGTCTCGGTCATGATTACATAGTTCTCGAACCCGTAGGGTCCGCATGCTTAAAGTTCGGTGACGATCGGTATTATGAGTTTTTGTGTTTTGATGTACCAAAGGTAGTTCGGAGTCCCGAATATGATCACCGACATGACGAGGAGTCTCGAAATAGTCGAGACGTAACGATCCATAT
Source organism: Triticum monococcum (assembly GCA_034509565.1). Taxonomy (NCBI): domain Eukaryota; kingdom Viridiplantae; phylum Streptophyta; class Magnoliopsida; order Poales; family Poaceae; genus Triticum; species Triticum monococcum. Next base: position 360,034,257 of record CM067841.1, read on the forward strand.
ATTGGACGACTATATTCGGACACTGGAAGTGTTCCGGGTGATTTCAGCGAAAACCGGAGTGTCGGAGGGTTACCAGAACCCCCCGGGAGAAGTAATGGGCCTTATGGGCCTTAGTGGAGAGAGAGAGGGCTGGCCTAGGGCAGGCTGCGTGCCCAACCCCCTCTGGTCCGAATTGGACTAGGAGAGGGGGGGGTGACGCCCCCCTTTCCTTCTCCCTCTCCCCCGTCCTTTCCCCCTCCTAGTAGGAGTAGGAAAGAGGGGAGTCCTACTCCTACTAGGAGGAGGACTCCTCCTCCTAGCGTGCCATAGAGGGCCGGCCGGCCTCCCCCCTTGTTCCTTTATATACGGGGGCAGGGGGCACCTCTAGACACACAAGTTCATCAATTGATCTATTCCAGCCGTGTGCGGTGCCCCCCTCCACCATATTCCACCTCGGTTATATCGTATCGGTGCTTAGGCAAAGCCCTGTGTCGGTAGCATCATCATCACCGTCACCACGCCGTCGTGCTGACGAAACTCCCTTGTGAAGCTTTCCTGGATCGGAGCTCGCGGGACGTCATCGAGTTGAACATGTGCAGAACTCGGAGGTGCCGTGCGTTCGGTACTTGGATCGGTCGGATCATGTAGACGTACGACTACATCAACCGCGTTGTGCTAACGCTTCCGCATTCAGTCTACGAGGGTATGTGGTCACACTCTCCCCTCTTGTTGCTATGCATCACCATGATCCTGTGTGTGTGCAGGAATTTTTTTGAAATTACTACGTTCCCCAACAGTGGCATCCGAGCCAGGTTTTATGCGTAGATGTTATATGCACGAGTAGAACACAAGTGAGTTGTGGGCGATACAAGTCATGCTGCTTACCAGCATGTCATACTTTGGTTCGGCGATATTGTTGGATGAAGCGTCCCAGACCAACATTACGCGTACACTGTCACAGCCCTAGATTAGCCATCGTTTGGCTTTGCTTGATCTTCATGCATCATGTCTAATTTTATCTGAAACTTGAAATAGGGGGTGTTCAAACCCTAGCACTTTGAAATTCAATTAGGTCTAGCAAAGAAAATTGCATTCAATGAACCCAAAATGTTCTGCTTTGATGTTTGATATTTTGGCAATGGTTTTGATCCATACCAAAAATAATGAACATTTTTAAGGAACAATTTGGGCACTGAATTTAAGTCATAAAGTATTTGAATTGGGGCATTAATTGCTATAGATATTATTAAATGCTCCAACAATTCTGAAAATAACTAAGGGCCTCTGAGATAATTCAGTAATTGCCCATGATTAATTTCAGGATTTATAGAAGTGATTTGGTGTTTTTACTAAATCAAAAAAACACTTGCAAAATAGAAAACAGAACAGAAAAAAAGAGAGGAGAAAGGAACCTACCTGGCCCACTTACCTGTAGCCGGCCCAGCTGGACCAGCCCAGCCCACCATGGGCACCGCTGTCTTCAACCTCTGCCAGTAGGCAGAGGCGATGTAGCACGCGCGCACGCGGAGGCCTCCACCTCCTGCTTCGCGGTGGAAGCCTCCCCGACATCCTCACGACACCACAGAGACGCCCCGAGACCCCTCTATCCTCTCCCTCACTCGCTGCTCTCCCTCCCCTCCCCTGGCTCTCACCCTCGCACACACCGAACACAGCCGCCGCCGCCGCTCGCTGTTGCCACGGCCACTGGCCCTCCCTAGCCCATCCATCGTGATCGAGAGCTCCGCCACGCCGTCCCCGTCAACTCCACCGAGCCACATGAGCTGGGAAGGACCGCAACGCCCTCGACGTTGTCGTCTTCTACCTCGGGCCACCGAGATCGCCCGCTCCAATTCGCGCCAACCGGGTCGTCCCCAGCCCCGCCGTCTGCACCCTTCACCTCACCGTGAGCCCTGGTCCCTTTCCCCCTTCTTTCCTTGTCGTCCGCGTGTTGTAGCGCAGTACCCTGCGAGCTCCCGCGTCGCCGTCCGCCATGGCCGGTAGGCCCGTGCTCTTGAGCTCTTCCACTCGCAGCCGAGCATAGCAACGCGCTCAGCGCGTCTCCAGGAGCTCAAAACACCCAACCGCTACTCCTAACGTGCTCTGCGGCGTCGACTCGGTCGATGCCCGAACTCCGGCCGCCGCTCCGCCCGTCGCCGCCGCCGCTACACTGCACCCCGGCGCCTGCCGCTGCCTCCTTTAGATGCGCCTCACCTCCAGCTCGCCGTAGCGGCAAACCGCGTCGCAAACGGCCGCCTGTAGCGCGAGCCCGAGCAACTCTGGCGAGCCTCTGCCGCGGGATATGGTCGCCGGCGCTTAGTCCGGCGATGCTGATGTGGCATGATTAGTTAGGGTTAATGACACAGTTAGTAACACCCTGGGACACAGACAGCCGGGCCCCACTGCCTAACTAACCGGCTAACTAAGTAAGATTAAGATTATTCTAATTACAGTGGGCCCACGTGTCATCTTTGACTATGCTGATGTGGGCGTTGACCCGACCCCACCTGTCTGTGACCTAGGCAGCACTGGGTCACTGACGAGTGGGCCCCGCTGGTCAGGTTTGACCTGGACCGCGCCCGTTGACCGCTGACATCATAGTGACGTCATGCTGATGCAGTAAGGCATTTTCTGGATTTATTTAATTCAGGAAATTCCAGGAAATGTTTAAAACTTTAAAAAATCATAGAAATTCAACCGTAACTCCAAATGAAATAATTTATATACGAAAAATTATCAGAAATATTCAAGGAATCCATCTGTACCATTTTCATGCATGTTTGAACAACGTTTGTCCTCTGTTTTGGACAAAACAAATAAAGGGCCTTTAAATAACCACGTGGAGTTTGAATTTGAATCTTAGGTTCAAACCAACTTCATTTAACCTGCTGCTAGTTGCATTAGCTCAAACCACAGCATATTGCCATGTCATGATCATGCATCATATTGAGCATTGCATTGATTGTGTCCTTTCTCTGTTTGCCGGTAACCGTCCCCTCTCAGTCGACGATGTTTCCGACGATGTGATCGATGACACCGATGAAGATCTATATTATCTTCAGAAGTGCCAGGCAAGCAAAACCCCCTTGTTCATTCCGATACAATCCCACTCTCTCGCTCCTGCTCTCTTTTACTGCATTAGGGCAACACCGATTCAACTATTACATGCTGCGGTAGTTGAACCCTTTCCTCTGCATGACCTGTCATTGCCACAGTAAATAGATGAAACCCACTAGCATGAGTAGGAGTTGTTTGAGCCCTGTTGTGCCTACTCATTCATGCTTGTTTGTCATGCCTGCTACTGCTTAGAGTTGAGTCAGGTCTGATTCATCGGGGATGAATTGGAATGTGGTGAACATGTCCTACTGTTGAGAGCTAAGTGTGTGAACACGATTTGGTAAAGGTAGCGGTGAGAGGCCATGTAGGAGTACATGGTGGGTTGTCTCATGGCAGCCGTCCTCAGGAACTGAGTCCTGTGTTTGTGATCCATGAACAGTTACTACCCCACATTGGGTTCCGATAACTCGGCCCCTCTCGGCTTATTAATCAACTCGATCTCTGTCCAGGAGTTGCAACTAGTTTCTGGTGTTTGTAGGTAGTGTTAGTAGTCTACCAAGTGGCACCCGGTACAGGTGGGCTTGGGACAGACTAGGCACCGTGGCACGCTGTACCAAGTGGCACCCGGATGGTGGGCTTGGGAACCCTGCACACATCGTTTGGGGCCGTGAGCGACACCCCGGCCGGATCTCCTTGCGGATGGAACCCGAATAGGCGATAAACCTGGACGAGAGACTTGTTGGTTAGTCAGGTCGTGGCCGACTCCCTCGCCCGGCTTCCGCTTGAAGGTTGCCAAGGTACATGACATGTACAGGGCTATAAGTGGCGAGAGCGTGTGTGAAGAAGTACACCCCTGCAGGGTTATCATTATCTATTCGAATAGCCGGATTCCTCGGATATGGAAACTTGGACCCCTTGCATAGTTCATAGACAAGTGAAAGTGGATACTCTAAAATGCGCAAGATAAGCGTGAGTGCTATGGATGGTGTTCTCGTAGGGAGGCGGGAGCAGATCCACAGTGGTGTATTGGTATGGTGAAATTGTGGACTCGTGTGCGCCACCTCAAAAGAGTTACTTGCAGTCGTAGTTCAGGTTAGCCACTGAGTCAAAGCTGGCTTGCTGCAGTTAAACTCCACCACCCCCTTTGTTGATACCGATGCATATGTAGTTAGTTCTGATGTAAGTCTTGCTGGGTACATTTGAACTCACGTTTGCTTATCTTATGTTTTGCAGAGAGACTTCAGTCTCGCTAGTAGTTGCACTTGGACTTCGACGAGGAGCTTGTACCTCAGCTACGATCTTGATCGGACGTTGTAGATAGTCAGGCTTCTTAGCCTTTTTCATTTGTAGATGTCTGTACTCAGACAAGTTAAGCTTCCGCATGTGCGTGTTGCTTGTATGCTCTGTATGTCGGGTCATGAGACCCATGTTTGTAATATCTCGCTCCTCGGAGCCTAATGAACAAATACTTGAGTTGTAGAGTTATGTTGTGATCCCATGTTGTATTTACACATAATGAGCATATTGTGTGTATGATTAAAATGCTTGGTATGTGTAGGATCCGACAACCTAGTTGTTTATCCTTCGCAGCCTTTCTTATGGGGAAATGTAGTCTAGTGTTCCTCGAGCCATAGTAGTCCGCTACAGCCCGGTTCACCGGAGTCCTGCTAGCCCCGCACTACTGTTCAGGACACTTGACTGGCTGGCATGTGTTTCACTTCGTCCCTATGTCTGTCCCTTCGGGGAAATGTCATGCGGTGATTTCCGGAGTCCTGCCTAGCCTGCTACAGCCCGGGATCCCTGGAGTCCTGTTAGCCCAGTGCTACAGCCCGGAATCACTCGTTGATGACCGACATGTTCGATGTGATTCATGCATGCCTGTCTCCATAGGTCTGTGCCGCTTTGGGTTCATGACTAGCCATGTCGGCCCGGGTTCTTTGTCATATGGATGCTAGCGACACTATCATATACGTGAGCCAAAAGGCGCAAACGGTCCCGGGCCAGGTAAGGTGGCACCCGTGGAAATACCGTGCGTGAGGCCACAAAGTGATATGATGTGTTACATGCTAGATCAGTGTGACCTAGGATCGGGGTCCTGACAGCTTTGGTATCAGAGCCTGACTGCCTGTAGGATTACCAAGCCAACTGGTCGAAGTTATGTCTAGAAATGCTTTAGTTATGTAGGGGAATTGATTGTGGAAGGGAACGTAAGGCTCTTTTACTCCTTTACCTTATGCCCTTCTGATCTGAGTCACCCTCTTCTCTTCTACGGGGATTAAGAACTAGGCTTCTCATCTTTCTATCAGGATCACGTGTTACTAATCCATAGACTTGTAGGATTGTTGGATTCAAGTCTCAGTTCAGTTTCTATTACTTCTGTATGTTCATAGTTGGTCTCGGAACCTTGATATTATAATGTTGAGTGGTTATGCCACCATTTTGCAGGATGTCTCAAATCATTTTGAGCATTTACAGCCGTTATGCTGTCCGAGTCATTCGAGGTTTCTAAGTAGTCTGATGTATTTGCAAACCCCTTCCTCCTGTTCCTGATGTTCATTTGGGCCAGATTAATCACACTAATCGGTGAGTTGAGGTACTCCGTTGCCTTGGCATATATGTTGGAGCTATTATTATGACCCTAGGTGTTTGAGGGAGTCACCTAGTAATCTAGCCATGTTTTGTGTTCCGGTGTGATGATTCTGGCCACCATTCTCGAAAGCATCCCGTGATGCCATTTAGTAGTAGGTATTCTACTCTTGGGTTCCTGACCCAAGATTCACTCCACTTACCTTCTACTGATAGTGTTTGCTAGTTCCTTTAGAATATTAGCAACCTTTGCGATAGTCCTCGAGGCCCGTGGTATTTCCTTCTTCCAAATACCATGAACTACTTATGGTAGAAGTTCTTTTGAACTAAAAGATCACAACTAGAGTGATCTTGATGAGTTATCCATTCTACATTGTGAATCTGCTAGTCCTACATTTCTGCATGGATTATCTGGAAGAAAAATGTTGAACTTGTTTGACATACCAAATCTATGCATCCGCAACTCATAAAACCATATGTCCCTTTGAGTTGTCTCTCTTTAGTTGTATTCTGACCTCTGTCTATCAATTGATAGTCAGGACTAGTTGTGCATTCGTGTTCATCGATGCCTACTATTCCTGTGGTCCGTCAAGCCATCCTATTCAGAATGACTAGGAGAAACAAACTCCAGCACCTTATCCATATCTAGGATTGGGTGAAAGCAGTTGTAATCCGCAAATCAAATGCCAATCCAGCTTTTGATTCTGTTCTACCTTGGAGTATTACCATCTTTATATCAAGATTGTCATGGAAATTGCACACCATCCTATGAACTCTTGATACAGTGATACTTCTTGCCATCATTGTTCATTCTCCGGTTTCCGTGTTTTTATAACAGGAATGCCGGCAAGTGAGCCATGATGTGTGAAACCAATACTCCTAGCAACTCCGTTGCTTGGTAGTTAATGGACAATATTCTCATTCTTAGCATGTTGGTTATTAAATCATCATCCTAAGATTGATCGTGTTACCTAGTCCATTTTTCCCGGTGCACTCTTCGGTCAACGAGTTAGGATTGTATCAATCCCTCGCCCTTCCTGATCATATCGTCTTGCCCTGAAAAGCAAGATTGTTCTTGAGCTTAGTAACATATCGGTGCTTCGTGATTTTCTGGATATCTTCACGGAAGTATCACTAGGTCGTTCCCTGACCGATATGTGGAGTTCGTGTTAAAGTTGGTTTCTTGTAACCATGCCTTTCTCCAAGAATCCGTGTTGGATATCCCTGAGCTAGTTGGTTAAGCTAAACAACAACTTGGAGAGTTGGAAGATAAAAGCTTGTCTGACTTAGTTCACGTTAAGGGATATCTTTTTTTTTCTGTGTGTGTGTGTTGAAGAAAGATGATATCTCCATCGATTGGTCCTCGTGATCAGTTGTTGGATCTATTGCCTTGTCAAAACTTAGACTTGAGTATGGGCTATCGTCAAATCAAATCAGAACCAACGGTGTTCGTAATGTTGTCTTACTCGTGGTTGATCCCTCGAGCATACACCATTATATCTTTTAGTCTGACCAATGCTATCACCGTGTTCACATGATGGTGGAAGTCCAGTGATATGGAAATTCCGATGAGTTGTTGTTGAGCCCATCAACAGCATTTTGTCTCCCCCATGATTCATGTTAAACATCTAAGTTAGTATTGGAAACTTTGTAAGCAATGCTTTTGTGTTCCGCTCATGAAGCTTATGCCTGGATGGAAGAAGTGACTTCCTCGAATTCACGTGCATTAGGTGTAAGTTGCCACCATGAATTTGAGGAAGGTTTGTTTTGTTTCCCTTGGAATCATCCCAAGCCAGTCATGCATTCGTGCGAAGTATTCTATGGTTTGGTAGATTAATTACCTCCATTCCATATGTATCTCCTAGTACACAAAGCCACTGATTGGTTTGTTCAAGGATAAGAAGTTCAACTGCTATTCCCGAAGGGCCCAAACAGACATGCAGAAGACTTCGTTATCTTCAATAATGGTCCCCACCTGAACTCGGTAGTGTTTCGTTGTAAGACTACTACGTGGTCATACTTGTCTAGGACAACATGTTCACATGTTGTAGCAGAACCAGCTCATGTTTTGGAGCTTGCTATCGCAGTTCATTTCCTGAGAATCTCGCAACATCATCTCGTCAAATTGTGTTGCAAACCTTCATTTTCCCTTCTAGACTCGGTGAGTCTGGAATATCCTCACACCAACCAGATCTGAATCTCAGGCAGATATGATGGTTGGAGCATTTTCCAAGAACTATATTGTTGGTCCCTCTGTAACTGGTAATGTGGATGTCGTGGCCAACACATCCAGCCGGAAGACCTACTATTGTAGTATCTCAATTGAAGAAAGTTGGCCACCTCCCCATGAGGATTTCATAGGATTTACCTCCGTAGTTAATCCTTATGGATTCTTGTGCTCCTGAAGTCAGACCTTTATTTGATGTTCCAGATACCGAATGATTTTGAGTCTAGCTAGAACATCAACGAGAACATTAGAAGCGGAGTGCTAAATGTCTCTCGGTCGATCATCCAGATTTCGTTCCCTTAGCCTCGCTAAGGGGCAGTCTGAGAAGGTGTTATCTTCCATTGTATCCGCATTCTCCATCACCATTCATCATGGTGGTATGTTGTGTTGCCAGGATCCTTGACACGGATATTGGTAAAACTTTAATGAATATGGAGATGCTCAAGTTCTTGAGAGCACGCACAAGCACTAGGTTTTACCGTTGGCGTTAACTGGGATTTGCTTCCAGTTTCCTCGGTTATGTTATAACCTTTTCAAACAGCAGACTCACTCTCGACTGTTGAGTTCTTCCCCAGTTACCAGAATCATTCCAACATTTGCATTTTGTTCCCAGCTTGCACCTCAGTAGTTGTTGATCAGGATCATCTTCAAAAGTGGACTTACCATGGGTCCCTTCCATCTCCAATGATAAGCAAAAACCATCCATTGCGTTGTCTTCAACAAGGTAGTCCACATCATCCTTTCTAGTCCAAGTATGTCATTCTTTTGAACTCCTTCAAACGATCGATTGTGATTGCCTTAGGCTGGTATAGAGAATTTTATTGATCTCTGGATCAAAAGTAATTCTTGTTGCCACTTAAGGGAAATGCTCTACGAGACACCTTTCCCTAAGGTGTCCTGTTATGGAATCATGGCAATTACTTCCTCGCTACTTAGAAACCATGCACCATCTATTTAAGCATGGGATTGTTGCCCACCAAGTCAAACCTCGTCGTTGTTCTTCCATCCCTCTCGATGTGTGTTTTGTGTCTCCGCTGAAGAGATGTTCTAATGTCTCACTCCATGAGTTGATCTTGAGTGCTCGATCCTCGAGGAGATCGATTCCTGTAGAATTTCTTTCTACCGTCCTCATGCTGGATGAAGATCCCGAAAGCAAAGACGTTGAGATCAAGATGATGCAATGAATCAACATCCTCGGGAAGGGCAGTTGGATCGAGAAGCCTATGATAGTTTTGCGACCCCTCTGTCTTCTTACTCCACTTCTTGAATCTCGAGACGAGATTCTTGTTTAGTGGGGGTGAGTTGTCACAGCCCTAGATTAGCCATCGTTTGGCTTTGCTTGATCTTCATGCATCATGTCTAATTTTATCTGAAACTTGAAATAGGGGGTGTTCAGACCCTAGCACTTTGAAATTCAATTAGGTCTAGCAAAGAAAATTGCATTCAATGAACCCAAAATGTTCTGCTTTGATGTTTGATATTTTGGCAATGGTTTTGATCCATACCAAAAATAATGAACATTTTTAAGGAACAATTTGGGCACTGAATTTAAGTCATAAAGTATTTGAATTGGGGCATTAATTGCTATAGATATTATTAAATGCTCCAACAATTCTGAAAATAACTAAGGGCCTCTGAGATAATTCAGTAATTGCCCATGATTAATTTCAGGATTTATAGAAGTGATTTGGTGTTTTTACTAAATCAAAAACAAACTTGCAAAATAGAAAACAGAACAGAAAAAAAGAGAGGAGAAAGGAACCTACCTGGCCCACTTACCTGTAGCCGGCCCAGCTGGACCAGCCCAGCCCACCAGGGGCACCGCTGTCTTCAACCTCTGCCAGTAGGCAGAGGCGATGTAGCACGCGCGCACGCGGAGGCCTCCACCTCCTGCTTCGCGGTGGAAGCCTCCCCGACATCCTCGTGACGCCACGGAGACGCCCCGAGACCCCTCTATCCTCTCCCTCACTCACTGCTCTCCCTCCCCTCCCCTGGCTCTCACCCTCGCACACACCGAACACAGCCGCCGCCGCCGCTCGCTGTTGCCACGGCCACTGGCCCTCCCTCGCCCATCCACCGTGATCGAGAGCTCTTCCACGCCGTCCCCATCAACTCCACCGTGCCACGTGAGCTGGGAAGCACCGCAACGCCCTCGACGTCGTCGTCTTCTACCTCGGGCCACCGAGATCGCCCGCTCCAATTCGCGCCAACCGGGTCGTCCCCAGCCCCGCCGTCTGCACCCTTCACCTCACCGTGAGCCCTGGTCCCTTTCCCCCTTCTTTCCTTGTCGTCCGCGTGTTGTAGCGCAGTACCCTGCGAGCTCCCGCGCCGCCGTCCGCCATGGCCGGTAGGCCCGTGCTCTTGAGCTCTTCCGCTCACAGCCAAGCATAGCAACGCGCTCAGCGCGTCTCCAGGAGCTCAAAACACCCAACCGCTGCTCCTAACGTGCTCTGCGGCGTCGACTCGGTCGATGCCCGAACTCCGGCCGCCGCTCCGCCCGTCACCGCCGCTACACTGCACCCCGGCGCCTGCCGCTGCCTCCTTTAGATGCGCCTCACCTCCAGCTCACCGTAGCGGCAAACCGCGTCGCAAACGGCCGCTTGTAGCGCGAGCCCAAGCAACTCCGGCGAGCCTCTGCCGCGGGATATGGTCGCCGGCGCTTAGTCCGGCGATGCTGACGTGGCATGATTAGTTAGGGTTAATGACACAGTTAGTAACACCCTGGGACACAAACAGCCGGGCTCCACAGCCTAACTAACCGGCTAACTAAGTAAGATTAAGATTATTCTAATTATAATGGGCCCATGTGTCATCTTTGACTATGCTGATGTGGGCATTGACCCGACCCCACCTGTCTATGACCTAGGCAGCACTGGGTCACTGACGAGTGGGCCCTGCTGGTCAGGTTTGACCTGGACCGCGCCCGTTGACCGCTAACATCATAGTGACATCATGCTGATGTAGTAAGGCATTTTCTGGATTTATTTAATTCAGGAAATTCCAGGAAATGTTTAAAACTTTAAAAAATCATAGAAATTCAACCGTAACTCCAAATGAAATAATTTATATATGAAAAATTATCAGAAAAATTCAAGGAATCCATCTGTACCATTTTCATGCATGTTTGAACAACGTTTGTCCTCTGTTTTGGACAAAACAAATAAAGGGCATTTAAATAACCACATGTGGAGTTTGAATTTGAATCTTAGGTTCAAACCAACTTCATTTAACCTGCTGCTAGTTCCATTAGCTCAAGCCACAGCATATTGCCATGTCATGATCATGCATCATATTGAGCATTGCATTGATTGTGTCCTTTCTCTGTTTGCCGGTAACTTTCCCCTCTCAGTCGACGATGTTTCCGACGATGTGATCGATGACACCGATGAAGATCTATATTATCTTCAGAAGTGCCAGGGAAGCAAAACCCCCTTGTTCATTCCTATACAATCCCACTCTCTCACTCCTGCTCTCTTTTACTGCATTAGGGCAACACCGATTCAACTGTTACATGCTGCGGTAGTTGAACCCTTTCCTCTGCATGACCTGTCATTGCCACAGTAAATAGATGAAACCCACTAGCATGAGTAGGAGTTGTTTGAGCCCTGTTGTGCCTACTCATTCATGCTTGTTTGTCATGCCTGCTACTGCTTAGAGTTGAGTCAGGTCTGATTCATCGGGGATGAATTGGAATGTGGTGAACATGTCCTACTGTTGAGAGCTAAGTGTGTGAACACGATTTGGTAAAGGTAGCGGTGAGAGGCCATGTAGGAGTACATGGTGGGTTGTCTCATGGCAGCCGTCCTCAGGAACTGAGTCCTGTGTTTGTGATCCATGAACAGTTACTACCACACATTGGGTTCCGATAACTCGGCCCCTCTCGGCTTATTAATCAACTCGATCTCTGTCCAGGAGTTGCAACTAGTTTCTGGTGTTTGTAGGTAGTGTTAGTAGTCTACCAAGTGGCACCCGGTACAAGTGGGCTTGGGACAGACTAGGCACCGTGGCACGGTGTACCAAGTGGCACCCAGATGGTGGGCTTGGGAACCCTGCACACATTGTTTGGGGCCGTGAGCGACACCCCGGCCGGATCTCCTTGCGGATGGAACCCGAATAGGCGATAAACCTAGACGAGGGACTTGTTGGTTAGTCAGGTCGTGGCCGACTCCCTCGCCCGGCTTCCGCTTGAAGGTTGCCGAGGTACATGACGTGTACAGGGCTATAAGTGGCGAGAGCGTGTGTGAAGAAGTACACCCCTGCAGGGTTATCATTATCTATTCGAATAGCCGGATTCCTCGGATATGGAAACTTGGACCCCTTGCATAGTTCATAGACAAGTGAAAGTGGATACTCTAAAATGCGCAAGATAAGCGTGAGTGCTATGGATGGTGTTCTCGTAGGGAGACAGGAGCAGATCCACAGTGGTGTATTGGTATGGTGAAATTGTGGACTCGTGTGCGCCACCTCAAAAGAGTTACTTGCAGTCGTAGTTCAGGTTAGCCACTGAGTCAAAGCTGGCTTGCTGCAGTTAAACTCCACCACCCCCTTTGTTGATACCGATGCATATGTAGTTAGTTCTGGTGTAAGTCTTGCTGGGTACATTTGTACTCACGTTTGCTTATCTTATGTTTTGCAGAGAGACTTCAGTCTCGCTAGTAGTTGCACTTGGACTTCGACGAGTAGTTTGTACCTCAGCTACGATCTTGATCGGACGTTGTAGATGGTCAGGCTTCTTAGCCTTTTTCATTTGTAGATGTCTGTACTCAGACAAGTTAAGCTTCCGCATGTGCTTGTTGCTTGTATGCTCTGTATGTCGGGTCATGAGACCCATGTTTGTAATATCTCGCTCCTCGGAGCCTAATGAACAAATACTTGAGTTGTAGAGTTATGTTGTGATGCCATGTTGTATTTACACATAACGAGCATATTGTGTGTATGATTAAAATGCTTGGTATGTGTAGGATCCGACAACCTAGTTGTTTATCCTTCGCAGCCTTTCTTATGGGGAAATGTAGTCTAGTGTTCCTCGAGCCATAGTAGTCCGCTACAGTCCGGTTCACCGGAGTCCTGCTAGCCCCGCACTATTGTTCAGGACACTTGACTGGCCGGCATGTGTTTCACTTCGTCCCTATGTCTGTCCCTTCGGGGAAATGTCACGTGGTGATTTCCGGAGTCCTGCCTAGCCTGCTACAGCCCGGGATCCCCGGAGTCCTGTTAGCCCAGTGCTACAGCCCGGAATCACTCATTGATGACTGACATGTTCGATGTGATTCATGTATGCCTGTCTCCATAGGTCTGTGCCGCTTTGGGTTCACGACTAGCCATGTCGGCCCGGGTTCTTTGTCATATGGATGCTAGCGACACTATCATATACGTGAGCCAAAAGGCGCAAACGGTCCCGGGCCAGGTAAGGTGGCACCCGTGGAAATACCGTGCGTGAGGCCACAAAGTGATATGATGTGTTACATGCTAGATCGGTGTGACCTAGGATCGGGGTCCTGACATACACTTACGCGAGACTGGTTCTACCGACGTGCTTTGCATATAGGTGGCTGGCGGGTGTCAGTTTCTCCAACTTTAGTTGAACCGAGTGTGGCTACGCCCGGTCCTTGAGAAGGTTAAAACAGCACTAACTTCGTTGTGATTTTGATGCATAGGTAAGAACGATTCTTGCTCAGCCCATAGCAGCCACGTAAAACTTGCAACAACAAAGTAGAGGACGTCTAACTTGTTTTTGCAGGTCATGTTGTGATGTGATATGGTCAAGACATGATGCTATATTCATTGTATGAGATGATCATGTTTTGTAACGAAGTTATCGGCAACTGGCAGGAGCCATATGGTTGTCTCTTTATTGTATGCAATGCAATCGCCCTGTAATTGCTTTACTTTATCACTAAGCGGTAGCGATAGTCGTAGAAGCGACAGTTGGCGAGACGACAACGATGCTACCATGGAGATCAAGGTGTCGAGCCGGTGACGATGGTGATCATTACGGTGCTTTGGAGATGGAGATCACAAGCACAAGATGATGATGGCCTTATCATATCACTTATATTGATTGCATGTGTTCTTTATCTTTTATGCATCTTATTTTGCTTTGATTGACGGTAGCATTATAAGATGTTCTCTCACTAAATTTCAAGATAAAAGTGTTCTCCCTGGGTATGCACCGTTGCCAAAGTTCGTCGTGCCGAGACACCACGTGATGATCGGGTGTGATAAGCTCTACGTTCATCTACAACAGGTGCAAGCCAGTTTTGCACACGCGGAATACTCGGGTTAAACTTGATGAGCCTAGCATATGGAGATATGGCCTCGGAACACTGAGACCGAAAGGTCGAGTGTGAATCATATAGTAGATATGATCAACATAGTGATGTACACCATTGAAAACTACTCCATCTCACGTGATGATCGGACATGGTTTAGTTGATTTGGATCACGTGATCACTTAGATGATTAGAGGGATGTCTATCTAAGTGGGAGTTCTTAAGTAATATGACTAATTGAACTTAAATTTATCATGAACTTAGTACCTGATAGTATTTTGCTTGTCTATGTTGATTGTAGATAGATGGCCCGTGCTGTTGTTCCGTTGAATTTTAATGTGTTCCTTGAGAAAGCAAAGTTGAAAGATGATGGTAGAAATTACACGGACTGGGTCCGTAACTTGAGGATTATCCTCATTGCTGCACAGAAGAATTACGTCCTGGAAGCGCCATTGGGTGCCAGGCCTGCTGCAGATGTTGTTGATGATGTTAAGAACGTCTGGCAGAGTAAAGCTGATGACTACTCGATAGTTCAGTGTGCCATGCTTTACGGCTTAGAACCAGGACTTCAACGATGTTTTCAATGTCATGGAGCATATGAGATGTTCCAGGAGTTGAAGTTAATATTTCAAGCAAATGCCCGGATTGAGAGATATGAAGTCTCCAGTAAGTTCTATAGCTGCAAGATGGAGGAGAATAGTTCTGTCAGTGAACATATACTCAAAATGTCTAGGTATCACAGTCACTTGACTCAACTGGGAGTTAATCTTCCTGTTGATAGTGTCATTGACAGAGTTCTTCAATCACTGCCTCCAAGCTACAAAAGCTTCGTGCTGAACTATAATATGCAAGGGATGAACACGACAATTCCCGAGCTCTTCGCTATGCTAAAGGCAGCGGAGGTATAAATCAAGAAGGAGCATCAAGTGTTGATGGTCAACAAGACCACCAGTTTCAAGAAAAAGGGCAAAGGGAAGAAGAAGGGAAACTTCAAGAAGAACAGAAAACAAGTTGCTGCTCAGGAAAAGAAACCCAAGTCTAGACCTAAGCCTGAGACTGAGTGTTTCTACTGCAAACAGACTGGCCACTGGAAGCGGAACTGCCCCAAGTATTTGCCGGATAAGAAGGATGGCAAGGTGAACAAAGGTATATGTGATATACATGTTATTGATGTGTACCATACCAGAGCTCGCAGTAGCACCTGGGTATTTGATACTGGTTCTATTGCTAATATTTGCAACTCGAAACAGGGACTACGGATTAAGCGAAGACTGGCTAAGGACGAGGTGACGATGCTCGTGGGAAATGGTTCCAAAGTCGATGTGATCGCCGTCGGCATGCTACCTCTACATCTACCTTCGGGATTAGTTTTAGACCTAAATAATTGTTATTTGGTGCCAGCGTTAAGCATGAACATCTGGATCTTGTTTGATGCGAGACGGTTATTCATTTAAATATGAGTATAATGGTTGTTCTATTTATATGAGTAATATCTTTTATGGTCATGCACCCTTGAAGAGTGGTCTATTTTTGTTGAATCTCGATAGTAGTCTCAGTAGTGATACACATATTCATAATGTTGAAGCCAAAAGATGCAGAGTTGATAATTATAGTGCAACTTATTTGTGGCACTACCGGTTGGGTCATATTGGTATAAAGCGCATGAAGAAACTCCATACTGATGGACTTTTGGAATCACTTGATTATGAATCACTTGGTACTTGCGAACCATGCCTTACGGGCAAGATGACTAAAACACCGTTCTCCAGAACTATATAGCAAGCAACAAATTTGTTGGAAATCATACATACTGATGTATGTGGTCTGATGAATATTGAGGCTCGCAGCGGGTATCGCTATTTTCTCACCTTCACAAATGATTTGAGCAGATATGGGTATATCTACTTAATGAAACATAAGTCTGAAACATTTGAAAAGTTCAAGAATTTCAGAGTGAAGTGGAAAATCATCGTAACAAGAAAATAAAGTTTCTACAATCTGATCATGGAGGAGAATATTTGAGTTACGAGTTTGGTCTACATTTGAAACAAGGCGGAATAGTTTCGCAACTCATGCCACCCGGAACAACACAACATAATGGTGTGTCCGAATGTCATAATCGTACTTTACTAGATATGGTGCGATCTATGATGTCTCTTACTGATTTAACGCTATCGTTTTGGGGTTATGCTTTAGAGACGGCTGCATTCACATTAAATAAGGCACCATCAAAATCCATTGAGATGATGCCTTATGAACTATGGTTTGGCAACAAACCAAAGTTATCGTTTCTTAAAGTTTGGGGCTGCGATGCTTATGTGAAAAAGCTTCAACCTGATAAGCTCGAACCTAAATCGGAGAAACGTGTCTTCATAGGATACCCAAAGGAAACTGTTGGGTACACCTTTGATACATCTCCGTCGTATCTACTTTTCCAAACACTTTTGCCCTTGTTTTGGACTCTAACTTGCATGATTTGAATGGAACTAACCCGGACTGACGTTGTTTTCAGCAGAATTGCCATGGTGTTATTTATGTGCAGAAAAAAAAGTTCTCGGAATGACCTGAAACTCCATGGAGCATATTTTTGGAAATAATAAAAAATACTGGCAAAAGATCAAGGCCAGGGGCCCACACCCTAGCCACGAGGGTGGGGGGCGCTCCTGCCCCCCTGGGCGCGCCCCCTACCTCATGGGCCCCCTAGAGCTCCTCCGACCTCAACTCCAACTCTATATATTCGTGTTCGGAGAGAAAAAAATAAGGTAGAAGGATTCATCGTGTTTTACGATACGGTGCCGCCGCCAAGCCCTAAAACCTCTCGAGAGGGCTGATCTGGAGTCTGTTCGGGGCTTCGGAGAGGGGAATCCGTCGCCATCATCATCATCAACCATCCTCCATCACCAATTTCATGATGCTCACCGCTGTGCGTGAGTAATTCCATCGTAGGCTTGCTGGATGGTGATGGGTTGGATGAGATTTATCATGTAATCGAGTTAGTTTTGTTAGGGTTTAATCCCTAGCATCCACTGTGTTCTGAGATTGATGTTGCTATGACTTTGCTATGCTTAATGCTTGTCACTAGGGCCCGAGTGCCATGATTTCAAATCGGAACCTATTATGTTTTCATGAATATATGTGAGTTCTTGATCATATCTTGCAAGTCTATAGTCACCTACTATGTGTTATGATCCGGCAACCCCGAAGTGACAATAATCGGGACCACTCCTGGTGATGGCCGTAGTTTGAGGAGTTCATGTATTCACTATGTGTTAATGCTTTGGTCCTCTACTCTATTAAAAGGAGGCCTTAATATCCCTTAGTTTCCGCTAGGACCCTACTGCCACGGGAGGGTAGGAGAAAATATGTCATGCAAGTTCTTTTCCATAAGCATGTATGACTATATTCGGAATACATGCCTACATTACATTGATGAATTGGAGCTAGTTCTGTGTCACCCTAGGTTATGACTGTTACATGATGAACTGCATCCGGCATAATTCTCTATCACCGATCCATTGCCTACGAGATTTCCATATATTGTTCTTCGCTTATTTACTTCTCCGTTGCTATTGCTATCATCACTACAAAATACCAAAAACAATATTTTTTGTTATCATTACCTTTTGCTACCGTTACCACTACTATCATATTATTTTGCTACTAAATACTTTGTTGCAGATATTAAGTTTCCAGGTGTGGTTGAATTGACAACTCAGCTGCTAATACTTGAGAATATTCTTTGGCTCCCCTTGTGTTGAATCAATAAATTTGGGTTGAATACTCTACCCTCGAAAACAGTTGCGATCCACTATACTTGTGGGTTATCAAGACTATTTTCTGGCACCGTTGCCGGGGAGCATAGCTCTATTCTTTGAGTCACTTGGGATTTATATCTGGTTATCATTATGAAGAACTTGAAAGATCCAAGAACCAAGATTTATCCCTCAACTAGGAGGGGAGGTAAGGAACTGCCATCTAGCTCTGCACTTGATTCACCTTCTGTTTTGAGTAAGCTTGCGACACCTAAACCTGCTTCTGCTATTGATTCTGATATGTCGCATGCTATTGATGATGCCACTTCTGCTATGCATGATACTTATGATGAAACTACTTCTATGCTTGATACTACTATGCCACTTGGTGAATTTCTTGATGAACAACTTGCTAGGGCTAGAGAAAATGAAATTAATGAAACTGATAATATTGATGAAAGTGATGATGAAGACTCTCCCCCTAATAAATATGAATTGCCTGTTGTTCCCGAGGGTTATGTTGTGGATGAAGAAGCTACTAGAGCTATTTTAGCTTGCAATGATAGATATGATCTAAAGAGGTTATTAGCTAAATGGAAGCAGCAATCCCTTAATGCTAGAATGAAACCTGACCCTGCTTTTGCTACTTCACCTATTGGTGTTACTGATAAGGATTATGAATTCTCTGTTGATCCTAATATAATTACATTGCTTGAATCTGATCTTTTTATGGCTATGAATCTGAAACTGTTGTGGCACATCTTACTAAATTAAATGATATAGCCACCCTGTTCACTAATTATGAGAGAACTCGCTACTTTTATGTCCTTAAAATATTTACGTTCTCATTAAAGGGTGATGCTAAGATATGATTTAATTCTCTTGATCCTGGTTGTGTGCGTAGTCCCTAGGATATGATTTATTACTTCTCTGCTAAATATTTCCCTGCTCATAAGAAACAAACTGCCTTAAGGGATATATATAATTTTGTGCAAATTGAAGAAGAGAGTCTCCCACAAGCTTGGGGGAGGCTTCTCCAATTACTTAATGCTTTGCCTAATCATCCTCTTAAGAAAACTGAAATACTTCATATCTTTTGTAATGGACTAACCGATGCTTCCAGAGACTACCTAGATAGTTGTGCTGGTTCTGTTTTCAGGGAAAGAACACCGGATGAAGCTGAAATTCTATTAAACAATATGTTGACTAATGAAACTAATTGGACACTTCCTGAGCCTATTCCTAAACCAACTCCGAAGAAGAGAGGTGTTCTATTTCTCAGTCCTGAAGATATGCAAGAGGCAAAGAAATCCATGAAAGAAAAGGGTATTAAAGCTGAAGATGTTAAGAATTTACCTCCTATTGAAGAAATACATGGTCTTAATTTACCACCTGTCGAAGAAATGCATAATTTTAATCCATCTCGTATTGAAGATATACATGGTGTTGATAACCCGACACAGGTAGTAAAGGTAAATTCTCTCTATAGATATGATAAAGCTGAAATCCCATTTACGAAGTTTGCTAGCCCATGCTTAGATGAGTTTGATAAATTTATGGTTAAGCCAGAAGATTTCAATGCTTATTTTGGTAGAGAATTAAAACACAGTGCTGATATGCTTGAACACTTGGGTGATTATATGGCTAATGTCAAAGGTGAACTTAAACTTATTAGTAAACATGCTTATATGGTTACCACTCAAGTAGAACAAGTACTTAAAGCTCAAAATGATTTGCTCAATGAATTGAATAGTAAGAATAATGATTTTGCTGTTAGAGTGGCTACTAGAACAGGTAAAATGACTCAAGAACCTTTGTATCCTGAAGGCCACCCTAAGAGAATTGAGCAAGATTATCAGAGAAATAATATAGATGCACCTAGTCCTTCTAAATGGAAGAAAAAGAAGAATGATAGGACTTTGCATGCTTCTAGTGAACCTATTACTGAAACACTGGAGAATCCAAATGATATTTCTATTTCTGATGCTGAAACACAATCTGGTAAATACCCTGAAACTAGTGATAATGTTAATGATAATGTTCGTGTTGATGCCCAACCTAGCAATGATAATGATATAGAAATTGAACCTGTTGTTGACCTTGATAACCCATAATCAAAGAATCAATGTTATGATAAGAGAGACTTTGTTGCTAGGAAACATGGTAAAGAAAGAGAACCATGGGTTCAGAAACCCATGCCCTTTCCTCCCAAACCATCCAAGAAAAAGGATGATGAGGATTTTGAGCGCTTTGCTGAAATGATTAGACCTATCTTTTTGCGTATGCGATTAACTGATATGCTTAAAATGAATCCTTATGCTAAGTACATGAAAGAAATCGTCACTAATAAAGAAAGATACCAGAAGCTGAAATTTCCACCATGCTTGCTAATTACACTTTTAAAGGTGGAATACCAAAGAAACTTGGAGATCCAGGAGTACGCACTATACCATGCTCCATTAAAAGAAACTATGTTAAAACTGCTTTATGTGATCTTGGAGCCGGTGTTAGTGTTATGCCTCTCTCTTTATATCGTAGACTTGATATGAATAAGTTGACACCTACTGAAAT
The DNA here is from genome assembly GCA_034509565.1 of Triticum monococcum. Taxonomy (NCBI): domain Eukaryota; kingdom Viridiplantae; phylum Streptophyta; class Magnoliopsida; order Poales; family Poaceae; genus Triticum; species Triticum monococcum. Next base: position 360,054,698 of record CM067841.1, read on the forward strand.
ATCTTTGCAAATGGCTGATAAATCAACTGCTATACCTGTCGGTATTTGTGAGGATGTGCCTGTTGTGGTTGCAAACGTTACTATTTTAACGGACTTTGTTATTCTTGATATTCCCGAGAACGATAGTATGTCTATTATTCTTGGAAGGCCCATTTTGAATACTATAGGGGCTGTTATTGATTGCCACAAAGGCCATGTCACTTTTCATGTTAATGGTAATGAGCATATGGTACACTTTCCGAGGAAACAACCTCAAGTTCATAGTATCAATTCTATTGGAAAAATTCCATCGATTATTTTTGGAGGTCTACCTACTGTCAAGAAGAAATATGATATTCTAATTATTGGGGATGTGCATATCCCCGTTGAGGTAACTTAGTGTTATTCAAAATTTCTCCGGTCCCATGTTATTCGGAATGAGTTTGTTAACAAGACCTGATCAACCTTGTTAATGGATTCTTTTTGATGATCATGAGATGGATGAAGTTAGAAAGCACAACTCTTTGTACCCTCTTTTTACTTTTTGTTATTTATATTAAATAAAATAAAAATAGTATTTTCTGTCTGTTATATGACTTATTCGTCCAATATAAAAATACCCCGAAAATAAAAGTTCTCCAAATGCCCTGAAATTTAAATAAGATTTTTTCTAGAATATTTGAGAATATTTGGCACTGAGAACACAACAGGGGGCATCCACCTGGCCACGAGGGTGGAGGGCGCGCCCTACCCCCTGGGCACGCCCCCCTGCCTCGTGGGCCCATGGTGGCGCTCCTCCACTTATTCCTGCACTCCCACACTCCTTCTTCCTCGCACAAACACCATTATCCAGCTCAAGCACGAGTTCTAGCTCATTTTGCTGCGATTTTCGATCTCCTTGTTCAAAGCACCTCTCACAAAACTGCTTTGGGGGATTTGAAGGAAATATGCCCTAGAGGCAATAATAAAGTTATTATTTATTTCCTTATATCATGATAAATGTTTATTATCCATGCTAGAATTGTATTAACCGGAAACATAATACATGTGTGAATACATAGACATACAGAGTGTCACTAGTATGCCTCTACTTGACTAGCTCGTTGATCAAAGATGGTTAAGTTTCCTAACCATAGACACGAGTTGTCATTTGATTAACGGGATCACATCATTAGTAGAATGATGTGATTGACTTGACCCATTCCGTTAGCATAGCACTTGATCGTTTAGTTTGTTGCTATCGCTTTCTTCATGACTTATACATGTTCCTATGACCATGAGATTATGCAACTCCCGTTTACCGGAGGAACACTTTGTGTGCCACCAAACGTCACAACATAACTGGGTGATTATAAAGGTGCTCTACAGGTGTCTCCGAAGGTACTTGTTGGGTTGGCGTATTTCGAGATTAGGATTTGTCACTCCGATTGTCGGAGAGGTATCTCTGGGCCCTCTCGGTAATGCACATCACTTAAGCCTTGCAAGCACTGCAACTAATGAGTTAGTTGCGGGATGATGTATTACGGGACGAGTAAAGAGACTTGCCGGTAATGATATTGAACTAGGTATTGAGATACTGACGATCGAATCTCGGGCAAGTAACATACCGATGACAAAGGGAACAATGTATGTTGTTATGCGGTCTGACCGATAAAAGATCTTCGTAGAATATGTAGGAGTCAATATGAGCATGCAGGTTACGCTATTGGTTATTGACCAGAGACGTGTCTCGGTCATGTCTACATAGTTCTCGAACCCGTAGGGTCCGCACGCTTAACGCTACAATGACAGTTATATTATGAGTTTTATGTTTTGATGTACCGAATGTTGTTTGGAGTCCCGGATGTGATCATGGACATGACGAGGAGTCTCAAAATGGTCGAGACATGAAGATTGATATATTGGAAGCCTATGTTTGGATATCGGAAGTGTTCCGGGTGAAGTCGGGATTTTACCGGAGTACCGGGAGGTTACCGGAACCCCCCCGGGGGCTTAATGGGCCTACACGGGCCTTAGTGGGAAAGGAGGGAAGCAAGGGAAGTGTGGGGCGCGCCCCCCAAGGCCCAAACCGAATTGGTTTAGGGCAAAGGGGGCCGACCCCCCCTCTTTCCTTCTTCCCCCCTCCCAAGTCCTATTCCAACAAGGAAAGGGGGGAGTCCTAATCCTGGTAGGAGTAGGACTCCTTCTGGAGCACCCTAAGGCTAGCCGCACCTCTGCTCCCTTGCTCCTTTATATACAGGGGCAGGGCGACACCTCTATACACACAAGTTGATCAAGTTGATCGTCTCTTAGCCGTGTGCGGTGCCCCCCTCCACCATAGTCCACCTCGATAGTACTGTAGCGGTGCTTAGGCGAAGCCCTGCATCGGTAGAACATCAACATCGTCACCACGCCATCGTGTTAACGAAAATCTCCCTGAACACTTGGCTGGATCGAAGTTAGAGGGACGTTATCGGGCTGAACGTCTGCTGAACTCGGAGGTGCCGTGCGTTCGGTACTTGATCGGTCGGATCATGAAGATGTACGACTACATCAACCGCGTTGAGCTAACGCTTCTGCTTTCGGTCTACGAGGGTACATGGACAACACTCTCCCCTCTCGTTGCTATGCATCACCACGATCTTGCGTGTGCGTAGCAATTTTTTTGAAATTACTACGTTCCCCAACAGTGGCATCCGAGCCTGGTTTTATGCGTTGATGTTATATGCACGAGTAGAACACAAGTGAGTTGTGGGCGATATAAGTCATACTGCTTACCAGCATGTCATACTTTGGTTCGGCGGTATTGTTGGATGAAGCGGCCCGGACCGACATTACGCGTATGCTTACGCGAGCCTGGTTCTACTGACGTGCTTTGCACATAGGTGGCTGGCGGGTGTCAGTTTCTCCAACTTTAGTTGAACCGAGTGTGGCTACGCTCGGCCCTTGTGAAGGTTAAAACAACACCAACTTGACAAACTATCATTGTGGTTTTGATGCGTAGGTAAGAACGGTTCTTGCTAAGCCCGTAGCAGCCACGTAAAACTTGCAACAACAAAGTAGAGGACGTCTAACTTGTTTTTGCAGGGCATGTTGTGATGTGATATGGTCAAGACATGATGCTAAATTTTATTGTATGAGATGATCATGTTTTGTAACCGAAGTTATCGGCAACTGGGAGGAGCCATATGGTTGTGGCTTTATTGTATGCAATGCAATCGCCCTGTAATGCTTTACTTTATCACTAAGCGGTAGCGATAGTCGTGGCAGCATAAGATTGGTGAGACGACAATGATGCTACGATGGAGATCAAGGTGTCGCGCTGGTGACGATGGTGATCATGACGGTGCTTCAGAGATGGAGATCACAAGCACAAGATGATGATGGCCATATCATATCACTTATATTGATTGCATGTGATGTTTATCTTTTATGCATCTTATCTTGCTTTGATTGACGGTAGAATTATAAGATGATCGCTCACTAAATTATCAAAGTATAAGTGTTCTCCCTGAGTATGCACCATTGCGAAAGTTCTTCGTGCTGAGACACCACGTGATGATCGGGTGTGATAGGCTCTACGTTCAAATACAACGGGTGCAAAACAGTTGCACACGCAGAATACTCAGGTTAAACTTGACAAGCCTAGCATATAACAGATATGGCCTCTGAACACGGAGACCGAAAGGTCGAGCGTGAATCATATAGAAGATATGATCAACATAGTGATGTTCACCATTGAAACTACCCCATCTCACGTGATGATCAGACATGGTTTGGTTTATTTGGATCACGTGATCACTTAGAGGATTAGAGGGATGTCTATCTAAGTGGGAGTTCTTAAGTAATATGATTAATTGAACTTAAATTTATCATGAACTTAGTACCTGATAGTATCTTGCTTGTCTATCTTGATTGTAGATAGATGGCATGTGCTGTTGTTCCGTTGAATTTTAATGAATTCCTTGAGAAAGCAAAGTTGAAAGATGATGGTAGAAATTACACGGACTGGGTCCATAACTTGAGGATTATCCTCATTCCTGCACATAAGAGTTATGTCCTGGAAGCACCGCTAGGTGTACCTCCTGCACCAACAACTGCAGACATTGTGAAGGCCTCGCAGTTGCGTGTTGATGACTACTCGATAGTTCAGTGTGCCATGCTTTACGGCTTAGAACCGGGACTTCAACGATGTTTTGAACGTCATGGATCATATGAGATGTTCCAGGAGTTGAAGTTAATATTTCAAGCAAATTCCCGGATCGAGAGATATGAAGTCTCCAATAAGTTCTACAGTTGCAAAATGGAGGAGAATAGTTCTGTCAGTGAACATATACTCAGAATGTCTGGGTACCATAATCACTTGACTCAGCTGGGAGTTGATCTTCCGGTTGATAGTGTCATTGACAAAGTTCTTCAATCACTGCCACCAAGCTACAAGAGCTTCGTGATGAACTATAATATGCAAGGGATGAATAAAAAAATTCCCGAGCTCTTCGCAATGCTAAAGGCTGCAGAGGTAGAAATCAAGAAGGAGCATCAAGTGTTGATGGTCAACAAGACCACTAGTTTCAAGAAAAAAGGCAAAGGGAAGAAGAAGGGGAACTTCAAGAAGAACAGCAAGCAAGTTGCTGCTCAGGAGATGAAACCCAAGTCTGGACCTAAGCCTGAAACTGAGTGCTTCTACTGCAAGCAGACTGGTCACTGGAAGCGGAACTGCCCCAAGTATTTGGCGGATAAGAAGGATGGCAAGGTGAACAAAGGTATACGTGATATACATGTTATTGATGTGTACCTTACTAATGCTCGCAGTAGCACCTGGGTATTTGATACTGGTTCTGTTGCTAATATGTGCAACTCGAAACAGGGGCTACGGATTAAGCGAAGATTGGCTAAGGACGAGGTGACGATGCGCATGGGATACGGTTCCAAAGTCGATGTGATCGCGGTCGGCACGCTACCTCTACATCTACCTTCAGGATTAGTATTAGACCTCAATAATTGTTATTAGGTGCCAGCGTTGAGCATGAACATTATATCTGGATCTTGTTTGATGCAAGGTGGTTATTCATTTAAATCAGAGAATAATGGTTGTTCTATTTATATGAGTAATATCTTTTATGGTCATGCACCCTTGAAGAGTGGTCTATTCTTGTTGAATCTCGATAGTAGTGACACACATATTCATAATGTTGAAGCCAAAAGATGAGAGTTGATAATGATAGTGCAACTTATCTGTGGCACTGCCGTTTAGGTCATATCGATGTAAAGCGCATGAAGAAACTCCATACTGACGGACTTTTGGAACCACTTGATTATGAATCACTTGGTACTTGCGAACCGTGCCTCATGGGTAAGATGACTAAAACGCCGTTCTCCGAAACTATGGAGAGAGCAACAGATTTGTTGGAGATCATACATACAGATGTATGTGGTCCGATGAATATTGAGGCTCATGGCGGATATCATTATTTTCTCACCTTCACAGATGATTTAAGTAGATATGGGTATATCTACTTAATGAAACATAAGTCTGAAACATTTGAATAGTTCAAAGAATTTCAGAGTGAAGTTGAAAATCATCGTAACAGGAAAATAAAGTTTCTATGATCTGATCGTGGAGGAGAATATTTGAGTTACGAGTTTGGTCTACATTTGAAACAATGCGGAATAGTTTCGCAACTCACGCCACCCGGAACACCACAGCGTAATGGTGTGTTTGAACGTCGTAATCGTACTTTACTAGATATGGTACGATCTATGATGTCTCTTACAGATTTACCGCAATTGTTTTGGGGTTATACTTTGGAGACGGCCGCATTCACGTTAAATAGGGCACCATCGAAATCCGTTGAGACGATGCCTTATGAACTGTGGTTTGGTAAGAAACCAAAGTTGTCGTTTCTAAAAGTTTGGGGCTGCAATGCTTACGTGAAAAAGATTCAACCTGATAAGCTCGAACCCAAATCGGAGAAATGTGTCTTCATAGGATACCCAAAGGAGACTATTGGGTACACCTTCTATCACAGATCCGAAGGCAAGACTTTTGTTGCTAAATTCAGAGTTTTTCTAGAGAAGGAGTTTCTCTCGAAAGAAGTGAGTGGGGGGAAAGTAGAACTTGATGAGGTAACTGTACCTACTCCCTTATTGGAAAGTAGTTCATCATAGAAATCGGTTTTTGCGACACCTACACCGATTAGTGAGGAAGTTAATGATGATGATCATGAGACTTTAGATCAAGCTATTACTAAACCTCGTAGGTCAACCAGAGTAAGATCCGCACCAGAGTGGTATGGTAATCCTGTTCTTGAAGTCATGCTACTAGATCAGGATGAACCTACGAACTATGAAGAAGCGATGGTGAGCCCAGATTCCGCATAATGGCTTGAAGCCATGAAATATGAGATGGGATCCATGTATGAGAACAAAGTATAGACTTTGGTTGACTTGCCCGCTGATCGGGAAGCAATTGAGAATAAATGGATCTTCAAGAAGAAGACTGATGCTGACGGTAATGTTACTGCCTACAAAGCTCGACTTGTTGCAAAAGGTTTTCGACAAGTTCAAGGGATTGACTACGATGAGACCTTCTCACCCATAGCGATGCTTAAGTCTATCCGAATCATGTTAGCAATTTCCGCGTTTTATGATTATGAAATATGGCAGATGGATGTCAAAACTGCATTCTTGAATGGATTTCTGGAAGAAGAGTTGTATATGATGCAACCAGAAGGTTTTGTCGATCCAAAGGGAGCTAACAAAGTGTGCAAGCTCCAGCGATCCATTTATGGACTGGTGCAAGCCTCTCGGAGTTGGAATAAACACTTTGATAGTGTGATCAAAGCATTTGGTTTTATATAGACTTTTGGAGAAGCCTGTATTTACAAGAAAGTGAGTGGGAGCTCTGTAGCATTTCCGATATTATATGTGGATGACATATTACTGATTGGAAATGATATAGAATTTTTGGATAGCATAAAGGGATACTTGAATAAGAGTTTTTCAATGAAACACCTCAGTGAAGCTGCTTATATATTGGGCATCAAGATCTATAGAGATAGATCAAGACGCTTAATTGGACTTTCACAAAGCACATACCTTGACAAAGTTTTGAAGAAGTTCAAAATGGATCAAGCAAAGAAAGGGTTCTTGCATGTATTACAAGGTGTGAAGTCGAGTAAGACTCAATGCCCGACCACTGCAGAAGATAGAGAGAAAATGAAAGATGTTCCCTATGCTTCAGCCATAGGCTCTATCATGTATGCAATGCTGTGTACAAGACCTGATGTGTGCCTTGCTATAAGTCTAGCAAGGAGGTACCAAAGTAATCCAGGACTGGATCACTGGATAGCGGTCAAGAACATCCTGAAATACCTGAAAAGGACTAAGGATATGTTTCTCGTTTATGGAGGTGACAAAGAGCTCATCGTAAACGGTTACGTTGATGCAAGCTTTGACACTGATCCGGATGATTCGAAATCGCAAACCGGATATGTGTTTACATTGAATGGTGGAGCTGTCAGTTGGTGCAGTTCTAAACAAAGCGTCGTGGCGGGATCTACATGTGAAGCGGAGAACATAGCTGCTTCGGAAGCAGCAAATGAAGGAGTCTGGATGAAGGTGTTCATATCCGATCTAGGTGTCATACCTAGTGCATTGGGTCCAATGAAAATCTTTTGTGACAATACTGGAGCAATTGCCTTAGCGAAGGAATCTAGATTTCACAAGAGAACCAAACACATCAAGAGACGCTTCAATACCATCCGGGTTCTAGTCCAAGTGGGAGACATAGAAATTTGCAAGATACATACGGATCTGAATGTTGCAGACCCGTTGACTAAGCCTCTTCTACGAGCAAAACATGATCAGCACCAAGGCTCCATGGGTGTTAGAATCATTACTGTGTAATCTAGATTATTGACTCTAGTGCAAGTGGGAGACTGAAGGAAATATGCCCTAGAGGCAATAATAAAGTTATTATTTATTTCCTTATATCATGATAAATGTTTATTATTCATGCTATAATTGTATTAACCGAAAACATAATACATGTCTGAATACATAGACAAACAGAGTGTCACTAGTATGCCTCTACTTGACATGAGTTGTCATTTGATTAACGGGATCACATAATTAGGAGAATGATGTGATTGACTTGACCCATTCCATTAGCATAGCACTTGATCATTTAGTTTGTTGTTATTGCTTTCTTCATGACTTATACATGTTCCTATGACTATGAGATTATGCAACTCCCGTTTACCGGAGGAACACTTTGTGTGCCACCAAATGTCACAACGTAACTGGGTAATTATAAAGGTGCTCTACAGGTGTCTCCGAAGGTACTTGTTGGGTTGGCGTATTTCGATATTAGGATTTGTCACTCCGATTGTCGGAGAGGTATCTCTGGGCCCTCTCGGTAATGCACATCACTTAAGCCTTGCAAGAATTGCAACTAATGAGTTTGTTGCGGGATGATGTATTACGGAACGAGTAAAGAAACTTGCCAGTAATGAGATTGAACTAGGTATTGAGATACCGACGATCGAATCTCGGGCAAGTAACATACCGATGACAAAGGGAACAACGTATGTTGTTATGCGGTCTGACCGATAAAAGATCTTGTAGAATATGTAGGAGCCAATATGAGCATGCAGGTTCCGCTATTGGTTATTGACCAGAGACGTGTCTCGGTCATGTCTACATAGTTCTCGAACCCGTAGGGTCCGCATGCTTAACGCTACAATGTCAGTTATATTATGAGTTTTATGTTTTGATGTACCGAAGGTTGTTCGGAGTCCCGGATGTGATCACGGACATGATGAGGAGTCTCGAAATGGTCGAGACATGAAGATTGATATATTGGAAGCCTATGTTTGGATATCGGAAGTGTTCCGGGTGAAATCAGGGTTTTATCGGAGTACCGGGAGGTTACCGGAACCTCCCGGGGGCTTAATGGGCCTACATGAGCCTTAGTGGAAAAGGAGGGAAGCAAGGGAAGTGTGGGGCGCGCCCCCCAAGGCCCAAACTGAATTGGTTTAGGGCAAAGGGGGCCGCCCCCCCTCTTTCTTTCTTCCCCCCTCCCAAGTCCTATTCCAACTAGGAAAGGGGGGTGAGGGAGTCCTGGATTAGGGGGTATCCGGACAGCCGAACTATAACCAATAGCTGGACTCTTGGACTATGAAGATACAAGATTGAAGACTTCGTCCCGTGTCCGGATGGGGCTTTCCTTGACGTGGAAGGCAAGCTTGGCAATACGGATATGTAGATCTCCTCCCATTGTAACCGACTCTGTGTAACCCTAGCCCCCTCCGGTGTCTATATAAATCGAAGGGTTTAGTCCGTAGGACAATCACAACAATCATACCATAGGCTAGCTTCTAGGGTTTAGCCTCTCTGATCTCGTGGTAGATCTACTCTTGTACTACCCATATCATCAATATTAATCAAGCAGGAGTAGGGTTTTACCTCCATCGAGAGGGCCCGAACCTGGTAAAAACATCGTGTCCCTTGTCTCCCGTTACCATCCGCCTAGATGCATAGTTCGGGACCCCCTACCCGAGATCTGCCGGTTTTGACACCGACATTGGTGCTTTCATTGAGAGTTCCTCTGTGTCATCATCATCAGGCTTGATGGCTCCTTCGATCATCGTTAGCGATGCAGTCCAGGGTGAGACTTTTCTCCCCGGATAGATTTTTGTATTCAGCGGCTTTGCACTGTGGGCCAATTCGCTTGGCCATCTGGAGCAGATTGAAAGCTATGCCCCTGGCCATCAGGTCAGGTTTCGAAGCCTAAACTACATGGCCGATATCCGCGGAGACTTGATCTTCGGCGGATTCGAGCCCCTGCCGAGTGCGCCGCACTGTCATGATGGGCATGATTTAGCTCTGCCACCAAACAGTGTCCTAGAGACCGCACCTGCAGCCGCTCCGACCTTTAACTCGGAGCCAACTGCGCCATCCGAGGGCGGGTGGTTAGACCCCGCTACGGAGGCAGCAACCTCAACGGAGATCGAACCGAACACCAACCTTATCCTTCGCGAGGCCCGTGACTCCCCATCGCCGGACTCTCCTCTGGATTCTGGACCATCCGCGCCCCTGCCAATCGAGTCCGATTGGGCGCCGATCATGGAGTTCACTGCCGCGGATATCTTTCAGCACTCGCCCTTCGGTGACATACTGAATTCACTAAGGTCTCTCTCTTTGTCAGGAGAGTCCTGGCCGGATTATGACCGGCAGGATTGGGATGCGGACGACGAAGAAATTTGACGTCCACCCACCACCCACTTCATAGCCACTGTCGATGACTTGACCGACATGCTCAACTTTGACTCTGAAGACATCGATAGTATGGACGACGATGCAGGAGACAAACAGGAACCAGTGCCTATAGGGCACTAGAAAGCCACCTCGTCGTATGACATATATATGGTGGACACACCCAAAGAATGCAATGGTGACGGAACAGCGGAGGATGACCCCTCCAAGAAGCAACCTAAGCGCCGGCGTCAGCGGCGCCGCTCTAAGTCCCGCCAAAGCAAAAACGGTGATTCCAGCACAGGAGATAATAACACCCCGGACAGTGCCGAAGACAACCCCCTCCAGCAAGATTCAGCACAGGAGGATGGAGAAGCCAGCCCTCATGAGAGAGCGGCAGATAGAGAGGAAGAGGATGATAATTACATACCTCCCTCCGAAGACGAGGCAAGCCTCGGCAATGACGAATTTGTCGTGCTTGAGGATCCCATTGAGCAAGAGCGTTTCAAGCGCCGGCTTATAGCCACGGCAAATAGCCTTAAGAAAAAGAAGCAGTAGCTTAGAGCTGATCAAGACTTGCTAGCCGATAGATGGACTGAAGTCCTTACGGTCGAGGAATATGAACTCGAACGCCCCTCCAAAAGCTACCCAAAACGTAGGTTTCTACCCTGATTAGAGGAGGAAGCATCTAGACCTACATCCCCAGCGTATGACGCGGCTGACCGGCCGCCTCGTGGCCGCGACAAAGAGGCCTCTCAGCCCACAACTCAAGCCGCACCCCAGCGCCACTCAAAAAATACCAAGGCTCGGGGAAACGCGCTAGACCTGCAAGATATATTGGAGGACAAAGCAAGGCAAACAAGGCCGATCTAGGGATCGCGTGGGCGCCCCACGACACGAGACAATAACCGTCACGCCAGATACAACAAAAGTAAACCCGGCCGGGCCGAACACAACAGACAGAACTCATTCGAGCTGCGTCGTGATATAGCCCAGTACAGAGGCGCTGCACACCCGTCATGCTTCACAGATGAAGTAATGGATCATAAAATCCCAGACGGTTTCAAACCCACGAATATCGAATCATATGATGGTACGACAGATCCCGCGGTATGGATCGAGGACTATCTCCTTCATATCCACATGGCCCGTGGTGACGATCTACACGCCATCAAATACCTCCCACTCAAGCTTAAAGGACCAGCCCAACATTGGCTCAACAGCTTGCCAGCAGAATCCATAGGTTGTTGGGAGGACCTGGAAGCCACATTCCTCGACAACTTCCAGGGCACCTATGCGCGACCACCAGATGCCGATGACTTGAGCCACATAATTAAACAGCCAGAGGAATCGGCCAGGCAATTCTGGACACGGTTCCTAACTAAAAAAAATCATATCGTCGACTATCCGGATGCAGAGGCCCTAGCAGCTTTCAAGCATAACATCTGCGACGAGTGGCTTGCCCGGCACCTTGGACAGGAAAAGCCGAAATCTATGGCAGCCCTCACGACACTCATGACCCGCTTTTGCGCGGGAGAAGACAGCTGGCTAGCTCATAGCAATAACATGACAAAGAGCCTTGGTAATTCGGATACCAAGGACAGCAATGGCAGGTCATGTCGCAACAAGCACAGGCGCCGCATTAACAGCGACAATACCGAGGATACGACAGTTAATGCCAGATTCAGAGGCTCTAAGCCCGGTCAACGGAAAAATCCATTCAAAAGAAGCACTTCGGGCCCGTCCAGTTTGGACCGTATACTCGATCGCTCATGTCAGATGCATGGCACCCCTGACAAGCCAGCCAACCACACCAACAGGGATTGTTGGGTCTTCAAGTAGGCCGACAAGTTAAATGCCGAAAACAAAGACAAGGGGCTACATAGCGACGACGAGGAGGAGCCCCGACCGCCGAACACCGGAGGACAGAAGGGATTTCCCCCACAAGTGTGGATGGTGAACATGATATACGCAACCCACATCCCTAAAGGGAGCGGAAGCGTGCGTTAAGGGACGTATACACGTTGGAGCCAGTCGCCCCAAAGTTAAACCCATGGTCCTCCTGACCGATCACTTTTGATCGAAGGGACCACCCCACTAGTATCCGCCATGGCCGATTTGCCGCATTGGTTCTAGACCCAATCATTGACGGATTTCACTTCACTTGAGTCCTTATGGACGGCGGTAGTAGCTTGAACCTGCTTTATTAGGACACAGTGTGCAAAATGGGCATAGATCCCTCAAGGATTAAACCCACAAAAACGACCTTTAAGGGCGTAATACCAGGTGTAGAGGCCCATTGCACATGCTCAGTCACACTAGAAGTGGTCTTCGGATCCCCGGATAATTTCCGAAGCGAGGAGTTAAACTTCGACATAGTCCCGTTCCGCAGTGGCTATCATGCACTGCTCGGACGAACCACATTTGCAAAATTCAATGCGGTGCGGCACTACGCATACCTCAAGCTCAAGATGCCAGGACCTCGGGGGGTCATCGCAGTCAATGGAAACACAGAGCGCTCTCTCCGAATCGAGGAGCACACTGCGGCCCTCGCAGCAGAAGTGCAAAGCAACCTATCATGGCAATTCTCTAGTCCGGCGATCAGACGTCCGGACACCGTCAAGCGTGCCCGAAGTAATCTGCAACAGGACCGCCTGGCACGTTCTGAGCTCGCATAGCAATGCGGCCCCTACCCCAGCCCCATCCAAATGGCGACACACATGCCACGCGTACACAATTACACATTAAAAATACCATGGGCACAGGGGAGGGGCACGACTATGGCACGCCCCGAAACGCGGCTCAACCGCACTAGGGGCTCCCTATTTTGTTATTTTTTCTCTCTTCCAGGACTTCACTCTCTAGAAGCCCTGTCCGGCAATATAATCGCCGAACACACGATGCAAGGACCAGGGGGCGGAAGCTACGTCGCATCACGGAACTCCCAGGTGGTCTCTATAATGAGCAAAATACCCGCTTTTAGTACCATGATGCAGCTTACCCTTGGAAGAGACATGTTAAATAGTCCCATTTTCTGCTTATCGCACTACTTGTATCGTTTTGCTTCAATGCATCTTTTCGAATAAACAATGCATAGCTTCAGTCTGTTTTTGCATTTTTCTTTTATATATGTGTTCATTAATGACACCTTGCAACCGTACACTTTGGTACGACCAATACACCAGGGGCTTAAGTACCCCACAATATGGTGTGAGAAGTCCGAACACTTCCACAAGTGCGGCACCCCGAACTTATAGCATTATATGCATTAGCTCCGAATCATGTCTTTGGTCAATAGTTGGGTTTGCCCGGCTCCCATGATTTGGTACCTTACGTTCCGCTATATCGGCTAAGGCAGCACTAGGAGAACTACTGCGATTGTGCCCCGGTTCAGCTGGGCTAAGCACCTCAGTAGAGAAAGCTAAAACTGACTGTCATGATAGGGCGAGAGATGGTCGCTGTTCGAGAGGTTTCCAGTCCCTAAAGACTTATGCCGCTTAGGGCGAGGAGCCGGCTTTGTCTGGCCTAGGCGTGTATAGCGCCCCAAACTCGGTCTTCCGAACACTAGGGGCTTCGCCAAAATTTAAAATTATAGAATTCTCTGGCTAAGTGAGAGTGATAATGCATTAAGTCCGATTGCCTTGTTCGTTGTGTTGAGCACCTCCCTCGAAGGACCCAAGAATGGGAAAAAGAGTGCTCAGGTTTATCCCAAACACCCCAGCACTCGTGGCATGGGGGAAGAAGCCGACGACTCGCCATCTCTCAGATTTAATAAAAGGCTGTATATAAGGTAATATTTTAAATTCAAACAAGCGTTGGATAGCGCATATGAACAAGTTTTCAGCTTACAGGATAACGCGAGCAAGTTTACTCAAATATTACATCTTTGGAACATTCATCCACCACAAGGCGGGCACCCTTCAGGACGCCCTCATAGTACATCTCAGGGCGGTGATGCTCCTTGCCCTGCGGTGGCCCGTCCGTCACTAGCTTCTCAGCATCCATCTTGCCCCAGTGAACTTTAACACGAGCAAGCGCCCTGCGGGCACCTTCGATGCAGACGGAGCGCTTGATCACCTCAAGCCATGGACAGGCATCCGCCAGCCGCCTCACCAGCCCAAAGTAGCTCCTAGGCATGGCCTCTCCAGGCCACAGCCGAACTATAAGACCCTTCATGGCCTGTTCGGCCACCTTATGGAGCTCGACCAATTGCTTCAGTTGGTCGCTCAAGGGCACCGGGTGTCCGGTCTAAGCATACTGAGACCAGAACACCTTCTCCGTCGAGCTCCCTTCCTCGGCCCGGTAGTAGGCGGCGGCATCTGACATGCTGTGGGGCAAATCTATGAATGCTCCTGGAGAGCTCCGGACTCGGGTAAGTAACAAGTAATTCACTATCACATGCTTGCTTTGCATAATGAATGCCTTACCCGCCGCTATCTTCTTCATTGCCTCAATTTCCTGGAGGGCTTTTTGGGCTTCGGCCTTGGCAGACTTGGTGCTTTCGAGGGCCGCAGCAAGCTCGGACTCTTGAGTCTTCGAGTCAAGCTCCAAAGTCTCATGCTTCTTCACGAGAGCATGGAGCTCTTGCTGCACCTCGCCAACCCATGCCTCATGTTTCTCCTGCTCGGTGCGCTTCGTGGCCACCTTGTTCTCGGCCTCGGTAAGCGCTTGCTTTAGGGTCGCCACCTCGGTCATGGCCCCTAGCGCACCAGTAATGATCCTGTCATTTTTCGCAACCACATCTTTTTAATATACTTACACAAGGTATTACTTACCTTCTTTCTCCTCGAGCTGCTTCTTGGCAAGGCCGAGCTCTTTCTTAGACTGCTCGAGGCTCTGCTTCAACGCATTGACCTCCGCAGTCACTGCGGCAGAGGTCAACAGCGCAACCTGCATACCCATATTGACATACTTATGTTAGACTCATGTGTTTATTATTAGATCCTCTATTCGGCTTTTCTTTGTGAACACCAAACAGAGCATCAGGGGCTACTGTCTATGCGGTAATATTTTCATATATTTTTTACATACATCAAAGCCTGTTAGAAAGCTAGCATAGGCTTCAGTCAGCCCGCTCTTGGCAGACTGAATTTTCCGGATCACTGCACTCATAATAGTGCGGTGCTCCTCGTCGATGGAGGCGCCATTAAACACCTGCAGCAAGTTATCCGGTGCCTTCGGTTGGACGGAGCGCACCGGTGCGGTAGTCTTGCCCTTCTTAGTGGGGGGCCGCCTGCCGGAGTCCGGAACCACTGAAGGTTCCGGTGCGATGTTCGGCCCAGGGTCGGACTGGGAGCCCTTGGGAGCCTTGCTCCCCTTGTGCCTGCAGTCCGGAAGGTCGCCTTGTGGCACCTCCAGGACCACCTCCCCTTGGCTTGGAACCCTTTGGGACAGCACCTCGGTGTTATCCATAGGGCGAGGGGTGGAAGCGGTCGGAAGCAAAAAGCTATTCACATCCGACGAATCCAAGGAAGCACTCGACGATATGTCGACTTGGGCTCGGGGCGGAATGCATGATTATATACGGCGTTAGGAGAAGCTGTGCAATAAAGGAACACTACGAGTCACTCTGGTGTCCGAATACTTACGACTTTGCTAGGGGCTTGGCCCCGGGCGGCCACTCCTCTTCGCCGTCGGCGGCGTTGGTGGAGTAGTCCGAAGGAAGGATCCTTCCCTTCTTGGACCCTCCAGCCTCCCCCGTTGGGGCGGCCTTCCTTTTCTTTTCTCCCCCTGCTCGAGGGGAAGAAGCCTCTTTTTCCTCCTCCTCATCTTCGTGGGAGGAGTGCGCCTCAGAGTCATCGGACGACAAGTCTGACTCCACCGGGCGCCGGGAACTCTTTCGGGGTCCCGTGGCCTTCTTCTTGGCCTTCTTCTTCGCCACTACGTAAGGTGCCAGAACCAGCAGCTCCGCCAAGCGGGCGTCTGCTGGGCCTTCGGGCAAAGGAGCCGGACAGTCGATCTATCCGGTCGTCTCCTACCAGTCCTGTCAAAGGTACGGGAGCTTAGATCCCGCATAGAGTCAAACTATTAAAAACGAGTATCTTGTAAGAGGTAAAAACAGCTTAACGTGCTAGCTTGGCACTTCGCGCAGAATCCGCGATCCTCGGTAGTGGGAGGGGGAACCTCGGCGCCCTTGAATAGCACCTTCCAGGCATCCTCGTGTGTTGTGTCGAAGAGCCTGTTCAGAGTTTGGTGCTGGGCCGGGTCGAACTCCCACAAGTTGAAAGTCTGTCATTGACACGGGAGGATCCAGCGGATGAGCATGACCTGGACTACGTTGACGAGTTTGAGCTTCTTGCTCACCATGTTTTGGATACATGTTTGGAGTCCGGTCAGCTCTCCCGAACTACCCCAGGATAGGCCCTTCTCTTGCCAGGAGGTGAGCCGCGTGGGATGCCAGATCGGAACTCGGGGGCCGCTGCCCATTCGGGGTCACGTGGCTCGGTGATATAGAACCACCCCGATTGCCACCCCTTTATGGTCTCCACGAAGGAGCCCTCGAGCCATGTGACGTTGGGCATCTTGCCCACCATGGCACCTCCGCACTCCGCCTGGCGGCCACTCACTACCTTCGGCTTGACATTAAAGGTCTTCAGCCATAAGCCGAAGTGGGGCTTGATGCGGAGGAAGGCCTCGCACACGACGATAAACGCCGAGATGTTGATAATGAAGTTCGGGGCCAGATCGTGGAAATCTAGGCCGTAGTAGAACATGAGCCCCCGGATGAATGGGTGGAGAGGGAATCCCAGTCCGCGGAGGAAATGGGTAAGGAACACTACCCTCTCGTGGGGCCTGGGGGTGGGGATGAGCTGCCCCTCATCGGGGAGCTGGTGCGCAATGTCGTCGGGCAGGTATCCGGCTCTCCTCAGCTTCTTGATGTGTCCCTCCGTGACGGAGGAGACCATCCACCTGCCTCCCACTCTGGACATGGTTCGAGAGGGTTGAGGTGGGAAGTGCGGACTTGGGCGCTGGAGCTCAAGTGTGCGAAAATGGATGAGCAAAGGAGGAAGAAGGCGTGGATGAAAAGGTGAATCCTTATCCCTTTATATGGGTGGACGAAACTATGCGTCCCCACCAGCCTGGTAAAACTCGCTTATCCTCCAAGCGCCGTAATAATGGCATGGTTGGGTTACCCATGTCCGTATTGATGAGAATCCCGTAATAAGGGGACACGATCTCTGCTTCGACAAGACGTGCCAAGGAAGCCGCCTCGCAAAACACGCTGAGGTGGGACAGTAAAAAATGACTCGAATAAAGGCTTGGCTGTGGTGTGATGTCACGCTATGGAATACGTCAGCAGATTAGATTTGTGGAAATGTTACTCTCTCCCTCTACGGTGGTATGTGGAACTTGTTTTGCAGAGCCGGACATGATCCCCGTGTTCAAAATCTTCTATGAAGTATTCGGAGGAGGAACCAGCCTTGCAATGCCGAAGACAATCTGCACGTCGGACTCGTCGTCATTGAAGCCTAGTTCAGGGGCTACTGAGGGAGTCCTAGATTATGGGGTATCCGGATAGCTGGACTATAACCATTAGCCAGACTCTTGGACTATGAAGATGCAAGATTGAAGACTTCGTCCCGTGTCTGGATGGGACTTTCCTTGACGTGGAAGGCAAGCTTGGCAATACAGATATGTAGATCTCCTCCCATTGTAACAGACTCTGTGTAACCCTAGCCCCCTCCGGTGTCTATATAAACCGGAGGGTTTAGTTCGTAGGACAATCACAACAATCATACCATAGGCTAGCTTCTAGGGTTTAGCCTTTCTGATCTCGTGGTAGATCTACTCTTGTACTACCCATATCATCAATATTAATCAAGCAGGAGTAGGGTTTTACCTCCATCGAGAGGGCCCGAACCTGGGTAAAAACATCGTGTCCCTTATCTCCTGTTACCATCCTCATCGACGCACAGTTCGGGACCCCCTACCCGAGATCCGCCGGTTTTGACACTGACAGGGGGAGTCCTACTCCCGGTGGGAGTAGGACTCCTCCTGGCGTGCCCTAAGGCTGGCCGCACCTCTCCCCCTTGCTCCTTTATATACAGGGGCATGGGGCACCTCTAGACACACAAGTTGATCAAGTTGATCGTCTCTTAGCCGTGTGCGGTGCCCCACTCCACCATAGTCCACCTCGATAATACTGTAGCGGTGCTTAGGCGAAGCCCTGCGTCGGTAGAACATCAACATCGTCACCATGCCGTCGTGCTGACGAAACTCTCCCTCAACACTTGGCTGGATCGGAGTTAGAGGGACATCATTGGGCTGAACGTGTGCTGAACTCGGAGGTGTCGTGCGTTCGGTACTTGATCGGTCGGATCATGAAGACGTACGACTACATCAACCGCGTTGTGCTAACGCTTCCGCTTTCGGTCTACGTGGGTACGTGGACAACACTCTCCCCTCTCGTTGCTATGCATCACCATGATCTTGTGTGTGCGTAGGAATTTTTTTGAAATTACTACGTTCCCCAACAGTATTGTTCCTTGGTATGTGACTCCTCCAATGGTCCAATTAGTTTTTGTTCTAGTGCTTTGTTCATTGCATATTTTTGCAGCTTAGGTGACCATGTTCTTGAGCTTGCATGTCAAATTTATGTGGTTCCAAGTAGTTTTGATGCATGATATAGGTTCTAGGCACTTGTAGGAGTAGTTGCTATCAATTTTGTTGAGTTTGGTTTACTTTTATTTGAAGTTACTAAAAATTTAAGGAATTTTTTAGAGGAAGAAATATGTTTAGGAAAATGTACCAAGGTGGTTCTTCAAGAAAACAAGGACCCAGGCTTGCAATGCATGATGCTGATAATGAGCCACCAAGGGACGCTCCAGTGCGGCCTCGTGAATGGCCTTCAGAGGACTTCATGGATCGAGCAGGAATTAAGGAAGAATTTAATGCATATTTACGTAATGCTGATCTTGTGAGCTTTGAGGCAGAAAAATGTCGTCAGTACCACTATCTCGCTAGTTCCTTTGTGAGGAGGTTTGAAATTTCATCTTCACGTAATTCTCAAACAGTCCTGTTTGATCTTTATGAAAATTCTTACACTATGGACTTAGAGGACTTTACCATTGCTTGTAAACTTCCACAATGGGGTAGTGCTAGTGAACCTCACAAATCTGAATTCAGAGATTTTCTTGGTAGTATAACTGTGGGGGAATCTAGAGATATAGCACAAGCTACCATAGGGAGCATTCACTTCCCTGCTATACATTATTTTGCTCTCTTCATAGGTAGATGCATTAACGGTAAAGATGAAGCATGTCACATGTGTGTCCCTGACCTCAGTATTCTTAGGAGTGTTGTGTTAGGAGATAAATCTTATAATTTGGGAGCCATTGTTGCACATAGGTTGCATCTTAATAGATTTAATGGAGATTTCTTTGGTGGAATTTATGCAACCCGCATAGCTAATTTTCTTGGTATAACCATACGTGAGGATGATATTGAGTTGCCTCCTGCTTATTTGGGTTATGAGGCTATGGTTCATCATCAGTTTATTGAGAGGAATGATCAGTTCCTCCAGTATCGACTAATCTTTGACAGACGACGCACCTATCACGTCGCTCTCCCTGCTTCTACTTTCTTTGATTTTCAGGCAAAAGGGAGATATTTTATAACCAAAGAGGAGGCCGAAGAGTATAAGAGGAGGGCTGTGATAGCTCGCCTCCAAGCTGCAACCCACGATGCAATGACTGTTGCAACTCAGTACGACCCCAACTGCAACTTTGGATATCCGCCAGGCCATCCGTGGCATTAGACCAACTTAGGCCAAAAGCCTAAGCTTGGGGGAGTACGTATTTCTCACCGACATTACATTCATGTTCACACACTCATTGCTAGATGTCGGTGCTCATGCTTTTTCACTGTATAATCCATGCTAGTTTATTTTCTTTTTATTGCTTTCTTCTTGTGTGTTTAATAAACATTAAGAAAAAATAGTTGTAGCTTTTAGCTAGTTTTAATTTCTATGCTTGTAATAGTAATTAAATAGAAAACCCAAAAAAAATTCTAGTTCTTCTTTTGCTTGTTGGGAGCTTTCCCGTGTATATAGTTTCATTTCTTTTCTTTGGGGGTCGATAGGAAAAGACCTTAATTAAATTGTTGAAGTGGCTCTTATATGCATTATTGCTGATCTGACAAAGGAGCCCATATTGCTTTGTCTTCTCCTGTTTATTGAATGCTTGAGATTCCAGCTTAGTCCAATGCACGTGCACTATTATTATTATCCACATTGTTCGGTCGTGCAAGTGAAATGCAATTATGACGATATATGATGGACTGACTGAGATGAGAAAAGCTGGTATGAACTCGACCTCTCTTGTTTTTGTAAATATGATTAGTTCATCGTTCCTGCCTCAGCCTATTATGAAAGAAACATATTTGCAATGACAATTATAGATTGTAGTTGCTTATGCCATGCTTAATTAGCTAGGAGCTTATAATGGTTTACCTTGCGTGCCAACATGATATTAAAATGGTTGTGATGTGGTATGATAGGGTGGTATCCTCGTCTGAATGATTTAAGTGACTTGACTTGGCACATGTTCACGCATGTAGTTGAAACAAAATCAACATAGCCTTCACGATATTTATGTTCATGGTGGATTATATCCTACTCATGTTTGCATTCAATGTTGATTAATTTTAATGCATGTTCATGACTGTTGTCGCTCTCTAGCTGGTCGCTTGCCAGTCTTTTGCTAGTCTTCAGTTGTACTAAGCGGGAATACTGCTTGTGCATCCAATTCCATAAACCCCAAAGTTATGCCATATGAGTCCACCATACCTACCTATATACGGTATCTACCTGCCGTTCCAAGTAAATTTGTATGTGCCAACCTCTAAACCTTCAAATATTCATTATGTGTTGTATGCTCGAATAGCTCATGTATCAACTAGGTTTGTCTGTATCTTCCATGTTAGGCGGATTATTCTCAAGAGGAGTGGACTCCGGTAACGCCCCATATGTAACATGCCATATTTGTATTCCAACTCTTGCCATTTTCGGCACTAAGTTATGATATTTCCTCGTTGTCAAGTTTTTGTCTTCGTTTTGTTTTGTCTTTGTCATGCATCTCATATCATGTCACCATGTGCACCGCATTTGCATACGTGTTCGTCTCATGCATCCGAGCATTTTCCCCGTTGTCCGTTTTGCATTCCGGCGCTCCTATGTCCTCTGGTGTCCCCTTTTACCTCTTTTCGTGTGCGGGTGTTAAACATTCTCGGATTGGACCGAGACTTGCCAAGCGGCCTTGGTTTACGACCGGTAGACCACCTGTCAAGTTTTGTGCCATTTGGACTTTGTTTGATACTCCAACGATTAACCGAGGGACCGTAAAGGCCTCGTGTGTGTTGCAGCCCAAAACCTCTCCAAAGTGGCCCAAAACCCACCTAAACCCCCCTCCATCATCTAGGTCATTCGATCATGATCGCGTGGCCGCAAACCGTGCTCAATTTGGAGCCTCCTAGCTCCTCCTATGTATAAAAAGGCATCTCCCCCGAAATTTTCGGATCAAACCCTAGACCCCTCTCCCCTCCGCGCGGCCGGACGTGTCCGCCCGCCGCTGCCGCCATGTGTCACTGCGCCATTCGCTGCCGCCCCGCTCCCACTTCACTGCGCCGCCGGGCCCGTGGGACCCATCGCCGGCCCGCCCCCGGGCCGAACCGGGCCGCGCCCCGTACCGCCGCCCTGCGCCTCGTCCGACCGCGTCGCCCCGCCTCCTCCTCCGCGCCGGCGAGTCCTCGACTCCGGCCGCCGCCCGCCATCGCCGGTCGCCTCGAGTTCCCCGGACCTCGCCGCCAAGCTCCGCGCCCGTGGCTCCTTCGTCTTCCCCGGTGTCGACCTGCGCGCCGCCTCGGCCTCCACCGCGCCACCTCGCCACCCCGCTCTCCTTCCTCCAATCCGGCCAATCCAGCATGGACTCCAGTGAGAACGGCGATGAACCTCGGGAAGTGTGCAGATCCAGATCCAGATCGATTTAGGGTTGACTTTTGCCCTAGTCCTAGTATTTTTCTGCATTCTTCATCGCATCATAACTTCAACCCCGTGGCTCCATTTTTGGCGTGTAGTATATCAAATTGTTCGTCTCGACGAGCACTTCATTTCATTCCATTGCACCATGTTCATTTGAGTTCATCTTGATGCCCTAAATGTTGTTGCAAGAGTGCTATGTAATGTTAGTTTCAGATTCTTATCAGAATTTGGGCATTTGTCATTTTTGCCATCATTAGTGTGTGCCTCCTATAAACTTGAGCCCTACATGTGTTTTGAAGTATGCCATGCCATCTTTACAGGGGTGTATGCCATGTATTTTTGTGATCTCTGTGTTTACTAGCACAAGCATGCAAAGTAGCCCTCGTAATGTTGTTGATTTCAGGGACTTAGAAATCTTCCAAGTCTTTATCCAGTTAATATTTTTATGCCATGTATTCTTGTTGCTAGAGAGTGATCCATGCCTCTTTTGAGCATGATCAGTAAGGATGTATTGTAGATATTGTTGTGCTCTGTCCATCCATGTCTTTGTTTGCAATTATGGAGCACCCTAGCTTGACTCAATCGAGCTCTACTTTTGCTATAAAATGTTCCTGGCAGATTGTTTAGATGTTAAGAAATTTTGCCGAGGTTGTTGTAGTTGATCCGTGCATGCTATGAGGTTGTTCTTGCCATGTTTAGCTTCTATGCCATGTCTACTTGCTGGGTGTATGGTTAGTTTGTCATGCAATGTCTTGTGGTGAGTGCATCGAGCTCGTAAACATGCCTACGTAAATCTGTTTTGCCATGTTCCATTTTTCTACTAAGTCTGAATCTGTTAACGAAAGTTGCTATGTTCACATGGTTGCCATTGTATTTTCTGATCCTTTTTGGCTTATGGTCACTAAGGGACTTTTGTTGTATGCTTTGAGTAGCTTCATGCATGCTTTTCTTTGCCATGATATGTTCCTGTAGCATGTTGTTATCATGCTCTAAACATTGCTTCCTGATATTAAATTCCTGACATGTTGTTATTTTCACTAAGTCTGTAACCTGTTATCTTTTGCACTTTTGTCATGCTTGTTTGAACCTGCTATTGGGTGAATTAGCCGTAGCTCAGTGTTCATCTTTTGTCAAGCATCCTGAGTGGATCCCTTCCATGTACTTTGGTGTTGTGTTAGAGTGCAGTAGCTTGTTGTTCTTGATGCATTTAGATGGTCTCGTGCTGTTAATCGCAGCTTTGTGCCATTATTGTTTTGCTTGCCATTTGCAAATCGTGCATCCGATTCCGGTGATCTTTATATCAATTCCAACCGAAATCAACTCCTCTTTCTAGTGGCACTCTTGGTTTTCCATGTTGAGGCCAGGTTCAATCTTTCCGTTCTGAAGCATGCATATGCATCGCATATCACATCCCGCAAATCATGCCATGTTTTGCATCATGTTTGTTGCGCATTGCACCGTGGTTGATTGTGTCTCCCTTTGCTTGTGTTCTTGCTTTGGGTAGAGCCGGGAGACGAGTACGTGATCAAAGAACCAGTTGAGTACACTTCCGAGGATCAAGCTAACGTCAACTCAGAGAACTTTGCAGGCAAGATGACCATACCCTCAAAATCACTTCTATCTTTGCTTGCTAGATGCTCGCTCTTTTGCTATGCCTATGCTATGATACCTACCACTTGCTTATCATGCCTCCCATATTGCCATGTCAAACCTCTAACCCACCTTGTCCTAGCAAACCGTTGTTTGGCTATGTTACCACTTTGCTCAGCCCCTCTTATAGCGTTGCTAGTTGCAGGTGAAGATTGGAGTTTGTTCCTTGTTGGAACATGTTTATTGTTGGGATATCATTATTATATCTTGTCTACTTTAATGCATCTATACACTTGGTAAAGGGTAGAAGGCTCGGCCTTATGCCTGGTGTTTTGTTCCACTCTTGCCGCCCTAGTTTCCGTCATACCTGTCGGATTCACGGGTTCTGGCAGACCCTTAAGGTTCGAACACTGGGGTGCGCGCGGAAATCTCGCCTTCTACCTCCCCGTCTCGCAAAGATCTAAACTACTAAAGGAACTGCACAAGGGACACAAGATTTATACTGGTTCGGGCCACCATTGTGGTGTAATACCCTACTCTAGTGTGTGGTGGATGGATTGCCTCCTGGGGCTGGTGATGACGAACAGTACAAGGAAGAACAGCCTCGCGAGGGTCTGTTCTTGGCTGGGGTGATGAACTGCTGGGAGGAGTTCAGTCACCTCTCTCTCTCTCTCTCACTTACTCTCTCTGCTTGCTAGTCGGATCCACATGCCGAACCCTTTGCTACGTGGGTGGCCGTCCCTATTTATAGGGGCCCTGGTCCTCTTCCCAAATATCGAGCGGGAAGGGAGCCAACAATGGCAGGATAATTTGAAGGGGGATAGCAAGTACTCTTATCCTGACTAAAGTTGGTCTTCGCCTGCGAAAGACTCTGCGGTGACGCCGTGCTGGGCTCCATGGTGACCTCTGTCTCGTAGTCCGCTTGGTCCTGGTCTCGTTGCACCGAAATGGAAACCTTTGCCTGATGCCTCGATACTCCGCGGCTGCGCTTGCCGCCTTTGCACCAAAGAGGAAAGAAGGACGCTGCGCGCGCTGGCGCCCGCCTGGCACCCTCGATCGTCATGGCTTGCGTCATGGGCACCTCGCAAGATACCCTGCCTTGATATCTCCGTCTCCTCGCGAGCCAGCATGAGGAGGCTGCGCCTGAGGATGCGCCATGTCGTCCGCCTCACGAGGCTTGGCCCCTCGCGAGGGTCTTGAGTCTTGTGTTGATGAAGATGGGCCATGCTGGGCTTCCTTTGAGCCACGCCGCAGGCCGCAGGCAGGCAAGTCTGGGGACCCCCGTTCCCAGAACGCCGACAGTAGCCCCCGGGCCCATGGCGCGCATGGGCTTGGCCGTGCTGAGAGGCGAAAGGGCAAGGGCGAAGCGCCGCGGGCCCTAACAGCCTGCGGCCTTTGGCGCCGCATGGTGGTTGATGGGACGTGGGCGTCTCCACTTCCCCACGACGCCTCGGTGATCGCGTGAGTTGGACAAGTCCCTGCATGCAAATCGTGTCATGATTACCTGCGATCATAGAGGCCGGCGCTTGGCCTCCGCCGGCTATAAGTACGAAGCTGTGCGTGCCCTTCTAGTCCATTCCTCCTGGCTTCTCCTTCTTCCCAATCCTTGCTCCGCCTTGCTGAGATGGCTCCGACCCGCCGGTTCTCTGCAGCTGAGAAGGGAAAAGCTCCTCGAGAGGGGCCAGACCCGCTCCCGCCGAAGAAACGGCTCGCCCTTTGCAGCCGGGGCGAGGAAGACCGTCAGGTGGAGCCGAGGCCCCGGTGCGAGCGGGCTCCGCCGGGGTTTCCGCTTCCTTTTGATGCCCACGCCGAGGGCCCCGAAGGTGTCGATGCTAATCTCCGCGGTCGGCGCCGTCGGGTCACGAAGGCGTGGGTTGTTCCTCCTGGAGTCCACGCCGAGGGCTCCTCCCTAGAGTTCGTGCTCCATGTCGTCGTTCCTCTCCAGTCCTGGATCCGTCTGCCTCCCTTCTTCGCCTCCATCGTCCGTCCAGGAGGGCCTCTGGAGCTCTAGCTGCAGCACGCCGGCTGCAGTGCCCTCACGACCGAGGCAGAGGTCGTGGTCGCTGCCCCGGGCGAGGTCTACTTGTCCCACGGCTGGAGAGAAATCGCCCATGTCTGCAAGGAGAGGGGCGTCTTCGCGGTCCACCTGGAGTATGATGGCGCTGCGGTGATGTTCTTCAAGGTCTTCGACACGATCGGGCGCCGGCTGGAGTGCTGCCCCGGGAGAGGTGGCCAGGACCTTGCCCTGGTGAGGGCTAGGCCTGTCGACCGCTCCCTTGGCGGAGGCGCCGGGGGGTCCAGTGACTCCAGCAAAATCTTCGCGACTCCTGAGACGAGCGATGACAGCTACGAGCCCCCGAGCCGGCGCCGCTCCCGGAGCAGGGCGGGCTCATCAGGCCGTTGCCGACCCTGATCTGGATGGGGTTGGCGCTGGCGCCTGATGGCCCACTGTTGATGATGGCATCTTTTGCAGGAGCCTGTGTAGTTAGCACTCCTTAGGATCCATTCCCTGTGAGGAATCAAAATGCGCCCCACGGGGGCTTGTAAGGTGTTTGTAGTCCCGTTTGTTAATACATGACCTTCGCTTTAGATTTGTGTGAGTTGCTGATTTCGTCATAGCTTAGTTCTCCCTTTTGATCCTCGCGAGGGCTTGGTGCTCTGCGTCGACAGGTCCCAGTCCCAAGGCGGCGTTAGCCGTCGCTGGTATGCCAGGTCGCGATGCCGTGGTCAAGGCCAGGAGGTGAGCGACCCGGGGTCCGGTAAGAGCCCCTGAGTCACGATGCTCAGGAGGTCCCCTTTGGCGCCCAAGCGGCCGTCGCTCGGTGAGAAAGGGAAGCAACGTTGCTAGTATGGAATTGCTTTAGGTGTGAGGGTAGTGCCACGGTAGCCGGTGCTTCGGGTGGTGACTTATCTTGAGGTTTGGGGATCGCCCCCAACGCATCGTCGGGTCCGTGGGGTAGTTGGGACAGAGTTGCTCGGGGAGGTCCTCGCGCGCCCCTTCTCCCTCGCCTCTGCTCTCCTTTCTGCTCTACATCCTCGGGTCCCGGCCCTCGAGCTTGTCTCAGCCGTCGCTGGTATGCCAGGTCGCGATGCCGTGGACAAGGCCAAAGGGTGAGGGCTGGAGAGCCAGTAAGAGCCCTGAGTCGCGATGCTCAGGCACCCCCCTTTAACGTGCAAGCGGTTCGCGCACGCGAGGGTGAAGGGAACTCCGTGAGGGCCTTGGCTAGCGTGGTCCCCTCCAAGGATCCTGCAAGTTCATCACAGAAAGAAGATGGGGTCGCCATGGCAGTCATTAGTCGATCGTTAGTCGCTCAAGAGCTCGTTGGTTGGAGTAGGTGAGGTGTATCTGGGCACCCGTGAGCCAGCGCGGGACTCACGAGGCCCTACCTCTAGGTGGGTTGCGCCTGGCACTGGGATGTATCTTGAGATGTGTCCCTGCAAAATTTGGTTAGATGCCGGTACTCTACGTCCTCGGGTCCCGGCCCTCGTGCTTGTCTCAGCCGTCGCTGGTATGCCAGGTCGCGATGTCGTGGACAAGGCCAGAGGGTGAGGGCTGGAGAGCCGATAAGAGCCCTGAGTCGCGATGCTCAGGCACCCCCCCTTTAACGTGCAAGTGGCCGACATGGAGAAGAAAGGATGCCGCGGACAGGCACCATGCAGTTAAGCGTGATAGGCAATGCATAGTTGGAAATAAACGCGAGGGAGATACACACCGCTGGGTCTGGCCCAAGCGGCTTGGGGATGATGCAGCCCGAGGGGCGCCCCCAACAAGGCAAACTAACGACCGAAAGATAAAAGGGATACATGCCGCAGGGACGGACCCACGCGGCCTGGGAGTGATGCAACCCTGGGAGGGCGCTCCCAGCTGGGAATGAAACTTGTAAGATGTCACCTGAGGATGTCGTCGGCGTAGTGGCGTTGGTGCAGCAGACTTGATGGGCTGCAGAAGCCTATCCTCATGAGCCCCCAGGCCCTGGGGCCTCGGAAGGCTCCGGAGGCACCGGTGGCTCCTCGCGAGCTGTCTTCATCTCCGCCAAGGCCGCGGAATGCCTGTCTCCCCGAGCCTCCATGATGCCCGTCATGAGGCGCTGGTACGCCACAGCCATGCTCGGCAGGCCGTAAGGCATGCGAACATAGCTGTGGGGTGGTCCCCCGCAGCGCCCAACTTGCGAAGGCCAGAGATGCTCCGTCATGACAATCTGATTGGGCCCTGGTACGTCGACGCAGACGCGCAGCCCACCATCCTCGCCTGGATGTAGGGCCACAGCTGGTAGGCGGCGGCAACCTCTCATGACCCTTGTCTCCTGTATTTCTAGAATGGCCTTGTTAACGAACTCCTGCTGGTCTGACCTTCCTTGCCTGGCTCCTTCTCGGGGGAAACGCACTGCGAAGCACGCTTCCACATGGTGCCCGAGCGCCTCCCTCGTGACCCTGGCTAGGTCGGTGGCCCTCCAGGTGAGAGCCCCCGAGCCCTGCCTGAGGACGGTGCCGGGCGCGCTTTCCTATGTGATGGATGGGGGGTCCCCCTGGGCAGACACGGGCCCTAAGGGGCCTGCCTCCTGAGGGGCCGAGCCTGACGATGTCTTCTTCTTCTTGGGGGTGGTCTTAGGAAGCCTCCTGCTTCCGCGATCTGGGTCTTCTAGCGACGCGGCCTGATAGGCCCGCTCCAGGGAACACACTGCATCCTTCTCTTCACAGGGCACCATGATGACGACGCCACTTCCTGGCATCTTGAGGACGTTGTAGCCGTGGTGAGTCACGGCCATGAACTTGGCCAACACTGGGTACCCGAGGATGGCGTGGTACGGCAGGCGGATGTCGGCGACATCGAAGTCAATGAGCTCGGTGCGGTAGTTGCTGCAAGCCCCGAAGGTGACAGGGAGGCGGACCTGCCCGATCGGGACTGTGGAACCGTCGGTGATTCCGGAGAAAGGCTTGGTCGGCTGAAGCTGGTCATAGGGTACTTGGAGATTGTTGAATGTTTCCACAGATAGGACGTTGAGCCCTGCCCCACCATCGATGAGGGTCTAGGTGACCAGCATGTTGCTGCGGAGCAAAGCATCGGGAGGACTCCTGCCGTGGCCGCGCACTTGAGCTGGTCTGCTGAGCTGAACGTGATGGAGCACGCCGACCACCTGAGGGGGCGCGTCGCTTCGAGCTTGGGGAAAACTGCATTCACTTCGCGGGTGAACTGCTTGAAGATACGTTGAGAGGCTGGGGCTTGAGCTCCGCCCAGGATGCAGGTGATTGCGCGCGGCTCTTGGAAGCCCCCAGCCCCCTCGTCTTGATGGCGGTCTTCGTTCCTCCTTGGCTGAGGCGGCAGCGGAGGTAGGCCTGCGTTGCCATGAGGGCGATCCTCACGAGGCTGATCTCTCCAGTCTCCCTCGCGAGGCAGGTCCCGCCAGCGGTCCTCGCGAGGCTGGTCGCGCCACCCCGGGTGCGGGCCGCGATCTTCCCAGCGTCCTGGGTTTCTTCCTCCTCCTCGGCCGTAGCCCCGGTCAGCATCAGGCCATCGGCCGATCCTTCCCTCTCGTACGGCGCGGAGTTCTTGACATTCGTTAGTGTTGTGGGTGTGGAGGTCGTGGTACACACAGTACCGGCTGCCCCTGGAGGATTCGGGCAGGTCCTTGCCCGCTTGATGTCTAGTTCTGCAGCGAGTACGGCAACCCCCTTGCGCTTCACGTCCTTGGCCTTGGGCTTCTTCTCTTCTGGGTCCGTGGCAGGCAGCTCGAGGAGGGAGAGACGTCCCTCCTCAGCCCTGGCGCACCTGTTCGCCAAGTTGAACAGCTCTAGGGAGGTGCAGAGGTCTTCGTGCATCGCCAGCTCCTCCTTCATCTTGACGTCGCGCACGCCGTCGGAGAAGGCCAAGATGATGGCCTCCTCGGACACCTTGGGGATCTTGAGGCGCGCGCTGTTGAAGCGCTGGATGTATTTTTGCAGGGTCTCTCCGGGTTGTTTCTTGATGCGGCGCATGTCGCTCACGACGGGTGGCCGGTCGCGAGTACCTTGGAAGTTGGCGACGAAGTGGGCGCGCATCTGGTCCCAGGAGGAGATCGTGCCTGGAGCCAGATTCAGGAGCCAGGTTCGAGCTCCTTCCTTGAGCGCCATGGGGAACCAGTTCGCCATGACCTTTTCATCCCCGCTGGTAGCCTCGATGCCCAGCTCATAGAGCTGGAGGAACTCTGCGGGATCAGTCATGCCGTCGTAGCGGGAAGGCAGGTCAGGCTTGAACTTGCCGGGCCACGCGACGCTACGCAGCTCGGCGGTGTAGGTGCGGCAGCCCACGGTGGCCACGAAAGGCTTCGGTTGGTGGAGAGCTTGGTCTTGAGGGTCCCCACACGCTGCAGCTAGGAGCAGGGCGAGGTCTTGGCGTGCCGGAGCTGGAGCAGGGTCGCGGCGTGTCGGAGCAGGGAGCGCCCTGGCAGCCCCTTGCGGGCGTGGGACTTCTTGGCAGCTCTGTTCTTGTTGCGCCGGCGCCTGATGGAGCGGGTTCCGCCCAGGGGCCAAGCGCCTTGGAGCCATGGCATCTTCTTGGAGGGGAGGCGGCTGGTGCGCCTCTGGAGCTTCGTTGCCCGCGCGGGGCGGAGTGTGGCGCAGAGGAACGGACGGCGCGGAAGAGCCCCCTACGGTGCGGACAAGCTCGGCGACGCGGTGGAGCCACTCTTCATAGACGTCGTCGATGGGGTGGTAGCGCAGGAGCTCGTTTGCCGCGAGGAGCGCGGCTCGAGCCTCCAAGGGTGCGCGGAGCGTGCGGGACGAAGAACCGGCTGGTGCGAGTGATGGAGTAGCGGTGCGGCCGTCTTGGCGCACGGACGGATGCTGAGACGACGCTTGCTGCTCGCCCCCCGCCGGGCAGGTGGCGGCATTGACGGCGGGCGACGGGGAATGACGAGGACGCCCACCGACGGGGACCGTCTGGGCGACGCGAGAAGCGATGGCGGCCCGGCGCTCGGCGCGGGCCCGACGAGCGTCGGACATGGATGCGACGGTCGGAGGAGAACGGAGTGGCAGAGGACAGATTCTGGCGCACCCCTACCTGGCGCGCCAAATGTTGGATTCACGGGTTCCGGCAGACCCTTAAGGTTCGAACATTGGGGTGCGCGCGGAAATCTCGCCTTCTACCTCCCCGTCTCGCAAAGATCTAAACTAGTAAAGGAACTGCACAAGGGACACAAGATTTATACTGGTTCGGGTCACCATTGTGGTGTAATACCCTACTCGAGTGTGTGGTGGATGGATTGCCTCCTGGGGCTGGTGATGACGAACAGTACAAGGAAGAACAGCCTCGCGAGGGTCTGTTCTTGGCTGGGGTGATGAACTATTGGGAGGAGTTTAGTCACCTCTCTCTCTCTCTCTCACTTACTCTCTTTGCTTGCTAGTCGGATCCACATGCCGAACCCTTTGCTACATGGGTGGCCGTCCCTATTTATAGGGGCCCTGGTCCTCTTCCCAAATATCGAGCGGGAAGGGAGCCAACAATGGCAGGCTAATTTGAAGGGGGACAGCAAGTACTCTTATCCTGACTAAAGTTGGTCTTCGCCTATGAAAGACTCTGCGGTGACGCCGTGCTGGGCTCCATGGTGACCTCCGTCTCGTAGTCCGCTTGGTCCTGGTCTCGTTGCACCGAAATGGCAACCTTTGCCTGATGTCTCGGTACTCCACGGCTGCGCTTGCCCCCTTTGCACCAAAGAGGAAAGAAGGACGCTGTGCGCGCTGGCGCCCGCCTGGCACCCTCGATCGTCATGGCTTGCGTCATGGGCACCTCGCGAGATACCCTGCCTTGATATCTCTGTCTCCTCGCGAGCCAGCCTGAGGAGGCTGCGCCTGAGGATGCGCCGTGTCGTCCGCCTCGCGAGGCTTGGCCCCCCGCGAGGGTCTTGAGTCTTGTGTTGATGAAGATGGGCCATGCTGGGCCTCCTTTGAGCCACGCTGCAGGCCGCAGGCAGGCAAGTTTGGGGACCCCCGTTCCCAGAACGACGACAATACCGGTGTTATGTTCCTTGATTTTTCGTTCCTTACACGGTTGGGTTATAATGGGAACCCCCTGACAGTTCGCCTTGAATAAAACTCCTCCAGCAATGCCCAACATTGGTTTTACCATTTGCCACCTAGCCTCTTTTCCCTTGGGTTCCGCGGACTCAAGGGTCATCTTTATTTTAAACCCCCGGGCCAGTGCTCCTCTGAGTGTTGGTCCAACCTGTCAGCTGCCGGTGGCCACCAGGGGCAACTCTGGGCTGGCCTACCGGAACCTTGGACAATCCGGTGTGCCCTAAGAACGAGATATGTGCAGCTCCTATCGGGATTTGTCGGCACATTCGGGTGGCTTTGCTGGTTTCGTTTTACCATTGTCGAGATGTCTTGTAACCGGGATTCCGAGTCTGATCGGATTGTCTTGGGAGAAGGAATATCCTTCATTGACCGTGAGAGCTTGTGATGGGCTAAGTTGGGACACCCCTGCAAGGATTTGAACTTTTGAAAGCCGTGCCTGTGGTTATGGGCAGATGGGAATTTGTTAATGTCCAGTTGTAGAAAACCTGAAACTTAACTTAATTAAAATGAATCAACAGAGTGTGTGGCCGTGATGGTCTCCTTTCGGCGGAGTCCGGGAAGAAAACACGATCTCGTGTTATGCTTGAATCGTAGGTTGTTCTAGGATCACTTCTTGATCATAGTTTCTCGACCGTGCCTTGCCTTCTCTTCTCGCTCTCTTTTGCGTATGTTAGCCACCATATATGCTAGTGCTTGTTGCAGCTCCACCCCATACCTTTTCCCTACCTATAAGCTTAAATAGTCTTGATAGCGAGGGTGTGAGATTGCTGATTCCCCATGACTCACAGATTACTTCAAAACCAGATGCAGGGACCGATGTTACTGTTCTAGGAGATTCGACTGAGCTCAAGTGGGATTTCGATGAGGACTCAGGACAATACTACGTTTCCTTTCCAGACGATCAGTAGTGGAGCCCAGTTGGGTCGATCGGGGACATTATGCATTTGGGGTTGTCTTTATTTTGGTTCCGTAGTCGGACCTTGATTGTATCTGGATGATTGTAATGATATTTATGGTATTGTGTGACGTGGCATTTGTAAGCCAACTATGTATCTCTTTTCTTATTCAGTACATGGTTGTGTGAAGATTACCCCACTTGCGACATTGCTTACAATGCGGTTATGCCTCTAAGTCGTGCTTCGACACGTGGGAGATATAGCCGCATCGTGGGCATAACAAGTTGGTAATCAGAGCCTTCCCCGACTTAGGAGCCCCCTGCTTGATCGAATCCCTGGCGTTGTTGAGTCTAGAAAAATGTTTTGAGTCATTTAGGATTATATATATCGGAGAGTAGGATTCTTTTTACTCCTCAGTCCCTTCGTCGCTCTGGGGAGGCATCCTGAGGTAGAGTTTTGACTCTTCTCTTCTCAAATTTCACTAAAAAAAAATTTAGGATCATGCGGGTATCTTGGAATCGTTCCGATGGTTTTGTGACGAGAACATTGTTCTTGGCGCCTCCTGACATTTAGGGGTTGTGGCAGTGTCCCGGGGAGTTGAGCTCCGAGGTGTTGTCGTCACAATTTCATCTTTGCAGTTCCGGAATACCTGAGTTTCGCCGACATCGAAAATCTCTTTTATGCAGTTGTTGGTGAGATAACCTTGACGCCACCCAGTACTGGGGCGGGAGTTCGGGAGTATTGCCATAACTCGTATAACGGATGCTTTTCGAAGGTTGAGGTAAATGATTTCCGAAGGTTTCTTGGTTATGTGTTGAAGGATGGATACAGCTGGATGTAGGATTTGCTAGCTTTGGGTGAGATATTATGCTTCGCCTGTATCCCCAACACCTGATTGCATAACCGGGAAAATTTTGGGAGTTTCATAGGTAGGAATTCATGTAGCTCTAGTATTTCTTCCACGGATATTTGGTTTGTTATTGGGTAATCCTCACCAAGTATTTTTTCTTGTCCGTACCTTGTTGTTTTATCCATCTATCTCTATCTAAGTGGCTTCTCAATTTATGGAAGTGTGACCATTTAATTTGGATTGCATTCGTTCATTCTTGTTCAAATGTTGAGACTATATGTTGCAATTTCGACCCATTTGATTCAGCTTGAATATATGTATGTCAAGAAGCTAACGGATGTCACCGTCTTCAGGATGGCTCCTTTAACGCGTCAGAATCCTGAACCGCCACCACCACCTCCACCCCCATAGGCATGGCAAGCTGTAATGGCCGCTACCAATGCCAACACGCAGATGCTCATGCAACTCTTGCAAGAGCGCAACCAAGGAAATCAAGGCCATGGCAACAATCAGAATCAGTTTGCTACACTCAACCAGTTCCTCGCAAACCAGCCAAAGACCTTCAGTAACTGTGTCGAGGCAACAGACGCTGATGATTGGCTCATGGATATCTGCAAGCATTTCGAGTGCAGCAACGTCAGGCCTGAGGACTTTGTCAAGTTTGCCTCGTTCCAACTCAAAGGCCAAGCTGCAGAGTGGTATTAGCAGTACAAATATTCCAGAGGGGGTTGTGTGATTACCTGGGATGAATTCCGTCAAGACTGCAAAGCTCACCACATTCCTCAGAGTGTTTTTGAGAGCAAGCGCGAGGAGTTCCGCAATCTGAAGCAAGGCAGCTTGTCTGTTTACCAGTACAACATCATGTTCCAGAAGCTCGCTTGATACGTCTCCAACGTATCTATAATTTTTTATTGCTCCAAGCTATATTATCTATTGTTTTGGACTATATTGGGCTTTATTTCCCACTTTTATATTATTTTTGGGACTAACCTATTAACCGGAGGCCCAACCCAGAATTGCTGTTTTTTTGCCTATTTCAGTATTTTGGAGAAACAGAATATCAAACGGAGTCCAAACAGAATGAAACCTTCGGGAACGTGATTTTCTCACCGAACGTGATCCAGGAGACTTGGACCCTACTCCAAGGAGTCAAAGAGGTGGTCACGAGGGTGGGGGCGCGGCCACCCCCCTAGGGTGCGCCCCCCCTGCCTCGTGGGCCCTCGGTGCTTCACCGACGTACTCCTTCCTCCTATATATACCTACGTGCCCCCATACGATCATAATAGGATCCAAAAACCTAATTCCACCGCCGCAACTTTCTGTATCCACGAGATCCCATCTTGGGGCCTGTTCTGGAGCTCCGCCAGAGAGGGCCCTCATCACGGAGGGCTTCTACATCATCATAGCCTCTCCGATGAAGTGTGAGTAGTTTACTTCAAACCTTCGGGTCCATAGTTAGTAGCTAGATGGCTTCTTCTCTCTTTTTGGATCTCAATACAAAGTTCTCCCCCTCTCTTATGGAGATCTATTCGATGTAATCTTCTTCTTTTTGCGGTGTGTTTGTTGAGACCGATGAATTGTGGGTTTATGATCAAGTCTATCTATGAATAATATTTGAATCTTCTCTGAATTCTTTTATGTATGATTGGTTATCTTTGCATGTCTCTTCGAATTATCCGCTTGGTTTGGCCAACTAGATTGGTAGTTCTTGCCATGGGAGAAGTGCTTAGCTTTGGGTTCGATCTTGCGGTGTCCTTTCCCAGTGACAGAAGGGGCAGCAAGGCACGTATTGCGTCGTTGCCATCGAGGATAACAAGATGGGGTTTATTTCATATTGCATGAATTTATCTCTCTACATCATGTCATCTTGCTTAAAGCGTTACTCTATTTCTAACTTAATACTCTAGATGCATGCTGGATAGTGGTCGATGAGTGGAGTAATAGTAGTAGATGCAGAATCGTTTCGGTCTACTTGTCATGGAAGTGATGCCTATATACATGATCATGCCTAGATATTCTCATAACTATGCTCAATTCTGTCAATTGCTCAACAGTAATTTGTTCACCCACCGTAGAATACTTATGCTCTTGAGAGAAGCCACTAGTGAAACCTATGGCCCCCAGGTCTATTCTCATCATATCAATCTCCATCACTTTAATCTTGCTTTGCTTTTTACTTTGCCTTTTACTTTTCACTTTGCATCTCTATACCAAAAATACCAAAAATATTATATCTATCAGATCTCACTCTCGTAAGTGACCTGAAGGGATTGACAACCCCTAATCACGTTGGTTGCGAGTAGCTATAGTTTTGTGCAGGTACGAGGGACTTGAGCGTGGCCCCCTACTGGATTGATACCTTGGTTCTCAAAAACTGAGGGAAATACTTACGCTACTCTGCTGCATCATCCCTTCCTCTTTGGGGAAATCCAACGCAAGCTCAAGAGGTAGCAAGAAGGATTTCTGGCGCCGTTGCCGGGGAGTCTATGCAAAAAGTCAACATACCAAGTACCCATCACAATCCCTATCTTTCGCATTACATTATTTGCCATTTGCCTCTCGTTTTCCTCTCCCCCACTTCACCCTTGCCGTTTTATTCGCCCTCTCTTTCCCAATCTCCTTCTCCTTCTCCGCCTCTCTTTTATGTTTGCTTTTGTTTTCTCGTGTGTTGGATTGATTGCTTGTCGCTATGTCTGAAATTGGGGAAGTTATCGCCGATATGGGCAATAACAATGTCATAGAAAAATTGGATGCTCCGGCTGAAGAACCCCCTACCTATCATACAAAAAGATTTCGAATCGGTAGTGGTAATATTATTGGAAAAGGAGTCATCCAAGATTTTTTTACTTGTGCTGGTGCTTTGCCCTCTATGGGCGGTTCTATTCTTCATAGAACTAGTACTTGCGGATGCTATTGCCATGCTTATCGTTGAACTTGAAAGGCAATTTATGCATATGCACCCATCTATACAAAGAATTTTCCTAGAATTTTCTAATATCAAGCATTCTTCTGCTAAGCGTGCTGCTACTATCTTTTTGGCTCATGAATTCAGATTTATAATAAAAGAAGCCAAAGAAATCTTTGCGCGCTATAGGGTGGACGCTGGTCGTCCTCCCATAGAATCTATCCTCTTTGATCAAGAAGAAATTATGCGCTTTCAATCTCTTGACTATGTTGCTTTCAATGAAAACCTTAGAAAAAGGCGCCAATCAATATTTTAATTGATAGAATCTCTGAACTTAATGATGATTTGGCTATTTGAAACAATGAGCTAGGATGCTCTCTTGAGTTTAGGCTCACAAGGTTCTGTCAAAAGAATGCTTATAATGATGAATTGGTTGTGCAATATGAAGGGCCAACAGAGGAACCTATACCTCCTAAAATTGATCTTGGGGACCTCTGTCCTATTAAATTTGGCCCTTTTGATTACTTTTTCTTGCCTCAAAGAAAACTTGCTGCCGAACATAGAGAATATGAAATGAGTTTCACCGATCTATCTTATTACTACGACACAACCTAGATCTGTCCTCGCTTTTATGCCTAGCTAGGGGCATTAAACGATAGCGCTTGTTGGGAGGCAACCCAATTTTATTTTTATTCCTTGCTTTTTGCTCATGTTTAGTAATAAATAATTTATTTAGCCTCTGTTTTGGTTTTGTTTTTTTATTTAATTAGTGTTTGTGCCAAGTAGAACCGTTGGGAAGACTTGGGGAAAGTCTTGTTGAATTTCCTGTAAAAAACAGAAACTTTAGTGCTCACGAGAACTGCTGTAATTTTTATTTGGAAAGCGATATTTAGTTAATTATTTTTGCAGATGATTAATAGATAAATTCCTCACGTACATCAATTTATTTTAGAATTTTTGGGGTTCCAGATCTTGCGCTAGCTACAGATTACTAAAGACTGTTCTGTTTTTGACAGATTCTGTTTTACGTGTGTTGTTGGCTTATTTTGATGAATCTATGGCTAGTAAAATAGTTTATAATCCATAGAGAAGTTGGAATACAGTAGGTTTAACACCAATATAAATAAAGAATGAGTTCATTACAGTACCTTGAAGTGGTCTTTTGTTTTCTTTCTCTAACGGAGCTCACGAGTTTTCTACTTTATGTTTTGTGTTGTGAAGTTTTCAAGTTTTGGGTGAATTCTTTTGATGGATTATGGAACAAGGAGTGCAAGAGCCTAAGCTTGGGGATTCCCATGGCACCCCCAAGATAATCCAAGGACACCAAAAAGTCAAAGCTTGGGGATGCCCCGGAAGGCATCCCCTCTTTCGTCCACTTCCATCGGTAATTTACTTGGAGCTATATTTTTATTCACCAACATGATATATGTTTTGCTTGGAGCGTCTTGTATTATTTGTGTCTTTGTGTTTTATTATGCCACAATCATCCTTTCTGTACACACCTTTTGAGAGAGCCATACATGAATTAAAATTTGATAGAATACTCTATGTGCTTCACTTATATCTTTTGAGCTATGTAATTTTGCTCTACGTGCTTCACTTATATCTTTTGAGCGTTATAATTTTGCTCTATGTGCTTCACTTAGATCTTTTAGAGCACAGTGGTGGATTTGTTTTAAAGAAACTATTAATCTCTCATGCTTCACTTAAATTATTTTGAGAGTCTCTTAATAGCATGGTAATTTACTTAATAATAATATGCTTGGTATTCAAGATTTGTGAAACTTTCTTTTGAGAGTGTTGAATACTAAGAAAAGATTGATGTGGACAAAGGAGTCCGGAGCTAGATCATGGAAATCTAGCCCGTAATAGAACATCAAACCCTTGACGAAGGGATCCAGAGTGAGGCCTAGGCCTCGGAGGAAGTGGGAGACGAACACGACGTTCTCGTTGGGTTCGGGAGTAGGGACGACCTGCCCTCGAGCAGGTAGCCGATGCGAAACCTCGGCGGTCAGCTATTTGGCCTCCCTCAACTTCTGGATGTCCTCTCCCGTCACGGAGGAGGGCATCCATCGGCCTTGAAGGCTGGATTCGGACATGATTGAAGATCCGGAGCACCTAACCTGGGCTTTGGGTGTTGGAACTCGAGGCGGGGGAAGGGTTCGATTGAGCACGAGAGGGAAAAAGTGAAAACCTTGTCCCTTTATAAAGAGGGTGAATATCAAGCGTCCTCTCCGTAGCCGTTTAGGACTTGCCTATAATCTAGGAGTCCTATACACGGTTGGGTTACCCACGACCGCATTAATGAGAATCCCGTAATTGGGGGAACGCGATCTCTGCTTTGACAAGACGTGTCAAGAAACCGCCTCGCGTTATGTGTGGAGCTAGTTGAAGAAAAACGGTTCGAATAATCACCGGGCCATCACATAACGTCATGCTGCCAAAACAAGTCAACAAATTGGATTTGTGAAAATATTATTCTCTCTACGGCAGTATGTGGAACTTATTTTGCAGGGTCGAACACTATCCTCGTATTCAAATTCTTCTGTGATGTATTCAGAGAAGGAACCCGCCTTGCAATGCCGAAGACAATACTGCGCACCGGACTCATCGTCATTGTAGCCTGGTTCAGGGGCTACTGAGTGAGTCCTGGATTAGGGGGTCTCCGGACAGCCGGACTATATCCATTGGCCGGACTGTTAGACTATGAAGATACAAGATTGAAGACTTCGTCTCGTGTCCGGATGGGACTCTACTTAGCGTGGAAGGCAAGCTAGGCAATACGGATATGGATATCTCCTCCTTTGTAACCGACCTTGTGTAACCCTATGCCGGTGTACTAAAGTAGGGGTACCTTAGTATCCCAAACTTGTGCACGGGCAGTCGCAGCGACCCGCGGCAAGGCTTGCCGGGCGACCGCCAAGACCCTCCGTGGCTCCTTTGGGGCCATTCAAGAACAAAGTATCCAAGAGCAAAACAAGGCCCCGGCAAGAGGAGCTTGCCGGGAAGGAGACAAGGCCCCGGCAAGAGGAGCTTGCCGGGAAGGAGACGAGACCCCGGCAAGAGGGGCTTGCCGGGAAGACCAACCAAAGCATCTCGAGAAGCTCGCTGCGGCGCACTACGCGTCCCGACAAGACCCGGTGAGCGACAAGCTCCCGGACGCGACAAGACAACATCCGCGGCAAGGCGCTTGCTGCGGCAAGCTACTACCCCGCAGCCCGCGCTCCAGCTCACCCACCAACGTGTCGCTCTGGGACCGCTCCTGGCGTACGTGGCGGGAGGCTGTGCAGCCGGGGGTATGCGGTGGCAAGCAAGCGCTGACAAGATAGCCATCGTGGTGAACGGTGGCATTCCTAGCGGTCCCTCTCTGTGCCGTCTAGGTGACACAGACGGGCATTTAATGCCCTTGTCCCTTGCCGTCAGGGTTAGGTATGATACGTCTGTTGTAGCCGGTGGAGCCAACTACCACCTCTTTTACGTTTTTACCCCCGCCTCTGTTGCCACCTGTCAGTGACCCCTTAAACATATAAAAGGAGGCCCATGCGCAACAGTAGTGGGGGACGGCCATTCTCACGCTCGGTCTCGCCAGCTGCTTGAGTGTACTGTAGCACTAGTCGCTCCCGAGCAAGAACTCAATACAACCACCAAAGCAGGAGTAGGGTTTTACGCATCCGTGCGGCCCGAACCTAGGTAAACCGATCGTCTCGCTTGTGCGTTCGCCTCGATCTGCTCTTTGTGCATCCACCGCCCCCTGCCGAACCGAAAAGGGGCTCGGCCCGCCGATCCGCATAGGTGTGCGAGGGATCAGCGAACCCCGACATCTTTGGCGCGCCAGGTAGGGGTGCGTCGAGGTTGTGCGAACCTGATCCGGCGTTCGCACGAGCCGAATCTCCATCGTCTTCATCAACATGCCGTCGAAGAAGAAGATTTCGGAGGCAGCTGCTCCGTCTGCGCCGAGCCCACCGTCGCCAGAGCGAACGGCTGGTGGGGTAGGCGCCGGCGGAAGAGCGGGCGCCGACGGGGAGACCCATGGCGCTGCCAGGTCCAAGGACCAGGTTGCGCCGCACGTCGGCAGCGCGGTCGCCTCCCACAACGACCGCGCGCACTCGAAGACCTCGGCGTCCGTACACGCACCGCGCCCGTCCCAGGAGGCGCGGGACCAGCAGCGTGATGGTACCCACGGTACCATACGTCAGTTGGGCCAAGATCAAGCTAGCGGACCCCGGACTGCTCAGGATCAGCATGCACGCCAACATGCTGGCATGAGCGTGGCGCGGTCGCTCGGACGAGATGTCGCTCCTTCTAACGCAGTTAGAAGTCCGAGCATATCTCGCTCCCCGCACCGTTCGCCGCTGCCGCCCGCCTTTCCGGCAAGCCTAGCGCCGACAGAGGCTTTGGCGCGGATCTGCCGGTGGTTCTTTGGTCGATCAGAATGACGCCAAATCGAGCCACCAGCCAGGCACCTTTTGCTCTAGTCTGTGGAGCAAAAGCAGTTATCCCCACGGAACTCGTATACGGGTCACCTTGAGTGCTCGCTTATGATGAGCTTGAGCAAGAGCAGCTACGGCAAGATAACGCGCTGCTCCTTGAGGAAGATCGTCTTCAGGCTGCTACGCGAGCCGCTCGCTACCAGCAAGCTTTGCGTCGCTATCATAGCCGCAAAGTTAACGCCAGAAGTTTCGAGGAAGGCAACCTTGTTTCTTTGGCGTGATCAGTCCGCCAAGATTTCCAACAAGTTGACGCCGAAGTGGGAAGGCCCTTACCGGGTGAAGCGAGTCACCAGGCTTGGCACAGTCCGCCTTGGGACCGAAGATGGCCTACCAGTGAGCAACTCCTGGAATACTGCGCATCTTCGCAAGCTTTGCCCGTGAGGCGCGGTTGTCGGACCCTGTTCGGCAACCACCCATTTGTACAAGTCTTGCCACTGTTGCATGTAATCCTTTGTACAAAGCCAGGCGCAGACCCCGTGCGTAAAAATGATGCGCTTAGCACATACCCCCGGTAAGCAAAAAAAATGAGCCACAAGGCTCCATAACTTTATTTTCTCTTCTCTTTTTTCCATCAAGGAAAGCAAGGGCCCCTCGCGCACAAGCTTGCCGGGAGGAGGGGGGGAGGAGGAGATAATATGTGGACCGGCCGGCGCTCAAGAAGGTCCTGCCTTACCGGGAAAGCAAACAACAGAAAAAGATAAGTGCCAAAGTTTGAGCAATCAGATTTCCTTTAAGTTTTTAAGTTATTTTCCTTGAACGCCCGTGCTTTGTATGGGAAACCTGGGCACGGAGGAACCGAGTCGTAGCTAGTTGCGCCCTTACTGTTGTTTCGAGTCCGCTCAACAACTTAAGTGAGTTGCAACTAGCTCCGCAACAAGGTTTCTTGCCGGCCGCAGCACTGCCTGCAGATCGCTGACGTTCCGCACTCAGCACTCGCGGCAAGCGTGCCCGCGCCGGCATGTTCCCTATATGCGCAGGGTAAAAACATACAAAGGAAGGAGTTGAGTAAAGGAAATAACATAGCAATTAAATTTATAGAGTTATCTTCCTTCTTGCGATCGTCCCTTGTTAGGAAAACCTGTGCGCGGAGGAACCAACTCGTACCAAGTCGCGCCCTTACTGTTGTTTCGAGTCTGCTCAACAACTTAAGTGAGCTGCGACTAGCTCTGCAACAAGGTTTCTGGTCGGCTGCGGCACCGCCAGCAGGGAACCAACTCGTAGCTGGTTGCGCCCTTACTGTTGTTTCGAGTCCGCTCAACAACCTAAGTAAGCTGCGACTAGCTCCACGACGAGGTTTCCTGTCGGTTGCAGCACCGCCTGTAGGCTGCTGACGTTCTGCTGCTGATGTTCCGCACTCAGCGCTCGCGGCAAAGGTGCCCGCACCGGCAAGTTCCCTAAAAGCGTAGGGTAAAAGCATACAAGGGGAGGAAGCAAGAAAAGGAAATAACAGGGCAATTACTAACCAAAGATAGAGTATATTACAGAATAACTTGTCGCAGCTCTAACAGACTGTTTTTCATAACATGATTGGCAGCGACAAGGAAAGAAGAAGATAAATGGCCTAGTCTACGCGGTCGCCTTCGACCCTCCTGATTCCGCTCACCTTGTCCACGATAGGTGCGACAAGGGCCTTGAGCTCCTCCAGATCAGCATCTGGGGGCAGGCTTCGGAGGACGTTGTTGAGACAGAGGCCTGGGTTGCGGAAGGCCACCTTCATCAGCACCTTCTGGAGAGCTCCCGCGCAGATCTTGCGCGACTCGTCGGCAAGCTGTTTTGGGAACTGCTCCCGGAGTCGCTGGAGCGCCGTCGCCACGCCTTTGAAGAACAGAGTAAGCTTGGCGCTGGGTTGGAGGTTCTCGTCGGAGGAGTACCCGAGATCCACCATCCCCAGCTGCGCTAGCTCCTTGTCGACATCCGCGGCGACGTCCACCAGACCCTCTGTCCAGTGCTCCACATCCTCCGACAAAGTCTTCCGGGCGGCGGCGGCCTTCACCAGCAGCACCTTGCCGGCCCTGACCTCCTCCTTCAGGGCCGTCTCCTGCTCCTTGGCGCCGTCCAGAGATCTGGTCAGGGCCGCCAGCTTCACTTCGAGATCGGCGTTGGAGTTCTTGGCGGCGTCCAGTTCCTTGCCCTTCTCGGCGAAAAGGGCCTGCAGCTCCAAATAGCTATTGGCGTCCCTCTCTCGCTCGAGCTTGAGCGCGGCAAGCTCGTCGCCGCTCGCCTTGAGGTCTGCCTCCAGCTGCGTCACCTTCAGCTCTAGCTCAGCCTTGGCGGCCTCGGCAGCTGCGGCGGCGTCTTCGGCTCGCTTGACGGCTCTGCCAACTGCCCGCTCGCGCGCGGCAAGCTCCTCCTCGTGGCTGTCGAGGTTCACCTTCCGCTGCGTCAAGTCACCTTCCTGCGAAGACAACTTCTCCACGGCAAGGCATTGGTGCTCTTCGGCGTTGGCCTTCTCGAGGAGGAAGGCTTGCTGCACCTCGGCAAGTTCCTCCCGCTCCCTTGCCAGGGAACGGAGAGCTTCCTGATTGGCGCCTCGGAGCTCTTCTGCGCCCTTCTCGATATCAGCGCCAGCCTTTGCCACAAGTGCTTCGCAGGACTCCAGCTTGGCCTGCCGGGTGTGGTAGAGCGCCACTAGCTTCCGCAGCAGGCGCTCCTCTTCAGGATCGCCGCTGTTGCTGCTTGGCGCGTCAACCAGCTTCAGCCCGGCAGAGGCAAGCACCTCTCCGTCCAGCATCTCCCCCTCGATCGGCGCCCTGGAGCTTGACGCCCAGGGGAGGCTGATGAAGATGTTCTCGCCGGCCTTCAGGTAGATGCCAGGCTGGGGCTCTTCGGAGCCTGCCGCAGCGGCAGCGGCGGAGGAGTCGGTGGTCGGAGCAGCGCCTGGCGCTCCTGTGGCCTCCGGGTCGTCGGTACGATCGCCAGACTCCCTGCCCGCATCCGTGGCGGCAGCCCTGGCAGCCTCCTCGCCGGCGCCGGCTGCTTCCTCGGTGGCGGCCTCCATCTCCATCGGCTCTACAGCAGGTGGATCTGATGGCCGGAGGAGGGGAGAAGATTCAAGCAAAATTCGAGCAAACTCCAAGAGGAAGATCAAGAAGCCGAGGGGAGTTTGGAAGCAAGGAAGTTACCTGTGTCAGGGCCTGCCGCTGTGGTCTCTGTCGCCGGGGAATCGCTGGCGCGGTCCCTTGCCGGAGATCCTTGCTGAGCCGGGGGCTCCTCCGTTGCCGGAGTACCCTCCCTCGCCGGGGGCTCCTCCCTTGCCGGAGTCTCCTCCCTCGCCGGGGGCTCCTCCCTTGCCGGGGACCTCTCCCCCGCCGGAGGACTCTCCCTTGGCGCTTCGGGAGCGGTCTCCGGGCTCCCCTGGTGGGGTTGCTCTGCTCCTGCACAAGTCAACAAACGAGTATCAGCACAGTAAGGATCTTCGTGCGCGCCTAACAGCGGGAAGTAAACAAGACGCTTATGCTGGGGGCTGCTCTGAAGATCAGCCGTCGGGTCCAACGGGTTCGTCTCAGGCACGTCCCTTGTTGACGCAGTGGGTTCGTCCTCGATGACGATCACCGGCACCTTGGCTCTCTTTGCCGCTCTCTGCGCCAGAGTCCTAAAAAGGAACAGATACAGAGGAAGGCAAGTGAGAAACAAGACAAGACAAAAAACAGCAAAGAACAAAGAATTGCAAGTACAATAAGAAGAACTTACTCCTCTTCCTCTTCCTCGTCAGAGCTAAACGCGGAGAAGTCAAAATCCGGCCCGCGTCTGGCATGGGAAGGAGGAGGGGTAGGCTCCCTTGGTCGCTTGGCGGGAGCGGAGGCGGCAGTCCGGGAAGACACCGCTCCTGTCGAAGCAGCGGCATGGGGCACTCCCACGGCAACAGTGCTTGCCGCGGTGGAGCGCGTCGTGCGGCGCGGCGACTACTGGCCCGCCTGCCGCCTCGCTACATCCCCGACCTTGCGGAGACGCCTTCTCGGTGGAGACGGAGGCGCAGCCAGCGGCGGGCTCTCGGAAGACGAAGTGGAGGAAGA
This sequence comes from Triticum monococcum, assembly GCA_034509565.1. NCBI lineage: Eukaryota > Viridiplantae > Streptophyta > Magnoliopsida > Poales > Poaceae > Triticum > Triticum monococcum. The sequence continues at coordinate 360,099,683 of CM067841.1, forward strand.
GTCGATCTCCAGCGAGTCGCTCGCATCCGCGACAGGCTCGCTCGGCTCGGCGCCGCTCTCGGCAAGATCTTCCTTGTCGGCAAGTTCCTCTTGCTGGGCGAGCTCCTTCTTGCCGAGGAACTCGTCTCGCTCGGCACGGGTTTTCTCCTCTTCTGCCGCCGCTTCCTCCAGAGTAAACCCAAATTCGCCTGCCGCGGCGGCTGCCGCTGCCTCTTCCAACCTGGTGGCTATGTACGCCAGCTCCGCCTCGATGGTGCTGCGGATGAGGCCGTCCTTCTCATCGGCGTGGATCGGCACTTCCACCAGGTCGTCGAAGAACTGCTGCACGACCTCGGCTTCGGGCTCTTGCCAAGTTGGCTCGATTTCGTGCGAATCGCACAACGGCATCATCGCCCGGATGCGGTCGAGCGCAGAGTTGTTGCACAAAGGGACGACGCCCTGCGGCAGCCTGAAGACTTCGGGGTGATCCGAATCGTATTTGAAGAGCTCCTGCAGCATGCTAGTGTGCTCGAGGACAGTGAAATTATAGTTGAGGCCTGGGCGCAGCCTCATAATGTCCGCCGCGTTCTTGAACTCCCAGGCAGGCCTTCCCCGTTCCTGCAGAGGGGCAATGCGGCGGCAAAGAAAGTCTGCGCCAACAGCGCCTACGGTGAGTCCGGCAAGCCTAAGGCGCCGGATCCTGGTGACGGCAATCGTCAGCTTGCTGTCTTCCGGGGCCAAGTCGCTCCAGTCATTGCCGTGCACTGCTGCTGCTTGGCGCCGGACGGTGAATGACTGCGGGCTCTCCTCGATAATCCAGCACCAATCTGCTCTCCACTCCTCCCACTTGCCGCGGAACTCCCCCTCTAGATAAGATTCCTTCTTGCCGGCTCTTGAGACCCAGGCGATTCCGCCGGCCAGAGTCTCTCCTCTCTCTACTCGAGGGATAAAGAAATGGCGGAAGAGAGCTACACTAGGGTGGACTCCGACAAAGTTTTCACAAAGATGTGCGAAAACTGCCATGGTGAGGACGGCGTTGGGGGTGAAGTCAAGGAGGTAGAAGCCATATGTGTTCATAATATCACAGAAGAACTCGGAAAGGGCGGGCAGAGCCCGCAGTAGAAGAACACAACAAAGAAATAGTACCCGTCCGGAGCCTTCGTGTGGGCTGCAGCCGGGAGCACCCTGGTCCGCGGGTGAGCTCGCGTCTCCGCCGACCAGAACAGGTAATACCGCTCCCGCAATGCCTTCGCACCGAGCTTGGGGGGGGGGGGGAATGGCTCGCTCCCTCCGCATCGTCGCGAGCCGCTGCGCCTTGGTCGACTTTACCGCTTTTCCCATGTCGCCCTTCGGAGCCATGGCGAAGGAGGTGGAGGAGGCCGACGGTGGTGGTGGTGCGGGTGGTAATGGGGGAGCAGGGCGCTGCTCTCTTGTTGCTCTGAGAAGACGGGGAGCGGCGGAGGTTTTGAGATTGGAAGCAGCAACGGGCAGATGGCGCAGTACCCCTGTTTCCTCTGCTTATAAAAAGGGAGGGGAGGGGGTGGACGTTTCGCCGTCACGAATAAACAACTACCCACGATTCCACCCACCACGCCTCCATGCCTCCCTCCATTTACGGGAGGGGGCGTGCAAACCGTCCCCTTTTACTGCGACGTGACGCATGAGCGTGGGGCACAGCCCCGCACACGCCGCCCACGTCACGCACGGCGCCACGTTCGACGCGTGCCGTTTGGGGAGGGCGCGGTGGGTGCGGAGTCAGATGCGGTGTGGCCTAGGCCGCGCGTGCCCGTGCACTGTTTTGGGCCTGGCCCAACAGCGCTCGGCACCGTGTATGGCCCAGGCCCGGGGGCTCCTGTCGGTGTACTAAAGTAGGGGTACCTTAGTATCCCGAACTTGTGCACGGGCAGTCGCAGCGACCCGCGGCAAGGCTTGCCGGGCGACCGCCAAGACCCTCCGTGGCTCCTTTGGGGCCATTCAAGAACAAAGTATCCAAGAGCAAAACAAGGCCCCGGCAAGAGGAGCTTGCCGGGAAGGAGACAAGGCCCCGGCAAGAGGAGCTTGCCGGGAAGGAGACGAGACCCCGGCAAGAGGGGCTTGCCGGGAAGACCAACCAAAGCATCTTGAGAAGCTCGCTGCGGCGCACTACGTGTCCCGGCAAGACCCGGTGAGCGACAAGCTCCCGGACGCGACAAGACAACATCCGTAGCAAGGCGCTTGCCGCGGCAAGCTACTACCCCGCAGCCCGCGCTCCAGCTCACCCACCAACGTGTCGCTCTGGGACCGCTCCTGGCGTATGTGGCGGGAGGCTGTGTAGCCAGGGGTATGCGGTGGCAAGCAAGCGCTGACAAGATAGCCATCGTGGCGAACGGTGGCGTTCCTAGCGGTCCCTCTCTATGCCGTCTAGGTGACACAGTCGGGCATTTAATGCCCTTGTCCCCTGCCGTCAGGGTTAGGTATGATACGTCTGTTGTAGCCGGTTGAGCCAACTACCACCTCTTTTATGTTTTTACCCCCGCCTCTGTTGCCACCTGTCGGTGACCCCTTAAACATATAAAAGGAGGCCCATGAGCAACAGTAGGGGGGGCGGCCATTCTCACGCTCGGTCTCGCCAGCTGCTTGAGTGTACTGTAGCACTCGTCGCTCCCAAGCAAGAACTCAATACAACCACCAAAGCAGGAGTAGGGTTTTACGCATCCGTGCGGCCCGAACCTGGGTAAACAGATCGTCTCGCTCGTGCGTTCGCCTCAATCTGCTCTTTGTGCATCCACCGCCCCCTGCCGAACCGAAAAGGGGCTCGGCCCGCCGATCCGCATAGGTGTACGAGGGATCAGCAACCCCCGACACCCTAACCCTCTCCGGTGTATATATAAACCGAAGGGTTTTAGTCCGTAGGACAACAACCACAACATACAATCATACCATAGGCTAGCTTCTAGGGTTTAGCCTCTCCGATCTCGTGGTAGATCTACTCTTGTACTACCCATATCATCAATATCAATCAAGCAGGACGTAGGGTTTTACCTCCATCAAGAGGGCCCGAACCTGGGTAAAACATCGTGTCCCCTGCCTCCTGTTACCATCTGGCCTAGACGCACAGTTCGGGACCCCCTACCCGAGATCCGCTGGTTTTGACACCGACATTGATCCTATCTTGCAATTCTATAGTAACCTACTATATGTTATGATCCGGCAACCCCGAAGTGACAATAATTGGGACCACTCTCGGTGATGATCGTAGTTTGAGGAGTTAATGTATTCACTATGTGTTAATGCTTTGGTCTGGTACTCTAGTAAAAGGAGGCCTTAATATCCCTTAGTTTCCGCTAGGACCCCGCTGCCACGGGATGGTAGGACAAAAGTTGTCATGCAAGTTCTTTTCCATAAGCACGTATGACTATATTCGGAATACATGCCTACATTACATTGGTGAATTGGAGCTAGTTTTGTGTCACCCTAGGTTATGACTGTTACATGATGAACCGCATCCGACATAATTCTCTATCACCGATCCATTGCCTACGAGCTTTCCATATATTGTTCTTCGCTTATTTACTTCTCCGTTGCTATTGTTACAATCACTACAAAATACCAAAAACATTACTTTTGTTATCATTACCTTTTGCTACCATTACCACTACTATCATATTACTTTTCTACTAAATACTTTGCTGCAGATATTACGTTTCCAGGTGTGGTTGAATTGACAACTCAGCTGCTAATACTTGAGAATATTCTTTGGCTCCCCTTGTGTCGAATCAATAAATTTGGGTTGAATACTCTACCCTCGAAAACTGTTGCGATCCCCTATACTTGTGGGTTATCAACCTTCTATCACAGATCCGAAGGAAAAATATATGTTGCTAAGAATGGATCCTTTCTAGGGAAGGAGTTTCTCTCGAAAGAAGTGAGTGGGAGGAAAGTAGAACTTGATGAGGTAACTGTACCTGCTCCCTTATTGTAAAGCAGTTCACAGAAACCAGTTCCTGTGACACCTACACCAATTAGTGAGAAAGCTAATGATGATGATCATGAAACTTCAGATCAAGTTACTACCGAACCTCGTAGGTCAACCAGAGTAAGATCCGCACCAGAGTGGTACGGTAATCCTGTTCTGGAGGTCATCTTGCTAGACCATGACGAACCTATGAACTATGAGGAAGTGATGGTGAGCCCATATTCCGCAAAATGGCTTTCAGGCCATGAAATCTGAGATGGGATCCATGTATGAGAACAAAGTGTGGACTTTGGTTGACTTGCCTGATGATCGGCAAGTCATCGAGAATAAATGGATCTTTAAGAAGAAGACAGACGTTGATGGTAATATTACTGTCTACAAAGCTCGACTTGTTGCAAAAGGTTTTTGACAAGTTCAAGGAGTTGACTATGATGAGACCTTCTCACCCGTAGTGATGCTTAAGTCCGTCTGAATCATGTTAGCTATTGCCGCATTTTATGATTATGAAATTTGGCAAATGGATGTAAAGACTGCATTCCTGAATGGATTTCTGGGAGAAGAGTTGTATATGATGCAACCTGAAGGTTTTATCGATCCAAAAGGTGCTAACAAAGTGTGCAAGCTCCAGCGATCCATTTATGGACTAGTGCAAGCCTCTCGGAGTTGGAATAAATGTTTTGATAGTGTGATCAAAGCATATGGTTTTATACATACTTTTGGAGAAGCCTGTATTTACAAGAAAGTGAGTGGGAGCTCTATAGCATTCCTAATATTATATGTGGATGACATATTGTTGATTGGAAATGATATAGAATTTCTGGATAGCATAAAAAGATACTTGAATAAAAGTTTTTCAATGAAAGACCTCGGTGAAGCTACTTACATATTGGCAATCAAGATCGATAGAGATAGATAATTGGACTTTCATAAAGCACAGACCTTGGCAAAGTTTTGAAGAAGTTCAAAATGGATCAAGCAAAGAAAGGGTTCTTGCCTGTATTACAAGGTGTGAAGTTGAGTAAGAATCATTGCCCGACCACTGCAGAAGAAAGAGAGAAAATGAAAGATGTCCCCTATGCTTCAGCCATAGGCTCTATCATGTATGCAATGCTCTCTACCAAACCTGATGTGGGCCTTGCTATTAGTTTAGCAGGGAGGTACCAAAGTATCCAGGAGTGGATCACTGGACAGCGGTGAAGAACATCCTGGAGTACCTGAACAGGACTAAGGATGTGCTTCTCGTTTATGGAGGTGACAAAGAGCTCATCGTAAATGGTTATGTTGATGCAAGCTTTGACACTGATCCGGACGATTCTAAATCGCAAACCGGATACGTGTTTATATTAAACGGTGGAGCTGCAGTTGGAGAAGTTCTAAACAGAGCATCGTGGCGGGATCTACATGTGAAGCGGAGTACATTGCTGCTTCGGAAGCAGCAAATGAAGGAGTCTGGATGAAGGAGTTCATATCCGATCTAGGTGTCATACCTAGTGCATCATGTCCAATGAAAATCTTTTGTGACAATATTGGTACAATTGCCTCGTCAAAGGAATCCAGATTTCACAAGAGAACCAAGCACATCAAGAGACGCTTCAGCTCCATCCGGGATCAAGTCCAGGTGGGAGACATAGGGATTTGCAAGATACATACGGATCTGAATGTTGCAGACCCATTGACTAAGCCTCTTCCACGAGCAAAACATGATCAGCACCAAGGCTCCATGGGTGTTAGAATCATTACTTTGTAATCTAGATTATTGACTCTAGTGCAAGTGGGAGACTGAAGGAAATATGCCCTAGAGGCAATAATAAAGTTATTATTTATTTCCTTATATCATGATAAATGTTTATTATTCATGCTAGAATTGTATTAACCGAAAACATAATACATGTGTGAATACATAGACAAACAGAGTGTCACTAGTATGCCTCTACTTGACTAGCTCATTGATCAAAGATGGTTATGTTTCCTAGCCATAGACATGAGTTTTCATTTGATTAACAGGATCACATCATTAGGAGAATGATGTGATTGACTTGACCCATTCCGTTAGCTTAGCACTTGATCGTTTAGTATGTTGCTATTGCTTTCTTCATGACTTATAGATGTTCCTATGACTATGAGATTATGCAACTCCCATTTACCGGAGGAACACTTTGTGTGCTATCAAACGTCACAACATAACTGGGTGATTACAAAGGTGCTCTACAGGTTTCTTCGAAGGTACTTGTTGAGTTGGCGTATTTTGAGATTAGGATTTGTCACTCCGATTGTCGGAGAGGTATCTCTAGGCCCTCTCGGTAATGCACATCACTATAAGCCTTGCAAGAATTGTAACTAATAAGTTAGTTGCGGGATGATGCATTACAGAATGAGTAAAGAGACTTGCCGGTAACGAGATTGAACTAGGTATTGAGATACCGACGATCAAATCTCGGGCAAGTAACATACTGATGACAAAGGGAACAACGTATGATGTTATGCAGTTTGACCGATAAAGATCTTCGTAGAATATGTGGGAGCCAATATGAACATCCAGGTTCCGCTATTGGTTATTGACCGGAGACGTGTCTCGGTCATGCCTACATAGTTCTCGAACCCGTAGGGTCCGCACGCTTATAGTTCGGTGACGATCGGTATTATGAGTTTTTCTGTTTTGATGTACCAAAGGTAGTTAGGAGTCCTAGATATGATCACGGATATGACGAGGAGTCTCGAAATGGTCGAGACGTAAAGATCGATATATTGGACGACTATATTCGGACACCGGAAGTGTTCCGGGTGATTTCGGAGAAAACTGGAGCACCTGAGGGTTACAGGACCCCCCCCCCCCCCCGGGAGAAGTAATGGGCCTTATGGGCCTTTGTGGAGAGAGAGGGGGCTGGCCTAGGGCAGTCCGCGTGCCCCTCCCCCTCTAGTCCGAATTGGACTAGGAGAGGGGGGCGGTGCCCCCCTTTCCTTTCCCCCTCCTAGTAGGAGTAGGAAACAGGGGAGTCCTACTCCTACTAGGAGGAGGACTCCTCCTCCTGGCGCGCCATAGAGGGCCTGCCGGCCTTCCCCTTGCTCCTATATATACGGGGGCAGGGGCACCTCTAGACACACAAGTTGATCAGTTGATCTATTCCAGCCATGTGCGATGCCCCCCTCCACCATAATCCACCTCGGTTATATCGTAGCGGTGCTTAGGTGAAGCCCTGCGTCGGTAGCATCATCATCACTGTCACTGATACGTCTCCGTCGTATCTACTTTTCCAAACACTTTTGCCCTTGTTTAGGACTCTAACTTGCATGATTTGAATGGAACTAACCCGGACTAACGCTGTTTTCAGCAGAATTACCATGGTGTTATTTATGTGTAGAAACAAACGTTCTCGGAATGACCTGAAACTTCACGGAGCAACTTTTTGGAAAATATAAAAAATACCTGCAAAAGATGAAGGCCAGGTGGCCCACCACCTGTCCACGAGGGTGGGGGCGCGCCCCCTACCTCGTGGGTCCCAGGAGCTCCTCCGACTCCAACTCCAACTCTATATATTGTGTTTCGGGGAGAAAAAACCAGAGAGAAGAATTCATCACGTTTTACGTTACGGAGCCACTGCCAAGCCCTAAAACCTCTCGGGAGGGCTGATCTGGAGTCCGTTCGGGGCTCCGGAGAGGGGAATCCGTCGCCATCGTCATCATCAACCGTCCTCCATCACCAATTTCATGATGCTCACCGCCGTGTGTGAGTAATTCCATCGTAGGCTTGCTGGACGGTGATGGGTTGGATGTGATCTATCATGTAATCGAGTTAGTTTTGTTAGGGTTTGATCCCTAGTATCCACTATGTTCTGAGATTGATGTTGCTATGACTTTACTATGCTTAATGCTTGTCACTAGGGCCCGAGTGCCATGATTTCAGATCTGAACCTATTTTGTTTTCATCAATATATGAGTGTTATTGATCCTATCTTGCAAGTCCATAGTCACCTATTATGTGTTATGATCCGTTAACCTCGAAGTGACAATAATCGGGATACTTACCGGTGATGACCGTAGTTTGAGGAGTTCATGTATTCACTATGTGTTAATGCTTTGTTCCAGTACTCTATTAAAAGGAGTCCTTAATATCCCTTAGCTCCCATAAGGACCCCGCTGCCACGGGAGGGTAGAACAAAAGATGTCATGCAAGTTCTTTTCCATAATCATGTATGACTATATTCGGAATACATGCCTACATTACATTGATGAGCTGGAGCTAGTTATGTGTCACCCAAGGTTATGACTGTTACATGATGAACGGCATCCGGCATAATTCTCCATCACGGATCCATTGCCTACGAGCTTTCGACAAATTCAAGGTGTTGACTATGATGAGATTTTCTCACTCGTATCGATGCTTAAAAGTTTGTCCGAATCATGTTAGCAGTTGCCACATGAAATCTGGCAAATGGATGACAAAACTGCATTCCTTAATGGATTTCTTAAAGAAGAGTTGTATATGATGCAACCAGAAGGTTTTTTCGACCCTAAGGTACTAACAAAGTGAGCAAGCTCCAGCGATCCATCTATAGACTGGTGCAAGCACCTCAGAGTTGGAATATATGCTTTGATAAAGTGATCAAAGCATATGGTTTTATACAGACTTGCGGTAAAGCCTGTATTTACCAGAAAGTGAGTGGGAGCACTACAACATTTCTGATAAGTATATGTGAATGACATATTGTTGATCAAAAATAATGTAGAATTTTCTGGAAAGCAAAAAGGAGTGTTTGAAAGGAGTTTTTCAAAGAAAGACCTCGGTGAAGCAACTTACATATTGAGCATCAAGATCTATAGAGATAGATCAAGATGTTTGATATATTTTCAATGAGTACATACCTTGACAAGATTTTGAAGTATTTCAAAATGAAACAGTCAAAGAAGGCGTTCTTGCCTGTGTTGCAAGGTGTGAAGTTGAGTAAAGACTCAAAACCCGACTACAACAGAAAATAGAAAGAGAATGAAAAGGCATTCCCTATGCATTAGTCATGGGTTCAATAAAGTATGATATGTTGTATACCATACCTATTGTGTGCCTCACCATAAGTTTGGCAAGAGGGTACAATAGTGATCCAGGAATGGATCACTGGATAGCGGTCAAAAATATCCTTAGTGGAATAAGGAAATGTTTCACGGTTATGGAGGTAACAAAGAGTTCATCGTAAAGAGTTACGTCGATGCAAGCTTTGACACCGATCTGAATGACTCTAAGTCTCGATCTATATACATATTGAGAGTGGGAGGAATTAGCTAGAGTAGCTCCGTGCAAAGTATTGTAGACACAGAAGATTTGCAAAAATACATACGGCTCTGAATGTGGCAGACCCGTTGACTAAATTTCTCTCACAAACAAAACATGATCACTCTTTGGGTGTTAATCACATAGCGATGTGAACTAGATTATTGACTCTAGTAAACCCTTTGGGTGTTGGTCACATGGAGATGCGAACTAATCACATAATGATGTGAACTATTGCTGTTAAATCACATGACAATGTGAACTAGATTATTGAATCTAGTGCAAGTGCGAGACTGAAGGAAATATGCCCTAGAGGCAATAATAAAGTTCTTATTTATTTCCTTATATCATGATAAAAGTTTATTATTCATGCTAGAATTGTATTAACCGGAAACTCAGTACATGTGTGACTACATAGACAAACTAAGTGTCACTAGTATGCCTCTACTTGACTAGCTCGTTAATCAAAGATGGTTAAGTTTCCTAGCCATGGACAAGAGTTCTCGTTTGATGAACAGGATCACATCATTAGAGAATGATGTGATTGACTTGACCCATCCGTTATCTTAGCACGATGATCGTTTAGTTTGTTGCTACTGCTTTCTTCATGACTTATACATGTTACTTCGACTATGAGATTATGCAACTCCCGAATACCGGAGGAACAATTTGTGTGCTACCAAACATCACAACGTAACTGGGTGATTATAAAGGTGCTCTACAGATGTCTCCAATGGTACTTGTTGAGTTGGCATAGATCGATACTAGGATTTGTCACTCCGATTGTCGGAGAGGTATCTCTGGGCCCTCTCGGTAATGCACATCACTATAAGCCTTGCAAGCAATGCAACTAATGAGTTAGGTGAGGGATGATGCATTATAGAACGAGTAAAGAGACTTGTCGGTAACGAGATTGATCTAGGTATTAAGATACCGACGATCGAATCTCGGGCAAGTAACATACCGATGACAAAGGGAACAACGTATATTGTCATGCGGTTTGACCGATAAAGATCTTCGTAGAATATGTAGGAACCAATATGAGCATCCAGGATCCGCTACTGGTTATTGACCGGAGAAGTGTCTCGGTCATGTATACATAGTTCTCAAACCCGTAGGGTCCGGACGCTTAAAGTTCTGTGATGATCGGTATTATGAGTTTTTGTGTTTTGATGTACCGAAGGAAGTTCAGAGTCCCGGATATGATCACGGACATGACGAGGAGTCTCGAAATGGTCGAGACATAAAGATTGATATACTGGATGACTATGTTCAGACACCGGAAGGGTTCCAAGAGGTTTCAGACATATACCAGAGTACCGGGGGTTACCGGAACCCCCCCCCCCTAGGAAGCTATTGGGCCTTATGGGCCTTAGTGGAGAAGAGAGAGCGCAGCAGGAGGTGGCGCGCGGCCCCCCTTGCCCCAATCCGATTTGGACAAGGGAAGGGGCGGCGGCCCCCCACTCTCCCCTCTCGTTGCTATGCATCACCACGAATTTGCGTGTGCGTAGGGAAATTTTTGAAATCACTATGTTCCCCAACAACCGTCTTGTAGCAGCCCCATGGACACCAGCGCCTCCCCTTGCAGCACCAACTTGAGGGCCTCCCCGGTGATGCGGCATCACCGACGGAACCATGCAGCATCCGCGGGTGCGGGGGGGGGGGGGGGGGTCACATGTGACGTTGTCTCTCCATGGCGGCAATGAGCAGCTTGACTAGGAGACAAGATGCTCGTAGAAGCATCGGGGGAAAGAAAGTTGCTCGCAGCATCAGGTGGCCGTCCTCAACGACGGCGGCTGGTGGTCGCCCTCCGCTCATGAGAGAGCGAGAGGAGGAGGAGGAGGTCGCTCGGGAGAGAGAAGAGAGCTCGTGTGTGGCCAGGAACTCGTGCAGGGGGGAGGGGATAAGGATGCGACACGGGATGCAAGCCGCTCGATCTAGTCTCATCAGACGACGCGTGATGGACAGGTCGAGCGTTCGGCCGGTATGTGATAACCCACAAGTATAGGGGATCGCAACAGTTTCCGAGGGTAGAGTATTCAACCCAAATTTATTGATTCGACACAAGGGGAGCCAAAGAATATTCTCAAGTATTAGCAGCTAAGTTTTCAATTCAACCACACCTGGAAACTTAATATCTGTAGCAAAGTGTTTAGTACCAAAGTAATATGATAGTAGTGGTAATGGTAGCAAAAGATAACAGTAGCAAAAGTAATGTTTTTGGTATTTTGTAGTGATGATAGCAATAGCAACGAAAAAGTAAATAAGCGAAGAACAATATATAGAAAGCTCGTAGGCAATGGATCAGTGATGGAGAATTATGCCGGATGCGGTTCATCATGTAGCAGTCATAACCTAGGGTTACACAGAGCTACCTATAGTTCATTGATATAATATAGGCATGTATTCTGAATATAGTCATACGTGCTTATGGAAAAGAACTTGCATGACATCTTTTGTCATACCCTCCCGTGGCAGCGGGGTCCTTACGGAAACTAAGGGATATTAAGGCCTCCTTTTAATAGAGTACCGGAACAAAGCATTAACACATAGTGAATACATGAACTCCTCAAACTATGGTCATCACCAGTAAGTATCCCGATTATTGTCACTTCGGGGTTAACGGATCATAACACATAATAGGTGACTATAGACTTGCAAGATAGGATCAAGAACTCTCATATATTGATGAAAACATAATAGGTTCAGATCTGAAATCATGGCACGCGGGCCCTAGTGACAAGCATTAAGCATAGCAAAGTCATAGCAACATCAATCTCAGAACATAGTGGATACTAGGGATCAAACCCTAACAAAACTAACTTGACTACATGATAGATCCCATCCAACCCAGCACCGTCCAGCAATCCTACGATGGAATTACTCACGCACGGCGGTGAGCATCATGAAATTGGTGATGGAGGATGGTTGATGATGACGATGGCGACGGATTCCCCTCTCCGGAGCCCTGAACGGACTCCAAATCAGCCCTCCCGAGAGGTTTTAGGGCTTGGCGGCGGCTCCGTAGCGTAAAACGCGATGAATCCTTCTCTCCGATTTTTTTCTGCCCGAAACAAAATATATAGAGTTGGAGTTGGAGTCGGAGGAGCTCCAGGGGGCCCACGAGGTAGGGGCGCACCCTAGGGGCGGGCGTGCCCCCACCCTCGTGGACAGGTGGTGGGCCCCCTGGCCTTCATCTTTTGCAGGTATTTTTTATATTTTCCAAAAGGTTGCTCCGTGAAGTTTCAGGTCATTCCGAGAACTTTTTTTCTGCAAATAAATAACACCATGGTAATTCTGCTAAAAACAGCGTTAGTCTGGGTTTGTTCCATTCAAATCATGCAAGTAAGAGTCCAAAACAAGGGCAAAAGTGTTTGGAAAAGTAGATACGACGGAGATGTATCAACTCCCCCAAGCTTAAACCTTTGCTTGTCCTCAAGCAATTCAGTTGACAAACTGAAAGTGATAAAGAAGAACTTTTACAAACTCTGTTTGCTCTTGTTGTTGTAAATATGTAAAGCCAGCATTCAAGTTTTCAGCAAAGATTATAACTAACCACATTCACAATAATGCTTAGGTCTCAAGTTTACTCATATCAACGACATAATCAACTAGCGAGCAATAATAATAAATCTCGAATGACAACACTATCTCAAAACAATCATAATATGATATAACAAGATGCTATCTCGCTAGCCCTTTCTGAGGCCGCAAAACATAAATGCAGAGCACCTTTAAAGATCAAGGACTGACTAGACATTGTAATTCATGGTAAAAGATATCCAGTCAACTCATACCCAATGTAAACTAACAATAATGAATTCAAATGACACAGTGCTCTCCAACTGGTGCTTTTTAATAAGAGGATGATGACTTAGCATAAAAGTAAATAGATAGGCCCTTCGCAGAGGGAAGCAGGGATTTGTAGAGGTGCCACAACTCGGTTTTGAAATAGAGATGAATAATATTTTGAGTGGTATACTTTCACCTTCAACATAACAACCAAGAGATGGCGATATCTTCCATGCTACACACATTATAGGCGGTTCCCAAACAGAATGGTAAAGTTTATACTCCCCCTTCCACCAACAAGCATCAATCGATGGCTTGCTCGAAACAACGAGTGCCTCCAACTAACAAGAGTCCCAGGGGGAGTTTTGTTTGCATTTATTTTGATTTAGTTTGCATAAAGCATGGGACTGGGCATCCCGGTGACCAGCCATTTTCTCGTGAGTGAGGAGCGGAGTCCACTCCTCTTGAGAATAACCCACCTAACATGGAAGATACGGACAGCGCTAGTTGATACATGAGCTATTCGAGCATACAAAACAGGATATTTGTTTGAAGGTTTAGAGTTTGGCACATACAAATTTACTTGGAACGGCAGGTAGCACTACAAAAAAATACACTTCCATGATGATACGTGTTTGTCACAGTAGGTCGCGTTTTATGTCATGCATGTACATCCATGACGATTTTATGACAAAATCAAGATAGTCATACCTGTGCTGTCATAGAAGTGTTCCATGACATTACCAAAATTATCATCATGGAAGTATCCACTTCCATGACGATAAATCGCGCGTCACAGAAGTGCTTTCGTCAAGGGTGACTGACACGTGGCATCCACCGTAACGGAACGCCATTAAGCTATCGGGTCGGGTTTTGGATTCGATAACCCATTAACAGCCCCGACCAATGGGGATTTTCCATGTGTAAAATAATCATTGGCTGGAGGAAACACGTGTCGGCTCATCGCTGGGACAGATGTCATCCACTCATTGGACTGAAGGCGCCTATGATACGTCGACATGTGGCATGGCCCAATAGAGGCCCATTCCTGTGAAAAGGCCAGCCCGTTTGACTTGGTCAAAAGGTGGTGGGCCGGCCCATGGAAAGCCTGTTAACGGCATGTTCGCATATAGCCCATTTACAGCCCGCTAACCCAAGGCCCGTTACGCCCTATTCGAATTAGGCCCAGTAGCGTCATTTGGGCCATCCAATATGATTCCAGCCCATTTTCACTTCTGGCCCATGTATGGCCCATGACGTCTTTCGGCCCATATGAGGCCCTATGTAACTCTTGGCCTATTAACGACCCGTGGTGAAACTGGCCCGTAATGAACAGTGTATCACTTTACACCCATTAACGGCCCGTGGTGAAACTGGCCCGTAAAGAACAGTGTATCACTTTATACCCATTAACGGCCTGTTATTCCGTTGGGCCGTTTCCAACCCATGTTATCTTTCGGCCTTCTCAGAGCCCATTTATTCTTGGGCTCATTTCCAGCATTCGTTTACTTACGGCCCGTTACTGTCATTTTCTGCTTGTGGGCCAAATTCAGCATGTGGTTACAGTCGGCCCGTTTGTGGTCTGTTAATACGTTGGGACGTTTTCATAGCGTCATCAAATATGGCCTATTAACGATGGCCTGTTATGGTCGGCCCATGAACGGACGATTCCAACTCTAGCCCGTTTATGGCTAGAATGTGGTCTGTTTGGCCCATGTTTGGCCAATCGATCATACGGCCCGTATAAGGCCCATTGATGATACGGCCCGTAGAAGGCCCATTGTTTCTACGGCCCGTAGAAGGCCCATTGTTTCTACGGCCCGTAGAAGGCCCATTATTTCTATGGCCCGTAGAAGGCCCACTGTTTATACGGCCCATAGAAGGCCCACTGTTTCTTCGGCCCGTAGGAGGCCCAGTGTCACTACAGTAAATATTAGCCCATGGTTTTTGTGGCCTTGTTTTAAAAAATAGGTTATTGCAGCCACTAGCAAACCGTAGAAAAAGAACTGCACTAACTACAAGCAAACAAATAAACAAGACAACAAGGAAATAAATAAGCAGGCAACTTACACTAGGCTATCACGGCTATTACACATATTACATCCACTGGGCATCAAAGTTCGCCACCAGTGCAAATATAGGGAACACAACAGCATATAAACACTGGAGCAAAACAAGTCCAGAACTGAAACCACTTTAGAAGAGGTCAAGAAACAATATCCTGGGTACCCATAATGCTGGCAAGATGCTTAGCAAGCTTATTAACTTTCTCTTGTTTGGCGCTTAAGTCCTTGAGCGCTTGCTGTTGCACTAGAAAGTATGCATCTGAAGTCTGCAGGGACTTCCTCAGTCCTTCGGCTTCCTGTCGCATAACATCTGATCGATGTCTTTCAACTTGAAGTTGAGACTCAAGAAGCCGAACTTATTCAGGCAATGAGTTCGAAGAGCTGGTGCCAGCAGTGGTAGCCAGTAACTCGAACACTACATCAAGACAGGACTTTGGGGTTGTCTTAGTGTCTTCAATATAGTTTTTATAAGCTTCCTTGGAGACCAATAGGGATGTCTCACTATCTTGAACCTTATCTGCATTACTTCCTTTACCATTGCATAACATGGTACTCTTCTCCAATATTTTATCCGCGTTCTAAAAGAGAAACAAACAAACACATCTCAGGTTTACAATGTAGTATATGAAACTCATTTTGGTAAACCAGTTTAGTAGTAAGGTGGATAGGATAACAACATGAAACAAACATATATCTATGTAGTATGGTCACTGTATGGTCTATATCATTCTAGTTTATGTTGCCAAATCAAGATAGATACAGTTCGAATCATATCTATTTAAGACAAAGCAGCATAGACAAAATATGAGTGTGGGAAACTACACGGCAATAACAACACTTGTAATGTGCATGGCATGAGAACATAACTGTTTATTCAATTGAAACTGAAATCAACATAGAGCAAGTTACAACAGCAAATGCCAAACACATTGAAGAAACAGGTTTAAAACATACTTGTTGTGCCATTGGAGTTTCAATTGCATCCTTCAAATTTGAAATTAGTTGGTATCAGTAAATACAGTGATGCAAGAGCAAAGTAGTATGAACCATAGCTACGGAACCTGACCTGAGAACAATTCTTCTTCTGCTTTAAGCGTTGACTTCGGGTTCGTAGTGGTGGTCCTCGTGATTTGGGCACTGCGGTTGCCTTACTAACTGCTCGTGTTTGGGTGCTCTGTGGTGGAGACGGTGCTGTGTCAACGGGAACTGGGTGTCTATCTGCTGGGGTTGGGGTTAGAAGGGGTGTAGCTGGTTCTCTGCCCAACTGAGTAGGGGTACAATCTGCATGAGTGTGGGTTATGTGTGGTGGGGCTGGTTCTTGGGCAAGTACAACCGTGGTTCTATCTGCATCGACAGGTAGCACGATCTTTTCTGAAGACCGTGTTTTTAATCCCACAGATAGTGCCATCACTCCCTCCAATTTAAATGGCTGATAAACAAGAAAATTAATTGAATGTACAGACATTGTAAGATAGACAGGTGCAATGGATAGTAGGGAAGAAAATAGGGCATGAAATAATTCACATTTATGTTGCCTAAGCAAATAGAA
Source organism: Triticum monococcum (assembly GCA_034509565.1). NCBI lineage: Eukaryota > Viridiplantae > Streptophyta > Magnoliopsida > Poales > Poaceae > Triticum > Triticum monococcum. The sequence goes on from CM067841.1 coordinate 360,116,284, forward strand.
TAGCAGGACATAATTTCACATATATGATGGCTAATTAAACAGGATAGCATGACACAATTTCACATGTATGATGGCTAACTAAATAGGATATAATGACATACTTCAAAATATGATGACTATGTAAACAGGATGACCTGATATAACTATACGATGTGTCTATTAAAGTGGTTGGCATGCCATAAATCACAAACATGTCGTCGATGGAAACATGATGGCATGATATAATTCACGGATAGAATGACATAATTTAAAATATGATGACTATGTAAACAGGATGAGACGATATAACTATATTATGTCTTTAGAAAATGGGTTGGCATGCCATAATTCAGATACATGCTGTCTATGTAAACATCATGGCATGACATAATTCAAATATATGATTTATATACTAATGAAGTGATCAGAGGGCAATCGCATATATGATGTGTCAACTAAAGAGATGGCATTCAATATTGTGTATATGATGTAAAAACTAAGCATTGCAACACAACATATGTATTATATGAGTAATATAACCCTGCCAAGTTTGAGCATACACCTCAGGGGGATAATAGGACTGGTCATCTGCCTCTGAATCCTCCTCTGAAGAGCTATCTGTAACCAGCAAGATATCTGCTTCAGCAGGTAGCATTGTCTACTCTGAAGACCTTGTTTTCACTCTAGATTTCTCCATCACCAATTCAAATGGCTAATGCACAGGAAGAGCAGTTGAATATGCAAGCATTGTCGACAAAAGCAATGAGAAATACAAAAAGGACGACATGATATAATTCACATATATGACGCTTGCCTAAACAGCATGGCATTTCATAATTCACATACATAATGCCTTGCAACAAGATAACATGCATAATTCACATATATAATGTCTTGCAACAAGATGGCATTGCATAATTCACATATATGGTAATTAGACACTAAACAGGTGGCATTCACACAAAGCATGTCTAAACTAAGAAAATGACATAGCAATGCAACATACCATACGCACGATATGAGCAACATAACCCTGCCAAGTTAGGGCATGCACCTCGGGGGGGGGGGGGGTAGGACTAGTCATCTGTCTCTGAATCATCCTCTGAGGAGCTATCGGTAACCAGCAAGACATGCGCTTCGTTAGATAGCACTGTCTGCTCTGAAGACCTTGTTTCCACTCCAGATTTTTCCATGACCGTGCCGAATGGCTGATGCATAGGAAGAGTAATTGAATGTACTAAAATTATTGACAAATTTAACACGTAATAAAAAATGATGGCATGATATAATTCACATTATAAGATGACTGGCTAACCAGGGTGGCATTGCAAAATTCACATATATGATGCCTGGCTAGACAAGATGGCATTGCATGATTCACATATACGATAAAGAAACTAAATAGATGGCATTGACACAAAGCATGTCTAAACTAAGCAGATGACATCTTTAATGTATACAGTAAGCAATGCAAGGCACCATATGCATGATATTACAAACATCAGCATGCCAAGTTAGAGCGAAGACCTCATGGGGTAAATAGGAGTGGTATTCTCCTTCTGAATCCCCCTTAGAACAGTTATCTTCCTCTTGATTACGATCCGAAATGGGTGGAGGGGGCTGCCTTTGCGCCCACCATGGAACGACGTCTGCATGAAATTTTATTGCCACGCAAGGCTCGTCTCTTTTGCTCTACATGATCAGTTCCATTGTGTACAATAACTGGCATGCATAGGAATAAAACATAGTGAGATTATGTAAGGAGTGCATGCACAAATCCAGAGTGATTGTAGCAAACTGTGGATAGACCCAAAACCAATGATAGCAGGCAGATAATAGCTTTAGTTAAAAAATACAGATAATGGCTCCTTTAATGTCTGTTTGCACCCAACATGAAACTCATAGTAGACACCGGAGATTAACTAGATAGTAGACAGATAGTACTGATTGCTGCCCCAATATGTACCCCACAGCCATTTAAAAACTCAAGTTTCAGCATTAGTTTGGACCTGACTCGGAGTCTAATAGGTGAACACGACGATAATGTAGCATGTCATCATATTAAGCGACGCATAATGCAAGCAGACACAGAAGAGTGCGACCTCTCTTGCAGACCCCTGTAGTCCTCAAGGTCATCTTCTCAGTTGATGATGGTAATGCAGTTGCCGTGGCTACCGGCGACAGGGAAGAAGATCTGAGGCGGCGAATGACAGTATGGAGAGCGGATCCCTGTTGTGGTGAACCCTTCTATCGTTGGAGCAGCTGAGCTGGGGTGGAACACAGCGCCGCAGGAGCAGGACAAACCACACAAGGTTTTCTTTGACACATATCTATAACAGAAGTAATTGAGTAAGGGCTTGTTTGAATTTGAGGATTCTAACAATGCAGGGATAGGAAATAGACAGGAATAGGATAGGAATGCACGTGCAAAACAGAGAATTTAAAAACATAGGATTTCTGCCAATCTGGGTGTTTGATTCACAACAATTGGAAGATCACGGGATGCAAAAAAGCATGGTGAGATTAAGTCAAACCATAAGAAAATGTACGGTTATAATGCTATTATGCTACTATCTCTTAGTCTTGTGCTTGATGAATAGGAATATGAAAAGGAGGAGAAGTGGATATTAGAATTCCTATGGTTTTTCTTTCAAGGAGACACTAAAGGAACAAATCTTACAATTTTCCTTTGCTCCATTCCTTTGCACCAAATTCATGAAAAGTAGTACCATAGAAAACTTTCCAATTCCGATGTTTTTCATTCACTTTTCCTTTCAAGCACTGGCGATTCTAGTAGGCAGGCTTGAGCAAGGAAAATCCTACACTAAAAAAATGTTTTTGTGCTACTTCTATTACTTTGGACCCAGGCCACTGCCATACTAGCTCAACTCCCATGCCCATCGACAAATGCACAGCTCAAACGCGCAGAGATAAATAATGATGGCATTCAAGAGAGTCCATCACGGATAGCTAAGTCGCCTGGTACCTCACTGCTTGTCATATAGTAGGATAAAATAATCGTATTTCCCGTTACTACGAGTGCTCAGTGGACAATATATATAACATGTAGAGTAAAAAAGAGATGCAACAAGTGTACAACCTCTTTGGCGAAGCCATGTCGATCTTAGCGTGATTGGGTTGGCCGGTGAGGATGCTCCGGCTGACTTGGCTGTTGGAGGAGGGGAAGAAGATCTTAGGCGTCTGGAGATGGAGCCCGAGGTACTGCTCCGCTGTGATGGAGGGTTTCGTCGTTGGAGCAGCTCCTGTGAGTTGTACGACGCCGAGGCTGAAGCAAGACAAGAGAGACAATGAACAATGTTAACCTGAGTGGAATTCTAATAGCATCTCCAATACATGACGTAAAATACATAACCACAAAGTGCTAGATGTAAAATACATCATCCGCTCATCTCTGAACTTAACTGTTGAAACTGAATTTAACTATCGAAACTGAACTTAACTGTCGAAACTGAACTTAACTATCGAAACTGAACGCACTAGCAAGGTGAGGCTACACGTTGGTCGACAGACTTTTCATCTCTGGTCAGTCGATTTTGTAGCCGTTGGATACGAAATCAAGGGCCTGCGGTTCATCTTCAACCTCCACCCCCCTGAGCCGCCAGCCACCACCGGCCAAACAGCAGCCCCCCGCCGCCCGCGGCCAGCGGTGCGCCGCTCCGCCCGCCCCGAAAACACTCCCCACCACCGGTCCGCCGCCGCCCCGGCCATCCCTCTAGGCCCCCCATGCCGACCTTTTTCTCCAATGATCCCCACGCCACCGCCCCGCCAACACCCCGCCACCGCCGGCGACCACCGCCCCCATCTTGAACCCTAATATAGATAGTGGGGTACCTCTCCGGCAAGCCTCCCTCCCTGCTGCGGCTGGTTCTTCCTTCACCCCGGCGAGCCCCCCCCCCCCCACCCCCTGAAAATTGACTGACCAAAAAGTTAATTCAGTCGACTGAAGTGTAGCTAAATCGGAGCAGCATCGCAAGCAAGAGCAAGAGCGAGAGCAGCAGCGCAAGAAAGAGCAATAGCAAGAGCAGACCAGGCAGGGGACTGAGAGCATGAGCAGAGCAGCAGCGCGAGTGAGAGCTAAAGCAGCAGCAACTTCTACTGATGTGGACGTCGCCGCCGAGGGAGCGATGCCATGGAGGAAGTGGACGGCAACGCCGCCGTGGATGGAGCCGCGCCGTGTCGGCTCGGGACCGAGCGCCGGCAGCACCGTGAGATCGAATCAAGAAGAAAATGCGGCGATTAGTGTACAACCTCTTTGGTGGCGCCGATTAGGCTGCAGCTTCATCCGAGGAAACGGTGATGATGATGCTCTTCCGGTGGTGCAGGTGAAGACGGCGGTGTGGGAATGGAGGTGGCGCGAAAGACGAGGGGAACGTCGGGGCAGCTCCTTGGAGGTGGAGGACGGGGTGGCTGAACCGGCGGGACGATGAGATCGACGACGGATCCTAATCCTGTACGGTGGATGAGGGACGTCAAGGTGTTGCTTTGGACGATGTCGTCGGGGAAGAGGCTCCGGCTGGGTGGCGGACGGAGCAGGGTGTGGGGTTTCGTCGTGGGTTTTTGCGGCCTCGGTGTACGAATGGGTGGGTAGATGGGATGGCAGTGGGGAACCATGGCTTAGATATGCACTTGTCCAAAATGTGGGGTAAGTTACGAAAGTACCCCCACCGATTTGAGACGGTTCTTTCGGTTCAGGGGTACCACGGGCATTTCCCATGTCGGGATTTCACAGGAGGTGGGAGCTTTCGCACGCGTTGTAAATTCGGAATAGCAAGGCACGGGTTGAGATGGAGGGAGTTGTCGGAGCACAACGAGACAAAGATATATCTTAAATATTTTGGGCTAACAAGGCGCGGGTTGAAGAGGCGGGAGTTTCGCAGCACGATAGATAGAGACGCTAGCTTGAATTTTCAGCATAACAAGGCACGGCTTGAAATTTCGGAAGAACAAGCTTAATGTGTACCCAAAAAAGACAATTTGCACCTCAACACGCAGAACACACACACAAACAGCATTTAGACTAGAGTAAGGTACACGTGCATTGCACGCCTGAGATTTGGCAACCAAATTACGAATAAATACCACATTATAGCATGCAAGCTTTGAGTCATATATGCATGATGTAGATGTTCGTTCAATTCTTATAGTTCATTTCATTCAAAATCATCTAGTTTTTATAAGAAAGCTAATATATTTTAAGATTCATGGAATTGTGCGTCGTAAGACAGAAAGTAAAAAATAATAATGGCAAATCATGTAGAAAAACATTTGGGAAATTCTGATACAGAATATTCTAGAACAAATAAGAAGTGCTTGTGTTTTGATGTTTGTGCATTATGCTTAAGTTCAACCATGGAGTCTTCTAGATTATACATGTGGCGAAATCTGGTGGAATCTAGATGATATCCAACGGCCAGTAGTGCTCAAATTTGCCATCTTTGGACCATCGGATTCGCCTCATCCAATGACCATCTTTCAAAGTTAAAGTTACCCACACACAATATAAAAAATATAAAATATAATATATATAGGGGTATAGATATAGATATGTGATGCGAAAGCCGCCCATCATCTCCAATTAGAATAGTGTGTCCATGCACGGATGCGACGTGGCCAAATGATGTCTGCCATCGGTATCTCAAATTCAAATCAGTCTGACCTTGTTCAATGTGTATACATTACAACATGCTCGTTTCCAAACCACACCGCGCAGACCTGCATTATATTCATGCATGCATGGGTTTCAAACATCAGGATCTCTTATTCAAATATTTGAATTAAACTTTACATTGATTATGACCTCACCTATTATTTTACACCCACACAGTAGTCTTCTCTTTATATTTGTACCACTAACTTTCTCTCATGCATGCATGCACACACACTACCAGTCGGCATTATCCATCGCACGCATGCAATCTTTTTCTTCAGGTCGGTCTCCCATGAAGGCACACACCCACACACATCCCCCTCTCCATCATATCGGGCATTCTTTATCTCTCACGCGTGAATGCGCAACGATCGATGTTCCTCTATGTATCTGTGTATATAGCTAGGTCTTTCATAGTTTTCCACACAAACCGATCAATCGATATACAGTGAGGTCTCACCCTCTTTCCCATGTCCACATCGATCAATCTATACCTCTCTATATAGGATTAACATATATAGCTAATACACCCACATTAATTATATATCCAACGTCCCCCTCTCATCATCCATGCCTTCCGCTTCATCTCCCAGATGCGTGCACAATGGTGAAGACAGGGGCAGTAAGGGCCCTGCCCCCTCCCCCCTAACATCACTATATATCGAGGCTAATATGAATGTGATCATTAGACAATTGCTGCTAAAAATGGTTTAAGTTCATGAATTGACCCTCCTCGTAAAGGATTAGCAATGCTTGGCCCCCTAGCTCATTTATTTTTCATGGCTCCGCCACTGCGCGCAACAGCGCACGTGTTCGCCCCCTCTCTCTAAATATCGATCTCGCACTTGTGCATTCCTTCATAGTCTCCCTCCACTCGGCCCCTCGCACCATCTTCTAGCCCCCCCCCCCCCACCGGATTTTGCCACATGTACAATCTAGCAGACTCCATGGTTGAACTTAAGCATAATGCACAAACCTCAAAACAACAGTGGTTCTCTTTTGTTCTAGAATCTTCCGTATCATAACTGCCCAAACTTTTTTTCTAGTTGAATTGCCATTATTTGTTTTTACTTTATTCTTTACAATGCACAATTCCATGACTCATAAAATAGATTAAGGGCTTCTTAGATTCAAAGGATTCTCAAAGGAATTTTGGAGGATTCTAATCATTAGAAATTTTTCCTATCTTGGTTGTTTGATTCGTAGGATTGTAAACCATAGGAATTTTTCCAGATGATTCATTTGCACTAGATTTCATAGGAAACATCCCATCCACTCAAACCTCTTTGAAAGAATTCTGCGTTTTTTCTATGCACAATCAAACACTCATACAATCCTGTAGGATTCAAGACGACATTCCACTATAATCCCATGTTTTTCCTATTCCTGCATTCTTAGCTTTTTTATAAAAACTAATTGATTTTGAATGAGATGAACTATAAGAATTAAACAAAGGGCTACATCAGGCATATATGACTTAGAGCTTACATGCTATAGTGTGGTATTTATTCATAATTTGGTTGCAAAATCTGATGCGTGCAATGCATGTGTACCTTACTAGTACTTCGAGTATGTGCAAAACACGTAAATTAGAATACCAATGGCAGGCTACATAGTGTCTCTCTTACAGTTCATGAAGCCATGTGGCACATGTGGAGGCGTTGTCGCGACCTCCTTGCGTGGATTGATCACAGTGGCGTGCTGCTGGTTCTAGAAGAATGTACTCGTCCTCCTTGAGCCATACTGGCGGTACATGCATGAAGCGAAGATGTGCACGCACGCCAGGCACGCACTCATTCCCTCGCACGCACACGCGGGTACACGGGTGGACGCAATTTTGTACCAAGATCCACCCCATGTGATAATTTGACGCGTGTAAAGTCGGTCAGTTCATTGATGGTCAATTAATATAGCGCATGCAAATTGAGTGGATGTGAGGGCGGAAAAAGACATTATTACTCCACTGCGCGCATGCGAGTAGTTAAATCATGGGTTGCTAGTAGTACTTCCATTGCTCTCCTTCGTATTTTGTGCCAATTTTTGACAGTAACATAATATTTACGCATTTGAGCAGTGTAGTACTTGGAATTTATGTTCCGCTAAACTCATCGGGAGCCGTTTCGGGCCTCGAAACCAAAACCATCAATTAATCTTTACCTTGTTCCCATCACATTCGAAAGCCTGCTCACACCTACTAGTACGTACCAAACCTGAACGTGTTCCCACTATGCAGGTATTAGTACTAGTGCTAGTACTTAGTGTAACGCCCCGAGACCGACGCGCCAGGTGTCTTCTAGTTATTCGCCAGCGTTGCCATGTCATTTTCTTGCGTGTTGCATTTCATCATGTCATCATGTGCATTGCATCATCATGTTTTCAAAACCTGCATCCGTCCGGGTTCCCCCAGTGCCGTCCGTTATCCGTTCTGAGCCCAACCACACTTGCACGCGCCCGCGGCATGTCCGAAATATTATTTTATAAGTGGCCGGAGATTGTTCTCGGAATGGGATGAAAGTTGGCGTGCGGTCTTATTATAGTGTAGGTAGGCCGCCTGCCAAGTTTCATCGCATTCGGAGTCCGTTTGATGCCCCAGCGGTTAACTATAGCGATAATATATTCGGTCTAACGTCGGACGCTTTCGGTCTCCGGAAATAGTCATCGGGCCTCTCTCTCTTCTCTTCTCTCAGCTCGAGCCCTTCTGCACAGCCCACAAGTTCCAACCGACCCCTCGCGTGCGTGTCCAAAACTTTCCCGGACGCGACCCGGACACTTGTTACCGTTGGATCCGGATCATCCCCGAACATCTACAAAACATCACCGTTTTCTTATTTGGGCTCCCTTCCGTATTCTTCCTGACCGTCCGATTTTGATCGAAGGGACGAGATAGCCCCTAATCTAACCCACTCACTATATATAGGTCCAATCCTAACTTCTAGGAAGTTTGTCCCATCATTCCTCGTCGTCGCTGCCACAATCAAATCCCACATCGGGATCCTCCCTGATCCCCTCGTCCACCTCCTCCAACCAGCACCGTTCGCCCGATTCCCCTATCACCTCAAGCCACCGAGAGCCTTCCAGCCCCTTCTCTCGCATGCCCCTACCCCGAGCTCCACTCGTGCTCCTCCCTGCTCCCTCGCTCTCGATTGGATCGAGGGGGAGGAACCCCTCGACCCCGCGTCACCGCCAACCTCCGCGGCGGCGAGTGAACCAGCAGCCACCAGATGAGCGTCGGCCTCCTCCCTGTCATTCTTCCTCCTTCCCGTGCTCCTCCTCCTCTCTCATTTCCACTCTCTCTGTCCAGGAACTCAGGCGGCAGCCATGGCACCATCCAGCAGGAGCTCTGCCTCGCCTGCGACCTTTGTCTGCCCTCCGACTCGATCCTGTGGGTCTCGAGGATCTCGCTGCCCGGATCCGCTTCCTCGGGCCACTACCAGCGTCGCCGAAGCCTCTACAGGAGCCGAGCCTGTCCGCTACTGCTCCTTTTCATCGAGCCGCCCAAGTCCTAGGATGCCGTCGCCCCGCCAAGTCCCAGCACCATTTCCCGCTCCCGTTGGCTGAGCTCGACCTTTCCTTCGGCTAGATTGGTCTCCAGCAAGGCCGGATTCACCCGTCTGCTCCATCCCTGTCGTTCCGCCGGAGTTCCCCACCTCACCGCTGTCCAGCAGCGTCATCGCCCTGTTTTCCCCTGCAACGAACGAGGAGTCCAGCTGCTCGCGTTGACCCGAGCCACTGCGTCGGCCTGCCTCCCATCCACCACCTGAGGCCCAGCGGACCGCCTCCAAGCCCAGCAACTACCAAGGCCGGCCTACCTCTCCACTAGATGGGCCTTGGCCCATGTGAGCAACCTCTCCAACAAGGACCGGCTCTGTGAAGCCCAATGTGAGGAAGCCCATCTTCGGTTGCTCCTGTAGAGCCCAGTTCGGGCCAGTTTTGGCCTGACTCATGTTTTTTTCCACGGAGTGATTTATCTATTTATCCAGGAGTTTGCAGATTAACAGAAAACCCCTTGCACAACATGCATATAATAACTCACAATTCGTGCATCGGATTAAAATGAATTATGTATGAAATATGCTTAGTTTTTCATCTAGTTTCATAATATGTCATTTTCACCCATGTTTAAAATGTTTAAAATGATGTTTGCTTTAATTTGCTTAAATGCCATGCTAAAATGATTTAATTCATAACTAAATAACCGTAACTCCGAATTTAATAAACTTTATATGTAAATGGGGTAGAAAAATGCCTAGTTTAACATGGTGGCATCACTTTACATGTTTAACAACTCTAAAATTGTGTTTAGGGCAGAACAGTACCAAACCTAATATATGCATATGAGGATTTTCCGGAATTGTTGTTCGTTGTTTCCGGCCTCATTTAAACTTGACTAGATTGGTAGTTTTACTTTGCTTCACCCTCTTGCCATGCTAAGCAACATTTAATCTTGTTGGGTACATAAACGAGATCGAACTAAGTAACTCGAATGTGGTGTTCCGTCAATATGCATCCAGTTGCATATTGAGCTCCACTTAATTTGTAGGGTTGTTTGTGCTTTTTTCCATGCCATGCCTCATTAAACCGGACATGCATCATACTTGGTTGTGCATCATGCCATGTCTATGTGGTGGTTGTTTACTATGTTGTTTGCTTCTTTCCGGTGTTGCTTCTTCGGGTTGGTTCCGATAACGTCACGTTTGTGAGGATTCGTTCAACTACGTCCGTTTGTCTTCTTCATGGACTCGTTCCTCTTTCTTGCGGGATCTCAGGCAAGATGACCATACCCTCGAAATCACTTCTATCTTTGCTTGCTAGTTGCTCGCTCTTTTGCTATGCCTATGTTGCGATAACTACCACTTGCTTATCATGCCTCCCATATTGTTGAACCAAGCCTCTAACCCACCTTGTCCTAGCAAACCGTTGTTTGGCTATGTTACCGCTTTGCTCAGCCCCTCTTATAGCGTTGTTAGTTGCAGGTGAAGATTGAAGTTTGTTCCTTGTTGGAACATGGAGATGTTGTTCCTTGTTGGAACATGTTTACTTGTTGGGATATCACAATATCTCTTATCTAATTAATGCATCTATATACTTGGTAAAGGGTGGAAGGCTCGGCCTTATGCCTGGTGTTTTGTTCCACTCTTGCCGCCCTAGTTTCCGTCATATCGGTGTTATGTTCCCGGATTTTGCGTTCCTTACGCGGTTGAGTTATAATGGGAACCCCTTGATAGTTCGCCTTGAATAAAACTCCTACAGCAATGCCCAACATTGGTTTTACCATTCGCCACCTAGCCTTTTCTTTCCCTTGGGTTCTGCAGACTCAACGGTCATCTTTATTTAAACCCCCTTGGGCCAGTGCTCCTCTGAGTGTTGGTCCAACCGAGTAGACTACAGGGCCACCTCGGGGTAACTTTAGGGTTGGTTTTACTCGTAGGATGTCTCATCTGAGTGTACCCTGAGAAGGAGATATGTGCAGCTCCTATCGGGATTTGTCGGCACATTCGGGCGGTGTTGCTGGACTTGTTTTACCATTGTCGAGGATGTCTTGTAAACTGGATGCCGAGCCTGATCGGATTGTCTTGGGAGAAGGAATATCCTTTGTTGGCCGTGAGAGCTTGTGATGGACTAAGTTGGGACACCCCTGCAGGGATTTGAACTTTCGAAAGACGTGCCCGCGGTTATGGGCAGATGGGAATTTGTTAATGTCCGGTTGTAGAAAACCTGAAGTTGATCTTAATTAAAATGCATCAACCGCGTGTGTAACCGTGATGGTCTCTTTCCGGCGGAGTCCGGGAAGTGAACACGGTGTTGGAGTAATGCTTGACGTAGGTTGTTCAAAGATCACTTTTTGATCATAGATTTCTCGAACGTGCTTTGCCTTCTCTTCTCGCTCTCTTTTGCGTATATGTTAGCCACCAAATATGCTAGTCGCTTGCTGCAGCTCCACCTCATACCTTTTACCCTACCTATAAGCTTAAATAGTCTTGATCGCGAGGGTGTGAGATTGCTGAGTCCCCGTGACTCACAGATACTTCCAAAACCAGTTTGCAGGTGCCGATGTTACCGAGCAGGTGACGCAACCAAGCTCAAGGAGGAGCTCGGTGAAGATCTTGTCCTTTGTGTTGTTTCGTTCTAGTTGATCAGTAGTGGAGCCCAGTTGGGGTCGATCGGAGACCTTGTCGCATTTGGGGTTCTTCTTTTATTTTGGTTCCGTAGTCAGACCTTGTGTTTATCTGGATGATGTAATGCTTTATTCATGTAATTGTGTGAAGTGGCGATTGTAAGCCAACTATGTACCTCTTTCCCCTATTTCATTACATGGGTTGTTGTGAAGATTACCTCACTTGCGACATTGCTTTCAATGCAGTTATGCCTCTAAGTCGTGCTTCGACACGTGGGACATATAGCCGCATCGAGGGCGTTATAAGTTGGTAATCAGAGCCTTCCCCGACGTTAGGAGCCCCCTGCTTGATCGAATCGCTGGCGTTATTGAGTCTAGAAATGTTTTGAGTCATTTAGGAATTATATATATCGGAGAGTTAGGACTTCTTTTTACTCCTCAGTCCCTTCATCGCTCTGGTGAGGCATCCTGACGTAGAGTTTTGACTCTTCTCTTCTCAAATTTCACTAAAAAAATTTAGGATCACGCGGCTATCTTGGAATCGTTCCGATGGTTTTGTGACGAGAACATTGTTCTTGGTGCCTCCTGTCATTTAGGGGTTGTGGCAGTGTCCCGGGGAGTTGAGCTTCGAGGTGTTGTCGTCACAATTTTATCGTTGCAGTTCTGGAATACCTGAGTCTAGTTTCGCCGACATCAAAAATCTCTTTTATGCAGTTGTTGGTGAGATAACCTCGACGCCACCCAGTACTGGGGCGGGAGTTTGGGAGTATCGCCATAACTCGTATAACGGATGCTTTTCGAAGGTTGAGGTAAACGATTTCCGAAGGTTTCTTGGTTATGTGTTGAAGGATGGATATAGCTGGATGTAGGATTTGCTAGCTTTGGGTGAGATATTATGCTTCCCCTGTATCCCCAACACCTGATTGCATAACCGGAAAGTTTCGGGAGTTTATAAGTGGGAATTCAAGTAGCTCCTAGGATATCTTTCCAACAAATGTATGATATGAAATTGGGGTTCGACGTCTAGTGGTCCGCCTATTCACGGTTGGTTTTACAGTGGTCTCGTTGTGTCTTAAAGAGTCCTTGGCTATACCGACTCAGGGATGCTTCGTATGTCATGTGCACTGCCTTATACATGATAGTGCTGTACAATCGAGCCCATGTAGGCCCCACCACGAAAACTGCGGACGAAATCTCTATCATATGTTTGTTCTGGCTTATTCTGCAAGCCAATCCTTTGTTTCGTTTCAATTTGTGGTATTCGAGTTGCTTCGAAGTCAAATGTGGATTCCATACCTTTCCTAAATGGTGTTCTTATACTCCATTGTGAATACTAATCCTTCTCGATCATCGAGTCTGTCATGTCAATCCTTTTCAACCGGTGTGTCTCTCTTCAAGTGGATCTGATCACTTCAACATTCGCAAGATCAATTATCAGTTCTTCTCAACGATGTTTTCATCCGTCTCCAAGTTGCCTGTGTTTTTCCCACCCACCCACCCTTTTTCCTCAAGGACTAAGATTTCTTTATTCAAGTATCCTTTTATTCTTGTGAAGTCCCGCCATTCTTTTCCGTCAATGTTCTTACCCGGTGATGCTCATGAGGATTTTAACGAAGCTTCTAGTTCACCATTAGTCATTCTTTTTCTTCTCCGGTGGAACCAATTCAAGCTTTGTTGATCATATCCCTTTCCTCATGTCAAATATTTTATCATACCGGTGCACCTCGTAATCATCCACTCCTTACTATTCATTTGTTCCGGAGTGTCGAAGATATCTCAGAAGATTTTTGTTCCCACTCTGCTTTCGTTCAAGCTCTTTCAAGGTTGTTATCTCATTCAAGCCTTTTTAATTCAACCGGTGCATTCTCCTTCTCAAGTAATCGTTCTACGGTGTTTCTTTTGAGTGGGCCCTAACCCACAGGTCTTTTTCCAGGATCTTACCTGACTCTTCTTATTTCTCCCGGAGTATTTCTCAAATTCTTTTCAAAGTCTGACATAAGAAGGAGTTATCATCAACCATATGTATTTCTCCAAGATCTTCCAAATTCTTTCCATTGTTGGTTCAACCTTTCCAATTCTAATTCCGGAGTGCCTCTACAATTATTGGTGGTGTTTCTCGTCGTCATTCTCGGATTTTGAAGACCGAAGAAGATTTTCTCCTCAATCTGCCCCATTCTCTTCAAGATTCGTGATTCTAGCTCGTTGTCATCCTCTCATAATTGTTTTCAATTGTGAGAATTCTTTTCACCTATCCGGAGCATTTCATGAGTTGTTTTCATTTCTTTCCTCCGAAGGCCATCACTTCAGAAGAATTAATCATTCCAGCTTTCAGCTCTTGTACTCCAAATCCTACCGGTGCATCGTTCAAGTGATCTCTAATCAGCTCGTGATCTCTTCGTTCTCATATATCTAAATTCTGTCAAGTATCTTCATTCGTTCTCTATTTTTTCCCGTTGTTTCTTTATCTTTTCTGCACTCATTTTCAATTCTTACGGTGGTTTGCTCACGATTCTCTTCCGTTGCTATGATGTTAATTTATCCGTTGTCACAATCCTACCGGTGGTTCGTTGAAGACTTTCTCAAGTTGGCGCTATATCTATCAAAATCCTTTCTACGAGAATAAGTCGTATTGTGATCCGTTGCTTATCATCAATCTAAATTGGTGAAGGATAAGCATAATGTAATTCTTATTCTTATTTCTTCGAGTTAATTCAATTCTTGCTTTCCGGAGGTTCATCGAGTAAATCCATCTATTCATTGCAAGTCTTCGCTGTGTGTTTTTCAATTTCTCTTTCATTTCGATTGATCATTCTTTTGTTACCGGAGTTCTTCATGGAGGTTCTACATGGTGGTTCATCTAAGATTTAATTCCTTTTCGAAGTGTTCATTGAGATTCTTTTCAGAGGAGCTCAATCATTCTTCATCTTGCAGTCCAGAGTGCAATTCTTTCTACCGTATCATCGGAGGTGGTATTATGCCACTCTTGATAATTTGAGTTCATGTTTCATGATTCACAGGTTGTTAAGAATGGGGTATTTTAAATCCATGAACCTCTTCGTTGGAGTTATCTTGGGTTATATTTCACCTAAAGCTTTCCCTAAGGATTTTGCTATTTACGGTGCTTATAATGACCCAAGTTCTTCATTTATCCTCCCGGTGAGATAAGTTTCTCGTCTCCTTGTTCATACCAATCCAATTCTTTTTCCCGTGAGTGGCAGGTTGTCACCTCGTAATTTGAGATGTATTCCATAAGACCATATCAAGCGTATTCTTTTCGTTGTTGGTGTTCCAACAACTCCGCTCGACCCGTCTGCTAAGGATGCCTTCTCAAGCTCTTTTGTGGCATAAGATGGCATTTTCTTCTCCATTCTTTTATTTCAATTATCTATATTCTATTCTTTCGTTCCGGAGGCATTGTGGTGTTGTTCTTTTCACCCATCTTCTTGTTTGGTCAGGACCGTGTTCTTTTCTCGGTTTATCCATTTAACTGGAGTGTTGTGCTCTGTTGCTCAAGTTCTCTTTGCTTTATCAAGTCTTCCATCACTTTTCAACCGGAGTGCTGTCCGAATTTGTTCTTACTTATTCCTTTTTCCTAACAGAGTGTTTTCAACTTCATTTATCTCTGTTGTATTCTTTTCTCGAAATGGTTTAACCTTTTTCAAGGTTCTTTGGCCTCACTCGATTGTCAAAGGAGCAACTTAGTTTTACCTCTCCTCTTTCTCTTCCGTTGTCCCTTCGGTGCCATTCTAGATCTCAGGACGAGATCCTCTTGTAGTGGTGGAGTGTTGTAACGCCCCGAGACCGATGTGCCAGGTGTCTTCCAGTTATTCGCCGGCGTTGCCATGTCATTTTCTTGCGTGTTGCATTTCATCATGTCATCATGTGCATTGCATCATCATGTTTTCAAAACCTGCATCCGTCCGGGTTCCCCCAGTGCCGTCCGTTGTCCGTTCTGAGCCCAACCACACTTGCACGCGCCCGCGGCATGTCTGAAATATTATTTTATAAGTGGCTAGAGAATGTTCTCAAAATGGGATAAAAGTTGGCGTGCGGTCTTATTATAGTGTAGGTAGGCCGCCTGCCAAGTTTCATCGCATTCGGAGTCCCTTTGATGCCCCAACGGTTAACTATAGGGACAATATAGTCGGTCTAACATCGGACGCTTTCGGTCTCCGGAAACAGTCGTCAGGCCTCTCTCTCTTCTCTTCTCTCAGCTCGAGCCCTTCTGCATAGCCCACAAGTTCCAACCGACCCCTCGCGTGCGTGTCCGAAACTTTCCCGGACGCGACCCGGACAATCGTCACCATTGGATCCGGATCATCCCCGAACATCTACAAAACATCACCGTTTTCTTATTTGGGCTCCCTAGCCTATTCTTCCCGACCATCCGATTTTGATCGAAGGGACGAGATAGCCCCTAATCTAACCCACTCACTATATATATAGGTCCAACCCTAACTTCTAGGGAGTTTGTCCCATCATTCCTCCTCGCCGCCGCCACAATCAAATCCCACATCGGGATCCTCCCTGATCCCCTCGTCCACCTCCTCTAACCAGCACCGTTCGCCCGATTCCCCTATCACCTCAAGCCACCGAGAGCCTTCCAGCCCCTACCCTCGCGTGCCCCTACCCTGAGCTCCTCTCGTGCTCCTCCCTGCTCCCTCGCTCTTGATTGGATCGAGGGGAGGAGCCCCTCGACCCCGCATCATCGCCAACCTCCGCGCCGGCGAGCGAACCAGCAGCCACCAGATGAGTGTCGGCCTCCTCCTTGTCATTCTTCCTCCTTCCCGTGCTCCTCCTCCTCTCTCATTTCCACTCTCTCTGTCTGGGAACTCAGGCAGCGGCCATGGCACCATCCAGCAGGAGCTCTGCCTCGCCTGTGACCTCTGCCTGCCCTCCGACTCGATCCGGTGGGTCTCGAGGATCTCGCTGCCTGGATCCGCTTCCTCGGGCCACTACCAGCGTCGCCGGAGCCTGTGCAGGGGCCGCGCCTGTCCACTACTGCTCCTTTTCATCGAGCCGCCCAAGTCCTACGATGCCGTCGCCCCGCCAAGTCCCAGCACCATGTCCCGCTCCCGTTGGCCGAACTCGACCTTTCCTCCGGCTAGATTGGTCTCCAGCAAGGCCGGATTCACCCGTCTACTCCATCCCCGTCGTTCCGCCGGAGTTCCCCGCCTCGCCGCTGTCCAGCAGCGCCATCGCCCTGTTTTCCCCTGCAGCGAACGAGGAGTCCAGCTGCTCGCGTTGACCCGAGCCGCTGCGTCGGCCTGCCTCCCGTCCACCACCTGAGGCCCAGCGGACCGCCTCCAAGCCCAGCAACTACCAAGGCCGGCCTACCTCTCCACTAGATGGGCCTTGGCCCATGTGAGCAACCTCTCCAGCAAGGACCGGCTCTGTGAAGCCCAATGTAAGGAAGCCCATCTTCGGTTGCTCCTGTAGAGCCAAGTTCGGGCCAGTTTTGGCCCGACTCATGTTTTTTTCCCACGGAGTGATTTATCTATTTATCCAGAGTTTGCAGATTTACAAAAAACCCCTTGCACAACATGCATATAATAACTCACAATTCGTGCATCGTATTAAAATGAATTATATATGAAATATGCTTAGTTTTTCATCTAGTTTCATAATATGTCATTTTCACCCATGTTTAAAATGTTTAAAATGATGTTTGCTTTAATTTGCTTAAATGCCATGCTAAAATGATTTAATTCATAACTATATAACCGTAACTCCGAATTTAATAAACTTTATATGTAAATGGGGGTAGAAAAATGCCTAGTTTAACATGGTGGCATCACTTTACATGTTTAACAACTCTAAAATTGTGTTTAGGGCAGAACAGTACCAAACCTAATATATGCATATGAGGATTTTCCGGAATTGTTGTTCGTTGTTTCCGGCCTCATTTAAACTTGACTAGATTGGTAGTTTTACTTTGCTTCACCCTCTTGCCATGCTAAACAACATTTAATCTTGTTGGGTACATAAACAAGATTGAACTAAGTAACTCGAATGTGGTATTCCGTCAATATGCATCCAGTTGCATATTGAGCTCCACTTAATTTGTAGGGTTGTTTGTGCTTTTTGCCATGCCGTGCCTCATTAAACCGGACATGCATCATACTTGGTTGTGCATCATGCCATGTCTATGTGGTGGTTGTTTACTATGTTGTTTGCTTCTTTCCGGTGTTGCTTCTTCGGGTTGGTTCCGATAACGTCGCATTTGTGAGGATTCGTTCAACTACGTCCGTTTGTCTTCTTCATGGACTCGTTCCTCTTTCTTGCGGGATCTCAGGCAAGATGACCATACCCTCGAAATCACTTCTATCTTTGCTTGCTAGTTGCTCGCTCTTTTGCTATGCCTATGTTGCGGTAACTACCACTTGCTTATCATGCCTCCCATATTGTTGAACCAAGCCTCTAACCCACCTTGTCCTAGCAAACCGTTGTTTGGCTATGTTACCGCTTTGCTCAGCCCCTCTTATAGCATTGTTAGTTGCAGGTGAAGATTGATGTTTGCTCCTTGTTGGAACATGGAGATGTTGTTCCTTGTTGGAACATGTTTACTTGTTGGGATATCACAATATATCTTATCTAATTAATGCATCTATATACTTGGTAAAGGGTGGAAGGCTCGGCCTTATGCCTGGTGTTTTGTTCCACTCTTGCCGCCCTAGTTTCCGTCATATCGGTGTTATGTTCCCGGATTTTGCGTTCCTTACGCGGTTGGGTTATAATGGGAACCCCTTGATAGTTCGCCTTGAATAAAACTCCTCCAGCAATGCCCAACATTGGTTTTACCATTCGCCACCTAGCCTTTTCTTTCCCTTGGGTTCTGCAGACTCAACGGTCATCTTTATTTAAACAACGGTTTTACCTCGGGGCAACTTGAGGGTTGGTTTTACTCGTAGGATGTCTCATCTGAGTGTGCCCTGAGAACGAGATATGTGCAGCTCCTATCGGGATTCGTCGGCACATTCGGGCGGTGCTGCTAGACTTGTTTTACCATTGTCGAGGATGTTTTGTAAACTGGATGCCGAGCCTGATCGGATTGTCTTGGGAGAAGGAATATCCTTAGTTGACCGTGAGAGCTTGTGATGGGCTAAGTTGGGACACCCCTGCAGGGATTTGAACTTTTGAAAGACGTGCCCGTGGTTATGGGCAGATGGGAATTTGTTAATGTCCGGTTGTAGAAAACCTGAAGTTGATCTTAATTAAAATGCATCAACCGCGTGTGTAACCGTGATGGTCTCTTTCCGGCGGAGTCCGGGAAGTGAACACGGTGTTGGAGTAATGCTTGACGTATGTTGTTCTAGGATCACTTTTTGATCATAGATTTCTCGAACGTGCTTTGCCTTCTCTTCTCGCTCTCTTTTGCGTATATGTTAGCCACCAAATATGCTAGTCGCTTGCTGCAGCTCCACCTCGTACCTTTTACCCTACCTATAAGCTTAAATAGTCTTGATCGCAAGGGTGTCAGATTGCTGAGTCCCCGTGACTCACAGATACTTCCAAAACCAGTTTGCAGGTGCCGATGTTACCGAGTAGGTGACGCAACCAAGCTCAAGGAGGAGCTCGGTGAAGATCTTGTCCTTTGTGTTGTTTCGTTCTAGTTGATCAGTAGTGGAGCCCAGTTGGGGTTGATCGGGGACCTTGTCGCATTTGGGGTTCTTCTTTTATTTTGGTTCCGTAGTCGGACCTTGTGTGTATCTAGATGATGTAATGCTTTATTCATGTAATTGTGTGAAGTGGCGATTGTAAGCCAACTATGTACCTCTTTCCCCTATTTCATTACATGGGTTGTTGTGAAGATTACCTCACTTGCGACATTGCTTTCAATGCGGTTATGCCTCTAAGTCGTGCTTCAACACGTGGGAGATATAGCCGCATCGAGGGCGTTATACTTAGGTTATAAAAAGGGGAACTACCTAACCGAAAATTACTCTACCTTTCCTCCTCATAAGTGCTTCTTCTATGTCCGTCGTTGCCATGGCCGGTGAGCAGAGCTCTTGGTCGAGAACTACTCATTATAAGGGAGCAGCAACCAAGGCTGTGGAAAAAAAGAGAGAGGGCTCGCCGCCACGCAGAGACCTCGAAAGATCTCTCACGGGCAGGCGATGGCTCCCAGGAGCGCCCTAGCCGTGGAGGCGAACATGCTGAGCCGGCGGAGCTGGAGTCATTATCCCTCGACGGCATGCACGATCAGCTCAATAAGCACCTCAATAAGTAGAAGGAGTTCATCCAAGGCTTGATGGAGTTGCTGAAGGAGAGCCTCGACGACATGCCCGCTGAGGTCAATCAGCAGGGGGAGTTGACCGTCGGCTTGGTGATGCTGCTGAAGAAGAGCATTGCCTCAGAGAAGAAGGCGGCCGGCGAAATACTGTGACTTCAGGAGGACAAGCCGAAGCTCTGCCACGAGATCGACCTGTTGAAGGAGAAGAATGCCGGCTGGAAGAAGCTGCATGAGAATAGTAGTTCCTCGATGAAGATGTTGCAGGCCCTCGTCATGGAACAGAAGGAGGAGTTGGCGAAGCTCCGCACCGAGCACCCGGCTGCTGTCAAGGTACGTAATGCGGCCATGGAGCAGATGATGAAGGCTCGCGTCGAGAAATCCCGCGTCATGGACAGAATGAAGAAGATGGCGGAGGAGACGCGCAAGGAGATGGAGGTCGTGGATGCGATCAAGAAGCAGTTACGACTCCGCGGCGAATTAGATCATTTGGGGTGATAATGTTCCTTCTTCTTTTGCTCCTGTGTTTCATCTTTTGCTTCGGGTGTTTCACCGCACGTGTCACGTTCTCTGCGAGGCATGAATAGAACAATGTTTTTTGAGGGAATGAATAGAACAATGCTAACAATGAGATGACTAGCAAATTATATAATTTTTTATCGCCATATGGCACTGGGCTGCCGTGTTTCATGCTCCTCCGTCACAGTACTACTCCAGTGGAAAACTTGAGTATACCGCACGGTTCTTTGCTCCTCCTCGATCAGGTCGTCGGCGTATTTATACGAGCAGTGAAATCACAAGTCCCCGCCTTCCAGCAGTAATGAGCCGTCAAATCAAAAAGGCCCTCACCTCTCGTGAAACCGACCAAGCTACACTGCCCACCCTCTAGCCTTTTAAAAAATGTATACTTTTGTACAGCAGTAGTATCGATGGATTGCGCCATGGAGCAAAACTTGAAATTAAAAAAAGGTGGTACATATAGAGAGCGCTCATCGCCAAATTATGCATATAGTACTATTAAAAAAGGCTAGTCACAATAATGGTGTCCAGCACAACCCACCCCTCAAATAAAACTAAGAGGGTGCTTGGATATGTTTTAGTCCCATGACTAAAAGTAGTGGGACTAAAACATGCTAGCCTCACCCATGCTTGGATCCAAATACTAAAAATGCTAAAATCAAGTTAATGAGCATTTATTATCCTCCAAACCCTCCAAAACCTGACTAAAAAAATTTAGTCTCAAGACTAGTTTCAGCCCCTCTTTAGTCAGGGGTGCTTGGAACTTTAGCCTCTTAAAGAGACTATTTTTAGTCAGACTAAAATAAGTCCCTTGGATCCAAGCACCCTCTAAGCATCCTGGTATTCTTTGACAAAACTAAGCACCTTGAAATTCTTTGACAACTAAACTGCTGGCTATATGATGTTGGCCATATATATTGTACGTATATAATGTGAAGAAACGAGTGGTAGTACTATACCAACTAAAAGATGAAACGTAAGAAATACTAGTATGTACGTACTGAAGAGTTAAAGTAACGAGAAGAAACATAACATAGTTCTGCTGGGGGCTCAGCACAACACACCCCTCAAATTGAATTAAGCACACCTGAAATTAAACTTTGCAACTATTCCGGTAGACATTGCATTAGAACCACCATGAGCAACGACACTGCCACCTTACTCGGAGTCCTCGTCCACGTCCTCGACTTCGTCCTTGTCCCTCTTCCTCTTGGCCGATACTTCTTTGCTTGAACCGAACACTTGGCTGTTGCTCTTCATCCAACCCTTGTAGATATTGAAGCAAAGGTAGCCATCCATTGCAGCGTAGTGCATGTGGTCTATATCTGGTACATTCCGCTGCCATGCATGACGATGAAACGTGTATGGAGGTTTCTCCAGTTTACCGTAAGAAGGATGAACCATGGCTCCTGCCAGGGTCAGCATTGAATGCTGACGAGAGGACACCAGCCGATTCTTCTGGAGGTCGAAGGGGTTGCTTACAACGAGACCTATCTGATGCAGGACATCCCTGTCATTCTTAAAGTCTACAGTAACGAATTTCATTGTTTTGTCCTTGAGGAAGTTCTTAAAATCCCGGCACTCAACATCGGCATGGCATATGTGGTAGACCAAGCAAACGTTATGTACGCAAACCTGGATCACGGCGGGCTTCTTCCTCTCTTCGTCCTTTAGATCCTTCTATGGTCCCAGGACTGTGGTGTACTCAACATCTAGCCCAGCGACCCAGTCATCATCTGAGTTTTCGAACATGCGTCTGAAGTGAGAAAGGCATCCTTTCACCGTCGCGGAAGAACAGGTGTGGATGACGTCGAACTCATCACTGGTGATGGTTCTAACCTTGTACTCACCACTGATCGTGGAGATTTGGGATGCCATGGATTTGGGAGGAGGGTTAGAATTAGTGGAACTATGGTAATGTGAATGGACGGGACGACTAGGAGCGAACCGCCATAGTATTGAAGGACGTGTGGGGACGAGTACGAGCGAACTGCCAGCGTGCGAACGGCAGGGTAGTGGCTTTCCATTCTCCCATGATACGGGCTTCCGAGAGCCCTTGGATCTGAGATCGAACGGTTACATGGCGTGATTCTAGACCTATGGGTGAATATCCTATCCTGGAGGGTTATTCTGCAAATTTTCAGCAACTTAGCATGCGACTGTTTGATCTCAGATCCAAGGGCTGCCAGCAGCCCATATCATGGTCGCGCCTACCATGACCGTCGCGTCGCTCGCGCGGTCGCACCCTTGGAGATTTAACACGGTGCGTTAGGCTATCTGATGTTGGCATGTCATACATAGTCATCACTTAGTCACTCATACTACAACAAGGTTGGCTATAAGGTTGGCTATAAGTGTTTTTTACTCCTCTCTATCTCTTTCTTCGTAATGGAGGTGGTGAGGAATCGGGAGACTCACGCCGGTCATAGCGCCACAGTTAAAATGATAATGGCAAGTCAAATCATGGGGCCCCACCTATCCAGCAGTAACTCGCTGTCAAATCACACAGCCCTACGTTTATAGCAGCCTACTCCCTTGTCTTCTCGCGTCTCTGTCGAACCGACTAGGCGGAACTACCCCGCCGCCTACCGCACAGGAAAAGCCCCGCCCTCGACTTTTAAATAGTATACAGTATACTAATTTTGTATCCATGGATTGCGCTCGTGCCATGGAGCAAAGCGTCTAGAAAACAGCGGTACACATGTACGGAGTATACAGCACGCCCGTCGCGTTCGCGTCGCACCCCAGACTGTCGGTCGGTCTGACACGCTGCTCTCCGAATGGAACACGCGTCATATTGCGTTTGCACACACATGTGGGATGGCAATTGAGAACCGACCATAGGCACACTCCCCGGCCCCGCAAGTCGGGTGACTTAATAGAAGAGGGAGACGAGCGATAGTACTAGAAAAGTGTTGTACTACGTTGGTGCCTGGACGATCCCTACAAGACACGGAAGATCATTTCGTCCATGCATGTGACCAGACTCCAGAAGACACGCCTGGATTGGCTATCGTCTACATATCGTGCAGGCTATGTTGTACATGGCTGTAGTTGTGGTGAGAAATCTAAAAAAAGGTTTCTTGTCATCTCGCAAAATTAGGTGTCATGTGCTTCGGATCACTGCGAGGGTTAAACAGCGACAACTGAGTTGGGATAGTCATTGGGGGCACATGCACAAACAATGACTACTCGGATGCCATCTAGGTCAAGCCGGCTATGTTAATTAGGACATCTATCGACGGACCCCTTTTCTACGAGTTTATCTTTAATTTGAGATTTGTTCCTCGTCTAGTTTGTCCCTCGGGATTCATGTTGTCTCCTTTGGGCAGTGAGGTTATGATTTCTTGTCATGTGGCATTTTTTCGTGTTATATGTTATAATCCAGCACTTCAGATCAAAATGACGACAATTGTGCCTCCGGGCCACGTGCATGAAGACTTCTCGACAGTCATTGACGAGGTCAAGCCGGCTCCGGTAGACAAAAGAAAACTAGTACTACTCCACTATATAGGTAGGAGCCTCCGCGCTTGCTTGCTAGTGTTGCTCTCTTCACACTGTCTCGGCCTCTGTAGATCTAAACACGACAGAAGTGGCCACTCTCTCTCTCTCTCTCTTTCTCTCTCTCTCTCTCTCTCTTTGCTCACCACTGGTCACAGATCCAGCCGGATCCTCTCCGCCGGGGAAGGTGAGAAGGTGCAATGTTCACGCGGTCGTCCTTGGCGACGGCTCTTACCCACTACTGGGCGCGTCCCGATCAACCTGCCTTGCCATTCTCTCCCAAGCACCGCTGGCGAGGGAGGGCCTCCGACCCCTTCTTCCTCGCTGACGTAGTGTGGGCAGATCCGGCCTCCCGCCGCCCACCTAGCGACATCCCGATGACCATCAGGTATAACTTCCTTCGAAACCGGCCTTTCTCTACTTCCCGAGCTCCTAACGTCGCTGCATTTGTATCTTTTACTATTTCTCAGGCCCCCTCATAGATAGGATAGATCGGCTGTTCGAAAACCACCTATTTTTTTGCGTTTAAGAGGTAAAACTAGTTCATGCACTCGAATCTAGTACTACTTGGTTCAAACAAGGAAGAAAGGGGGTGGGGCTGGGGGAGTATTTGTTACCTGAATCTAGGACTTGGTCGAAAGAGGAAATAACGAGGGCGAAAAGTAGCAGAGACTGGCTATCCAACTGGTCTCTAGGTCTAATAGGGAAATAAAGGGAAACACAGTACAAACTCAATATAAACCCGATCTATTGGTTGAAAAGGAAAGAAAGTGTGGACTGGGGACAAGTCAACAGAGTAAGTCCAGCACTAGATTTGCTAGCCTCACACAGTATAAGGTGGCTATACCGAACAAAAATGGGACCAACCGAGATATCCTGTTCTGATGTTTGTTGCCCCGAGCCACTCTTATGTAATGCCACTGGTAAAATGTAGCAGTCGCACTGTTAAAAGTAAGGACACGTTAAACCAATGTTGTTTTCAATGTAATGTCTCCAGTAATATGAATCAATGGCACTTCTTTACATGTCCTGCTAAATTTTCCCATTAAGATAAGTTGGTTCTTTTCGTTAGAAATGCAACTGTCCTGGTCCGCCTACTCTCTCGTGCCCAAAGTAATGTCGTATTTAACGGTTGTCATAGTTAATCCTAATGCCCACACTAATATCTAGCAATGCTAGTGCTTTAGAAATTGCTACTGTCCTTGTAGGATTGCCATTCAGATAAGGAACATGCTTCTTTTCATTTGATGCATGTTTCGTCACTTGTTAGTCACCCTCCTTTCCAACTTTTTTGTGCAAACAGAGATATACATTTCACGCTCGATCTTAGTTGAACTGCACAAATGATATCCAAATTATAGTTGAGCATTCCAGGAGCTTCACAACCAACATTGATGTTGCTCAATTTTATTGCAACTATTGAAGAAGAAGCTCTGTGGGTTTCGTTTTCTGATGAAAATGGAACCGGGGCTGGAGCCCTTTTCTTAAAAAAATCAAAGAAGAAGCTGCTAGCTCATGGGACATTGCTTCATTTTAGGTGAACTGCACCAAAAGGTCCCATGAATTGAATCATTCATGTTGGTGACTGAAAGAGCCAGCTTCAGCATCCCAGTCTAAGCACCCCCGACCTCCATCCTTGCGACGCACGGTACACCTCGTTTGCCACCTGCTCGACCCTAGTGTCACTGATAAAATGAAGTAATAATACAGTTAAAATAAAGAGAGTGTCGTCTCTATCATTTCATTTCCAATGTAGATAAAGAAAGTGCTTCTCTTTGTTAATGTATGTTTCATCAACTAGTCCCATTGTTAATGTTTAAGCATTTCTGCAAACTGGGGTGCTCAATTTTAGTTGATATGTACAAAAATATAGATTTGAATGTCTCAAGGCACCTCCTTGTACTACTGTTGTACACTGATGTTCATCACTGGCACAAGGTGTATCTGGGAGGCTTGGGACGATGTCCAATATGAGGCGTACCGTATGAGGCGTACCGTATGAGGCATACCGTATGAGGCATACCGTATGAGGCGTCGCAGGGCCCATCTCGCCCTCGCAGCATGGCATACTATGACACTATCGCAATATTTTCTTCTATTTATTTTGTGTGTTTCATCAACTAGTGCCACTATAATGTAATCACGCTTTTTCATTATCTATGCAAACAGGGTTATTCAGCTGCATTTTGGTGGAACTGCACAAATGTACGTATGGAACCGGCATATATGCAGAGTGTGAGGTGGTTTTGCAATGCAAAAGATCAGAAGAGGGAGAGGCGAGACGGTGGTTTTGGAATGGAGATGATGGAGAGGAGAGGAGGTGGTTTTGCAATGGAGAAGAGGGAGACGAGTGTGCGGCAGCGATTTAGGATTGGACGAGAGGGCCGGCGCGCTGTGACTGGATCAAAATCAAAATCAATTTACCCTTCAATTAAGAAAGTGACCCCACATTAACTAGTCTCCCTTTTGTTCTGAGTCGTAATTGACCATGATTTTCGCACATAAAATATATGTTATATGTTGCAAAAATAATATAATTTGAAAGTACATTCAGATACGAACCAAACGATACAATTTTTGGTGACATGCATTCACATTTTGCTTGTCAAATACAGTACGTGGTCAAACTTTGACCCAAAATATGCAAAACAACAAAAAAACATACTTCCAAGACCAGCGCCGCTCTTCCGCTCTTCTCCTCTTAAACCACCACCGCTCCTCTCATGTTCCAGTCTAAATGCAGCGCCGCTCCTATCCTCTTCCATTTCAAACCCACCGCCCCTCCTCTCCTGTTCTAGTCCAAAACCAGTGTCGCTCCTCTCCCGTTCTAATCCAAAACCAGCGCTGCTCCTCTCCTCTTCCATTCAAAAACCACCGCCGGCAAGTGAAGGTGCTGTGGAGAAGTAGATCGATGGTGGAGTACAACTGATACATGAGGATCGCAGACGGCGACCCTGTGAAGCTAGCTAGGATGTTGGAGATACAGTCTTGGTTTGACAACAAGGACCAACTAGCGGCGACGGCGGCATCCATGGCCAAATATCTGCAACAGAGCAAAAAGGCGGTGATACTCCAGAGGAGTAGCTCTATGTTGGAGTCTTCGTCGACCGAACCCAACTGGAAGAGGAGAAAACCAGTTGGCCCGACGACGCTTCCCCGCCATCATCTCCCTCGCCGTTCACATCGTCTCATGGGGCGGCTGTCTACCGCCAAGGAATAGGTGGGGGCTGCCCCCCAGCCCAATAGTCGGGCAGGTTGTGAATTGTCAGGAGGAGTTTAGGGTTGTCAGTATTTGCAGGTTGTGAATTGTGTTTTGTGTTGTGTATTTTGAGAGTACTTTCAGATATGAATGTCTTTTGAATTTCAGATTTGCAATATTGAGGATATGAAGTATTTTATGAATTCTAGAGATCTATTTTTAGCACTTAAAAATGTAGTTTCATAGGAGTATAAAAGTGCAGACAATGTGATTCTCATAGAAGAAACTGCAAGTTTCAGTTTGAGATAAGAAACTACAAGTTCAGTTTCAGATAAGAAACTACAAGTTCAGTTTCAGATAAGAAACTGCAACTTTCAGAGGCAGAGCATTTATATTAACATGGCCTTTTCAAACAGGGTTAACATCATGTTGGAAGTTTTTTTCATGGTTGAAAATAGAACTACCAGCCAGTTAACATCATGCTGATCAACATTCATGCATAGCACATCTTCATATGATGCACAGTCAAAATGCCCACACAATGTCAAGTGTGTGAAACACAGAGAAAACGAGGGACGAAGTTTTGGCAAGTGTTGGACGTGGTTTTGGGCTGCCCCGTCTAGGCTTTCATTTTTAACATGCGCAGCCCACGACCTCGGATGGGAGGTCCATAGGCTTGTTTGTATTTTCTTAGGGCCATCATGTATCGACCGGCCTAGGGACCTCCCATCCGAGGTTTTATTTTTGGCAGCCCAATTTATGTATTTTTTTGAAGAAAACGCAGAGGTCTGTTATATTTTTCTATTTAAGAATAGGAATGCCAGGTCCAACTTATGTTTCCCTTCTAACTATATTATATATATTTAAATTATTTTATATGTTATTATATATTATTTTTATTGTCATCATATATTTAAAAGATACTTACACATGTAAGAAAACAATATCCCACATCTTATTAACTTATAAAAATAATTTCTTAACAAATAAAATCCTGGATTGTTTTGGCACGAAAATCCTAGTGATTGTGTACAAAAGCTTGGTAAGATTTAAGGACGAATGTAAGAATATCACTTATTATTTAAATATATTTATAACAAAATGCTCAGCCCCTTTTTATTTTTTGATAACATTGCTGGCCCAAGCCAACATTATAATTAGAATCGGCCCAGCAAAATCATGTATTTCGAGAAAGTGCAAATGGCATGTAATTTTTTAGGAAATAAAATAAATGGGCCGCATGGACGCTACTTTATTTGTTCACCCAGCCCGGCTAATGGCTGTAATTCAAAAAAAGATCAAATTGACTGTAAATTCTACCGCGCAAAAAAAGACTGTAAATTCTGAAAAAATGGGTTGAATACATGCCACATTTTTGGAGGCTGAAATGTGGGCCAATAGGTCGAAGCCAACACAAGTCATTGTCAATTTAGTCAACAAATGATTCTGACATGTTAGCCGTTGGATTTACATCCGACGACCGGCATCCATCTTCAATCTCTCGTCTTCTTCCTCCAGCACCGCCGGGACCACCTCCCGCCTCCTGCTGCTAGCAGCTCTGCTTAGCACGCTTCGCTATGAAGCGCTACTCCACCGTTGGCCAGGCCATCCCTCCACCCCTCCACACCTCCTGTTCTTCTCCACCGACTGCCGAACCACACCGCACTAGAACCAGTTAACCCTCGTACACCTCTCCGTCTGCGACTCTACTCCCGCGTCTTCCCATCTCCGGCTCATTGCTGTTCGAGGCCTCGCCGTCATCCACCACCTTGGATGTGCTCGGCACAGCATGGTCAACATGGTCAAGGAACGACACCATCAGAAGTAGACTATGCATGGAGAGGCTGACAGCTGGGTCCACGGCCGCACACAAGGAAATGCCTCCTTATTACGCAGAAAATAATGATTCCTCCACCTGACATCTGGGACCCACCGGAAGGGCCTCTGTATTTCACGAAAATAACGTGCCCCTCGCTGACATGTCGAACCCACCAGCTATCTTCGCACGCAAGAAAGTGCCTCCTTATTACGCACAAAAAATGAATATTCCCCCTACCAGCTGGAACCCATAATAGTGGGAGGCTGACTTGTGGGCCTACCAAGTTGACGGGGACGGAGGGCTTTGTCAACTTAGTCAATATGAACGATTCTAGCTCCTGTTACCGTACGATGTTCATCCAACGGCCGTAGTGCTTCTTCAACCTCTAGTCTTCTTGCTCTAGCCGCCCAAACCAGTGCCGATCATGCCGCGTGCTCCTGCCTCCCATGCCCGGCTTTGATGCCGCAGAGGCCTCACCACCTCCTACTACTCCCACCACTGGCCAGGCCATCCCTCTACTCACCCACAGCCCCTGTTATTCTGCGGCGACAGCAGCCTCACACCGCAGCCGAACCAGTGAACCCTTGTACTCCTCTTCACGTGGGCATCCACTACTGCGTCTTCCTCGGCTCCGAGTCGTCCCCTTCCTAATCCTCGCCCTCGTCCACCGCTGTGGTGCTCTCGGCACGGCATGGTCAATCTGGTCAAGGAACGACTTCCATCGGACGTGGACTGTACGTGTGGAGGCTGATAGCTGGGTCCACGGCCGCAGCAAGGAAGTGCCTCCTTATTATGCGCAAAATAATGATTCCTCCACCTGATAGCGGGACCCATGGGACGGGCCACCGTATTTCGCGAAAAAACGTTTCCCCCTGACTACTGGGACCCACCAGCTACATCTTCGCACGCAAGGTAGTGCGTCCGGGCTAAAAAACGATTCGCCCCCCTGACTGCTGGGACCCACCAGCTACATCTTCGCACGCAAGGAAGTGCGTCCGGGCAAAAAAAAAGATTCGCCCCCCTGACTGCTGGGACCCACCAGCTACATCTTCGCACGAAGGAAGTGCCTGACAGTCGGGACCCACCTGGTCAAAGCATACGTGGCGTTGTCATTCTGGTCGCGAACGTGTACGTACATATATAATGGTGGATGTAGAGGCTCGCACGTGTCATAGTAGAGGCGCGTACGAGTCGTAGTAGAGGCGCACACGTAGCATGTACACGTATGTACAGCGACCAGGGTGCAAGAAAGAAAATACGGCCATGTATGTGTACATACGGGCGGAGTCTCGAATGCCTACTCGCGCATCCGTACGGCCAGGGCTCGTGTACATGGCTGGGTCGGAACGGAGAAACAGCGTCGTCGTCGTGTTCATGGGGAGGCAACGGAATGCGTCGTGTTCATCGGGAGGCAACGGAACGCATGGGAGCCAATCGGCTGGGTCGGAACGGAATGATTGGTCGTGTTCATTGGGAGGGCTTGGATGGAACAGGCGATGGAAACGAGGCCTGGCGTACCGCAAAACGGAGGAAACGGACCTCCTACATTTGGAACGGGGTCCTGTTGATCGGGAGGGGTGTGGCGTACCACAAAACGGAGGAAACGGACCTCCTACGGTCGAAACGGGGGTCCTGTTGATCGGGAGGGGTGTGGCGTACCGCAAAACGGATGAAACGGACCTCCTACGATCGAAACGGGGGTCCTGTTGATCGGGAGGGGTGTGGCGTATGGCAAAACGGATGAAACGGACCTCCTATGGTCGAAACAGGGGTCTTGGTGATCGGGAGGGGTGTGGCGTACCGCAAAACGGGACTCCATGGGATACTGTTCATCTCCACCGTCGACCTCCTCCAGCCTCCACGGGCTACCGTAGACCTCCTCCAGCCTCCACGGGCTCCTGTTCATCCAGCCTCCACCGCGCACTACTCCACCGGCTACTGTTCAACCACCCCTCCACCGTCTACTGTTCATCCAGCGCTCCACACCACGGGGTCCTGTTCAACCACCCCTCCACAGGCACCCCTCGACCGTCTATTGTTCATCCAGCCCACCACCACACCACGGGGTCCTATTCATCCGGAGGCAACGCCACCGCTCACTGTTCATCCAACCCCCCCCCCCCCAACACTCACTGTTCATCCCAGAGGCAGCATCGATCGGCTTCAGTTAGCAGCAGTAGCGAAGGAATCGCTCGATCGGGTTCAGTTAACAGCCATCGATCGATCGCTCGGGTTCAGTAACGCATAGCCTGCAGTGCAATCGCTCGGGTTCAGTTAGAGCCCAACGCCTCGCTCGGGTTCAGTTAGAGCCAACGCCTCGCACACACACGTGTACGTGTACAAGAGAAATGCGCATCGCTCGGCCCACGACCTCCCACCGTAATCGGGAACTCCCCGAAATTTTCCTCGCCCTTGCTTCTACCATAGTTTTTTCCGTCATGGACGGCCCAAAGAATGTCATGTAGCTGCGTCTCCGGCCTGCCCAGGACGAAAAGCCCATTTTTTGTCATGATTTTTTGTCATAGAAGTAGGAGCCCACCACATCTATGATGATACCGGGTTTTGTCACAATTATCGTCATAGAAGTGTCATATGTATGACAGGAAAAAAATCGTTCGGCCTAAAATCTCACGGATGTGTCTTTTTTCGTAGTGTAGATACCGTATATAGGTAGGTATAGTGGACTCATGTGGAATAACTTTGAGGTTTAAGGGATTGGATGCACAAGCAGTATTCCCGCTTAGTACAGGTGAAGGCTAGCAAAAGACTGGGAAGCAACCAGCTAGAGAGCGACAATAGTCATGAACATGCATTAAAATTAATCAACAACGAATGCAAGCATGAGTAGGATATAATCCACCATGAACATAAATATCATGAAGGCTATGTTGATTTTGTTTCAACTACATGCGTGAACATGTGCCAAGTCAAGTCACTTAAATCATTCGGAGGAGGATACCACCCTATCATACCACATCATAACCATTTCAATAGCATGTTGGCACACAAGGTAAACCATTATAACTCATAGCTAATCAAGCATGGCACAAGAACTATGATCTCTAGTAGTCATTGCAAACATGTTTATTCATAATAGGCTGAATCAGGAACGATGAACTAATCATATTTACAAAAACAAAAGAGGTTGAGTTCATACCAGCCTTTCTCACCTCAGTCAGTCCATCATATATCGTCATAATTGCCTTTCACTTGCACGACCGAATGATGTGAATAATAATAATTGTGCACGTGCATTGGACTAAGCTGGAATCTGCAAGCATTCAATAAACAGGAGAAGACAAGGCAATATGGGCTCTTTTGTCAGATCAACAATTATGCATATAAGAGCCACTTCAACAATTTAATCATGGTTTTCTCCTATTGACCCCCAAAGAAAAGAAAAGAAATAGAACTATTTACACGGGAAAGCTCCCAACAAGCAAAAGAAGAACAGGAAATATTTTTGGGTTTTTCTTTTTAGTTACTACTACAAGCATGGAAAGTAAACTGATTAAAAGCTACAACTGATTTTTTGGTTTTTCTTAAGGTTTATTAAACACACAAGAAGAAATCATAAAAAGGAAAGTAAACTAGCATGGATGATACAATGAAAAAGTATGAGCACCGACATCTAGCAATGAGTGTGTGAACATAAATGTAATGTCGGTGGGAAATACGTACTCCCCCAAGCTTAGGATTTTAGCCTAAGTTGGTCTATGGCCACGGCTGGCCTGGCGGATATCCATAATAGTAGTTGGGGTCGTACTGCGATGCAGCCGCTATCGCCTCCTGAGCTGCAGCATTGCGACGAGCGGCATCCGCTCTCCTCTCGTACTCATCTGCCTCCTCTCTGGTAATAATATATCTTCCTTTTGCCTAATGATCAAAGAAGGCAGGAGCAGGGAGAGTAATATGGACAGCACATCGTTTGTCAAAGATTAGTCGATGCTGGAGAGGTGATTCATTCCTCTCAACAAACTGGTCGTGAACCATAGCATTAAAGTCTAAGTAAGCAGGGGGTAATTCAATATCATCTTCGCGTATGGCTAGCTATGTAGGTTGCATAAATTCCACCAGAGAAATCTCCATTAAATCTATTAAGATGCAACCTACGTGCAACAATGGCTCCCAAATTATAAGATTTGTCTCCTAACACGGCACTCCTAAGAATACTGAGGTCAGGATCACACATATGACATGCTTCATCTTTACCATTAATGCATCTACCTATGAAGAGAGCAAAATAATGTATAGCAGGAAAGTGAATGCTCCCTATTGTAGCTTGTGTTATATCTCTAGATTCCCCCACAGTTATACTAGGAAGAAAATCTCTAAATTCAGATTTGCGAGGATCCCTGATACTACCCCATTGTGGAAGTTTGCAAGCAGTGGTAAAATCCTCTAAGTCCATAGTGTAAGAATTTTCATAAAGATCAAAGAGGAGAGTTGGAGAATTACATGAAGATGAAAATTCAAACCTCCTCACAAAGGAACTAGTGAGCTGGTGATACTGGCTGCACTTCTCCTCCTCAAAGCTCACAAGAACAGCGTTACACAAATATGCGTTAAATTCTTCCTTAATTCCTGCTCGACCCATAAAGTCCTCAGAAGGCCATTCACAAGGACGCACTGGAGCGTCTCTTGGTGGCTCTTCATCGGCATCACGCATTGCAAGCATGGGTCCTTGCTTCCTTGAAGAACCACCTTGGAACATTTTCCTAAGCATATTTCTTCCTCTGAAAATTTTTAGTAACTTCAAAATAAGAGTAAGCCAAACTCAATAATATTGATAGCAACTACTCCTACAAGTGCCTAGGGCCTATATGATGCATCAAACCTACTTGGAACCATATAAATTTGACATGCAAGCTCAAGAACATGGTCACCTAGGCAGCACGAATTTGCAATGAATAAAGCACTAGAACAAAAACTAATTGGACCAATGGAGGAGTCAAATACCAAGGAACAATCTCCCCAAGCAGTTTTGTGAGAGGTGCTTTGAGCAAGGAGATCGAAAATGGCAGCAAAACGAGCTTGCACTCGGGTTTGAGCTGGTTGTTCGTGTTTGTGGGAGGAAGAAGGAGTGTGTGGGTTAAAGGATAAGTCGAGGAGGGCCACCGTGGGCCCACGAGGCAGGGGGCGCGCCCAGGGGGTAGGGCGCGCCCTCCACCCTCGTGGCCAGGTGGATGGCCCCCTACTGTGTTCTCAGTGCCAAATATTCTCAAATATTCTAGAAAAAAATCAGATTTAAATTTCAGGTCATTTGGAGAACTTTTATTTTCGGGGTATTTTTATATTGCACGGATAATCACATAACAGACAGAAAAATATTTGTTTTATTTTATTTAATATAAATAACAGAAAGTAAAAGTGGGGTACAGAAGGTTGTGCCTTCTAGTTTCATCCATCTCATGCTCATCAAAAGGAATCCACTAACAAGGTTGATCAGGTCTTCTTAACAAACTCATTCCGAATAACATGGAACCGGAAAATTTCGAATAACACTATGTTACCTCAACGGGGATATGCACATCCCCAATAATAAGAATATCATATTTCTTCTTAACAGTAGGAAGTGGAAATTCAAAACCTCCAAATATAATCGATGGAATTTTTCCAATAGAATTGATACTGTGAACTTGAGGTTGTTTCCTCAGAAAGTGTACCGTATGCTCATTACCATTAACATGAAAAGTGACATTGCCTTTAGTGCAATCAATAACAGCCCCTGCAGTATTCAAAAAGGGTCTTCCAAGAATAATAGACATACTATCATCCTCGGGAATATCAAGAATAACAAAGTCCGTTAAAATAGTAATGGTTGCAACTACAACAGGCACATCCACACAAATACCAACAGGTATAGCAGTTGATTTATCAGCCATTTGCAAAGGTATTTTAGTAGGTGTCAACTTATTCAAATCAAGTCTACGATATAAAGAGAGAGGCATAACACTAACACCAGCTCCAAGATCACATAAAGTAGTTTTAACATAATTTCTTTTAATGGATTATGGTATAGTTGGTACACCGGGATCTCCTAGTTTCTTAGGTATTCCACCCTCAAAACTATAATTAGCAAGCATGGTGGAAATTTCAGCTTTCGGTATCTTCCTTTTATTAGTAACAATATCTTTCATATACTTAGCATAAGGATTCATTTTGAGCATATCAGTTAATCGCATACGCAAAAAGATAGGTCTAATCATTTCAGCAAAGCGCTCAAAATCGTCATCATCCTTTTTCTTGGATTGTTTGGGAGGAAAAGGCATGGGTTTCTGAACCCATGGTTCTCTTTCTTTACCATGTTTCCTAGCAACAAAGTCTTTCTTATCATAACGTTGATTCTTTGATTGTGGGTTATCAAGATGAATAGCAGGTTCAATTTCTATATCATTATCATTACTAGGTTGAGCATCATCATGAATGTTTTCATTAACACTATCACTAGTTTCAGGTTCATTACCAGATTGTGTTTCAGCATCAGAAATAGAAATATCATTTGGATTCTCAGGTGTTTCAGTAATAGGTTCACTAGAAGCATGCAAAGTCTTATCATTTTTCTTTTTCTTCCTTTTAGAAGGACTAGGTGCATCTATATTATTTCTCTGAGAATCTTGCTCAATTCTCTTAGGATGGCCTTCAGGATACAAAGGTTCCTGAGTCATTTTACCACCTCTAGTCATAACTCTAACAGCATTATCATTATTCTTACTATTCAATTCATTAAGCAAGTCATTTTGAGCTTTATGTACTTGTTCTACTTGAGTGGTAACCATAGAAGCATGTTTGCTAATAAGTTTAAGTTCACCTTTGACATTAGCCATATAATCACCCAAGTGTTCAAGTATATTTGAATTGTATTTCAATTGTCTACCAAAATAAGCATTGAAGTCTTCCTGCTTAACCATAAATTTATCAAACTCATCTAAGCATGGGCTAGCAAACTTAGTAAGAGGGATTTCAGCATTATCATATCTATAGAGATAATTTACCTTTACTACCTGTGTCGGGTTATCAAGACCACGTATTTCTTAAATAGGTAAGGGATTAAGATCATTTGTTTCTTCAACAGGCGGTAAATTAAGACCGTGTATTTCTTCAATAGGAGGTAGATTCTTAACATCTTCAGCTTTAATACCTTTTTCTTTCATAGATTTCTTTGCCTCTTGCATATCTTCAGGACTAAGAAATAGAATACCCCTCTTCTTCGGAGTTGATTTAGGAATAGGCTCAGGAACTGGCTCAGGAGGTGTCCAATTATTTTCATTTGTCAGCACATTATTCAATAGGATTTCAGCTTCATCCGTTGTTCTTTCCCTGAAAACAGAACCAGCACAACTATCCAGGTAATCTCTGTAAGCATCGGTTAGTCCATTATAAAAGATATCAAGTGTTGGGGATATTACTATCAGTTGAGACCCACCCAGGAGGGGCCGGGTCAGCTTCAATGGCGGGTTACGCAAGAAGTTCAGTAAACATTCAAGTTTGTAATTTATTAAGTCTTATAGAAGGCCCAAAGGCCTGGGGCTGGCTTAAGGCCTGATATTGTAAACCGTCACATGTAAGGAAATACTTGTACAGAAAGATGGGTAAAGAAAGTCACCGAGCCAGACACGATTATGAGCCGGTCGGGACTCTGTAGGCCACCTGGCGTCAACCCTTGTATATAATGGGACGACCCGGTGGGGGTTTAGGGAAGAAACAACCCAGTCGATAACCAAGCCGGCGAATTGAGCCTCTTGGAAGTCGAAACCTCAGCAATACCAATCCCAACTAGACGTAGGCTTTTACATTCATCGTAAGGGGCCGAACTAGTATAAAACTCTCTCGTGTCCTTTGTCCCGATTAACCCCTTTAAGCTTCCTAGTGCGATGGCCCTATGACTAAGTCCTTGCTCTAGGACATCTGCCGTGTCAACTCCACGACAGCTGGCGCCCACCGTGGGGCCAGCGCACGGTGGATTTGAGTTCTTGAAGGGCAACTTCGAAGGGCTCAAGGGATACGCTATGGGCCGGATGACCAAGAGTTGTCATGGCAAGATCTACATCGACGACGAAGGTTGGGGCCCCGAGGCCGGCTCAATCGAGTACGGGTACCGGGTCCCCTTCGGCGGAATTCACGTCTTCATTGGCCGGATCGGCGAGTCAGAGCCTGAGCCGGATGTCCACACCGACCTCATCGAAATGGCTCAGCGCGCCGGGTCCACCCGTGTTCAATCCGTCATGAAGCATGCCTTCGTAGGCTGCATCCATGGCAGCGAATAGTCCGAAGGATCAATGGAAGGCGGGGAGACGGCCATCTGCTCTGATACGGCATCATCAACAGGTGAGACGGACTCATTGTACCAACTGCAAGACGGCTTGCTCGGGGGCTGTTCCGATGGCAGCAGTATTCCGGACCCCCTTGAGCCGCCAAATTGGGCCTAAGTCTTCATGGCAGGGACGCAGCCCGGGCAGAACTCCACCGCAGCAACAGCAGCAGCCACTGGGTCAGTAGCTGCCAGGTCAGGAGACCCCGCGCGCCCCCCGGCTCAGGTTCTCATGGACCTCATGGATAAACTGACGACTCTATTAACTCCTACGGTAGACTCGGCGGATAAATCCCAGCATGACGCGGAAGTGACACGCGTGCGGGAGGAGATGGTGCAAGCTAAGGAAAATTGGCCGTAGCAGAAACCCGGATGGCAGCAGAAGGAGCAGCTTTGGATGCTCGTGCTCAGCAGCTTCAAGCAGAAACCTTCCGGCTCTCCGTGGATCTTAATGCATCAAACGAAGTCATGAGGAGGAGGCGTCAGAAAACTCAATCGCGTCTACCTCTAACACTGGATCCGAGGAATCTGTTCCATACACCCAGAGCTGGAGGGGGCAACCCGCCGGAGGCAAACCGGGTCGAGACGCCCGGTTCACCAGTTCAGCCACGCACCATGGAGCCGCCGCACATAAATACAGCTCCTCCTTGCTATATATCAACACCCCGGGTCATTTTTCCAACCCCATGGAGAACCTCATTGCGGCGTCGGCTCGATTGGCAGCTCTCCCGATGGAAGGCAACTCGCCAGCAGCAATTGAAACCCGAAGGGTAAGAGAACTACTTCAGATAGCTTTGGCCCAGCAGGATGCATACTCCTACAGTCGAGACAGGATTCACTCAACTCCTCGCCCAAGCCAGAGCCCGAGTTACAGTAGGCACATGGAATCTGCAGAAATGTCAAGTAATGCTCAACGTCACAACCGGCCATATAGGTTTGAGCCGGTGCGGGCTGGAGCTCTTAACTTGGCGGACCAGGAGAGGATTCGTCAAGAGGCAGAACAGGTGGCTCAGATAGCAGCAGAGCAGGTGGCTCACCAAGCCCTTCCGGCTTATCCAGCAACCTCGGTTGTGGCAGGAGTGGCCACAAGAACTAGAGGCGTACCTTGCCTAGTCCCAGCCATACGCAATGAGCAGTTGCCCAAAGATTTCAAGGGACTCGTAAGGTGCCTAACTACACGACTAACTTACAGCCAGGGGCTTGGATTGAGAGTTATGAGATGGCTATGGAGCTGTTGGAGGTTAGTGATGCTGCAATGGCCAAATATTTTACCATGATGTTGGATGGAACGGCTCGGACCTGGTTGAAAGGATTACCGCCCAATTCCATCGGCTCATGGGCAGAGTTGAAGGCACGGTTCGTCCAGAACTTTAAAGACACGTGTAAGCAGCCAATGTCGATTGTGGATCTGACCAATTGCAAGCAAGAGGATGGAGAATCTACAACCCATTGGGTGCACTGGGTCAAGGAAATAATGCATTCATTTGATAAGATGGATGCCGGCTCAGCAGTTTTGATGTTGGAGAAGAATTGTTGTTTTGAACCTCTGAAGCAGAAGTTGGGGCGGCTTAAACGTGACTGTAATGACATGGGAACATTGATGGCGGCTCTTTTCAAGTATGCCGACTCCGATACCACCAAAGACCCGGCCTCTTATGAAGAAAAATCAACGAAGGGAAAGAAGAACGGCAATGGCAAGGGTCACCAGCATAACCCGGCAAATCAAGGAGGTAGTAAGCATAAGGCTGATGAGTTTGTTGCTAATACTAATGCGCAGGGTGGTAATCAGCGGCGCAAGGGAAGACAACCCCCTCGATCGGGTGGGTCAGGCCCCACCCTTGAGCAGTTATTGAATGAACCTTGTCCAAATCACGACACCCGGGAGAAGCCAGCCACCCACTTGTGGAAGGATTGCACGATCATGAAAGTGTTTAAAAATTCAAATGCATTTGATGGGGGTCACGGCCCGGGCGGCGGCTCGGGTGGAGGCGGCTTTCAGGGCCCGGGCGCTGGTTCAAGCGGAGGAGGTTTTCATGGTCAGGGACATCCCGGTCACCAGGGAGGTTATAATCAGCAACACAACCAAGGGAATCAACAGCAGCAACAATCCGGCTATCAGAGCAACCCGAAGCAATTGAGTAGCAGACAGTATCATGTGTTTACTACCAGTTTATGTAAGAGAGACCAGAAACTCCACAAGAGGGTTGTCAATGCTGTTGAACCGGCAATCCCACGTTATCTACGTTGGTCGGAGCATCCTATTGTGTGGAGCAGAGAGGATCACCTGCCCCGGGTTGATAATCCGGGTCACTTGACTTTGGTAGTGGCACCTCAGGTTGGTGGGTACAAGTTTACTAAGGTACTCATGGATGGAGGCAGCAGCATCAACATCCTTTACTATGAGACGTTCCGCCGGATGGGATTGACGGATAAAAATCTTAAACAATCCAGCACTGTTTTTCATGGTGTAGTACCGGTAAGTCGGCATACCCAGTTGGTAAGATCGAGCTGGAGGTAGCCTTTGGGGATGAGTATGACTCCAGGGCAGAAAAATTAACCTTTGAAGTGGTTAAGATGAAAAGCCCATATCATGCTATGTTTGGGTGACCGGCTTATGCCAAGTTCATGGCTCGGCCGTGTTACGTGTATTTGCAGCTCAAGATGTCGGGTCACAAGGGCACCATTACAGTCCATGGGAGCCGGAAGATCACCTTGGAATGTGAAGAGGGGGATGCTGCTTATGTTGAATCTGTTTGTGCAACAGAGGAGTTGAAATTCTACAAGGATCATGTTGACCCGGCGGACATGATGTCATTAAAGAAACCAACAACAGAGCATGAGCCGGAGTTAAAGTTCAAATCGGCTGATGACACTAAGATGGTTGACTTTGTGCCTAGCGATTCATCCAAACAGTTCATCATCAGCGCAAACTTGGATCTGAAATAGGAAAGCGCGCTCATCGAGTTCATCTATGAGAACTGGAACATCTTTGCATGGAAACCTTCAGACATGCCGGGTGTCCTGAGGGAACTCACTGAGCACACTCTTAATATCAATCCAAAGTTCAAACATGTCAGACAGTTTCTTCGCCGGTTCAATGAAGAAAGGCGCAAGGCCATTGGAGAAGAGGTGGCCCGGTTCTTGGCGGCCGGGTTCATTGTGGAGGTCTTCCACCCAGAATGGTTAGCTAACACGGTGCTCGTGCTCAAAAAGAATGGCACTGGGCGTATGTGTGTGGATTACACAGATTTAAACAAAGCTTGTCCGGCTGATCCTTTTTCTCTTCCCCGTATTGATCAGATCATTGATGCTACGGTAGGTTGTGCACGGTTGAGTTTCTTAGATGCTTACTCCGGGTATCATCAGATTAAGATGGCAGTCAAGGATCAAGAGAAGACATCGTTTATAACTCCTTTTGGGGCTTTCTGCTATGTGTCTATGCCTTTTGGGCTCAAGAGTGCTCAGGTGACTTACCAACGGTGTGTGCAGAATTGTCTTCATGATCAAATTGGGCGCAATGTTCATGCCTATGTGGATGATATAGTAGTGAAGTCCAGGGAAGACGAAACCTTGGCCACAGACTTGAAAGAGACTTTTGATAATCTTCGGATTTACAAGATGATGCTTAACCCGGCCAAGTGTGTTTTTGGAGTGCCAGCCGGCAAGCTTTTGGGTTTTCTGGTGTCTAACCGAGGTATTGAAGCTAACCCGGAGAAGATCAAGGCAATTAATTCCCTGGCCAAACCAACCTGCGTCAATGATGTTCAACGACTGGCAGGTCGTGTGGCTGCTTTGAGCCGGTTCATAAGCCGGTTAGGGGAAAAGGCTCTGCCTCTGTATCAGTTGATGAAGAAAACAAATGTGTTTGTTTGGAGTGATGTTGCGAATGCCACTTTTGAGGATCTAAAGGCACAATTGGCTGAGCTGCCGGTCCTAGCCGCTCCAATTGAGAAAGAGCCGCTATTGTTATACATAGCTGCCAACTCACGGGCTGTCAGTGTGGCTATGGTGGTAGAGCGCAAGGAGGCTGGCAAAGAGCATCCGGTTCAGCGGCCGGTTTATTATGTCAGTGAAGTGCTAATTTAGTCTAAGCAACGATATCCACATTGGTAGAAGCTTGTTTATGGGGTGTTCATGGCAAGCCGGAAGCTTAAGCATTACTTTCAGGGACATCCAATCACTGTGGTTAGCTCTGCTCCTTTGGGAGACATTATTCAAAACAGAGAAGCTACAGGGCGAGTGGCCAAGTGGGCAATTGAGCTTGGGTCTCATGGGCTGAAGTATGTTCCACGCACTGCGATTAAGTCTCAAGCCCTGGTTGACTTCATCAATGATTGGACAGAGATGCAGATGCCAAAAGAAAAGCCAGACAACACATATTGGACTATTCATTTTGATGGGTCCAGGCAATTGGAGGGCTCGGGGGCTGGAGTTGTATTAACTTCCCCACGAGGTGATAAATTTTGTTATTTGTTACGATTGATGTTTCCGTGAACAAACAACGCAGCAAAGTACGAAGCATTGCTCCATGGTCTTCGAGTGGCAAAGGAGATGAGCTTGAGCCGGGTCAGATGTCTTGGTGATTCAGATCTAGTGGCTTAGCAGGTGTCTGGCAAGTGGGATTCCAAAGACCCTCTCATGGCGGTTTATCGCCGAGAGGTCGATGCTATTGCAGGGTATTTTAAAGGTTATCAAGTGGAACACATTGACCGTCAAAAGAACGAAGCAGCTGATGCTTTGAGCCGGCTGGGGTCTCAACGTAAGCCGGTACCACCCAACGCCTTTTTAGATGTTTTGCATAACCCTTCTGTCAAGTTGCCCAAGAAAGAAGATTTAGTTGTTCCTGAACCGGAGGCACAGTTGGTGGCCGCTCTTCATGTCATCCCAGATTGGACGGTGCCGTTCTTGGCTTACATGACCCGGGGAGAATTGCCAGCAGATGAGACTCTGGCTCGATAGATAACCCGGCGGTCTAAGTCCATGACAATTTCGGATGGAGAGTTATTTCATCGC
This sequence comes from Triticum monococcum, assembly GCA_034509565.1. Classification (NCBI taxonomy): domain Eukaryota; kingdom Viridiplantae; phylum Streptophyta; class Magnoliopsida; order Poales; family Poaceae; genus Triticum; species Triticum monococcum. The sequence goes on from CM067841.1 coordinate 360,158,638, forward strand.
AGTGTTTCTGGAGCGTTTCGATGGTGTGTTTCCCCCGAAGAAGGTCAAGAAATCCTTCGTGAGATCCATGAAGGCGATTGTGGTCATCACGCCGGGTCAAAATCTTTAGTGGCCAAGGCATTTCATCACGGTTTTTACTGGTTGACGGCTCACGCTGATGCAGAAGATTTGGTCAGTAGATGTGATGGGTGTCAGAAATTTGCACGATGAGCGCATGTGCCGGCTCAAGAGCTCCGGATGATTCCAATCACATGGCCGTTTGCAGTCTGGGGGCTTGACATGGTGGGACCTTTCAAAAGGTCTAAGGACAAGAAGACACATCTCCTGGTGGCTGTTGATAAGTTCACTAAATGGGTTGAGGCGGAGCCTGTGAGTAAGTGTGATGCAGCCACGGCGGTTCAGTTTATGAAGAAAATAATCTTTCAGTTCAGTTTTCCACACAGTATTATCATAGACAAATGGCACTAATCTGTCCCAAGGGGCTATGGAAGAGTTTTGTCAGCGAGAGCACATCCGGCTTGATGTTTCTTCTGTAGCTCATCCTCAATCCAATGGTCAAGCTGAGAGAGCCAATCAGGAAATTCTGAAAGGGCTGAAACCCCGGCTTATGGTTCCTTTACAGCGAACGCCGGGTTGTTGGGTAGAGGAGTTGCCTTCAGTGTTATGGAGCATCAATACTACACCCAACAGGTCTACGGGTTACACACCCTTCTTCATGGTTTATGGGGCAGAAGCAGTATTGCCCAGTGACATCCGTCATGACTCGCCCCGCATGGCGGCTTATGTTGAAGCTAACAATGAAAAAGCTAGACAGGATGCGCTTGAATTATTGGATGAAGAAAGAGACTTAGCAGCAGCACAGTCAGCAATCTATCAACAGGACCTGCGTCGTTATCACTGCCGTCGGGTTAAGACCAGGACTTTTCAGGAAGGTGACTTGGTGCTCCGGCTCATCCCAGATCTTTCAGATGCGCACAAGTTATCCCCACCTTGGGAAGGACCCTTTGTGGTCAGCAAAAATTTAAACAATGGGTCTTACTACCTCATTGACGTTCGAGAGCACGCAGACTCACATAAGTCAGAAGAGGAGACCCGCCGGCCATGGAACATTGCTCAACTTCGGCCATATTATACCTGAGCCACCGGCTCTCATCATGTACATACGTTCATGTTGTATATACGATGATAAGCAATAAAGTAAGACCATCGGTCTCTTTTTCTTTTCAAAGATTATGCATTTTTATTATTTTTTTCACAAATGACTATTAAAGAGCTGATCATATTTGAATCAAGTTTAACCTTTTCTAGTCCGGCTTATGATCGTATCTGAATCTAGCTGTAAATCTTATGGTCACTTGGGGGTTCCCTTTTCAAACATAGGTCGTATGCGAACCAAAGAGAACATAGCTGTCGTAACCCTCTTGATTGGCTCAAGGCCAAACTCACTTGGGGGCTTCTTGATCATATCCGAATCATAGCTTAACCCCTTTTGAGCCGACTTGGATCGTATTCAAATCAGGGTCGTTAAAAACCTCTCAAGGTCATTTGGGGGCTTCCTATTCAAACATAGGTCGTATTCGAACCAAAGAGAACATAGTTGTCGGTACCCTCTTGATCGATGCAACGCCAAAGCCACTGGGGGCTATATGGTCGTATTCGAACCTTAGCTTAACCGTTTTGGTCCGGTTTACTGATCGTATTCTAATTAGAAACCCCCAATCTTTTGAATATAGAGTTAAAATTATGTTTGTTGCTTGCCTTTGAGTTTTTGTTGTTTCAATATTACAAATGAGTTAGCCTGGTTTTGTTCGCCGGCTCAATTATTAGACAGCACAGCTGCCCGGGTTGGTCAAACCGGTGGTCTAAGGATCTAAAGGTACGAGCAACTGTGATATGATTATTGAATATTCAAGGATTATTAACTTCCATACATATTGAATTATCAAGTTCGTCACCCGGGTTATTTGAGCTGGTGGCCTAAGAATCCACAAGGACAAGGTATAATTCTTATTTACACGCGCTTACCGGCTGCGTTACTTTAAGAGTTAGTATTAAACCTTATCCTTTATTTTTGTCTCTGTTCTTTGAGGTGGAGCTACGAGTTGTAAAAGAGGTGTTTAAGCCCAGTTGTTTCTAAACCCCCTTGTCAGGCCTTTCTTTTTCCCTTGTGTTCACAGGAACAGAGTTTAAACATTGCAGAGAGAAGCATTAAACGAGGCATAAGAAAAGCATTAAAACATTGGCACCCGGAAGCACAGATTCACATAGAAGTGTTTTATGCGCGATGGCATAAGCAGACATACGGTGTTTTTAGCAGCTAAGCTATTACAAGGCTTTCTAAAGCCCATGAAGATGATCATTGTCCTTCCCTCACTGGTTCAACATCTTGAATCTGCTAGAAGTTGGGTTTTGACCGGTCATAGCCGTTCATGGCGACAAATTCACCTTCGTCATCACTCAGGCCAACCGGATCAACTTCCGGGGCAAATGTGTCTTCTCTCACCGGTGGGATCAAGTCGGTTACTTTATAGGAAGGAGGAGCCATCTTCTTATTCTCATTATCAAAACCCGGTTGATACTTGTCCACATTGGTATCATCTCCAAGGCTAGTCGCCTGAGGCCGGACTTCACGGACGCAGGCTATAAAGTCATCCTGATCAAAAGGAGACCCGTCCTCCTTCACGGTAGGATAACCTCTTGCCACGTCTGTCGGGTATAGATCTGGTACCCAAGCCTTGGAGCGGCTTAGGGCAGTCAATGCTCCGGCTCGCGCGCAGGAGCGTTTCACCTCTTGGAATCTGGGAGGGAGAATGGACAGCTTCTTCAAGACATCACTGATCTGGTTAGACCCTTGATTAGTAGGAGAGATGGCAGCCAGAGCTCGTTGTGCGCCGATATACAATTGTGCAGTTAAAGTGTACATGACCTTCATCTTAATCAACGGGTCTTGGTTTAGATTCTTACTTCGCGGACCTACATGCATTTTTCAGTCAGTTGACGGATCATATTCCGGTTTGACAAGAAACACATATGAAAGATCAAATCAGGAAGCTTACCAAAGATAGCAGCGACCATCTGAGACACCCGACCTTTTAAGCTATTTAGTTCGGTTGAAATTTCCTTCAGAGCTGTTTCGGCTGTCTCAGCTCGCCGGGTCATAAGTATCTTCTCATCTGCCCACGTTTTCTCTTTGACAGCAAAGTCGGTCTTCAACTTCTCCGTTTCAGAAAGGCTTATTTGCAATTGGGAGGTGGAAGACTTAATTTCTGATTCCTAGTTCTCTAGCCGGGTCTTTGTATCAATCAATTGGGAGTTCAGTTCAGACAATGCATTCTGTGAAAACATTCAGATAAATCAAGACTTGGTTTCAAATTCCAGTATCCAATTTCAAGACTCAAGTCTCAAGTGCTTTATGAATAAACCACTTGACACTTGGGGGCTAATGTATGTCAAATCAATTTTTTATGACTCTACCAACATATTTGAAGTCCCAAGTCCTTTACAAAGTAACAACACTTGGCACTTGGGGGCTAATGCACGCAGTTCAGCAAGTTTTTCAAGTTTAAACCGAAGTGTTAAGTATTTTGAAGGTGGTTTTCATTCTAAAAGTACTGATTCATTAATGCTCAAAATAAAACGGTCCTTGGGGACTATGGGTCAAGTTTTGTTTCTATCAGGCAATGATTCAGAGGTAAAAGTCTCGGCCTATATTTTAAGTCTACAGGTTATTCCGTTTCTCTCATAAAGCTGAAGACTTGGGGGCTGAAGGAATATTGGTAAACCGGAAGTAACATACCTCATACTTCAACTGAAGTTGCTTGACCATCTCAATCTTAGACTCACGACTGGAGTGTACATGGCTGAGATAGCCGGATAAGATATCACTGGCATTGAGACGGTCATAGTTGGCGATATCAAAGCGAACCTTCTGTCGTTCCAATGCTTCTTGCTTTGCTGTGCACCGAGCCAACACTGTTGGATTCCCCGGCTCAACAAAGCGGCTCCCAGTAATTTGAACATCTGGAGCATGTGGAGATGGCGGGTCGGTTGCGTTTGACGGTCCGGTTGTAGAAGGATTGATAGTGGTGTTATCAAGAGACGGCTCCGGAGGATTTGCTTCACTGATAATTGGCGGGTCTTCTGGGGCGTCAGTTAATGGAGAAGGCGGCCTAGCCGGGTCAGATGCTAGTACTGGCGGGTCTTCCGTTGGTTTTGTTACCCTCGCTTTCTTGGACTTAGCTTGACCGCTAAAGAAAAAAATATAGATATATATATATATTACAGACAGTCAGCATCGAAGGTACAATTGATCAACCCAGAAGCAAAAAAGGGTCTCTGATTACCCAGGAGCAGTCTTGAAAGCTGGAAACTGTGTTTGTGATGAATCGCACGAAGAGCGAGACACCTCCTGAGAAAGTAAAAGAAAGGAGTTAAAAGGAATACAATGAGCGGGATTCATCAAAACCAGTTAAGGGTAGTAATAAGTAAACCTCATTCGGACGTTTCCGAGGGGTCTGTTGAAGGTCGACAGCTGGTTCACCTTCAATCTCAGCTTCACGGCGGCTTTCATGCTGCTGCTTTTTCAAATGAAAGTTGGGATCCAAGTAGGCTAAGGGGTTAGAAAACCATACTTTACGGATCACTCGTCGAACTTTGTGTCTTGGTAAGGGCTCTGAGTCGGAGGAAATGATAGTTACCTCTGCTTCCCCGGCTTGGCTAGCCCCAGTGTCATCCTGGTAAGGATCAGTATCAATAAGATTGTTAAAAAGTTGGCCAAGGGAATCAAGGGCTACCTCCGAGTCAGATGAGTCATCAAGCTTCATTAAATCCTCAGCAGTAGTTTTCTTCTTCTTCTTTGATTTCCAGTTTGTCTTCTTGGTGTTCATAGCGGCGGCTTTCGCCTTCTTAGCAGCTTCGTGGTCATATTTCACCTTCCAGAAGTCAGAATTGGCCTGTAAAGACAAGAAGAAAGATCAATATTAAGTACTAATAGCTGGGCAAAACACGAAGAAAAAGAGATCAGAATGTACTTACTTCTGGCGCCATATTAATCTTGCAGAAGGGACTCAACCCAACAATACTGCAATCCTCGTACTTCCCATGTACCAAAAGGGTTGACATCGAAACAATATATTCTTCGGTGAGATCAACTGAGCTATGACAAAGAGAGTTGTCCGGGCTTCCGTCATATTCATACATCAGTTTGGATCGACAGCCTAATGGAATAACCCGCCATGAGATCCAGCAGCGGGTCAGATCTACTCCAGTTAAGCCATTGCCCAACAAAGCATTGATTCTTCTGATGGAGGGAAGTAGCCTCTTGCGTTCAGCAACAGTGAGCTTATCCGGAAGGGTGAACTTGGAGTCAAGACGACCGGGGCGGTAACCCGGCAGAGGCTTCTCGTTTGCTGGAGAAATATCCTGACAATAAAACCAAGTTTGGTTCCAGTCTTTGGGGTGACTTGGTAAGACAATAAGAGGGAAAACAGCACCCTGGCGGTGCTGAATTGAAATGCCTCCAAGTTCTAAGCTAGGACCATTGGAATATTCGTTCTGCCGGTTTAGGTAAAAGTACTCCCTAAACAGCTCTACGGTGGGCTATTGCTGAAGATACACCTCACAGAGTACTTGGAAGTTGCAAATGTTGGAAATGGAATTTGGTCCAAGGTCCTGAGGGTGGAGTTTGAAAAAATGAAGGACCTCTCTGAAGAATTTTGAACCGGGCGGTGAGAAGCTACGATTCATGTGATCAGTGAAGACAATCACTTCTTCATTTTTTGGATTGGGGCGTTCTTCCTCCGGGTCAGGAGCATGATAAGACATGACATTCTTCGAAGGCAGAAACCCAATGATGAAGAACTCTTTTAACCGTTCCTCAGTTATGGACGAAGGGACCCAGTTACATACGGTGGGTGTGTTTGACGGCATGATGTGCAGAGAACTGAAAAATATATAACAACATGCCGGCTCAGCCTACGGTCACTTATAAAACAAGTAATGGCGGTTTAAACTAAGGGCTAATGGCATATAAGGAAAAGAGAGCCGGTGCGGTAAACCGCCATGACTATAGATTCTTTCAGAAGATGGATTCAGCTAAGTGTTGGGACAAACAAGTTTCTCAAAGTGGTTGATATTATTTCAGATCAGAAGGCTGTTTCAAAAAGGAAAATATTCTAGACCTAAAAACCTAGTACAGATGAGTTCGACGATTATAAAGAAACATCTATATAGGTAAACGGGATCTACTGATATAAAAAATGAATGCCAAACAGCTACCACGCGAGTTAGATCTCTTCTTTGGATCAAAAGAAGTTGCGGAGAAGATCTACAGATGATCCATGGCAAACAGGTGAAGAACACTGAAGAACTTGCAAACCAAGAACAAATCTGCGTGTGTGAGGGAAGAAAACTTACGAGACGCAGGTCTGCCGTGAAGAGTCGCTGCGTCCTCTGGTCGGACTCAGGGTAATGCAGCGGCCAAGCTTGACGACAACGATGAGAGTTGCGGCGGCGGCAGAGCTCGAGCAGCGACGGAGGTTGCGAGAGGAAGAAGATGAGGAAGAAAGGACAATGGGAAGGACCGGCCGCGTGCCTATTTATAAGGTTAGATGCGAACAGGCGGGCGCGAAAATCAAGGAGACCCAATAATAATTATCCAACTGAACGGATGCCTCGATTCTCGGAAGGTATTAAAAAATGAAAGATCCGTTGTAAGATAACGTCATGAAGGTTTTTTGTGTTTTCAAAAGATGATGTCACGGCGGGTTACAGAAGTCTTCAGACAGAGGATGGACTCTGACTAAGTATACAAGATTGACAAAGAACAAAGTTCAAAGTCAACCTAGGGCCTAATGTTGGGGATATTACTATCAGTTGAGACCCGCCCAGGAGGGGTCGGGTCAGCTTCAATGGCGGGTTATGCAAGAAGTTCAGTAAACATTCAAGTTTGTAATTTATTAAGTCTTATAGAAGGCCCAAATGCCTGGGGCCGGCTTAAGGCCTGATATTGTAAACCGCCACATGTAAGGAAATACTTCTACAGAAAGACAGGTAAAGAAAGTCACCGAGCCGGACACGATTATGAGCCGGCCGGGACTCTGTAGGCCACCTGGCGTCAACCCGTGTATATAAGGGGACGACCCGGTGGCGGTTTAGGGAAGAAACAACCCAGTCGATAACCAAGCCAGCGAATTGAGCCTCTTGGAAGTCGAAACCTCAGCAATACCAATCCGAACTAGACGTAGACTTTTACCTTCATCGTAAGGGGCCGAACTAGTATAAAACTCTCTCGTGCCCTTTGTCCCGATTAACCCCTTTAAGCTTCCTAGTGCGATGGCCCTACGACTAAGTCCTTGCTCTAGGACATCTGCCGTGTCAACTCCACGACATGAAGTATTTCATTTTTCTTAAGAGGATGATCAGGCAAAGCATTAAGTAACTTGAGAAGCCACCCCCAAGCTTGTGGGAGACTCTCTTCTTTAATTTGCACAAAATTATATATATCCCTTAAAGCAGCTTGTTTCTTATGAGCAGGGAAATATTTAGCAGAGAAGTAATAAATCATATCCTAGGGACTACGCACACAACCAGGATCAAGAGAATTAAACCATATCTTAGCATTACCCTTTAATGAGAATGGAAATATTTTAAGGATATAAAAGTAACGAGTTCTCTCATCATTAGTGAACAGGGTAGCTATATCATTTAATTTAGTAAGATGTGCCACAACAGTTTCAGATTCATAGCCATGAAAAGGATCAGATTCAACCAAAGTAATTATATCAGGATCAACAGAGAATTCATAATCCTTATCGGTAACACAGATAGGTGAAGTAGCAAAAGCAGGGTCAGGTTTCATTCTAGCATTTAGAGATTGCTGATTCCATTTAGCTAATAACCTCTTGAGTTCGTATCTATCTTTGCAAGCTAAAATAGCTAAAGAAGCTTCTTTATCAAAAACATAACCCTTAGGAATAACAGGCAAGTCTTCATCATCAATTTCATCAGTATTATAAGATTCAATATTTTCATTCTCTCTAGCCCTAGCAAGTTGTTCATCAAGAAATCCACCAAGTGGCACAGTAGTATCAAGCATAGAAGTAGTTTCATTGTAAGTATCATGCATAGCAGAAGTGGCATCATCAATAACATGCGACATATCAGAACGAATAGCAGAAGCGGGTTTAGGTGTCGCAAGCTTACTCATAACAGAAGGTGAATCAAGTGCAGAGCTAGATGGCAGTTCCTTACCTCCCCTCGTAGTTGAGGGATAAATATTGATTTTTGGATCTCTCAAGTTCTTCATAATGATAAGCATATATAAATCCCAAGTGACTCAAAGAATAGAGCTATGCTCCCCGGCAACGGCGCCAGAAAATAGTCTTGATAACCCACAAGTATAGGGGATCATAACAGTTTTCGAGGGTAGAGTATTCAACCCAAATTTATTGATTCGGCACAAGGGGAGCCAAAGAATATTATCAAGTATTACCAGCTGAGTTGTCAATTCAACCACACCTGGAAACTTAATATCTGTAGCAAAGTGTTTAGTAGCAAAGTAATATGATAGTAGTGGTAACGGTAGCAAAAGGTAACAGTAGCAAAAGTAATGTTTTTGGTATTTTGTAGTGATGATAGCAATAGCAACGGAAAAGTAAATAAGCGAAGAACAATATATAGAAAGCTCATAGGCAATGGATCAGTGATGGAGAATTATGCCGGATGCGGTTCATCATGTAACAGTCATAACCTAGGGTGACATAGAACTAGCTCCAGTTTATTGATATAATGTAGGCATGTATTCCGAATATAGTCATGCGTGCTTATGGAAAAGAACTTGCATGACATCTTTTGTCCTACCCTCCCGTGGCAGCGGGGTCCTTACAGAAACTAAGGGATATTAAGGCCTCCTTTTAATAGAGTACCGGAACAAAGCATTAACACATAGTGAATACATGAACTCCTCAAACTATGGTCATCACCGGTAAGTATACCGATTATTGTCACTTCAGAGTTAACGGATCATACACTACAAAAAAAGACACATCCGTGACATTTTGAGCCGAATGAAAAAAAATTCTGTCATACAAATGACACTTCTATGACGATAATTGTGACAAAACCCGGTATCATCATAGATGTGGTGGGCTCCTACTTCTATGACAAAAAATCATGATAGAAAATGGGCTTTTCGTCCTAGGCGGGGGGGTTGGATGAACAGTGAGCGGTGGCGTTGCCTCTGGATGAACAGGACCCGTGGTGTGGTGGAGGGCTGGATGAACAGTAGACGTTGTAGGGGTGCCCGTGGAGGGGTGGATGAATAGGACCCCGTGGTGTGGAGGGCTGGATGAATAGTAGACGATGGAGGGGTGCCCGTGGAGGGGTGGTTGAACAGGACCCCGTGGTGTGGAGGGCTGGATGAACAGTAGACGGTGGAGGGGTGGTTGAACAGTAGCCGCTGGAGTAGCGCGCGGTGGAGGTTGGATGAATAGGAGCCCGTGGAGGCTAGAGGAGGTCGACGGTGGAGATGAACAGTATCCCGTGGAGTCCCGTTTTGCGGTACGCCACACCCCTCCCGATGAACAGTACCCCCGTTTCGACCGTAGGAGGTCTGTTTCGTCCGTTTTGCGGTACGTCATGATACGTCTCCAACGTATCTATAATTTTTGATTGCTCCATGCTATATTATCTACTGTTTTGGACTATATTGGGCTTTATTTTCCACTTTTATATTATTTTTGGGACTAACCTATTAACCGTAGGCCCAGCCCAGAATTGCTGTTTTTTGCCTATTTCAGTGTTTCGAAGAAACGGAATATCAAACGGAGTCCAAACGGAATGAAACCTTTGGGAACGTGATTTTCTCACCGAACGTGATCCAGGAGACTTGGACCCTACGCCAAGGCATCAGAGAGGCGGTCACGAGGGTGCCCCCCCCTAGGGTGCACCCCCTGCCTCGTGGGCCCCTCGGAGCTCCACCGACATACTTCTTCCTCCTATATATACATACATACCCCAAATGATAAGAAAAGGAGCCAAAAACCTAATTCCACCGCCGCAACTTTCTGTATCCACGAGATCCCGTCTTGGGGCCTGTTCCCGAGCTTCGCCGGAGAGGGTCGTCATCACGGAGGGCTTCTACATCATCATAGCCTCTCCGATGAAGTGTGAGTAGTTTACCTCAGACCTTCGGGTCCATAGTTAGTAGCTAGATGGCTTCTTCTCTCTTTTTGGATCTCAATACAAAGTTCTCCTCCTCTCTTGTGGAGATCTATTCGATGTAATCTTCTTTTTGCGGTGTGTTTGTTGAGACCGATGAATTGTGGGTTTATGATCAAGTCTATCTATGAATAATATTTGAATCTTCTCTGAATTCTTTTATGTATGATTGGTTATCTTTGCAAGTCTCTTTGAATTATCTGTTTGGTTTGGTCAACTAGATTGGTAGTTCTTGCCATGGGAGAAGTGCTTAGCTTTGGGTTCAATCTTGCGGTGTCCTTTCCCAGTGACAAAAGGGGCAGCAAGGCACATATTGTATCGTTGCCATCGAGGATAACAAGATGGGGTTTATTTCATATTGCATGAATTTATCTCTCTACATCATGTCATCTTGCTTAAGGTGTTATTCTGTTTTTAACTTAATACTCTAGATGCATGCTGGATAGTGGTCGATGAGTGGAGTAATAGTAGTAGATGCAGAATCGTTTCGGTCTACTTGTCACGGGCGTGATGCCTATATACATGATCATGCCTAGATATTCTCATAACTATGCTCAATTCTATCAATTGCTCAACAGTAATTTGTTCACCCACCGTAGAATACTTATGCTCTTGAGAGAAGCCACTAGTGAAACCTATGGCCCCCGAGTCTATTCTCATCATATTAATCTCCATCACTTTAATCTTGTTTTTCTTTTACTTTACCTTTTACTTTTCACTTTGCATCTTTATACCAAAAATATTATATCTATCAGATCTCACTCTCGTAAGTGACCGTGAAGGGATTGACAACCCCTAATCGCGTTGGTTGCGAGTAGCTATCGTTTTGTGCAGGTACGAGGGACTTGAGCGTGGCCTCCTACTGGATTGATACCTTGGTTCTCAAAAACTGAGGGAAATACTTACGCTACTTTGCTACATCATCCCTTCCTCTTTGGGGAAAACCAACGCAAGCTCAAGAGGTAGCACGCCACACCCCTCCCGATCAACAGGACCCCCATTTCGACCATATGAGGTCCGTTTCCTCCGTTTTGCGGTACGCCAGACCCCTCCCGATCAACAGGACCCCGTTCCGAACGTAGGAGGCCCGTTTCCTCCATTGTGCGGTACGCCGGGCCTCATTTCCATCGCCTGTTCCATCCAAGCCCTCCCGATGAACACGACCACGCATTCCGTTCCGACCCAGCCGGTTGGCTCCCACGCGTTCCATTGCCTCCCGATGAACACGACGCATTCCGTTGCCTCCCCATGAACATGACGCATTCCGTTGCATCCCCATGAACACGACGACGACGTTGTTTCTCCGTTCCGACCCAGCCATGTACACGAGCCCTGGCCATATGTATGCGCGAGTAGGCGTTCGAGACCCCGCCCGTATGTACACATACGTGGCCATATTTTCTTTCTTGCACCCTGGTCGATGTACGTACGTGTACATGCTACGTGCGCGCCTCTACTACGACACGTGCGCGCCTCTACATCGACCAGTATGTACGTACACATTCGCGATCAGAATGACAACACTGCGTACGCTTTGACCAGGTATGTCCCGACTGTCAGGCACTTCCTTGCCTGCGAAGATGTAGCTGGTGGGTCCCAGCAGTCAGGGGGGCGAATCGTTTTTTTTTTGCCCGGACGCACTTCCTTGCGTGCGAAGATGTAGCCGATGGGTCCCAGCAGTCAGGGGGCGAATCGTTTTTTTTTGCCCGGACGCACTTCCTTGCGTGCGAAGGTGTAGCTGGTGGGTCCCAGCAGTCAGGGGGGCGAATCATTTTTTTTGCCCGGACGCACTTCCTTGCATGTGAAGATGAAGCTGGTGGGTCCCAGCAGTCAGGGGGAAACATTTTTTCCGCGAAATACAGTGGCCCATACGGTGGGTCCCAGCTGTCTGGTGGAGGAATCATTATTTTCCGCGTAATAAGGAGGCACTCCCTTGCTGCGGCCGTGGACACAGCTGTCAGCCTCTCCACGTACAGACCACGTCCGATGGAAGTTGTTCCTTGACCACGTTGACCAAGCCGCACCGAGAGCACCACGGCGGTGGACGATGACGAGGCCTAGGAAGGGGACGACGCGGAGCCGGGGAAGACGCGGCAGTGGAAGCCCGCGCGAGAGGAGTACAAGGGTTGCCGTCGCTGCAGGACCTGGCCAGCGGTGGGAATAGTAGGGGGTGAGGCCTCTGCGGCAGCACAGCCGGCCACGGGAGGCAGGAGCATGCGGCATGACCGGCGCTGCTTTGGGCGGCTGGAGCAAGAAGACCAGAGGTTGAAGAAGCACTACGGCCGTTGGATGGACATCGTACGGTCATCGGAGCTAGAATCGTTCATATTGACTAAGTTGACAAAGCCCTCCATCCCCGTCAACTTAGTTGGCCCACAAGTCATCCTCCCACTATGGTGGGTCCCAGCTAGCAGGGGGTTTTCATTTTTTTGTGCGTAATAAGGAGGCACTTCCTTGCGTGCGAAGATATAGCTGGTGGGTCCGACATGTCAGCGGGGGGAACGTTTTTTCGCGAAATACAGAGGCCCTTCCAGTGGGTCCCAGCTGTCAGGTGGAGGAATCATTATTTGGCGCGTACAGTCCACGGCCGATGGATGTCGTTCGTTGACCATGTTGACCAGGCCGCACCGAGAGCACCATGGCGGTGGACGACGGCGAGGCCTAGGAAGGGAACGACATGGAGCCGGGGAAGACCCGGCAATGGTTGCCCATGCGGTGGGGAGTACGAGGGTTTACTGGTCCGGCTGCCGTCGCCGAAAAATAACAGGAGGTGTGGGTGAGTAGAGGAATGGCCTGGCCAGCAATGAAGTAGGGTGGGGTGGTGCAGCCTGTGCGGCAGCACAGCCGGCCGTGGGAGGCGGGAGCAGGCAGTCCCACCGGAGCTGGTTTGGACGGCTGGAGCAAGAAGATCAGATAGTGAAGAAGCAGCACGGACGTTGGATTAACATCCAACGGTCACTGCTACTAGAATCGTTTGTGGACTAAGTTGACAAAGCCAAAGTACACGTCAACCTAGTAGACCCACAAGTCAGCCTCCATATCTGTCCCAAACAGCATACAGCCCAAAATTTCTAGCCAGATTTAAATTAATTTTAAATCTAAATATACCTTAATTTAAATTCAATGAAAATTTACCCGCACAAAAACAATGAAATTTAAAATATCAAAATCCGAAAGAAAACAGTATTTTGGAACTAATTGCCTGTTTGCTGTATTTTTTCATTTTATAGCCCATTTATTATTACTTATAGCCCATTTCTTATTACGTAGAGCCCATTTTCTGGGCAAAATGCATCCTTCCTCGTCTTGAAAGATTTCCGGCCCAGCAGGCGTAGAAAAGCAAGTAGGCCTACGTTGGTTATTCTGCAAAAAACAAAATAGCTAGCTAGCCATTTTTAGAAAGGAAAAAACAAACTGGACTGGTCATGTGCTAAACATATGAAATAAAAGCCTGGGCTAGACGGGCCACGGGTCCCGCACAACCCAGTTGATACCCTTCACCGTCCCGAAAAAACAAAATTACTGCGTGCACTGCTGAGTCCCTACTGTCATCCTCACCATGTACAGCCATCTCCTTATTCCTCTCGGTTGTTGACCATGTTGACAACACCGGAGGGCGGCGCCGCAGTGAGCGAACCAAGGCGTAGGACGATGGTGAGGCCTCGGACAGGAACGAACAGGGGCTGGGGAAGATCACAGCCAGCCGTGTGAGGCGGGAGCAGGCGGTCCCGTTGGCGCTGGTTTGGCTTTGGCGGCTCGAGGAAGAAGAGACTAAAGAAACGCGACAGACGTTGAATGTCAATCCAACGGTCAAGGTTGGCACAATCATTTGTTGACTAAGCGGACACCAAGTAGCATACTTTTTTATATATAGGAAGAAAACTGCAAGGAAAATGCGTTCGTCTGCCGTCCTCCTCACAGGGAACGTTCGCCACATAAGTGACTAGCACCCTTGGTTTTCAACCGAGAGGTCTTGGGTTTGAGCCCCAGGAACTCTCAATTTTTTCCTCCTTCCTTCCTCGCAAAAAAGGGAAAGAAAATCAAAGACTTGGGAAGGCGTACAAAACAAGCTAGTGTACCAGTAAAGAGACGTTGCCGAGTTTTAGAAAAAAGAAAGGCGTGCTCCTGTAGCTGGTTCGAATCCAAACCTAGACTATGACTATATATGGTGCTATGCTACTCTGCAAGTAATGAAACTGACATATCCAACGTTCGCTTCTCCTCTTCTCTACTTACTCTGCCTAGCATCAGAAGCTCTGGCCGCAGAAACCATGTCCGCTGGCTGCTCGTCCACCTTCTCTTCAGCAGGCAACAACCAGATATGCGCCAAGTCGCCACCCGTACCATCGCCCGTGGGTCTCATCACACCCCCGCCGGCACGCGCACCGCAGCCGATTGCTCATAGCAACCCGCTGCCGTTGGTGTGGTGCCACTGCTGCAAATCACGCAGAGTCATCCGTCGCGTCTCAACCACAATCCGCAACCCTGGCCGAGTCTTCTACAAATGCCCTAATCATGGGGTAATAAATATGTTTAAGTGTTATTCTGCTGCTTTCGGTTGCTGATTTTTTTTAATAGTTTGGTTGATGATCTTCCAATTTGATTCATGCAGAAAAGGGAAGACTCGTGTGATTTGTATTTCTGGGAAGTTACTGATGTGGTGGAATGCAACTACGCTGATTATTTGGTTAGCCGAGGAATCCCAATACCAGCAAGTTGGGGTGTTGGACAAGTAACTGAAGGAACGGCAGAAGAGGAAGATGCAGAGCAGAAGATTAAAGATGTAGTTCCTCTGATCATGGCCAAGCAACAACTGTTGAACGGCCTTGACAGCAATGAGGAGATGAAAGAGCTTGTGAAGATAATGGGCAAAATCGATGTGCTCTGTAGGATGATTGTCTCTTTATTTGTAGTGTATGTAGCACTCGTGATGTATGTAGTGGCTATGACATGAGCACTTCGCTGAAACTAGTAATGATTGAAACCTGTGTAGTAGGCTGGGCATAGTGGTGTGAACATCTAATGATTTCTATTAACGGAAATCAGGGGGTATCCCCTTTTGCTCATATAAATAAATAAATAGCAGAGGCCCTGTCGGGTCAGCTTTGTTCTCATTCGAAGACGTCGAGCAAATTGCAGTCCAACAACAAACTATGTCATCAAATTCAAGTTTCACAGCCAAATATGAGTACAACTAAACAACAATGTCATCATGTTTTAGTTGTCATACAATCACCAAACACAAATCAGCATACATAACAAGTGATGTTCTCACAGCAAAATACTAAACAACATGTTCATCAGGTTTCAGTCGTCATAGCAAACACAATTTCACATAGTAGATAAAAAACGTCTTCTGACGGGCAAATACGACAAAAGCAATGTAATTATCATCTGTAGCAGCACGTCAACATCTTCACCATGTGTATCAGTTTGAATCGTAATTCCCCACGGTGTCATCTTCTTCTTCGTCCTCAACGTCCTCGAACGTTGGCTTCTTCTTGATCAACTCTTGTATGTCCACATCACGACAGGCAATCTTTTCGCCAGCGTCATTGACGTGATGGTTCTCAAAGATATTAGCAACATCTGTGTTATCTTGTACATCAGGAGCAGCGTAAGCATCATCTTGTTGTGCAACTTCATTAAATGAATTCCTCTGCTCAAACCTTTGCAATACTCTCCATTCATCGCTATGTGCAAATATGTCTTCCAAGAAAAATATATGTGTTCCTTGATTTGCCAAAATAAAAGGCTCGTTGGTCTGGTACGCCGCCTTGACATTGATGGATTTGAAATAATCATTAGCTCTGGGTTTTGCGATCCTGGAAAACAGGTTATACCAACGACAGCACAACAGAACCACACACCAATGATCCTCAAAACTGGAGATATACTACAACTAAACAATGTCTGTTATGTTAGCATACATTTCAGTTGTCTCTTTGTCATACGTATCCGTGCTCATGATGGCACTGTTTTGTGTCGTCCTGCCTTCGTCTCGTGCAAGGGTGTTGTAGCGCACATCTCCAACAACGCAAGATTCATAATGTCTTACCCGAGTATCAGGACCCATTGCTAGTGAGTAAAGGGCATCATCAACTGCCTTCCCATCCTCCCGCATCTTCTTAACCTATGGTTAGAAAATAGACAAGATGATCATCTTATGTACTCAATATATTAAAAAAAATAGACAGTGCACTTCAAAAGCTTACATGGTTCTTGAACCATTTCGCAAATCCTGCCATAACCAGTTTGTCAATGTTTCTTGGATTTTGCGGAAGTAACTCCTCTTTGTAGATGCTGCACAACATAGTGATCGCATCAAACATCTAAATATATAAGAATGTGCTGCAAGTTTAGTAGATTACGATGTATAAGCTGCAGTACTGCACTTACTTGATATAAGGTAGTATCTCAGGACAGTTATTCAACACATACCAAACCATTTTGTCCCAATCTTTAGGTTTGTCCTCTTGTCGACTCTTCCCTGTAACTCAAACAGAATAATCGAAAACATTGAGCCCGGGATTGTCTTCAGCCACCTCTTTGCTAAGCTGATCAGTTGTTTCAATGTATTTTGAGCAGAATGTCAACGCTTCTATAGCAATGTTGGCCTCTGCAATGGAACCCTTAGGTCTAGCTCTGTTCCTAACATAGCCCTTGAAAGTACCTAGCCGCCTTTCAATAGGGTACATCCAGCCATACTGTACTGGACCTCTAAGTAGTGCCTCATCAGGTAGATGAACAGCCAAATGCACCATCACATCAAAGAAGGCTGGAGGATATATCTTCTCAAGGTCGCATAGGATAGTTGGTATCTTGTCTCTAAGACGCTCCAAAGCATCTATCCTGATATTCCTACTACAGAGTTCCCTGAAGAATTGTCCCCACTCTGCAACTGCTCTGTATAAGTCTGGACGGCCCAATCCTCTAAGGATAACAGGTAAAACCCTTTGAAGTAGGACGTGGAAGTCATGAGTTTTCAACCCTTGTGCCTTGTTTCCATCTGCACTGACTCTCCTTTCAGGGTTGGAAGCAAATCCATGTGGGAATCTCACACGTGACAGGACCTCGCAAAATTCTTTTCTTTTTACCTTGTCCAAGACGTACACGGCTGGTGCCATATCCCGTGGTTTACCTTCATCTTGCACCTGCAAATCCTTTCTGATACCCAGGTGTGTCAAATCAATCCTAGATTTTAAGGTATCTTTTGTCTTGCCTTTAATATTAAGAAGTGTGCCGATAATGCTATCACATATATTTTTCTCGATGTGCATCACATCAAGATTATGCCGCAGATCCAAATCTTTCCAATACTCCAAGTCCCACAAAGTGGACCTACGGGTAAACAATAATCTCTCTTCTACCCTGCCACGCTTCCTTTTCCCGCTACCATTACCAGGATGGTTTCCTGTTGTAATATGCCTGACCTTCTCTAATTCCACTTGCAACTCATTGGCGGTGAGCCTCTTTGGCGCATCATGGTTTTCATGCTTTGCATTGAACACATGTCTTCGGTATTTTCTAGGATGCGGCTTGTCCTTGGCAAGGAAACGGCGGTGTCCAATGTAACAGATCTTGCTAAGTATTGCGTATGACAGCGGATTCCTATCACAGCAAACACATGCATTGTAACCATGTGTCGTTTACCCTGACATAGTGCCCAAAGCCGGATAATCATGGATGCACCAAATTATAACAGCATGCAGAAAGAAATCAGCTGGTGGGCTGCTATATAGGTCCTGAGTGAGAACACCCTTCCATAGCTGTTGAAGTTCCTCCACAAGAGGCTCCATGAACAAATCAAAATCCTTTCCAGGACTCTTTAGACCTGGGAAGAGCAAGGCCATCATGTAGTTTGATTCTTTGGTGCAAACATTTGGAGGCATGTTGTAAGGAATAACAAGCACTGGCCACATGCTATATGTGGCGCTCTGGTGGCCAAATGGATTAAATCCATCTGAAGCTAAGCCAAGTCTAATGTTTCTCGGGTCAGCAGCAAACTCTTTGTGTTTATCATTGAAGCTTTTCCACTCACTACCATGAGATGGATGGCTCATTACATTCTGATCTCTGTACTCCTGGTTCCTAGAATGCCATAGTACATCCTCTCTTGTTTCAGCATCATGAAACAACCTCTGCAATCTTGGTGTAATTGGAAAATGTCTTAGAACATTATGAGGAATCCTCTTCACAACATCGCCATCTTTCCATCTTGATGATTTGCATTTCGGGCATTCACTTAAGTCAATGAGGCAGATGTCTAAAGCTATGGCAAGATATTTGGACGAGCAGATCTAAGTAACGAAATATATGTAAAGCTAATTCAGCAAACAGATTTGAGTGCCAAATTATGGCAGGTTGTTTCAGCAGTCAATGAGGCCGAGCACATAGCCATCGAACTATCGAAGGCCATCGCAGCAACAAAGATCGAGTATAAAACGGTGTAGAGCTATTTCACCTAACAGATTGGCTACTAGACCATGGCAACCTACGTCACAATAAATATATGGCAGGATATTTTAGCAACTAATCGGCCTTGGCATGCCATCTCAGCTAAGCAGATTGAGTGCAGAACAGGGCAAGGAAGCTTCTTAAGCAGAGCATATTGACAGTAAACTACTTCGGCAAACAGTGAGATTAACAGCGTCTATCAGCTAACATTCAGCACTACACCGACATGAACGGGGCCTCAATCTAGAATGCGCGTACCGTGGGAGAAGCTGACCGCCGTGCGTCTCCACACGAACGTCGCCAGCGGTGGCGGCGCTGACCGTCATGCGCCTCCACAAGAACATAGCCAGAGGTGGCGGCACGGCTAGAGGATGGCAGTCTATGAGAACGTACTGTGGGGGCGAGAGGATCGCTGAACCGCGGCGCCGACATATCGGTGTGGCGGGGAGGGCGGCTTTGGCGGAGCAAATGGAGTGGAGGGGGACAGGGGGGTTTGGGAAATATTATTGGCTAGTTGGCCGAAGAGCGGTTGAATCGGATTTGGGGGGAATTTTTGGGTGTGGGGGGAGTATTTTCGCGCGGTTGGCGGGGGGAGTTCGGCGCATGGTCGGTTTCTCCAAGCGCAGTCCCACGTGTCAGTGAAGAGGCAAGCCGAAGCGTGTTCCGTTTGCGTGAGCCGTGTGCAGGACCAAACGTGTGTGGGGTGCAATGCGACCGCGACAGGAGTGCTGTGAGTGTACCACCTTTTTTCCTTTTAAACTAGGTGCTTCGCCCCCTCAAAAAAATTGTTGCTTCGCGCGATCCATCGATACTACTACAAGTAATCCGGTAATCCCGACTAAAACGGCGCGGCCGGGTCTTTTCCCGCGCGATATGCTGGGAGGTTGGCTTAGTTGGGTTTTTTAGGACGAGTAATGCTACACCTACGTAATCCCAGTTTCGTAATTAACGTAATGTGAAATGTGTGAGCTGTTGATTGTATATTGGGGGAGGGAGGGGCCCACCACCATGAAAATCAGGGGATGAGAGAGAGCGAGGCAATTTATGTTAACCCTTTCGTAGGTTCCCGTAGATGTAGAAAGATGTGAAATGCGTGAATGTGTAGTGGACGTACTATTGGAGTGCCTAAGATAATTTGTGTATGTATAGACCCTATGTGTTTATTTTACTTTGCATGTTAGATTTGTCTTGGTTCAATAAAAAGCAGAGTTGGTGATGATGGTGTGCTTGTCATCCTGCAATATAGGCCGTCCGATCTATATCTAACGCATAGGAAGGAAACTATGACAATTTACCCACATTCCTCTCCACATTTGCAGATAAGGCTTTCCCTCGTTCATCCTTTTCTCCCACAAGATCTTGATCTTTCGTGCAACGCACGGGCATCTTTCTAGTACTCCTACAATATGTATATTATTGTGAAAATTCATATACACCGGCCGAGATTAATGCAAACACGGTAGATTTTCATTACATTTTGAACTTTTATAGGACAGAAAATTAAAAGAAACCCGACCCTAAACCTATTCTACGGCGGCGACCGACGTCCTCCATCTGCGATCTCTATGTATGGAGGCAGGATTCAAGACCCGTGAAGTGAAGGTGCGGTCTCCGGCGAGGAAGAGTAGAACATGGGATACGGACTGGCCAGTTGGCACACCATGCCTTGCCGCCTCCCATGCCCTACTCATCCTCAGAGGAGTCCCCGACCTCGGCGGTGCCGGATGTTGGACGGCGGCAAGTAGGACGCGTGCCAGACGGTGCTCCCATTGTCGGCCGCCAGCGTGGCCACCGCTTGTGCGGTCACGTCCGCGTCCGGCTACGCCGCTATTGCATTGCGAGAGGCGACTTGAGCGAGGGCGGCGACCTCGAGCTTCATCCCCGAAGACAAGCTCTCCCGCAGAGCGTTCGCACTTGCGGTCATGGCGAATGTGGTGCCAGGTAGGAGGACGATGCGCTATGGTGTGGAGGTTAGCTGGGTGTTGCCGCTTTAAGTAGCGCATTCCGGTGAGGCCAAGCATCCGGGTGCGTCATTAAGTCGCCGGAGTTGGTTCCTCGGGCACCGAGCCTCTTAACAACGACATACGAACGGACGGCATGAATGCGGGCAGCTGGCGCCGGCTGGGAACGCACCGCGCGACGGCGCGAGGGACGAGGGTTTTGGTGTGCCAGGGTAGTCAGCTGCGGTCGTGGCAATGTTGGAGATGCCCTTTGCTCACATGCGATCCCCTCATGTCATTGAAAAAGCAAGACGACCCGGCATGGTCTCAGGTCCAGAGGATGCAGTTGGCCACGCTACACCACTCCGCAGACGCGTCACGGTGCCCCGTGCATCCTCGACGAGCCGGGTGTTGGGGTGTGTTTGGATTGTGGCCAAAGTGCACCTTACCAAAATTTTGGTCATGACCCAAAGATTGGTCTTTGTTTGGATGGTTGCCATTTGTTGGCATGCCAATGAACTCTAGCCAAGTCTAGTTCATTTTTCTTACCAATGTCGGCCAAATCATGGGCAACCAATACCTCAACCAAAATTTTGGTCATAACCCAAAGATTGGTCTTTGTTTGGATGGTTGCCATTTCTTTGGCATGCCAATGAACTCTAGCCAACTCTAGTTCATTTTTCTTGCCAATGTCGGCCAAATCATGGGCAACCAATACCTCAACCAAAATTTTGGCTACCCAATGCTTTGATGGGGCAACCTTGGGCACAAACCAAACATACCGTTGGTCGTGCCATAGCACTAACGCCACCCTCGGCACACTGAAACCGACCGTGTCTAGCTACGATATGAGTGTGTCGCTCACCGCGGTCGTCGTGTCCAGAGGCGGTGCTGGAGCTGCACCCCGTTGTTGGCCCCAACGACCCACATGAATGGTTGTCGGTGGCGAGGAGGTCGTGGGCCAGCTCCTCCATTGGACTAGTCTGCCGCACATGTCGGTTTCCCTGTTTTCCCGGCCATATTCGAGCGTTAGTGCTCCGCGTTGTGCATTAGGCCTTTCACTATGTAGGCCAAGCGAGACAACTTATTGTTTATTTGATCCATTCAAGTATAATCATGTGGTGTTTGCTTATTTCTCATTCCTCTCCAACCCTCTTCTCCATCGATCATGTCGCCCTCCAGTCGAGTCCATCCTCCCGCATGCCTCATTTGAACATTCCGCGGAGTATCATTCGCATGTACCCACCCTAGTCCTCTTCCAGTAGATCTCCAGACCCCGAGATGAAATCGAGAGGGAACGAGTGGGGGCACGTGATACCTAAGGCAGATTCAAAATTTTGAACCGGTGATCATAGCATCCCCAAATCATATATAAAGGGTATTCAATGTTCGTTTCGTTTTTGAACGTACAATATACTCCCTCCTATCCTTTCTAGTTTACATATAAGTTTTATGTGTAGTCAAAGTATCTCTACTTTGATCAAAAAGGTATCGACGTTCAACAACGCCCAATCAATATTGTTAGATTCGTACGTACTCCTAGATTTGTACTCGAGATGGTTTCCAATTTGACTATTGACAAGATTAATAGTACATGAGATGTATAATGTGAAAATTATATCATTGGAAACTCCTTTCACATACGAATTTGACCGCCTGCTTTGTGTAAGTTGCATGTCATATATTATTACTCTAACATTTGGTCAAAGTTAGCCTCGAAAAATGCATTAGACCCTGTATGCTTTGTGTAAGTTGCGTGTCATATATTATTACTCTAACATTTGTGTAAGTTGCATGTCATATATTATTACTCTAACATTTGGTCAAAGTAGTATAGTGGAAGTAGATCCTCTGACGTAGGTATCCCTGCCTTACCCTCCCTTTTGGTCACTTATTGGCGGACCCCATGCTTGCTAGGCCCCGCATGTCAGTTACTCAATGGGTTCGGCCACGTCAGGGGATCCTCATCCGTAGTATACTCCCTTTGTTCTTATTTACTCCGCATAAAACGGAGGGAGTGGTGATATAATAAATGATGCGGGCGGGGGAGGGGAGGGACGTCGGTTTGCTCTCAACTGCGGTCCCACAAGCGAGCGAAAACGCAAGACGAAGCGCGTTCCATTTGGTGAGCGACATGGAGGGTCCAGGGTGCCGGGCTGCAACGCGAACGCGACATGAGCGATGTACAGTCAAAACCGATTGACTGGTCGTCACCGAAACCACTTGAAAGTGCAACTATCCCTAGGTGGTTTTGGTAATTCATAACAACATATAGCTCATTGAGCTAATGCTATTCCAAGATGATTATTTCAGGAAAGCTCAATGATTGGCATGGCATGGATGTGAAAGTGGAACCCTCAAAATGCTAAGGACAAAGGATTGGCTCAAGCTCAAAAGCTCGAGACTCTTCATTTTATATTTTAGTGATCCAAGATCACATTGAGTCTTTAGGAAAAGCCAATACTATCAAGGAGGGATGAGGTTTTGCTTAATGAGCCTCTTGCTTCATGTGCTTAGTGATATGCTCCAAAAACCCTCAACTACTTTCCCATATCCACATTTGACCTAAACCCTAAGCCAAACTCGGTCCTACCGATTCTTTCTATCCGGCGCCACCGAGTTTCACTTGTCATAAGCCACTGCCAAACCCTAGTAATTCGGTTCTACCGATAGGGATCTCAGTCTCATCGAGATGGGATTGCAAACTCTCTGTTTCCCTTTCGTAACTTTTCGGTCTCACCGAAAGAGCGGATCGGTCCCACCGAGATTGCAATGTAAACTCTTTGTTTCCCTTTTGTAACTTTTCGGTCTCACCGAAAGAGCAAATCGGTCCCACCGAGTTTGCCTGGCCAACTCTCTGGTTAGCTAATTACCAAAATCGGTCTCACCGAGTTTGTGTAATCGGTCTCACCGAGATTACGTTATGCCCAAACCCTAACCATATCGGTCATTCCGAGTTGCATGTCAGTCCCACCGAAAATCTCTAACGGTCACTAGGTTTACCTTTTCGGTCCGACCGAGTTTGTTGATTCGGTCCCACCGAGATTGGTAAATTGTGTGTAACGGTTGGATTTCGTGTGGAGGCTATATATACCCCTCCACCTCCTCTTCATTCATGGAGAGAGCTATCAGAACACATATACACTTCCAACTCATATGTTCTGAGAGAGAATCACCTACTCATGTGTTGAGACCAAGATATTCCATTCCTACCATATGAATCTTGATCTCTAGCCTTCCCCAAGTTGCTTTCCACTCAAACCTTCTTTCCACCAGATCCAAATCCTATGAGAGAGAGTTGAGTGTTGGGGAGACTATCATTTGAAGCACAAGAGCAAGGAGTTCATCATCAACACACCATTTGTTACTTCTTGGAGAGTGGTGTCTCCTAGATTGGCTAGGTGTCACTTGGGAGCCTCCGACAAGATTGTGGAGTTGAACCAAGGAGTTTGTAAGGGCAAGGAGATCGCCTACTTCGTGAAGATCTACCGCTAGTGAGGCAAGTCCTTCATGGGCGATGGCCATGGTGGGATAGACAAGGTTGCTACTTCGTGGACCCTTCATGGGTGGAGCCCCCCGTGGACTCGCGCAACCGTTACCCTTCGTGGGTTGAAGTCTCCATCAACGTGGATGTAGGATAGCACCACCTATCCGAACCACGGAAAAACATCCGTGTCTCCAATTGCGTTTGAATTCTCCAAACCCTTCCCTTTACATTCTTGCAAGTTGCATGCTTTACTTTCCGCTGCCAATATACTCTTTGCATCCTTGCTTGAATTGTGTGATGATTGCTTGACTTGTCCTAAAATAGCTAAAATCTGTCAAGAACTAAAATTGGGAAAAGGTTAAGTTTTTATTTGGTCAAGTAGTCTAATCACCCCCCCCCTCTAGACATACTTTCGATCCCACACCACTATTCACACCAGAACCTTTGCTGGTCGGCCTACGCCAGCCACTGCCCTAAAACCACACAAAATCTCCAGCCCATTCCCCCACCTTTCGATCCCCTAGCCCGCATCAAGCGTCCCCTAGTTCGCCAGAAAGCCATGGTGCGCCGCAAGATCACTTACTACAAGATGCTGACGCCGGAGCGCCATGCAGAAATCGCGGCGGCGGTCGGCGCCACAGACCTCCGTTCCCAAGCTCGCTTTGCGGTGGGCCAATCCCCGAGTTCTCTGGAGCCAAGCTACGAGGAGGAGGAAGCCGATCCAATGTTCATGGCGGAGGTCGCCGCGCAGAAGGCCCCCGATGGGTATGAGACGATGGACGTCAACTTCGTGCCGGCGTCCGAGTCCCCCATGGTGCAGGCGGACCAGCGGTTCAACATGGCGATACTAAAGGAGGACTGGGAGGCAGAGGCTCAACTCGACGCAGAGCGCGCGCATGGCGCTGGCATCGAGGCTCTCCTGCAGGCGGAACCGGATGTCGTGGATGTGAACCGGGCGGCGGAGGCTCAACTTGAGGTGGAGCGTGCGGATGCCGCTGCCATCGAGGCCCTCCTGCAGGCGGAATCGGATGTCCTGGACTTGAACCGGGCGGCAGAGGCTCAACTCGATGCAAAGCACACGGATGCCGCTCTCATCGACGCCCTCCTGCAGGCGGAATCGAACATCCTGGACTTGAACCAGGCGGCGGAGGCTCGACTCGACGCGGAGCGCGCGGATGCCGCTGCCATCGAGGCCCTCCGGCAGGCGGAACTGGACGTCCTCGACTTGAACCGGGCTGTGCTCTCATCCGTGAAGAGCGCCTGCACGCTCTGCTTGAACAAGTAGCTGGAGGCCGATGACAACCACGGTGCGGAGACACACAACAGCGACGGCTGGTTCGCGCCGGCAGCCAAAGACGACGAGGCCGTCTCTTTCCGCGAGCAGTGATAGTTTTTCTTTATGTTGTTGTTTTTATGGATCTTTTGCTGTGTAAAACATATATTTGTTATGCAAGTCGCCTGACTTGGGTCAGTCTACCATTTCAGCCGGTTGGATGAATATCCTATGTCTCCTAACCCTTCTTTCCTCCTTCTTCCTCACCTCTTCTTCTTCCCCAACAGACCACCGCACGGGCCATATGGATACTCCCCAACATGCAGTTGGATAAACATACTCTATGAACGAAAATTATGTGTCAGCGATAGGATGGTTGAGTTTGATTTGTTCACATGCGACAGCATGTGTCAGTGAGGGTGCGTTCCCTTGGTTGGGTTTGCAGCGTGCAGGAGCGACTGTGTGAGGGTGCGGTGCGACCGCGGCGTGCAGGAGCAACCATGTGAGGGTGCGGTGCGACCGCGACAGCCGTGCGCAAGTGTACCTCCTTCCCATTTTCAAAACTTTAGGCAAGCTTGGCAAAAATGTGTGGCGAAGTTTGGCAATGTAAGGCCTAGACCCAAACAGGATAAGTACGTACGTACTAGGAGTGCTAGTGTTAAAAAATAAAGGCGGGGTTTTCCTTCACGGGATTTAATCGATACAAATCCTCGTTTCACGTGTCAATTAATGCGTATTTTTTCTCCAAAGACCAAAGAGCTAACCATCTCACTCCTCATCTCTTGATTAATGCAGCGCCATGCAAACCAACCTTCTCACTTCCGCATGCATGCATGCCGTCTCTCTCTCCCCTGTCCATCTCTCTACACGCATGTGCCTCTCGCTCTCTCTCCTATTTCTGCATGTAAGCAGCTATCTCTACCTTGGGAAGATGCGAATCACATGGGAAAGAGAGATGGGATTACTGCAAGCATGCATGCGGTGGAAAGGGATGGAGGGCCCGGTTGGAAAGAGCAGCAAAAAATGCCAATGCGCAGAGCATTGCGGGGAAAACGAAATTTTCTTAGACGCGGACAAAAAAGGACCGGAGGGAGTACTACTAGGAGTACTAGTGCGGTGAAATGGTTTCTCGAAGAAGATGATGGAGAAGCGGAGTCAGCGAAGAGTGAAATGATGGTTGCTTCGTCCGTGCTTTTGCGATTTGACGCCTCATTGCTTTGTGATTTGTGATAGAAGGGACAGGGGAGTAGACTTTGTGCTCTATATTGTACTACATGCGTCCAAGCATGGGAGAAAGAGGAGATACGTTGCATTTTTCTATTCCTTCAATCAATCAATCAGGGAGCTTCGGTTCCATCTTTTTGGCTTTGGCAACACCGTCCACAATGGTTCCCACGATGCCAAAAGCTATTTTCACATTTGGCTACACATTGTGGATGCCCTTAACCGTACCACTTGGTTTTGCTCCTATGTGCTATCTATACAAATCTCAATTATATTGATCTAAAAAATTATAGAATCAAGATTAGTAAAAAGGAGGTGATTTTGCCGCGCGGATGGCGGGGGAGGTTTCTTATTTGAGCAATGCTACATCCACGTAATGGTTTACGTAAAGTTATGAATTTATGTGATGTGGGACTATTTGATTGGATTAAAGGAGAGGATTAGGCCCACCCCACCTGAAAATCAGGGGGGCATATATAGATTAGATGGAAAGTATACGTAGCAGCTACGTAGCCCTTTGTAAGTCTAGGATTAGGCTTCTTATTTTTGGAAGACGTTGTCCTCGCGGTTTGCTAACATGCGGTCCCATGTGTCAGTGCTTTACCAAGACGATCCGCGTCCCACATGAGGCAGAACAATGGCAGAAGCAACACGTGGTTAAGTTGAAGAAGATGAGGGAGAAGCGGATTCAGCAACGAGTGAAATGATGGTTGCTTCGTCCATCCAACTTAACGGTGGTAAAGGTGCAGCTTTGTGATTTGACGCCTCATTGCTCATTACTACGTCGGCGCCATGACTGGGGTGCTTCACCCCGGCTGCTCTGCACTGTATTCCGGTATGGCACGTGGACCCGGTAGCTTGATGTCCCACATGTCGGCGAAAGGGACTAGAAGATTTATGAAAGCGAGCGCTCCACTCTTACGACGGAGGAGTAGACGACACGACGGCCCAGTGAACTGTCACTTGTACCGTATAGTACTATAGTTTTGCTGTTTCGCACGATCCATCGATACAAACCCGATTAAACAGGAAAGGGCGGGATTTTTCCCGCGCTGTAGATGATACTGGCCATACATTTCAAAGGCAATTTTAATGTATGCAAACTGAATAATTATAAGTAACAATATGATATCTAGAAAACTAAAAACACATATGATTTATTGTGTTAGAGTGTAGCAGTAGTGCTGTATTGCATAGTTGTTAGATGTAACATGCGAGAACGTGTAGAGATGTAGTTTTGGAGGGCCTATAGAGAGAAAAGCGTAATATGGTCACCGAACTTCAGAATAAGCTGATTACGGTCACTATATACGTTTTGCGGTGATTATACGGTCACTTGCTCACAGTTTAGCATCGGATTGCACTCTGTTTACCGGCCAAATAGTCTGCGTGGCGCCATGTTGACTAGTTAAATTGACCACGTTCCTTGTGGATCCCACCTATCAGTTCGCATAGGCAAAAGGTCAGATAAACACAAATTTATGCAGGCGCGACAAGGCTCCAACCCATGCGCGGGAATCACCTGGTTGTGTATGTGTCTGTCAGGGCCTGATGTGTACGCATGCACGTGTAGGTTGAGCACTTGAGCGTGAGAGTGTGTGTTGGTCGTGTGGTGTACTGGTGTGTGCATGCATGCGTGCGTGCGTGCGTGTGAGTATTACGTGTGTGCCTGGCTGCGTGTGTGCGTGTGAGTGTTGCGTGCGTGCGTGGGTGCATGTGTTGCGCGGATGCAGTTCGTGTGCATGAGTGCGTGTGTGTATAATCACCACACCAGCTCCTGTGTATTAAAATAGACGGCTCAGTATACCAATACAAGGCCACCTTGTCTGTTGTGCCCGCGGTCATGACTTCGAACCACCGTCCAAACATTTTTTTGTCATTTGTTTTCATTCTTACTAGCAAGATGCCCGTGCGTTGCACGTAACATCAAGATGCATTTGTATGACTTGTTTATCTTGTGAGAGAAAAGGATGAACGAGGGAAGGCCTTATTTGCAAATGTGGAGAGGTGTGTGGGTACCTTTTTGCAAAATTGTCATAGTTTCTTTCCTATCCGTCAGATATAAATCGGACGGCCTATATTGCAGGATGGCAGGCACACCATCATCACCAACTCTGTTTTTTATAAGAGTGTATTTTATGTATTTTATAAGAGTGTAGATGTAGAGTAGATACAAGTTGACAGGTGGGCACGATGGTAGTGAGATAATGTGATGCAACACTAGAGGTGCCACGTGGAGCGTTTAACTGGTCAACTAGTCATGTCATGAGCAAATACAGAGTTGTACGGTGAGCCCGTGACTGTATAATAACCACTAAACGTAAATGGTGACCGTAATGAGTGGATTCCGAAGTCCAATGTACGTATCGTGCTTTCGCTTCAAATACAATGATCGTCATTGCATATATCGCGAGAGAAAGATGAAACATGCGTGAACTTTCTGGGGGCTTACTTTTAGAGGGCCTGGAGGCAGTTTTGTGTGCATACGTGAAAGGGGCGTACAGGGGGATATGCGATGGAGAGAGAGATGCTCTTCGTTTCTCTTTATTATGACTAACTTTGTATATAGTATAAAAATATACAAATTCACAGTGCGGAATAAATATCATTGTGGGCACCATGCAATGCAAATTAGCGTTCGTACTCCTCCATATAACTTTGTAATGTTGTATATATGTAGAAACTCTAAAATAATTTTTTGGCCACACTTTATTCAAAAGGAATGTTGTATGCGAAATAAACGTGAAGAGAGGGCTTTTTAGATCAAAGGGGTACGTGATGTAACATGTGTGAATGTGTAGTTGATGCATTTGGCAGGGCCTAGAGAGGTATGTGTGTGTATTACGTATTCGAGAGAGGCATGGATAGAGGGGCCGACGAGGGGCGTGGGAGAGATAGCACAAGAAATGAGAGTTGTCTAGAGAGAGAGACGAATATGATGTCACGGCAAGAGATTCCATTCCCTTGGGTGTGTATATGCAAGGGGGGGGAATAGAGGCACCAGGAGAAATTTTCTGTGTGTGTGGTGTTTGTGTTGGTATGTGTGGGTGTGAGAAGATAATGAGACGTGGGGGCAGAGGGTGTGTCACCGCGTGAGGTCCGGTGGGTCGAGGTGAGGCCCTTCATTCGGTTCCGTCCTGCGCCACATTGGTCGGCCCGTGACGCATTCAGAAAGACCCATGGATGACTAGTCGTACAAGACAAAGATAGCAGAATTGTAAAGGACTCTATGTCCACTGACAAAGCCGGCTAGGATTTGTAACCCTAGGTTCTCGGACTAAGGTAACCCCTTTATCTCTGATATTACTATTCATCCAACCTAACTTTAAGGGGCATCCTACAGAATGCTCTGCTAGAATCATACTCGTCGATTAGGAAGGTGTGAGACAATGCGTGAGAGACAGGCGTAAAGATAATGTGCGTACATGAGACACGTAGGCAGGTCCATGTATATAGAAAGGGTCGATGAGGATTGTGTGTGTGTATGTTTGCGAGAGGAAGAGTGCTTGTGACAAAGGTTAGTGAAAACAGTTGTAAATGGTTACGAGAGGGAGGGAGGGTTATATCTACAGCATGTGTGCGAGAAAGACACCTCGGGAGAGAGTGTGTGAGCATGTGTAAGAGACCACCGATGGAGAGTGAAACTACACGTAAAAGACTGCTCTACACATTGATTAAAGATATAAATTGTATCCAAATATTAGGATGGGATCATGATATTTGCAATTCGCGTAAGGAGCGGTCATTGATCCATCAGACATCTAGATTCTATCGAATTTGAGCATGTCTATGTTAATATTCTACACAATTGATCCACATAGTTAGTATTTTGAACTCCAGACAATGCGTCGCTTTAGCAATCGAATATAAACGTGAGTATAGTTCATGTTGTGTGTGTAAAGCACATTATACATATGAAAGTTACACAATGGACATTATACATAGCTACCTATGAACTAGCATACATTTGAATTCAACTTAAGGTGGTTTAAAAAATCGAATTCAACATGAAGTCCATTCAATTATTTGAATTTGATATCATGGCATTTGTAAACCATACCTAAATTAGGGGGGCACCAATCTTTGCTCTGATTTTGTACATAATAGCATATGTAGTCGTGTACAAAATAGATTCAAATTTAGCTCCTCCATTCCAAAATAATCGTAGTTATAGGATTTTCAAGTGTCAAAATTTCAAAAAGAAGCGGATAATTTAATGAGGTTTTCAAACATATAAGGTCAAATATAACGTTGTCTATTTAGGTCAATCCTCATAGTTTAAGAGTACTCTAAATGTGAATGCTTGTGTTTCAAAATTTCGAACGAAGCGCCAAAAGAACCTCTACTCGCCCGAAACCGCGTGAGACCAATGTTTGGTAGTACAAGGAAATTACTTTTCTAATAACTCCGACCCGTGAAACCTACCGGCCCGACATCCAAAGGTCTAAACCGGGGTAGGTTTGTAGCTTCATCTAGACGCCACGCAACCGCATCCGAAAAACATTCATACACAATGGTCGCCTAAGCACACATGCGTGCGGTCGAAATCGCTCCCGCCCACTATTTGGGACACCTAGGATTACCATCCTACGCCCGACCCGCAGTAGGTCTGAAATTTAAGAGGGGGGCAAAGTTTGTGCTTTCCCCAAATTTCAAACAAGCACGTCCCATCTTCTGTTCAAAAAAGCCAAAAATAAGCGCGTCCCAGACCGAAACATGGTTCGCCCCTCCCCCCCCCCCCCCCCCCCGCCCCCCGTCCTATTCCCCATTCGTACTCAGTGGGCGCCAAAACTACCTCTCCACCAGCCGCGAAACCCCGGCGTCCTCCGTCCGCCACCCCATCCCACCCATCAACCGCCGGCCTCCTCCATCAGGCCGGAGCCGATACCCCGACGTCGTCGTCCACCGCAACCACAACCGCAACGCCCTCCACGGCTAGTAGTTGAAGCCGAGGCCGAGCCATCCGTACCCAAGCCAGTTCAACCACGCCGTCCTGCGCCTCACCGCTGCTGCTCCAACTTCGCCACTCTACATCGCACCGGAGCTGTTCCTGCTACGTCGTCCTTCGCTGCCTCGGATCTGCTTCCCCTCCGCTGACATACGGCCATCGCAACACAGTCACCAATTTGGCCATGGGTTCATCCAAGCCTGCACCCTCCAGAACATCGTTTTCCTCGGTAAAAACAAGAAGATCACCGCGACATGTGGAGGTGACCACACTGGTAACCAAAAAAGGTACTCCTCTTCCCTTATTCGTGCAAATCTTACGTCTCTGCTGTTGGTTAACGTAGTAATTTCAAAAAAAAATCCTACGCACACGCAAAATCATGGTGATGCATAGCAACGAGAGGGGACAGTGTGATCTACGTACCCTTGTAGATCGACAACGGAAGCGTTTGGTTGATGTACTCGTACGTCTCCACGGCCCGACCGATCAAGCACCGAAACTACGGCACCTCCGAGTTCTAGCACACGTTCAGCTCGATGACGATCCCCGGACTCCGATCCAGCAAAGTGTCGGCGAAGAGTTCCATCAGCACGATGGCGTGGTGACGATCTTGATGTACTACCGTCGCAGGGCTTCGCCTAGGCACCGCTACAATATTATCGATGACTATGGTGGAAGGGGGCGCCGCACACGGCTAAGAATATGATCACGTGGATCAACTTGTGTGTCTCTGGGGTGCCCCTGCCTCCGTATATAGAGGTTCAAGAGGGGGAGGCCGGCCGGCCATCATAGGGCGTGCCAGGAGGAGTCCTACTCCCTCCGGGAGTAGGACTTCTCCCCCAATCCTAGTTGGAATAGGATTCGCGAGGTGGAAGAGAGAGAGAGAGAGAGAGAAGGAGGGGGGCGCCGGCCCCCTCTCTCCTTATCCTATTCGGACTAGGGGGGAGGGGCGCGCGGCCCAGCCCTGGCCGCCTCTCCTCTTCTTCCACTAAGGCCCACTAAGGCCCATATAGCTCCCGGGGGGTTCCGGTAACCTCCCGGTACTCCGGTAAAATCCCGATTTCACCCGGAACACTTCCGATATCCAAACATAGGCTTCCAATATATCAATCTTTATGTCTCGACCATTTCGAGACTCCTCATCATGTCCGTGATCTCATCCGGGACTCCGAACAACCTTCGGTACATCAAAACGTATAAAATCATAATATAACTGTCATCGAAACCTTAAGCGTGCGGACCCTACGGGTTCGAGAACAATGTAGACATGACCGAGACACGTCTTCGGTGAATAACCAATAGCGGAACCTGGATGCCCATATTGGCTCCTACATATTCTACGAAGATCTTTATCGGTCAGACCGCATAACAACATACGTTGTTCCCTTTGTCATCGGTATGTTACTTGCCCGAGATTCGATCGTCGGTATCCAATACCTAGTTCAATCTCGTTACCGGCAAGTCTCTTTACTCATTCCGTAATACATCATCCCGCAACTAACTCATTAGTTGCAATGCTTGCAAGGCTTAAGTGATGTGCATTACCGAGAGGGCCCTGAGATACCTCTCCGACGATCGGAGTGACAAATCCTAATCTCGAAATACGTCAACCAAACATGTACCTTTGGAGACACCTGTAGAGCACCTTTATAATCACCCAGTTACGTTGTGACGTTTGGTTGCACACAAAGTGTTCCTCCAGCACACGGGAGTTACATAATCTCATAGTCATAGGAACATGTATAAGTCATGAAGAAAGCAATAGCAACATACTAAACGATCGGGTGCTAAGCTAATGGAATGGGTCATGTCAATCAGATCATTCAACTAATGATGTGATCCCGTTAATCAAATAACAACTCTTTGTCCATGGTTAGGAAACATAACCATCTTTGATTAACGAGCTAGTCAAGTAGAGGCATACTAGTGACACTTTGTTTGTCTATGTATTCACACATGTATTATGTTTCCGGTTAATACAAT
Source organism: Triticum monococcum (assembly GCA_034509565.1). Classification (NCBI taxonomy): domain Eukaryota; kingdom Viridiplantae; phylum Streptophyta; class Magnoliopsida; order Poales; family Poaceae; genus Triticum; species Triticum monococcum. The sequence goes on from CM067841.1 coordinate 360,192,168, forward strand.
TCTAGCACGAATAATAAACATTTATCATGAAATAAGGAAATAAATAATAACTTTATTATTGCCTCTAGGGCATATTTCCTTCAGTCTCCCATTTGCACTAGAGTCAATAATCTAGATCACATCACCATGTGATTAACATCGATAGTTCACATCATCATGTGATTAACACCCATAGTTCACATCGCCATGTGACCAACACCCAAAGGGTTTACTAGATTCGGTAATCTAGTTGACATCTCTTATGTGATTAACACCCAAAGAGTACTAAGGTGTGATCATGTTTTGCTTGTGAGAGAAGTTTAGTCAACGGGTCTGCCATATTCAGATCCATATGTATTTTGCAAATTTCTATGTCAACAATGCTTTGCACGGAGCTACTCTTAGCTAATTGCTCCCACTTTCAATATGTATCCAGATTGAGACTTAGAGTCATCTAGATCAGTGTCAAAATTTGCATCGACGTAACCCTTTACGATGAACCCTTTTTTCACGTCCATAATTGAGAAACATATCCTTATTCCACTAAGGATAATTTTGACCGCTGTCCAGTGATCTACTCCTAGATCACTATTGTACTCCCTTGCAAAAATTAGTGTAGGGTATACAATAGGTCTGGTACACAGCATGGCATACTTTATAGAACCTATGGCCAAGGCATAGGGAATGACTTTCATTCTCATTCTATTTTCTGCCGTGGTCGCGCTTTGAGTCTTACTCAATTTCACACCTTGTAACACAGGCAAGAATTCTTTCTTTGACTGTTCCATTTTGATCTACTTCAAAATCTTGTCAAGGTATGTACTCATTGAAAAAACTTATCAAGCGTTTTGATCTATCTCTATAGATCTTGATGCTCAATATGTAAGTAGCTTCACCAAGGTCTTTCTTTGAAAAACTCCTTTCAAATACTCCTTTATGCTTTGCAGAATAATTCTACATTATTTCTGATCAACAATATGTCATTCACATATACTTATCAGAAATGATGTAGTGCTCCCACTCACTTTCTTGTAAATACAGGCTTCACCGCAAGTCTGTATAAAACTATATGCTTTGATTAACTTATCAAAGCGTGTATTCCAACTCCGAGATGCTTGCACCAGTCCATAGATGGATCGCTGGAGCTTGCATATTTTGTTAGCACCTTTAGGATTGACAAAACCTTCTAGTTACATCATATACAACTCTTCTTTAAATCCATTAAGGAATGTAGTTTTGTTTATCCATTTGCCAGATTTCATAAAAATGCGGCAATTGCTAACATGATTTGGACAGACTTAAGCATCGCTACGAGTGAGAAAATTTCATCGTAGTCAACACCTTGAACTTTGTCAAAAACCTTTTTCGACAAGTCTAGCTTTGTAGATAGTAACACTACTATCAGCGTCCGTCTTCCTCTTGAAGATACATTTATTTTCTATGGCTTACCGATCATCGGCCAAATCCATCAAAGTCCATACTTTGTTCTCATACATGGATCATATCTCAGATTTCATGGCCTCAAACCATTTCGCGGAATCTGGGCTCATCATCGCTTCCTCATAGTTCGCAAGTTCGTCATGGTCTAGTAACATGACTTCCAGAACAGGATTACCATACCACTCTGGTGCGGATCTCACTCTGGTTTACCTACGAGATTCGGTAGTAACTTGATCTGAAGTTACATGATCATCATCATTAGCTTCCTCACTAATTGGTGTAGTAGTCACAAGAACAGATTTCTGTGATGAACTACTTTCCAATAAGGGAGATGGTACAATTACCTTATCAAGTTTTCTACTTTCCTCCCACTCACTTCTTTCGAGAGAAACTCCTTCTCTAGAAAGTATCCATTCTCAGCAACGAATGTCTTGCCTTCGGATCTGTGATAGAAGGTGTACCCAACAGTCTCCTTTGGGTATCCTATGAAGACATATTTCTCCGATTTGGGTTTGAGCTTATCAGGATGAAACTTTTTCATATAAGCATCACAACCCCAAACTTTAAGAAACGACAACTTTGGTTTCTTGCCAAACCACGGTTCAGATTGTGTCGTCTCAACGGACTTAGATGGTGCCCCTTTTTAACATGAATGCGGCTGTCTTTAATACATAACCTCAAAAACGATAGTGGTAAATCGGTAAGAAACATCATAGATTTGCACTATATCTAATAAAGTACGGCTATGATGTTCGGACACACCATTATGCTGTGGTGTTCCAGGTGGCACGAATTTGTGAAACTATTCCACATTGTTTTAATTGAAGACCAAACTCGTAACTCCAATATTTGTCTCCGGGATTAGATCGTAGAAACTTTATTTTCTTGTCACGATGATTTTCCACTTCACTCTGAAATTCTTTGAACTTTTCAAATGTTTCAGACCTATGTTTCATCAAGTAGATATACCCATATCTGCTCAAATCATCTGTGAAGGTCAGAAAATAACGATACCCGCCGCGAGCCTCACACTCATTGGACTGCATACATCAGTATGTATTATTTCCAATCAAGTTTGTTGCTCGCTCCATTGTTCCAGAGAACGGAGTCTTAGTCATCTTGCCCATGAGGCATGGTTCGCAAGTACCAAGTGATTCATAATCAAGTGGTTCCAAAAGTCCATCAGTATGGAGTTTCTTCATGCTCTTTACACCGATATGACCTAAACGGCAGTGCCACAAATAAGTTGCACTATCATTATTAACTTTGCATCTTTTGGCTTCAATATTATGAATATGTGTAACACTACGATCGAGATCCAACAAACTATTTTCATTGGGTGTATGACCATTGAAGGTTTTATTCATGTAAACAGAACAACAATTGTTCTCTAACTTAAATGAATAACCGTATTGCAATAAACATGATCAAATCATATTTATGCTCAACGCAAACACCAAATAACACTTATTTAGGTTCAACATTAATCCCGAAAGTATAGGGAGTGTGCGATGATGATCATATCAATCTTGAAACCACTTCCAATACACATCGTCACTTCACCCTTAACTAGTCTCTATTTATTCCGCAACTCCCGTTTCGAGTTACTAATCTTAGCAACTGAACTAGTACCAAATACTGAGGGGTTGCTATGAGCACTAGTAAAGTACACATCAATAACATGTATATCAAATATACCTTTGTTTACTTTGCCATCCTTTCTTATCCACCAAATACTTGGGGTAGTTCCGCTTCCAGTGACCAATCCCTTTGCAGTAGAAGCACTTTGTCTTAGGCTTAGGACCAGACTTGGGTTTCTTCAATTGAGCAGCAACTTGCTTGCTATTCTTCTTGAAGTTCCCCTTCTTCCTTTTGCCCTTTTCTTGAAACTAGTGGTCTTGTCTACCATCAACACTTGATGTTTTTCTTGATTTCTACCTTCGTCGATTTTAGCATCACGAAGAGCTTGGGAATCGTTTCCGTTATCCCTTGCATACTATAGTTCATCATGAAGTTCTACTAACTTGGTGATGGTGACTAGAGAATTCTGTCAATCACTATCTTATCTGGAAGATTAACTCCCACTTGATTCAAGCGATTGTAGTACCCAGACAATCTGAGTACATGCTCACTACTTGAGCGATTCTCCTCCCTCTTGTAGCTATAGAACTTGTTGGAGACTTCATATCTCTCAACTCGGGTATTTGCTTGAAATATTAACTTCAACTCCTGGAACATCTCATATGGTCCATGACGTTCGAAACGTCTTTGAAGTCCCGATTCTAAGCCGTTAAGCATGGTGCACTAAACTATCAAGTAGTCATCATATTGAGCTAGCCAAACGTTCATAACATCTGCATCTGCTCCTGCAATAGGTCTATCACCCAGCGGTGCATCAAGGACATAATTTTTCTGTGCAGCAATGAGGATAAACCTCATATCATGGATCCAATCCGCATCATTGCTACTAACATCTTTCAACATAGTTTTTCTCTAGGAACATATCAAAACAAACATAGGGAAGCAACAACGCGAGCTATTGATCTACAACATAGATATGCTAATACTACCAGGACTAAGTTCATGATAAATTTAAGTTCAATTAATCATATTACTAAAGAACTCCCACTTAGATATACATCCCTCTAATCATCTAAGTGATCACGTGATCCAAATCAACTAAACCATGTCCGATCATCACGTGAGATGGAGTAGTTTCATTGGTGAACATCACTATGTTGATCATATCTACTATATGATTCACGCTCGACCTATCGGTCTCCGTGTTCCGAGGCCATATCTGCATATGCTTGGCTCGTCAAGTATAACCTGAGTATTCCGCGTGTGCAACTGTTTTGCACCCATTGTATTTGAACATAGAGCCTATCACACCCGATCATCACGTGGTGTCTCAGCACGAAGAACTTTCGCAACGGTGCATACTCAGGGAGAACACTTCTTGATAATTTTAGTGAGAGATCATCTTATAATGCTACCGTCAATCAAAGCAAGATAAGATGCATAAAAGATAAACATCACATGCAATCAATATAAGTGATATGATATGGCCATCATCATCTTGTGCCTGTGATCTCCATCTCCGAAGCACCATCATGATCACCATCGTCACCGGCGCGACACCTTGATCTCCATCGTAGCATCATTGTCGTCTCGCCAATCTTATGCTTCCACGACTATCGCTACCGCTTAGTGATAAAGTAAAGTATTACAGCGTGATTGCATTGCATACAATAAAGCGACAACCATATGGCTCCGGCCAGTTGCCGATAACTCGGTTACAAGACATGATCATCTCATACAATAAAATTTAGCATCATGTCTTGACCATATCACATCACAGCATGCCCTGCAAAAACAAGTTAGACGTCCTCTACTTTGTTGTTGCAAGTTTTACGTGGCTGCTACGGGCTTAAGCAAGAAACAATCTTACCTACGCATCAAAACCACAACGATAGTTTGTCAAGTTGGTGTTGTTTTAACCTTCGCAAGGACCGGGCGTAGCCACACTTGGTTCAACTAAAGTTGGAGAAACTGTCACCCGCAAGCCACCTATGTGCAAAGCACGTCGGGAGAACCGGTCTCGCGTAAGCGTACGCGTAATGTCGGTCCGGGCCGCTTCGTCCAACAATACCGCCGAACCAAAGTATGACATGCTGGTAAGCAGTATGACTTATATCGCCCACAACTCACTTGTGTTCTACTCGTGCATATAACATCAACACATAAAACCTAGGCTCTGATACCACTGTTGGTTAACGTAGTAATTTCAAAAAAAAATCCTACGCACACGCAAGATCATGGTAATGCATAGCAACGAGAGGGGAGAGTGTGATCTACGTACCCTTGTAGATCGACAACGAAAGCGTTTGGTTGATGTAGTCGTACGTCTCCATGGCCCGACCGATCAAGCACCGAAACTACGGCACCTCTGATTTCTAGCACACGTTCAGCTCGATGACGATCCCCGGACTCCGATCTAGCAAAGTGTCGGGGAAGAGTTCCGTCAGCACGATGGCGTGGTGACGATCTTGATGTACTACCGTCGCAGGGCTTCGCCTAGGCACCACTACAATATTATCGAGGACTATGGTGCAAGGGGGCGCCGCACACGGCTAAGAATATGATCACGTGGATCAACTTGTGTGTCTCTGGGGTGCCCCTACCTCTGTATATAAAGGTTAAAGAGGGGGAGGCCGGCCGGCCATCATAGGGCATGCCAGGAGGAGTCCTACTCCCTCCGGGAGTAGGACTTCTCCCCCAATCCTAGTTGGAATAGGATTCGCGAGGTGGAAAAGAGAGAGAGAGAAGGAGGGGGCGCCGGCCCCCTCTCTCCTTGTCCTATTCGGACTAGGGGGGAGGGGCGCGCGGCCCAGCCCTGGCCACCTCTCCTCTTCTTCCACTAAGGCCCACTAAGGCCCATATAGCTCCCGGGGGGTTCCGGTAACCTCCCGGTACTCTCGTAAAATCCCGATTTCACCCAGAACACTTCCGATATCCAAACATAGGCTTCCAATATATCAATCTTTATGTCTCGGCCATTTCGAGACTCCTCGTCATGTCTGTGATCTCATCCGGGACTCCGAACAACCTTCGGTACATCAAAACGTATAAACTCATAATATAATTGTCATCGAAACATTAAGCGTGCGGACCCTACGGGTTCGAGAACAATGTAGACATGACCGAGACACGTCTCCAGTCAATAACCAATAGCGGACCTGGATGCCCATATTGGCTCCTACATATTCTATGAAGATCTTTATCGGTCAGACCGCATAACAACATATGTTGTTCCCTTTGTCATCGGTATGTTACTGTCAGGACCCCGATCCTAAGCCACATCGATCTAGCCGGTAACACCTCATATCACTTTGCGGCCTCACGCACGGTATCCCACGGGTGTCGCTTTACCATGGCCCGGGACCGTTTGCGCCTTTTGGCTCGCGTATATGACAATGTCGCTAGCATCCATATGACCGAGAACCCGGGCCGACATGGCTAGTCGTGAACCCAAAGCGGCACAGACCTATGGAGACAGGCATACATGATTCACAACGAACATGTCGGTCATCAACGAATGATTCCGGGCTGTAGCACTGGGCTAACAGGACTCCGGGAAATCCCGGGCTGTAGCAGGCTAGACAGGACTCCGGAGATCACCGCGTGACATTTCCCCGAAGGGACAGACATAGGGACGAAGTGAAACACATGTCGGCCAGTCAAGTGTCCTGAACAGTAGTGCTGGGCTAGCAGGACTCCGGTGAACCGGGCTGTAGCGGACTACTATGGCTCGAGGAGCACTGGACTACATTTCCCCATAAGAAAGGCTGCGAAGGACAAACAACTAGATTGTCGGATCCCACTCATACCAAGCATTTCAATCATACATACAATATGCTCGATATGAGTACATACAACATGGCATCACAACAAAACTCTACAACTCAAGTACTTATTTAAAGGCTCCAGGGAGCCATACATAACATATCCATACAGGTAGGGGTCACATGACCCGACACTCAAGTCATACAGTCATACAAGAACATGCGGAAGCAACTAGTCTGAGTACAGACTCTAGAAAGAAAGAAGGCTTCTCGAAGCCTGTCTATCTACATAGGGCCCTCCATGGCCTGGATCACCACCTGGGTGGCTAGTCACTCGTCGACGTCAAGGTCTACGTAAAACCCATCGGAGGGGGCAGTGTTGTCGTCTGAAAACAATAAATAAGCAAACATGAGTACAAAGGTACTCAGCAAGTCTTACATCAGAACCTACTGTACATGCTCATTCTCAAGAAGGTGGTGGGGTTTATGCAGCAAGCCAACTTTGACTCTTGGCTAAGCTATCCTACGGAATCTTTTAGCAAAATAGTTTTCGCACACGAGTCCACTACTCACCATCACAATACTCCACCGTGGATCCTCCCTCGTAACCTGCGAGGGGGCCATCCTCGGTACTCACACTTATCTTGAGTCTTTTAGTAGTATCCATTAACTTGTCTATGAACTGTATATGCAATCAAGTAGTCCTTTACCACGGACACGGCTATTCGAATAGTTTTATACCCTGCAGGGGTGTACTTCGTCACACATGTTTCCACCACTTAGCGTCTGCACACGAAATGTGCTCGGCAGACTTCAAGCGAAAACCGACGTGGGTGTAGACCACGACCTGACTAACCTCACAAGTCTCTAGTCCAGGGTCATCGCCTATTCAGGTTCCATCCGCAAGGAAATCCGGCCGGGGTGTCCTCAACGGCCCCGAACGATGTGAACAGGGTTCCCGAGACACCAAACGGGTGACTCGGTACACCGTGCCACGGTGTATCTACCGCAACATAGCCCACCCCTAGGGTCAGCGCTACGCACGGCCGCCAACACATATCCTACAAACACCAGAAACTAGTTGCAACTCCTGGACTGAGGCGAGGGGGTCAGTAAGTCGAGCGGGGTCATATTTCAGGGCCCAATGTGTGGTAGTAGCTGAATCTTAATTCACGCATACAGAACTCAGTTCTTAGGGACGGCTTCAATGAAACAACCCACCATGTACTCCTACATGGCCTCTCATCGATACCTTTACCAAAACATGTTCAACACATCCCACATATTACTGGCACAAGCATTTCACTCTAGCCCATCACCCAGATGAACCAGACCTGACACAACTCTAAGCATAGCAGGCATAGCAAGGTAGGAATCACAAAACATGGCTCAATCAACTCCTACACATGCTAGTGGGTTTCATCTAGTTACTGTGGCAATGACAGGTCATGCAGAGGATAAGGGTTCAACTACCGTAGCACACAGCAGTTTGAATCGTGTTGTCTTAATGCAGTAAACAAGAGCAGGAGCGAGAACATGGGTTGTATCGGAATGATCAATGGTTGCTTGCCTGATGGAGTGGTAACGGGATACTGCCCTTCAGTTGGATACTCGTGAATATCCTCGGAGGCAGAACCTACCACGAAGAACACAACCGAGCACAATCAACACATGACGATATGCAACAATATGATGCATGCTATGACATGGCAATATGGATGTGTCTTGAGCTAATGCAACTAGCTATGATTTAAATGAAGTTGGTTTGAGTACAAGATTCAAATTCCAACCCCATATATGATTATTTAAATGCCCTTTATTTGTTTTGTCCAAAACAGAGGACAAACATTGTTCAAACATGCATGAAAATGGTACAGATGGATTCCTTGAATTTTTCTGATAATTTTTCATATATAATTTGTCTCATTTGGAGTTATGGTTGAATTTCTATGAATTTTTGAAGTTTTGGGTATTTTCTGGAATTTCCTGAATTATTTTTAAACTAGAAAATGATTTACTGCATCAGCCCTGCGTCAGCATGACATCAGCAAGTCAACTGAGCTGCCTCCAGGTCAAACCTGACTAGTGGGTCCCACTGGTCAGTGACTAATTAACTAATTAAAATTAATTAGAGCCTGGGCCCGCATGTTAGTGTCTATTTAACGTAATTAAGTTAATTAGGACTAACTAAAACTAACACTAATTAAAAAGGGGCCTGGCCCACACGTCAGTCAGTCAGGGGGGGGGTCAAACCCCTGGCCAGCAGGGTCAAACCTGCCGGCGACTTGACGCCGGCGAGGCCAGACACGGCGGAACGGCTCGGGTTTCGCCTACAGGCCACCATTTGATGCGCGGTTTCCTCCTACGGGTTCCTGGGAGTGAGGCGCATCCAGAGAGACAAGCGGCAGCAGCTGGGGTGGCCGGAGCTGACGGCGGCGAGCTCTTTGGCGGCCGCCGGAGTTCGGTTGCGCGCGGGATCGCGGCTGCAGCGAGCAAACACGCAAAATAAAGCGCGGGCAAGGCACTACGCGATGCAGAGGTGTCGTTTGGCACGTTGGCGCGACCAAATGGGCATCGGAGCGACGCCGGCGACGAGCCCGAGCGGCGTTGAGCTCGGTCAGTAGGGAGTCGGCAGTTTGAGCTTGAAATAATGGCGGGGAGGAGGGGGATTCGGAGCAGGAGCTCACTGGGGTCACGTAGAGCAGCTCGGTGGGCTCGGGGACGGTCCGGAGCCGACGAATTTGAAGGAGATGGCCGGCGGTCCCGAGGTTGAAGAAGACGACGCCGAGGACGAAGCAAGGCTTCTCGGCTCGGTGCAGAAGGCGTAGGCGACAGTGGCGGAGCTTCCACGCAACACGGGAAGGCGAGAGGGGGTCGGGGAGCGCGGTGGCAGCGAACGGCGGCGACGGCGCGTTCGGGTGGTCGCGCGGGAGAGAAACAGGGGAGGAGGGAGAGCGAGGGAGAGGGATATGAGGGGGCCAGGGGGTGCGTGGCGTCCATAGCGACGTCCAGGCATCGAGGGGGGCGCGGCAAGCAGGAGCTGGCCGTCGGTGGCCGCGCGCGTGCCGGCGCGCCACGGGCACACGCCCGGCGTCCTCCTGGCAGCAGCTGGAAGAAGACAAGGAGGAGGTGGGCTGGGCCAACAGTGCTGGGCCACAGCTGGGCCGCCAGGTAAGTCCAGGTGAGCCTCTGTCTCTCTCTCTAATTCATTTTATTTTTCTATTTCTGTTATTCTGTTTTGATTTAGTTTAAATACTAAATCATTTTATAAAATCCTGAAAATATTTATGGGCACTTTCTGAAATATTTCAGTGGCCCAAAAATAATTCCAACATTATTTGAGCATTTGAATTATTTAATAGTATTTAAATGCCCAAATTCAAATATTTATGAATTAAGTCAATGCCCCTTTTGTTGACCTAAAATTATATGCACCATTTTTCCCAAGGGTTCTAACCCAAGGCAAAGAGGGTGAACATATCTGAAGGGCATTTCAGGTTCATTGAATTTATTTTTAGTAAACCCTAGTTGATTTCAGGGGGGGTGCTGGGGGTTCTGCTTTCCCCATTTCAATTTCTGATGAATGTAAACATGATGCACACTCTAATGCATAACCTAGCTAGGGTGTGACAACTCACCCCCACTCAATAGAATCTCGTCCCGAGATTTAGGATCATCTGGGAAGAAGGCGGGGTACTCAAGTCGAAGACGATCCTCCCTTTCCCAAGTGGCTTCTTCCTCGAAATGGTGTGACCATTGAACCTTGAGAAACTTGATATTATGACGTCGAGTGGTACGCTCGGCTTGATCAAGGATACGAACGGGGTATTCCCGATAAGAAAGGTTATCTTGTAAGTCAAGCATTTCGTGGTCCACTCCACGGATAGGATCCGCGAAGCAACGCCTGAGTTGCGAAACGTGGAAGACGTCGTGAACCCTAGAAAGATGCGGAGGTAGTTCCAATTGGTAGGCAACTTCTCCTCGTTTGGCAAGAATGCGAAAGGGTCCAATGTAACGAGGAGCCAATTTGCCTTTGATACCGAAGCGATGGGTTCCCTTTAACGGGGTAACCCGAAGGTAAGCCTTCTCGTCAATTTCAAATGTCATAGGCTTATGCTTACGATCATATTGACTCTTTTGGCGAGATTGGGCCGTTTTCAATTTCTCACGAATAACGCGAACCTGCTCTTCTGCTTCCTGAATCATATCCGGGCCAAAGAGTTGTCTTTCCCCGGTTTCTGACCAGTTAAGAGGCGTTCGACATTTTCGTCCATAGAGAACTTCGAAGGGAGCCTTGCCCAAACTAGCTTGATAGCTATTGTTATAAGCAAACTCCGCGAATGGAAGGCATTTCTCCCAACTCATTCCGAACGAGATAACAGAAGCTCGGAGCATATCTTCCAGAATTTGATTTACTCGCTCTACTTGACCACTTGATTGAGGATGGAAGGCGGTGCTAAAGGAGAGATGAGTTCCCATAGCATTTTGGGAACTTTCCCAAAATCGAGAGGTGAAGAGACTTCCACGGTCTGAGTTAATTTCCAATGGGACACCATGAAGAGACACTATTTGGGAGATGTATAGGTCAGCTAGCTGGCTAGCGGTGATACTCTCATGAACAGGTAGAAAATGGGCTACTTTGGAAAGACGGTCGATCACGACGAAGATGGCATTATTCCCCCTCTTGGTCCTGGGAAACCCAGTGATGAAATCCATACTGATTTTGTCCCATTTCCATTCAGGAATAGCCAAAGGTTGAAGGGTGCCCGCAGGCCGTTGATGCTCTGCTTTAACACGACGACAAACATCGCAATTAGCAATGTATTGAGCGATTTCTCTCTTCATCCTAGTCCACCAAAACCTCTGGCGTAGGTCTTGATACATTTTAGTACTACCGGGATGAATGGTGAGAGGGGATTCATGAGCTTCCTTAAGGATCATCTGGCGTAGATGTTGGTTCTTGGGAACCACCAGGCGGTTCTCAAAGAAGACAGCACCTTGCTCATCCATGGAAAAACATTTAGCTACTCCGCTAGCAATGTTTTCCTTAATCCGGGATATGCCCTTATCACGCTTTTGGGCAGCTATGATTTGATCCATAAGGGTAGGTTTCGCCACCAGAGTAGACAAGAATCCTTGAGGAACAATGTGAAGATTAAGCTTGCGAAATTCCTCATGGAGAAGTGGTTGACCTTGTTGTAACATCAGGTTGTTACAGTAGGACTTACGACTTAGTGCATCGGCCATGACATTGGCCTTGCCAGGGGTGTAAGTTATTCCTAAGTCATAATCCGAGATCAACTCGACCCAACGTCTTTGCCTGAGATTCAAATCTGGTTGGGTGAAGATATATTTCAAGCTTTGGTGATCGGTGAATATCTCGCAACGATTACCGAGGAGGTAATGTCGCCAGGTTTTGAGTGCATGGACTACAGCTGCAAGCTCTAGATCATGTGTGGGATAATTTTCCTCATGTGGGTGTAATTGCCGTGAAGCATAGGCAATTACCTGACGATCTTGCATGAGTATGCAACCTAGTCCTTGTCGCGAGGCGTCGCAATAGATAATAAAGTCCTTGGAGAAATCTGGTGGTACCAGTACGGGAGCAGATGTCAGGCGTCTTTTCAGTTCCTGAAAACTAAACTCGCACTATGGAGTCCACTCGAACTTTTTATCTTTCTTGAGGAGTTCAGTTAGAGGTTTAGCAACCTTGGAGAAATTCTCGACGAAGCGGCGGCAATAGCTCGCTAGGCCAAAGAAACTCCGAACTTGCTTGACCGAAACAGGTGGAGTCCAATCAAGGACGGCTTGAACTCGCTCGGGATTGACAGCAATACCCTTACCAGAGATTACATGGCCTAGATAGGTCACTTCTGACAACCAAAATTCACACTTGGAGAATTTGGCATAAAGGCGATGCTCTCGAAGTTTCATCAATACCAGCCTTAGATGTTCGGCATGTTCCTCTTCATTTTTGGAGTAGATGAGTATGTCATCGAGGTATACTACGACGAATTTGTCCAAGTACTCCATGAAAACCGAGTTCATTAACCGGGAGAAAGTGGCCGGGGCATTGGTTAAACCGAAGGACATGACGGTGTACTCGTATTGGCCATAACGAGTAACAAAGGCCGTTTTGGGAATGTCCCCGTTTCTGATTTTGATTTGATGGTAGCCCAACCTCAAATCCATCTTGGAGAAGACTGAGGATCCAGCGAGCTGATCATACAGGTCGTTGATCCTGGGAAGCGGGTATTTGTTCTTGATGGTGACCAGATTGACAGGTCGGTAATCCACAACCATTCGATCCGTTCCATCCTTCTTCTTGACGAAGAGGACGGGGCAAGCCCAAGGAGAGGAGCTAGGACGGATGAACCCTTTGTTCAAGGACTCATCGAGTTGGTTCTTAAGCTCGGCTAGTTCTAAGGGTGCCATCTTGTAGGGTCTTCTAGCAATTGGAACGGTTCCTGGAACAAGGTCTATCACAAACTCGACATCCCGGTCAGGTGGAACACCTGGCAGTTCTTCCGGAAACACATCCGGGAAGTCTCGGACTACCGGAACGTCCTCAAGGTCTGGAAGAGGGTTGGCATTGAGAGAGTAAAGTTGGCGCTTGGCCACTCGAGTTAAGACATTAACTGTCTTGCCCGAGGGATGAGTAAGTTGAACGGTTCTAGTGGCACAATCGATCTTGGCGTAATGAGCCGACATCCAGTCCATACCCAAGATGATGTTTATGTCAGAGGACTTGAGAGCTATTAAAGATGCAAGGAAAACAAGCCTATCGACAAGAATTTCGTTCCCATGGCTTACCCTAGAAGTTTGCCATTTGGAACCCGGAGTTTGAATTACCATGGAAGTGGGCATGTCACAGAATGTCGTGTTATGCAACCGAGCATAATTCTCGGATATGAATGAATGAGATGCTCCAGTATCGAAAAGAACAGATGCCGGATGGCAGTTAACAAGGAGAGTACCAAGGACGACGTTGGGATCCTCATGAGCCTCTTCGGCTGAAACATAGTTGACATGGCCACGTGCAGTAGTGGACGGCTTGGCGTAGAAAGTCTTTCCCGCGGGCTTACCACGGCCAACGGACTTTCCAGCTTGATTGGGGTTGTTCTGGGGACACTCTCGACTATAGTGACCCGGTTCTCCACACTTGAAGCATGTTACCACAGTGGGGCGTGGAGCAACATTAGCAGCGGGGCCACCATAGGGCTTGGGCGGTGCAAATTGCTGGTTGGGACGAGGCGCCTCAAAGGATGGCCTCGGGGTGAATCGGGGTGGCAGTGCGGTGCTTGGAATCCACACCCGGCGCTTCTGAGCTCCAGAGCCGGATGAAGACCCAAAATCACGAGAGTGCTTGCGTGAAGCGTCATAATCAGTCTGGCCTGTCTCAGCACTGATAGCTTTATTGACCAGCTTCTGGAAGGATGTGCACTCGTGCAGACGGAGATCGCGGCGAAGCTCAGGGCTAAGTCCCTTACGGAACCTTGCCTGCTTCTTGGCGTCAGTAGAAACCTCTTCAGGAGCATAGCGTGCCAGGTTCCCAAATTCTCGGCTATATGCATCCACAGTCAGCCTTCCTTGGGTGAAGTTGCAGAACTCCTCCCTCTTGCGATCCATAAGACCTTCCGGAATGTGATGCTCACGGAAAGCCTCGCTGAACTCAGCCCAGGTAGTGATTTGGCTGACCGGGCGCATAGCTTCGTAGTTTTCCCACCAATGGCTAGCGGGGCCCTCAAGATGATAAGCAGCATAGGTAACCTTGTCGGCTTCAGCTACGTTGGCAGAACGTAGCTTGTGGGTGATGCTGCGAAGCCAATCATCCGCGTCGAGGGGCTCGACGGAATGGTTAAACTTTGGTGGGTACAGCTTGATAAAGTCGTTGATTGACACCAAGTCATTTCGTGGGTGGCGTGCAGTGTTCTGCTCAATCCGCTCCAGCAGGCGGTTGGTCTCACGCTTGTTCCTTTCCGCCTCCAGCATCACTTCGGCCAGGGAAGGCGGGTGAGGCAAATTTTCACCTCTAGCTGCATTGGCTTCCCCCTACTCCGGGGCAGCAGGGTTTCCGCGGGTGTTGACCATCCTAGAAGGAAACAAGACAACGGTTTAGACAAGGATGGCTCAAACTTAACAGGGAAGTGCAGAACGTAAAGGATAACGCGGAATGCAGAGATGCTCATTCGTATGCCATGGTAATATAAAACTGCCATATATACACCAACGGTCATACTCGTCATACATAGTTTAGTACAAGCCCATGCTACAGTACAACTATGAAGGTAGACGTTACATCTCATCGGAGGCATTCCGAGTCCCTATACATTATTTGTCTACACCTCCGGAATCGATTACACACCAAGTCGTATTCCACAAGTCACACAGGACAGTGGAGATACAACTACTACAATACTAGTGGTACTACTACTAACTCAGATAGCTCCGTAGTAGTCCTCATAGAAGTCACCTCCATAGCCTGGAAGTTCAACGTGATCATCCGGAAACAGACGGTCCTGAGGAGCCTGTGGACCATAGGGGCTAGGATAAGGTCTTGGACCAACAAACGGTGGCCTGCGGGGACCAAGGGGTGGGGTGATGCCTCCCACATCACGCCAATCCACCATGTCTGGTAGAGCTGCTCTCACAGGATACAGATCCCTGGTATTCATACATCCCGCTTGCACCGCGGGTGCAAACCGAGTCAATGTGGCCCAATGATCAGCACGGGTATTAAAGAGCTCCAGCCTCAAGGCCCGATTCTCTCGGTCCTTATCTTCGAGCATCTCAGCGGTGGTACGAGTTAATGAGTCCTCTTGGGTGGAGTCAGCATAGATAGCCTGAAGATACCCCTGCGCTCCCAGAAGTGAAGCTGGCATGTAACGGAAGTCAGTGTTCCGAAGCAGGCCAGTCCGGACTCGCAAGATGGTCATCATGGAATAGGCAGCATCCTGCACAGCCATCTCAATGGTAACTCCGAGTCCATAGGAACAGTGAAGGGGCTCGGTAGATCCAGGATAGGAAGGAAATATCCTGACGGTGCATAAATACTGGCTTTGATTAAAGTCGCGGAACTGCTCTTCAACAGTGTATTCGGGATACCAACGGTATCCTGTCTCGATCATGACCCGGACCAACATAGCAGTATGACCGGGCACGTCGAGGCACCTGGTCAGGCGAACCACTTGATCTTGAGACTGATTGGCCATCTGAAAGCACAATCACAAGACAAAGACATCAGAATTCCTAGGGAAAATTGGGCAGCATAACGGCTGTAAATGCTCAGAAAAAGATTTGAGACAACCACAACAGTTCACAATACCGCTCAACAGCATCATATCAAGGTTCTGATTCAAATAGCAACGTACTAAAATAGTAGAAACTGGACTGGAACTCATAGCAATAATCCTATGAACTACTACGGATTAGTAACACGTGAACCTGATAGAAGAAGAGAGCCTAGTCCTTAACCCACGTTGAATGAGAAGAGAATGACTCAGATCAGAAGCATAGGGTAAAGGAGTAAAAAGAACCTTACGTTCCCTCCCACAATCAATTCCCTTACATATAACTAAAGCATTTCTAGACTCGACATCGACCAGTTTGGCTGAACGAACCTACAGGCAGTCCGGCTCTGATGCCAACGCTGTCAGGACCCCGATCCTAAGCCACATCGATCTAGCCGGTAACACCTCATATCACTTTGCGGCCTCACGCACGGTATCCCACGGGTGTCGCTTTACCATGGCCCGGGACCGTTTGCGCCTTTTGGCTCGCGTATATGAAAATGTCACTAGCATCCATATGACCGAGAACCCGGGCCGACATGGCTAGTCATGAACCCAAAGCGGCACAGACCTATGGAGACAGGCATACATGATTCACAACGAACATGTCGGTCATCAACGAATGATTCCGGGCTGTAGCACTGGGCTAACAGGACTCCGGGAAATCCCGGGCTGTAGCAGGCTAGACAGGACTCCGGAGATCACCGCGTGACATTTCCACGAAGGGACAGACATAGGGACGAAGTGAAACACATGCCGGCCAGTCAAGTGTCCTGAACAGTAGTGCTGGGCTAGCAGGACTCCGGTGAACCGGGCTGTAGCAGACTACTATGGCTCGAGGAGCACTGGACTACATTTCCCCATAAGAAAGGCTGCGAAGGACAAACAACTAGATTGTCGGATCCCACTCATACCAAGCATTTCAATCATACATACAATATGCTCGATATGAGTACATACAACATGGCATCACAACAAAACTCTACAACTCAAGTACTTATTTAAAGGCTCCAGGGAGCCATACATAACATATCCATACAGGTAGGGGTCACATGACCCGACACTCAAGTCATACAGTCATACAAGCACATGCGGAAGCAACTAGTCTGAGTACAGACTCTAGAAAGAAAGAAGGCTTCTCGAAGCCTGTCTATCTACATAGGGCCCTCCATGGCCTGGATCACCACCTGGGTGGCTAGTCACTCGTCGACGTCAAGGTCTACGTAAAACCCATCGGAGGGGGCAGTGTTGTCGTCTGAAAACAATAAATAAGCAAACATGAGTACAAAGGTACTCAGCAAGTCTTACATCAGAACCTACTGTACATGCTCATTCTCAAGAAGGTGGTGGGGTTTATGCAGCAAGCCAGCTTTGACTCTTGGCTAAGCTATCCTACGGAATCTTTTAGCAAAATAGTTTTCGCACACGAGTCCACTACTCACCATCACAATACTCCACCGTGGATCCTCCCTCGTAACCTGCGAGGGGGCCATCCTCGGTACTCACACTTATCTTGAGTCTTTTAGTAGTATCCATTAACTTGTCTATGAACTGTATATGCAATCAAGTAGTCCTTTACCGCGGACACGGCTATTCGAATAGTTTTATACCCTGCAGGGGTGTACTTCGTCACACATGTTTCCACCACTTAGCGTCTGCACACGAAATGTGCTCGGCAGACTTCAAGCGAAAACCGACGTGGGTGTAGACCACGACCTGACTAACCTCACAAGTCTCTAGTCCAGGGTCATCGCCTATTCAGGTTCCATCCGCAAGGAAATCCGGCCGGGGTGTCCTCAACGGCCGCGAACAATGTGAACAGGGTTCCCGAGACACCAAACGGGTGACTCGGTACACCGTGCCACGGTGTATCTACCGCAACATAGCCCACCCCTAGGGTCAGCGCTACGCACGGCCGCCAACACATATCCTACAAACACCAGAAACTAGTTGCAACTCCTGGACTGAGGCGAGGGGGTCAGTAAGTCGAGCGGGGTCATATTTCAGGGCCCAATGTGTGGTAGTAGCTGAATCTTAATTCACGCATACAGAACTCAGTTCTTAGGGATGGCTTCAATGAAACAACCCACCATGTACTCCTACATGGCCTCTCATCGATACCTTTACCAAAACATGTTCAACACATCCCACATATTACTGGCACAAGCATTTCACTCTAGCCCATCACCCAGATGAACCAGACCTGACACAACTCTAAGCATAGCAGGCATAGCAAGGTAGGAATCACAAAACATGGCTCAATCAACTCCTACACATGCTAGTGGGTTTCATCTAGTTACTGTGGCAATGACAGGTCATGCAGAGGATAAGGGTTCAACTACCGTAGCACACAGCAGTTTGAATCGTGTTGTCTTAATGCAGTAAACAAGAGCAGGAGCGAGAACATGGGTTGTATCGGAATGATCAATGGTTGCTTGCCTGATGGAGTGGTAACGGGATACTGCCCTTCAGTTGGATACTCGTGAATATCCTCGGAGGCAGAACCTACCACGAAGAACACAACCGAGCACAATCAACACATGACAATATGCAACAATATGATGCATGCTATGACATGGCAATATGGATGTGTCTTGAGCTAATGCAACTAGCTATGATTTAAATGAAGTTGGTTTGAGTACAAGATTCAAATTCCAACCCCATATATGATTATTTAAATGCCCTTTATTTGTTTTGTCCAAAACAGAGGACAAACATTGTTCAAACATGCATGAAAATGGTACAGATGGATTCCTTGAATTTTTCTGATAATTTTTCATATATAATTTGTCTCATTTGGAGTTATGGTTGAATTTCTATGAATTTTTGAAGTTTTGGGTATTTTCTGGAATTTCCTGAATTATTTTTAAACTAGAAAATGATTTACTGCGTCAGCCCTGCGTCAGCATGACATCAGCAAGTCAACTGAGCTGCCTCCAGGTCAAACCTGACCAGTGGGTCCCACTGGTCAGTGACTAATTAACTAATTAAAATTAATTAGAGCCTGGGCCCGCATGTCAGTGTCTATTTAACGTAATTAAGTTAATTAGGACTAACTAAAACTAACACTAATTAAAAAGGGGCCTGGCCCACACGTCAGTCAGTCAGGGGGGGGTCAAACCCCTCGCCAGCAGGGTCAAACCTGCCGGCGACTTGACGCCGGCGAGGCCAGACACGGCGGAACGGCTCGGGTTTCGCCTACAGGCCACCATTTGATGCGCGGTTTCCTCCTACGGGTTCATGGGAGTGAGGCGCATCCAGAGAGACAAGCGGCAGCAGCTGGGGTGGCCGGAGCTGACGGCGGCGAGCTCTTTGGCGGCCGCCGGAGTTCGGTTGCACGCGGGATCGCGGCTGCAGCGAGCAAACACGCAAAATAAAGCGCGGGCAAGGCACTACGCGATGCAGAGGTGTCGTTTGGCACGTTGGCGCGACCAAATGGGCATCGGAGCGACGCCGGCGACGAGCCCGAGCGGCGTTGAGCTCGGTCAGTAGGGAGTCGGCAGTTTGAGCTTGAAATAATGGCGGGGAGGAGGGGGATTCGGAGCAGGAGCTCACTGGGGTCACGTAGAGCAGCTCGGTGGGCTCGGGGACGGTCCGGAGCCGACGAATTTGACGGAGATGGCCGGCGGTCCCGAGGTTGAAGAAGACGACGCCGAGGACGAAGCAAGGCTTCTCGGCTCGCTTGGCTCGGTGCAGAAGGCGTAGGCGACAGTGGCAGAGCTTCCACGCAACACGGGAAGGCGAGAGGGGGTCGGGGAGCGCGGTGGCAGCGAACGGCGGCGACGGCGCGTTCGGGTGGTCGCGCGAGAGAGAAACAGGGGAGGAGGGAGAGCGAGGGAGAGGGATATGAGGGGGCCAGGGGGTGCGTGGCGTCCATAGCGACGTCCAGGCGTCGAGGGGGGGCGCGGCAAGCAGGAGCTGGCCGTCGGTGGCCGCGCGCGTGCCGGCGCGCCGCGGGCACACGCCCGGCGTCCTCCTGGCAGCAGCTGGAAGAAGACAAGGAGGAGGTGGGCTGGGCCAACAGTGCTGGGCCACAGCTGGGCCGCCAGGTAAGTCCAGGTGAGCCTCTGTCTCTCTCTCTAATTCATTTTATTTTTCTATTTCTGTTATTCTGTTTTGATTTAGTTTAAATACTAAATCATTTTATAAAATCCTGAAAATATTTAGGGGCACTTTCTGAAATATTTCAGTGGCCCAAAAATAATTCCAACATTATTTGAGCATTTGAATTATTTAATAGTATTTAAATGCCCAAATTCAAATATTTATGAATTAAGTCAATGCCCCTTTTGTTGACCTAAAATTATATGCACCATTTTTCCCAAGGGTTCTAACCCAAGGCAAAGAGGGTGAACATATCTGGAGGGCATTTCAGGTTCATTGAATTTATTTTTAGTAAACCCTAGTTGATTTCAGGGGGGGTGCTGGGGGTTCTGCTTTCCCCATTTCAATTTCTGATGAACGTAAACATGATGCACACTCTAATGCATAACCTAGCTAGGGTGTGACAGTTACTTGCCCGAGATTCGATCGTCGGTATCCAATACCTAGTTCAATCTCGTTACCGGCAAGTCTCTTTACTTGTTCCTTAATACATCATCCCGCAACTAACTCATTAGTTGCAATGCTTGCAAGGCTTAAGTGATGTGCATTACCGAGAGGGCCCTGAGATACCTCTCCGACGATCGGAGTGACAAATCCTAATCTCGAAATACGTGAACCCAACATGTACCTTTGGAGACACCTGTAGAGCACCTTTATAATCACCCAGTTACGTTGTGACGTTTGGTTGCACACAAAGTGTTCCTCCGGCACACGGGAGTTACATAATCTCATAGTCATAGGAACACGTATAAGTCATGAAGAAAGCAATAGCAACATACTAAACGATCGGGTGCTAAGCTAATGGAATGGGTCATGTCAATCAGATCATTCAACTAATGATGTGATCCCGTTAATCAAATAACAACTCTTTGTCCATGGTTAGGAAACATAACCATCTTTGATTAACGAGCTAGTCAAGTAGAGGCACACTAGTGACACTCTGTTTGTCTATGTATTCACACATGTATTATGTTTCCGGTTAATACAATTCTAGCATGAATAATAAACATTTATCATGAAATAAGGAAATAAATAATAACTTTATTATTGCCTCTAGGGCATATTTCCTTCATCTGCTTGCACAATATTCATCCCACAGAAGACACTAGTTGACCGCTTCTTCTTGATACTAGATGTTCCTAGTAACTCGCGATGCACAAGGTTTCTCCTCATATACTATTTCACCTTAGCTAGAGGTCCATCACCCCCCTGAATTTCAATTTTTGGCTAGTTGATTCCCAATTAATGGAAGCATTCCCCGGCGTAATAGGCACTAGTACGCCTATTATGCCGGGGAAGCAGCGCCTTGTTGTTTATCTTAGGGACGTGTACGGCCTAGAGCTACTGGCGCCCGATCTGGAGGTCGGCCGGGATTAAAGGGATGGCCTGGGGGCGCTGCCAAGCACGGAGGTGGTGTGAGGTCGATGGGAGGGTGGGGCGGCGGAGGCAGGGGTCTGGGCCGGTGGTCGCTGGTGGTTCGAGAAAGATCGTCAACAGTGACTGGCGGGAGGTAGACGAAGGCCATCTGCCCGTTCCTTATAGATCGGACAGTTCATTAAAAAAATCGACTGACCTATTTATTTTCAGTCGACTATTATCTTAGATATGACCACATGTGGTGGTGTGCTGGAGGAGTACCTGCATTTCCTGTGCTCATATATTACAAAATCATACGGAGTAGACTCTAATTTTGTTTGCCATTCAATGTTGTAGAGCTATCATATGTCTCTTGTCGTTTATTTTTCAGCCACCTTCTATCTGCTACTTTTACAGTGCACTAGTTCTGCACACACTTCACCCTTACTCTCACTATTGTGTTTTTATGCAAGGGTATTTCGGACCCTGCCTTGACAGAAGCATAAAAGAATAGAGAGAAGTCGCTCCAGCGTGGTACGCAGCTAGGCCAAAAACGTTTCAAGGCTTTAAAGGGTGTAGTGTCAGCAAATGGAGACGAGGAACGTAGCTCTGGAGTTGATGATCTCGCTCGCCGTGAACCACCAACCCAGGTGCTTGCTTTAACTTCACAGTGTCATATGTGGTTGCACGTTGCATATGGTGTCTAGCTTGTATTCGAAAGGCCTAAGGCGGTAAGATAAGGAAAGATATTTTTTTACATGAACCACCATCCCGTGAGCACCAGAAGACAAATAGCTAGTCAGGGCACTGGCCGAGCCAGTGAAAAGCCCAGCAAAGATAGGCATCACCTGGAAGCCAACTAAAAAGCTGCGATAGTGGCGAAGCAGCCCACCTCCCACCAGGCTCTCAGGTCCTAGATGATCATGCTCACCACTCCAGCCGGATGTCTAGCTTGTATTGCTTCCAATTTGGTTAAATTGCATCTACTTAGCTTACACATTATACGTTTGAATATGACATGCCTTTCTGTTTTTGGTACATACTAGTACATCTATGTATTAACCATGTTCTTACATCAAACTAATGTTCTTGTGTATCCCTCGTCAATCACTTATGACGAGGCAGACAGGCAAGGGGACTACTCCTCATTTAAAGAATGCAGCGTCAGCCTCCCGACATGATTCTCAAGAAAGGGAAATGCTAGATGAAGATAGTGAACCTAGCTCTGTAGTTGATTACAGCATTTCCCCTACACTAGCATCGCAGGTGCTTGCTCTAACTTGGCAGCGTGATATGTGGTTGCATGTTGCATATGGTGTCTAGATTGTAATTCTTCCAATCTGGTTAAACTGCATGTGCTAGTCTATTTAGCTTATACATTATACATGTTAATGTGACATGCCTGCATGTATTTAGTACATAGTACATCTGTCTATTAAGCATGTCCTTACATAAAACTATTGTTTTTTTGTATCCCGCATTAATCAACATGACGAGACACCTTTAGTATATGCAGTGCGACATTAGTTGCATCTTTCATATGATTTATAGCATGCGCTGCTTCTAATTTGTTGAAATTCCATTTATGATGGGACGCTTTTAACTTGGCAGAGTCATATTGGTTGCATCTTTCATGTGGTGTCTAGCTTGCATTGCTTCTTATTTGCTGGAATGGTTTCTGCTTAGTTTACACAAACAGTTGTGAACATGCCATGTCGTCCTGTTTTTCGTACATATTCCATCTTGGTATCATGTGTTTGCCTTACATCAAAGTAGTGATTGTCAGTATCATGCATGAATGAGTTCTGAAGAGAGAATTTTATTGCTTTTTCTTGTCGGTTTTACTTGACAATTCAAAATAAATAAAGCAGAAGGAAGTTAGCAAGGCATCGAATAAATGTGCTCCTTCCGAACGGAGGACCTCTACAGTTTCTACTCCTCCACACCCCCAAGATGATTTCCAAGACAACACATGCATAGACACTCAACACAGATGTGTTTATGATGAGCACGTCTCCCCTAGTGTAGCATCATCGGTGCTCCCTCTAACTTGGCACTATTATTGTGGTTGCATGTTATGTGTGATGTCTAGCTTGTATTGCTTCTAATTTTGTTGAATTCCATCTGCTTACTTTACACATTATAGTTGAATAAGACACGTGTTCCTGTTTCTAGAACATACATATTTGTCTATCACACCATGTTCTTACATCAAATTACTACTGTTGTGTAACCTGCAACAATCACTTATCATAATACACTTTTGACTTCGGAGTGTGATATAGGTTACATCTCACATTCTTTTCTAGCTTGTACTACTAATTTGTTGAAATGACACTTATGACGAGACAATTTTAACTTGGTAGAGTGATATTCGTTGCATCTTTCATATGGTGTCTAGCTTTCATTGCTTCTAACATGTTGAAATGCCTTCTCCTTAGTTTACACATCATAAGCTGTGAATATGCAATGCTGTGAATATGCAATTGCATTAATGACGAGAGACCTCTAACATGGTAGTGTGATGTTGTTTGCATCTTGCATATGATTTATTTCTTGTACTGCTTCACATTTGTTTAAACGCCATTTATGATGAGACACTGTTAACTTGGCAGAGCGATATTTGTAGCATCTTTCATATGGTGTCTACCTTCCATTGCATTGCTTCTAATTTGGTGAAATGTCTTCTTCTTAGTTTACACATCATAGTTCTGGTTATCTGTTTCATCCTGTTTTTCATACATATTACATCCTCCTATCATGTGGTTGTCTAACATCAAAGTTCAGTTTATCTGCATCAAGCATCAATTTGTTCTGAAGAACTAAATTGTTATTCGTTTTTCTTGTCGGCTTGACTTAACATGGCACAGAGAAAGAGGAAGAAACACAGAATGGCAGGGAATGAGAAGCGGATGAACCCTGCAGATTCTGCTGGTACTGATGGTGCAATAGAAGGTCAAAGTCCAGCGGAAAATTCTACAAACACGGCATCCCATGCTACACGAGTTGCAAAAAAAGCCAAACAGAAACAAATAGCTGCCACCAAACAAGCAGAGACAGCCCTAGTTCTTGCAACACCTACCACAGTACTACCAGCTGCACGAATTACTCGTGTGTCAACTGAGCTAGCAGCACGTTCCCAAGCTCCCTTGCCACCTGACACTACTTCCCAAGCACTCTTGACACAAGACGAATTGGCAATATCAGATAAACCTTGTGAGCTTCAACAACAAGAAGGTAGTTGCTGGAGTCAAGTTACAGTTGCATGCTTCTTTATATGTAGTCTCGCAGTTTGATGTACACTAACACTCCCTATGTTTGTTGTTGGACTAGCACCTAGGCACAAGAGGAAACAAACATCAGGGATAATGCTCGATAGGTTAACTAAATCTAGAGGAGGAAGAATGGAGATCCGTTTTGAGGCAGGTTTGAAAGTGCGTTATATCGACTAGAGGGGGGTGAATAGGCGATTTCTATGAAAGTCTTCAAAACGTGGAAGTTATGAAGACAAACAGTAGAGATATGCCTATTACTATGCAGCGGAAGTTAGATTACAGTAAGCACGCCATGGTCAAGTATTCAGTAGAGTGAAAGCACAATGACAAATAGCTGCAGTGTAATAAGGATCAGATAGGAAGATCTTGTGAAGCCAAACAGATCATGCAGTCATGTTATGAAGACAAAGGATAGAGCAGGCATGCAATGACTTCACAATGAGTAACAGTAAGTAAAGAGAAGTGAAGATGAAACCAGTGACTCGTTGAAGACAAAGATTTGTTGGACCAGTTCCAGTTGTTGTGACAACTGTACGTCTGGTTAGGGCGGCTAGGTATTTAAACCAAAGGACACACAGTCCTGGACACCCAGTCCTGAACACGCAGATCAGGACACCCAGTCCTCACCGTATTCCCCTTGAGCTAAGGTCACACAGACCTCGCCCAATCACTCTGGTAAGTCTTCAAGGTAGACTCCCAAACCTTCACAGACTTCGTTCACCGGCAATCCACAATGTCTCTTGGATGCTCAGAACGTGACGCCTAACCGGCTGGAGGATGCACAGTCCTCAAGTGTAATAAGTCTTCAGATCACTCAGACAAGAAGACTTAAGTGATGCCCAATTCTCTGTGGCTCTGGGTGGTTAGGGCTTTTCTCCTTGCTAGGAATTTTCTCTCAAAGGCTTCAAGGTGGGTTGCTCTCAAACGACAAAAGTCGTGCACTGAAATCTGAGCAGCCAGCCGTTTATGGTTGTAGGGGGTGGACTATTTATAGCCACTGGGCAACCCGACCTAATTTGTCTGAAATGACCCTGGGTCACTAAGGAACTGACACATGTTCCAACGGTCAGATTTCGAACTCACACGGCAACTTTACTTGGGCTACAAGTAAAGCTGACTTATCCAACTCTGGACAAGATTTGCTCTCATAGTCTTCACTCGAAGATATAGGTTTTGAATTAGGCATCACTTTAGTCGTTCTGACTGGTTCTCTTGGACCCCACTTAACAGTACGGTGGTTCCTATGACTCAACACAAATGAAAGAAAACTACGAAAGATCTAAGTCTTCGAGTTCCATAGGCTTCACGTGGTGTCTTCTCTTGTCATAGTCTTCAATGTGAATATCTTCATATACCACCATTGACTTCAGTGTCTTCGTACATTTTTAGGGGTCATCTCTGGTAGTAAAACCGAATCAATGAGGGACTTCTACCTGTGTTATCCTGCAATTCTCACAAACACATTAGTCCCTCAACTAGGTTTGTCGTCAATACTCCAAAACCAAATAGGGGTGGCACTAGATGCACTTACAATCTCCCCCTTTTTGGTGATTGATGACAAACTAGTTGAAGTTTTCAACGGGGAATATAATTTGTGAAATTGTAAAGGAATTGTCTTCATAAGCTGCAAGAGCTCCCCCTGAAGATGTGCATATAAGTAATTTGCTTTTGGAATGCAAATGCACATGGCAGGTTGTACTCGTGGAGATTCACTTCAACTTATGATGACAATCCACTATGCATGTAAAAGTATATGAAGATAATGACATGCATGATGAAAAATGGACGTCTGCAGAATGATCTAAGTGCGGGATTTATCGTCGCACATGCGGAATTTATCTTCGCAAAAACACGGTGGCAAACAAGTAGCAGACGACCATCAAGTTTAAGTGTTACAACTCAAAGAACCAAATGTAGCAAAACGAGAGTTGTAAGCACGAAGCAAAATATAAAGCACCCGCCCATAATGACCCGCTTGAAGACTATCAACCTCATATGCTTCTCCCCCTTTTGTCAGTGAGGACCAAAAAGGTTCGAAGACATAGAGTTTCTACTCGTTCCCATGAGCGGCAGGGTCGTCGGTGGTGTTTGGCGGTGCTGAAGAGCTTGGTGCAGTGTCGACGCGTGCTGAAGGAGGTGGTGGTGATGTAGCATCGTCTTCTTCCTCGATAATCCTTGCAGTCACTGTGGCAGCAGATGAAGAGAACTCGGAGTCTTCAAGTGATGGAGTGCCTCGCAGCACAGCCCGTCTGGGAGGTGTGGAGTCAAACTTGAATCGCTCTTTGAAGCCATCCTCTTGAAGATCAGCTTCAGAACACATCATTGTGAGTCCTTTCCAGGTGCGGCGACAGGTTTCATGGGCAACGAATGCATTCTTGGTGGCAAGATTTCGTATGTGATTGACATCCACCAAGAGGCTTTTCATCTGACGCTTCAGCCAGTCATGATGCCTATCCTGCTTTTGATGAAGGGCCACAAGAAGCTCTCGGTCATTGAGAGCACGAGCACGCTTCTTGGGTCTTGGAGCAGTGGCGCTGTCAGTGGCTTCAGTGGAAGCAGGGCATGGTGCACGTGTAGTGCCAGC
The DNA here is from genome assembly GCA_034509565.1 of Triticum monococcum. Lineage (NCBI taxonomy): Eukaryota > Viridiplantae > Streptophyta > Magnoliopsida > Poales > Poaceae > Triticum > Triticum monococcum. The sequence goes on from CM067841.1 coordinate 360,219,541, forward strand.
CAACGGATACACCCGAGAGATAGCTTCAACACCTTCAACGTTTTGAGTGAAGCTCTGGTGTTTTGCATTCTGAAGACTCAAAGGTTGCTTGGCAGGCTCAGGATATATGGCTTCAGCAGAGGTATCCACATCTGGCAAGAAGATCCGATGGTTGCGGGCTGAGGGCTGATACAAGATTGCAGAGTGAAGTTTGATCAGCCTCATTACCCAAGGGGCATAGAACTTCAAGCCAAACAAATCTGAGCCTGATGCAGCAAGTTGGCGTATGAAGAAGTCATGTGCATTGAAGCATTTGCCATGAAGGATATAAAATATCAGAGTCTTCATTGCACCCTCAATCTTGGCATGTGGAGAGTGCCCTTTGATAGGCCCGAGAGTCCGCCTGATGATGTGATAGATGGTTCTGGGCAGGTACTCAAGGTCTTCAACAAAGAACTCTATGGGATAAGGAGCATCGTGGGGCAATGGCTTCATCATGGAGAGCATCTGACTCATATTCAGTTCAGGCCTCTGGAATATGCTCTCAAGAGCTTCAGTGTGTAGTTGACAGCCTTCCTCGAAGAATGCGCCAGGAGTGGGCAGGCCGGTGAGCTCAATGATATCAAATGCATTGGCTTCGTGATGAACATTGCCAGTCATCCACTCCAGGACCCAAGTCTTCGGATCTCTGTTGTATCCTTTGATGTGGAGGGTGGCATAGAATTGTAGTAGAAGCTCTTCATTCCAGTGCTCTTCATCAGTCACAAACTACAGCAGACCCACTTGCTTGAAGCAATCCAACGCTTCCTCCAGACAGGGCAGACCAGCAATAGCTTCAACATCAAGGCGCTTGTGCGGGAAGATGCGACCTTGGTTGTACAGGATGCATGAATAGTAGCTGCGCTGAGGATAGCTCCAGAACCTATCTGATGAAATCCTTTCCCTTGAATAGGGGTTCTTGGAGCGATCAAAGAATGTATTATCTGCCCTGAAGCTGGTGATGTTAAAGGAGCCAGGAGCTGATGCAGGACCTGGGAACCTTGGCAGTCTTGGGACTGGCTTCTGGACCTGAGGCCTGTGCTCAACATGGTAATCAAATTGGGGACCAGCAGTAGACTCAGGAACAGAAGTATCAGGGTCAGTGACTTCACTGTCTTCTGATGCTTTTGGTGGGGAGGGCTCCACATTAGCTTCAATGTTATTTGTGGCAGCCATAATATTTTCATCCTCCACTTGACTAGCTGGAGGTTTAGGCATAGGCACGTTCTCCTGGAGAACTGCTTCTTGGTGGAGCGGGGGAGTGGGATCTTGTGGTGCTTGTTCATCTTCTTCGGCTGATGCAGCCGGAATGTCGTCAGCAGAGTCTTGAAGCCTTGGACCTTTGCGAAGCCTGCGAAATGCAGACGACGCTTGTGGAGTTGGAGTGGGCTGGACCTCAGATTCTTCTTCCACTTGTGGGCGATCCGCCCATGACGCATCCTGTGCAATTGGCGTCAATGGACGACCAATGCTGATTAGTTTGCTGTGGTCTTGCTGAGGAAGGACTGCATCGTTTCCTACATTGTCATGATGACCAATGTCTTCAGCAGCGATGGGGTCGGCTGCTGGAATGTCTTCAGCTACAGGAGCCTTTGTGGAAGCAGGCTCATGAACTGTCAGTTGTCGTTCTGTGTCAGGATAGACCACAGAAAGGGGTTCAACCATCAAGGGCTCTGTGGGAGCAGCCCGATCTCTCTTGGTCTTTCGCTTTTTCTGGGTGGGGGCAGAAGGAGAGGCTTTAGAGTGTTTCCTTTTTTCTTGCTTCAGCCTCAGCAATCCTGGTCTTCTTGAGCTCTGAAGCTATTGACCGGCTCTTTGGCTTCCAGCCAGTCGTTCCAGTTGGGAAGACAATCGGAGCTGCTTCCTGCCTTGGTGCATCGGGTTCAGCCGTAGTTGGCTTCTTCTTCTTCTTCGCGTCCATCCTAGGGTCGATGCCAGGACGCCCAAGTGCCTTGCGCTTCTCAGCCTCATTATAGGCTTGCACACATCTGTCAGCCAGAGTCTTCATGCGCTCGCATGAACCTTGAGCTTCGGCGCGTTTCTTCAGGAAGTTTTCCTTGAGCTCGTGCATCATGATCTTGAAGTTCTTCACTTCTTGCACGCTGAGCTTAGCCATATGCTTCTTGAACTGAGCCTTTTCATAGTCAATTTTCTGCTTCAGCTCAACAACGCGTTGGGTGATGGCCAGTTCTGAAGCAATGGCTCCTTGGAAGGCAACACTGAGGCCAATGGGTAGCTGCAGATCTTCAAAGCTGATATTTGGCGTGTCAAACCACTCGTCAATGAAGTCGTGGATGATGGCGACATCAAAGAGAGGCAGATTATTGAAGATTTCTGCTTCTTCTTTGCTCTTGATGAGTTGCTCAAGAGCGTCATCTGCAAGGTCTTCATCACTTGACAGATCAATGGCGTCGTTGCGCAGAATGGCAGCAGCTGTGAGCTCTTGGCCGCTGTGTGGCTGAGGCATCTTGCTCTTCTGGGGCTTGGAGATGCGGGATACGTCTTCAGACTGCACACTGACTTCAGGAGGTGCAGTTGCCAATGGCTTCGCCCTTGAGATTTTTGGTGAAGGGGCTGCCGGCTTTGAAGCTTTTGGCTTCTTCATCTGCTTTGGCTTCGGTACAGCAGGCGCTTCGTCTGATTCAGAGTCAGCTGGTGGTTCATTCACTACAGTCCCTTGAACCAAGATGCGGGTGATGAGGCCTTCAAGATTGGCGTAAGGACCGATGACATTGGGTTCTGCCTCGCATGTGCCATCTGCCCTTGGTGCGGAGGGACCAGGGTTGAAGTCTAACCCAAATTTCTTCTTGTTCTGCTTCGCTGAGTTTTGGGCAAACTGGAAGTTGCGCTTAAACAGATTGTCGTCACGACACCAGAGTAGTGACGACGGATGTGCTTCAGCAGGCTGTGGTCCTCGGACCATGCATGGGTAGAAGCCTTGAGCAATGGCTTCATCTCTGGACCTGGGTATAAGATTCTTGTATAGGATGTCTCCCCACGGTCGTTTGATGGCACTTTTCTCAGCATACTCTTAGGTGACGAAGCGGTATTGGAACCATTGTTCTGCCCAATAGCGTCGAATCCATTGGATTCGGGTCTTGCGCTGACCATAATTCTCTTCAGGATCTGTTTTATACATTTCTGCCAGTTCATCAGGCAGATCTTTGGATGTTCCGCCACGACATTGTCTGCCCCCCTTTCTTGCTGCTGTCTCTGAAGCCATAAACCTTAGCTTCGAAGGCTTCAAGACGTTCAAAGGCTTCAAAGGCTTTCTTTTGCTGGACCAACAGGAACTGGCTTCAGGAGAATTTATGTGATGCTGTAAGAATTCTGCAAATGAATGCAGACTATGAGAACCAAAGGATTCTCCCACGTACATGTACCTGTGACAGCATTAAGGTGCGAGGGAAGGGGAAGAGGTCATATGCATTCTCAGAAGATTTTGAAGATTAATCAGTTTAGAAGACATTGACCTCATCGTGCAAAGACATTCACTCATAAATAAGAAGTTGGTTCCAGATTTGTACGAACCCACAGATCAGTACAAGTGAGGAATCTAACTACTTCATGAAGCACAAGTGAATATACTAGGCATGTTATGAGATGCAGATTGAGGGAGATCTAACTTGTGTGAATAGAAACTTCTTATGGTAGAAAGTGACAGAACCATAGGATTAAAAGGGGCTGTAAAAAGAAGTTGTATTTACCACACTTGGAACTGCTAGACGGAGTGGGAGAGGAGGCCGAGCAGTTCAATCTTCCGTGCCCTAGCTTGGCGACGGAAGACACCTACGGCGACGGCGGAGAGGACGATGTCCGCGATCGGCATGAAGACGGCGTCGGAGAGGTTGCGGCAGCGAAGCGCTTCGTCACCGGCGTCGTCGAGGGCTAGCAGTGGCGCTAGGGTTCGTGCGAGGGAGGAAGAAGGAGATAATGACCGCGGTGAGGGTGTATTTATAGTTACAGGGGCGGCACTGCGCTATTACACAGGTGCCCCTGGCGATTCACATCTGAACAACACATGGCCATCATGCAGAATCTCGGGGGCAGTTCCACATCCCACGCACGTCTGGATTGTCGGGTGGTCATTCCTACTTCTCCGGATTTCTTGTGGATGAATGAGCATTGAAAACGGCTTTAAAGGTTGTCTCTGTGTCTTGTGCTGACAAGGACGCAGAGAAGACATTCGACAGTTTCAATAGAATGCATATGACTTAGAGAGATAGAATTTGAGATAGAAAGCATAGAGAGATTAGGGTCCGATCACATTCACTTAGTTCAAAGGATTCAAAACAAGAAGACATAACTATAAGTGAATGTTGTAGAGGACAGAACACTAGTATGTATATATATATATATATATATATATAATCCACGTAGTGAAGATAACCATGAAGACATGTTGAGATTGAAGCCAAACCAAATGTGAAGACATTGCAAGGTAACGTCATGAGTGAAACACTTCAAAATAGAACGTTTGGTGGTGGCGTTACCCACCGTATAGGAAGTGTTAGACCCAGACACGGCGCACAATTATCGTGGCGCTCCGAAGTCAATTTCCTCATTAATGTATTCACACTTAGAATGTATGTCTTCATCGATTGAAGATATATGTTACTTCGTGTGTTGCACATCTAAGTCATCAATATGCATAAGTGTTAGGATGTGTGCCTGATCACAGGACATTTGAGGATTCCAAGATATTTAGCTCACACCGTAACTTGCAAAATCTCTTCTCATCCAAGGGCTTGGTGAAGATATCTGCCAATTGCTCTTCAGTGTTGACGTGTATGATATCAATATCTTCCTTCACAACATGATCTCTGAGAAAGTGATGACGAATTTCAATGTGCTTTGTCTTCGAGTGCTGAACTGGGTTGTTGGCAATCTTGATGGCGCTTTCGTTGTCGCAGTAGAGTGGCACTTGCTTCAGATGAATGCCATAGTCCTTGAGAGTTTGCTTCATCCACAGAAGCTGAGCGCAGCAAGATCCAGCAGCAATGTATTCAGATTCAGCAGTGGAGAGGGATACACAGTTTTGTTTCTTTGAAGACCAACATACAAGTGATCGTCCCAGAAAGTGACATGTGCCTAATGTAGACTTCCGATCAACCTTGTCACCAGCATAATCTGCATCCGAGAATCCAACCAGATCAAACTCTGAGCCCTTTGGATACCATAACCCTAGAGTTGGGGTGTGAGCCAAATATCGAAGAATTCGCTTCACAGCTAAGTGATGCGACTCCTTTGGTGCCGCTTGAAATCGAGCACACATGTAAACACTAAGCATAATATCTGGCCTAGATGCACATAAATAAAGGAAAGAACCAATCATGGAGCGGTATACCTTTTGATCGAACTCTTTACCATTGTCGTCAGGACCCAGATGATGTTTGGCTGGCATTGGTGTTGTGAAGCCTTTGCAGTCTTGCATACCGAACTTCTTCAGGCAATCTTTGAGATACTTCTCTTGAGATATGAAGATGCCATTGCGTTGTTGCCGTATTTGAAGACCGAGGAATAACTTCAGCTCCCCCATCATAGACATCTTATATTGCTCTTGCATCATATATCCAAACTCCTCACTGTACTTCTGATTGGTACAGCCGAAGATAATGTCATCCACATATATTTGGCACACAAACAGTTCACCATCATATGTCTTCGTGAAGAGAGTGGGATCTAGGGAACCAGGTATGAAACCTTTGCTCTTCAGGAAGTATTTGAGTGTGTCATACCAGGCCCGAGGGGCTTGTTTGAGGCCATACAGTGCCTTATTGAGCTTGTATACCATGTCAGGATGTTTTGGATCTTCAAACCCCGGTGGTTGTGCAACATACACTTCTTCTTCAATCTTTCCATTGAGAAAGGCACTCTTCACATCCATTTGATATAAAAGTATGTTATGATGATTTGCATAGGCCAGCAGTATACGTATGGCTTCAAGTCTAGCCACAGGAGCAAATGTTTCATCGAAGTCAATGCCTTCCACTTGAGTATATCCTTGAGCAACCAGGCGAGCTTTGTTTCTGACAATTTGACCATGCTCATCTTGCTTGTTGCGGTATATCCATTTGGTGCCTATTATATTGTGCTTCCGTGGATCAGGACGCTTAACCAGCTCCCATACATTGTTCAGCTCAAACTGTTGAAGCTCTTCTTGCATAGCTTGAATCCATTCAGGTTCCATGAAGGCAACTTTCTTGGATTCTGTAATTGAGACGAATGCGAAGTGCCCACAGAAATTTTCCAGTTGAGTTGCCCTTGAACGAGTGAGTGGACCAGGTGCATTGATGCTGTCAATTATTCTGTCAATCTGCACTTCATTGGCAACACGAGGATGTATAGGGCGAAGACTTTGCTCTTGCTGATCTGTGTTGTCGTTGGGAGGAATGTCTTCAGGCTGAGCATTGTCTTCATGTGGATCAGGTGCTGAGATGATAAGTTCTTCTTCAGGATGAGCTTCAGAAGGTATAATCTCTCCAGTTCCCATAAGCTTGATTGATTCACTAGCTAGAATTTCATCTAGCACATTTGGCAGTTGCTCTCTTTGTGAACCATTGGTCTCATCGAACCGCACATCCACTGTTTCAACCACTTTGTAGTGAAAGAGATTGAAGACTCTGTAGGAGTGCGAATCCTTTCCATATCCAAGCATAAAACCCTCATGTGCTTTTGGTGCAAACTTTGAGGTGTGGTGTGGGTCCTTGATCCAGCATCTTGCGCCAAATACTCTGAAGTAACTGACATTTGGCTTCTTGCCAGTTAGGAGTTCATAAGGTGTCTTGTTCAAAAGCTTGTGAAGATAAACGCGGTTGATTGTATGGCATGCAGTGTCAATGGCTTCAGGCCAGAATTTTCTTGGAGTCTTGTATTCATCTAGCATCGTTCTGGCCATCTCAATGAGTGTTCTGTTCTTGCGTTCGACGATGCCATTATGCTGTGGCGTGTACGGAGCTGAGAATTCATGTGTGATGCCCAAAGTATCAAGATATGTATCAAGGCCAGTGTTCTTGAATTCAGTGACATTGTCACTTCTGATGTGCTTTATCTTGGCGCCATAATTGTTCATAGCTCGATTGGAGAAGCGTCTGAAGACATCCTGCACTTCAGTCTTGTAAAGGATTATGTGCACCCAAGTATATCTAGAGTAATCATCAACAATGACAAAGCTATAGAGGCAAGCAGTAGTCGAAAAAGTAGAGCAGTGAGTGGGACCAAAAAGATCCATGTGAAGCAGTTCGAAGGGTCGAGTGGTGGTCATGATTGTCTTCAAGGGATGTTTTCCCTCGTCATCTTCCCTACTTCACAGGCACCGCATAAGTGATCTTTCTTGAACTTGACGCCCTCGATGCCTATGACATGCTTCTTCTTTGCAAGGGTGTGGAGGTTCCTCATGCCAGCATGTCCAAGCCTCCGATGCCAAAGCCAGCATTCTGAAGCCTTTGCCAGAAGGCATACTGCAAGCTGTGGCCCTGCTGAGAAATCTACCACATACAAATCATCTTTACGATACCCTTCAAACACTAGAGACTTGTCAGATTCCATTAGTACCAGGCAACGATATTTTCCAAATATTACGACCATGTTCTAATCGCAAAGCATTGAGACAGACATTAAGTTGAAGCCAAGGGATTCAACAAGCATGACTTTATCCATGTGTTGATCCTTTGAGATTGCAACTCTACCTAGACCCAATACCTTACTTTTACCAGTGTCAGCAAATGTGATGTGGCTCTTGTCGGATGGACGTAAGGTTGAGTCCATAAGAAGGCTTCTTTTGCCAGTCATGTGATTTGTACACCCACTGTCAATAATCCATTCTGAAGACGCTGGTGTCGTACCCTACAGTGCAGTTAGGGGATAGGCTTCAAGAAGAGAATTGTGAAGCAAAAACATTTGACGGACCAGTGGGTTATGAAAACTTAGATCCAGATTAGGACTAATAGGGAGAGTAGCATGCGATTCAGGAACGAAGTACATAGTGATGCCATTCGGGCATTTGATCTTGCGCCCTGCAAGACTTTTAAGGTCCCCAGCAATAGCGTCAGAAGATTTTGGTTTTCTGCTAGAGACCTTTCCCTGCAAAAGAGAGTTAAGCTTTCTTAACCACCCACATCTTCAAGGGTGGCTTAGAAGCAATAAGTCTAAGTGCAGCATCTGAGAATTTTGGCTTTGGAGCCCTAGCAAACAGTCTAGCAGGCGGACAATAGTACTCATAAGAATAGGCAGAATAGTTCTTGGTCATATGAACATGACGGTTTGATGAACCGCTCTCATATTCATATGCCTGAGTATGGTTTCCCTGCAAAGCATTTGCGTTAGTGCGACTCAGGTGAGTCCTCTGTCTGTATGAAGCCTTTGGACCGTATGAAGCCTTTGGTCTGAGATTTGTCTTCTTCATGTGAGGTGTCATGAAGACATTCACAGGAAGATTCTCTAGACACATTTTTGGAACCCAGATCTTCTTCATAGGCGGTCCATTCCTGCAGTTAGTACCAATGTACCTGGCAAACACTTCACCATTCTGATTTTTAAACAGTTTATAGTTTGCATCAAAGGATTCATCAATGATAATGGGGTTAGCACAAGTGAAGCCAGATAGATTGGATGGATCTGCTGAAGATTCCTTTGCAGCAACCCATGTGGTTTTGGGGTACTGCTCAGGTTTCCAGTAAGAGCCATCTGCATTTATTTTCCTTACGAACCCAACACCCTCTTTCCTTGGGTTTCGGTTCAGAATCTGCTTCTTGAGGACATCACATAATGTCTGATGCCCTTTAAGACTTTTGTACATCCCTGTTTCAAGCAATGTCTTCAACCTAGCATTCTCATCAGCAATGGCAGTGGTATCCTCAGCAGAGGGGTTAGTTACCACATCAACAGTTGAAGATATTGCAACAGCAGTAGCATTAGAACATTCAGCAACAGAAGCAGCATTATCACGCTCAATGCATTTAATACATGGTGGTTCAAATCCTTCCTGAGCGGAACTGATCTGTTCGGTGCAAAGTGATTCGTTTTCTTTTTGAAGATCTTCATGAGCCGCTCTCAATTTCTCAAGATCTTGCTTCCTTTGAAGATAATCATAGGAAAGCTTTTCATGAGTTGTTGAGAGAGTATCATGACGATCTTCAAGTTCCTGATACTTAACGTGAAGATTTTTTATGTCTTCAATTAAAGATTCAGATCGAGTCATTTCAACACCCAACAGATCATCGCTTCTGTCTAACAGTTTTTGAATATGTTCCATGGCTTTCTGTTGTTCAATAGCAATTTTAGCAAGTGTTTTGTAGCTGGGTTTTGAATCACAATCAGAGTCATCGTCACTAGATGTTTGATAGTGAGTAGTGCGTGAGTTTACCTTGGCATCGCGTGCCATGAAGCAGTAGGTAGGATCGGAGTAGTCCTTGTCATTTGCATCGGTGTCGGTGATGGAGTCATTGTCTTCAGTGTTGAAGATGGACTTGGCAACGTATGTTGTAGCCAGACTTGCAATGCCAGAATCAGACTCTTCCTCAGACTCCACCTCTACCTCCTCAGAAGCGAACTCCTCCTCTGAATCCATTTCCTTGCCAACAAACGCACGTGCCTTGCTAGATGAGCTCTTCTTGTGTGATGAAGACTTTGAGGAAGACTTGGAAGAAGACTTTGAGTATTTCTTCTTCTTCTTGTCGTCAGAATCATATTCCTTGCTCTTCTTCTTCTTTCTGTTCTCATTGTCCCACTGTGGACACTCAGAGATGAAGTGTCCAGTTTTCTTGCACTTGTGGCATGTTTTCTTCTTGTAGTCATGAGCAGAAGCTTCATCATTCCTTGAGCTTGATCGTGAAGACTTTTTGAAGCCTTTCTTCTTGGTGAATTTTTGGAACTTCTTCACTAGCATTGCAAGTTCCCTTCCAATGTCTTCAGGATCATCAGAACTGCTGTCAGATTCTTCTTCAGATGAGGAAACAGCTTTTGCCTTCAGGGCATGAGTTCGCCCGTAGTTTGGACCGTCGATATCTCTTTTCTCAGAAAGCTGAAACTCATGTGTGTTGAGCCTCTCGAGTATGTCGGACGGATCGAGTGTCTTGAAATCAGGACGTTCTTGAATCATCAGGGCTAGGATGTCAAACGAACTATCAAGTGATCTCGGCAGTGTCTTGACAATTTCATGTTTGGTGATCTCAGTGGCGCCGAGGGCTTGAAGCTCATTTGTGATGTCAGTAAGTCGGTCAAATGTGTGCTGGACATTCTCATTATCATTTCGCTTGAAGCGGTTGAAGAGGTTGCGAAGAACACTAATTCTCTGATCTCTCTGGGTTGAGATGCCTTCATTGACCTTGGAGAGCCAGTCCCAGACCAGCTTGGATGTCTTCAAGGCACTCACACGGCCATACTATCCTTTGGTCAGATGACCACAGATGATATTCTTGGCAGTAGAGTCCAGTTGAGTGAACTTCTTGACATCAACAACAATGACACCTTCTCCAGCCTTGGGAACGTCATTCTCGACGACATACCATAGGTCGACGTCAATGGCTTCAAGATGCATGCGCATCTTATTCTTCCAGTAGGGATATTCAGTTCCATCGAAGACGGGGCACGCAGCGGAGACTTTGATTATCCCTGCAGTCGACATAGCTAAAACTCCAGGTGGTTAAACCGAATCACACAGAACAAGGGAGCACCTTGCTCTGATACCAATTGAAAGTGCGTTATATCGACTAGAGGGGGTGAATAGGCAATTTTTATGAAAGTCTTCAAAACATGGAAGTTATGAAGACAAACAGTAGAGATATGCCTATTACTATGCAGCGGAAGTTAGATTACACTAAGCATGCCATGGTCAAGTATTCAGTAGAGTGAAAGCACAATGACAAATAGCTGCAGTGTAATAAGGATCAGATAGGAAGATCTTGTGAAGCCAAACAGATCATGCAGTCATGTTGTGAAGACAAAGGATAGAGCAGGCATGCAATGACTTCACAATGAGTAACAGTAAGTAAAGAGAAGTGAAGATGAAACCAGTGACTCATTGAAGACAAAGATTTGTTGGACCAGTTCCAGTTGCTGTGACAACTGTACGTCTGGTTAGGGTGGCTAGGTATTTAAACCAAAGGACACACAGTCCCGGACACCCGGTCCTGAACACGCAGCTCAGGACACCCAGTCCTCACCGTATTCCCCTTGAGCTAAGGTCACATAGACCTCGCCCAATCACTCTGGTAAGTCTTCAAGGTAGACTCCCAAACCTTCACAGACTTCGTTCACCGGCAATCCACAATGTCTCTTGGATGCTCAAAACGCGACGCCTAACCGGCTGGAGGATGCACAGTCCTCAAGTGTAATAAGTCTTCAGATCACTCAGACAAGAAGACTTAAGTGATGCCCAATTCTCTCTGGCTCTGGGTGGTTAGGGCTTTTCTCCTCGCTAGGAATTTTCTCTCAAAGGCTTCGAGGTGGGTTGCTCTCAAACGACAAAAGCCGTGCACTGAAATCTGAGCAGCCAACCGTTTATGGTTGTAGGGGGTGGACTATTTATAGCCACTGGGCAACCCGACCTGATTTGTCCGAAATGACCCTGGGTCACTAAGGAACTGACACGTGTTCCAACGGTCAGATTTCGAACTCACACAGCAACTTTACTTGGGCTACAAGTAAAGCTGACTTATCCGACTCTGGACAATATTTGCTCTCATAGTCTTCACTCGAAGATATAGGTTTTGAATTAGGCATCACTTCAGTCATTCTGTCTGGTTCTCTTGGACCCCACTTAACAGTACGGTGGTTCCTATGACTCAACACAAATGAAAGAAAACTACGAAAGATCTAAATCTTCGAGTTCCATAGGCTTCATGTGGTGTCTTATCTTGTCATAGTCTTCAATGTGAATATCTTCATATACCACCATTGACTTCAGTGTCTTCGTACATTTTTAGGGGTCATCTCTGGTAGTAAAACTGAATCAATGAGGGACTTCTACCTGTGTTATCCTGCAATTCTCACAAACACATTAGTCCCTCAACTAGGTTTGTCGTCTGAAAGCACAAGTGCTCCCTAGGTGGTTTTGGTAATTGATGACAACATATCTCTTGTTGGACTAATGTTTTCACCTAGTATGTTTCAGATAAGTTCAACAATGGAGTGGCATGGACTAAAGGGTGTGGGAAGGTCTCCAAGACACTAAGGACAAAGGATTGGCTAAAGCTTGAAGTTCAAGACTCTTCATTTTACATTTTAGTGATCCAAGATCACATTGAGTCCATAGGAAAAGCCAATACTATCAAGGAGGGATGAGGTGTTGCTTAATGAGCCTCTTGCTCAAGTGCTTAATAATATGCTCCAAAACCCTCAGCTACTTTCCCATATCCACAAATGACCTAAACCCTAAGCCAAACTCGGTCATATCGATTCTTTCAACCCGACGCCACCGAGTTTCACATGTCATAGCCACTGCCAAACCCTAATCAATTCGGTCTCACCGATGGGATCTCGGTCTCATCGAGACGGGCTTGCAAACTCTCTGTTACCTACTGCATTACTCTCGGTCCCACCGAGATATGCAATCGGTCCCACCGAGTTTGCTTGGCCAACTCTCTGTTTTGCTTATTACCCAAATCGGTCCCACCGAATTTGAGTAATCGGTCAAACCGAGTTTTGGATTTTCCCTAACCCTAGCACATCGGTCCCACCGAGTTGTTCCAATCGGTCCCATCGAAATTCCTAATGGTCACTAGGTTTACTATTTCGGTCCGACCGAGTTTTCTGATTCGGTCCCACCGAGATTGGTAAATTGTGTGTAACGGTTGGATTTTGTGTGGAGGCTATAAATACCAGTCCACCTCCTCTTCACTCGTGGAGAGAGCCATCAGACTAAGCCTACACTTCCAGCATCCTATTTCTAAGAGAGAACTACCTACTCATGTGTTGAGGCCAAGATATTCCATTCCTACCATATGAATCTTGATCTCTAGCCTTCCCCAAGTTGCTTCCCACTCAAATCTTCTTTCCACCAGATCCAAATCCTATGAGAGAGAGTTGAGTGTTGGGGAGACTATCATTTGAAGCACAAGAGCAAGGAGTTCATCATCAACACACCATTTTTTACTTCTTGGAGAGTGGTGTCTCCTAGATTGGCTAGGTGTCACTTGGGAGCCTCCGACAAGATTGTGGAGTTGAACCAAGGAGTTTGTAAGGGCAAGGAGATCGCCTACTTCGTGAAGATCTACCGCTAGTGAGGCAAGTCCTTCGTGGGCGATGGCCATGGTGGGATAGACAAGGTTGCTTCTTCATGGACCCTTCGTGGGTGGAGCCCTCCGTGGACTCGCGCAACCGTTACCCTTCGTAGGTTGAAGTCTCCATCAACGTGGATGTAGGATAGCACCACCTATCCGAACCACGGGAAAAACATCCGTGTCTCCAATAGCGTTTGAATTCTCCAAACCCTTCCCTTTACATTCTTGCAAGTTGCATGCTTTACTTTCCGCTGCCTATATACACTTTGCATATTTGCTTGATATGTATTGTAAGTGTTGAAATTATGCTTAAACTCCACTCAAACCGAAAAAGCATAAAAATTGCAACTTTGGCATGAAGTGTCTATTCACCCCCCTCTAGACATACCCACTTCGAGGTCCTACAAGTGGTATCAAAGCTTTGGTCTCCATTGCCTTGGTTTAATCACCATTGGAGGAAGATGGATGTGTCTACTTTAGGGAGTCTTAGACATAGAGTGCCTATTCTTGATGGAGAATATTTTCATGAGTGGAAAAATGAGATGCTTGTAATCTTCAATCAATATCATTTGAACAAGTATATTGCTAGCCCTTGTGCACCTCACATTGATCCTTTGCATTGTACCCTAGATGAAGATATTGACATGATTTGCAATCTTAGAACTATTGAGCTCATCATTAGAGGATTGCCCAAAAACTTGATTGCTAGTTTGCCTACTCTTAATTGTGCTTATACTATATGGAAATTTCTTGAGGAACGATTTCCCGACCATTCCTTAAAAAAATTGGATAAAACTCTCCATAAATCTATTGCCTTGAGTAAGATGAACTCTAGTGATCCTAACTTTGGTGATTGTCTACTTGAGCTTGCCAATCTCAAGCGAGCTAAGGGAGATGTTGGAATCATTAGTGATATTATATTCGAAGCTATAAGAATTCATAAAAGTGACCATTTTGATGATCATTTATCTAATGAATTACCCTCTCTAGGAAATGATAAGTCACAAGATCATGGTGAACATGAATACTATGATGATTATGATGATAGTGACTTCAATCTTGATGATGCAATGAGACACTTTGGTCTTACGCCAAATCTTCGGGGATATGAATCAGGAGGAAAGGAATGGGTTCTTGATAGTGGATGTACTGATCATATGACCGGAGATGAGGAGATGTTCCGTGAGCTTGCTGAAAACGACGGCCCTCGAAAATATGTCACCTTTGGTGATAATTCAAAGGGTAAAGTAGTTGGCCTTGGTAAGGTGGCCATCTCACATGATAGTTCCATTCAAAATGTCATGCTCGTTGAATCTCTCGGCTACAACTTACTTTCAGTATCTAGACTTGCTGATTTCGGTTCAAATGTCCTATTTACTGAGGTAGATTGCCAAGTGTTTCGTCGAGACAATCATAAAATGGTCTTTACCGGTATGCGTAGAGGTGACCTTTACATTGTCGACTTCTCTAAAAAGGCACAACCTAAAACTTGCTTTATTGCTAAATCCTCAAAAGGTTGGTTGTGGCATAGACGACTAGGTCACGTTGGCATGAGAAATCTTGACAAGCTTATTAAAGGAAATCATATCCTTGGAGTCAACGATGTCATATTTGATAAGGATAGACTGTGCAGTGCTTGTCAAGCAGGTAAACAGGTTGGAGGAAGACATCCCGTGAAGAACATCATGACCACAAGGAGGCCACTCGAGCTACTTCATATGGATCTCTTTGGTCCCAACGCCTACAGGAGTCTCGGTGGAAATTCTTTTGGTCTAGTTATAGTTGATGATTTTTCAAGATTTACGTGGGTGTTCTTTCTTAATGACAAGTCGCAGGTCCAGAAGATCTTCAAAAACTTCGCTAGGAAGGCCCAAAATCAGTTTGACGTGAAGATCAAGAAGGTTCAGAGTGACAACGGAACGGAGTTCAAGAATGTAAATGTGGACACCTTTCTTGACGAAGAAGGGATTTCACATGAGTTCTCGGCTATGTACACACCTCAACAAAATGGAGTTGTTGAGAGGAAGAATCGGACGCTCATCAAAATGGCAAGAACAATGCTTGATGAATACAAGACGCCGAAGCACTTTTGGGCAAAAGCGGTTGAGACGGCTTGTCACGCAACAAATCGCTTGTATCTTCACAAGCTACTCAGCAAGACGGCATATGAGCTCCTCACCGGTAACAAACCCCAAGTTGGATACTTTCGAGTATTCGACTCAAAGTGCTACATTCTTGATAAGCATCATCGTTCAAAGTTTGCTCCTAAATCTCATGAAGGTTTCCTACTTGGTTATGGCTCAAACTCTCACACTTACCGTGTCTACAACAATTTCACCCGAAAGGTTGAAGAGACGGTAGATGTGAAGTTTGATGAATCTAATGGCTCACAAGTAGAGCAATTGCCAATTGATGTAGGAGACAAAGACCCTTCAGAAGCAATCCAAGACTTGCCCATAGGCAAAGTTCGTCCAACGGAGGTGAAGGAGAGTACTTCATCCGTCCAAGTGGAGGCTTCTACTTCACAACAAGGTGAACCAAGAATTGATACGGAAGCATCCACAAGTGGGACACACCAAGATGAAGAAGACAAGGAAATGCATCAAGACGAACATCAACAACCTCCTTCTCCACCATGACAAGACAATGACAACGTCAACAATGAAGAAGGCCAAGAAGAAGAACAAGATGAAGAAAATGTTCAACGAAGACCCAAGCAAAAGCTCTCACGAGTTCGAGCAAGAATTGCCAAAGATCATCCCGTCGAGCAAATCTTCAATGATATACAAACCGGGAGAATCACTCGCTCAAAAACTCATTTAGCTAACTTTTGTGAAAACTATTCATTCATCTCTAGCATTGAACCTATGAAGGTTGAAGAAGCATTGGAAGATCCGGATTGGATAAACGCCATGCATGAAGAGCTACACAACTTTGAGAGAAACCAAGTTTGGACATTGGTTGAGAAGCCCGATGACAACCACAACATCATTGGTACCAAATGGGTGTTTCACAACAAGCAAGATGAAGATGGACAAGTGGTTCACAACAAAGCATGTCTCGTCGCCCAAGGGTACACACAAGTCGAAGGTATGGACTATGGTGAGACATATGCTCCCGTTGCTAGACTTGAGTCCATTCGCATCTTACTTGCCTATGCTAATCACCATAACATCACCTTGTACCAAATGGACATTAAAAGTGCTTTTCTAAATGGTGAAATAGAGGAGGAAGTTTATGTCAAACAACCTCCCGGCTTTGTCAATCCTAAGAAACCTAATATGTTTACAAACTTCACAAAGCTCTTTATGGTCTCAAACAAGCTCCTAGAGCATGGTATAAATGCTTGACCAAGTTCCTTAGTGCAAGTGGTTTTGAAATTGGTAAAATTGATTCTACTCTTTTTACTAAAAGGGTTAATGGAGAACTATTTGTATGCCAAATTTATGTTGATGATATCATATTTGGTTCAACTAACCCTCTCTTTAGTGAAAAGTTTGGAAAGCTAATGTCAGAAAAGTTTGAGATGTCTATGATGAGTGAACTCAAATTCTTTCTCGGTTTGCAAATCAAGCAAACTAAGGAAGGTACATTTGTCTCTCAAACAAAGTACACCAAGGACTTATTCAAGAAGTTCAATATGCAAGAATGCAAAGGTATGTCTACACCCATGCCTACTAGTGGACATAATGATTTGACCAGATGGTGAACCGGTTGATCAAAAGGTTTATCGCTCTATGATTGGTTCATTGTTATACCTATGTGCTTCACGTCCCGATATTATGCTAAGTGTGTGCATGTGTGCAAGATATCAAGCTGCCCCTAAAGAATGTCATCTTAAGGCTGTGAAAAGGATAGTTAGATACTTAATTCATACACCAAATTTTGGCATTTGGTACCCTAAGAGGTCTTCTTTTGATCTTGTTGGCTATTCCGACTCGGATTATGCCGGAGACAAGGTTGATAGAAAGTCAACTTTGGGTACTTGTCAATTTCTTGGTAGATCCCTTGTGTCTTGGTCTTCCAAGAAACAAAACTCAGTATCCTTATCCACCGCCGAAGCGGAATACATTGCCGCTGGTTCATGTTGTGCTCAATTACTTTGGATGACCCAAACTCTTAAAGATTATGGGATCTATGTGAAACATGTTCCACTTCTTTGTGACAATGAAAGTGCTATCAAAATTGGTCATAATCCTGTACAACATTCTCGAACTAAGCATATTGAAGTTCGTCATCATTTCATTCGAGATCATGTTGCTAAGAGTGACATAAATCTTAAGCATGTTCGCACTGATAAGCAATTAGCGGATATATTCACTAAACCACTTGATGAGAAAGTGTTTTGCAGGTTGAGAGGAGAATTGAACATCATTGATGCTTCGAACTTGGAGTAGGAACTCCATTGGATACATGCAAGACATGAGCTTATGACTAATCCATGATATATCTCTTATGATGACTATCTTATGTCTTGGATATATTTGTACCTTGCATGTTGTCTAGCCCATGTAGGTGCTTGGTTGAATCTAATTCCATGAGATTGCGACTCACTCACATCTTGAGCAATCTCTACATCACCAAGTCTTTACACGATGGTGGTTGAAGACAAGGACGCACAAAATCATTCAAACATATCCTTTGACAAATCCTATGTTGAGCTTCATGAATGTCATTTTTGGATACACAAGTGCTTTTCCTTGCAAAAACTAATCCATGTAGGTAGATGAACTCAAACTCCAAGTGGTGCTCCAAACTCTTGATGGGCTACATCAACCATGAGCACCCACACAAGTTCAACTACATGAGAAAGAACCACACCACCACCCAAGGTATGTTGTTCCATCTTAGAGAAGCTTTACTCCGAGACATGAGTCAAAGCAACTCAACAAGATGTGAATACATCAAGATGCTTAAACGAAAAATGGTAACCCCATTTTGAGCTTAAACGATGAGTATGACCTATGATCAAGTGTTCTCACTTGACTCCTAAGTCAATATACTCTAACATAGGTGACTATGTCACCGCCCAACTCTAGATGAAGTTCTCTTGTGTTCCCTCTTTGTGTTATTGCATTTGTCTCATGCTTGTTTATTTGTTCCCTTCTCTTTTTCAAAAAAAACTTCATCTAGATCTTTCAGTCTCTTCTCTTTTTCCTTTTGTTCTGCATTTTCTGCATTTAATTCTTTGCAAATCTTTGTGAGATCTTACATGTCTAGTGAGCTGAGGTGACAAGTGTTTTTCTCTGTGTAAACTCAGTTTCACCGACTTGCAATCTTCGGTCCAACCAAATCTTTTCGGTACCACCGAAATGTGCCACTCGGTGCCACCAACTTTGCAGTCAAAAAAAACAGTTTGCCACTTGCTCTACATCTCTTCTCATCTAGCTCCACTCAATGAACTTTGTCCTCTACAAGCATCACAATTTTATTCTTTGCTTTATGCTGAGTCTCAAGGACCAACCCTATTCGACGGATTCCAGAAAAACCTTCTTGGAAATTGATGTCAAAGGGGGAGAGAGAGATCACATCAAAGCCTATCTTCGGGGAGAAAGAGATCTCTAGGGGGAGAGACAATACTCAAGGATCCCAGATGCTTGATGTTCAAGAGGAGAGATGTCACATGTCTTTTTAGGGGGAAAGGCATATTCATTTGTATCTTTAAGCTCTGATTTTCTGTTCCCTATCTTCTCCCAATATCCCATGAAAGATTCAGGGGGAGCAAGACACCCATGGGAAAGAAATCAGTCAAATTCATTGCATATCTTTATTCTTGGGGACATGTTGAATTCAATGTAGTACCTAGTACTTACTCTCTACATGTCATCCCAGTCTTGGTATTCTTGTGGTTTCTTTTGTTTGCTCTGGCTAGTGGATGTACCTGTGTTATCTAACCTTATTTGTGCAGGTTCATTCCATCCTAAGCCAACTTAAGACTACAAGGTAAGTGTATGCATCAAAATCATGAGTATGAGGAATTCTTGCCTATGTACATACTGTTTGCAAGAAGGACTCATGAGCATGAAGGTATTTTCCTTAATAATCTTTTGCTCTGATGCATATGGCCAAGATACATGTAACACATTGCCTACTCTGTCATGATGATGCTCTCACATGCTTCTATATTTTATATTCACATGACTGCATACATGTAGGGGGAGCCTATGTTTGTTACATGTCCTTCCAAAGCTTTACTTACTATTCTTTGTATCTTTATCTAAAGCTTTGATGTATGTTGCCATCAATTACCAAAAAGAGGGAGATTGAAAGCACAAGTGCTCCCTAGGTGGTTTTGATAATTGATGACAACATATCTCTTGTTGGACTAATGTTTTCACCTAGTATGTTTCAGATAAGTTCAACAATGGAGTGGCATGGACTAAAGGGTGTGGGAAGGTCTCCAAGACACTAAGGACAAAGGATTGGCTAAAGCTTGAAGTTCAAGACTCTTCATTTTACATTTTAGTGATCCAAGATCACATTGAGTCCATAGGAAAAGCCAATACTATCAAAGAGGGATGAGGTGTTGCTTAATGAGCCTCTTGCTCAAGTGCTTAATAATATGCTCCAAAACCCTCAGCTACTTTCCCATATCCACAAATGACCTAAACCCTAAGCCAAACTCGGTCATACCGATTCTTTCAACCCGGCGCCACCGAGTTTCACATGTCATAGCCACTGCCAAACCCTAATCAATTCGGTCTCACCGATGGGATCTCGGTCTCACCGAGACGGGCTTGCAAACTCTCTGTTACCTACTGCATTACTCTCGGTCCCACCGAGATATGCAATCGGTCCCACCGAGTTTGCTTGGCCAACTCTCTGTTTTGCTTATTAGCCAAATCGGTCCCACCGAGTTTGAGTAATCGGTCAAACCGAGTTTTGGATTTTCCCTAACCCTAGCACATCGGTCCCACCGAGTTGTTCCAATCGGTCCCACCGAAATTCCTAATGGTCACTAGGTTTACTATTTCGGTCCGACCGAGTTTTCTGATTCGGTCCCACCAAGATTGGTAAATTATGTGTAACGGTTGGATTTTGTGTGGAGGCTATAAATACCCCTCCACCTCCTCTTCACTCGTGGAGAGAGCCATCAGACTAAGCCTACACTTCCAGCATCCTATTTCTGAGAGAGAACTACCTACTCATGTGTTGAGGCCAAGATATTCCATTCCTACCATATGAATCTTGATCTCTAGCCTTCCCCAAGTTGCTTTCCACTCAAATCTTCTTTCCACCAGATCCAAATCCTATGAGAGAGAGTTGAGTGTTGGGGAGACTATCATTTGAAGCACAAGAGCAAGGAGTTCATCATCAACATACCATTTGTTACTTCTTGGAGAGTGGTGTCTCCTAGATTGGCTAGGTGTCACTTGGGAGCCTCCGACAAGATTGTGGAGTTGAACCAAGGAGTTTGTAAGGGCAAGGAGATCGCCTACTTCGTGAAGATCTACCGCTAGTGAGGCAAGTCCTTCGTGGGCGATGGCCATGGTGGGATAGACAAGGTTGCTTCTTCGTGGACCCTTCGTGGTTGGAGCCCTCCGTGGACTCGCGCAACTGTTACCCTTCGTGGGTTGAAGTCTCCATCAACGTGGATGTAGGATAGCACCACCTATATGAACCACGGGAAAAACATCCGTGTCTCCAATAGCGTTTGAATTCTCCAAACCCTTCCCTTTACATTCTTGCAAGTTGCATGCTTTACTTTCCGCTGCCTATATACACTTTGCATATTTGCTTGATATGTATTGTGAGTGTTGAAATTATGCTTAAACTCCACTCAAACCGAAAAAGCTTAAAAATTGCAACTTTGGCATGAAGTGTCTATTCACCCCCCTCTAGACACACCCACTTCGAGGTCCTACATCGTCAATACTCCAAAACCAACTAGGGGTGGCACTAGATGCACTTACAAGGTTTAAAAAGGCCACGTGGTGCTACAGAGTCAGCCAAGTTAGTATCAGAGGCAGCGGTTGCTGTTAGGTGTCATGTACGTATCCTCCCAACATGGATTCAGTACAGGAATGACAAATATGAAACCCAGTTCAACACCTTCCTCGACCATTTATCTATAAGTATGGTTATGTATGGAAACTAGAAATATCGTCTTGCTCTGTCCAATACTTTCTAGGTTGCTGGTAATGAGACTCCCATAATTTTCAACATATGAGGTTCAAGTTGGATAGCCAAGATGATGCAACCAGACAAGCTTGCACCCATGTTTTCAAGTCTTCTCTGCGACAGTATCAGTATAACTTGAGGAAAACTCACTTTGAAGGTAAGGCTAACAGTGAACTTGCCCAAACATCTCCAGTGGAAAATATATCTGATGAAGACTGGAGAGGCCTCGTTAAACACTGGTCCGATTCGAAGTATCAGGTACATTATATATATGTCATCAGATCACATGTTGAAGTCCTATTTACGCATGTGTCACACAAATCTATCTTCTTTTAGGTGAACTATTCAAAGAACAAGGCCAACTGTATGAAAGTGAAATTCCAACAGACGACAGGATCTCGTAGCTATATTGCACACTGCGAGGCTCTTGTAATTAGCTGCCGTTTCACTCTTTTTGTTGTACCATATTATCAGATCTATATTGACTTGTTCCAAATGCAGAGGAAAGCCCGCAAGGACCAAAAAGTACCTGAACCAAATGTTGTGGAAATCTTCAAGGACTGCCACACCAGCAAGAAGAAGGGCATGACTACACCAGTCAAAGCCGCTGTTGTAAGTCCTTAATCCTCATGCCTTTTAACTACTACTTACTCTGACTTGTGCCTTGAACTGCATGGTTTGCAACCAATGTCTATTACTCTTTTCAATTTTATACACAATTATCTTAGCGTATCATTGCACCTTACAAGGTTTAAAAGAGAGGAGTGATGTTCCTTTGATCTTGACCTGTAATCTAGTTCCGTGCTGGACTTGCCCACACAATGTTACAATTGCCTGTTTATCTGTTCTCAGTTGTTTTGTGATATGAATGATGTCATACTATGCTTACCATATTATAAACTTCGTCTCTTTATCCTTAGCCCTCAATACAATGTGAAGAAATAGACAATACATTAGCGATGGTACATGGTCATATGTTTGGAACCTAGTTTTATTATGTACTTTGCAATAAAATACAACTATTATTTTACATGGATTCACCAGAATAAGTTATGTATATAGAACAAAGCTATTTTGTTTGGTTTTGCTGCCTCCTTAATATCTTCTGTTCTGGTACTACTAATGTAAAACCTCAACTTTTCAGCGAGCTATGGAAAAAATGGTGGAACCGCCACCTTCTGAAGGTGGCAAGGCAACTATAACCGCAATGTCAGCTCTTGCTGCAGTGGGTCAGTACCTGTCCACTAACAGTGCCAAAAGCACGTTCCTGCATAAATACTGGGTTGGTTGTTAAGGCAATATCGTCCAAACTGCCTCATGATCAAGATATGCAAGCTCAAAGCAATGTTGTATCTATGCTCCAGACACAAGTCCATTCCCTAACAGAGACCCTTTGTGAAACAAGGAGAAACATTGCTCAATGTCATCAAGATATGCATGGTTTTGAAACCAGACTATCAGACATTTGCTATGTTGTTCAGGAGCCTAGGGGAAATGAACGTGAGGGTTATGGTGCTCCATCGGACAATACATCATGAAAACGTAACAGTCAGGTCAAATGAATCGAGCTTCTGAACTTCTGGTGGTGCATTTATCTGCTAGACTGTTAAGTTTTATGCCAACCTTCCTTTTGTTATATAGTTGTAATTTGTTTTGGTGCGATACAAAATTTATTCTTAACGTGCAGCCACCGGCTGAAGAAAACAGCAAGCCATTTTTGTATAGTGTAGGGTGTTCCCTATATTTGCACTGGTGGCGATCTTTGATGCCGAGTGGATGTAATCTGTGCAATCGCCTTAATAGCCTAGCGTTAGTTTCGGCCTTATTTATTTCCTAGTCTTCTTTTTCCCTGGTTTGCTAGTGGCCACAACTACCATGGGCCATATACGGGCCGTAGGATCCATGGGTCTCCTACGGGCCGTCGATAAATGTGCCTTTAATCGGTGGGCCTTGGGTCGTCGGATAAATGGGTCTACATGGGCCGTAATCGGGCGTAATTGGTATCGGCCCAGCACGGTAACAGGCCATTAACAGGCCGTAGGACAGCAAAGGCTTAATTCTGTCATAGGCATAACGGGTCGTTAATGGGTCAGAATATAGGATGGGCTGGAAACGGCGCAACGGGTTAACATGCTAGAAACGGGCCGACTCTTGCCATGTGCCGAATTTGGCCCATTAGGGTAACAGGCCAGTAACTGGCTGACTCTTGCCATGGGCTGAATTTGGCCCATTAGGGGAACAGCCCAGTAACGGGTCGACTCTTGCCATGGGCTGAATTTGGCCCATTAGGGGAACAGGCCAGTAACGGGCCGGAAGTAATCGAGGGCCGAAAAGGAGCCCAAGAATGTATGGGCCATCAAGAGGCCGAAAGCTAACACGGGCTGCAAACGGCCCATGTAAATCATGGGCCGTTAACGGGTATAAAGAAAATTATTGTTCATTATGGGCTAGAGTCACCGTGGGCCTGTAAAGGGCCGAAAGATACGAAGGCCTCATATGGGCCGAAAGACGTCGTGGGCCATACATGGGCCGAAAGTGAAAATGGGTTGGTGTTATATTAGACGGCCCACATGACGTTGTTGGGCCGATTTCCTTTAGGGCCTAACGGGCTGTGAGTTAACGGGCCGTAAAATGGGCTATTTGCGAAGAGACCGTTAACAGGCTTTTCATGGGCCAGCCCGTTAACTTTTGACCAAGTCAAACGAGCCGACTCTGTAAGCTAAATGGGCCAGTGGTGGGCCGTGGCACGTGTCAACATATCATAGGCGTCTATCTGACCCACTGACGAGCTGACACGTGTTTCGTCCGGCCAATAAGAATTTTACACATGGAAATTTCCCATTGGTCGGGGCTGTTAACGGGTTATCGGATCCAAAACCCGACCCGATAGCTTAACGGCGTTCCGTTACGGTGGATGCCACGTGTCGGTCACCCTTGACGAAAGCACTTCTGTGACGTGCGATTTATCGTCATGGAACTGGACACTTCCGTGATGATAATTTTGGCAATGTCATGGAACACTTCTACGACAGCACAGGTATGACTATCTTGATTCTATCATAAATTTGTCATGGATGTACATGCATGACAGAAAACGCGCCCTACTGTGACAAACACGTATCATCACGGAAGTATATTTTTTTGTAGTGATAACACATAATAGGTGACTATAGACTTGCAAGATAGGATCAAGAACTCTCATATATTGATGAAAACATAATAGGTTCAGATCTGAAATCATGGCACTCGGGCCCTAGTGACAAGCATTAAGCATAGCAAAGTCATAGCAACATCAATCTCAGAACATAGTGGATACTAGGGATCAAACCGGGGGAAAACGGAAGAGAAAAGAGGAGAGGTAAAACTAAGTTGCTCCTTTGACAAACGAGTGAAACCAAAGAACCTTGAAAAGGTTGAACAAATTTGAGAAAAGAATAGAACGAAGGAGAACAAAGTCGAAAACACTCCTTTGGAAAAGAGGGACAAAGAACATTGCGAAACCCTTGAGGTTAAAGGAGAAATATTTATTGAAGCCACTCCGGTTAAGACAAGATAGAGAAGGAATAAGATTTATATAATTTGGACAGCACTCCGGTTGAGACGGGATGTAAAAATTGATAAGATGAGAAAGCTCGAAAGAAAACACGACACTCCGGTTGAATGGATAAGCAAAGAAAAGAATACTATCATGACAAACCAAGAAGATGGGTTGAAGAGAGCAACATCACAAGCCTCCGGAACGAAGGGAAACAAGATCTTGAGAGAGCACGGTTACAACAAATGCTAGAACGGAGTTGTTGGAAAAACCAACAACGAAAGACTAAGCTTGTAGTGGGCTTATAGAAAAACATCTCGAAACTAGAGGTGATAACCTGCCACTCACGGGAAAAGAATTCTATTGATATGAACAAGTAGGCGAGAAACTATATCACCGGGAGGATATATGAAGAACTTGGATCATATACGAGCACAATTATCACAACAATCCTTAGGGAAGGATTTAGGTGAAGTATAACCCAAGATAAATTCATGACGAGATTGATGGATTTAAAATATCTCATTCTTGACAACATGTGAATCATGAAAAAATGAACCCAAATTATCAAGAATGACATAATACCACCTCCAATGATACGGAAGAAAGAATAATTGCACTCCGGATTACGATATGAAGAATGCTTGAGCACCTTAGAAAAGAATCTCAATGAACACTTCAAGAAGGAATTAAATCCTTGAAGAACCATCATGTAGACCCTTCATGAAGGACTCCGGTAAACAAAAGATAACGAAAAGAGAAAGAAGTTGAAAACACAAGGTGAAGCCTTGCAATGATTGGATGAAGCTCTGCAACGAGATAGGTTGAAACTTGAAACTCCAGAAAAGAAAAGATGAAACAATTGAAACCAAGAATTTTGATGAACCTCCGGAATAAGAAATTAGACAATTGGATGAAGCAAGAATAAGAATTACATTATGCTTATCCTTCACCAATTCAAATTGATGACAACCGATGGAATTGGCATATTACTTATTCTCGTGGAGAGGATTAAAGAGAGATATCGATAACTTGAGAAAATCTTGAACGACCCACCGGTAGAATAGAAACAATGAATGAATTGATATGATAACGAAAGAAGAGGAATCTTGCACGAACCACCATAAGAATTGAAAATGAACGGAGTAAGATAAAGAAACACCGGGAAGAATTATAAAATGAACGAAGATGCTTGAGAGAATTTACATACATGAAAACGAAGAGATCACGAGCCGATTAGAGATCACTTGAACGCTACACCGGTAAGATTTAGAGAAAGAGAGCTGAGAGGTGAGAATGAACAAATCTTAGATGATGGACTCCGGATAACAAACTGAGAAGACTCTTGAATTGCTCCGGATAAGTAAAAAGAATTCTCACAATCGAAAAATAATTATGAGAGGATGGCAACAAGCTATAATCATGAATCTTGAAAGAATGGAGCAAGATTAAAGAGAAACTCTTCTCCGGTCTTCAAAATATGAGAATTACGATGATAAACACCATCAAGAATTATTGAGGCACACCGGAATGAAGAATGGAAAAGTTGAGCCAACGATGAAAAGAATTTGAAAGATCTTGGAGAAAAACATTTGACTTATGATAATTCATTCTTGCGTCAAACTTTAAAAGGAATTTAGGATGTCTCCGGAAAATAAGAAGAGTCGGGTAAGATCCTGGGAATAGACCTGTGGGTTAGGGCCCACTCAAAAGAAACACCGTTGAATGATTACTTGAAAAGGAGAATGCACCGGTTGAATAAAAAGGCTTGAATGATATAACATCCTCAAAATAGTTTGAATGAAAGAAGAGTGGATACACGAATCTTCGAGATATCTTGAGCACTCCGGAATAAATGAATAGCGAGAAGTGAATGATTAAGAATTGCACCGGCATGATAAAGCTTCTAAAACGAGGAAAGGATATGATCAACACCGAAGGCTTGACTTGGAACCACCGGAGAAGAAAAGAACGAAAGATGATGAACTTGAAGCTCCGTTAGAATCTTCATGAGAATAACCGGGTAAGAACATTAAGGGAAAAGAATGGAGAGACTTCACAAGAATAAAAGGATACTTGATAAAGAAATCTGGGTCCTCGAAGAAACAAAGGGAGGGAGGGTGGGAAAAACAAAGGCAACTGGAGATGGATGAACCGAACTCCGTTGAGAAGAAGTGATAATTAATCTTGCAGATGTTGAAGTGAACGGATCCACTTGAGGAGAGACACACCGGTTGAAACGAATTAACATGACAATCTCGATTATCATGAAGGATTAGTATTCACATAGAGGTATGAGAACACCATTTAGGAAAGGTATGGAATCAACACTTGACATTGAAGCAACTCGAATACCACAACTCAAAACAAAAACAAAAGGATTGGCTTGCAAAATAAGCCGGAACAAACATATGATAGAGATTTCGTCCGAAGTTTTCGTGGTGGGACCTACACGGGCTCGATCGTACAGCACCATCATGTACAAGGCAGTGCACATGACATAAGAAGCGTCCCCGAGTCAGCATAGCCAAGGACTCTTTAAGACACAACGAGACCACTGTAAAATCGACCGTGAATAGGCGAACCACTAGACGTCGAACCCTAATTTCATATCATACATCTGTCGGAAAGATATCCTAAGAGCTACTTGAATTCCCCCCTATGAAACTCCCGAAATTTTCCGGTTATGCAATCAGGTGTTGAGGATACAGGGGAAGCATAATATCTCACCCAAGCTAGCAAATCCTACATCCAGCTGCATCCATCCTTCAACACATAACCAAGAAACCTTCGGAAACCATCTATCTCAACCTTCGAAAAGCATCCGTTATACAAGTTATGGCGATACTCCCGAACTCCCGCCCCAGTACTGGGTGGCGTCGAGGTTATCTCACCAACGAACTACATAAAGGACATTTTCGATGTCGCGCACATATCTCAAGTATGCCAGAATTGCAACGATAGAATTATGATGACAACACCTCAGAGCTCAACTCCCCGGGACACTTCCACTAAACCCCTGACAGGAGGCACCAAGACAGTATTCTCATCATAAGCCATCGGAACAAGACCAAGATACTCGCGTGATCCTAAATTTTTTTTAGCGAAATTTGGGAAGAGAAGAGTCAAAACTCTACGTCAGGATGCCTCACCAGAGCGACGAAGAGACTGGGAAGTAAAAAGAATTCCTAAACTCTCCGATATATAATTCCTAAATGACTCAAAACATTTTTTCTAGACACAACTCGCTTGCTAAAAACGATCAAGCAATGGGGGCTCCTAAGGTCGGGGAAGGCTCTGATACCAACTTGTAACACCCTCGATGCGACTATATCTCCCACGTGTCGAGGCACGACTTAGAGGCATAATCGCATTGAAGGCAATGTCGCAAGTGAGGTAATCTTCACACAACCCATGTAATACAATAGGGGAAAAAGATACATAGTTGGCTTACAATCGCCACTTCACACAATTACATGAATAAACATTACATCAAACAAATACACTCAGGGCCCAACTACGGAGCCAAAATAAAAGAAGAACCCCAAATGCGACAAAGGTCCCCGATCGACCCCAACTGGGCTCCACTACTGATCAACTAGAACGAATCAACCTAAATGAACAAGGTCTTCAACGAGCTCCTCCTGAGCTGGGTTGCGTCATCTGCACGAACTCATCGGCACCTGCAAGCTGGTTTTGGAAGTATCTGTGAGCCACAGGGACTCAGCAATCTCGCACCCTCGCGATCAAGACTATTTAAGCTTATGGGTAAGGTAAAGGTATGAGGTGGAGCTGCAGCAAGCGACTAGCATATATGGTGGCTAACATACGCAAATGAGAGCGAGAAGAGAAGGCAAAGCACGGTCGATAAAAGTATGATCAAGAGGTGATCCTGGACTACCTACGTCAAGCATAACTCCAACAACCGTGTTCACTTCCCGGACTCCGCCGGAAAGAGACCATCACGGTTACACACGCGGTTGATTCATTTTAATTAAGGTCGACTTTAGGTTTTCTACAACCGGACGTTAACAAATTCCCATCTGCCCATAACCGCGGGCACGGCTTTCAAAAGATCAAATCCCTGCAGGGGTGTCCCAACTTAGCCCATCACAAGCTCTCACGGTCAACGAAGGAATAGACCTCCACCCGAGACATTCCGATCAGACTCGGTATCCCAGTACAACAAGACATTTCGACAGGGTAAAACTAAACCAGCAACACCGCCCGAATGTGCCGACAAATCCCGATAGGAGCTGCACATATCTCTTTCTCAGGGCACACTCAGATGAGCCAGACGTCGGGTAAGCCAGCCCAGAGTTGCCCCTAGTAGCCTCGGACATCGCTCAGTTGGACCAACACTTAGAGAAGCACTGGCCCGGGGGGGTTAAAATAAGATGACCCTTGAGCCGGCCGACTCAAGGGAAGAAAAAGGCTAGGTGGCAAATGGTAAAACCAATGTTGGGCATTGCTGGAGAAGCTTTACTTAAGGCGAACTGTCAAGGGGTTCCCATTATAGCCCAACCGCGTAAGGGACGCAAAATCCGGGAACATAACACCGATATGACGGAAACTAGGGCGGCAAGAGTGGAACAAAACACCAGGCATAAGGCCGAGCCTTCCACCCTTTACCAAGTATATAGATGCAATAATTAAATACGATATATAGTGATATCCCAACAAGTAAACATGTTCCAACAAGGAACAACATCTCCATGTTTCAACACGGAACAAACTTCAATCTTTACCTGCAACTAACAACGCTATAAGAGGGGCTGAGCAAAGCGGTAACATAGCCAATCAACGGTTTGCTAGGACATTGGTGGGTTAGAGGCTGAACATGGCAATTTGGGAGGCTGACAAGCAAGTGGTAGGCATCGTAGCAATGGCATAGCAAAAGAGCGAGCAAACTAGCATAGCAAAGATAGTAGTGATTTCGAGGGTATGATCATCTTGCCTGAAATCCCGCAAGGAAGAAGAACGAGTCCATGAGGGAGATAAACGGACGTAGTCGAACGGATCCTCACAAACTCGACGTTATCGGAACCAACCCGAAGAAGCCAACACCGGAAAAGAGCAAACAACATAGTAAACAACCAACACATCAACATGGCATGATGCACAATCGAGTATGATGCATGTCCGGTTTAAATATGCATGGCATGGCAAAGTGCACAAACAACACTACAAGTTAAGTGGAGCTCAATATGTCACGAGGTGCATATTGACGGAACACCATGTCAATTATTTAGTTCGATCTCGTTTATGTACCCAACAATATTAAATGTTGTTAAACATGGCAAGAGGGTGAAGCAAACGAAAACTACCTATCTAGTCAAGGTTAAATGAGGCCGGAAGCAACGAACAACAATTCCGGAAAATCCTCATGTGCAAATATTAGGTTTGGTCCTGATCTGTCCTAAACACAATTTTAGAGTTGTTTAACATGCAAAGTGATGCCACCATGATAAACTAGGCAAAATTCTACCCCATTTACATATAAAGTTTATTAAATTTGGAGCTACGGTTGAATAGTTATGAATTAAATCATTTTAGCATGGCATAGGGGCAAATTAATGCAAACAACATTTTAAACATTTTAATTGTTGTTATCATGATGCGGATGACATGAACAAGTTATGCAATATTTATTAAGAGTTGGCATGAGCATTATGAAGCATTGTCACCGTGGTGGAAGGGAAAAAAGGTGCCACGGCAACGAATCCGAAAATGATGCCACGGCAACATATCGGTTTCGGTAACTCGATTGAGATCCCGGTGCAAACGGAATTGCGGCGGGAGCGTGACACGCGATAGGAGGTGGGGTGATCCTGGATACCGGGTTCCCACATGACGGTGACAAAGTAAAAGAGGGCAACATGCACCGACAAATCGAGCACGGTGCAAGCACGAGCAACTCATACATCACACATGCATTCGTTCACGGGCATCGTTCCGGCGGTTATACCTTTGAAGCGAGCATCATCGAAACGGATCGAGTTCGGCGGTAGGGGTACACCTGTCGACGAGGAAGTAGTTGTTCACGGGGTCGTCGTGGGAAGTAGGGGTACATGACGACATAGAGGTACTCACGACGGTAGTGGTACACGTTTCGACGATGTTCGAGCCACATCGGTAGCGGTACTTGATGAATCCCGAAACGAACTTGACGTCTTCGTGCGTAGGGGTACTTGGCGTTTCCGGAGACGACGGTAGAGGAACACGTTTCGAAGGGGTACTTGGGGTCCTCGAACTTGCCGATCTCGTCATCTCGAAGGGGTACTTGACGTCCAAAGTGTTCATCAGTAGAATAACTTGGCGGTCTCGACGGTCGTCGTGGTACTTGACGTAATCCACGCAAACGGTGCCTGTCCACGCATCGATCTTGACGAAGATGTACTTGACGAGTTACCCGAGCGCGTTAGTCCTCGGACTTGGACTCCGGAGATGGTGTCGTGGTGGTCCTGCAGCAATAGGCTCCGCAAGGGCGTTGGGGAAAGGAGATGGTCGGAGAGAGCAGCTCGGGCAGGAGTTCGTCAGCACGGGGAGGAGGCTGGCGGAGGCCATGGATGCAGCAGCAGGGCGACGCCGGAAGTAACGGCAAGGACGAGGGGGATCCAGTGGAGCTCGGGCTCCAGCGAAAAGACGGGCGGCGAGGCGTCTGAGGCGGGAAGGAGCACGGGCGACACGCTTGGGGCCGGCACGGTGGTCTCCAACGGGGCAGGAGCGGAGTGGCAGCCGCGGCAGGACTTGCGGCTCGAAGAAGAGGAGCAGCAGCAGGTGGCTCCAGGAGAGGGCATAGAGAAGGATCCCCGGTGGGGTTCCCGTTCGTCTTGGTCGCCGGTCGGCACCGCGTGGAGGAGCAGGGGGGAGGAGAGGTGGCCGCGGGAAGGTCGGGGCGGCGCTTGGCATCGCCGGACTTGAGGCGGGGCGACGAACGAGGATGGACAGCGCCGGCGATGACGAGAGAGGGGTTCGGGAGGAGCTCCTCTCCCTTGGTCGACGAGGAGAGCGAGGAGGCCGCAGGATGGAGCTCGGGCGCGCGAGAGGACTAGAGGAGCGAGGGAGATGGGATCGGGGAGATGGGTCTCCCTGGCGGCGCTAGGTGGAAGGAGGGAAGGGAGATCGAGCAAGCTAGGGTTACATGGGGCGCGGCTGGGCCTTGGCCACTGGCTGCGGGGAAGGATGGGCCTAGGGAGGCCGCGGGAGGCCTTGGGCCGAGAGGAGCAAATGGCCAGGGAGGCCCAGCTGGGCTGACTTCCTCTCCTTTCCAAAAACCTCCCTTTTCAAAAATTATTGTTTATATAAATAAACCAATAAAGGGGAAAAAACCAGGGGTTTTAGGTTAGGAATATGAGATATATAAAAATATATCTGGAACCCTGGATTTATGTAGGGTTTGAATAAATT
Source organism: Triticum monococcum (assembly GCA_034509565.1). Taxonomy (NCBI): domain Eukaryota; kingdom Viridiplantae; phylum Streptophyta; class Magnoliopsida; order Poales; family Poaceae; genus Triticum; species Triticum monococcum. The sequence continues at coordinate 360,251,845 of CM067841.1, forward strand.
GCTCTGGCATTTTTAGAAGGTAGAAAAATAATTAGAGTTTGAATTAATGTCAAACTTCAATCATTTTTAAACCTGACCAAAACAACTCCAAAGGATTTGATATTTGACAGAGAGGGTTTAGGCATGGAGAACTAGCACCAGAAAAGAATGAACATTAATGGAGGAGGAGGAAAAGGACACTTGCCAAAATGAAAGAAATAAGGAGGAAGGAGGAGGGCAAGATGGCACTTGCAAAAAGAAAGAAAAAGAGAAGGAAGGAAGATGGTGATGCATGGAACTCACATGGGGCATGCAACAAAATGTCATGCGTGAAATGATGCAATGCACAAGATGACGTAACATGATGCAACACGCAAGCACATGACAACGCAACAACAACGAATAACTGGCGGACACCTGGCACATCGGTCTCGGGGCGTTACATATGACTATCTTGATTCTGTCATAAATTTGTCATGGATGTACATGCATGACAGAAAACGTGCCCTACTGTGACAAACACGTATCATCACGGAAGTATATTTTTTTTGTAGTGATAACACATAATAGGTGACTATAGACTTGCAAGATAGGATCAAGAACTCTCATATATTGATGAAAACATAATAGGTTCAGATCTGAAATCATGGCACTCGGGCCCTAGTGGCAAGCATTAAGCATAGCAAAGTCATAGCAACATCAATCTCAGAACATAGTGGATACTAGGGATCAAACCCTAACAAAACTAACTCGATTACATGATAGATCCCATCCAACCCATCACCGTCCAGCAAGCCTACGATGGAATTACTCACGCACGACGGTGAGCATCATGAAATTGATGATGGAGGATGGTTGATGATGACGATGGCGACGGATTCCCCTCTCCGGAGCCCCGAACGGACTCCAGATCAGCCCTCCCGAGAGGTTTTAGGGCTTGGCGGCGGCTCCATATCGTAAAACGCGATGAATCCTTCTCTCTGATTTTTTTTCTCCCCGAAACAAAATATATAGAGTTGGAGTTGGAGTCGGATGAGCTCCAGGGGGGCCACGAGGTAGGGGGGAACGCCCTAGGGGGGCAGGCGCGCCCCCACCCTCGTGGAGAGGTGGTGGGCCCCCTGGCCTTCGTCTTTTGCAGGTATTTTTCTTATTTTCTGAAAAGTGTCTCCGTAAAGTTTCAAGTCATTCCGAGAACGTTTGCTCCTGCACATAAATAACACCATGGTAATTCTGCTGAAAACTGCGTCAGTCCAGGTTAGTTCCATTCGAATCATGCAAGTTAGAGTCCAAAACAAGGACAAATGTGTTTGGAAAAGTAGATACGACGAAGACGTATCAGTATGTCGTACGCAAACGTTTCCCAAAAAAGAACTAGGAAAATCATTTTTAGGGTTTTTTCAAAGTTGTTTCATTTGATCGGGAGCAGTGCTTCACGCACGACAGTTATGAAACACAGATGACATGTCATGTCCCACCATCCAAGCGCAAGGCTAAACAACCACTGCCGGTTGGATTAGGCATCTCCCAGTGCTCCAATTTGTATAGGTGCTAAGCCTGCCATATAGGCAAAAAAATCTAATGTGGCAAGATAATTAAGAAGAGAGAGATGAGTATGGTGACCCCAGGAAGAAACAATGCCAAGCACGATAAACCTAGGCAAAACACTTAAATGGAAAAAGTCCACCAATGCATGAAAAACTTTAGTTACAAAATCATTAAATGAAAGTTAAAAACCTATACTTGGGGCTTTAGTTGTTAAAGTTTTTAATGTGCCAATGTATTGGAAGTAGCCTTAGACTAGTCATAATGGGGAGTAACTTAGACTAGTGTCATGCATATGACACTAGTCTATATTACTACTTTTATAATGCTAAGTGTTATAGAAGTAGTATCATATATGGCTGCATTTATTAGCTTATAGACTCAACTTTTCTTGAAAAGCGCTATGTGATGGTAACATAATATGTTACTCTAAACACCTCTCTCCTCATTAACTAGCTGCCACATGAGCAAATTTGCATTGGGGTGTGTTATGTTACTAGCTAAGTTACTCCCACTATGAGGCCTTTCCCAGTGCTCCACCGTGGACATGTGCTAAGCATGCCACATAAGCAAATAAATGGCATGGCACAACATTTAAAGAAGGGAGAGAGCACTTTGGTGACCCAGGAAGAACCAATGCCAAGCGCGAGAACTTAGGCAAACCACTTAAATGAAACAATTTGACCAATGCATGAAAGACTTTAGGTGCTAACTCATTAAATAAAGTGTGCTTAGACTGCTCACAATGGGGAGTAACATAGGCTAGTAACTTGAGTAGTAACTTGCCGATGTTACTAGTCTATGTTACTACCTCCATAGTGGGTACTCCCTCCATTCCAAAATATAGTGCGCCCGTGCTTCCCGAGGTCCAACTTTGATCATAAATTTAACCAACGAGACCAACTGCGGCGGGAGAAAAAAATTATATAATTGAAAACTTCTTTCGAATACGAATTCACTGATATAATTTTTGCTCCCGCCGCAATCGGTCTTGGTAGTTAAATTTCGGTCAAAGTTGAAGCACGTGGATAGATGAAGCACTACATTGTGGAACGGAGGGAGTAGTAACATATGAGTGGTATCATGAAAGAGTTCATTTATTAGGCTATAGACTCATTATGCCTTGAAATGTGTGATGTTACAATAACTACTTAAGTTATCACAAACCCCTCTCTCCTCATTAATTAGCTGCCACATAAGCAATCTTGTATTGAAATGTGTGATGTTACTAATTAAGTTACTCCCATTGTGACTAGTCTTAGCACCAACAAGTTAAACACCTATAATGCATTGAGGAGTTAAGTTGCTAAAGTATTTAATGCACTTAGCACATCATTTAAGCACCATTGCATTGGGAGAGGTATCGTTTCAGCATGTTCCACCAAATTGTAGTGTGTGAAGCACTTTCGTTCGATCGGTAGGCACCAAACGTCCAAACGACGTGTACACCGACCCGAACCCGCCTCGTGGGGCCCACGAACACGGCCCGATCGATCGGTGACGCACGCACGCACCACTTTCGTCGAAATCGTGAGACTGGACAGCGAGAATTGCAGAGAGAGGAAGAAAATAAAGGAAGAGCAAAAAGGAGAAACCCGGAGGCCGGAATCCCAATCGATCGAAGGAAGCAGAGCTGGGGGATCTCGGCGCCGGCGGCCGGCGGGGGGAGAACCGGAGTGGAGCCGTGGAGCGATCAGGGGGGCATCTGCGCCCGATGTGGGCGTGGGGCCTCGCCGAGCGCGCCTTCGCCGGCCTCCTCGGCCCCGCCGGCGCGAATGGCGGTCGCTGGAACACCGCCGTCGCCGTCGGGGTCACGGCCGCGGCCGGCATCGCGCTAGTCGCCATCGTCGTCTCCTCCCGCAGGTTCGCCACCACCAGACCCAAACCCTCACCCCCTTCTGCTAAAGGCGGTCCCGTGCTTCGTCCCCTTAGTTGCATACGCGTGCTCTGGATGCAGGGGCGGGATCAAATCGCCGTGGCGGCGGCGGAGGAAGCGCGCGCTTGGGCCCAAGGAATGGCGCAGCTTGTTCACGCCGGAGGGGAAGTTTTACGACGGCGGCGTCAAGCTACTGAAGAGAGTTCGGAACGGAGTAAGATATAGTGAAGCTTAGTTTGTTTGTTACAGTATTTCCTTGCTATCTTGTGAGTTCCTGATGTAGCTTAGGAAGCCATCATATTGAGCTGTCTGCTTTCGTGACAGGGGGTTGAACCGAGCATCAGAGCAGAGGTCTGGCCGTTCCTTTTGGGAGTGTAAGTACTCTAGACATTGTGATCCGAGGACAGTTGTAGCTATGCTTGCAGATGTATAGTTAGATCCGCGAGATACTTGCACATCAGGAACTCATGCTAACATCATTTTGTATATTTAGCAACGGATTCAGTTGATGTTCCTTTTTTGACATGATTCATCTTTTCTGCATTTGAGTGGTGCTTTATACTTCATAATTGATTGTTTCAGTTTTGGGACTTGAACAGAACCATAGATAGGGTCAACTTAAGAGCGGCATACTCACTTTTGTACTTTTGTTAGTATGTAAATGTGGAAATTAGTGTTTTCCACAGGATTTTCCCAGGCCACCTGCCCTCCGCTCCTGTCCATTTGTAGTATAAAAACTATTGCCTGCAGTTTTAGATTGATTCTAAACTAAGTAGATGAAGGAAAACTTATGAATACACCAATTTTGCACATAGTTCAGCCTTCTCTGGTAGGCACAGCATGACTCGATATCTTATCACAGTAAGAGATTCATCGTGGAAATTTTATGTACTTAGTCACATGTGTTTTTTTTGGTAGTCAGAGTGTTTGCCTCGAGTAATTGGAATTTTCGACTCTCGTGCAGTTATAGCCTGAATAGTTCAGAAGCTGAAAGGGAAGCAATTAAGGCCCATAACAGGTACACCATTTTTTCAACCATCTATGTTTCATGACTCCAGTCCATGGTTGTCCACAGTCTCACTATAGTTTTCTTTACCACTACAGAAACACATTGCCCCTTAATTAAGGAACACTTAAGTGTTTGCAAATGTTATTTTCATGGGGTCTAGTGTAAAACATGACAATGTTGGATGATTTATGTAGGAAGGGATATCTGCTGTTGAGGAAACATTGCCTGCGAAAAAACAATGAAGAAAGCAAGCGATCAGTCAACCGCAAAGAGAGCATTAGTTCTGACAAAGTCAAAGAATCTGTTACTTCTGTTGGATCCAAAGAACCTGAAAAAGTAAGCGTGGATGATCATATCACGAGCGAGGAAGAAAATCCTTGTGTCATTTCAGAGCAAGAAATGCAGGATAAGACAGGTAAAGCAATTCCAGAGAATCAGGAAGATGAAAGCCTCTGTTCATCTAGTTCACGTGATGAGGATGAGAGTCAGAAAAGTGATGTGACCCATGTGGAAGCATCCCGTGATGATGTCGCCTCTGTGGACCAGTCTTCAGTTGAGGATGAAGAAGAAAGTATGCCCCTGCCCAAATATTCGAACGCAGGAGGAAATATAGAAACTGAAACTAAGTTATCTAAGGATGCCCGCCCTGTGAAGTCTGCACGGACAGTTGAGGATTTTGAGACATGGCAACGGATAATTCGTTTGGATGCAGTTCGTGCTAATAACGAATGGGTTTCCTACTCTCCATCGCAAGCTGCGGTTACCAGGGAGAAGGCAATTGACTCTGCTTCAGCTGTTTGTCTCAAAGACTATGACCACTTGGAAGCACATAGGATCCATCATGCGTCACGCCTTGTTGCAATACTTGAGGCGTACGCAACCTATGACCCAGAAATCGGTTATTGCCAGGGCATGAGTGACCTCCTTGCACCTCTCATTGCTGTGCTGGAGGAAGACGATGAAGCCTTCTGGTGCTTTGCCGGTTTCATGAGGAAAGCCCGCCACAACTTCAGACTCGACGAAGTGGGTATTCGCAGGCAACTCAACATGGTCTCCAAGATAATAAAAACCAAGGACTTCCATCTTTACAGGCACTTGGAGATGCTTGAAGCGGCAGACTGCTTCTTCGTCTATAGAATGGTGGTTGTGATGTTCCGGAGGGAGCTCACCTTCGAGCAGACCCTCAGCCTGTGGGAGGTGATGTGGGCCGACCAGGCAGCGAGGCGTGCTGGGATCGCACGATCGTCCTGGGGAAAACTTCGGCTTGGAGCTCCTCCAACTGATGACCTGCTGCTGTATGCGATTGCAGCCAGTGTACTGGAGAAGAGGAAATTGATAATAGAGAGCTATAGCAGCATGGATGAGATCATTAGGGACTGTAACAGCATGGCCGGGCAGCTGGACATTTGGAAGCTCCTGGACGACGCCCATGATTTAGTGGTGACCGTACAAGACAGGATCGAGTAGCTGGGATCTGCCCATGCTTATATTTGTATGATTGGTCCTGGCAGTTATCACGTTATCATATGTCTGTTATATACAATATCTTGTATGAGGTTATGGATAGAAACATTTTTGGTCTTGTTTTCTGATGTGCCCGCTCTCTGCATGTGACTGTTCTTTGCACAGAGCAGATTTGTGGATCTTGTCATCTGTTGCTACTTCTTGGACTGTGGATGCTGGATACAATTTGGTCTTGCAGTGTATTTGTAACTAGAAAAAAGCCTTGTGCCTCAAGGGTGGTGTGGAGGGAAATATATCTCAATGTCCTGAAAGACGTTAAGTTCAGTTACTGCAGAGGGCATATTCAGGAAGGGATTCTGCCTTTCATAAAATAAACATGGAATTTCCGATAATCGAATTGATCAACTGGCCCAGGCTGTCACTTGCATGCTTTATAAGTGCTGCTCAACTCTTTTAGGCGTGTATAACTGCAAGAATATGCTCAATATATAGTGAAACGGACAGACAAATTATGTGGGAACATCACTGCAATGTATGATGTCCATATTTATTCTGAAATTGACATTGTTTAATAGCATAGCAATATTCCCACCATCCTCAATTATAGACACTCCATCAGCTAAAAAAAATATGTAGAGACTCCACCATATGTTGAGAATGTAAACATAGTTCGAGTAATCTGGGCATACATATGGATGTTTCAAATTGAGAGTGCCTTGTATGATCAAATGATACAACACGCTGCCACCCAACAGAGTACCATAATTATGTTGTTCTAACTCAAACCAGCCAACCAATACCATTATTATGTTGTTCTAACTCCAACCATATTACTTGAAAGCTATTTCTCCGAAGCAACTCGCCAACAACAGCCTACTCAGATTTGCTGTAGTGCCGGATACCAAATGCAAGCCCCAAGATTAAAATGGGAACAAGAAACTGCAGGATCTTGATGAGGAGGTCGCTATCCTTGACCTGGACATGGGACCCTTGCTGAGGAGGTACAAATGTACGCTTTGCTGGGATGGTTGAAGCATCAATCTCCCCGATGTGGTACTTCTCCATCATCTCCCTTGCGGAATCACTGTGTCCGATATCTTCGAAATCGCTGGTTGCATCTTTCCCTGGTTATATTGGAGTAGTGATCAGGTTTGAATATTAAAATCGAAACTGCGCAAGACTTTTGAACTTAGTCTCATCCACAATTATAAATACAACGAAAATGACTCACCGGTCACTGCCAGCAGTACCTCATCTCCACCAGGATGCTCATCCATGAAAGGGGTAACATCATACACCTGAAATGTTACACAACATGAGCTGATATAGTCAGGCATATTTTGCATCACACATAACAGGAATTTCGTCAGGTAAATTTCTCAATTCCTGCTGGGTTTTTTTACTCCAACGAAATCTAATCCACTGGGTGCAGAGAAAACTCTAGACCGTATGGCCATACATGCCACACTGGAACATTCAAGGCCACACAATTGAAATGGGTACCAACAAACATATCGGCCACACATACTGCAGAGACACCATTTTGGTGGGGCTACCCAGCATCAACCACGTGCATGTGAATCAATCGCCCTGATACATCTTAATTGACTCACTTCCTTCCACCATGACTAGTTAATATGCACATTGCAGAAGAGGAAGCAGATTTTCTTCACTGTCTCCCCATACTTGTACTTGATCCTATGAAAGAGCTGTCCAGTTGATAAGATTTTGCTGGAATACCTTTCCCTCAGCACCTCGTCAAGAATGAAATCCTGATATGACGACACGCAAGGCGGATCTTGTACGAGTCGACCGATCTATGTACAATATTGCAGAAGGTGCATGTAACAGCATGGAGTGCACCAAAGGCTAGAAGGCTGTAACTGGTCTGGAATTGGAACGCAGGCTTAAAACAAATCACTTGCTATTTGTCCTCATAGGACTATGTGTTTGGTCAGAGAACATCTCTGTTGACGAACAGATCTGATTGGGCGGAATTGACTTGAGCAAGCTCAACAAGAATACTCAAATTCCACGAGCCCAGCGCCCCAGCAGACTCAGTTTTTCCTCGAGAAGAAGCCTAGCATCTAGAAGTGTTATCTAGCGCAACAGGCTTTGCAGGCGAAGCCTGCGCCGGAACAAGAGGACTAGCCACAGAACTCGCAGGAGAAGTAGATGCTAGGGTAGGAAAACGAAGGAGTGGTAGCGAGCAGGGAAGCATACCTTGCCGGCGATGACGAGCCAGCAGTCCTTGGCGACGTTGTGCTTGGCGACCTCCTCGAAGCCGAACATCTTCTTCTCGCCGGCCATGGCTCGCAACACACGCGCCCACGCTGCCCTGAGGAGGAGAGGCCACGAATTCCACGCCACCAAATTAAAACAAAAATAATAATCAGCCCTCCTTGTTGAGCAACTACTAGATCCACGACACGTCGTCGGGAGAAAAGCGGTTGGGGCGCTGTTGGTTGGCCGTCGGGTCGCTCTCACTCACCTGGGAGCGGCCGCGAGGCGAGAAGTCGCCGGTGAGGGGGACGGGCCGACGGAGTGGCGCACGCACCGAGAGAGAGAAGGAAGCGAGGAGGAGGAAATGGATCACGCGCTTTGGACAGCCCCCCCGCTCCGCGTGCGTGCGCGTGCGCGGTGGCGCCGGAGCCTGCTGTATTTGAGCCCGGCGCGTCCGGCCCCTCCCGCACCCCGTCGCGGCCGTCTTTCCCAAATTGCCCCTCGCGCGGCGGCCCTGGGCCGTTTCCTCCCTTGGGCCTCAACCCTCGGCCGTCGGCCCGTCAGCAGCATTTCGGCACGTCAGCTTGCTGAGTCGCGCCCGCCCGCCTCGGCCTCGGCCTCGGCGATCGCTACCCTTTCCGTTTGCCCGGTCGTACGCGACCGTGTGCGCGCGAGGCGAGACACGAGAGGAGAGTGCGCAGTGAGACCGCCAACGCTCGCGCCGCGCCTCCGCCCCAGATCGTGGACCCGACGCCGATCGGCTCGTGCCATGGAGGAGCCCACGCGGCCCGTACCCGCGGACGACAGGGCGGCGGTGGAGGTGGAGGACGAGGCGGGGGAGGAAGAGGAGGAGCCGCCGCGATCGGCCACGGCCAAGCAGGAGGAGGCCAAGGCGGCGCTGGGCGCCGAGGGGTCCCAGCCGTTCACCACGCGGGGGCTCGTCGGTGAGATCAAGGAGGACGGCGAGGCGGACGGGGGCGGAGGCGTTGGGGAAGGGGACGGGGTCGGATCCGCCGATGCTGAGGGTTCTTCGTCCAGGTTCGTGCAGACGCGCGTCGGTCCTTGTGCCATGATCGTCACTCCATTCAGTGCATACCGCCGGGACCTGGTTAGGCCGTTTGCCTTGGGTCTAGTGCCAGGCCATTTGGATAACGGAATCCTGATATATTGGTTCATGGCTTCACATTGGGACCCATCCCATCTATGTGAATTGTGCATTCGAGTCGTTGCTCTGTTTTGGTTGTTAGCTGCTGAAATAGTACTACATATTACTGATCAGCCATTCTAGTGTCATTTCGTGTTTCGTATCAGGGTAGCGGCAATTGGCATGCAATTTTACTGCAATTCTGCAACATCATAGGTGTTGATATTGTGTTGTCCTGTCTAAAAAATGAACGACACAAGTATATTCCATTTTCCATTTGTATTGGCAGAGAAGTGTTTCATCAGACAATGAACAAGCTGTTTTGCATCATGTGGCCAAATTGCAACTGTTCTGTTAATCGATTACACCGTTACAAATGAACTGTTTACTGTTTTTTTCTCTTTGCCAACGAAAATTCTGCAAGAATGCTCTTAGTGATAACCGTTCTGTTAATTTTTTTCAATCCTTTCCAGCCGAGAGAGCATGCAGCAGTTTTCATCCCATCATGATGTAGCCATGGAATTAATAAATAGTGTCACTGGAGTGGACGACGAAGGTCGTTCTCGCCAAAGGATTCTTGCTTTTGCTGGAAAAAGGTTTGCTTACCTAGTTACCTTACCTGATCCCCGCCCCCCCCCCCCCCCCCCCCCCCCAAATGTTTTGTGAACTTCATCTGTATTTTTTTGTTTACTGCTACCGAGTCTTAAAGATCTGTTATGCAGATATCTAAATGCAATTGAAAGAAATCCTGACGACCCTGATGCATATTATAATTGGGCCCTAGTCCTCCAGGTAAATCTATAGCCCTTAAACCTTATTTGCACAATAACTTTCTTAACACTTACTGTGACCACTGCGGAATTGGACTTTTGCCGTTTAAACCATGCATGCAAAATGGACACCACAAGATTGATATCAAGGTTATTAGGTAATCACCCTTTTCAAACTATTATTTTAGGAGAGTGCAGATAATGTGGACCCCAATTCTGGTTCCTCCAAAGACGCGTTACTTGAGGAGGCCTGCAAAAAGTATGCTGAAGCTACCCGACTTTGCCCGACTCTTTATGATGTAAGTTTCTTATTTGTTACATTAGTTTGGAATTTTAATTGATATTTTATTAGTTCCCGGGGTTTTATATTGTGCAAAATACTATGGTATGGTCGTTATTTAGTCTATGTTAAGCTCTTGGCTCATTGTACAGAATGTGGTCTCATGGTTCTAGTGGATATTTTAAGTGCTAACTGTCGATCACTTCATATCTTGACGGACATATTAAATGCTAACTGTCGATCACTTCATATCTTGATGGACGTATCCACATTTTGACTATTGATTCTTTTTTTGACACATTTATTTTCCCTTTAGGCATACTATAACTGGGCTATTGCTATTGCTGATCGAGCTAAAATACGAGGTCGCACCAAAGAAGCCGAAGATCTCTGGAGACTGGTTGGTTCACATATGTATAGGCTTTGTTTGTATTAAGCTCTGAAGTTTTCTCATGTTACTGTGTCCGGATAGTATGTCTGTCTGCTATTACATTACTTGGTCTGCAGTGGTTGTGAGGCTTGGCGAGTGATGCACTTTTGGTTGATTCTGTTGTTTAGATGATCAAATGCGCTTTTTTTTTTCTAAATAATATAGAACAACTTGGCTGCATACTCCTCCATACTTTATTGAAAAATGTTGCACTTTGGCCAATTGAATAGTAAGCAGCATGGAACCTCATCCCTGATAGATGATGAACTTAATGTTCTGAGGAACACATAGTAAACTATACTTATACAGTGATATAACGGCACTTGAGGCTTAGTTTCTTATAGATTCCTCATATTTACGTTAGACTTGTTAGAAATTTTGAAGTCGTAATCTATTTAAAAAGAACAGATTCAAAAAGAGATAAATTCCGCAATGGAATGGTAGGATGAAAAATAGAAGTCCTAGAGGATTAATGTAATCTTTCCGTGCCTATTTTTTCTTCTCAGTGTCCTTTGGTTTCATGCACATTCTACAAAACCAGGATATTGGGTGGATTTTGGATTCTGGTTCATATGTTTTACTTCCATGGTGTTTGGGTTAAATTCACCTTCTTGAAACAGTCATGGAATCACTTGTTCTAGCGAGAGTTTTTGTTTTTTTTGCTGAAGCACTTATTGCTACTCTAAGTGACTTCTTAACTTTTTGGCATGGGCCAAATAGATGGAAACTGTAATTTCTCTGTTCCAAGGGTACATACATCAGCTTAACTTCTGCCAGCACTCACATCTAGATACGGGACATTCCTGATGTTCATACCAGAGATTTTAATATTTTATTGCTATATCAGAAGCTTGATAGTTATTCCTTTTTATGCCAAATATACTGTTGTACTGTCTAGAACTTTTAAATTTATAGGTGAAGTATGATAGCATGCAATTTTATACAATTTCCCTTTCCCCCCAGGCAATAGTGAATTATGAGAAGGCTGTCCAGCTAAATTGGAATAGCCCGCAGGTCAGTGCTGAACCCTTTTTTAATTCATTTGAAGTTCTTAATGGCACAATATAAGATGAAACAAAAAGGTAGAAATGGTCCTATTTGTTTCATTGAGAAAAAAAGTACACATGTAAATGTGATAAAAAATACCATAAATGTTCAGAAGAGTTCGAGATGATAACATTACTGTTAGAGTTCTATCACATATGGAGTTCACATATGTTGCAGGGAACCTTCTATAGAGGCAGGCCTACTATATTTCCATTTCAAACAATTGATTTTAAATGTCCTAATTTGTTCATCTAAGATATAGGCGTGGTCAAACATCTGCTCTTACCTCAAAATGTCCCAAGATATTCAAAACAAATTTTAAAAATATTGTCGTTCAATTGGCATCCTTCATTTATTTTATTCTTGGACTCATGGTTGTTCATGGCGGGAACAAAGACTGGTGCAAAGGCCAAGGGAATTACCCTGCCACTGGCAAATCTGGAATTTGAGAGACGACTGTGTTTTCGCCAATGTAGGCCAGTTTGTCAGGTGCTGGTCCATGGGATTCTGGCCGAGGTCGATTGTGGAAGGCAGCAGGACCAAAAGCCCTTTGGGGGCTACCTTTACACGCTAGGCCTCTTGACCCATGATTAGAGCCTTATGAGGGACGCCCGTCTCTCTTTTTGTAGATTAGAGTATGTCTTCTCCTAGAATTGTTTTGGTTTTGCACTTTTGCTTTGATTTTCTATTAATAACAACGGCACGCATTTTGATGTGTGTTCAGAAAAATCTTTTGTTACCTTAAGTCAGTCTTATTATTTTGTATTTATTTGTCTCCATTATGCATTTTGGAGCAAAGCTATGAGATGAAACATTATGAAATCACTATGATTTTCAGTTTCTTAATTTTGATTTTTTTAAGTATTCACTTATCATATTAGTGCTGCTTCTAGCCAAACTTGTCTGCTTCTCTAATTGCAGGCTCTAAATAATTGGGGCCTTGGACTACAGGTACTTATCTTGTAACAGTGTTGTTATCTTTGCTTTTTGGGACTGGAATGTGCCTACTTATTCGCTCATTATCCTTTCATTTGAGCTTCTCTATTTTGCTATTCCTACCTATTTTGCTGTTTGAGCTTCTCTTGCATAGCTGGTATCCCTAGAAGGGTTGGTGTGCGTTTGTGTGCTTCATCTGTATCGGTTGTGGCTTTATATATAAAATGGGGCGAAAGCCTTTTTTCAGCATTATCCTTTCGTTTGTAAGAATATGAATTTACAATGCAGGAACTGAGCGCCATTGTTCCTGCTCGGGAGAAACAAACCATCATAAAAACAGCTATAAGTAAGGTATATGCATATTGTTATTACTTGGTCTGGGAATGATTTACGTGATTTGTTCACTAAAGGATATATCTGTGATAAATTACTGATACCCACTCCCGCTGTCTCATCAGTTTCGTGTTGCTATCCAATTGCAATTTGATTTCCATCGGGCTATATACAACCTTGGAACTGTCTTGGTACGTTTCCTGTCTTCCATAGTAACTCACTCGATAACTATGGTTCTTGTGCATATTGACACACTTTTAGTGTATCGACATGAGCTCTTCAGTTTGAATACGTTTTCTGTGCCCTTCTTAATGTTGCAGTACGGTTTAGCTGAGGATACCATGAGATCTGGGAGGCCAGACGTATCCCCTAATGAGCTTTACAGTCAGTCTGCTATCTATGTTGCAGCTGCTCATGCATTGAAACCAAATTACTCGGTAATTGTTAATTTTTCTGCTAACTGCCTGTTATGTTTCTTATGTGTAAAAACTTGAGGATTCATGTAGCATTATTTCATCTAATGCAGGTCTATCGCAGTGCTTTGCGACTAGTCCGCTTGATGGTAAGATTCAGTTGTACATATTTCCTGATACTCTTTTTTATTGGTCTATTGTTACCTATACGTAATAGCTAACTTGATGTGGCTGTGATATGTGTATTTTCTTTCCAAGTTATGTTGTTTACAATTTACTTGAACTGCTTTTGCGAAGCTCTATTCATGAGAAAGCTAGTAGCCTAGGGGATAGGGCTTTGAACCTGGTTAAATTGGTTTCTTGAATATTGCTTTGTCGGTTGTCAATTTTGACATACTTCTGCCCTCTAGATGGCATTGGCATCGTATCTTGTCATTGATTATGGAAGAATAACTTTGGTCTTGTTGTCATATTAAACGATGCAGTTGCCTTTGCCATACCTCAAAGTGGGATATTTGACCGCTCCTCCAGCCAACAATGCCATTGCACCACACACTGATTGGGAGAGGTCACAGTTTGTTCTGAACCATGAGGGACTCCAGAAGGTTCATCCCTTGTTATTTTGGACAATTATTCCAGTGCAAATTTGGAGTTACTGATTTCTGTTTCTGCTCTTTTTATGACCTTGCCTTTCTGAATCTTATGGGTTTCTTGTAAATTGTAGGCCGATGCCTCTGGCCAGACTCCATCACAATCAATGGACAGTGGAAGAAAGCCTACCCGAATAGCTGTTGAGGATATTGTTTCTGTGTCAGCATCCGCTGATCTAACATTGCCACCTGGTGCCGGTCTTTGTGTAGATACTGTTCATGGACCTAGGTTCTTGGTATGTATCTGCCAGTTGCTTTTATTCGTTTGTTCTATTGAAGTACAGATAATACTATATGTTTTACAACATTTACAAATGGAATCTGTGACAGGTTGCTGATAGCTGGGAGGCTCTTGACAGTTGGCTAGATGCTTTATGCCTAGTCTACACTATATTTGCAAGAGGGAAAAGTGACGTTCTTGCTGGTATTATTACTGGCTAATATATCATACAGAAAAACTGCACAATGAATAGAGGCTCAGAAATTGTGTAGGCTCATTGTCAATTCATTCTCTCTTGTGGATTTACCTGTGTTGATTTATCTCATGGCTTATGTGAAGTAGAGATGCTGATCGGTAACTCATTTCTTCCTCTTGGTAAGATATGTTGTGCCATTATAACAGATGCATTAAGATAAAAGTAAAGTTGTCTTCTTTTTTCGAGGAAAGATAAAGTAAAGTCTACACTTAATTGTCAAAAACCGTCTTTTCAAGTAGGGATGACAATCTGTAGCGTATGGGTGGGTACAACCCCTTTTGCCCAAACCCATACCCACAGAAGCCTTCTATTCACACTCACTTCAATATCCATGGGCATAAATTGACACCCATGTTTCCAAGCTTCACATTTTGTATCTTGATGTGCCACCATGACTCTAGTAGAGAAACAAATTTTCGAAAAAACAAATCTCCATATGTTGGATTAATCTGATATGCACAGCCGCATGAGCCCCTCACCCTAATAGCTGAGAAGATCACTGAACACACCGTGGCTTTGTCACCTTATTATGCCTTGGCCCTCGGCATATTGTTGGAAAGAGAATGACATTAAAAGATGAAAATACATGTGGTCAATAGCTAGCCCATGTACAAGTACGTAGGCCTCGCGCTGGAGGAGAGACCTGGGGGTTGGCACTTGGTACAGGGCACCCCTATGCTTCACGCGAGACAGAGGGAACCGTCGCTGCGCGAGTTGCGCCGGCCAAGGCACGCGGGAGACACAGCCTCAATTTTTATTTTTATTTTCACGTTTTCCCCTTTTTTGGTTCTTTTTTTACTTTCGTTTATACTTCCAAATATTCTAAATAAATATATTAAAAAATCACTGATAAACATTTGAAAAATGATGACCAAAGCATTTGAAAAATGTTAAATGTGTATACAGAAAATGTTTATCATGTATACAAAAAAAATACAATGTGTATGAAACAATTTGATCATGTATTAAAAAATGTTAATCAAGAATTTGAAAAAAAAGTTGAGCAAGTATTTAGAAAATGTTAATCAAGCATTTGGAAAATGTTAAATGTATATAGAAAAAATGTTGACAATGTATTAAAAATGATGGAAAATTTGATCATGTATATAAAAATGTTAATAAAGCATTTGAGAAAAATGTTGAACAAGTATTTGAAAATGTTAATCAAGCATTTGAAAAATGTTGCATCTGTATAGAAAAAAATGTTGACCATGTATTAACAAAATACTGGGACAATTTGATCATTTATATAAAAATGTTAATCAAGCATTTGAAAAATTGTTGTCCAAGTATTTGAAAAATGATAAATATGTATAGAAAAAAGTTGACCATATATTAAAAAATGTTAATCTTGTATCAAGCATTTTAAAAAGTATAAAAGTGCATAGAGGAAAAATGTTGATCATGTATTAAAAAATGTTAATCTTGTATTTGAAATGTTAATCAAGGATTTGAAAAATGTTAAAATGTGTATAAAAAATGTTGACCATGTATTAAAAAAATGTTAAACCAATGAAAACCCAAAAGAAAAACCAAAAGGAAAACGAAAGAAAAAAAAGGAGAAGAAATAAGGAAACCAAAGAAAAAAAAGAAGAAAAAAAGGAAGAAAACTGACTCTTTTCCTTCTTGTGGCTCGAGCCCTGCTTATTTAGCATGAACTTTATGTTGGCTCAGTGGCTAACGGTGCTACGAAGCAACCTGAAGATCCTAGGATCGATCTCCCGCGTGAGTGAGCTGGCCCATTAATGTACACGCTTGACGCGAGAGATCCTTTCGTCTCACTTGAAGCAAGATATAATCACCGCACTTGGTACATAGAACCATCCAAAGAAAATCCAACACATCGGATTCAATTAAATTTGAAACTCTATCCTCCGATTTTCAGTTCGCCAAAGGCCCCAAAATTTAGCTTCTGTTTGAACCTAGCACTTATTCAAGGGTTTGTTTTTTCACCGAAACATAACTAAAGGTGCATTGTTCTTTTGTACTTGTTATATCCATTTTAGATAAAGACAGGTACAACAGTATGCTGCCAATCTTCTCTTGGAGATGACGTGTGCGATTGTTTGTTGAACATTTTTTTATGAAAATGATCCATATCTATTATCAAATTTCATCACAAGTACAAAGGGTTTCTCGTCATGTGGCAAGATTTGGTGTCAAGTGCTTTAGATCTGTTCAAAAGTTCAACAACGACTATTGCGTCTCCAGTGCGCTGGTCCTTAGGGGCACGTGCACGAAGACTTCCAAGATGTCATCGACAAGGTCAAGCCGACTCGAGTAGAGAAGCGGTGATAGCGGCTTGTCAACGACTCGTTCCGGAGGCGGTAGTGGTCTTGGAATCTCGATTGTTTGTTGGATTGGAAAAGAACAAAGAGAAGGAGCGTTGCTTCTCTTAGTCTCTTTGGTTCTTTTTATTTATTTATGAGTAGTCTCTTTGGTCCATGACTTCCTGGCCTGGCCTGGCATCCAAAATGTGAAAACTACTCCTTTTGTCTCATAATACAAGACATTATTACGTCCAATATACTATATATTGGATGTAATAACGTGTTATACAATAACAGTTATTCTTTCATTTGAGGAAAAAACAAGGATAAACGGAAACATGTTAATGGGCCGCACCAAAGCCAGCCCAAAGAAGTTCATGCATTTTAAAGAAAACGTTCATGCATATCATAAGAAATGTTATTCTAAAAGAAATGTTCCTGTATCTTAGAAATGCTATTTATTTTTTGTTACACTGTTATTGTATGCGAAAAAATGTTGACATGTTGCAAAAACTGTTCACATATATAAAAATAATAATTTAAAAGCAATGTATGCATCACAAAAGAATGCTCATGTATTTTATTTAATAAATTGTCTTGTATGTGAAAAAATGTCCATATGCTGCAAAAAAGGTTCATGCATATCACAACTAATATTTCATATATTTAAAACATTATTATTTTATGTGAAAATTAAGAACTGATGGCCTTTGAGCATGTTTAGTGTGTAGATAGAGCATCACCGTGATGTGCCTCGTGGCCCCGGAACCCTAATTAGCTAAGTATGGCATGGGCCATTATCTTTCTTCCAAATGTTCCTTGAGATTATTATTCTCTTCAAATGTTCCTTGAAGGTTTTTGCCTGCACCAAGAAAAGCGAGAACGAGAGCCTTTTGCGGTTTTGCATTTAATCACTTCGCCGAGCCCTCGCAAAAAAAAATTCACTTCGCTGAGAGCCTTTTACCATGTTATTTACTCTTTCTGTTCTAGAATATAAAAACGTTTTTTTACACTATGCTAGTGTTAAAAATGTTCTTATATTTTGGGACGGAGGGAGTATTTTATTACTTCTAATAACAATCATTCGTTATAAAAAAAACACCTTATGCGTCAACGCGTATGTTGCGAGGCAAAGTCGACTAGTATAAACTAAAACCATCCCGCAAACGCAAATGCAACAGTGCACGTCAATGTGGGCGCTTTCAACATCGGCTATGTCATGAACACATTTGTTATCACTTTCATGCCTATCGTCACCGCCATCAATCACCTACCAGCCGCAGTCATGCTAACCTCTCCATCATCATCATCATCATTCACGAGCTCACCGATCGTTACCGAGAGTCCGAGATTACACACATCGCCATGACGGCACGATCCCATCAGAGCATCCGAGCCTCCGTCCTGCAGTACCCATCAAGGCATCAACCAGCGGGCCAGCCAGCCCAAAACGTCGACGGAAACACACGGTCAAATTATGGGCGCTCGACGAAGACGTACGTACGTACGTACACGCGGGCCGGTCGCTGTACGTACGTACGACGGCGGAGCACGAGGGCGCGCATGCATATGCTACGGTGGAGCCCAGGCTGGGAGGCGGACGGCGCCAGCCATAGCTTTCCGACGGGGCCGATCAGCTTTTGAAAACAAGATCGCCAGATCTTCCGATAATATTCCACGGAGGCATGATGCGTGCGAGAAAAATCCAGTGCAACAGCTAGGTAGATAGCTCGTAGATGATGTTGATTTTGACCTATGAATCTCCCCCGCCGATGGGTGTTACTGGTTAGTAGATAGTTCGGTCGTCGATCCGATACGGACAGGCGGCGTGACGAGCCACGCGATGCATTGGAATGACGTGACCGGTAATCCTACGTATATGATTATTACGGCTGCAGGTATGTTCAAGGAGGCGTTTAGCTACCTGCACCAAGTCCAATCAGTCCAACTTCAAAAAAAAAAAGTCCAATCAGTCCGCTCTATGCAGGTTTTTTCATTTTCTGGTTGTTTGAATGTCCGCAAATATTATTAGATCTGCATGACACGATGATTAAAGTATATCTGGGCCTGGTTCAGGAGGAACGGCCGAATCGACCGTTCCTAACAAGCCAGCCCCAATGCATGGGGGGGGGGGGGGGGGCAGTGGACGGACGAGTGTGGGTTATGGTGGCCGCACGCACGGGGACACACGATAGAAGCCGCGTTGGTTTCCGAAGCGGCGTCATAACTCCCCTCATCCTCCTCCCACCGCTCATCTCCCCTTCTCCCATCGCTTCACTCTCCTCTTCCCCCACCTCTCTCTCCTTCGATTAAAGGTTAGCCTTCATTTGGGACGACGGTTTTCACACACATGGTGTAGGAATTTTGAGGGTTTGAACAAACCCTCGAATCAATTCAAGGGTTTGTCGAGGGTTTTCACACACATGTTGTAGGAATATCGAAGGTTTGAACAAACCATTGAATCGATTCTAGGGTTTTCACACACATGGGGTAGAAATTTTGAGGGTTTGAACAAACCCTCGAATCAATACGATGGTTTGGACACACACGTGGTAGTCTACGCTCAAGCTTGTAGTCGTCCATCTCGAGGGGCATTGTAGATCAGCCAGGCTGAGAAACCCTCGCCACCATCTCCAGCGCTTGGTGCTCCTCCTCCTCGTCAGAGTCGTCTAGAACGATCTTGATCATACGTGTGGTGCGTTTTTTATTCGAGCACTAGTTCACATCTGTCTGTTCAATGGAGATTCACAAGCTCGTCATGGGAGGCAACAATAAGGCTGGCAAGGAGGTCACCGCTTATGGGAAGGGCAAGGAGGTCGCCACTGACGGGAAGGGAAAAGAGGTCGCCTCTGACGGGAAGGGCAAAGGGATCACCTCGCGCAAGAAGGGCAAGTTGATGTTGTAGATCGGCAGCCCCCCGAAGAGGGTTACGAAGTACCACCATTACTAGGAGAACGTCAACCCAACGCACTTCTGCAAGACAATATTTGGACCTAAATTGGAGGTTTTGCTGATGCCCCTACCTTCAGCAAGCACCTCATCCCCATCGCAGAGTTGTTCAGGTTGACAACGAACAACTACTGCACCTGGAAGGTCACCACCCGGATGATCAGCGGCAGGCTCACCATTGGTAAAGGTTGGGCCACCTTCTGTCTAGCTCACGAGTTCAGAATCGAGTGCCTTGTCACCTTCAAGATGGTGAGTCCCGCAAACTTGAAGGTCATCACATTCAATGACGAGGGCATTGAGGCGGTGGCAAAGTGTAGGCCGCACCACAAAGCATTTGACATGGATGCTGAGGGTGCTGATGAGGGTGGTGCTGAGGATGCTTAGGATGAGATCGTTTCTATGTTAATCTAGTTTGAAGACTATGTGGTATTGTTGCGATGTTAACCTGGTTGAACTGCTATGGCAGTTATGGTTATG
Organism: Triticum monococcum; assembly: GCA_034509565.1. NCBI lineage: Eukaryota > Viridiplantae > Streptophyta > Magnoliopsida > Poales > Poaceae > Triticum > Triticum monococcum. The sequence goes on from CM067841.1 coordinate 360,272,113, forward strand.
GTTATGTTATCAGTGGCGGAGCCAGGAAATTAGAATGAGGAGGGCCAAGTATTGTCAATCCACGTCAGGAAGGGCAGCTCACTAATATACACCACTCTAGCAGCAGTTTATCATGTATTAACATGCATATTAGGCTTGACAAAGTAATGTTAGGGGGGGCAGGGCCCCTGCTGGCACCCCCCCTGTTGTAACGCCCTCGATGCGGCTATATCTCCCACGTGTCGAAGCACGACTTAGAGGCATAACCGCACTGAAAGCAATGTCACAAGTGAGGTAATCTTCACACTACCCATGTAATACATAAGGGAAATAGATACATAGTTGGCTTACAATCGCCACTTCACACAAATACATGAATAAAGCATTACATCATCCAGATACAAACAAGGTCCGACTACGGAATCAAAATAAAAGAAGACTACCCCAAAAGCTACACAGATCCCCGATCGACCCCAACTGGGCTCCACTACTGATCAACTAGAAACGGAACAACACAAAGAACGAGATCTTCATCGAGCTCCTCCTTGAGCTTGGTTGCGTCATCTGCACGGTTCAACGGCACCTGCAAGCTGATTTTGGAAGTATCTGTGAGTCACGGGGACTCAGCAATCTCGCACCCTCGCGATCAAGACTATTTAAGCTTATAGGTAAGGTAAAAGGTATGAGGTGGAGTTGCAGCAAGCGACTAGCATATAGGGTGGCTAACTTATTTGCAAAAGAGAGCGAGAAGAGAAGGCAAAAGCACGGTCGAACAACTATGATCAAGAAGTGATCCTAGTACAACCTACGTCAAGCATAACTCCAACACCGTGTTCACTTCCCGAACTCCGCCGGAAAGAGACCATCACGGTTACACACGCGGCTGATGCATTTTAATTAAGGTCAACTTCAGGTTTTCTACAACCGGACATTAACAAATTCCCATCTGCCCATAACCGCGGGCACGACTTTTGAAAGTTCAAAACCCTACAGGGGTGTCCCAACTTAGCCCATCACAAGCTCTCACGGTCAATGAAGGATATTCCTTCTAGCGAAAAGACCCGATCAGACTCGGAATCCCGGTTACAAGACATTTCGACAATGGTAAAACAAATCCAGCAACACCGCCCGAATGTGCCGACAAATCCCGATAGGAGCTACACATATCTCGTTCTCAGGGCACACTCAGATGAGCTCTCCATACAACTAAAACCAAACCTTGAGTTTCCCCGAGGGGGCGCTGCACAGGGATCTAGTTTGGACCAACACTCAGAGGAGCACTGGCCCCGGGGGGGGGGGGGGGGGGTTAAAATAATGATGACCCTCGGGAGCGCGACTCCCAAGGGAAAAGAAAAGGCTAGGTGGCGAATGGTAAAACCAATGTTAGGCATTGCTGGAGGAGTTTTATTCAAGGCGAACTGTCAAGGGGTTCCCATTATAACCCAACCGCGTAAGGAACACAAAAATCCGGGAACATAACACCGATATAACGGAAACTAGGGTGGCAAGAGTGGAAAAAAACACTAGGCATAAGGCCGAGCCTTCCACCCTTTACCAAGTATATAGATGCATTAATTAAATAAGAGATATTGTGATATCCTAACAAAATGTCCATGTTCCAACAAGGAACAAACTTCAATCTTCACCTGCAACTAACAACGCTATAAGAGGGGCTGAGCAAAGCGGTAACATAGCCAAACAACGGTTTGCTAGGACAAGGTGGGTTAGAGGCTTGGTTTAACAATATGGGAGGCATGATAAGCAAGTGGTAGGTATCGCAGCATAGGCATAGCAAAATAGCGAGCAACTAGCAAGCAAAGATAGAAGTGATTTCGAGGGTATGGTCATCTTGCCTGAAATCCCGCAAGGAAGAAGAACGAGTCCATGAAGAAGACAAACGGACGTAGTTGAACGGGTCCTCACAAACGCATCATAAACGGAACCAACCCGAAGAAGCAACACCGGAAAGAAGCACACAACATAGTAAACAAACCAACACATGAACATGGTATGATATGCGGGATGCGGTATGGGATGCATATGCATGATTTGACAAGGAATGATTGAACCTAGCCTCAACATGGAAATCCAAGAGTGCCACTGGAAAGGTGAGGTGATTTCGGTTGAAATTGATATAAAGATCACCGGAATCGGATGCACGGTTTGGAAATGGCTAGCAAAACAAATATGGCACCGGTCTGCGATAATCAGCAAGTGACCATCTAAATGCATCAAGATAAATATGCTACAGCACTTAAACATGACAACAAAATACATGGCAGGGATCCACTCATGAAGCTTGACAAAAGATGAACACCGAGCTACGGCTAATTCATCCAATAACAGGTTCAAACAAGCATGACAAAAGTGCAAATGATAACAGGTTTCAGACTTAGTGAAATAACAACAAATCAGGAATTTATCATCAAGAAGCACACTTTAGAGTATGAAAAATTACATGATACAGGAACATATCATGGCAAAGCAAGGCATGGAATGAAGCTACTCAAAGCACTTAACAAAAGTCCCTTAGTGACTTTGAGCCAAAAGGGATCAGAAAATACAATTGCAAGCATGTGAACATAGCAAAAACCTAAACAGATTCAGACTTAGTGAAAAACTGGAGCATGCAAAACAGTTAACGAGTAGGCATGTTTACGAGCTCGATGCACTCACTACAGAGCATGGCATGACAAACTAAGCATACACCCCTCAAGAATACATGGCATAGAAGCTAGACATGGCAAGAACAACAATATAGCATGTACGGATCAATAGCAACATCCTCGGCAAAATCGCTAATCACGTCAACAATCTGCCAGGATTCACGATATAGCAAAAGTAGAGCTTGATTGACTCACGCTAGGGTACTCCATAAATGCAAACAAAGACATGGATGGATAGAGCACCACAATATTAACAAACCATCCTTACTGATCATCCTCAAAAGAGGCACGGATCACTAGGAAACAACATGAACATATGGCATAATAACAAAATCAGGATAAGGACTTTGTGAAATTCTAAGTCCCTGAAATCAGCATAACCGAATACGCTACTTTGCAAGCTTGTGCTAGTCACCACAAATGTCACAAAAATACATGGCAAGCACCTCTGTAAAGATGGCATGACATATAATAAAACACATGTAGAGCTCAGGATCATAGCATGCACACATTAATCATGACAAAAATGACAAAAGGCCATTTGCTGAAACAGATCTGCAACTTTCCTCACATAGCCCTCTTCCAACAGCATTTCGGGCTACAAGATGAGCTCAAATGAAAATGATGCAATGAGATGAAATGATATACTCGTCGAGACGAACATTTTAATATGCTACATGCACGAATTGGAGCTATGATGAGGGAGTTATGATGCGATGAATATGCTCAAAAATATTACAGGAAAAAGGACTTAGACGAAAAATTACCCTCTCAGAATCAGATCTAGGGTTGACTTGCATGGGATCCGAGGCGCGGACGGAATTCTCGCCGGAGCATGGCCGAAGACAGCAACGACGGTGGCCGGAAAATGCAGGGTCTTGCCGGAGTAGGCGGACCCGGGCTAGATCCCGCCGGATCCGGTCCGATCCGGGCGCGGGGCGGCATGGTGAGGACGGCGGCGACCGGTGGCGCCGGGGTCCGGCGACCGAGGCGGCGGGGCAGGGCGCCGGTGGAGAGCGGGGCGGCGGCGCCCGCGCGAGGTGGCGGCGGCGCGCGTAAGGCGCGGGCAGGCGGCGGAGCACGGTGATGCGAGGGCGGCGTGAGCGGGCGGCTGCGGTACGGCCTTCCAGGCGGCATGGATGGCGCGTCGGCTCAGGCGAGCCACTTGCTGGCGGCGGCCGGAGACGAAGCCGGCGCGGAACTTCGATGAAATGCGGGGACGGCGGCGGAGGCACGGGCCTCATCGGGCCCGGCGCGGCCCGGGGCGGGTCCGATTCGGGCCTCACGGGCCGGCGGCGAAGTGGGGAGGCGCGGGCGCTGACGTGGCGATACGACTGGACGAGGGGCAGAGGCGGACATGTCCGGCGGCGCGGAGAGGAGAGATCTAGGGTTTGTACCGCGGAATTTTTGGGGGAGGCCACATATTGATAGGTAGAGGGAGCTAGGAGAGTCCAAATGAGGTGCGGTTTTCGGCCACGCGATCGTGATCGAACAACCGAGATGGTGGAGAGGTCTTAGGTGGGTTTTGGGCCACTTTGGAGGGGTGTTGGGCTGCAACACACACGAGGCCTTTTCGGTCCCTCGGTTAACCGTTGGAGTGTCAAACGAAGTCCAAATGGCACGAAATTTGACAGGCGGTCTACCGGTAGTAAACCAAGGCTGCGTGGAAAGTCTCGGTCCAATCCGAAAACGTTTAGCACCCGCACATGAAAAGAGGTAGAAAGGGACATCGGGTGACATAGGAGCGCCGGATTGCAAAACGGACAACGGGAAAAAAGCTCAGATGCATGAGACAAACATGTATGCAAATGAAATGCACATGATGACATGATATGCAATGCATGACACGCAAGCAATGACAACGCAACAACAGCGAATAACTGGAGGACACCTGGCACATCGGTCTCGGGGCGTTACAACACTCCACCACTATGAGAGGATCTCGTCCCGAGATCTAGAATGGCACCGGAGGGAAAACGAAAGAGGAAGAGAAAAAGGTAAAAATAAGTTGCTTCTTGACTATTGAGTGAGACCAAATAACCTTGCAAAGGTTAAGCCATTTCGAGAAAATAATACAACGGATATGACGAAGTTGAAAAGACTCCGTTAGAAAAGAGGAACAATGAAGAACAACTTCGGTCAGCACTCCGGTTGAAAAGAAAAGGAATTGAATAAGAACTTGATGAGATGAGAAGATATTTGAATGAAAACACAACACTCCGGTTAAATGGATAAGCATGAAAAGAACATGATCTTCACAATTCGAGATGATGATTGAAAAGAGCAACATCACAAGGCCTCCGGAAGAAAGAAATAGAAGATAGATAATTGAAAGAAAAGAATGGAGAAGAAAATGCCGACTTCTGTCACAACATAGCTTAAAAAGGCATCTTTTGGAGAAGGGTCGAACGGAGTTCTTAGAAAACCAACAACGAAAAAGAGTAAGCTTAATATGGTCTTATGGAATACATCTCAAATTATGAGGTGACAACCAGCCACTTACGGGAAAAGAATTGGATTGATATGAACGAGGAGACGAGAAACTTATTTCACCGGGAGGGTAGATGAAGAACTTGGATCATATATGAGCACCATAAGTAGCAACAATCCTTAGGGAAGGCTTTAGGTGAAATATAACCCCAGATAACTCCAACGAAGAGGTTGATGGATTTAAAATATCTCATTCTTAACAACATGTGAATCATGAAACATGAACTCAAATCATCAAGAATGACATAATACCACCTACAATGATACGGAAGAAAGAATTGCACTCCGGATTGCAAGAAGAAGAAAACTTGAAGTATATCTTGGTGGATCATCGCTTCGAGAGATATCTTGAAAAACAATTGAAGAATGAAAAGAATCCTTGACGAACCATCATGAGGAACTCCGGTAATAAAAGAATGATTAAATGAAAGGAGAGAGAAGTTGGAAATACGAGGTGAATCCTTGCAATGATTTAGATGGATCTCCATGATAATATAATTGCGAGAGTTTGGAACCCCGGGAAAGAAAGATGAGCACTTGAAACCAAGGATATGTATGATGAACCACTCCGGAATAAGGAATTGAATCATTTGGATGAAACAAGAATAAGAATTACATTATGCTTATCCTTCACCAATTAAATTGATGATAATCAACGGATTTGACATATTACTTATTCTCGTAGAAAAGATTAAGAGAGATATAGCATAAACTTGGGAAGGTCTTCGACGAATCCACCGGTAGGATTGAAAACAACAAATGAATTGATATGATAACAAGGTAAGAAGAATCTTGAACGAACCACCGTAAGAATTGAAAATGAACGAAGAAGAAAAAGTAAAGAAGCACCAGGAAGAATTAACAAATGAACGAAGAAGCCTGAGGTGATTTAGATACGTGAGACGAAGAGATCAAGAACTGATTAGAGGATATTTGAATGATGCACCGGTAAGATTTGGAAAACAATAGCTGAAAACTAGAACGAATAAATCTTCTGAAATGATGGGCTCCGGATAACAAACTGAGAAGGCTCTTGAACTGCTCCGGATAGGTGAAAAGAATTCCCACAATCGAAAATAATTATGGGAGGGTGGCAACAAGCCAGAATCATAAATTTTGAAGAGAATGGAGCAAGATTAAAGAGAAACTCTTCTTCGGTCTTCAATATATGAGAATGACGATGAGAAACACCACCAAATTGTTGAGATACTCCGGGATGAAAAATGGAAAAGTTAAGCCAACGATGAAAAGAATTTGAAAGATCTTGGAGAAAAACATAAGACCGATGACAATCATTCTTACGTCAAACTTCGAAAAATAAAATTTGAGGATAGCTCCGGGAAAATAAGAAGAGTCAGGTAAGATCTTGGGAAAAGACCTGTGGGTTAGGGCCCATTCAAGAAAACACCGTTGAAATGATTTAAAGAGAGATATTGCGCCAGTTGAATTAAATGACTTGAATGAGATAACATCCTCGAAAGAGCTTGAACGAATGCAGAGTGGAAACACGAATCTTCGAGATATCTTGAGCACTCCGGGACAATTGAATAGCGAGAGGTGAATGATTAAGAATTGCACCGGCATGAGAAAACATTGAAATGAGGAAAAGATATGATCAACAGAGAAAACTTGAATTGAATCCACCGGAGAAGAAAGAGAACGAACAATGATGAACTTGAGGCTCTGTTAGGATCTTCATGAGAATCACCGGATAAGAAAATTGACCGAAAAGGAATGGAGAGACTTCATAACCAATAAGATGGATACTTGATTAAGAATTCTGAGTCCTCAAAGAAAAAGGGAGGGTGAGCGGGAAAACAAAGGCAACTTGGAGACGAATGAAACAAACATCGTTGAGAAGACTTGAGTTGATCTTGCAGATGTTGAAATGACCGGATCCACTTGAAGAGAAACATGCCGGTTGAAATGGATTGGCATGATAATCTCGATGATCATGAAGGATTGGTATTCACATAGGGACATGAGAACACCGCTTAGGAAAGGTATGGAATCAACATTTGACTTCGAAGCAACTCGAATACCACAACTCAAAAAAACAAAGGATTGGCTAGCAGAATGAGCCGGAACAAACATATGATAGAGATTTCGTCCGAAGTTTTCATGGTGGGGCCTACACGGGCTCGATCGTACAACACGATCATGTACAGGGCAGTGCACATGACATACGAAGCATCCCCGAGTCGGCATAGCGAAGGACTCTTTAAGACACAACGAGACCACTGTAAAACCAACCGTGGATAGGCGGACCAGTAGACGTCGAACCCCAATTTCATATCATGCATCTGTCGGAAAGATATCCTAAGAGCTACTTGAATTCCCACCTATCAAACTCCCGAAATTTTCCGATTATGCAATCAGGTGTTGGGGATACAGGGGATGCATAATATCTCACCCAAAACTAGCAAATCCTACATCCAGCTGTATCCATCCTTCAACACATAACCAAGAAACCTTCGGAAATCGTTTACCTCAACCTTCGAAAAAGCATCCGTTATACGAGTTATGGAAATACCCCCGAACTCCCGCCCCAGTACTGGGTGGCGTCGAGGTTATCTCACCAACAACTGCATAAAAGAGATTTTTGATGTCGGCGAAACTAATCTCAGGTATTCTAGAACTGCAACGATAAAATTATGACGACAACACCTCGGAGCTCAACTCCCCGGGACACTGCCACAACCCCTACATGACAGGAGGCACCAAGAACAATGTTCTCGTCACAAATCGATCGGAACGATTCCAAGATACCCGCGTGATCCTAATTTTTTTAATGAAATTTGAGAAGAGAAGAGTCAAAACTCTACGTCAGGATGCCTCACCAGAGCGACGAAGGGACTGGGGAGTAAAAATAATTCCTAGACTCTCCGATATATAAATCCTAAATGACTCAAAACATTTTTCTAGACTCAACAACGCCAACGATTCGATAAAGCAGGGGGCTCCTAAGGTCGGGGAAGGCTCTGATTACCAACTTATAATGCCCTCGATGCGGCTATATCTCCCACGTGTCGAAGCACGACTTAGAGGCATAACCGCATTGAAAGCAATGTCACAAGTGAGGTAATCTTCACACTACCCATGTAATACATAAGGGAAATAGATACATAGTTGGCTTACAATCGCCACTTCACACAAATACATGAATAAAGCATTACATCATCCAGATACAAACAAGGTCCGACCACGGAACCAAAATAAAAGAAGACTACCCCAAAAGCTACACAGATCCCCGACCGACCCCAACTGGGCTCCACTACTGATCAACTAGAAATGGAACAACACAAAGAACGAGATCTTCATCGAGCTCCTCCTTGAGCTTGGTTGCGTCATCTGCACGGTTCAACGGCACCTGCAAGCTGGTTTTGGAAGTATCTTTGAGTCACGGGGACTCAGCAATCTCGCACCCTCGCGATCAAGACTATTTAAGCTTATAGTTAAGGTAAAAGGTATGAGGTGGAGCTGCAGCAAGCGACTAGCATATAGGGTGGCTAACTTATTCGCAAAAGAGAGCGAGAAGAGAAGGCAAAAGCACGGTCGAACAACTATGATCAAGAAGTGATCCTAGTACAACCTACGTCAAGCATTACTCCAACACCGTGTTCACTTCCCAGACTCCGCCGGAAAGAGACCATCACGGTTACACACGCGGTTGATGCATTTTAATTAAGGTGAACTTCAGGTTTTCTACAACCGGACATTAACAAATTCCCATCTGCCCATAATCGCGGGCACGGCTTTCGAAAGTTCAAAACCCTGCAGCGGTGTCCCAACTTAGCCCATCACAAGCTCTCACGGTGAACGAAGGACATTCCTTCTAGCGGGAAGACCCAATCAGACTCGGAATCCCGGTTACAAGACATTTCGACAATGGTAAAACAAATCCAGCAACACCGCCCGAATGTGCCGACAAATCCTGATAGGAGCTGCACATATCTCGTTCTCAGGGCACACTCAGATGAGCTCTCCATACAACTAAAACCAAACCTCGAGTTTCCCCGAGGGGGCGCTGCACAGGGCTCTAGTTTGGACCAACACTTAGAGGAGCACTGGCCCGGGGGGGGGGGGGGGTTAAAATAATGATGACCCTCGGGAGCGCGACTCGCAAGGGAAAAGAAAAGGCTAGGTGGCGAATGGTAAAACCGATGTTGGGCATTGCTGGAGGAGTTTTATTCAAGGCGAACTGTCAAGGGGTTCCCATTATAACCCAACCGCGTAAGGAACGCAAAAATCCGGGAACATAACACCGATATAACGAAAACTAGGGTGGCAAGAGTGGAATAAAACACTAGGCATAAGGCCGAGCCTTCCACCCTTTGCCAAGTATATAGATGCATTAATTAAATAAGAGATATTGTGATATCCCAACAAAATGTCCATGTTCCAACAAGGAACAAACTTCAATCTTCACCTGCAACTAACAACACTATAAGAGGGGTTGAGCAAAGCGGTAACATAGCCAAACAACGGTTTGCTAGGACAAGGTGGGTTAGAGGCTTGGTTTAACAATATGGGAGGCATGATAAGCAAGTGGTAGGTATCGCAGCATAGGCATAGCAAAAGAGCGAGCAACTAGCAAGCAAAGATAGAAGTGATTTCGAGGGTATGGTCATCCTGCCTGAAATCCCGCAAGGAAGAAGAACGAGTTCATGAAGAAGACAAACGGACGTAGTCGAACGGGTCCTCACAAACGCGTCATAAACGGAACCAACCCGAAGAAGCAACACCGGAAAGAAGCACACAACATAGTAAACAAACCAACACATGAACATGGTATGATATGCGGGATGCGGTATGGGATGCATATGCATGATTTGACAAGGAATGATTGAACCTGGCCTCAACTTGGAAATCCAAGAGTGCCACTTGAAAGGTGAGGTGATTTCGGTTGAAATCGATATAAAGATCACCGGAATCGGATGCACGGTTTGGAAATGGCTAGCAAAACAAATATGGCACCAGTCTGCGATAATCAGCAAGTGACCATCTAAATGCATCAAGATAAATATGCTATAGCACTCAAACATGACAACAAAATACATGGCAGGGATCCACTCATGAAGCTTGACAAAAGATGAACACTGAGCTATGGCTAATTCATCCAATAACAGGTTCAAACAAGCATGGTAAAAGTGCAAATGATAACAGGTTTCACACTTAGTGAAATAACAACAAATCAGGAATTTATCATCAAGAAGCACACTTTAGAGCATGAAAAACTACATGCTATAGGAACATATCATGGCAAAGCAAGGCATGGCATGAAGCTACTCAAAGCACTTAACAAAAGTCCCTTAGTGACCTTGAGCCAAAAGGGATCAGCAAATACAATTGCAAGCATGTGAACAAGCAACAACCTAAACATATTCAGACTTAGTGAAAAACTGGAGCATGCAAAACAGTTAACGAGTAGGCATGTTTACGAGCTCGATGCACTCACTACAGAGCATGGCATGACAAACTAAGCATACACCCATCAAGAATACATGGCATAGAAGCTAGACATGGCAAGAACAGCAACATAGCTTGCACGGATCAATAGCAACATCCTCGGCAAAATCGCTAATCACGTCAACAATCTGCCAGGATTCACGATATAGCAAAAGTAGAGCTCGATTGACTCACGCTAGGGTGCTCCATAAATGCAAACAAAGACATGGATGGATAGAGCACCACAATATTAACAAATCATCCTTACTGATCATCCTCAAAAGAGGCACGGATCACTAGGAAACAACATGAACATATGGCATAATAACAAAATCAGGACAAGGACTTTGTGAAATTCTAAGTCCCTGAAATCAGCATAACCGAATACGCTACTTTGCAAGCTTGTGCTAGTCACCACAAATGTCACAAAAATACATGGCAAGCACCTCTGTAAAGATGGCATGGCATATAACAAAACACATGTAGAGCTCAGGATCATAGCATGCACACATTAATCATGGCAAAAATAACAAAAGGCCATTTGCTGAAACAGATCTGCAACTTTCCTCACATAGCCCTCTTCCAACAGCATTTCGGGCAACAAGATGAGCTCAAATGAAAATGATGCAATGAGATGAAATGATGTACTCGTCGGGACGAACATTTTGATATGCTACATGCACGAATCGGAGCTACGATGGGGGAGTTATGATGTGATGAATATGCTCAAAAATATTACAGGAAAAAGGACTTAGACGAAAAATTACCCTCTCAGAATCAGATCTAGGGTTGACTTGCATGGGATCCGAGGCGCGGACGGAATTCTCGCCGGAGCACGGCCGTAGACAGCGACGACGGTGGCCGAAAAATGCGGGGTCTCGCCGGAGTAGGCGGACCCGGGCTAGATCCCGCCGGATCCGGTCCGATCCGGGCGCGGGGCGGCATGGTGAGGACGGCGGCGACCGGTGGCGCCGGGGTCCGGCGACCGAGGCGGCGGGGCAGGGCGCTGGTGGAGAGCGGGGCGGCGGCGCCCGCGCGAGGTGGCGGCGGCGCGCGTAAGGCGTGGGCAGGCGGCGGAGCACGGTGATGCGAGGGCGGCGCGAGCGGGCGACTGCAGCGCGGCCTTCCAGGCGGCAGGGACGGGGCGTCGGCTCCGGCGAGCTGCTTGCCGGCGGCGGCCGGAGATGAAGCCGGCGCGAAACTCCGGTGAAACGCGGGGACAGCGGCGGAGGCACGGGCCTCCTCGGGCCCGGTGCGGCACGGGGCGGGTCCGATTCGGGCCTCACGGGCCGGCGACGAAGTGGGGAGGCACGGGCGCTGACGTGGCGATATGATTGGATGAGGAGCGGAGGCGGACATGTCCGTCGATGGAAAATTTGTCCGGCGGCGCGGAGAGGAGAGATCTAGGGTTTGTACCGCGGAATTTTTGGGGGAGGCCACATATTTATAGGTAGAGGGAGCTAGGAGAGTCCAAATGAGGTGCGGTTTTCGGCTACGCGATCGTGATCGAACGACCGAGATGGTGGAGAGGTCTTAGGTGGGTTTTGAGCCACTTTGGAGGGGTGTTGGGCTGCAACACACACGAGGCCTTTTCGGTCCCTCGGTTAACCGTTGGAGTATCAAACGAAGTCCAAATGGCACGAAACTTGACAGGCGGTCTACCGGTAGTAAACCAAGGCCGCGTGGCAAGTCTCGGTCCAATCCGAAAACGTTTTGCACCCGCACATGAAAAGAGGTAGAAAGGGACACCGGGTGACATAGGAGCGCCGGATTGCAAAACGGACAACGGGGAAAAAGCTCGGATGCATGAGACAAACATGTATGCAAATGAAATGCACATGATGACATGATATGCAATGCATGACACGCAAGCAATGACAATGCAACAACATCGAATAACTGGAGGACACCTGGCACATCGGTCTCGGGGCGTTACCCTGTCTCCGCAACTGTATGTTATATATGATGTTGTTGTGTGTGTACTAGTAACCTCACCACTCCTGGAAGAGGTTACCATGGGAAATTGCATTGAAGCACATAACTGGTAGCACTTGTGTTGTATTTAACGAAAGAACAACTCTTTGCATCGGGAGATGGATCACAGTTCGTTACCACTAGACGCGCAGTGCCGTGCAGCGGAAGAAGAGTTGGGGCAGCGCGTCCGCGTGGATCGTCTCCTCCTCATCCGATCTCCCTCGTACAGCCGGTGGTCGGTTCCCACATACAGGTTCACTGGAGCGGTGCAAGTGCACCGCCTCTAACGGTATCCGCGCGTGCAGGAGGAACGTCGTATGACGGACTGCTAGGTCCGATCACACAACTGGCGGCGAGTGGAGGTGTCTATTCAACACATGCAAACCCTAGTGACAGCGCCAAAGCGGTCAACCGCGTGAGTGTGCGGCACCTCCACTATATATATATATATATAGGCGTCCGTCACGGGCTCAACACTTGGGCCTCACACGGACCCTAAAGCCCATAAGTCTACTCGGCCACAATCCGAATACAGTTCGGATCACATCCGACCAGTGTCCTCGGATCCGACCTCGTAGGTTCCTTCCCTTAAGCGCGCGACCCCTTAGGTTCGAGTCAGCTTGGTCGCAGTTCGGATCACCTCCGAACTGCACGGTTGGTAGCGACCTCTAGCAAGGCATGCCGAACACCAAGCAGACTATGAAGTTGGTTAGCGAACCTGTACATCACACTTCCACTCCTTTTGCCACACGATATATGTTGTCGAGCTCAAGGCGAGTCTGTCATCCTTGTGCTAGCCCGACCTCTTTCTCGTTCCAGTGATGCCGACCACAAACCGGATTATCTCATAATCCTTGTTGCATGGCCATGCTTATCCTGGTCGGATCACACGAGGGGCCCAGAGTATATCTCTCCTGATCGGAGGGGCAAATCCCATCTTGCTCGACCACGTCTCGCAACATGGTTCTGGACAAACCCGAAACCTACCTTTATAACTACCCAGTTACGGAGTAGCGTTTGGTCGGCCCAAAGGAAGTCTGTCACCATCCCGAGTACATGCGCCAGCTCAGGTCTTAGGACATAGAACATATGTTGTACTAGAGACTCATAGATGACATATCACTGCGTCTCATAGTTGGGTCTGTCCGACTCGGACCTTAACTCGACTCGGATCCGACTACGTCGAATCCGCCAGATCCTTCCAAGTCCATATTATCCAGTTAGCATCCAATGCTCCATGGCTAGTGAGACCAAGTCATCGACCGTGTCATATGCTAGTTGTAACAACCTCGATGCGACTATATCTCCCACGTGTCGAGGCACGACTTAGAGGCATAATCGCATTGAAGGCATATGTCGCAAGTGAGGTAATCTTCACACAACCCATGTAATATAATAAGGAAAGAGTTACATAGTTTGCTTACAATCGCCACTTCACACAATTACATGAATAAAGCATTACATCAACCAAATACAATCAAGGTCCGACTACGGAACCAAAATAAAAGAAGAACCCCAAATGTGACAAAGGCCCCCGATCGACCCCAACTGGGCTCCACTACTGATCTACTAGAACGAAACAACACAAAGGACAAGATCTTCATCGAGCTCCTCCCGAGCTTGGTTGCGTCATCTGCACGGACTCATCGGCACCTTCAAACTGGTTTTGGAAGTATCTGTGAGCCACGAGGACTCAGCAATCTCGCACCCTCGCGATCAAGACTATTTAAGCTTATGGGTAAGGTAAAGGTATGAGGTGGAGCTGCAGCAAGCGACTAGCATATATGGTGGCTAACCTATTCGCAAATGAGAGCGAGAAGATAAGGCAAAGCACGGTCGATAAAAGTATGATCAAGAAGTGATCCTAGACTACCTACGTCAAGCATAACTCCAACAACCGTGTTCACTTCCCGGACTCCGCCGGAAAGAGACCATCACGGTTACACACGCTGTTGATTCATTTTAATTAAGGTCAGCTTCAGGTTTTCTACAACCGGACATTAACAAATTCCCATCTGCCCATAACCGCGGGCACGGCTTTCGAAAGTTCAAATCCCTGCAGGGGTGTCCCAACTTAGCCCACGACAAGCTCTCACGGTCAACGAAGGAATAGACCTCCACCTGAGATATTCCGATCAGACTCGGTATCCCAGTACAGCAAGACATTTCGACAGGGTAAAACTAAACCAGCAACACCGCCCGAATGTGCCGACAAATCCCGATAGGAGCTGCACATATCTCTTTCTCAGGGCACACTTAGATGAGCCAGACGTCGGGTAAGCCAGCCCAGAGTTGCCCCTGGTAGCCTCGGACATCGCTCAGTTGGACCAACACTTAGAGAAGCACTGGCCCAGGGGGGGGGGGGGAATAACGATGACCCTCAGGAGCGCGACTCCCAAGGGAAAAGAAAAGGCTAGGTGACGAATGGTAAAACCAATGTTGGGCATTGCTGGAGAAGCTTTACTTAAGGCGAACTGTCAAGGGGTTCCCATTATAGCCCAACCGCGTAAGGGACGCAAAATCCAGGAACATAACACCAATATGACGGAAACTAGGGCGGCAAGAGTGGAACAAAACACCAGGCATAAGGCCGAGCCTTCCACCCTTTACCAAGTATATAGATGCATTAATTAAATAAGATATATAGTGATATCCCAACAAGTAAACATGTTCCAACAAGGAACAACATCTCCATGTTCCAACAAGGAACAAGCTTCAATCTTCACCTGCAACTAACAATGCTATAAGAGGGGCTGAGCCAAGCGGTAACATAGCCAATCAACGGTTTGCTAGGACAATGATGGGTTAGAGGCTGAACATGGCAATTTGGGAGGCTGACAAGCAAGTGGTAGGCATCGTAGCAATGGCATAGCAAAAGAGCGAGCAATCTAGCATAGCAAAGATAGTAGTGATTTCGAGGGTATGATCATCTTGCCTGAAATCCCGCAAGGAAGAAGAACGAGTCCATGAAGAAGACAAACGGTCGTAGACGAACGAATCCTCACAAACTCGACGTTACCGGATCCAACCCGAAGAAGCAATCACCGGAAAAGAAGCACACAACATAGTAAACAACCAACACATGAACATGGTATGATATGCGAGATGCGGGATGCGACGCGGGATGCAAAATGCAAGACATGACAGGAAATGCATGAACCTGGCCTCAACTTGGAAAACCAAGTGTGCCACTAGATAGAGGGGATGAAATCACCTGAAAACGATATAAAGATCATAGGAATCGGAGCTACGGTTTGGAAATGGCAAACGTTTTACTAAACGAACCGATCTGCGATTTACAGCAAGTAGGCTCCTAAATGCAATGAAATGAACATGCTACAGCCACCAAACATGAAAACAAATTGCATGGCAGTGATGTACTCAAGAAGCTTAACAAATCACCAGGACTAAGGCATAGGCAAATTCATCCATTAAGGGCTTCAAACAAGCATGGAAAAACTGAATAAGCAAAACAGATTTCAGACTTAGCGAAATTAACGCTAGTCTGGAATTTCAGACCACGATGCTCTCTTCGGAGCAGCAAAACAACATTAAGCAAAACCTGAACATGACAAGTAAGAGCATGGCATGGAGCTACTCAACAAGCTTAACAAAACACCCAAAATGACATGGGGCCAAAAGGGTTCACAAAATACTCTACCGAGCACACGAACATCGATGAAACACAATCAGTTTTCAGACTTAGTGAAAACTGGGACATGCTGAAATATAACTCACGGAGGCATGTAAACGAGCTCGATGCACTCACTACGGTGCAAGTCATGGCAAGGCAAGCATATATCCATTAAGAAGGCACAAAATTCTAGCTAGACATGGCAAGAACAATGGCATAGCATGCATGGACCACTAGCAATCACTCCGGCAAAATCGCAAAAGAGTTCACGATCTGCCCAAAACAACAACGTTGGGCATTGCTGGAGAAGCTTTACTTAAGGCGGACTGTCAAGGGAAAGAAAAAGGCTAGGTGGCGAATGGTAAAACCAATGTTGGGCATTGCTGGAGAAGCTTTACTTAAGGCGAACTGTCAAGGGGTTCCCATTATAGCCCAACCGCGTAAGGGACGCAAAATCCGGGAACATAACACCGATATGACGGAAACTAGGGCGGCAAGAGTGGAACAAAACACCAGGCATAAGGCCGAGCCTTCCACCCTTTACCAAGTATATAGATGCATTAATTAAATAAGATATATAGTGATATCCCAACAAGTAAACATGTTCCAACAAGGAACAACATCTCCATGTTCCAACACGGAACAAACTTCAATCTTCACCTGCAACTAACAACGCTATAAGAGGGGCTGAGCAAAGCGGTAACATAGCCAATCAACGGTTTGATAGGACAATGGTGGGTTAGAGGTTGAACATGGCAATTTGGGAGGTTGACAAGCAAGTGGTAGGCATCGTAGCATTGGCATAGCAAAAGAGTGAGCAAACTATCATAGCAAAGATAGTAGTGATTTCGAGGGTATGATCATCTTGCCTGAAATCCCGCAAGGAAGAAGAACGAGTCCATGAGGAAGACAAACGGACATAGACAAACGGATCCTCACAACACGACGTTACCGGAACCAACCCAAAGAAGCAATCACCGGAAAAGAAGCACACAACATAGTAAACAACCAATACATCAACATGGCATGATGCACAATCAAGTATGATGCATGTCCGGTTTAAAAGATGCATGGCATGGCAAAATGCACAAGCAATCCTACAAATTAAGTGGAGCTCAATATGCAACGGGTTGCATATTGACGAAACACCACATGACTTATTTAGTTCTCTCTCAGTTATGTACCCAACAATATTAAATGTTGATTAACATGCAAGAGGTCAAGAAAATGAAAACTACCTATCTAGTCAAGTTTAAATGAGGCCGGAACAACACAACAATAAGTCCGGAAAATCCTCATGTGCAAATATTAGGTTTGGTCCTGATCTGTCCTAAACACAATTTTAAAGTTGTTTAACATGCAAAGTGATGTCACCATGATAAACTAGGCAAAATTCTACCCCATTTACATATAAAGTTTATTAAAATCCGAGTTACGGTTATTTAGTTATGAAATAAATCATTTTAACATGGCATAGGAGCAAAATTAAGCAAACAACATTTTAAATATTTTAACATGGCAAGAAAGTGGCATATTATTCATCTACACATAATTTTAAGCAAGTTTCATATTTAAATTATCTTAATCCGATGCACGGTTAATTAGTTATTAAATGCATGAAGTAAAGGGGGTTTTCTGCAATCCTGTAAATTCCTGGATAAATGGATAAATTCACAGATCTAAAAAAAACGTCAATGGGCTGAATCTGGCCGGCCCAACAGGAACAGGGGAGGCGCTGGGGGTCTCACCATGGGCCATGGCCCGGCTGGAGGGGAAGCAGGCCGAGGCGGGGGCAGCGCGTTGGGCCGAAGGTGGGCGCGGCCCAGGAAGGAGGGAGAGGCAGGCCGAGGCGATGCGGATCTGGCCCGGCTGGAGCTGGGCCGCGAGGAGGACGACTGGGCCGGGCGGTGCGGATCTGGAGGGGAAGCAGGCCGCGGATCTGGCTCGGCTGGTCTGCTCAGGCCCACGAAGCGTGAGGGCGTCCTCCTCCTCGATCCCGCCTGGATCGAGGGAGGCAGGGGGGCGGCGGCGGCAGGGAACTCCGGTGAGGGGTTGCAGGGTCGGAGAGGCGAGGAGGGGCCGGATCCAGGTCGGATCCGCATAGATCCGAGGCGGGGGATCCCATTCCCGGCGCTAGGACGGAGCACGGGGCATCGGTAGCGGCGCTCGAAGCTCGGCTCCCAAGGCGGCGGCTGCAACTATGAGAGAGAAAGAGAGGGCATGAGAGAGAGCACGAGGAAGGAGGGAAGGAAGAGAGATAGATCGAGAGCGGTGGGACCTGGGGTCCGGTGGAGGCGACACCCTAGTGGTCGCCGGCGGTGCAAGTCCGGCGAGGGAAGGCGCTCGAGGCGGAGACAGCTGCGGGATCAGGCTCTCCCGATCCGAAACGGAGACGCGGCGCGCAGGTTGGGGACGGGGCGTACAGGCCTAGATCTGGCCCGGCGCGGGCCAGCGGCAGGCTTCGCGGGCCGCGGTGAAGTGGGGCGCAGGGGGGGAACGCGTGGCGGCTTCCCGTTGGCTGCGGGCGCCCTGCATGGCGGCGGCTGGCCACTGGGGTGGCGCCATGTGGCGATGGCGAGGTGGCGGCGCTGGAGGAGGCCAAGTGGCGGCGGCGGGGCAGATCTGGCGGCGACAAGTGGCAGCGGGGGAGCGGGTCGGCGCTGAAAACGGAGAAGGCGACGGCGGCTGATGATTGGGGTGGCGCGGAAATGGAGGGGGGGTAGGTAGGAGGCCAAAAATGGCAGGGGAGGCGTCTATATATAGAAAGGGGGCTAGGGTTGGGGGTTTTGCTCCGTTTCTGGACCCTCCGATCGCAAACGGACGGCCCCGGCGGAGGGGAAAACTAGATGGGGTTTTGTGGGTTGTGTAGGAGGGTTAGGCTGAGAGAAGAGAAGAGAGGGAAGCCCGACATCTGTTTTCGGAGACCGAAAACGTCCGATGTTAGACCGGCTATAATGCCGCTATATTTATCCGTTGGGGCGTCAAACAAACTCCGATTGCGACGAAACTTGACAGGCGGTCTGTCTACACTATAATAAGACCGCACACCAAATTTCAACCCAATCCGAGAACATTTTCCGGCCACTTATAAAATAATATGTCGGACATGCCGCGGGCGCGTGCAAGTGTGTCTGGGCTCAGAACGGACAACGGAGAGAACGAGGAGGCCAGGACGGATGCAAGTTTTGAAAATATGATGATGCAATGCACATGATGACATGATGAAATGCAACACGCAAGCGAATGACAAGGCAACAACAGCGAATAACTGAACGACACCTGGCACATCGGTCTCGGGGCGTTACAACACTCCACCACTACGAGAGGATCTCGTCCCGAGATCTAGAATGGCACCGGAGGAACAGCGGAAAAGAAAGAGAAGAGGTAAGACTAAGTTGCTCCTTTGACAAACGAGTGAAACCAAAGAACCTTGCGAGGTTGAACAAATTCGAGAAAAGAACACCACGAAGGTGAACTAGGTCGAAAACACTCCGTTAGAAACTAGGGACAAAGAGCATTGCGGAACCTTGAGGTTGAAGGGAAGATATATATAGAAAACACTCCGGTTAAAGAAGGGGATCAAGGAAAAACCAAAATTCGGGCAGCACTCCAGTTGAAAAGAAAAGGAATTGAATAAGGTCTTGATAAGATGAGAAGATACTTGATGAAATCACAACACACTGCCACCAGAACTATTGAAAGAATTGAAACAAGGGGTAAGAAAGATCTCAGACAGCACTCCGGTTGAGAAGGGAGTCAAAATTTGATAAGATGAGAGAGCTCAAATGAAAACACGACACTCCGGTTGAGAAAGGGATGCAAGACTTGATAAGGCGAAAAGAGCTTGAACAAAGGGGCACAATACTCCGGTTAAGCAAGATAGGGAAGGAATAAGAGTGATATAATTTGGACAACACTTTGACTGTAATTGGAAGGAATTGAACAAGACAAGATGAGAGGATACTTGAAAAGAGGACACAACACTCCAATTAAAAGGATAGGCACGACAAGAACACGATCCTGATAAAACAAGAAGATGGGTTGAAGAGAGCAACATCACCCTGCCTCCGGAACAAAAGAGTAGAGTAAAGATAATTGAGACAAGCGAATGTGGAAGACAATGCCAACTTCTGCTACCAAAGAGCCTGAAAAGGCATCTCTAGGAGAAGGGTTGAACAGAGTTGTTGGAAAAAACCAACAACGAAAATAATAAGCTTGATATGGTCTTATGAAAAACATCTCAAAACTGAGGTGAAATTCTACCACTAACGGGAAAAAGAATTGGATTGGAATGAACAAGGAGACGAGAAGCTTATTTCACCGGGAGGGTAGATGAAGAACTTGGATCATACATGAGCACCAATATAGCAACAATCCTTAGGGAAGGCTTTAGGTGAAATATAACCCAAGATAACTCCAATGACAAGATTGATGGATTTAGAGTATCTCAATCTTAACAACATGTGAATCATGGAACATGAACTCAATTATCAAGAATGACATAATACCACCTCCGATAATATGGTAGAAAGAAATTGCACTCCGGATAGCAATATGAAGAATGCTTGAGCACCTCTGAATAGAAACTTGATGAACACTTCGAGAAGGAATTAAATCCTTGAAGAACCATCATGTATAACCTTCATGAAGAACTCCGGTAATAAAAGAATGATCCAAAATAATTGAATGATGAAAAGAATAAGATTGAAGCCTCGTAATGATTTAGATAGGGATCGCCGTGATAATATAATTGAAAGAGGTTGGAACTCCGGGAAAGAAAGATGAGCACTTGAACCCAAGAATTTAATCATCGAGAACAACTCCGGTAAACAAAAGGATGAACAAACAGAAGGAAAAAAGAAGTTGAAAACACAAGGTGAATCCTTGCAATGATTTAGATGAATCTCCGTGGTGAAATAATTGAGAGAGCTTGGAATTGCGGGAAGAGAAGATGAAACAAAAGAAATCAAGAATTTTGATGAGCCTCCGGCATAAGGAATTAAATCACTTGGATGAAACAAGAGTAAGAATTACATTATGCTTATCCTTCACCAATTTAAATTGATGACAAACAATGGAATTGGCATACTACTTATTCTCGTAGAAAAAAAATTAAGAGAGATATAACATAAACTCAATGGACCACCGGTAAGATTAGGAGGATGAGAGCTCAAAGCTAGAATGAATAATCCCGAAATGATGGCCTTCGGAGAATCAAACTGAAAAGGCTCTTGAATTGCTCCTGATGGATAAGAAGAATTCTCATGATCGAAGAATTATGAGAGGATGGCAACAAGCTAGCACCATGAATCTTGAAGAGAATGGAGCAAGATTAAAGAGAAACTCTTCTTCGGTCTTCAAATGATGAGAAAGACAACGAGAAACACCACCAAGAATTATTGAGATGCTCCGGAATAAATAATGGAAAAGTTGAGCCAATGATGAAAAGAATTTGAAAAATCTTGGAGAAGGACATTTGATTGACGACAATTCATTCTTACATCAAACTTTGAAAGAATTTAATGGTAGCTCCGGGAAAAATAAGAAGAGTCAGGTAAGATCCTGGAAAAAGACCTGTGGGTTAGGGCCCACTCAAAAGAAACACCGTTGAAATGATTTTAAAAAGAGAGATTGCACCGGTAGAATTAAATGACTTGAATGAGGGAACATCCTCGAAAGATCTTGAACAAATGCAGAGTGGAAAACACGAATCTTCGGTATATCTTGAGCACTCCAGAATAAATGAATAGCGAGAAAAGAATGATTAAGAATTGCACCGGCATGAGCAAGCATTGAAATGTGGAAAGGATATGATCAACAAGGCTTGCACTGGTTCCACCGGAGAAGAAAAAGAACGAAGACGATGAACTTGAGGTTCCGTTAGAATCTTCATGAGAATCACCGGGTAAGAACAATAAGGGAAAAGAATGGAGAGACTTCTCATCAATAAGATGGATACTTGATTAAGAAATCCGAGTCCTTGAAGAAAAAGGGTGGGTGGGAGGGAAAAACAAAGGTAACTTGGAGACGGATGAAACAAACACCGTTGAGAAGAAGTGATAATTGATCTTGCGAATATTGAAGTGATCGGATTCACTTGAAGAGAAGCACACTGGTTAAAAGGATTGACAAAAACAATCTTGATGATCAAGAAGGATTAATATTCACATAGGAATATGAGAAGACCACTTGAGGAAGGTATGGAATCTACACTTGACATTGAAGCAACTCGAATACCACAACTCAAAACAAAAACAAAGGGTTGGCTTGCGAAATAAGCCGGAACAAACATATGATGGAGATTTCGTCCGAAGTTTTTGTGGTGGGACCTACACGGGCTCGATCGTACATCACCATCATGTACAAGGCATTGCACATGACATACGAAGCGTCCCTGAGTCAGCATAGCCAAGGACTCTTTAAGACACAACGAGACCATTGTAAAATCGACCGTGAATAGGCGAACCACTAGACGTCGAACCCCAATTTCATATCATACATCTGTTGGAAAGATATCCTAAGAGCTACTTGAATTCCCACCTATGAAACTCCCGAAACTTTCCGGTTATGCAATCAGGTGTTGGGGATACAGGGGAAGCATAATATCTCACCCAAACTAGCAAATCCTACATCCAGCTGTATCCATCCTTCAACACATAACCAAGAAACCTTCGGAAATCATCTACCTCAACCTTCGAAAAGCATCCGTTATACAAGTTATGGCGATACTCCCAAACTCCCGCCCCAGTACTAGGTGGCGTCGAGGTTATCTCACCAATGAACTGCATAAAAGAGATTTTCGATGTCGCGAACATATCTCAAGTATACCAGAATTGCAACGATAAGATTATGATGACAACACCTCAGAGCTCAACTCCCCGGGACACTTCCACTAAACCCCTGACAGGAGGCACCAAGACAGTATTCTCATCATAAGTCGTCGGAACAAATCTAAGATACTCGCGTGATCCTAAATTTTTTTTAGTGAAATTTGAGAAGAGAAGAGTGAAAACTCTACGTCAGGATGCCTTACCAGAGCGATGAGGGGACTGGGGAGTAAAAAGAATTCCTAAGCTCTCCGATATATAATTCCTAAGGACTCAAAACATTTTTCTAGACATAACTCGGCCGCTAAAAACGATCAAGCAATGGGGCTCCTAAGGTCGGGGAAGGCTCTGATTACCAACTTGTAACACCCTCGATGCGACTATATCTCCCACGTGTCGAGGCACGACTTAGAGGCATAATCGCATTGAAGGAATATGTCGCAAGTGAGGTAATCTTCACACAACCCATGTAATATAATAAGGAAAGAGTTACATAGTTGGCTTACAATCGCCACTTCACACAATTACATGAATAAAGCATTACATCAACCAAATACACTCAAGGTCCGACTACGGAACCAAAATAAAAGAAGAACCCCAAATGCGACAAAGGCCCCCGATCGACCCCAACTGGGCTCCACTACTGATCTACTAGAACGAAACAACACAAAGGACAAGATCTTCATCGAGCTCCTCCTGAGCTTGGTTGCGTCATCTGCACGGACTCATCGACACCTGCAAACTGGTTTTGGAAGTATCTGTGAGCCACGGGGACTCAGCAATCTCGCACCCTCGCGATCAAGACTATTTAAGCTTATGGGTAAGGTAAAGGTATGAGGTGGAGCTGCAGCAAGCGACTAGCATATATGGTGGCTAACCTATTCGCAAATGAGAGCGAGAAGAGAAGGCAAAGCACGGTCGATAAAAGTATGATCAAGAAGTGATCCTAGACTACCTACGTCAAGCATAACTCCAACAATCGTGTTCACTTCCCGGACTCCGCCGGAAAGAGACCATCACGGTTACACACGCTGTTGATTCATTTTAATTAAGGTCAGCTTCAGGTTTTCTACAACCGGACGTTAACAAATTCCCATCTGCCCATAACCGCGGGCACGGCTTTTGAAAGTTCAAATCCCTGCAGGGGTGTCCCAACTTAGCCCATGACAAGCTCTCACGGTCAACGAAGGAATAGACCTCCACCCGAGATATTCCGATCAGACTCAGTATCCCAGTACAACAAGACATTTCGACAGGGTAAAACTAAACCAGCAACACCGCCCGAATGTGCCGACAAATCCCCATAGGAGCCAGACGTCGGGTAAGCAAGCCCAGAGTTGCCCCTGGTAGCCTCGGACATCGCTCAGTTGGACCAACACTTAGAGAAGCACTGGCCTGGGGGGGGGGGAATAACGATGACCCTAAGGAGCACGACTCCCAAGGGAAAAGAAAAGGCTAGGTGGCGAATGGTAAAACCAATGTTAGGCATTGCTGGAGAAGCTTTACTTAAGGCGAACTGTCAAGGGGTTCCCATTATAGCCCAACCGCGTAAGGGACGCAAAATCCGGGAACATAACACCGATATGACGGAAACTAGGGCGGCAAGAGTGGAACAAAACACCAGGCATAAGGCCGAGCCTTCCACCCTTTACCAAGTATATAGATGCATTAATTAAATAAGATATATAGTGATATCCCAACAAGTAAACATGTTCCAACAAGGAACAACACCTCCATGTTCCAACACGGAACAAACTTCAATCTTCACCCGCAACTAACAACGCTATAAGAGGGGCTGAGCAAAGCGGTAACATAGCCAATCAACGGTTTTCTAGGACAATGGTGGGTTAGAGGCTGAACATGGCAATTTGGGAGGTTGACAAGCAAGTGGTAGGCATCGTAGCATTGGCATAGCAAAAGAGCGAGCAAACTAGCATAGCAAAGATAGTAGTGATTTCGAGGGTATGATCATCTTGCCTGAAATCCCGCAAGGAAGAAGAACGAGTCCATGAGGAAGACAAACGGACATAGACGAACGGATCCTCACAACACGACGTTACCGGAACCAACCCGAAGAAGCAATCACCGGAAAAGAAGCACACAACATAGTAAACAACCAATACATCAACATGACATGATGCACAATCAAGTATGATGCATGTACGGTTTAAAAGATGCATGGCATGGCAAAGTGCACAAGCAATCCTACAAATTAAGTGGAGCTCAATATGCAACGGGTTGCATATTGACGAAACACCACATGACTTATTTAGTTCTCTCTCGGTTATGTACCCAACAATATTAAATGTTGATTAACATGGCAAGAGGTGAAGCAAATGAAAACTACCTATCTAGTCAAGTTTAAATGAGGCCGGAACAACAAAACAACAAGTCCGGAAAATCCTCATATGCAAATATTAGGTTTGGTCCTGATCTGTCCTAAACACAATTTTAGTGTTGTTTAACATGCAAAGTGATGTCACCATGATAAACTAGGCAAAATTCTACCCCATTTACATATAAAGTTTATTAAAATCCGAGTTATGGTTATTTAGTTATGAAATAAATCATTTTAACATGGCATAGGAGCAAAATTAAGCAAACAACATTTTAAATATTTTAACATGGCAAGAAAGTGGCATATTATTCATCTACACATAATTTTAAGCAAGTTTCATATTTAAATTATCTTAATCCGATGCACGGTTAATTAGTTATTAAATGCATGAAGTAAAGGGGGTTTTCTGCAATCCTGTAAATTCCTGGATAAATGGATAAATTCATAGATCTCAAAAAAAAACGTCAACGGGCTGAATCTGGCCAGCCCAACAGGAACAGGGGAGGCGCTGGGGGTCTCACCATGGGCCATGGCCCGGTTGGAGGGGAAGCAGGCCGAGGCGGGGGCAGCGCGTTGGGCCGAAGGTGGGCGCGACCCACGAAGGAGGGAGAGGCAGGCCGAGGCGATGCGGATCTGGCCCGGCTGGAGCTGGGCCGCGAGGAGGACGACTGGGCCGGCGCGGTGCGGATCTGGAGGGGAAGCAGGCCGCGGATCTGGCTCGGCTGGTCTGCTCAGGCCCACGAAGCGTGAGGGCGTCCTCCTCCTCGATCCCGCCTGGATCGAGGGAGGCAGGGGGGCGGCGGCGGCAGGGAACTCCGGCGAGGGGTTGCAGGGTCGGAGAGGCAAGGAGGGGCCGGATCCAGGCCGGATCCGCATAGATCCGAGGCGGGGGATCCCATTCCCGGCACTAGGACGGAGCACGGGGCATCGGCAGCGGCGCTCGAAGCTCGGCTCCCAAGGCGGCGGCTGCAACTATGAGAGAGAAAGAGAGGGCATGAGAGAGAGCACGAGGAAGGAGGGAAGGAAGAGAGATAGATCGAGAGCAGTGGGACCTGGGGTCCGGCGGAGGCGACACCCTAGTGGTCGCCGGCGGTGCAAGTCCGGCGAGGGAAGGCGCTCGGGGCGGAGACAGCTGCGGGATCGGGCTCTCCCGACCCGAAACGGAGACGCGGCGCGCAGGTTGGGGATGGGGCGTACAGGCCCAGATCTGGCCCGGCGCGGGCCAGCGGCGGGCTCCGCGGTCCGCGGTGAAGTGGGGCGCAGGGGGGGAACGCGTGGCGGCTTCCCGTTGGCTGCGGGCGCCCTGCATGGCGGCGGCTGGCCACTGGGGTGGCGCCATGTGGCGATGGCGAGGTGGCGGCGCTGGAGGAGGCCAAGTGGCGGCGGCGGGGCAGATCTGGCGGCGACAAGTGGCAGCGGGGGAGCGGGTCGGCGCTGAAAACGAAGAAGGCGACGGCGGCTGATGATTGGGGTGGCGCGGAAATGGAGGGGGGGGTAGGTAGGAGGCCAAAAATGGTAGGGGAGGCGTCTATATATAGAAAGGGGGCTAGGGTTGGGGGTTTTGCTCCGTTTCTGGACCCTCCGATCGCAAACGGACGGCCCCGGCGGAGGGGAAAACTAGATGGGGTTTTGTGGGCTGTGTAGGAGGGTTAGGCTGAGAGAAGAGAAGAGAGGGAAGCCCGGCATCTGTTTCCGGAGAACGAAAACGTCCGACGTTAGACCGGCTATAATGCCGCTATATTTATCCGTTGGGGCGTCAAACGAACTCCGATTGCGACGAAACTTGACAGGCGGTCTGTCTACACTATAATAAGACCGCACACCAAATTTCAACCCAATCCAAGAACATTTTCCGGCCACTTATAAAATAATATCTCGGACATGCCGCGGGCGCGTGCAAGTGTGTCTGGGCTCAGAACGGACAACGGAGAGAACGAGGAGGCCGGGACGGATGCAAGTTTTGAAAATATGATGATGCAATGCACATGATGACATGATGAAATGCAACACGCAAGCGAATGACAAGGCAACAACAGCGAATAACTGAACGACACCTGGCACATCGGTCTCGGAGCGTTACACTAGTCTAGTTGGCTGCGTGTCCACACAGCCCTTTCGACTAGGGACCTTTTAGGACAGTCATCATACAATGCATAGTCCCACAAACAAGTCATGTACTTGCTGATACACATCATTGATAATGTCCAAGGACTATCTTTATTCATAAACACATAGGAAATATCATCATACATGATTGCCTCTAGGGCATATCTCCAACAGTCTCCCACTTGCACTAGAGTCAATCAAATAGACATCGAATGCCCATAGCTCTAACGTGCCCCTCATGCTTGGGTTGTGGAAGCGGCTTAGTCAACGGATCCGCAAAATTTGCATCCGTGTGAATTTTCCATAACTCTACATCACTGCTCTTTACGATCATTCGTATCAGGTGATATTTCCAATCTATGTGTCTGACCTTGTGGTGATTCCTCGGCTCCTTGGCTTGTGTGATGGAACCAGAATTATCACAATAAAGGTCCAACGGTTTTACCGAGTCTAGGAAAATACCAAGATCATCCAGAAAGTTCCGGATCCAAACACCTTCCTTTGCAGATTCACAAGACGCAATGTAT
Organism: Triticum monococcum; assembly: GCA_034509565.1. NCBI lineage: Eukaryota > Viridiplantae > Streptophyta > Magnoliopsida > Poales > Poaceae > Triticum > Triticum monococcum. The sequence continues at coordinate 360,300,102 of CM067841.1, forward strand.
TTGGCTTCTGTAGTACAATCGGCCACCATATCTTGCTTGGAACTCATCCAGCTCACTGCTCCTCCGTTCATGACGTACACGAATCCGGACTGTGATCGACAATCATCTCTGTCGGTTTGGAAACTAGCATCGGCGTAACCCCTTACGACGAGCTCTTCCTCACCTCCATAAACTAGGAACATCTCTTTAGTCCTTTTCAGGTACTTCAAAATAGTCTTTACTGCTGCCCAGTGAATCTCACCTGGGTTGGCCTAGTATCTACTTGTTAGGCTCATTGCAAAAGCAACATCGGGCCGCGTACATATCATCGCATACATGATGGATCCGATTGCCGAGGCATATGGAATCCTACTCATCCTGCTTCGCTCATCAGATGTCGAAGGACTCTGAGTCTCGCTTAGCCTTATACCATGTGAGAGTGGCAAGAACCCTTTCTTTGCCTCACTCATGTTGAACCGCTTCAACACTTTATCTATGTAAGTGCTCTGGCTTAAGCCGAGCAGCCTCCTTGATCTATCTCTATAGATCTTAATGCCTAAAATGTACATTGCCTCACCAAGGTCCTTCATCGGAAACTTACCATTCCATGACTCCTTGACCGAGTTCAGCATCGAGATATCATTTCCGATCAGTAGTATGTCATCCACATACAAGATCAAAAACACTATCGAGCTCCCACTTAACTTCTTCTATAAACAAGAGTCCTCTTCGCTTTTGATGAAGCCGAAACCAGTGATGACCTCATCAAAACGAATGTTCCAGCTCCGAGATGCTTGCCTCAACCCATAAATAGATCTCTTGAGCTTGCATACCTTACTAGTGCTAGTCGGATCGACAAAACCCTCGGGCTGTATCATATACACGTCCTCGGTTAAATTTCCATGAAGGAAAGCCATCTTGACATCCATCTGCCATATATCGTAATCAAAATATGCAGCTATAGCTAGTACGATCCTCACCGACTTCAGCATCGCTACCGGCGAGTAAGTCTCATCGTAGTCAATTCCTTGAACTTGTCCATAACCCTTAGCGACAAGCCGAGCTTTGTGGATCTGAACATTTCCATCCACATTGGTTTTCTTCTTAAAGACCCATTTGCAACCAATGGCTGTTACGCCAGGCAGGGGATCAACCAAGTCCCAAACTTGATTCTCATCCATGGACTTTAACTTGGATCTCATGGCCTCCAGCCATGCCTCGGAATCTGGGCTCACCATCGCTTCCGCATATGTGGCCGGCTCATCGCCTTCTAGCAACAATACATCGCACACTCTATGCAATCTTTCCGACCTCCGTGGTTCCGGTGCCGCTTCCACTACGGGTTCCCTGACTGACTCCGGTATGATCTCATCACCAGCCGAGCCGTCCCCGAGTGGTCCTCGAATTTCGCCGAGTCGGACCGTCCTCCCACTGGCCTCCCAACTGAGAAACTCTTTCTCAAGGAAAACCCCGTTCCGAGCAACAAACAATTTTTCCTCTTCCCGGTTGTAGAAGTTATATCCCAAGGTTTCCCTCAGATATCCCACGAATATGCATTTATCCGACTTGGGTGTAAGCTTGTCCGACATAAGTTTCTTGAAGAATTCTTCACAACCCCAAATCTTTAGAAAAGACAAATTGGGACTCTTCCCGGTCCACATCTCATGTGGTGTCTTGTCTATGGATTTTGATGGTACCCTGTTAAGTGTGGAAGCTGCAGTTTCTAGAGCGTATCCCTAGAATGACAAGGGTAAATCCGACTTGTTCATCATAGATCGAACCATGTCCAACAAGGTGCGATTCCTCCATTCTGATACACCATTTCTCTATGGCGTACCCGAAGGTGTGAGCTGAGGTACTATACCTCTGCTTTTCAGATGATCATCAAACTCCTGGCTCATGTACTCACCTCCATGATCAGATCGTAGAAGTTTTATAGTCTTGCCGAGCTGATTCTCCACCTTGTTTTGAAACTCTTTAAACTTTTCAAAAGTCTTTGACTTGTGCCTCATCAAATAGATATATCCATATCTACTCAAGTCATCGGTAAAAGTCACGAAGTACTGATAGCCACCTCTGGCAGTTGTGCTCATTGGTCCACACACATCACTGTGTATTAGTTCCAACAGCTCGGATGCCCTCTCGCAACTCTTTGCAAAAGGAGACTTAGTCATCTTGCCGAGCAAGCATGATTCGCATGTCTCGAACGACCCAAAGTCGGTCGAAGTTAGGAGTCCATCATCATGGAGCTTCTTCATGCGTTTCAGACTAATGTGTCCATGCCAGCAATGCCAGAAGTATGTCGGATTTATCTCATTGGGCTTATGCCTCTTGACATTCACGTTATAGACCGGTTCATGTTCTAGATTCAATATAAATAACCCATCAAGAATGGGTGCATAGCCGTGGAACATACCATTCAAATAAATCAAACAACCATTGTCCTTTAAATTGAATTCATAACCCTGACTCATCAAGCATGAGGCAGAAATAATGTTCCGACTAAGTGCAGGAATGTAATAAAAATTATTCAATTCCAAAGTAAATCCAGAAGGAAGCTGGACCTGCATCGTGCCGACCTCCAACGCAGCAACTCTTGCTTTGTTGCCGACCCTGATGTCAATCTCCCCTTGTGCCACACGCCTAGTTCTTACCAGCCCCTGCATCAAGTTGCAAATATGAACAACCGATCCGGTATCAAATACCCAAGAGCTACTAGGTATGCCAGCAAGGTAAATGTCTATAACATATGCAACAAGTGTACCTTTGCCTGAAGCAACATTCCCGACCTTCTTGCCATGCTCTGCAAGCCACTTGCTACAGTTCCTCTTCCAGTGACTAGTTTCCTTGCAACGTCTTAGATCATATTGAAAGCCCCAACATCTTCGAAATGCTGTTGGAAATCGGGCTCCATACAAGCTAGCATGAGGCAGTTGATCTTGTTTGATTCATCAACGAGTTTCTGGTAGGCATTCTTGGTTGTGGTACTAGCATTATCGGAAGGTCCTCTAGAAGCGGATCCTCTAGAACATGTTCCTTTTTATCATGCTTGAGAACAATTCTCAAATTTCTATACTAGGCAGTAAAGTTTGTTCCATTCAGTTTATCCCTTTCCAGAATTGATTCCAATGCAAAGTTGGGTTGAGCAGGTGGTGCCATTGATCTAAAACAGAAAAATATGCAATCACTAAGCAATGTGTTTATTAGAGTAGTTGTAGCCTTAAATAGAAATACTTCCACTGAAGTCAGCATCCCTCCGCAAACTCTTAGTGATTCAGGATCCGACTAGCACATGCGACTAGTGAGCTTTAGCATCACTGCTAGACAACATGCCTATCCGGTAAGCAACTCCTTGCTAAGCGTATCTCTATATGACTCCTGTCGGTCGGGTAGGTATCTCATACCCCAGCTCCCGACCTCTTTTGCCACAAGGCCCAAAACCGTTTTGATAGCCTTGTCAAGTCAACCTAATGCAGTGCATGTCCGTGTCCGACACGAACCCTTCAGTTCAAGGACACCTAGCAGCACCCCAATTTTATGAGCCCACTACTAGACGTACTTGACGTGCGAAGGTGCAACATCGGGGATGGCAATTCGCTTGATATTCATGAGGGATCTTTCTACCATTCTAACATGCATAGAAAACAAGGAAGCATAACAATCACAAATAAATACATATTATGAAATAGTATGGCTCCTTCATGGATGTTCTTCCAGGTCGGCTCCAACTCCGATGACCATCTAGAAACTCCATTTTGTTTGTCACGCCGGGACGCCAAGCCACCAACCTGATCTCTATTATCCAACTACTATAACTAGTAATGAATTTTACATAGAGTCACAAGTCGACATGCAAGTCGTTATACAATATAATGACATCACTTTGGCTCCTGCCGGCTGCCAAACATGACACGCAGGCCATGTATAATTTACACACATGCATCACATACACATGAGCCATACTATTCACACCAAACCCTGCAAAATAAAGTTATCATAGAATCGTATTCTACCGGTTTGAGTGATCGTGTACGAAATACAAGGCGCTACGCACACGGCGGTCCGATTCAGATTTACGTTTCACTGTTAACCCCGATGGCAGATAACTGACTGGTAGGGGTAGATCGTGTCACGACCTCATCAATCCCAATCAACAGAAAACATAGCCACATCGATCCCCATGTGCAGTTGATCTCATCAACCGTGCACACAACCAATCTTATCAATGACAACAGATCTCATCTATTGCCTCCACATATCTAATATGCATATGATCTGAATCCAAATCCTATAGTGGAGGCTCTGATACCACTATTGGGATCTACGGTAGGGTGTGTTGACTGCAAATTAAAATTTCCTACACGCAGAACAACCAAGAACATGCTACGGGAGATGGATCACAGTTCGTTACCACTAGACGCGTAGTGTCGTGCAGCGGAAGAAGAGTTGGGACAGCGCATCTGCGTGGATCGTCTCCTCCTCGTCCGATCTCCCTCGTACAGCCGATGGTCGGTTCCCACGTACAGGTTCGCTGGAGCGGCGCAACTGCACCGCCTCTAATGGTATCCGCGCGTGCAGGAGGAATGTCGTGCGGCGGACTGCTAGGTACGATCACACAACTGGCGGCGAGTGGAGGTGTCTATTCGCAACACATGCAAACCCTAGTGACAGCGCCGAAGTGATCAACCGCGTGAGTGTGCGGCACCTCCACTATATATATATATATAAGTGTCCATCACGGGCTCAACACTTGGGCCTCGCACGGACCCTAAAGCCCATAAGTCTACTCAGCCACAATCCGAATACAGTTCGGATCACATCCGACCTGTGTCCTCGGATCCGACCTCGTAGGTTCCTTCCCTTAAGCATCACAAAGCATTTGACATGGATGCTGAGGGTGCTGACGAGGGTGGTGCTGAGGATGCTTAGGATGAGATCGTTTCTATGTTAATCTAGTTTGAAGACTATGTGGTATTGTTGCGATGTTAGCCTGGTTGAACTGCTATGGCAGTTATGGTTATGGTTATGTTATATATGATGTTGTTGTGTGTGTACTAGTAACCTCACCACTCCTGGAAGAGGTTACCATGGGAAATTGCATTGAAGCACATAACTGGTAGCACTTGTGTTGTATTTAACGAAAGAACAACTCTTTGCATCTAGGTAGAACATGCATGCAACCAAATATCGTGCTCATGTTGCTCCTGAACAACTCTTTGCATATGGGTAGAGCATGCAGGCAACCAAACACTGGTGCCTATGCTGCCCCTTAGCCAGGCTGAAGGGGATGCAGGCAAACAAACAATGTGCAAAACTTGGTTTTTGACCTGTATTCACTCAGACGAGCTGAGTCGGGCTACAGATGCAAAGTGCTCAAAATAGGTGCATGTAACCAAACAGGTCACAAGTGTAGTGCACAAAATCCCGGTTTCTCCTACTGTAGTATAACATACTGTCGGATCATGGGTTCCGGCAGACCCTTAAGGTTCGAACACTGGGGTGCGCGCGGAGATCACGCCTTCTACCTCCCCATCTCACAAAGATCTAAACTAATGAAAGAACTGCACAAGAGACACAAGGTTTATACTGGTTCGGGCCACCGTTGAGGTGTAATACCCTACTCCAGTGTGTGGTTGGTGGATTGCCTTCTGGGGCTGGTGATGATGAACAATACAAGGAAGAACAGCCTCGCGAGGGTCTGTTCTTGGCTGGGGCGATGAACTGGTAGGAGGAGTTCAGTCACCCTTCTCTCTCTCTCACTTACTCTCTCTGCTTGCCAACCGAACAAACGAACCCCCTTTCTTCTAATTCCCCTACCCTGGGGGTGGCTAGTCCTATTTATAGGCAAAGGCCCTGGGCCTCTTCCCAAATATTGAGTGGGAAGGGTGCCAACAATTGGCCAATTCGAAGGGGAACATCTAGTACACTTATCCTGACTAAAGTTGGTCTTCGCCTGCCAAAGGCTCTGTGGTGACGCCGTGCTGGGCTCCATGGTGACCTCCATCTCGTAGTCCTCCTGGTCTTGGTCTCGTTGCACCGAAATGGCAACCTTTGCCTGATGCCTCGGTACTCCGCGGCTGCGCTTGCCCCCTTTGCACCAACGAGGAAAGAAGGACGCTGCGCGCGCTGGCGCCCGCCTGGCACCCTTGATCGTCATGGCTTGCGTCATGGGCACCTCGCGAGGTACCCTGCCTTGATCTCTCCGCCCCCTTGCGAGCCAGCCTGATGAGGCTGCGCCTGTGGATGCACTGTGTCGTCCGCCCCGCGAAGCTTGGCCCCTCGCGAGGGTCCTGAGTCTTGTGTTGATGAAGATGGGCCACGCCGGGCCCCCATTTGAGCCACGCCGCAGGCCGCAGGCAGGCAAGTCTGGGGACCCCCGTTCCCAGAACGCCGACAGTAGCCCCCGGGCCCAAGGCGCGCATGGACTTGGCCGTGCCGAGAGGCGAAAGGGCAAGGGTGAAGCGCCGCGGGCCCTAGCAGCATGCGGCCTTGGGCGCCGCGTGGCAGTTGATTGGACGTGGGCGTCTCCACTTCCCCACGATGCCTCGGTGATCGCGCGAGTTGGACAAGTCCCTGCATGCAAATCGTGTCATGATTACCTGTGATCGTGGAGGCCGACGGTTGGCCTTCGCCGGCTATAAGTATGGCACGGCGCGTGCCCTTCCAGTCCATCTCTTCTTGTTTTCTCCTTTGCCTCAATTCTTGCTCCGCCTTGGTGTGATGGCTCTATCGAGGAGGTACTTAGCTGCGGAGAAGGGGAAGGCCCTCCAGGTCGATCCTGCCTCTCCCCCGCCCAAGCGTGGTCATGGGCGCCCTCGAAAGCATCCGGTGGCCGCCCTGGTAGCGTTTGGTGGTCATGGGGGCGGCCCCCAACGCGGCGGCGGGCGAGCCGCTGTGGCCGAGGGACGCGCCTGGGTTGCGCGCCCCCCCAGGCCGCGCTTTCGCGCTGCGCAGGTGCTGTCGGAGTTCGTCGTCTGGTCGGCGGAGCCGACTAGCGCCCGGCTCCAACTCCCTCGCTTCCTCCTTGGTGAACTCCCCGCCGGTGCTCCTGGTGGCCTCTGGCTCCAGGCAGAGGGCTGCTGTAGCAGGTCCTCATGGGCCGCGCTGGAGGTCTCCGCCAACGGGGGCTTGGCCTTAACTCGTGGCTGGCAGGCGTTCGCCCGCGCTCGCGGCCTGGGGCGCCGGTGCACCCTGCACTTCAGGTTTGACGGTGACGCCACCCTCTATGTGAGGGTGTTTGGGGAAGATGGCCGCCGCACGGGGTGTTGCCCTGAGGACGACGACCACGGCCGGGGGCCCCGCTCCGACGGTGATGGAGGAGATAGCGCCCGCACGGATGGCGGCGCCCGAGACTCCCCAAGCTTCGTCAACTCTTCCTCAAGCGACTCCTCCAGCAGTGGCCGCAGTCAACCCCCGCGCCGTCGAGCTTGCTTGGGAGGAGGTGGCTCGTCCGCCCGCCGTCGTACCCCGGTGAAGCGCAAGAGGGAGTCTTCCTGAGGCCCGGAGGCAGCCCGGGTCGCCTCCGTGGGCCGATGTGAGGAGGGCTGCACCGGGCTCGTCCTTTCCTTTTCCTTTTGTTTCCTGTGTAAGACAAAACAGCTGCATGGAGCCCCGCTGGGGCGTGTTGGGAATTATTGCCGTTTTAGCCATTACCTTGATCTTATTTTTGCGCCTCTTAACTACATGCCTGTGCGTAGATAGTTTTTGACCCCTGCCGGGGGGGACCGACCCAGGCCCTGTGTGCGGGTCGCGGTGCCCGAGGGGCACAGACTAGAGGGGTGCTCCTGTAACGTGCCCGAGCCATGAAACCTTCCAGCGGCTAGAGCAGAAACGCTCGTGAGGACATTTGAGTACCATCCCTCGCGAGGTCGTTTATGAGAGAAACCAAAGCGAGGAGCGAAAATCGACGAACCACAAATCAGCAACAGCGATAACTTCGATAAGACTTCAAATGCAAGTAAACACGTCAACTGCGGAAAGCAAATGAAAAAGCCGCGTCCGGCACCTAATCTAGTCTTCGACGTCTTCTCACCAGCGCGGAGCTAAGTGCTGCCACTAGGCGTGGGAGGGAGCCCCAGGGCCTGAGGCCGGCACTCCTGAGACTCCGGGGCGTGTACAGCCCCACTCATTATTACGTGAGAGTGTCACGGGGCGGCGAGCTTCACAGGCATTGGCCTTGCTTCACAGGCTCCGGGCCTTTTCCAAAACGCGATAGCTTCACAAGCACTCGCCTTGCTTCACAGGCTCCGGGCCTTTCTCAGGACGCGATAGCTTCACAGGCACTCGCCTTGCTTCGCAGGCTCCGGGCCTTTCTTCTTAGAGGTAATCAACTTCACAGGCACTTGCCTTCTTCACAGGCTCTGGGCCTTTTCCAAAAAGGGAAGGTCTTCATAGGCGTTCGCCTTCTTCACAGGCTCTGGGCCTTTTCCAAAAAGGGAAGGCCTTCACAGGCGTTCGCCTTCTTCACAGGCTCGGGGCCTTTTCCAAAAAGGGAAGGTCTTCACAGGCGTTCGCCTTCTTCACAGGCTCTGGGCCTTTTCCAAAAAGGGAAGGTCTTCACAGGCGTTCGCCTTCTTCACAGGCTCTGGGCCTTTTCCAAAAAGGGAAGGTCTTCACAGGCGTTCGCCTTCTTCACAGGCTCTGGGCCTTTTAGGGGTAGAACCTCCGGAGGTGCTGGATGTTCCACGTGTTCTGGACCGACTCCCCCTCTTGAGTCTCCAAGCGCACGGAGCCTGGCCTGGAAACATGAACAACCTTGAACGGGCCCTCCCACATGGGAGAGAGCTTGTGCAGCCCCTCCCTGGAGAGAACCCGCCTGAGTACGAGGTCTCATACCCTGAGGGTCCTGGGGTGGATGTTGCGGAAGTGATATCGTCGTAGTGCCTGTTGGTACCTTGCCGCTCGCAGCGCGGCTTCCCGACGGCATTCCTCCCCCAGCACGAGGTCCATCCCCCGCATGGCGTCCTGCTGCGCCTCGTCGAACGCCAGGACCCGTGCGGAGCGACGCCTGACCTCATGAGGAAGGACTGCCTCGGCTCCATAGACCAGGAAGAACGGGGTCTCCCCAGTCGGTTTGGTCGCGGTTGTGCGAATGGACCACAACACGGACTGAAGCTCGTCGTGCCAACCTCTGCCGCAGGCCTCCATTTTCTTCTTGAATGTCCTGGTCTTGAGGCCTCTCTGGACCTCCACGCTGGCTCGTTCGGCCTGCCCATTGCTTCGCGGGTGTGCCACCGAAGCGTAGCATATCTGCATCCCAAGGTTAGCACAGTATGTTTTGAAGAGATTACTGGTGAATTTCGAATCGTTGTCTGTGATGATGCGATTTAGTACCCCGAACCGGCTCACGATACCCTTGATGAACTTGACCGCGGAGCCAGCGGGGATGGTACGGACAGCCTCCACTTCTGCCCACTTGGTGAACTTGTCAATGGCGACGTAGAGGTAACGGTAGCCCCCTGGCGCCCGAGGGAACGGGCCCAGAATATCCAACCCCCAAACTGCGAAGGGCCACGAGATGGGTATAGTCTGCAGGCCCCCCGCCGGTTGATGGATCTGCTTGGAATGAAACTGGCAGGCCTCACAAGCCTTTACCAATTCGATTGCGTCGTTGAGCGCGGTGGGCCAATAGAACCCACTACGGAATGCCTTGCCGACGAGGGTCCGTGATGATGAGTGGTGTCCGCAGTCTCCGCCGTGTATGTCCTTCAGTAGTTCCTTTCCTTGCTCCCTGGAGATGCAGCGCAGAGATACATCGTTTGGTCGCTTCCGGTAAAGTTCTCCATCTCTGATGCAGTATGCCGTGGCCTGCCACGCCACACGCTCCGCTTCCTCTTCCTTTTCCGGTAGGGCCCCTTGTGTTAAATAACTCCAGAGTTCTGCGATCCAGCACTCCTCCTGAGGTTCCATCGTCAGGAGCAGGCGTGCTCCTGAGGTCGGTCCACAGACCGGGGCTCCCGAGGCTGGCGGCTGGGGGAGCTCCTCTCGAGACTGAGCGGTGTTTGATAACGTCGGCTGTGCTGAAGGTTTGAAGAGCCGTTCTTCGAAGACGCCGGGTTCCTGCGGCAACCGCCTGTATCCCGCCCGGCTATTTCGTCAGCTTCCTGATTGGTGCCATGGGGCACGTGCTTCAGCTCCAGCCCCCAGAACTGCTTTTCCATCCTGTGGACCTCCGCTAGGTAGGCCTCCATATGCTCGTCCTTCGGCTCGTACTCCTTGTTGGAGAAGTTGACTAGGAGCTGTGAGTCGCCCTTGACGGTGAGGCGTTTCACTCCCAGGGCTACTGCGGCCTTCAACCCGGCTATCAGTCCCTCATATTCTGCTATTTTGTTGGAGACCTTTTCACCTTGCTGGAAACAAAGCTGTACGCCATAGTAGAGCTTATCCTGAGTGGGTGATATCAGCACCGCACCAGCCCCCGCGGCGTGTCTGGAGAACGCCCCATCGAAGTACATGACCCAGCCTTCCGGCGCCTCACTCCCCGGAGAGAGGGACCGATCCTCGTTGTCCCTGAGGCCTGGTGCCTCCGCCCATTCCGCTATGAAATCCGCCAACGCTGCTCCTTTGATGACCCTGGTTGTGCTGAACTCGAGCTGAAATGCCTGCAGCTCCATGTTCCACTCGGCGACCCTTCCGGCTGAGTTAGGGCTCCTGAGCACTCTCTCCAGGGGGTACGATGAGACGACTTTGATGGGATGAGCCTGGAAGTAGTGACGCAGCTTGCGCGAGGCTACCACTAGCGCTAGGAGGAGCTTCTGAGGCATTGGGTACCGTGCCCTCGCGTCCCATAACACCGTGCTAACAAAGTAGACGGGATGCTCCACAGGGCTGAAAGCATCTGGGGTCGCGGCGCCCTCGGGAGGTAAGGGCGCCTCACGAGATGACGTGGCCTCGGGAGGTGGACCATCTGGGCGTGCGGCCTCTCCTGCCTCCGGTGCATTCTTTGGCAGCTGACCCTCCTCAACTGCGGTTGTGGCTTCTGCAGGCTTTCCTTGTTCCCGTTTTGTCTTGCCTCGGGCTGCCGCTGCGGTCTTGACTTGGCGCTCCTCCCTAACCGCCACCAGGGCTGCGCTGGCGGAGTAGGGAGTGGCGGCGAGGTAAAGCAGTAGGGGCTCTTGAGGGCGTAGAGCCACCATGACTGCGGGACTGGTCAGGTACCTCTTGAGATCTTGAAACGCCTTATCTGCCTCTTCAGTCCATTCGAAGGGCCCTTTTTCTTCATCAGCTGAAAGAAAGGCAGCGCTCGCTCCCCTAATTTGGAGATGAAGCGCCCTAGCGCGGTCACACGCCCAGTGAGCTTCTGCATTTCTCTGAGGGTCTTTGGCGGACTCATGTCCTCGACCGCCTTGACCTTCTTGGGGTTGGCCTCGATGCCACGATGGGACACGAGGAATCCCAAAAGCTTGCCCGAGGGGACGCCAAACACACATTTCTCCGGGTTGAGCCGCAGGTTTACTGCATCGAGGCTCGCGAAGGTCTCCTCCAAGTCTTGTATCAGGGTCTTGGCCTCCCGAGATTTTACTACAATGTCATCAACGTAGGCTTCGACATTCTTTCCGAGTTGCGGGCCCAAGGTGATGTGCATCAGCCGCTGAAAGGTTGCCCCTGCGTTCCGCAGTCCGAATGGCATGCATGTATAGCAGTATACCCCGCACGGGGTTAATAAGGCGGTCTTCTCAACGTCTTCTACCGCCATCTTGATCTGGTAGTACCCGGAGAAGGCGTCTAGGAAGCATAGCAGGTCGCACTCCGCAGTGGAATCGACGATCTGGTCGATGCGGGGGAGCGGAAATGGATCTTGCGGGCATGCCTTGTTGAGGTTGGTGAAGTCGACACACATGCGTTCCTTCCCCCCTTTCTTGGGCACAACGACAGGGTTAGCCAACCAGTCCGGGTATCGGACCTCGCGAATGACCCCAGCGGCTTCTAGCTTGCGGGTCTCTTGGACAATGAGGGCCTGCTTCTCCACGGACTGCCGCCTGGCCTTCTGCTTCACGGGGCGCACATTTGGGCACATGTTGAGGTGATGCTCGATGACACTCCTGGGGATCCCCGCCAGCTGATCGGGCTCCCAAGCAAATACTTTCTTATTCGCACGCAGGAACTTGACCAAGGCCTCCTCCTGCTCAGGCTCAAGGTTGGCGCCTATGGTGAAAGTGGCACTGGAGGACCCGTCCTCGTCGACGGGTATCTGCTTGGTTTCTGCCTTGTCCTGGATGAACAACTGCTTCTTCTTGGCGGGCGCAGCCCCCTTGGGCTCAGGGGTCTCCGCGTTGATGGGCCGTGCCGATGCCGCCGTCTTGAAGGCGAGCTTGAGTACTCGCAGGGCGTCCCCGGTGTCCCCGTGCACGGCGAGGGTACCGCTGCTCCCGGGCATCTTCATGAGGTTGTACGCCGGGTGCGTGGCGGCCATGAACTGAGCCAGTGCTGGGTAGCCGAGGATGGCATTGTAAGGGAGGCCGATGGGGGCGATGTCGGAGTCGACCATCTCCGTGCGGAAGTTGTCATAGGTGCCGAAGGTTACCGGGAGCCGGATCTGTCCCAGGGAGTCGGATGATCCGCCTCCGACGCCCGAGAAAGATCGGCTGGGTCGCAACCGCTCCCGGGGTATGCAGAGGAGGTTGAAAATCTCGACCGAAAGCATGCTGAGGCCCGCGCCGCCGTCAACGAGGGTTCTGGTGACGGCCACCTGGCAGATGGTGGGGGTGCACAACAGGGGGAGCGCGTTCGAGCCGACTAGGTTGGTGGGGTGGTCCTCCGAGTTGAAGGTCAGACCGACCTCGCGCGCCGCCTGGTTCGGGGGAGCCCCCTGCTGTGCGGAAACGGCGCTAACCTGGCGGGCAAAAGGCTTGATGTGGCGACTCGTGGGCGGCGCCTGCGAGCCGCCCAGGAGGGCCGCAACGACCGGAGGCGTCGATGTTGCGGTGCAGCTACTCTGCCGCGTAGGCAGATGCTGGGGGGGTGCTTGCCGCTCGTTCCCCGCCGGGCCGGTGGCGGTGTTGACGGCGGGCGACGGGGGACAACGAGAGTGCCCACCGGCGAGGGCCGCCGGGGAGACGCGAGCTCGACTGGCGCCGTACATGGATGCGGCGGCCGGAGGAGGACGGAGCGGTGGAAGACAGATTTCGGCGCACCCCTACCTGGCGCGCCAAATGTCGAATCACGGGTTCCGGCAGACCCTTAAGGTTCGAACACTGGGGTGCGCGCGGAGATCACGCCTTCTACCTCCCCGTCTCACAAAGATCTAAACTACTGAAAGAACTGCACAAGAGACACAAGGTTTATACTGGTTCGGGCCACCGTTGAGGTGTAATACCCTACTCCAGTGTGTGGTTGGTGGATTGCCTTCTGGGGTTGGTGATGATGAACAATACAAGGAAGAACAGCCTCGCGAGGGTCTGTTCTTGGCTGGGGCGATGAACTGGTAGGAGGAGTTCAGTCACCCTTCTCTCTCTCTCACTTACTCTCTCTGCTTGCCAACCGAACGAACGACCCCCCTTTCTTCTAATTCCCCTACCCTGGGGGTGGCTAGTCCTATTTATAGGCAAAGGCCCTGGGCCTCTTCCCAAATATTGAGCGGGAAGGGCGCCAACAATTGGCCAATTCGAAGGGGAACATCTAGTACACTTATCCTGACTAAAGTTGGTCTTCGCCTGCCAAAGGCTCTGTGGTGACGCCGTGCTGGGCTCCATGGTGACCTCCGTGTCGTAGTCCTCCTGGTCTTGGTCTCGTTGCACCGAAATGGCAACCTTTGCATGATGCCTTGGTACTCCATGGCTGCGCTTGCCCCCTTTGCACCAAAGAGGAAAGAAGGACACTGCGCGCGCTGGCGCCCGCCTGGCACCCTCGATCGTCATGGCTTGCATCATGGGCACCTCGCGAGGTACCCTGCCTTGATCTCTCCGCCTCCTCGCGAGCCAGCCTGATGAGGCTGTGCCTGTGGATGCGCCATGTCGTCCGCCCCGCGAGGCTTGGCCCCTCGCGAGGGTCTTGAGTCTTGTGTTGATGAAGATGGGCCGCGCCGGGCCCCCATTTGAGCTACGCCGCAGGCCGCAGGCAGGCAAGTCTGGGGACCCCCGTTCCCAGAACGCCGACACATACATGCATCCATTGTTAGATAATTCTAGTTTTAAATGTTAGTACAACTTGGCTATCTTTTGTGGCCTCCATGGCCTTGGTCCTCCAAGATTTTAGGGTGGTATGCTGATGCCCGAGCTGAGAACTACCAGGAGAAATTATCCTTTGTCAAGAACACCTAAGAGCATTGCGTGCCTTTTGTATTAAGGTAGAAGGATGGGTTACAAAATATATTACATGGGGAGCTAACACAAGGGAAAGAACCCCACCACAAGCAGCAGCCACAATGAAAGGATTGGCATGGTCGACTAGAGGAGGGGTGAATAGGCGACTAACATTTTTTAACTTCTTTTATCAAAATTAAGCCTCCACAAGAAAATAGGTTGTCTAGATATGCAACTCGGTGGACAACCTGTTGGGATCTACGGTAGGGTGCGTCGACTACAAATTAAAATTTCCTACGCGCAGAACAACCAAGAACATGCTACGGGAGATGGATCACAGTTCGTTACCACTAGACGCGCAGTGCCGTGCAGTGGCAGAAGAGTTGGGGCAGCGCATCCGCATGGATCGTCTCCTCCTCGTCCGATCTCCCTCGTACAGCCGGTGGTCGGTTCCCACATACAGGTTCAGGGGAGCGGCGCAAGTGCACCGCCTCTAACGGTATCCGCGCGTGCAGGAGGAATGTCGTACGATGGACTGCTAGGTCCGATCACACAACCGGCGGCGAGTGGAGGTGTCTATTCGCAACACATGCAAACCCTAGTGACAGCGCCAAAGCGATCAACCACGTGAGTGTGCGGCACCTCCACTATATATATAGGCGTCCGTCACGGGCTCAACACTTGGGCCTCGCATGGACCCTAAAGCCCATAAGTCTACTCGGCCACAATCCGAATACAGTTCGGATCACATCCGAACAGTGTCCTCGGATCCGACCTCGTAGGTTCCTTCCCTTAAGCGCGCGACCCCTTAGGTTCAAGTCGGCTTGGTCGCAGTTCGGATCACCTCCGAACTACACGGTTGGTAGCGGCCTCTAGCAAGGCATGCCGAACACCAAGCAGGCTATGAAGCTGGTTAGCGAAGCTGTACATCACACTTCCATTCCTTTTTCCACACGATATATGTTGTCGAGCTCAAGGCGAGTCTGTCATCCTTGTGCTAGCCCGACCTCTTTCTCGTTCCAGTGATGACGACCACAAACCGGATCATCTCATAATCCTTGTCGCATGGCCATGCTTATCCTGGCCAGATCACACGAGGGGCCCAGAGTATATCTCTCCTGATCGCAGGGGCAAACCCCATCTTGCTCGACCACGTCTCGCAGCATGGTTCTAGACAAACCCGAAACCTACCTTTATAACTACCCAGTTACGGAGTAGTGTTTGGTCGGCCCAAAGCAAGTCTGTCACCATCCTGAGTACATGCGTCAGCTCAGGTCTTAGGACATAGAACATATGTTGTACTAGAGACTCACAGATGACATATCGCTGCGTCTCATAGTTGGGTCTGTCCGACTCGGACCTTATCTCGACTCGGATCCGACTACGTCGAATCCGACCAGATCCTTCCAAGTCCATATTATCCGGTTAGCATCCAATGCTCCATGGCTAGTGAGACCAAGTCATCGACCGTGTCATATGCTAGTCTAGTTGGCTGCGCATCCACACAGCCCTTTCGACCAGGGACCTTTTAGGACAGTCATCATACAATGCATAGTCCCACAAACAAGTCACATACTTGCTGATACACATAATTGAAAATGTCCAAGGACTATCTTTATTCATAAACACATAGGAAATATCATCATACATGATTGCCTCTAGGGCATATCTCCAACACAACCTATATGATAAGCACAAGATAAACACATAATAAAGCTGGCACAAAGTAAATGCACGAAGTAACTATAAGTGGAGTCGATGGAGACGAGGATGTGCTGAGAAGTTCCCTCCTTTGGGAGAGGTACGTCTCAGGTGTGGAGGCACAATGCTCTCCAAGATATCACAAGTACACCTTATTCTCCTCACACCCTCGCACAATGCAAGATATCGTGATTCCACTGGTGGTGCCCATGAAGGTGGCAATCAGAACCTTTACAAACAACGTTGGGGCTCTCTCCACAACTTAATTGGAGGCTCCCAACACCAACAAGAATCTTCACCATAATGGAATGTGGCTCCGAGGTTACCTCTTCCATCTAAGGTGCGCGAACACCCAAGAATAACAAGATCCACAAGTGAAAGTATGGAGGAATCAATTTTCTAGATCTAGGTCTCCTCCCTCAATCCCTAGCAAATCAACAAGTTTGGTTGGCTAGGGAAGGAGATCAGGCAAGAAAGTTCATAGGGTAACAATGGAGAAGAGAGAGAGAAGATATCAGTGGGAGGTGCAAGAACCACCTCCTTGAATAGGGCCCCCAAATCCAACTGTTACTGCGCATGTTTACACAAGAGCGGTACAACTAGACCAGGGTTGGCTACTTGTGAGATGCGTTGGGATTTCCTCGAAGATGAGAAGATGATGCAGTACAGTAGAGATAAGTATTTTCCTCAGTTAAGAACCAAGGTTATCAATCCAATAGGAGAACCACACAGAACCTCATTAGCAGCACCCGCACACACAAAAGCAAATACTTGCACCCAACACAATCAAGAGGGTTGTCAATCCCCTTGGCGGTTATTTGCAAGGATCAAATCTCGTAGTGCTAGATAGATAAAGTAAATTACAAGGGGATTTAGGGGCCCTATTGCCCGCATTGGGTGCAAGTCTTTGCTCTTGTGTGTTCAAGTATTGTTCACTAGGTGTTTGTGTGGTTCTCCTATTGGTTCGATAACCTTGGTTCTCACTAAGGGAAAATACTATCCACTACTATATTGCTTCACCCTTCCTCTTTCGGGGAAATCCCAACACGGCTCACAAGTAGCATGGGGCACGGAGTGTCAGCGCCCTTCATATCATGGGCTGATTGCTATGCCCAACGGCCTCGCTACCACAAGAGCTACAGCCGTACAAGCACCAGGACCAAGGCACGGGATGAGGTATCCAGCGGATCAACGACGAACCCGGTGGTGACTCTCTTCCCTTTCCTCCTCTGTCCCTAATTAGTGTATCCCAAGTTGTAATCCTAATTGCTACCTGAATCCGTGAGCAAGAGTAATACATAGATCGAGAGATTATCTGGTCTACAGAGCCAGGCACCACCATTCCCCCCCTCAAATTTTCCCCAATTTTTCTGCTAAATCCACCGGTGACCACACTATGTCCGCTCTCAAACCACTAGAGTGGGATGCCATGTCCGCCAAGGAGCAGTTGTTGTGGTATCTCGATAGGTTATGCGCTCAGGCAGATGAGATAAGCTCAGTGTTGGGTATTGCAAGCGCGGGTGCCCCTCCCGTGGTTACCCCGCTTGATACGGCGGCCTCAACCACGACGCACTCCTCGTCGGCGCATGTCCCCGACGTCTGCGGAGGTTGCTGGTGGGCCCACAAGCTCACATAGTGTGCCCCGAGGGGCGCCACCTAGGCTTGTGGTTCACTGGTGGGCCCCCTGCTGGTGATTCTGCTTCCAGTATTTTTTATTAATTCCAAAACAAATCTCCATATATTTTTAGGTCATTTGGAGCTCTGGAGAATAGCTACCTTTGGTTTAGCTTTTTCAGGCCCAGAATTCTAGCTACCTGCAATTTCCCTCTTCATATAAATCTTGCATGGGAAGAGAGAAAAGTCATTAGAATTGCCTCATGAAGTGAGATATTGACCCAAAACATTATAAATAACAGTAGGAAAACGTGATGCAAAATGGACGTACCAACTCCCCCAAGCTTAGACCTCGCTTGTCCTCAAGCGAATACTGAACTCGATAATCATGAACACATGTTTATAGAGAGAGGTGTCGATAAAACAAAATATGGACATGGTAGCATCATTATCATCATTATAACAGCAATAAATCATCAGAAAACTTCTCATGATCAAGTAACAGTTCATCCACAATGCCAAAGTATAAGAAATAAACTTGCTTGACAACTAGCAAACTATGCTCTTAGTCATCAAAGCAATTACAATTCATCATATTTCAGGAAGAGTCTATGTAAGAGCTTTTGTTTTGGCAAGTTTCATACACTCAACCATCATATAGTCTTCTATGATTGTTAACACTCAAAGCATATTTTTAGAACAAACGTTTCCATCAGACATGAAGGAAGATGGGGGTTTTATTTTTCACCTCCCAATTTGTTTATCTCAGGGATAATGTCAACAATAATAACTTATGATCACCCACATCCAACTGGATATATGTGCCTGGATCTTTCCCTACCACATGATGCTTTCCAAGTGGAGAATAACTGAGGTTGTAATAAGAATGAACTACATTGACTCTTGAATAATAGAAATCTGAAAAGATAAAAATATAGGTCCTTCACAAAGGGAAGCAGAGGTTATCATGCACTTCTTCATTTGGATGTGCAAGCTCTTAATGCAGAGGAAAGTCACTTTATATTGCCCTTTGTGATAGCAACCTTTATTATGCAGTCTATTGCTTTTATTTCTTCACCATCACACATTCATACAAAGCTTATTTTCCTTTACAATAAAAGATCATACATATTTAGGAGCGATTTTTGTTGCTTTGTTTGCACCAATGACAACTTACTTGAACGGTCTTATTCAGTCCATAGGTAGATATGGTGGACTCCCATGACCAGAAACTGGGTTTAAGGGTTTTTGGATGCACAAGTAGTATTTCTACTTAGTACAAAATTTGGCTAGCAAAAGATTATGAGCAAGCACCAAATGTTAGAAGATCCATGACAATATAATTTCTATGTGAATATAAGTGAACACAACTCATTAGGTTGTCTTCCTTGTCCAACAACAACTATTTGACGAAGTTTGGAAATAATTAATGGGGGCTCACAATCATAAAAGTGTCCAAGATGGTGTATTTATATGTGAAACCTCTCTTCTTTTATTATTATTTCATGAATTGCATCAATGACCAATGCTATGGTTGCTAACTTCCAATAAATTTTATCCATTATACTTCTTATATGTGAAGACATTACTCCCCATGGTACTAGCACATGATCTTTTATCATTGCTTAAATTAAACAAGAGAGCGAAGCAACCAAACTCAAATCACCCTTTATTATAGAGCTATCACACAACGATTACGTAGATAGATAGATCACAAAACAAGCACTCGAAACTAATTCATACTAATAATTTATTCTTCCAAATCAAAAAATAACTAAGGAACAAACTAAGATAGATAATGATGATAAAAGTGATCATGATATGATAACAGGGCACCTCCCCCAAGCTTGGAACAAGCCAATGCCTGTGTACTCAAGTTTCTTTCTTTGGTGATGGTGGCGATGAAGTGATGGACTTGTCCTTCATGATGTTAAGCAATATCTTCTTTAAACTATGAATTTCTTGAAGCACATACCGGATCATCTCAGCATTCTTTTGAACTTCGGCCATTGTGTGCTTATTCTCCGGGCCCTAAGTATCCTTGCCTGCATCACTTTCACTTGGACGGTAAGTGTCATAATTGGAAGGTCTGTGCATACGAGGAGTGTTTTCAACTCCATAATTATGAATCAAATTATGAAAATTATTCCCATGTAACCTACTTAGCGGCCTCCTTGGGGCAGGCCCCTCTTGTACCTCAAGATTCTGATGATTGATATGTCTCCAATGTATCTATAATTTTTTATTATTCCATGCTATTATAGTATCAATCTTAGATGTTTTATATGCATCTATCTGCTATTTTATATCATTTTATGGGACTAACCTATTAACCCAATGCCAGTTGCTGAATTTTGCTTGTTTTTGGTTTTCCAGAAAATCGGCACCAAACAGAGTCCAAATGTTATGATACTTTTTGATGATTTTTTCTGGACAAGAGAGACCCTAGAAGCTTCAGTAGGAGACCTGACGGCAATCAAGGAGACGACAAGGCAACAACGTGCGCCCTGGGGTGGCATGCCTTGTTACCTTGCGGGCCACACGAGGCTTCGTCTGACCTAATTCCACTTCTATAAATTCTCAAATATTGGGAAACCAACGGAGAGCCACTTGAAACCCTTTTTTCACCGCCGCAAGTTTCTGTTCATCGGGATCCCATCTAGAGGCCTTTTTCAGTACTCTGCCAAAGGGGGAATCGATCACGGAGGGCTTCTACATCATACTTGCTGCCTTCCAATGATGTGTGAGTAGTTCACCACAGACCTACGGGTCCACAGCTAGTAGCTAGATGGCTTCTTCTCTCTCTTTGATCTCCAATACAATGTTCTCCTCGATGTTCCTGGAGTTTTATTCGATTTAATCTTCTTTGCAGTGCATTTGTTGGGATCCAGTTAATTGTGGGTTTATGATCTGAATATTCATGAGAAGTAATTGAGTCTTTTCTGAACTTTATTATTCATGATTATTACAGCTTTGTATTTGTCTCTGATCTATCCGTTTGGTTTGGCCAACTAGATTGATTTATCTTCAGTGGGAGAGGTGCTTTGTGATGGGTTCAATCTTGCACTGCTCTATCCCAGTGACAGCTCTATCCCAGTGACAGAAAGGTACAAGACACGTATCTGTATTGTTGTCATTAAGGATAAAATTATGAGGTTTATTCATATTGATTGAGTTTAAATCTTGCTTAAGGTGTTACTCTATTTTCATACTTAATACCCTAGATGCATGATGGATAGCGATCGATGGGTGGAGTAATAGTAGTAGATGCAGGCAGGAGACGGTCTACTTGCCTCGGACATGATGCCTATATATATGATCATTGCCTTGGATATCATCATAACTATGCACTTTTCTATCAATTTCCCAACAGTAATTTGTTCACCCACCGTATGCTATGCGTCCGAGAGAGAAGCCTCTGGTGAAAACTATGGCCCCAGGGTGTACCTTTATCATATTATAAAAAACAAAATTACCTTGTTGCAATTTTTTATCTTTTATTTTGTTTTGCAGTTTATCTATCTACCACTACAAGATTTGATACTTGCAAGTAACGAGTTCAAGGGGATTGACAACCCTCTTGCCCGTGTTGGGTGCAAGTATTTGCTTTTGCGTGTGCAGATGTTGTTCACGAGGCTTTGTGTGATTCTCCTATTGGTTTGATAAATCTTGGTTTTCACCAAGGGAAATACTTATCTCTACTGTACTGCATCTCGCCTCCTCTTCGGGGAAAATCCCAACGCAACTCACAAGTAGCAATGATCCCTTACCATCCTCATGGGTTGATCTGAGCTGGGAGTGGTGGGAATGCCAGCAAGGGTTTTGTGCTCCGAGGAGGTTGGTTGCACCTCCATAGAATCCCCGGAGCTTTCGTTCGTTGTGACTTCTCCAATCAGTTCCCTCTCTTGCTCTATCCGTAGCAACCAATCATAGTTCCCCACGTTGTTGGAGGAGGAATAGGACATGATGCCCGGAGGCTCGAAACCTGCCAGAAAAATAGCCAAAACAAGAACAGAGGGTAAACTTGTGATATGGAAATCAAAGCATCAATATATATAATGATTTTTTCCCTTGCAGGACAAGTCTTCGGGAAGAATACAGAGTCAGGAATGTCCAAGAGGGCCCCACAAGCTTGGGTGGCGCGCCCCAAGGGGGGCACCCGAGCTTGTGGCCCCCTCATGCACTTTCCTGGCTATTTCTTATTTTCCTAATCTTTTATATATTCCAAAACGACCAGAAAGTATTTTTATGGAGTTTTGGAGTTGGTTTACTTACCGTATCACATACCTACTCCTTTTTTCAAGATTTTGGAGCATTCCGGAAGGCATCCTTTAGATGTTCCTCCGAAGTAATTGTTTGAACAATATTGGTCTCAATGTTAATGGGTGTACCTACAATATAATGTTTAATTCTTTGCCCATTAACCACCTTCGGATTGGTTCCCTAGCCATTATTAATCTTGATAGCTCCAGAATGATAAACTTCTTCGATGATGTATGGTCCTTCCCATTTGGAGAGAAATTCCCTACAAAGAATCTAAAACGAGAGATGTATAATAGAACTTCGTTACCGACATTGAATTCTTGTTTTTTAATCCTTTTATCATGCCATCTTTTAACCTTTTCTTTATATAACTTGGCGTTTCCATAAGCTTGTGTTCTCCATTCATCTAGAGAGCTAATATCCAATAGCCTCTTTTCACCGGCAAGTTTGAAATCATAGTTGAGTTCTTGTAGGATCGAGAGTAGGTCTAGAGGGGGGGGGGTCATTAGACTACTTGACCAAATAAAAATCTAACTCTTTCCCAATTTTAAGTGTTGGTGGATTTTAGCAATTTAGCACAAGTCAAGCAATCAACCTACACATGCAATTCTAAGAGTTTAGCAGCAGAAAGTAAAATATTGCATATGAAGGTAAAGGGAAGGCTTTAGAGAAGGCAAACACAATGTAGACATGGAGATTTTTGGCATGGTTCCGATAGGTGGTGCTATCGTACATCCACGTTGATGGAGACTTCAATCCACAAAGGATAACGGTTGCACGAGTTCACAGAGGGCTCCACCCACGAAGGGTCCACGAATAAGCAACCTTGTCTATCCCACCATGGCCATCGCCCACGAAGGACTTGCCTCACTCGGGTAGATCTTCACGAAGTAGGCGATCTCCTTGCCCTTACAAATTCCTTTGTTCAACTCCACAATATTGTCGGAGGCTCCCAAGTGAGACCTAACCAATCTAGGAGACACCACTCTCCAAAGGGTAATAGATGGTGTGATTGTTGGGGAACGCAGTAATTTCAAAAATTTTCCTACGCACACGCAAGATCATGGTGATGCATAGCAACGAGGGGGAGAGTCTGATCTACGTACCCTTGTAGATCGCAACGGAAGCGTTGACACAACATAGAGGAAGTAGTCGTACGTCTTCTTCCCGATCCGACCGATCCAAGCACCGTTACTCCGGCACCTCCGAGTTCTTAGCACACGTTCAGCTCGATGACGTTCCTCGGGCTCCGATCCAGCAAAGCGTCGAGGAAGAGTTCCGTCAGCACGACGGCGTGGTGACGATCTTGATGTATTACCGACGCAGGGCTTCGCCTAAGCACTGTAATGGTATGATCGAGGTGGAATTTGGTGGCAGGGGGCACCGCACACGGCTAAGGAACGATCTCAAGGATCAACTTGTGTGTCTTGGGGTGTCCCCTGCCCCCGTATATAAAGGATGGAGGGAGGGGGGCTGGCCGGCCAGAGAGAGGGAGGCGCAGGAGGAGTCCTACTCCTACCGGGAGTAGGACTCCCCCCTCCAATCCTAGTCCAACTAGGAATCCTTAAAGGGGAGAGAGAGAGAGGTGGCCGGCCCCTCTCCTAGTCCTAATAGGACTAGGGAGAGGGGGGAGGCGCAGCCCTATGTGGGCTGCCCTCTCACCTTTCCACTAAGGCCCATGTTGGCCCATTTGGCTCCCGGGGGGTTCCGGTAACCCTCCCGGTAATCCGGTAAAATCCCGATTTCACCCGTCACACTTCTGATGTCCAAACATAGGCTTCCAATATATCAATCTTTACATCTGGACCATTTCGAGACTCCTCGTCATGTCCGTGATCACATCCGGGACTCCGAACAACCTTCGGTACATCAAAATGCATAAACTCATAATAACTGTCATCGTAACGTTAAGCGTGCGGACCCTACGGTTCGAGAACAATGTAGACATGACCGAGACACGTCTCCGGTCAATAACCAATAGCGGGACCTGGATGCCCATATTGGCTCCTACATATTCTACGAAGATCTTTATCGGTCAGACCGCATAACAACATACGTTGTTCCCTTTGTCATCGGTATGTTACTTGCCCGAGATTCGATCGTCGGTATCCAATACCTAGTTCAATCTCGTTACTGGCAAGTCTCTTTACTCGTTTCGTAATACATCATCTCATAACTAACATCTTAGTTATTATGCTTGCAAGGCTTATGTGATGTATATTACCGAAAGGGCCCAGAGATACCTCTCCGACAATCGGAGTGACAAACCCTAATCTCGAAATACGCCAACCCAACATCTACCATTGGAGACACCTGTAGTACTCCTTTATAATCACCCAGTTACGTTGTGACGTTTGGTAGTACCCAAAGTGTTCCTCCGGTAAACGGGAGTTGCATAATCTCATAGTTATAGGAACATGTATAAGTCATGAAGAAAGCAATAGCAACATACTAAACGATCGGGTGCTAAGCTAATGGAATGGGTCATGTCAATCAGATCATTCAACTAATGATGTGACCTCGTTAATCAAATAACAACTCTTTGTTCATGGTTAGGAAACATAACCATCTTTGATTAACGAGCTAGTCAAGTAGAGGCATACTAGTGACACTCTGTTGGTCTATGTATTCACACATGTATTATGTTTCCGGTTAATACAATTCTAGCATGAATAATAAACATTTATCATGATATAAGGAAATAAATAATAACTTTATTATTGCCTCTAGGGCATATTTCCTTCAGTCTCCCACTTGCACCAGAGTCAATAATCTAGTTCACATCGCCATGTGATTTAGCAGCAATAGTTCACATCACCATGTGATTAACACCCATAGTTCACATCGTCATGTGACCAACACTCAAAGGGTTTACTAGAGTCAGTAATCTAGTTCACATCTCTATGTGATTAACACCCAAAGAGTACTAAGGTATGATCATGGTTTTGCTTGTGAGATAATTTTAGTCAACGGGTCTGTCACATTCAGATCCGTAAGTATTTTGCAAAATTCTTTGTCTATAATGCTCTGCACGGAGCTACTCCAGCTAATTGCTCCCACTTTCAATATGTATCCAGATTGTGACTTTAGATTCATCTGGATCAGTGTCAAAAACTTGCATCGACGTAACCCTTTATGACGAACCTTTTTGTCGCGTCCATAATCGAGAAACACATCCTTATTTCACTAAGGATAATTCTAACCGCTGTCCAGTGATCTACTCCTAGATCACTATTGTACTCCCTTGCCAAATCAGTGCAGGGTATACAATAGATCTGGTACACAGCATGGCATATTTTATAGAACCTATGAATGAGGCACAGGGAATGACTTTCATTCTCTTTCTATCTTCTGCCGTGGTCGGGCTTTGAGTCTTTACTCAACTTCACACCTTGTAACACAGGCAAGAAACTTTTTCTTTGACTGTTCCGTTTTGAACTACTTCAAAATCTTGTCAAGGTATGTACTTATTGAAAAACTTATCAAGCGTCTTGATCTATCTCTATAGATCTTGAAGCTCAATATGTAAGCAGCTTTACCGAAGTCTTTCTTTGAAAAACTCCTTTCAAACACTCCTTTTATGCTTTACAGAATAATTCTACATTATTTCCGATCAACAATATGTCATTCACATATACTTATCAGAAATGCTGTAGTGCTCCCACTCACTTTCTCGTAAATACAGGCTTCATCGCAAGTCTGTATAAAACTATATGCTTTGATCAACTTATCAAAGCGTATATTCCAACTCCAAGATGCTTGCACCAGTCCACAGATGGATCGCTGGATCTTGCACATTTTGTTAGCACCTTTCGGATTGACAAAACCTTCTAGTTGCATCACATACAACTCTTCTTTAATAAATCCATTAAGGAATGCAGTTTTGTTTATCCATTTGCCAGATTTCATAAAATGCGGCAATTGCTAACATGATTCGGACAGACTTAAGCACAGATACGAGTGAGAAAATCTCATCGTAGTCAACACCTTGAACTTGTCGAAAACCTTTTGCGACAATTCTAGCTTTGTAGATAGTAACACTACTATCAGCATCTGTCTTCCTCTTGAAGATCCATTTATTTTCTATGGCTTGCCGATCAACGGGCAAGTCAACCAAAGTCCAAACTTTGTTCTCATACATGGATCCCATCTCAGATTTCATGGCTTCAAGCCACTTTGCGGAATCTGGGCTCACCATCGCTTCTTCATAGTTCGTAGGTTCATCATGATCTAGTAGCATGACTTCCAGAATTGGATTACCGTACCACTCTGGTGCGGATCTCACTCTGGTTGATCCACGTGGTTCAGTAGTATCTTGTCCTGAAGTTTCATGATCATCATCATTAGCTTCCTCACTAATTGGTATAGGTGTCGCAGAAACAGTTTTCTGTGATGTACTATTTTCCAATAAGGGAGCAGGTACAGTTACCTCGTCAAGTTCTACTTTCCTCCCACTCACTTCTTTCGAGAGAAACTCCTTCTCCAGAAAGTTTCCGAATTTAGCAACAAAAGGTCTTGCCTTCGGATCTGTGATAGAAGGTGTATCCAACAGTTTCCTTTGGATATCCTATGAAGATGCTCTTCTCCGATTTGAGTTTTGAGCTTATCAGGATGAAACTTTTTCATATAAGCATCGCAACCCCAAACTTTAAGAAACGACAACTTTGGTTTCTTGCCAAACCATAGTTCATAAGGCGTCGTCTCGACGGATATAGATGGTGCTCCTTTTTAACGTGAATGCAGCTGTCTCTAATGCAGGACCCCAAAAACAATAGTGGTAAATCGGTAAGAGACATCATAGATTGCACTATATCCAATAAAGTACGGTTATGACGTTCGGACACACCATTATGATGTGGTGTTCCAGGTGGCGTGAGTAGTGAAACTATTTCACATTGTTTTAACTGAAGACCAAACTCGTAACTCAAATATTTGTCTCTGCGATTAGATCGTAGAAACTTTATTTTCTTGTCACGATGATTTTTCACTTCACTCTGAAATTCTTTGAACTTTTCAAATGTTTCAGACTTATGTTTCATTAAGTAGATATACTCATATCTGCTCAAATCATCTGTGAAGATCAGAAAATAATGATACTTGTCATGAGCCTCAATATTCATCGGACCACATACATCAGTATGTATGATTTCCAACAAATCTGTTGCTCGCTCCATTGTTCCGAAGAACAGAGTCTTAGTCATCTTGCCCATGAGGCATGGTTCGCAAGCATCAACTGATTCATAATCAAGTGATTCCAAAAACCCATCAGCATGGAGTTTCTTCATGCGCTTTACACCAATATGACCTAAACGGCAGTGCTACAAATAAGTTGCACTATCATTATTAACTTTGCATCTTTTGGTTTCAATATTATGATTATGTGTATCACTACGATCGAGATCCAACGAACTATTTTCATTGGGTGTGTAACCATATAAGGTTTTATTCATGTAAACAGAACAACAATTTATTCTCTTACTTAAATGAATAACCGTATTACAATAAACATGATCAAATCATATTCATGCTCAACGCAAACACCAAATAACACTTATTTAGGTTCAACACTAATCCCGAAATTATGGGGAGTGTGCGATGATGATCATATCAATCTTGGAACCACTTCCAACACACATCGTCACTTTACCCTTAACTAGTCTCTGTTTATTCTGCAACTCCCGTTTCGAGTTACTAATCTTAGCAACTGAACTAGTATCAAATACTGAGGGTTTGCTATAAACACTAGTAAAGTACACATCGATAACATGTATATCAAATATACTTATGTTCACTCTGCCATCCTTCTTATCCACCAATCACTTGGGGTAATTCCACTTCTAGTGACCAGTCCCTTTGCAGTAGAAGCACTTAGTCTCAGGCTTAGGATCAGACTTGGGCTTCTTCACTTGAGCAGCAACTTGCTTGTCGTTCTTCTTGAAGTTCCCCTTCTTCTTCCCTTTGCCCTTTTTTTAAAACTAGTGGTCTTGTCAACCATCAACACTTGATGTTTTTCTTGATTTCTATCTTCGTTGATTTCAGCATCTCGAAGAGCTTGGGAGTTGTTTCTGTTATCCCTTGCATATTATAGTTCATCACGAAGTTCTGCTAACTTGGTGATGGTGACTAGAGAATTCTGTCAATCACTATCTTATCTAGAAGATTAACTCCCACTTGATTCAAGTGATTGTAGTACCCAGACAATCTGAGCACATGCTCACTAGTTGAGCGATTCCCCTCCATCTTTTAGCTATAGAACTTGTTGTAGACTTCATATCTCTCAACTCGGGTATTTGCTTGAAATATTAACTTCAACTCTTGGAACATCTCATATGGTCCATGACGTTCAAAACGTCTTTGAAGTCCCGATTCTAAGCCATTAAGCATGGTGCACTAAACTATCAAGTAGTCATCATATTGAGCTAGTCAAATGTTCATAACGTCTGCATCTGCTCCTGCAATAGGTCTGTCACCCAGCGGTGCATCAAGGACATAATTCTTCTGTGCAGCAATGAGGATAAACCTCAGATCACGGATCCAATCCGCATCATTGCTACTAACATCTTTCAACACAATTTTCTCTAGGAACATATCAAAATAAACACAGGGAAGCAACAACGCGAGCTATTGATCTACAACATAATTTGCAAAATACTACCAGGACTAAGTTCATGATAAGTTTAAGTTCAGTTAATCAAATTAGTTAGGAACTCCCACTTAGATAGACATCCCTCTAATCCTCTAAGTGATCACGTGATCCAAATCAACTAAACCATAACCGATCATCACGTGAGATGGAGTAGTTTTCAATGGTGAACATCGTCATGTTGATCATATCTACTATATGATTCACGCTCGACCTTTCGGTCTCTGTGTTCCGAGGCCATATCTGCATATGCTAGGCTCGTCAAGTTTAACCTGAGTATTCTGCGTGTGCAACTGTTTTGCACCCGTTGTATTTGAACGTAGAGCCTATCACACCCGATCATCACGTGGTGTCTCAGCACGAAGAACTTTTGCAACGGTGCATACTCAGGGAGAACACTTCTTGATAATTTAGTGAGAGATCATCTTATAATGCTACCGTCAATAAAAGCAAGATAAGATGCATAAAAGGATAAACATCACATGCAATCAATATAAGTGATATGATATGGTCATCATCATCTTGTGCTTGCGATCTCCATCTCCGAAGCACCGTCATGATCACCATCGTCACCGGCGCGACACCTTGATCTCCATCGTAGCATCGTTGTCGTCTCGCCAATCTTATGCTTCCACGACTATTACTACCGCTTAGTAATAAAGTAAAGCATTACATCGCGATTGCATTGCATACAATAAAGCAACAACCATATGGCTCCTGCCAGTTGCCGATAACTCGGTTACAAAACATGATCATCTCATACAATAAAATCAGCATCATGCCTTGACCATATCACATCACAACATGCCCTGCAAAAACAAGTTAGACGTCCTCTACTTTGTTGTTGCAAGTTTTACGTGGCTGCTACGGGCTTAAGTAAGAACTCATCTCACCTACGCATCAAAACCACAATGATAGTTCGTCAAATAGACTCCGTTTTAACCTTCTCAAGGACCGGGCGTAGTCACACTTGGTTCAACTAAAGTTGGAGAGACAGTCTTCCGCAAGCCATCTATGTGCAAAGCACGTCGAGGGAACCGGTCTCGCGTAAGAGTACGCGTAAGGTTGGTCCGGATCCTCTCGTCCAACAATACCGCCGAACCAAAGTATGACATGCTGGTAGGCAGTATGACTTGTATCGCCCACAACTCACTTGTGTTCTACTCGTGCAAATAACATCAAACCATAAAACTTAGGCTCGGATGCCACTGTTGGGGAACGCAGTAATTTCAAAAATTTTCCTACGCACACGCAAGATCATGGTGATGCATAGCAACGAGGGGGAGAGTCTGATCTACATACCCTTGTAGATCGCAACGGAAGCGTTGACACAACGTAGAGGAAGTAGTCATACCTCTTCTTCCCGATCCGACCGATCCAAGCACCGTTACTCCGGCACCTCCGAGTTCTTAGCACACGTTCAGCTCGATGACGTTCCTCGGGCTCCGATCCAGCAAAGCGTCGAGGAAGAGTTCCGTTAGCACAACGGCGTGGTGACGATCTTGATGTATTACCGACGCAGGGCTTCGCCTAAGCACTGTAACGGTATGATCGAGGTGGAATTTGGCGGCAGGGGGCACCGCACACGGCTAAGGAACGATCTCAAGGATCAACTTGTGTGTCTTGGGGGTGTCCCCTGCCCCCGTATATAAAGGATGGAGGGAGGGGGGCTGGCCGGCCAGAGAGAGGGAGGCGCAGGAGGAGTCCTACTCCTACCGGGAGTAGGACTCCCCCCTCCAATCCTAGTCCAACTAGGAATCCTTAAAGAGGAGAGAGAGAGAGGTGGCCGGCCCCTCTCCTAGTCCTAATAGGACTAGGGAGAGGGGGGAGGCGCAGCCCTATGTGGGCTGCCCTCTCACCTTTCCACTAAGGCCCATGTTGGCCCATTTGGCTCCCGTGGGGTTCCGGTAACCCTCCCGGTAA
This sequence comes from Triticum monococcum, assembly GCA_034509565.1. Lineage (NCBI taxonomy): Eukaryota > Viridiplantae > Streptophyta > Magnoliopsida > Poales > Poaceae > Triticum > Triticum monococcum. The sequence continues at coordinate 360,330,465 of CM067841.1, forward strand.
TCCGGTAAAATCCCGATTTCACCCGGAACACTTCCGATGTCCAAACATAGGCTTACAATATATCAATCTTTACATCTCGACCATTTCGAGACTCCTCGTCATGTCCGTGATCACATCCGGGACTCTGAACAACCTTCGGTACATCAAAATGCATAAACTCATAATAACTGTCATCGTAACGTTAAGCGTGCGGGCCCTACGGTTCGAGAACAATGTAGACATGACCGAGACACGTCTCCGGTCAATAACCAATAGCGGGACCTGGATGCCCATATTGGCTCCTACATATTCTACGAAGATCTTTATCGGTCAGACCGCATAACAACATACGTTGTTCCCTTTGTCATCGGTATGTTACTTGCCCGAGATTCGATCATCGGTATCCAATACCTAGTTCAATCTCGTTACTGGCAAGTCTCTTTACTCGTTCCGTAATACATCATCTCATAACTAACATCTTAGTTATTATGCTTGCAAGGCTTATGTGATGTATATTACCGAGAGGGCCCAGAGATACCTCTCCGACAATCGGAGTGACAAACCCTAATCTCGAAATACGCCAACCCAACATCTACCATTGGAGACACCTGTAGTGCTCCTTTATAATCACCCAGTTACGTTGTGACGTTTGGTAGTACCCAAAGTGTTCCTCCGGTAAACGGGAGTTGCATAATCTCATATTTATAGGAACATGTATAAGTCATGAAGAAAGCAATAGCAACATACTAAACGATCGGGTGCTAAGCTAATGGAATGGGTCATGTCAATCAGATCATTCAACTAATGATGTGACCTCGTTAATCAAATAACAACTCTTTGTTCATGGTTAGGAAACATAACCATCTTTGATTAACGAGCTAGTCAAGTAGAGGCATACTAGTGACACTCTGTTGGTCTATGTATTCACACATGTATTATGTTTCCGGTTAATACAATTCTAGCATGAATAATAAACATTTATCATGATATAAGGAAATAAATAATAACTTTATTATTGCCTCTAGGGCATATTTCCTTCAGTGATGATGATGAACTCCTTGCTCTTTTGCTTCAAATGATAGTCTCCCCAACACTCAACTCTCTCTCACAGATTTGGCTATGGTGGAAAGATGATTTGAGTGGAAAACAACTTGGGGAAGGTTAGAGATCAAGATTCTTGTGGTTGGATCGAAATGTCTTGGTCTCAACACATGAGTAGGTGGTTCTCCCTCAGAAAATGAGTAGTGGAAGTGTAGGCATGTTCTGATGGGTCTCTCTCAAATGGAGAAGGGGGTGGAGGGGTATATATAGCCTCCACAAAAAATACAATTGTTACACCCATTTGACCCAACTCGGTCGGACCGAATAGAAGAAATCAGTGAGACCGATTCAGTTCAAAATGGGAACGTTAGAAATCTCGGTGGGACCGACATGATCAACTCGGTGGGACCGATGTGCTAGGGTTAGGGCAAAACCTCATCTTTGTGAGACCGATTGCATAAACTCGGTGAGACCGATTTCAACAATGAGCAAACAGAGAGTTGGTCAAGCAAACTCGGTAGGACCGATTGCACATTTCGGTGAGACCGAAATAGTTATAACAGGCAACACAGAGTTTGCAAGGCCATCTCTGTGAGACCGAGATCCCGACCGGTGAGACCGAATTGTCTAGGGTTTCTGGCAGTGGCTAGGTCAAATGAACTTGGTGGCGCCGGATAGATCAAATCGGTGGGGATGAGTTTGACCTATAGGTTTTGGACATATGTGGAAATGAGAAAGTGTCTGAGGGTTTTGGAGCAATATCACTAAGCACTTTGAGCAAGTAGACCATTAACCAACACCTCATACCCTTTTAATAGTATTGACTTTCCTATGGACTCAATGTGATCATGGATCACTAAAATGGAAATGAAGAGTCTTGAGCCTTTGCCAATCTTTGTCCTTAGTATTTTGAGGGGTCCACATTTCTAGTCCATGCCATGCCAATCATTGAACTTTCTGAAATATTTAACTTGAATGGATATTAGTTTAATGAGCTATATGTTGTTATGAATTACCAAAACCACACGGGGATTAGTTGCACTTTCAGTCTCCCCCTTTTTGGCAATTGATAACAACATATAGATCAAAGCTTCTACAAATGATAATATGAATGAAATACATCATCGCTTTGATAAGTATGTGATAAGGAAGAGCTCCCCCTAAATTTGTGCATTATTTAAAATTTTCTTTTGAATGCAAATGCACAATTGATTAGAATCACGGGTCACTCTTCCATTTGACATACATCTTGGTGGAGCACTCAAAATGATAAGATATAATGAACATGCACTCATCACCAAGGGAAAACATGATTGATAATACACAAAATCATAGGTATCATCATGCAAGCACACATTAAAGCATAGTATTATCAAACACATGATCACAAGAGTATCTCACAAACAAGCACAAATATTGTAGCATGAATCAAACGAGCAAACGATCAAAGTAGCAAGAGAGGCAACAAAAAGTAAAACGCTCTCTCTCTCTCTCAACCTAATGATCTATACACTTTCTCCCCGTTGAGGATATAACCACTAAGGGTAAACCGCCCAGGAGGGGCCGGTTCACCTTCACCTATCCTGAAGCCCAAGGAAACCCAGAAGATGGCGCTTTACGGATGAGGCTTAGAGGCCCAGAGCCCGCAGGCGATTTAGGGCCCATGATAGTAAACCGCCATGATTGTACAAACTTGCATTGTAAGATAAGAAAGAGGAGACCGAGGCAGACACTTGTATGAGCCAGCCTCGGGACTCTGTAGACCGGCCAGGGTCCTCCTGAGTATATAAAGGGGTGACCTGGCAGCGGTTCTGGGACAGAGAACAACAACTCGAGAGCCAGACAAAGCGGATTCGCTCCCTGGCCTTCGAAACCCTAGCAATACCAATCACAACTAGACGTAGGCTTTTACCTTCATCGAAGGGGCCGAACTAGTATAAAACTCCCGTGTCCCCTTGTCCGGCTTAACCCTTTCAAGCTAACCCGTAGCGATGGCTCCACGACTAAGTCCTTTCATGAGGACATCTGCCGTGGCAATTCCACGATAGTTGGCGCCCACCATGGGGCTATCGCACGGTGGTTTTGAGTTCTTGAAGGGCAGCTTCGATGGACTCAAGGGATACGCCGTTGGTCGGATGACAAAGAGTCGCCGTGGAAAGCTCTACATCGACAACGCAGGAGGGGGTCCCGAGGCCGATTCAATCGAATACGGGTACCGGGTCCCCTTTGGTGGGATTCACGTCCTCATCGGCAAGATCGGCGAACCGGCCCCCGAGCCGGACACCTGCACCGACATCATCGAAATGGCTCAGCATGCAAGTTCTTCACCGGTTCAGCCTGAGACAAGGCATGTTTTCGTAGGTGTCGTCCATGGTTCGGGGTACGAGGAGGAACTGATCTCCGATGGAGAAACCGTAGTCCGCAGTGGTGACAAGTCTTCTGGAGAAACCGAGTCGCTTTACCAGTTGCAGGACGGCCGGATTGAGGGAGGATCGGAGGGCAACAGTATTCTGGATTCCCCCGTTCTGCCAAACCGGGCCGCTGTCTTCATGGCCGGCACACGACCAGCGCCTCATTCATCTACCGCTGCAGCAGTGCTCTCCGGTTCAACGACGGCCACGCCAGCCGGGGCAGGAAGCTCGACACCACCTCCGGCCCAAGTCTTGTCTGATTTGTTTGACGCTCTAGCGGCACTGATGTCCATGGAGGTAGACGCAACAGCCAGGGATCAATACAATGCGGAGATTCTAAAGGTGAAAGATCAGATAGCCCAGGCCAAAGCGGACCTGGCAGCAGAAAACGCCAGGATGGCTACAAAGCGGGCCGAGTTGGAAGCACAGGCTTATCGGATTAGGCTGGATCAGAATGCTTCGGAAGAGGTCATGAGAAGAAGGTACCGATCACGTCTCCCATTGGTTTATGAGCCGCAGAATCTTTTCAACACGCCAGGTGCAGGAGCTGATAACCTACCCACGCCAAAGCGGGCGGGGGCGCCAGGAGCAGGAGCGCCGGTTCAGCCGCGCGCAACAGACCTGCCTCGTCAGAACAACGTTGTACCATCAACGCCGCCCGGGCATTATTCCAACTCGTTGGATAATATTGTGGCCACCGCTTCGCGTCTGGCGGCCCTCCCAACCGACGGCGAGTCACCAGTTGCAGTGGAAGCGCGTCGGGCCAGGGATCTCCTTCAGACAACACTAAATCAACAGCAAGCGTATTCACACAGCCATGAAAGGATTCATTCCACTCCCTGTCCAAGCCGGAGTTACAACAGACACGTGGAAGATGAACCGGCCGTGTCCAGTAGCGCGCACCACCGAAATTCTCCACGAGGGAACAACCCGGCCGGGGGAGGTGCTAACGCGCAAGATGTTGTGGACCACGGCCGCGCACAACGAGAGGCCGAGTTGACAGCTCGACACGAAGCACGGCAACCTACTCCGGTTCACCCACTGCCTCCGTGGAGCCAGGGGTGATGTTCAGTTCCCTAGGGGTACCATGTCTAACTCCCGCATTGCGTAATGTGCGATTGCCCAAGGATTTCAAGGGACCTCGTAAGGTACCAAATTACACCGCCGATTTGCAGCCAGAGGCGTGGGTGGAGAGCTATGAGATGGCCATGGAGATGTTAGATGTAGATGAAGCGGTATGTGCTAAATATTTCACCATGATGTTGGAAGGAACAGCTCGCACTTGGTTGAAGAGCTTGCTGACCAACTCTATCGGTTCATGGGCCAAACTAGTATAAAACTCCCGTGTCCCCTTGTCCGGTTTAACCCCTTCAAGCTAACCCATAGCGATAGCTCCATGACTAAGTCCTTTCATGAGGACATCTGCCGTGACAATTCCACGACAGTTGGCGCCCACTGTGGGGCTCGAACCCACGACCACAAGGTTAAGAGCGCTGGTTTATCCAGAACTTCAAGGATACGTGCAAGCAGCCGATGTCAATTGTAGATCTGGCCTCTTGTGTCCTAGAGGAAGGGGAGTCCATGACCCATTGGGTCAAACGGGTCTCGGCGATTTTGCATTCATCAGATCGTATCAATGCAGACACCACAGTGTTAACATTAGAGGGCAATTGCCGTTTCAAGCCGTTGAAACAGAAGTTGGGAAGGCTCAAACATCACTGGAACGACATGTCAACACTCATGGCCGCTTTGGTTAAGTATGCCGATTTAGATAATACCAAGGATCCGGATTCAGAGGAGGACAAACCGGAGAAGGGAAAGAAGAACGATGGTGCAAAGGGGTAGCACCACAACCAAGGAAGCCATGGGAATAATGGTAAGCGTAAAGCGGATAGTTCAGATTTGGTGGCTAACATAAATATGCAGCGTCACAAAGGTAAACCGCCCCAGCGCGGCGAAGGGATGAATCTGGAGCGTTTGTTAAACCAACCCTGCCCGAAGCATGGAACCAAGGAGGCCCCTTCCACACATCTTTGGAAGGATTGTCATATAATGAGGGAGTTCAAAAATTCTGATCTATACCGGTATGATCAGGATCCACCGGGCGGTTCAGGCCCAGGTTTCCATGGGGGCGGTGGTTCAAGCTCTGGATTTCAGAACAACCAGGGCCATCAGAACAACCATGGTAATAACCAGCAGAATAACCAAGGGAATCAGCAACAGTCAGGTTACCAGAGTCACCCCAAGCAGTTAAATGGCGGACTGTATCATGTGTTCACTACTAGCCTGTGCAAGCAGGATCAGAAACTTCACAAGAGAGCAGTCAATACTGTTGAACCGGCCGTACCACATTATCTACGATGGTCGGAGCAACCCATTGTGTGGAGCAGAGAGGATCACCCGCCCCGGGTTGACAACCTAGGTCAACTAGCCTTGGTGGTAGCCCCTCAGGTGGGGGGGCTATAAGTTTACCAAGGTTCTGATGGATGGAGGGAGCAGTATCAACATCCTGTACTATGAGACTTTCCGTCGCATGGGGTTGACAGATAAGAGTCTTAAACTGTCAAACACTATTTTTCATGGTGTAGTACCAGGTAAATCGACATACCCTGTGGGAAATATTGCTTTGGAAGTCGTGTTTGGAGATGAGCTTGATTCTAGGTCTGAGACTTTGACCTTTGAGGTAGTGAAAATCCAGAGTCCATATCACGCGCTATTTGGACGCCCGGCTTACGCGAAATTCATGGCGAGACCCTGTTATGTCTATCTACAGCTCAAAATGCAGGGTTATAAGGGGACGATCACAGTACATGGAAGTCGAAAGATTGCCTTGGATTGCGAGGAAGGTGAAGCGGCCTATGCTGAATCGGTTTGTGCTACACATGAGCTAAAATTCTATAAGGACAATGTTGATCCGGCAGACATGACCCCTCTAAAGAAACCTACGACCGAGCATGACCCGGCCCTGGCGTTCAAACTGGCTAATGAGACTAAACTCATTGACTTCGTCCCTGGTGATTCATCCAAGCAGTTTAGTATCAGTGCCAGTTTGGATCCGAAATAGGAAAGCGCGCTCATCGAGTTCATCCGTGAGAACCGGGACATCTTTGCATGGAAACCTTCTGACATGCCAGGTGTACCGAGGGAACTCGCTGAGCACACTCTAAATATTGATCCTAAGTTTAAACCGGTCAAGCAGTACCTTCGTTGTTTTAACAAAGAAAGACGCAAGGCCATCGGCGAAGAGGTAGCCCGACTAATGGCAGCTGGGTTTATTGTCGAAGTGTTTCATCCCGAATGGTTGGCTAATCCGGTGCTTGTTCTTAAGAGAAATGGCACTTGGCGTATGTGTGTGGACTACACTGATTTAAATAAAGCTTGCCCTGCAGATCCTTTCGCTCTCCCGCGTATTGATCAGATCATTGATGCAACTGCGGGTTGTGAGCGCCTGAGTTTCCTGGATGCTTATTCAGGTTATCACCAGATTAAAATGGCAGTTAAGGACCAGGAGAAGACAGCCTTCATCACCCCCTTTGGAGCCTTCTGCTATGTTTCTATGCCCTTTGGGCTCAAGAGTGCCCAAGCAACCTACCAGCGTTGTGTGCAAAATTGTCTTCACAAGCAGATCGGGCATAATGTTCATGCCTATGTGGATGATATTGTGGTGAAGTCCAGGAAGCAAGAAACCCTGATAAATGATCTCAAGGAGACGTTCGACAATCTTTGGGTTTACAAAGTGATGCTCAACCCGGACAAATGCGTTTTTGGTGTTCCGGCAGGCAAACTCTTGGGTTTTCTTGTGTCTAACAGAGGTATTGATGCAAATCCGGAAAAGATCAAAGCAATCACATCCTTGGCTAAACCGGCATGTATCAATGATGTTCAGCGTCTGGCGGGCCGGATTGTAGCCCTCAGCCGATTTATCAGCCGTTTGGGAGAGAAGGCGATTCCCCTGTATCAGATGTTGAAGAAAATAGATAAATTCATCTGGAGTGACGCCGCCAATGCGGCATTCGAGGAATTGAAGCGACATCTAGCTGAACCGCCAGTCCTCGCTGCTCCAGTTGATAATGAACCTCTATTGTTGTACGTGGCTACCAATGCCCGAGCGGTCAGTGTGGCGATTGTGGTTGAGCGTAAGGAGGCCGGAAAAGAATATCCGGTTCAACGACCAGTTTATTATATCAGTGAGGTATTGATCGAATCAAAGCAAAGATATCCGCATTGGCAGAAGCTAGTGTATGGAGTTTTTATGGCAAGTAGGAAACTCAAGCAATATTTTCAAGGCCATCCTATCACAGTGGTTAGTTCTGCTCCCCTGGGCGATAAAATCCAGAATAGAGAGGCAACTGGCCGGGTTGCGAAGTGGGTGATCGAGCTTGGTCCCCATGGTTTGAAGTATACGCCCCGAACAGCCATCAAATCTCAGGCGCTTGTGGACTTCATCAATGATTGGAGCGAGTTACAGGCACCAGAGGACAAACCGGATAATACATACTGGACCATTCACTTTGATGGATCCAGACAGTTGGAAGGCTCGGGGGCTGGGGTTGTTCTCACTTCCCCTTGAGGAGATAAGATTTGTTATGTTCTCCGCTTAATGTTTCCTTGTACTAACAATGCAGCGGAGTACAAGGCCTTGCTCCACGGCCTTCATGTAGCTAAGGAAATGAACTTAAGCCGGGTTCGATGCTTTGGAGATTCTGATCTGGTGGCTCAGCAAGTTTCTGGTACTTGGGATTCTAAGGACCCACTCATGGCGGCTTATAGGCGCGAGGTGGATATTGTAGTAGGTCACTTTAAGGGTTATCAGGTGGAGCACATCGACCGGCGCAAGAATGAAGTAGCAGATGCTCTAAGCCGGCTGGGATCTCAACGTAAGCCGGTACCACCCAATACCTTTCTAGATATCTTGCATTACCCATCTGTAAAGTTGCCTACAGAGGAGGATTTAGCTGTTCCTGATCCGGAGGCCCAGTTGGTAGCCGTTTTACATGCCACTCCGGATTGGATGGTTCCATATTTGGTGTATCTGAACCGGGGCGAATTACCAGAAGACGAACTTTTCGCCAGACAGATAGTCTGGCGATCCAAGTCTATGGTTGTTCACAATGGCGAGTTGCACCGTTCTAGCATTTCAGGCATATTCCAATGTTGTGTTTCTCCTGAAGAAGGACAAGAGATTCTACGGGAAATCCATGAAGGGGATTGCGGTCACCATGCCGGCTCAAAGTCCTTGGTTGCTAAAGCTTTCCGACACGGGTTCTACTGGTTGACAGCTCATTCTGATGCGGAAGACTTGGTAAAGCGGTGTGACGCTTGTCAGAAATTTTCACGTCGAGCTCATGTTCCTGCTCAAGAGTTACACATGATCCCCATCACTTGGCCATTTGCTACTTGGGGGCTTGATATGGTTGGACCCTTTAAGCGTTCTAAGGACAAGAAGACCCACCTGTTGGTGGCGGTTGACAAGTTCACCAAATGGGTTGAAGCGGAGCCCGTCAGTAAATGTGATGCAGCCACGTCGGTTCAATTTCTCAAAAAGTTTATTTTCCGTTTCGGCTTTCCACATAGCATCATCATAGATAATGGTACGAACCTTTCTAAAGGTGAGATGGAGGAGTTCTGCCAACGAGAGCACATCCGGCTTGATGTAGCGTTCGTGGCTCACCCCCAGTCTAATGGTCAAGCTGAGAGGGCGAATCAAGAAATCCTAAAGGGTATCAAGCCTCGGCTCATGGTCCCTTTAAAGCGGACGCCGGGTTGTTGGGTGGAGGAATTACCATGTGTGTTATGGAGCATAAATACCACCCCAAACTGATCTACGGGATATACACCTTTTTTCCCCTGGTCTATGGGGCTGAGGCTGTCCTCCCAAGTGATATTCGTCACGACTCGCCCCGGGTTGCGAATTATGTTGAAGCGGAACACGAGCAAGCACGCCAAGAGGTGCTGGACCTGTTAGATGAGAAACGAGACATGGCTTTGGCTCGGTGGGCGGTTTATCAACAAGACCTGCGGCATTATCACAGCCGCCGGGTTAAGACAAGAACCTTTCAAGAAGGCGATTTGGTACTTCGGCTCATTCAAGACCAGACTGATATGCACAAATTATCCCCACCTTGGGGAGGGCCCTTTGTGGTCAGCAAAAATCTGCACAATGGATCATACTACCTCATTGACGTTCGAGAAGACTCACGTAGCTCTGAGGAGGAGACCCGGCGGCCATGGAACATAGCTCTCCTATGGCCTTATTACACTTGAAGCCACAGGCTTTTCGTATGTACATATTTCAACAATGTATATATTATGATCAATATAATAAACCGGCATCCTTGCTATCAAGCAGGGTCTCCGCCGTTTTTTCTTCAAATATCTGTTAACTTGGGGGGCTTCAGCTAATAACACAAAGTACTACGTATTAGCCCGGCTACCATGCCACCGTCTAGCTGGGGAGCTTCACACCCAAGGGGCCAAAGAGGGATTGATTGCGTAAAGCACGACTCAAACATAGGCATCCATTGAGCACAGCTCACAAAGTTACTTGGGGGCTCTTTGTGTCAAATACCAAAGAGTTTGAAAGGACACTTGTAGCTGGGTATCGACCCACGACTTGGAAGCCTGGTGTATTCACCTAAAACCCCGGGTTAACCTGCCTTCATCAAGTAAGCCACTCCTATCCAGGTAATCCTGGCACGACCCGTCGAACGTTTGACAGTTACTCTCATTGAGACCCTGAACTTGTCAAAGTTAAAACGATGATTGGTTAGTTGGAGGGCCATCTTAACAGGCTTTGTCAAAATGGTTTAACTCAGTGGCCTGGCGGCCCATGAAAAGCCTCGATTTGGGCCTGGCAGCCCTTGAAAAGCCTCGACCATGGTTTTTGTTTGCTTTTTTGCCAAGTTTTTGTTTTTTGTAAGGTCTTTGTTAAACCGGAGTTTTTTTAACCCGGTATGGCTTACGGATCTTCCGTTAAAGTATACAATTAAAGGTAACCCGACATCCTTCAAAACCGGTCTGGCTTTGACACTTTGTCTCCAGCAATCGGCCGGTGTTCATCACAACCTGGTTCTATATCATACATATACCAACATGGCATGGTGGAAGTTGGGTTTTCACCCTTCTTCAAATCACAATTGGTAAACCAACAGCAATGTTTTGTATCACATGTATGATTTATTATTGCTGCAACCATAGTTGCTTACCAAGTTGTGTTGGGCATTTTGACCCGTCCGGTGGTAAACCGCCTGGACAGATTTTCCTTATGCAGACACAAGGATTGCATAATATTGTAAAAATACATAAGCCAGTACTGAAATTCTCATGACAAATCAACACAAAGTGTATCCCAGTGCACGATGGCAACGGATAAAAGTATTTTCACTAGCCTATTATAAGGCGCTTGAAGGCCCAAAATATGGTGTTTCCAGCAGAACAAGGTTTATGGAGCATCGCTCTAATTGCCGGATCAAGTCTCATTACCATGTTGATGCGAAGTTGATGGGTCATCTGGCGTCGGATCAGCTTCCTCCTCCCCACCTAGCGGCTCGAAGTTTGCGGTGGTCCAGTCAATCCGGGTTATGGCCTGAAAGATAGCTTCTTCACTGATAAGTTCTGACGGATCAATGTCAGGGGCATAAGTGTGCTTACGGATTCCTGGAATAAGATTTTGCGCCTCCGGGATGACAGGGTTAACCCGTTTGTTGTTGGCATCATAATAAGACCGGTGAATAGTCAAGTTAGCATCTTCTGCCAGCTGACTCGCCAGAGGACGCATTTCCCTTGTCACTCTTTTAAGGGCTCCATCATCAAAATCTGCCCCGTTTTCTTATGTGCTTGGAAAGCCTTTGGCAAGGTCAACCGGATCCAAGTCAGCTATCCACGCTTTGGCTCGGGTAAGTGCCAACAAAGCGTCGGCCCTGGCAGCAGATTGCTTCACCTCTTCTAGCTGTGCTGGTACCATGGATAGCCTTGCCAGAGTGTCTTTGATCAGTGTTGGGCCTGGATTGTCATAGGATGCTGCGCAGATAACCCGTTGAGCACCGGTGTATAGTTGTTCCAGAAGAGTATATGCTGCTTTCAGCTTCATCCGTACATCTGAGCCCAGATGAGTAATGCGGCTACCTGCAACGGTTTAAGAATTTCATATTTCAACCGGCACCTTACAAGATGGAATTTCAGATACCTTGCTAGGAGTACTTACCAAATACTGCGGAGGTCATGGCGTTCACTTGACGCTTCAACCCAGAAAGCTCTTCTGCCACCGGTTTAAGAGCAGATTCGACATCTTCAGCCCGTTTTAGCAATGTACCCTTCTCAGTGTCCCAGTTGGCACGTTCCGTCTTGAATTCTTCCTTCAGTCGTTCTATGGAAGTTAAAGCTGCTCGAAGCTCATCTTTGGCTTTAGAAGATTCTTCTTGATGAGATTTGATACTCTCTTGAAGATCAGCAATCTGCGTCCGTTGATGGTTTATGTTAGCCTGCCAAAATCAGGAGGAGCATTTCAATATTTTATCAAAAGTCCCAAGCATACAACTGGTTCTACACTTGGCACTTGGGGGCTAATGCGGATTGCTCCTTTCTTACCGCTTATTCAAAGTCCCGAGGATTCATACAAGTTTCAATCCTGGCACTTGGGGGCTAATGTGTATTTGTTCAACAAACTTCAAAGTCAACAATGTGCAGTTTAAAAATTCAAAACTCCTGGTTTGTCTTTACAAGCTAAACCGGCCCTTGGGGGCTACAGGATACAAGGCAGTGAAAACACAAAGATAAGAATGAAAATGTTTACCTCATAGCGTTCCTTCATCAGATTCACCAAGTCAGCCTCATTATCCCGGCTTGCATAAAGCCGGTTCAAGAATCCGGAATGAAGATCCTGGGCAGAAAGATTAGCATATTTTGACGAATCAGTTTCCATCTTCCTCTTGCACATAGAAATAAACTCATCCTTGGCGGTATGCTTTGCCGAGATAACTGGATCGCCCGGAGCGGTATAAGTAGTGCCAGTAACAATAACGTCATCGTCTTTGGATGGGCTTGGCGGATTAGCACTTGACCTCAGTGGATCAGCAACCGGACTTGCAGGTATAGCATGTGGACTTGAGGTATCCTCATGTATGGCCGGATCAGCTTCCGGCGGATCAACATTGATAGTTGGCTCTGGCGGGACAGAATCATCCATGAGATTATCAAGATTTTTATCAGGATTCTCAGGAGCTTTCTCCGGTTCAACTTCACTGGTAAGGGCACTGGTCTTGGCCTTCTTACTCAAACGAGCTTTAGCACTAATATTTAAATAAGGATTATCATGATTAACTGAGTTATGAAAGAAAAGGGAAGACTGCACGCTTACCCAAGGACAGTTTTTAGTGGAGGCAACTGAGTGGTTGATGAACCGCCAGACGAATTAGAAGATGCCTGATAATTTGAATCAGATGAATTGAGAGGGCATCGGAAGAAACCTTTCAAAAGATAATGTTTTTTAGGAGAACAAGCAACCTCTGGACGACGTTTCTGGTTTGGTGTATGAGGTAAACCGGAAGAAGTGACCTGTTGACCACTGTGCTGGGTTGTGCGACGCCCTTTGGTTTGCTGTGTCTTCAAAGAAAGTTTTTGATCCAAATGAGCAACAGGGTGAGAGCATTTCACTTTCCTAACTACACGGCGAAATCGTTGAACCGGCACAAGTTCTGAGTCAGAAAGACAAATTACCTCAACATGATCTGCATGGCTGGCCTCCGCATCATCCTGGGAGTAATCATTATCAGTAAAATATATGAATAGAAGTCAAGGGAGTTAAACTTTACCTCTTCAGCCGAGTCACCGACATCTTCTGGCGGTTCTGAAGACTCATCAGTTTTCTTTTTTGCAGCTCTCTTGATGACCTTGGTCTTTCCACGAGGAGCCTTAGCTACTTTGCCTTGAGATTCCCTTTTCCAAAAGGAGCTACTGGCCTATGAGATTGCACAAAAGGGTTACTATAGCAGTGTCAAAGCGGAGAAGGATCAGGAAAAGTACAAGGTTAAAATCTTTACCGCTGGCGGTTTGTTGGAGGCGTAAAAAGGACGCAGACCAATTTGAGTACATACAGTGAGCGGTTCGTCAAGTATTTTCTTTACACCTTCATTGAATTCATCGCCAGTCAGTTCTATTTCATTAAACCGTTTTGGATCATTGGTGTTGCCGGTATATTCAAACATCAATCCGGGCCGGCGGCTTAAAGGAAGAATGCACCATGAAATCCAACAACGGATGAGATCAACACCAGTTAAACCATTGGCAAGGAGAGCCCGGAGTTTGGCGAGTTGAGGTGCATAGGCTTGTCGGTCTTTGGCAGGCAATCTCTGAGGTAAAGGGTGATTATTATTGAGCCGGTGCAGACGGTAGCCCGGTAAAGGATTCTCTTCAGCAGGGGCAGTATTCTGATAGTAGAACCAGGTTTGGTTCCAGTCTTTTGGATGGCTGTGAAGTTTGGCGTGAGGAAATTCAACCTCTTTCCTCTTTTGGATCGACACACCGCCAAGTTCAGTATTGGGTCCATCAGAAAATTCCGTCCGGCGGGTTAAGTGAAAGAGATCTTGAAAAAGGTCGACAGTTGGTTCTTCTTGCAGATAAACCTCGCAGAATACTTGGAAATTGCATATGTTGGACACATAATTTGGTCCAATATCTTGAGGATGAAGTTGGAACCTGGCAAGAACATCCCGGAATTTTTTTGATCCAGGAGGACTGAAACCTCGAGCTAAATGTTGCAAGAACACAATCACTTCTCCATCTTGAGGTTCAGGGGGGCACTCAGGGCCAGGAACTCGCCAATGGAGGACATTTTTTGAAGCTAAAGCGCCGGTGGTGACATATTCATTGATTTGCGTTTCTGTGATCCGAGACGGAACCCAGTTGCAAGCAGCAAATTGCTTTGTCATCTTACAAACTCTGTAAAAGGAAAATGGACGGTTTACGATTGGCGGTTCGTATGTGTTTGTTAAATATTAAACCGGCAATTCAAGGTATATGTATGAAGTGAACCAGGCATGGTTGTTCAAAGTCTAGATGACGGTTTAAGAGAGGGCTAATGACATATGACGGATTATCAACACTAAAGCATAAACCGCCCTTTGGAGGCAGAACCCAAACTGAAAATTTGTTAAGTGTTGCGGAAACAAGTTTCATAAGATGGTGATATAATTTTGGATCTACTGTTGTTCGAAAGACAAATCTTTCTGAGCTGTACAATGGTGTTAAACAGAACAGAGAAGATTCAGATAAGGATTTATACAGGAACAGTAAGATGCTGTAGTACGGCAGATTAAAGCTACAGATCCGGTCGCAAAGGGAAATTATCAGGCTTAGCTAGATTCAGTACGATGCTAAAGGAAAAGCAGAGGAAGGGCCGATGAACACTGACGAACACCGAAGAAGCTTCGAAACCCTAATGCCGATTCAACAAATAACGGGAAGGAGTATGTACCAGGGACACGCAGCGGCGGAGTATCTTCAGAGATCTGGTACGAACAGGGTGATGCAGCGGCCTGGTTGGTGCGGACTGGAAGGTCAACGATGGCGGCAGCGGCGATGCTTGAGGTCTTCGGGTCGCGAGGAGGAAGACGATGCGGTTTGGAAAGGGGGGAAATGGAAGGCGCCCCGGTCTTATTTATAAGGGAAGTGGGATAAAACAGCAGGTGCAAAAATCGAGGAGTCGGAAGCGGCAAAAGAGGATGCAGTTGTCGCCTCGATCTTCGGAAATTAATTAAAGAGAAGGGAATCTTTATAAATCTTTTTATACAGGGATGATGTCACAATGATTTACTGCAGTAACAGAAGATGACATCATGGTGATTCACCAAAATTCACAGGGAGAAGACAATATGGCGGTTTACGAGAATTGTCAGAAATTCAAGGATTGAAGATTGACATGAACAGGTTCAAATCAATCTGGGGCCTAATGTTGAGGATATAACCACTAAGGGTAAACCGCCCAGGAGGGGCTAGTTCACCTTCACCTATGCTGAAGCCCAAGGAAACCCAGAAGATGGCGCTTTATGGATGAGACTTAGAGGCCCAGAGCCCGTAGGCGATTTAGGGCCCATGATAGTAAACCGCCATGATTGTACAAACTTGCATTGTAAGATAAGAAAGAGGAGACCGAGGCGGACACTTGTATGAGCCAGCCTCGGGACTCTGTAGACCGGCGGGGTCCTCCTGAGTATATAAAGGGGTGACCCGGTGGCGGTTCAGGGACAGAGAACAACAACTCGAGAGAAAGACAAAGCGGATTCGCTCCCTGGCCTTCGAAACCCTAGCAATACCAATCACAACTAGACGTAGGATTTTACCTTCATCGAAGGGGCCGAACTAGTATAAAACTCCCGTGTCCCCTTGTCCGGTTTAACCCCTTCAAGCTAACCCGTAGCGATGGCTCCACGATGTAACGCCCCACATGTAACCTTCCCCAATTGTACTCCGACTCATGCCGTTTCCGACATTAAGTTATATTTAATTCTCGGGTTCGGGTCTTTGCCTCCGTGTGTTGTTTTTGTTTTCGTGCATTTCATATCATGTCATCACGTGCATTGCATTCGCATACATGTTCATCTCATGCATCCTAGCATTTTCCCCGTTGTCCGTTTTGCATTCCGGCGCTTCGTTCTCCTCCTGTGGCCATTCCTAGCTTTCTTTCGTGTGTGGGGATTAAACATTTCCGGATTGGGCCGAGACTTGCCATGCGGCCTTGGTTTACTACCGGTAGACCGCCTGTCAAGTTTCGGGTCATTTGGACTTCGTTTGATACTCCAACGGTTAACCGAGGGACCGAAAAGGCCTCGTGTGTGTGCAGCCCAACACCCCTCCATTTTGGCCCAAAACCCACCAAACTCAGCTCCATCGTCTCGGTCGTTCGATCACGATCGTGTGGGCGAAAACCGCACCTCATTTGGACTCTCCTAGCTCCCTCTATGCCTATTTAAACACCCCCCATTTTTCGGATCTCGTCTTCCTCCCCGTCCTCCTCAAAAAAAAAAACAGATCAACCCCCCCCCCCCCCCACCGACGGACGTGTCCGGATCCGACCGGATAACGTCCGCCGCCGCCTCCCGTCCAGTCCGCGCGCGCCACGTGGGCCGCGCCCACATCGCCGCCGCCGGGCCCGCCTGGCCCGCGCGCCGGCCCCCTTCCTCTTCCTCCCGGGCCAGAGGTGGCCGAGCCGACCGCCGCCGCCCGTAGCTCCGGTGGCCGGCGCCGCCTCCACGCCGCCTGCGCCGCCGCGGGACGCCGGCCCCGCCGCCTCCATGCCGCGCCGCCGCGGGACGCCGCCCCCGCCGGCCTCTTCCTCCTCCCTCCACGCCGGCCTTCGTCCCCTTCTCCGGCGAGCTACAGGAAAAAACAGGCGAACTTCGAAGTCTGTGCCGATCTGGATCTGAGATATTTTTTTGGATCGGTTGACTTTCTCCTCCCGAAACCCTAATTTTTCTTGCTACTTTGACCGCTCATATCTCCTCATCCGTAGCTCCGATTTGGGCGTATGATATGTCAAATTCTTCGCCTCGACGAGTACATCATTTCATTCCATTGCATCATTTGCATTTGAGGTCATCTTGGTGCCCAAAATGCTGTTGGAAGGAGGCATGTTGAGTTAAATTGCAGATCCGTTAATCCAACATGCACTTTTGTCATTTTTTCCATATTTAATCCGTGCATGATATGCCTGTGCCCCTTTGGGATGAATTGTTAAGCATGTTGTCTTCTTTCCAGAGGTGCCTTCCATGTATTTTTAGGAGGTGTGTGTTGTCTTGTGCAAGCTTGCGAAGAGGGCTACCTGAGATTACAGATTTCAGGGACTTAGTGATTTTCACTAGTCTGAGCCGTTTTAGTTCACGCTTGCCATTTCTTAACTGTAGCTCCGATTGCCATGATCTTTATATCGTTTTCAGGGGATTTCTTCCCCTCTATCCAGTGGCACACTTGGATTTCCAAGTTGAGGCCAGGTTCATGCATTTCCTTTTATATGTTGCATTCTTGCATCCCGCATCGCATCCCGCATAGCATATCATCTTTGCATCTTATTGGTTGCCCTTGCACGTGGTTGATTGTATCCTTGTTGCTTGTTTGTGTTGTTGGGTAGAGCCGGGAGACGAGTTCGCTAACGAGGAGCCCATTGAGTTTGCTTTTGAGGATCCAGTCAATTCTGACAACTGTGCAGGCAAGATGATCACACTCTTGAAATCACTACTATCTTTGCTATGCTAGTTTGCTCGCTCTTTTGCTTTGCCAATGCTACGATGCCTACCACTTGCTTGTCAGCCTCCCAATTGCCATGATTGAGCCTCTAACCCACCTTTGTCCTAGCAAACCGTTGATTGGCTATGTTACCGCTTTGCTCAAGCCCCTTCTTATAGCGTTGCTAGTTGCAGGTGAAGATTGGAGCCGTTCCTTGTTGGAACCTTTATTTACTTGTTGGGATATCACTATATTGCTATGTTATCTTTACTCATCTATATACTTGGTAAAGGGTGGAAGGCTCGGCCTCTCGCCTAGTGTTTTGTTCCACTCTTGCCGCCCTAGTTTCCGTCATATCGGTGTTATGTTCCCGGTTTGTTGCGTCCCTTACGCGGTTGGGCTATAATGGGAACCCCTTGATAGTTCGCCTTGATTAAAGCTTTTCCAGCAATGCCCAACATTGGTTTTACAATTTGCCACCTACCCTTTTCTTTCCCTTGGGTTTCCGGAGCCCGAGGGTCATCTTATTTTAAACCCCCCCGGGCCAGTGCTCCTCTGAGTGTTGGTCCAACTGTCAGCTGCCGGTGGCCACCAGGGGCAACTCTGGGCTGGCCTACCCGTACCTAAGACAATCTGAGTGTGCCCTGAGAAAGAGATATGTGCAGCTCCTATCGGGATTTGTCGGTGCATTCGGGCGGTGTTGCTGGACTAGTTTTGACCTGTCGAATCATCTTGTTGTACCGGGATACCGAGTCTGATCGGTGGGTCCTGGGTGGAGGTCTATTCCTTCGTTGACCGTGAGAGCTTGTTATGGGCTAAGTTGGGACCCCCCTGCAGGGATTGATCTTTCGAAAGCCGTGCCCGTGGTTATGGGCAGATGGGAATTTGTTAATGTCCGGTTGTAGATAACTTGAACTTAATTAATTAAAATGAATCAACTGCGTGTGTTGCCGTGATGGCCTCTTCTCGGCGGAGTCCGGGAAGTGGACACGGCGTTGGAGTTATGCTTGCGTAGTCTGCTCTACTTAGTTACCGCTCGTGCTTTGCCTTCTCTTCTCGCTCTCTTTTGCGAATAAGTTAGCCACCATATATGCTAGTCGCTTGCTGCAGCTCCACTCACATTAACCCTTCCTTTCCTATTAAGCTTAAATAGTCTTGATCGCGAGGGTGCGAGATTGCTGAGTCCTTGTGGCTCACAGATTACTATATCACCAGATGCAGGGACCGATGATACTCCTCCGGATGGCGCGCTCGAGCTGAAGTGGGAGTACGACGAGGACTCTCAGCGATACTATGTTTCTTTTCCTGATGATCAGTAGTGGTGCCTGCTCGGGGTTCGATTCAGGGCTTAGTCGCATGTTGGGGAGTCTTTTCTATTTTGGCGCCGTAGTCGGGCCATGAGTGTTTGTATGATGGATGCTACTTATGTACCTTGATGTGACGTGGCGAGTGTAAGCCAACTATTATTATTATTCCCCCTTTATAGTTATATGTACATGGGTTGTGTGAAGATTGCCTCACTTGCGACTTATGCCTTCAATGCGATTATGCCTCTAAGTCGTGCCTCGACACGTGGGAGATATAGTCGCATCGAGGGTGTTACAAGTTGGTAATCAGAGCCTTCCCTGACCTTAGGAGCCCCATTGCTTGATCGTTTTTAGCAGCTGAGTTGTGTCTAGAAAAATGTTTTGAGTCCTTAGGAATTATATATCGGAGAGCTTAGGAATTCTTTTTACTTCCCAGTCTCCTCATCGCTCTGGTAAGGCATCCTGACGTAGAGTTTTGACTCTTCTCTTCTCAGATTTCACTAAATTTTTTTTTAGGATCACGCGAGTATCTTAGTTTTGTTTCGATGGCTTATGATGAGAATACTGTCTTGGTGCCTCCTGTCAGGGGTTTAGTGGAAGTGTCCCGGGGAGTTGAGCTCTGAGGTGTTGTCATCATAATTCTATCATTGCAATTCTGGCATACTTGAGATATGTGCGCGACATCGAAAATCTCCTTTATGCAGTTCGTTGGTGAGATAACCTCGACGCCACCCAGTACTGGGGCGGGAGTTCAGGAGTATCGCCATAACTTGTATAACGGATGTTTTTCGAAGGTTGAGATAGATGGTTTCCGAAGGTTTCTTGGTTATGTGTTGAAGGATGGATGCAGCTGGATGTAGGATTTGTTAGCTTGGGTGAGATATTATGCTTCCCCTATATCCTCAACACCTGATTGCATAACCGGAAAGTTTCGGAAATTTCATAGGTGGGAATTCAAGTAGCCTTAGGATATCTTTCCAACAGATGTGTGATATGAAATTGGGGTTCGACGTCTAGTGGTTCGCCTATTCACGGTCGATTTTACAGTGGCCTCGTTGTGTCTTAAAGAGTCCTTGGCTATGCTGACTCGGGGACGCTTCGTATGTCATGTGCACTGCCTTGTACATGATGGTGCTGTACGGTCGAGCCCGTGTAGGTCCTACGACGAACACTTCGGACGAAATTTCTATCATTGTTTGTTCCGGCTTATTCCGCAAGCCAACCCTTGGTTTATTTTGAGTTGTGGTGTTCGTTCTTCTCCGACGTCTTATGTTGATCCCATCCCTCGTTGTTGTACCTATTCTACCTGATTCTTCGTGGCTTCGCAATTTAGGAATATGTGACCACTTCAAGAGAAGTGCATTCGTTCATTTTGTTCGGATGTGAAGACTTATGTTGCAATTTTCATTCCGTTGGATTCACCTTCTATATTTCTCTATTTGTGTGCTAATGGTGGTCAACCTCTTCAGGATGGCTCCCGCTAAGAGCACCAGTCAGAACCAGAATCAAGATCCTCCGCCGCCTCCGCCTCCTCCGGAAGCATGGCAGGCTGTGATGGCTACTACTAATGCAAATACTCAGCTGATCATGCAAATCATCCAAGAGCGGAATCAAAGCAGTCAAGCGAATCAAGGCAGCAACCAGAACCAGTTTGCAACTCTGAATCAGTTCCTCGCAAATGGTCCAAAGACGTTCAGTAACTGCGTTGAGGCTACCGATGCTGATGATTGGTTAGTCGATCTGGGCAAGCATTTTGAATGTAGCAACGTCAGACCTGAAGATTTCGTCAAGTTCGCGTCTTTCCAGCTCAAGGATCAGGCCGCAGAGTGGTTTCAGCAGTACCGGGATTCCAGAGGTGGACGTTTGATCACTTGGGATGATTTCCGTCGTGATTTCCGCGCTCATCACATTCCTCAAAGTGTGACTGAAAGCAAACGTGAAGAATTCCGCAATCTGAAGCAAGGTTCTTTGTCTGTCTATGACTACAACAAGTTGTTCCAGAAGCTCGCCCGTTTTGCCAAGCAGGATGTTCCTGATGAGAAGAGCATGATCTATCAGTTCAGGGGTGGTCTTCGTGAAGAAATTCAGCTCGCTCTTGTCCTCTTCGAGCCGCTGAGATACGATGAGTTCTACAACATGGCACTGAAGCAAGAGGCTGCTCAGCTCAGGTGTGATGCTTCCAGGAAGCGAGTCAGGGACACTTCGTCTTCGTCCTCTACTCAAGTGACCAAGCAGCAGAAGTATTGGCTTCCTCCTCCTCCGTTCCGTCAGCCGTATCAGCAGAAGAGCAAAGGTGGCAGTGGTTCATCCCACCCACCCAACCCAGGCTTTCAGAACAAGACTTCGTCTCAAGCTCCAAGATCGAGTGCTCCGTATCACCGTCCGCTCTCAGAGTTCACGTGCAACAAGTGCCAACAGAAGGGTCACTACGCTAACAAGTGTTTCAACCAGAGGCGTCTTCCTCCTCCTCCTCCTGTCAGATCGGCAAGTACAGCCGTGGTCAAGCATAACCCCAAGTCCGCCAAGGTCAACTTGCTGAATGCAGCTCAGGCAGAGGATTCGTCAGATGTGATTATGGGTAATCTTCCTGTCAATGACATTCCCGCAAAAGTTCTTTTTGACACAGGTGCATCGCATTGTTTCATTTCACGGCCTTTTACATCTAGGCATGGTTTGGCTCAGCAAATTCTGCCTAGTCCATTAGCAGTCGTCTCTCCTGGTAAACGCATGCAGGCTAACTCCATTGCTCCGGATATTTCTATCAAGTTGGGTGACTTCAAGTTCTTGGCTTCTCCAACGGTTCTTGGCAATTCCGATATCGACCTCATTCTTGGGATGGACTGGCTCTCTAAACATAAAGCTCAGCTGGATTGCGCAGCCAAGCAGATTCAACTGACTCATTCGTCTAAGGAAGTGATTGTCTTTGCTGCTCGGGATAATACCATCCGGTTATTCTCTATCAATGAAAAGGGTGAATTGGATGCTATTTCGCAGATTCCGGTTGTTTGTGAGTATCAAGATGTCTTCCCTGAAGAACTCCCGGGCATGCCTCCAAACCGGCCTGTTGAATTCGTTATTGAACTTGAGCCCGGTACGGAACCGGTGTGCAAACAGCCTTACAAGCTCGGCCCCGAAGAGTTGAAGGAGTTGAAGAAACAGCTCGATGTGCAAGAAAGGATGGGTCTCATTCGGCCTAGTACTTCTCCGTGGGGTTGTGGTGTTCTTTTTGTGAAGAAGAAGGATGGAACGGACCGACTTTGTGTTGATTACCGTCCATTGAACAAGAAGACCATCAAGAACAAGTATCCACTTCCCAACATTAATGAGCTATTCGAACAACTCAAGGGTGCCCAAGTATTCTCCAAGCTTGATCTCCGTATGGGTTATCATCAAATTCGCATTCGTGAATAAGATATTCCAAAGACGGCGTTCAGAACAAGCTATGGGTCATATGAATACACAGTTATGTCTTTTGGCCTCGCCAATGCTCCTCCGACGTTCTCTCGAATGATGAACTTCATCTTCAACCCCTATACCAACGACTTCGTTTTGGTCTATCTCGATAATATCCTGGTTTTCTCGAAGAACAAGGAAGATCATGCCAAACACTTGCGTTTGGTTCTTGACAAGCTAAGGGAACATCAATTCTATGCCAAGTTCTCTAAGTGTGAGTTTTGGCTCGATGAGGTTCTTTATCTTGGTCATATTATCTCTGCCAAGGGCATTTCCGTGGATCCTGAGAAGGTGTCTGCAATTGTTAATTGGGAACCTCCTCAGAATGTGAAGCAACTCCGTAGCTTCCTCGGTCTTGCAAGTTATTGCCGAAGATTCGTTGAAAACTTCTCCAAGATCGCGAAGCCTCTCTCAAATCTTCTTCAGAAGCACGTCAAGTACGTTTGGTCTCCGGAGTGTGATGTTGCTTTCAACGCCTT
Organism: Triticum monococcum; assembly: GCA_034509565.1. Classification (NCBI taxonomy): domain Eukaryota; kingdom Viridiplantae; phylum Streptophyta; class Magnoliopsida; order Poales; family Poaceae; genus Triticum; species Triticum monococcum. The sequence continues at coordinate 360,353,349 of CM067841.1, forward strand.
GAAAGAGAAATTGATCACTGCTCCAGTTCTAACTCCGCCTGATGAAACCAAGCCGTACGAGGTCTTTTGTGATGCCTCTCTCCAAGGTCTCGGTGCAGTACTGATGCAAGAGAAGAAAGTTGTTGCTTATACCTCTCGCCAGTTGAAGCCAAATGAGAAGAACTACCCCACTCATGATCTCGAGTTGGCGGCAGTGGTGCACGCATTGTTGACTTGGAGACATCTTCTCTTGGGAAGGAAAGTGGACATTTTCACTGATCACAAGAGTCTCAAGTACATCTTCACTCAGCCTAATCTCAACCTCAGGCAGACTCGATGGGTCGAAATGATTCAAGAGTACAATCCGAGTATCGAGTATACTCCAGGCAAGGCTAATGTGATTGCTGACGCTTTGAGCAGAAAAGCATATTGCAACAGTCTGATTCTCAAGCCTTATCAACCCGAGCTGTGTGAAGCTTTCCGCAAACTTAATCTGCAAGTTGTTCCTCAAGGTTTCCTTGCCAACCTTCAAGTTTCTCCTACCTTGGAAGACCAGATTCGCCAAGCCCAGCTTCTTGATGCTATGGTGAAAAAGGTGAATATTGGTATTGCAAAGAGTCAGTCCAAGTACAAGTGCTACCGACTTGATGACAAGGACACTCTCTTCTTCGAGGATCGAATTGTTGTGCCCAAAGGTGAACTTCGTAAAGTGATCATGAATGAGGCTCACAACTCTCTCCTCTCCATCCACCCTGGGAGCACGAAGATGTATCAAGACCTGAAGCAAACTTATTGGTGGACTCGAATGAAGCGCGAGATCGCTCAATTCGTGAATGAATGTGATGTCTGCAGAAGAGTGAAAGCAGAACACCAAAGGCCAGCAGGTCTCCTCCAACCTCTCGCCATTCCAGAATGGAAGTTTGACCACATTCAAATGGACTTCGTGACTGGGTTTCCTAAGTCCAAGCGTGGCAATGATGCTATATTCGTTGTCATCGACAAGCTGACCAAAGTGGCTCATTTCTTGCCTATCAAAGAGTCAATCACTGCAGCTCAATTGGCGGAGCTCTACACCTCTCGCATTGTCTCTCTGCACGGTATTCCTCAAGTGATATCTTCAGACCGTGGCAGCATCTTTACCTCCAAGTTTTGGGATTCTTTTCAGAAGGCCATGGGCACCAGCATTCGTTTCAGCACTGCTTTCCACCCTCAAACAAGCGGTCAAGTCGAGCGTGTCAACCAGATTCTTGAAGATATGCTCAGGGCTTGTGTTATCTCCTTCGGCATGAAGTGGGAGGATTGCCTTCCTTATGCTGAATTCTCGTACAACAACAGTTTCCAAGCAAGTTCCGGCAAGGCCCCGTTTGAAATTCTGTATGGTAGGAAGTGCCGTACACCTCTCAACTGGTCTGAAACCGGTGAACGTCAGCTGCTGGGTAATGACTTGATCACAGAAGCAGAAGAAATGTGCAAGGTCATACGTGATAACCTCAAAGCAGCCCAGTCTCGTCAGAAGAGCTACTACGACAGCAAGCACCGTGATTTGGCTTTCGAGATCGGAGACCATGTCTACCTCCGCGTCTCTCCAATGAAAGGGACCCGTCGCTTCGGTATCAAAGGGAAGCTTGCCCCAAGATACGTCGGGCCTTTCAAGATCGTCAGTAAGAGAGGCGACCTCGCCTATCAACTCGAGCTTCCTGCAACCTTTGCCAATGTTCATGATGTGTTCCACGTCTCGCAACTCCGTAAGTGCTTCAAGACGCCTGAGCGCACCGTCAACTTCGAGGACATTGAGCTCCAAGAAGATCTCTCCTACCATGAGCATCCAGTTGCAATCCTTGAAGAGACTGAACGCAAAACTCGCAACAAGTCAATCAAGTTTCTCAAAGTCAAGTGGTCACACCATTCCGACCGTGAAGCTACCTGGGAACGCGAGGATCACCTCCGTTCCGAGTACCCGGAGTTCTTTCAGTCCTAGATCTCGGGACGAGATCTTTTCGTAGTGGTGGAGTGTTGTAACGCCCCACATGTAACCTTCCCCAATTGTACTCCGACTCATGCCGTTTCCGGCATTAAGTTATATTTAATTCTCGGGTTCGGGTCTTTGCCTCCGTGTGTTGTTTTTGTTTTCGTGCATTTCATATCATGTCATCACGTGCATTGCATTCGCATAAATGTTCATCTCATGCATCCGAGCATTTTCCCCGTTGTCCGTTTTGCATTCCGGCGCTTCGTTCTCCTCCGGTGGCCATTTCTAGCTTTCTTTCGTGTGTGGGGATTAAACATTTCCGGATTGGGCCGAGACTTGCCATGCGGCCTTGGTTTACTACCGGTAGACCGCCTGTCAAGTTTCGGGTCATTTGGACTTCGTTTGATACTCCAACGGTTAACCGAGGGACCGAAAAGGCCTCGTGTGTGTGCAGCCCAACACCCCTCCATTTTGGCCCAAAACCCACCAAACTCAGATCCATCGTCTCGGTCGTTCGATCACGATCGTGTGGGCGAAAACCGCACCTCATTTGGACTCTCCTAGCTCCCTCTATGCCTATTTAAACACCCCCCATTTTTCGGATCTCGTCTTCCTCCCCGTCCTCCTCAAAAAAAAAACAGATCAACCCCCCCCCCCCCCCCACCGACGGACGTGTCCGGATCCGACCGGACAACGTCCGCCACTGCCTCCCGTCCAGTCCGCGCGCGCCACGTGGGCCGCGCCCACATCGCCGCCGCCGGGCCCGCTTGGCCCGCGCGCCGGCCCCCTTCCTCTTCCTCCCGGGCCAGAGGTGGCCGAGCCGACCGCCGCCGCCCGAGGCCACCGGCCTCCGCCGCCGCCCGTAGCTCCGGTGGCCGGCGCCGCCTCCACGCCGCCCGCGCCGCCGCGGGACGCCGGCCCCGCCGCCTCCACTCCGCGCCGCCGCGGGACGCCGCCCCCGCCGGCCTCTTCCTCCTCCCTCCACGCCGGCCTTCGTCCCCTTCTCCGGCGAGCTACAGGAAAAAACCGGCGAACTTCGAAGTCCGTGCCGATCTGGATCTGAGATATTTTTTTGGATCGGTTGACTTTCTCCTCCCGAAACCCTAATTTTTCTTGCTACTTTGACCGCTCATATCTCCTCATCCGTAGCTCCGATTTGGGCGTATGATATGTCAAATTCTTCGTCCTGACGAGTACATCATTTCATTCCATTGCATCATTTGCATTTGAGGTCATCTTGGTGCCCAAAATGCTGTTGGAAGGAGGCATGTTGAGTTAAATTGCAGATCCGTTAATCCAACATGCACTTTTGTCATTTTTGCCATATTTAATCCGTGCACGATATGCCTGTGCCCCTTTGGGATGAATTGTTAAGCATGTTGTCTTCTTTCCAGAGGTGCCTTCCATGTATTTTTAGGAGGTGTGTGTTGTCTTGTGCAAGCTTGCGAAGAGGGCTACCTGAGATTACAGATTTCAGGGACTTAGTGATTTTCACTAGTCTGAGCCGTTTTAGTTCACGATGCTATATGTCCGGCTTGTTTCCTAGTGATCCGTGCCTCTTTTGAGGATGATCAGTAAGAGTGATTTGTTATGCTTGTTGTGCTTAATCCATCCATGTCTTTACTTGTTATGTTGGAGCACTCTAGGTTGACTCAATCGAGCTCAACTTTTGGATAGTTGCTGTTTTGGGCAGATCGTTAACTCTTTTGCGATTTTGCCGGAGTGATTGCTAGTGATCCATGCATGCTATGCCATTGTTCTTGCCATGTCTAGCTAGCATTTTGTGCCTTCTTAATGGATATATGCTTGCCTTGCCATGACTTGCACCGTAGTGAGAGCTTCGAGCTCGTTTATATGCCTCCGTGAGTTATTATTTCAGCATGTCTCAGTTTTCACTAAGTCTGAAAACTGATTGTGTTTCATCGATGTTGGTGTGCTCGGTAGAGTATTTTGTGGACCCTTTTGGCCCCAGGTCATTTTGGGTGATTTGTTAAGCTTTTTGAGAAGCTCCATGCCATGCTCTTACTTGCCATGTTCAGGTTTTGCTTCATATTGTTTTGCTGCTCCGAAGAGAGCATCGTGGTCTGAAATTCCAGACTAGCGTTAATTTCGCTAAGTCTGAAATCTGTTTTGCTTATTCAGTTTTGCCATGCTTGTTTGAAGCCCTTAATGGATGAATTCGCCCATGCCTCAGTCATGATGATTTGTTAAGCTTGATGAGTACATCACTGCCATGTAATTTGTTTTCCTGTTGGGTGGCTGCAGCATGTTCATTTTGTTGCATTTAGGAGGCATGTTGCTGTAAATCGCAGATCGGTTCGTTTAGTAAAACGCTTGCCATTTCTTAACTGTAGCTCCGATTGCCATGATCTTTATATCGTTTTCAGGGGATTTCTTCCCCTCTATCCAGTGGCACACTTGGATTTCCAAGTTGAGGCCAGGTTCATGCATTTCCTGTTATATGTTGCATTCTTGCATCCCGCATCGCATCCCGTATAGCATATCATCTTTGCATCTTATTGGTTGCCCTTGCACGTGGTTGATTGTATCCTTGTTGCTTGTTTGTGTTGTTGGGTAGAGCCGGGAGACGAGTTCGCTAACGAGGAGCCCATTGAGTTTGCTTTTGAGGATCCAGTCAATTCTGACAACTGTGCAGGCAAGATGATCACACCCTTGAAATCACTACTATCTTTGCTATGCTAGTTTGCTCGCTTTTTTGCTTTGCCAATGCTACGATGCCTACCACTTGCTTGTCAGCCTCCCAATTTCCATGATTGAGCCTCTAACCCACCTTTGTCCTAGCAAACCGTTGATTGGCTATGTTACCGCTTTGCTCAAGCCCCTTCTTATAGCGTTGCTAGTTGCAGGTGAAGATTGGAGCCGTTCCTTGTTGGAACCTTTATTTACTTGTTGGGATATCACTATATTGCTATGTTATCTTTACTCATCTATATACTTGGTAAAGGGTGGAAGGCTCGGCCTCTCGCCTAGTGTTTTGTTCCACTCTTGCCGCCCTAGTTTCCGTCATATCGGTGTTATGTTCCCGGTTTGTTGCGTCCCTTACGCGGTTGGGCTATAATGGGAACCCCTTGATAGTTCGCCTTGATTAAAGCTTTTCCAGCAATGCCCAACATTGGTTTTACCATTTGCCACCTACCCTTTTCTTTCCCTTGGGTTTCCGGAGCCCGAGGGTCATCTTATTTTAAACCCCCCCGGGCCAGTGCTCCTCTGAGTGTTGGTCCAACTGTCAGCTGCCGGTGGCCACCAGGGGCAACTCTGGGCTGGCCTACCCGTACCTAAGACAATCTGAGTGTGCCCTGAGAAAGAGATATGTGCAGCTCCTATCGGGATTTGTCGGCGCATTCGGGCGGTGTTGCTGGACTAGTTTTGACCTGTCGAATCATCTTGTTGTACCGGGATACCGAGTCTGATCGGTGGGTCCTGGGTGGAGGTCTATTCCTTCGTTGACCGTGAGAGCTTGTTATGGGCTAAGTTGGGACCCCCTGCAGGGATTGATCTTTCGAAAGCCGTGCCCGCGGTTATGGGCAGATGGGAATTTGTTAATGTCCGGTTGTAGATAACTTGAACTTAATTAATTAAAATGAATCAACTGCGTGTGTTGCCGTGATGGCCTCTTCTCGGCGGAGTCCGGGAAGTGGACACGGCGTTGGAGTTATGCTTGCGTAGTCTGCTCTACTTAGTTACCGCTCGTGCTTTGCCTTCTCTTCTCGCTCTCTTTTGCGAATAAGTTAGCCACCATATATGCTAGTCGCTTGCTGCAGCTCCACTCACATTAACCCTTCCTTTCCTATTAAGCTTAAATAGTCTTGATCGCGAGGGTGCGAGATTGCTGAGTCCTTGTGGCTCACAGATTACTATATCACCAGATGCAGGGACCGATGATACTCCTCCGGATGGCGCGCTCGAGCTGAAGTGGGAGTACGACGAGGACTCTCAGCGATACTATGTTTCTTTTCCCGATGATCAGTAGTGGTGCCTGCTCGGGGTTCGATTCAGGGCTTAGTCGCATGTTGGGGAGTCTTTTCTATTTTGGCGCCATAGTCGGGCCATGAGTGTTTGTATGATGGATGCTACTTATGTACCTTGATGTGACGTGGCGAGTGTAAGCCAACTATTATTATTATTATTCCCCCTTTATAGTTATATGTACATGGGTTTTGTGAAGATTGCCTCACTTGCGACTTATGCCTTCAATGCGATTATGCCTCTAAGTCGTGCCTCGACACGTGGGAGATATAGTCGCATCGAGGGTGTTACACACGACTAAGTCCTTTCATGAGGACATCTGCCGTGACAATTCCACGACACTCCCCCTTTGGCAACAAGTTACCAAAAAGCTTGAAAATGCATAGTGCTATGCGACACTCTAGGCATGATCTCCGGGAGCTCCTTTAGTGGTCTTCTGGTTGGATGCTCCGATGTGCGTAGAAGGCGTGGAGAGGACAACATCTGCAAATGCTTCTGAGGATGTCTGAGGAGCTGGAGGAGTTGAAACTTGAGGAATGACTGAGGCGGTTGCTGCAGGTCGGACTGGGCGTTCGGATCGGTTCGGTTCCTCGGTGTATTTAACATTTTGGTTCTGTCAAAATACTAACCGACCGATGAATTGAAAATTAGCTGACCAAAGATTCTTTGCACCGAAATATCGGTTCGGTCATCGGTTCTACCGAAACAACACTGAGATATACGTATTTAATAACAACCGCAGCCTGCATCTATTTGAATGTACAGTGCTTGTACCTCTGCCTACTAGCTAGTAATAAAGGCTAGCCTCCTTGCTTGTTTCCTCCTATTGATTCTCTCGAGCAAAACTTTACCCTATAAAAATTAGCGGTGGCGGCTCACTAGGTAAAGTACCTACTACCTACACGAGAGAAGTAGTAGTATTCTCTTTTACACAAAATTTAAAGTGACGCCGAGACCCGTGAGTCAAGGTCACCTCTTGCCGATACAACCATGAAAGTGCGTTATATCGACTAGAGGGGGGGTGAATATGCAATTTTTACAAATTCATCACTGAGGAATTTTAGGGTGAGGAAATTCCTAAGCAACGAACTACTTAGCAGCGGAAGAAGTACCGAGATGCAAACATAACAGAGTAGTAGCATAGTCATCATGATGAAATGAAAACAAGCATAGAGTACAAGTAGCATAAACACAGGATAAGCAGGCTGAAGACAAAGTGACTGAAGAATTAAGATTGAGGACATTGAGAAATTCTTCAATCAAAGTCTTCAAACAGTAACGATCAAGTACTTCTACACATAAATGAGGAAATGAAAGGGTCGAGGAAATAGAACCAGTAGCTTGGTGAAGACAGTGATTTGGTAGAACAGTTCCAACTGTTGTCACATTCGTATGTCTGGTTGGAGCGGCTAGGTATTTAAATCTGAGGACACACAGTCCCGGACACACAATCCTCACTGTATTCTCCTTGAGCTAAGGTCACATAGACCTCGCCCAATCACTCGTGGTAAGTCTTCATGTGACTTCCAAACCTTCACAGACTTGGTCACTCGACGATCCAAAATTTCTTCTTGGCTGCTCTAGACCATGACGCCTAACCATCTAGAGGATGCACAGTCCTCAAAGCTAACAAGTGTCGGTTCCACATAGGAACAATCTCTTCAGTGATGCTCAATCACATTGGGTTTGTAGGTGTTTGGGTTTGGGTTCTCCTCACTTGATGATTTTCGCTCAAAGTCCTTGGAGGATGGGAAGCTCTCAATGACAAGTGTCAGTTTCTCGTGGAGCAGCCAACCAGCTAGTGGTTGTAGGGGGCGGCTGTTTATAGCCTAGGGAGCAGCCTGACATGATAAGACATAAGTGACCTTTAATGATATGACCGTTAGGTGGGTAGATATTTTGGGACAGCTGGTGCGTAGCACAACAACGGTCGAAAATTTGGCTATCAAATTCCACAGGACTATCATGTTCCTCACTTGTAGGCAATCCGCACTGGCGAATTCCTAACTCCTCAGTCAGAACAAATTCTTCAGAGACCATGTAAGTGCATCTAGTGCCCCTTAGTGATTTTGGTGTATTGAAGACTTATAGGTTAAGGGGTTGATGCGTTTTTGAGTGTACACAGGTCTATAAGTCTATGAGGAGTTTGATATTTACAGAGAAATTCGACCCCTAACAATGAAGTTCTTCGATTCAAGACTTTGGATTTCTGAAGACTTTCTGAAGACTTTGAAAGTGAATAAGTTGGTGTGACCGTGAATGGTATTCATTCGAGGAACATGAAGCGTGAAGATTTTTGTTTTCGTAGTTTCTTTTTTCTCTTTCTTGAGTCATAGGAAACACCGTACTGTTAAAGGGGGTCAAGGAAATACTAAGGAAAAGTTTCCAAGTGATGCTCAACTCAAAATCCTACACCTACCAATCCCTTCAAGTGAAGCCATTGGAAATCTCATGCAGTTCAGTCAATTTCTTCAGTGACAGAGACGAAGTTCTTCTGGTCTTTGTGGAATTTGTTCTGACTAAGGAGTTAGGAATTCACCGGTGCGGTTTGCCTACAAGTGAGGAACATGATAACCCTAGGGAATTTGATAGTCAATTTCCGACCGTTGATGTGCTACTCGCCAACTGTCCCAAAATATCTTCCCACCTAACGGTCATATCATTGAAGGGCATTTATGTATTATCATGTCGGGCTGCTCCCTAGGCTATAAATAGCCGCCCCCTACAACCACTAGCTGGTTGGCTGCTCCGAGAGAAACTGACACCTGTCATTTGAGAGCATCCCATCCTCCGAGGACTTTGAGCGAAAATCATGAAGTGAGGAAAACTCAAACCCAAACACCTACAAACCCAAAGTGATTGAGCATCACTGAAGAGATTGATCCTGTGTGGATCAGACGCTTGTTACCTTTGAAGACTGTGCATCTTCTAGACGGTTAGGCGTCATGGTCTAGAGCATCCAAGAGGAAATTGTGGATTGCCGAGTGACCGAGTTTGTGAAGGGTTGGAAGTCACCTGAAGACTTACCACGAGTGATTGGGCGAGGTCTGTGTGACCTTAGCTCAAGGGGAATACGGTGAGGACTAAGTGTCCTGGACTGTGTGTTCAGAACTGGGTGTCCGGGACTGTGTGTCCTCAGGTTTGAATACCTAGCCGCCCTAACCAGACGTACAACTGTCACAACAGTTGGAACTGGTCTACCAAATCATTGTATTCACCGAGCTAACTGGTTCTATTTCCTCAACTCTTCCATTTCCTCATTTCTGTGTTGTGTGCTTGTTCATATCTGTTCGAAGACTTTGACTGAAGACTTTCTTAATTTCTTCAGTCTGTTTGTCTTCATCCTGTTTTATCCTGTGCTTACGCTTTCTGTACTCTGTGTCTATTTTCATTTCATCATGATATCCATGTTTATGTTATGTCATGTATGCATCCGAGTACTTATTCTGCTGCAAATAGTTCTTTGCTTAGAAATTTCCTCACCCTGAAATTCCTCAGTGAAGAATTTATAAAAATCGCCTATTCACCCCCCTCTAGTCGACTTAAAGCACTTTTAGACCAGAAGATCTTCGTCTCTGTCACTGAAGAAATTGTCTAAACTGTATGAGATTTCCAATGGCTTCACTCGAAAGGATTGGTAGGTGTAGGATTTTGAGATGAGCATCACTTGGAAAGTTTTCCTTAGTTTTACCTCGACCCCCTTTAACAATACGGTGTTTCCTATGACTCAAGAAAGAGAAAATGAAACTACGAAAACAAAAGTCTTCACGCTTCGTAATCCTCGCATGAATAACAAGTCTTCGGGATCACACCAATTTCTTCACTTTCAAAGTATTAAGAAAGCCAAAGTCTTCAGTTGAAGACATTCATTTTTAGGGGTCAACTTTCTATGTAAATATCAAACTTCTCATAGACTTATAGACCTGTGTACACTCACAAACGCATTAGTCCCTTAACCGATAAGTCTTCAATACACCAAAATCACTAAGGGGCACTAGATGCACTTACAATCTCCCCCTTTTTTGTGATTGATGACAATATAGTTTAAGTTTTCAACCGGGATAAACATGTGAAGTGTAAATACTGATATTGAGGAATTTGATTGCAAGATATAGAAGAACTACCCCTGAAGATGTGCATATGTGAGGAATTTGCCTTGAAGAGCAAGAGCACATTGTAGAATAGAATCATGGAGATCTCCCCCTATATCTTATAATTCATACACGCATTTGACATATGATTTGAAGAATTTGAAATGCATGATGAAATATGGTGTTTGATGAAATTCAGCATGCGTGCATTAACATATACGAGGAAATAGCATGCAGAAAAACATAGCAAAAGTATCAGACCTTCATCGGACTTAAGTTTACAACTCGATCTAACAAATACTTCAGAAGAACGAGAGTTGTAACTTAGCAAAAAAACGCCCATATATAGAGACCTGCTTGAAGACTAACTCAAATTTATCCCCCTTTGTCATCGAATGACCAAAAGGGACGAAAAATGAGGACTAACGCCCCTGAAGAATATCATCATGAAGTCGATGGATGAGCGCCAGCGTTGTTGGGGTCGTCCATTGGAGTAGGGCCTGTCGCAGTGTCGTTCAAGTCTTCATGTTCATCAATCTCGCGCGATGAAGAATATGAGCTGGCCACCAAGTGAGGAAGTTTGAGCTTCTTGAATTTCTTTGAGCTTGAGATCTTCATCACCGTAGAGGTGAGACAGCACAACCCAAGTGCAGTCAAATACTTCATGCAAGTACTAGTGGTTCTTCTTCACAGTGTTTTGCATGATTGTCATGTTTTGAAGAATTGAACCAAACTGCCACTTGACCCACTTGTGATTGCGATCCACCTTATGATGAAGACTGAGGAGAAGCTCACGGTCAGTCATCACCCTTGGAGCAGTGGCTTGAGGATATTGCTTTGAAGCATTTGCGGCCGTGTCATGGGCGGCACGGTCATCATTGGTGGAATAAGATGCAACTTTGCGAAACTGTCCATCCAATGGAAGAGTGCCTTCATCAATGACAGCAGCCTTGCCCTTCTCATCAGCTGAGGAAATGGTCCATTTGAGGACTTCAATTGGGGGCAAATAGCTAAGATGGCGTTGACAATCAACCTTGTAATGAATTGAAGACCCTGATTTGATGAATCTCATGATCCAGGGAGCGTAAGGCTTCAATTCAAACGATGACAAAGCGACATTGGCCAAAGTCCTCATAAATAAATCGTGGTAGTTGATAGGAATACCATGTATAATGTTGAAAAGAAGATTCTTCATGATGCCAACAACTTCTTTATCATCAGAGTTGTGGCCCTTGATTGGACTGAGGGTTTTGGTCAATATCCTGTATATGGTCCTTGGCACATAAAGCAGTTCCTTTACGAGGAATTTGGTTCTAGGAGCTTGGCCTGGCTTCAAAGACTTCATCGGCACTTGCATCAGATGGTTGGAGAGCTCAGGTTCATCATAGAGGCGCCTTTCACCTTCACTGGGCGAACTGACTGGGACGACATGAAGCAATTCAGAAGCCGATGCTTTGTAGTGAGTATTTTCTGTTATCCAGTCCAATACCCATGAGTTCACATCTTCAATGTTGCCGGTGATGTGCAATGTGGCATAGAACTGAAGAATAGGTTCTTCATTCCAGTCGCAGATGTGGGTGCAGAGGTTGAGCAACCCAGCGTCATCAAGAACACTGAGGGCTGGGGTGAAGCATGGTAGCGACTCCATATCCACATGAGGAATTTTCTCATGGTTAAAGATCTTGTTTTTATTAAACAACAGCGTGGAATAGAAGTTCATTTGACTCGCTGTCCAAAAGCGCTTGTGTTTTAGTCTTGCAGAGTCATATGGATTGTAATCCGTGAACAAAATGTGCTCACCAAAGAAGTCATCAGCCTTGAACTTCTGCTTCTTGGAGTGAGGATTCTGAGGCTTGGGCTAAAGATTAACTGTTGAAGTTTTCACAGCCTCTTGAATCACAGTCTCTGGAGCCACATGCTAAGGAATTTCAGTGGCAATTTCTTCAGTAGCCTTGGCCTCCATTTCTTCAGCAACATTTTCATCAGCGCTAGTGGCTGGAACTTCTTCAAGAATAGTGAGAAGAGAATCTTGATGTTCTTCAGAGCCCATGTGAATCTTTTCAGTCTGCACACGGGACTGAGGAATCTGTTGCAGAGGTGTGAATAGTGGTGAATTGGGGTGATGGCTTTCCAAGTAGTCATCATTCAAAATCGATGTTGTACACCCAATGTCCACATTTTCTTCTTCCTCATCTATTTCCTTAATGCCTGCCTCTTCAGCTGTGAACTGAGGCATGAGTGAAGATACCAGAGGAGTTGAAGGGATATTATCCACTTCAATTTCTTCATCGAACTGCTCTGATGTAGCAGCAGAAGGATCTTCTTCATCAGATTCACTTGGAATCTCATATTCCTCACCAAAGGGAATAATCTCCTTTGATGGCATGCTTGATATGGGAACAACACCTATAGGATTTTCATAGGAGCTTGTCAGAGTCTTTACTTTCTTCGGAGCTGAAGACTCTAAGGAAGCAGATGCTTTCCTTTTCTTCACAGCTGCTCGCTCCGCAGCTTTGGTTTTCTTTGCTTCTGATGCAGAAGTAAGGTTGATGCTTGTCGTCTGTGCCGGAGGAGCAGAGGAAATTGGTGCAATTTCTTTAGGCACAACTGATGCAGTTGCCCTGGCATGTTCAGCTTCTTCAAGCACTGTAGCTGATGCTTCAACAGGCCTGGCTTGTTCTTGAGGCGCAACACTAGAGGTTGCCTTGGCATTTTCTTCAGTGGCTGGAATTTCTTCATTAGCCCTGGTGCTCTCATTTTCATCTGCAGCCTAATTTTCATCAGCGGCGCTGGCATGTTCTTTAGTAGGCTGAGCAGATACTTCAGCCTAAGGAATTTCATGTTGCATTGGGGCTGCAACATTTGAGGTGAATCCCTTGGTCAGCTTGACGAATCTGACTTTGGCTCCCAGCCAACCAGCGTAGTATCGGTCAAATTCATCCCTGAGACCCTTGATTTCAGATTCTAGAGCAACAAGTTCATCAGGTGAAAGCTTCAAAACATTTTGCTTCAGAAAGCGCTCTTTCCTGTACTGAGCTTTCTTCACCCTCCTCCCTTGTTCAAATTTCCATTTTTCCTCATCAATGAAGGTCGTCAACACATGACTTTGTCCAGGAGTGAGGTTTAGCTCAGTCAGAGGAGTGTTGGGATCCTTACGCTAGAGGTCGATGAAGTCTAGGATCAACTTGGATCTAGCATCAATGGCACATTACTGCCTTTGGATCTAGCAGCCCTGTGCTGTGTGTCTCTGATGATTTCAGCTAATTCCTCATCACCAGCTTCTTCACTCGACGACACTTGGAAGGCAACTTGCTTTTTGTGAGGACTTGGCCTTGTGCCTCGTCCAGCAATGGTCTTTTTCTTCAGCAGAGTTGGGCCTGTTGAGGACTGAGGAGGAGCTGAGGAACTTGCAGATGCTCTTGAAGCAATTTAGATACCAATTGTCCTTTGGCACGAGGCGAGATGCGCAGGTGCCGAGGATTTTACAGCAGCAGCTGAAGGTCTTGCAACAGTGAGAACTGGAGATGCTTGAGGAATATGTCGTGAGGGCTTTGATGAGCTTGGTTGTGAGGGCATTGCCGAGGAACTAGGCTTGTGCGCAGGCTTCTTGGGCATAGCCTTCTTGGGCTTGCTAGTAGAGGCCTCAGTAGCGACAGCAGCAGAGTCTTCATTGAATTTCCTCACTGCTTCTTTGGCCATTTTGGCCAACTTGGCTTGCTGCTTGGCCCATTCATCTGGATAGTCCTCACCGCGCTTGAGGCTAGTGGGATCAACAATTTGGCCAGGTGCCAATGGAGGTCTTGGGCAAGGAGGGTGTAAAGCGAATTTCTTCATGTATTTTGGAGTTACATATATATACTCCCTCCATTCCCGTGCCCATCTCCTCTCTATCCTTTATACGCGCACCTTGCACGGATACTTGTTTTCCTTGCCATGTTTGGCTTCATTAGGAGTGCAATATTCCTCATAGATGTCATCTAGAATCTCAAAGGTTGTGTTCACTTCCAATTTCGTCCCTTCCTTCTGTGGTATCTTGCCATCAGCCATTTTCTTCAGCTGAGGAATTTGAAAAATAGAATTCTCTGAAGAGGTATGAAATTTGTCTTCAAGGAACGCTGCAAATGAGTTAAGTTGGTGAGAACCTAGTTGTTGGGGATATTACTACTGGGCGTAAACCGGCCTATCTGGGCCAGGTCAACTTCATCAGTAGTTCAAGAGTGCTAAAAGCCAAAGAAGGCAGATGAGGGCCTAAGGCCCGTAGTCGGTTTAAGACTTGTAGCTGTAAACCGGTATTTGTATATAAACTTGTATTGTAAGTTAGGAATAAGGAGAGACCAACCCGGATACGAATATCGACCGGTGTTGGGACTTTGTGAACCGACGGGCGTCACCCGTGTATATAAGGGGATGACCCGGCGGCGGTTCAGGGAGAACAGACAACAACTCGAGACATAGGCGAAGCTTGTTTGCTCCCTAGTCATTGAAACCCCATCAATTCCATCACAACTAGACATAGGCTTTTACCTTCATCGAAGGGGCCGAACTAGTATAAACTCTCTTGCATCCCTGTGTCCGCTTTAACCCCTTCAAGCTAACCCGTCGCGATGGCTCCACGACTAAGTCCTTTCTCTAGGACATCTGCCGTGACAAAACCACGACAGTTGGTGCCCACCGTGGGGCTATCACACGATGGTTTCAGGTTCTTGGAGGGCCGCTTTGAAGGACTCGAGGGCTACGCTGTAGGCCGGATGACTAAGAGTCATCGCGGCAAGCTCTACATCGACGACGCAGGCTGGGGCCCGGAGGCCGGCTCAGTTGAGTACGGGTACCGGGTCCCCTTTGGTGGCATTCACGTTTTCATTGGCAAGATCGGTGAACCGGGCCCTGAGCCGGACATCTGCACCGACCTCATCGAGACGGCTCAGCGTGCGCGATCCGCCTGGGTTAAACCGGCCATGAAGCGTGCCTTCGTGGGAGTCATCCATGGAGGAAGTTATGAGGACGGATTGGAATCTCACGGCGCGACCGTCGTTTGTTCCGATGACGAGTCTTCGACCGGAGAAACCAAGTCTCTTTATCAGCTACAAGATGGCCGGATTGGGGGCTGTTCCGATGGCGACAGTATTCCGGACCCCTCTGATCTGCCCAACCGAGTTGGAATATTCATGGCCGGAACACAAGCAGCGCTTCATTCTTTGACAGCTGCGGCAACAATCTCCGGTTCAGCAGCGGCAACGGCTGCCGGGGCAGGAGGCCTTGTGCGCCCGCCGGCTCAGGTTCTATCAAAGCTATTTGATGCATTGGCTGTGCTTATGGCGGAAGCTAATCTGGCGGATGAGGGCGTTCACAATGCGGGGATTGCAAAGGTAAAGGAACAGATCACCCAGGCCAAGGCGGATCTGGCAGCTGAGGACACCAGGATGGCCATAGAGCGGGCCGCTCTAGACGCACAAGCCTACAGGCTCATGTTGGACCAGAGCGTGTCGCATGAAGTCATGAGGAGGAAGCGCCGATCCCGTTTGCCTCCGGTTTTCGAGGCCAGAGACCTTTTCAACACCCCGGGAGCTGGAACCAGTAATCCGCTGGAGGGAAACCGGGCAGAAGCTCCTGGGACCGGTGCGCCGGTTCAGCCTCATCGGATGGACCCGCCTCGTCAGAACACCGTTATGCCTCAGGCTGTTTTAACACCTTCGGGTCACTACTCCAACCCAATGGACAATCTCGTCGCCACTGCTACATGGCTGGAGGCCATTCCAATTGAAGGTGACTCGCCGCAGGCAGTAGAGACGCGACGGGTCAAGGAGCTTCTGAGGACAGCTTTGGTCCAACAGGAAGCATACTCGTACAGCCGTGACCGGATCCACTCGACCCCCCGTCCAAGCTGGAGCTATAGCAGACATATGGATGAACCTGCAGTGTCGAGTAATGAACGACGTGGAGCACCCCGTGGCAACAACCCGGTAGGTGGTGCCGATAACACTCAGGAAGTGGTGGACCGGGCCCGAGCGCGTAGGGAGGCCGAGTTAGCCGCACAGCATCAGGCTCGGCAGCTCACGCCGGTTCGTCCAACTATCTCGATCGAACCTGGTGTTACTTCTAGTTCTTTGGGGGTGCCTTGCCTTATCCCCGCTTTACGCAATGTGCGCCTGCCCAAGGATTTCAAAGGCCCACGCAAAGTACCAAATTACACGGCGGATCAACCTCCAGAGACATGGGTGGAGAGCTATGAGATGGCCATGGAGATGCTTGATGTGGATGACGCGGCGTGTGCGAAATACTTCACCATGATGCTTGAAGGAACGGCCCGTACTTGGTTAAAAAGCTTGCCGGCTAATTCTATCAGTTCATGGGCCCAATTACGAGCCCGGTTTATCAGCAATTTCAAGGATACATGTAAACAACCTATGTCGATAGTGGACTTAGCTGCCTGCATCCAGGAGGAAGGAGAATCATCGACTCATTGGGTGCGCTGGGTTTCGCAAGTGTTGCACTCATCAGACCGCATCAACGCTGACACCGCGGTATTAACCCTAGAAGGCAACTGCCGGTTTGGGCCCCTAAAGCTGAAGTTGGGACGGATGAAGCGTCATTGCACTGATAGGGGGACCCTCATGGCCGCTTTCGTGAAGTATGCTGATTCTGATAGTACCAAGGATCCCGAATCTGATGATGACAAGGCAGGGAAGGGAAAGAGGAACAACAACTCCAAAGGTCAGCAGCATCACTGGGCAGGCAACGGTGGTGGAGGCAAGTGTAAAGCGGATGGTAACATGGACTTTGTGGCTAATACCAACACGCAGGACAATGGCCAGCGATGCAAGGGTAGACCAAAAAATCGCAATGGGGCACCCAACCCTAACCCGGACCGCCTAAACTATCTACCGAGCCAGCCCTATCCAAGACATGGGACGAAGGAGGTGCCAGCAAAGCACCTTTGGAAGGATTGCTTCATTATGCAGGAGTTCAAGAATTCTAATGCTTTCCGGTATGATCACGGCTCCAGTGGTGGTTCAGGGTCCGGGCCGGGTTACGGCAGAGGAAATTCCGGTTCAGGA
The DNA here is from genome assembly GCA_034509565.1 of Triticum monococcum. Classification (NCBI taxonomy): domain Eukaryota; kingdom Viridiplantae; phylum Streptophyta; class Magnoliopsida; order Poales; family Poaceae; genus Triticum; species Triticum monococcum. Next base: position 360,370,430 of record CM067841.1, read on the forward strand.
TTTAACGGTAATCCGGGCGGACATAATAATCAAAATAGTCAGAACAACCAGGGTGGTTACAACCAATAGCAGCAACAGTCAGGTTACCAGAGCAACCCAAAGCAGTTGAGTAGTGGGCAGTACCATGTCTTCACCACTAGCTTGGACAAGCGAGACCGGAAGGTTCAGAGGCGGGCGGTCAACTCTGTTGAACCGGACATACCCCGTTATCTACGCTGGTCTGAACAGCCAATCATATGGAGCAGAGAGGATCACCCTCCCCAGGTTGATAATCCGGGTCAGTTGGCTCTAGTGGTGGCGCCTCAGGTGGGAGGTTACAAGTTCACCAAGGTGCTCATGGATGGGGGGAGCAGCATTAATATCTTGTACTATGAGACCTTCCGTCGTATGGGACTAACAGATAAAAATCTCAAACCGTCTAATACGGTGTTCCACGGTGTAGTACCTGGCAGATAAGCATATCCTGTTGGTAAGATAGCTCTGGAAGTGGCCTTTAGGGATGATCATGATTCCAGGTCGGAGATATTGATGTCTGAAGTGGTAAAAATCCAAAGTCCATATCACGCCCTGTTTGGGCGACCGGCCTACGCTAAGTTTATGGCACGGCCCTGTTATGTGGATTTGCAGCTCAAGATGCCGGGTCACAAGGGGACAATAACGGTTCACGGAAGCCGCAAAATCGCTTTCGAGTGCGAGGAAGGAGATGCGGCCTATGCAGAGTCGGTCTGTGCCACTTAGGAGTTGAAGTATTATAAAGACAATGTTGATCCGGCGGACATGACTCCATTAAAGAAGCCAACTACGGAGCATGATCCGGCCCTGAAGTTCAAATCGGCAGCAGAAACTATGCTTGTTGACTTCGTACCTGGCGATTCATCCAAGCAGTTCAGCATCAGTGCCAACTTGGATCCGAAATAGGAAAGCGCGCTCATCGAGTTCATCCGTGAGAATCGGGACATTTTTGCATGGAAGCCCTCTTACATGCCAGGTGTACCGAGGCAACTCGCTGAGCACACCCTTAATGTGGATCCTAAGTACAAACCGGTGAAACAGTTCCTCCGCCGGTTTAACGAAGAAAGACGCAAGGCGATTGGAGAAGAGGTAGCCAGGCTCTTAGCGGCTGGCTTTATTGTTGAAGTTTTTCACCCTGAGTGGCTTGCCAATCCGGTGCTGGTCCTTAAGAAAAACGGCACCTAGCGCATGTGTGTGGATTACACAGATCTTAATAAGGCTTGTCTAGTAGATCCTTTTGCCCTCCCCCGTATTGATCAAATTATTGATGCTACGGCGGGTTGTGAGCGTTTAAGTTTTTTGGATGCATATTCTGGCTATCATCAGATCAAAATGGCAGTTAAGGACTAGGAGAAGACGACATTTATAACTCCCTTTGGAGCCTTCTGCTATGTGTCTATGCCCTTTGGGCTCAAGAGTGCCCAGGCAAATTATCAGCGGTGTGTACAAAATTGTCTTCACAAGCAGATTGGCCATAATGTACATGCTTACGTGGATGATATCGTGGTTAAGTCCAGGGAGAAGGAGACTCTGATTGATGATTTGAGGGAAACCTTTGATAACCTGAGGACATACAAGATGATGCTTAATCCGGACAAGTGTGTCTTTGGTGTACCGGCGGGCAAGTTATTGGGTTTTCTGGTGTCCAACAAGGGAATTGAGGCTAATCCGGAGAAGATCACATCCATCACCTCCCTGGCTAAACCGAAGTGTATCAATGATGTTCAATGCCTGGCAGGCCGGATTGCCGCATTAAGCCGGTTTATCAGTCGTCTTGGTGAGAAGGCAATCCCTTTGTATCAGATGTTGAAAAAAAATGGATTAGTTCGTTTGGAGTTCCGCTCCTGATGAAGCATTTGAGGACTTAAAGCGGCAATTGGCCAATCCGCCTGTGCTCGCCGCTCCCATTGACAAGGAGCTGTTACTGCTATATGTTGCTGCTAATGCTCGGGTGGTCAGCATGGCTATTGTGGTGGAGCGAAAGGAGGCAGGTAAGGAGCATCCGATTCAACGTCCGGTCTATTATGTCAGCGAGGTACTCATCGAGTCCAAGCAAAGGTATCCGCATTGGCAGAAGCTGGTGTATGGAGTTTTTATGGCAAGCAGGAAGCTTAAACAATACTTCCAAGGGCACCCAATTACAATGGTCAGTTCCGCTCCTTGGGGGGATATCATCCAGAACCGGGAAGCAACTGGCCGGATTGCCAAGTGGGCTATAGAGCTTGGGCCGCACGGTTTGAAGTATGTGCCTCGGACGGCGGTTAAGTCTCAAGCACTTGTTGATTTCATCAATGATTGGACGGAAATGCAAGCACTTGAAGAAAAGCCGGATCACACATATTGGACCATCCATTTTGACGGATCCAGGCAATTGGAAGGCTCGAGGGCTGGAGTCGTATTAACTTCCCCGCGAGGTGATAAGTTTTGTTATGTTCTCCGCTTAATGTTCCCTTGTACTAACAATGCAGCTGAGTATGAAGCCTTGCTCCATGGTCTCCGGATGGCTAAGGAGATGAATCTAAGTCGAGTTAAGTGCTTCGGGGACTCGGACCTCGTGGCTCAGCAAGTATCCGGCACTTGGGATTCCAAGGACCCCCTCATGGCAGCATATCGTCATGAGGTGGATATTGTTGTAGGTCATTTTAAGGGCTATCAGGTGGACCACGTGGACCGGCGGAAAAATGAAGCAGTGGACGCTTTAAGCCGGCTGTGCTGTCAGCGCAAACCGGTCCCGCCCAATGTTTTTCTGGATGTGCTGCACAACCCGTCGATCAAGATCCCTGGTGAAGCGGATTTGCCTATTCCTGATCCGGAGGCTCAATTGGTGGCAGCTCTTCATGCTATTCCGGATTGGAAGCTTCCTTACCTAGCGTACAAGAATCAGGGCGAGTTACCAGAGGATGAGACTCTGGCCCGACAGATAATCCGGCAATCCAAGTCCATGGCTATTATCATTGGCGAGTTGCATCATTGCAGTGTGTCAGGAGCATTTCAACGCTGTGTGTCTCCTGAAGAAGGCCGTGAAATTTTTCGTGAGATCCACGAAGGAGATTGTGGTCACCACGCCGGTTCAAAGTCTCTGGTGGCTAAAGCGTTTCGCCATGGCTTCTATTGGTTAACTGCTCATGCTGATGCGGAGGATCTGGTCAGACGATGTGATGGTTGCCAAAGGTTTTCAAGACGTGCTCATGTATCGGCTCAAGAATTGAGAATGATTCCAATTACTTGGCCGTTTGCGACTTGGGGGCTGGATATGGTTCGGCCTTTCAAAAGGTCCAAAGATAAGAAGACCCACCTCCTGGTGACGGTTGACAAGTTTACAAAGTGGGTGGAGGCAGAACCTGTTAGCAAGTGTGATGTGGCCACGGCAGTTCAGTTCATCAAAAGAGTGATTTTCCGGTTTGGCTTTCCGCACAGTATCATCACAGATAATGGTACCAATTTGTCCAAAGGTGCCATGAAGGAGTTCTACGAACGGGAGCACATCTGGCTCAACGTTTCATCAATGGCACACCCACAGTCCAATGGTCAAGCAGAAAGGGCTAATCAAGAGATCTTGAGAGGCATCAAACCCCGGCTCATGGTTCCTTTGCAGAGAACGCCGGGTTGTTGGGTAGAAGAATTACCATCTGCGTTATGGAGCATCAATACAACACCCAACAGATCAATAGGATACACACCGTTCTTCATGGTTTATGGAGCGGAGGCGGTTCTCCCCAGTGATATCCATCACGATTCACCTTGTGTGACGGCTTATATTGAAGCGGACAACGAGACAGCACGACAAGATCCTTTGGACCGGTTGGATGAAGAGCGTGACATAGCAGCCGCCCGATCGGCGATTTACCAACAGGATCTTCGTCGTTAGCACAGTCGCCGAGTCAGAGCCAGAACCTTTCAGGAAGGAGATTTGGTGCTTCGGCTCATCCAAGATCAGACTGATATGCATAAGCTATCCCCACCTTGGGAGGGGCCTTTTGTGGTTAGCAAGAATCTGCACAACGGGTCATACTATCTGATCGATATTCGAGAGCATAAGGACTCACGTACATCAAAGGAGGAGACCAATAGACCGTGGAACATAGCTCATCTTCGGCCTTACTATACCTGAGCCATTGGCTATACTTATGTACATATTATGACGATGTATATATTATGATTAAATATAATAAACCGGAACCTCAGCTAAAGCGGGGTATCTGTTCTTTTACATCATGTGTGGTTACACGGAGTTGCTCTAAAGCGGCTTCCGGTTTACCCCTTGAGTTCGCTTTTTAAAAGCATCATGCTATATCACTTGGGGGTTTGGTCGTGTCCGAACCAATACAATACCTCTTGATAGGTGAGAGCCACCAGATCACTTGGGGACTTGGTCACGTCTGAACCAGTCATGCCTCTTGATCGGCCTAAGGCCACATAATCACTTGGGGGCTTGGTCGAACCCGAACCATTGCCATGCCACTTGATCGGCATAAATGCCACGGTTTCATTTGGGGACCTGGCTGACTAGAACCATAGTTACACCTAACGGGAGCTTGGTCGTGTTCGGCCATGGTAACGCCATCTGATCAGCTCAAATAAACCTTTTTGTCATTGCATTTGCTTCACACTTTTCTTTGAAAGGTTTTTTTCTTGCTTTTTATTGCGTTTTTTAAACCGACAAAGTTTTTCAACCGGTTCACATTGTCAATTGACGGAACATGGTTCATTTCAATCCGGAGACTATTTGCCCGGTTTGATCTTTTTTGTTAACATCCTCTTATGGAGTAACACGGTGTTTATTATAAGCTGGCGTCATATATATATGGGAGCTGCTATCTCCTCCAACAGTGTGGGTTTATAAAACTCCGTTTCAAGATTGGCCAAGCCAACTTCACGCTCAACGATGGCAGGTATTATGTATCTCAAAAATTTGGTCATATACTTCAATTTTTTCCGGATGTTTTGCTTTCATGTATGCAGACATCATATTCCGCCTGACGGTACAACCACGGTGGCACTTGAAGATTTTTTTATTACAGTAAGTACTTTGGAAAGTTCATCATCCAAAGGAAGAGCAAGTGGCAGCAATTATGCACGAAGGCATATCAACATCCAAAGTATCAGCTAGACTATTACAAGGCAACACGGTGCCCACAATAAGATCATTGTTTTTTCGCAAAGGAGAAGCAGTTTTAAACCGGCTTCCGGTTCAAGCTTGGTCACCAGCTTGGCCTGATGGTTGTGGGTCATCCTGCGCCGCTTCAACTTCAGTTGCTCTACCCAGCGGCTGGAAATCAACAGTTGTCCAGTCGATTCCCATTAATGCTTGAAAAACAGCTTCATCATGGATCAGCAACGACGGATCAATATGGGAGCGTAAGTATGCTTACGAATTGCAGGGATAAGATTTTCCGCTTCATGAATTGGTGCAGCTATTCGCTTGTTTTGATAGTCATATTGGGCTTGATAATGAGACAAGTCTGCTTCTTCAGCCAATTGACAAGCTAGCGGACGCACCTCCTGGTTTATTGCTCACAGATCCGCTTCACCAAACTCTGACCCGTCTTCCTTCAAGCTGGGATAGCCCTGAGCCGCTTCAATAGGATCAAAATCCGGCACCCAAGCTTTTGCCCAGATTAAAGCATTGATTGCACCGATTCGAGCAGCAGATTTCTTCAGCTCTTCAACCCGGGCAGGAAGCACCGATAGTTTCATCAAAGTGTCCTGAATCAAGGTGGGCGCCGGCTTGTTGTGGGATGCGGTACAGATGATCCGCTGTGCACCAGTGTACAGTTGTTCGACCAACGTATAGGTGGCTTTCAATTTCTTCCGCACATCTGACCCCAAGTGACCAATGCGTGTCCCTGAAATATCATAAAGGGTTAACAAACCGGCAACTCTGTAAGAAGGCAGAGTCAATTCAGAAGTCAAACTGGCTTACCAAAGATAGAAGTGGTCATGGCATGCACGTGCCGCTTTATGCTGGTCAGTTCATCCGCCACCGGTTTTAGTGCAGCCTCGGCATCCTCTACTCGTTTGATTAAAGCGGACTTTTCAGTGGCCCAATCCGCCCGCTTCTTCTTGAAGCTCTCCTTAAGCTGTTCCATGGCACTTAAAGCGCTAGCTAATTCCTCTTTTGCTTTCGAGGTTTCAGCTTGTTGGGTTTTCAGGTTTCCTTGGAGATCGGCGACTTGGCTTTCTTTCGTCTTCAGCTCAGCCTGCATGCAGACAATTATATGCTTCAACAAAACGGTACAAGGATTGAAGTACCAACCACATAACAAGTTATGCACTTGGCACTTGGGGGCTAATGCATATTCGATCTTCATCATTCAATTGCTTACAAAGTCCCAAGATCAATACAAGTATTCAACTTGGCACTTGGGGGCTAATGGCTATTTGCTCGTATATATTCTGATGCGGCAATCTCAATTACTTGAAGTACCGGTTTAACTACGCTAAGTTGAACCGGCCCTTGGGAGCTACACCAGCGAATTTCAAAGCATCAAGATTTATATTAGTAAGTCCCGGTTTGATAGAAGATTACAAACCGGCCCTTGGGGGCTAGGAGAGTCAGCAAGAATTGAAACATACAAGCAGGAAAGAGCATATGGAAGTTACCTCATATTTATCTTTCATCATATTAACCAGACCGGCTTCATAGTCATGACTGGTATACAGCCGGTTCAGGTAGCCGGAATGGATATCTTGGGCGTTCAGAGCAGCGTAAGTCGCCAGATCAGCATTCCACTTGCCTTTGCCAAAGGCAGCAAATTCTTCCTTGGCAGAATATTTGGACAAAGCGACAGGATTGCTTGGCTTAGTATGGCCAGTGCCAGTAATGACAACCTCATCATCCTTGGTATCGCCGGTTTGCACTGGGGCTGTTGGCTTGTCAGTAGGCTTTGTTGGACCGGTGGATTTCTCAATCCGGATGGAGCTTGTGGGCTAATTGACAGGATTTGAGGTATCAATAGGTATCTCTTCAGCAATAAGATCGTCGTCTTGCTATGGTGGATCATTGGGTATATCCTCAGGAATAGCCGCTTCAAGATCTGGCATCTTGCCCGGTTCAAGGACGACATCTTCTTCGGCCGCTTTGTCCAGGCGAGCCTTCTTGCTTGGCCTAGGTTTGGCCCTAAAAGGAATAACAAAATCAAATACAGCATATGTTCCAAGGCGATGTGCTGCAAATATTATGATAAGTATAGCTTACCCAAGCACCGTTTTGAGTGGTGGCAGCTGAGTAGCCGATGACTCGCCAGAGGATGAGTGGGAAGTAACCTGGTAATCGGAGTCAGATGGATTAAGAGGTTGACGAAAGCAGCCCGCTTTAGGACAAGCACTGACAAGCAAATTAGAGACCTCTGAGCGGCGTTTCCGAACCGGACTGTTCGGTAAACCGGCGGAGGTAACTACCTGGCCACTGTGCCGAGTGGTGCGACGAGCTTCATGTTGTTGGGTCTTCATAAGACATTTGGGATCCAAATAAGCAAGAGGATGAGAAAATTTAACTTTCCATTTTGCCTGACGGATTTTTAGTGAAGGCAAAGGTTTTGAATCGGAAGAGAGAATAATTACCTCTGCAGCATCAGTGTGGCTGGCTTCGACATCATCCTGACAAATATCATCATCAATAAGACGCATGAAAAATAAGCCAAGTGAGTCAAGCCCTACCTCAAGGTCTGGATTATACACATCGTCATCAGGGGACGGATTAGAGGATGCAGTGGTTCTTTTCCTATGAGCAGTCTTCTTCACAACTTTAGTCTTTTGCCGGGTTGCTCTTTCCGGTTTGTCTGGTTTTTCTGGTTTCTCCTGCGGCAGTTTCTTGCTCCAAAACGGATCATTGCCCTGGTTACACAAACAATGATATTAAACAATGACCAGATATATCAATAACAGATTCAGCAAAAAGAAAAATCAAAGTCTTACAGCTGGCGGTTTGTTGGTGGCACAGAAGGGAAGCAGGCCATTTCTAGCACACATGTGTTCCGGTTCATTCAGCATCTTATTTACCGCCTCTGTGATTTCTTCGTCGGAGAGCTGGATGTTGGAATGTGCAGTGGGTCATCAACACTGCCAGTATACTCGCACATCAAACCGGAGCGCTGACTCAGAGGCAGTATGCTCCATGATATCCAACAGCGAGCAAGATCAACCCCTGTTAAACCATTGGCCATAAAGGCTCTGAGCTTCGACAGTTGAGGAGCATATTTTCTTCTCTCCTGGGCATTCAACCTTTGCAGAAAGGGGTGTGTATTGCTGAGCCACTCCGGACGAAAGCCAGGCAAGGGATTCTCACCAGCAGGGGAGGTGTCTTTGCAATAGAACCATGTCTGATTGCACTCTTTGGGGTGGCAGTGCAGTTTGGCGTGAGGGTATGTGACCTCTTTCCTTTTCTGAATCGCCACGCCACCCAACTCCGTATTGGAGCCGTCAGTAAACTCAGTACGTCGGTTTAGATGGAAAAGGTCTCTGAACAATTCCACTGTGGGCTCCTCTTGAAAGAACGCCTCACAGAGCACTTGAAAGTGACACATATTTGTAACAGAGTTGGGGCCAGTGTCTTGTGGATGGAGTTGAAAATCGGCTAAAACATCCCGGTAAAATTTAGAACCGGGAGGCTTAAAGCCTCGGGCTAAGTGATCTACGAAAACAACGACCTCTCCTTCTTGAGGTGTGGGAGGCCATTCTTTGCCAGGAGCCCTCCAATGGATGGTATCTTTGCTGCCTAAAGCGCCAATCAGGACTAAATCGTCCAGTTGAGCCTCTGTGACGCGAGAAGGAACCCAATTGCACTCATATACTTGTTTGGCCATGAGGAAATCTACAAGGTAGAAGATCCTAGTTCAAAAATGCATTGATCAAGGTACATTGGTATGTGCAATGTTAAACCGGAGACAGATTTATCTAAACCGGAGTTTTATGAAGCAACAACAATCTGGCGGTTCAACAAGGGGACTAATGGTATATACCGGTTTGGTAATTTTTTCTACAAGGTTAAACCGCCTGATCTAAGCATTGAGACAACTGAGTTTGCGGATGGATAAGTGTGCAGAAACAGATTTCACAAGATTTGTCTACAGCGTTGGATCTGAAGCAAGTTCAGAAAATAAGGAAAATATTCAAAAGCTCAAGGCAGAACAGTATTGAATCAATGGGCAGAAATATATGTGAGATCTATGGTCTTGGGCATGAAACTAAAGGCGGATACAAAAAGCTACCGTTACACAGAGTAGGGGTTCACAGATGCATCCAGGGGTTAGTATATGAACACGAACAGGTGATGAACACTGCAAGAACATGAAACCCTAGAACTGATCTGTGTTGAGAAGAACAGAAGGCTTACCAGAGTTAAGGAAAATGCGGAAGGTTGCCGCGGTGCTCTGGTGCGTTCAGGTTGATGCAGCGGCCAAGGTTGGTGCAGAAGTTGACGGCGGTGGCGGAGTTCCGAGGCTGGCGACGCGAGGAAGACGAAGAAGAAAGGAATGAAGGGGAGAAAAGAAATGACCCTTCGGTCCTATTTATAAGGCAAAAGGACATGTGTTAGGCGCGACAATCAAGGGGCCACGAAACGGAGCTATCGCCTTGATTTTCGCAGATCTATTAAACAAGGAAGCATAATGGATAGCTTCATTATGACAGGTGACATCATTCCGGTTTACAGCAACCAGAGAAGATGACATCATGGCGGTTTACCAATTTATGAGAAGATGTTGAAGATGAAGTTTTTGTTAAAGGATTGACATGAACCCGTTCAAATCAATCTGGGGCCTAATGTTGGGGATATTACTACTGGGCGTAAACCGGCCTATCTGGGCCGGGTCAACTTCATCAGTAGTTCAAGAGTGCTAAAAGCCCAAGAAGGCAGATGAGGGCCTAAGGCCCGTAGTCGGTTTAAGACTTGTAGCTGTAAACTGGTATTTGATATAAACTTGTATTGTAAGTTAGGAATAAGGAGAGACCAACCCGGATACGAATATCGACCGGTGTTGGGACTTTGTGAACCGACGGGCGTCACCCGTGTATATAAGGGGACGACCCAGCGGCGGTTCAGGGAGAACAGACAACAACTCGAGACATAGGTCAAGCTTCTTTGCTCCCTAGTCATCGAAACCCCATCAATTCCATCACAACTAGACGTAGGCTTTTACCTTCATCGAAGGGGCCGAACTAGTATAAACTCTCTTGCGTCCCTATGTCCGCTTTAACCCCTTCAAGCTAACCTGTCGCGATGGCTCCACGACTAAGTCCTTTCCCTAGGACATCTTCCGTGACAAAACCACGACACTAGTGATTCAACAGCGGACATGTGTACCTGTGAATGGATTATAGGTGCGAAGAATTTTGAGAGCTCACATGCGTTCTCAGAAGTTTTTCAAAAAAAACAAGTTTGAGGAATTTGACAAGGAGTGTTTTGACGAATTTCACTAAGTGGTCTTTGACTTAGGTTCCAGAGTTGTATAGATTGAAAATCCACACAATTGTGGAATCTTGAAGAAAAACATTGCTTAGAGAAATAGATCAAGAACAGATGCATGTGCGGTGTTTAACTAGTGGGGAAGTTGAAGAATAAACACCTTCTGAATCAACAAGGGCAGTAAAAATGGATTTTATTTACCCGTGACGAAGAAGACAATGAACTGGGAGGTGTATATGGGTAGTTTTTCCGTTCAGATCTTCCATGCCCTAACTCGGTGGCGGAAGACAGCTACGGCGGCAGCGGAGTGAAGATTTCCGCGGCCGGCACGAGTACAACGGTGACGAGGTCGAGGCAGTGAAGCTCTTCCTCACCGGCGATGATGGAAGTAGCAGCGGCGCTAGGTCTGAGAGATCGAGCGAGGGGAGTGAGGTCGAGCAGGGTAAATGCAGTCTGAGGAGGGTGAGGGGTATTTATAGCCAAGGTGAAAAACCGCTCGCCCAAGGAAATTTGACGAACGTGCCCCTGACCCTTCTCATCCTAGCGACATGTGTCAGCCACGTACAGTGAGGTGGAGATCATGTGTGATCGTGGGTGAATAGAATAATCATATCATGGGATATGGAATGGTTTGAGAGGCAAAAGCCGAAAATTGAGATATGAAAATTTTAATGTTTTGTTTGCAAATTCTTCAGCTGAAAAGGACACAGTGAAGATTTTGAATGGGTTTCAAATAGAATGCACATGAAGAATTTGTGAACAGACTGGGTTGAGTTTGTAGGGGAACGTAGTAATTTCAAAAAATTTCCTACGCACACACAAGATCATGGTGATGCATAGCAACGGGAGGGGAGAGTGTTGTCTTCGTACCCTCGTAGACCGAAGCGGAAGCGTTGACGCAACGTAGAGGAATTAGTCGTACGTCTTCCCGGTCCAACCGATCCAAGCACCATTACTCTAGCACCTCCGAGTTCTTGACACACGTACAGCTCGATGACGCACCCCGGGCTCCGATCCAGCAAAGCTTCGGGGAGGAGTTTTGTCAGCACGACGGCGTGGTGACGATCTTCATGTTTAACCGCCGCAGGGCTTCGCCTAAGCACCACTACAATATGATCGAGGTGTAATATCGTGGAGGGGGGCACCGCACACGGCTAAGGAACGATCACGAAGATCAACTTGTGTGTACTAGGGTGCCCCCCTGCCCCCGTATATAAAGGAGCAAGGGGGAGGCCGGCCGGCCCTTGGGGCGCGCCAAGGAGAGGGGGGGAGTCCTCCTCCTAGTGGGAGTAGGACTCCCCTTTCCTAGTCCAACTAGGAATCGAGAGGGGGAAGGAAAGAGAGGGAGAGGGAAAGGGAAAGGGGGGCCGCGCCCCCCTCCTAGTCCTATTCGGACTCCCCATGAGTGGGGGGGGGGGCGCCACCTCCTGGGCTGGTGCGCTCTCTCTCCCCTCAGGCCCACTAAGGCCTATTACTTCCCCAGGGGGTTCCGGTAAACCCCTCCGGCACTCCGGTTTTATCCGAAATCACCCGGAACAATTCCGGTGTCCGAATATAGTCGTCCAATATATCGATCTTTATGTCTCGACCATTTCGAGACTCCTCGTCATGTCCATGATCACATCCAGGACTCCGAACAACCTTCGGTACATCAAAATACATAAACTCACAATGAAACTATCATCGTAACTTTAAGCGTGCGGACCCTATGGTTCGAGAACAATGTAGACATGACCGAGACACGTCTCCGGTCAATAACCAATAGCGGGACCTGGATGCCCATATTGGCTCCTACATATTCTACGAAGATCTTTATCGGTCAGACCGCATAACAACATACGTTGTTCCTTTTGTCATCGGTATGTTACTTGCCCGAGATTCGATCGTCGGTATCCAATACCTAGTTCAATCTCGTTACCGGCAAGTCTCTTTACTCGTTCCGTAATACAACATCCCGCAACTAACTCATTAGTCGCAATGCTTGGAAGGCTTAAGTGATGTGTATTACCGAGAGGGCCCAGAGATACCTCTCCGACGATCGGAGTGACAAATCCTAATCTCGAAATACGTCAACCCAACATGTACCTTTGGAGACACCTGTAGAGCACCTTTATAATCACCCAGTTACGTTGTGACACTTGGTAGCACACAAAGTGTTCCTCCGGCACACGGGAGTTACATAATCTCATAGTCATAGGAACATGTATAAGTCATGAAGAAAGCAATAGCAACATACTAAACGATCGGGTGCTAAGCTAATGGAATGGGTCATGTCAATCAGATCATTCAACTAATGATGTGATCCCGTTAATCAAATGACAACTCTTTGTCCATGGTTAGGAAACATAACCATCTTTGATTAACGAGCTAGTCAAGTAGAGGCATACTAGTGACACTCTGTTGTCTATATATTCACACATGTATTATGTTTCCGTTTAATACAATTCTAGCATGAATAATAAACATTTACCATGATATAAGGAAATAAATAATATCTTTATTATTGCCTCTAGGGCATATTTCCTTCAGTCTCCCACTTGCACTAGAGTCAATAATCTAGATTACACAGTAATGATTCTAACACCCATGGAGCCTTGGTGCTGATCATGTTTTGCTCGTGGAAGAGGCTTAGTCAATGGGTCTGTTACATTCAGATCCGTATGTTTCTTGCAAATCTCTATGTCTCCCACCTGGACTAGATCCCGGATGGAATTGAAGCGTCTCTTGATGTGCTTGGTTCTTTTTTGAAATCTGGATTCCTTTGCCAAGGCAATTGCACCAGTATTGTCACAAAAGATTTTCATTGGACCCGATGCACTAGGTATGACACCTAGATCGGATATGAACTCCTTCATCCAGACTCCTTCGTTTGCTGCTTTCGAAGCAGCTATGTACTCTGCTTCACATGTAGATCCCACCATGACGCTTTGTTTAGAACTGTACCAACTGACAGCTCCACCGTTTAATGTAAACACGTATCCGGTTTGCGATTTAGAATCGTCCGGATCAGTGTCAAAGCTTGCATCTACGCAACCGTTTACAATGAGCTCTTTGTCACCTCCATATACGAGGAACATATCCTTAGGCCTTTTCAGGTATTTCAGGATGTTCTTGACCGCTGTCCAGTGATCCACTCCTGGATTACTTTGGTACCTCCCTGCTAAACTTATAGCAAGGCACACATCAGGTCTGGTACACAGCATTGCATACATCATAGAGCCTATGGCTGAAGCATAGGGAACATCTTTCATTTTCTCTCTATCTTCTGAAGTGGTCGGGCATTGAGTCTGACTCAACTTCACACCTTGTAACACAGGCAAGAACCCTTTCTTTGCTTGATCCATTTTGAACTTCTTCAAAATCTTGTCAAGGTATGTGCTTTGTGAAAGTCCAATTAAGCATCTTGATCTATCTCTATAGATCTTTATGCCTAATATGTAAGCAGCTTCACCGAGGTCTTTCATTGAAAAACTCTTATTCAAGTATCCCTTTATGCTATCCAGAAATTCTATATCATTTCCAATCAGTAATATGTCATCCACATATAATATCAGAAATGCTACAGAGCTCCCACTCACTTTCTTGTAAATATAGGCTTCTCCGAAAGTCTGTATAAAACCAAATGCTTTGATCACACTATCAAAGCGTTTATTCCAACTCCGAGAGGCTTGCACCAGTCCATAAATGGATCGCTGGAGCTTGCACACTTTGTTAGCTCCCTTTGGATCGACAAAACCTTCCGGTTGCATCATATACAATTCTTCTTCCAAAAATCCATTCAGGAATGCAGTTTTGACATCCATCTGCCAAATTTCATAATCATAAAATGCGGCAATTGCTAACATGATTCGGACAGACTTAAGCATCGCTACGGGTGAGAAGGTCTCATCATAGTCAACCCCTTGAACTTGTCAAAATCCTTTTGCGACAAGTCGAGCTTTGTAGACAGTAATATTACCGTCAGCGTCAGTCTTCTTCTTGAAGAACCATTTATTCTCAATTGCTTGCCAATCATTGGGCAAGTCAACCAAAGTCCATACTTTGTTCTCATACATGGATCCCATCTCAGATTTCATGGCTTCAAGCCATTTTGCGGAATCTGGGCTCACTATCGCTTCTTCATAGTTCGTAGGTTCATCATGATCTAGCAGCATGATATCCAGAACAGGATTACCGTACCACTCTGGCGCGGATCTCACTCTGGTTGATCTACGAGGTTCAATAGTATCTTGTCCTGAAGTTTCATGATCATTATCATTAGCTTCCTCACTAATTGGTGTAGGTGTCGCAGAAACATTTTTCTGTGATGTACTACTTTCCAATAAGGGAGTAGGTACAGTTACCTCATCAAGTTCTACTTTCCTCCCAGTCACATCTTTCGAGAGAAACTCCTTCTCCAGAAAGTTTCCGAATTTAGCAACAAAAGTCTTGCCTTCGGATCTGTGATAGAAGGTGTATCCAATAGTTTCCTTTGGATATCCTATGAAGACACATTTCTCCGATTTGGGTTCGAGCTTATCAGGTTGAAGCTTTTTCACATAAGCATCGCAACCCCAAACTTTCAGAAACGACAACTTTGGTTTCTTGCCAAACCATAGTTCATAAGGCGTCGTCTCAACGGATTTTGATGGTGCCCTATTTAACGTGAATGCGGCCGTCTCTGAAGCATAACCCCAAAACGATAGCAGTAAATCAGTAAGAGACATCATAGATCGCACCATATCTAGTAAAGTACGATTATCACGTTCGGATAGACCATTACGCCGTGGTGTTCCGGGTGGTGTGAGTTGCGAAACTATTCCGCATTGTTTCAAATGTACACCAAACTCATAACTCAAATATTCTCCTCCACGATCAGATCGTAGATACTTTATTTTCTTGTTACGATGATTTTCAACTTCACTCTGAAATTCTTTGAACTTTTCAAATGTTTCAGACTTATGTTTCATTAAGTAGATATACCCATATCTGCTTAAGTCATCTGTGAAGGTGAGAAAATAACGATATCCGCCACGAGCCTCAATATTCATTGGACCACATACATCTATATGTATGATTTCCAACAAATCTGTTGCTCTCTCCATAGTACCGGAGAACGGTGTTTTAGTCATCTTGCCCATGAGGCATGGTTCGCAAGTACCAAGTGATTCATAATCAAGTGGTTTCAAAAGTCCATCAGTATGGAGTTTCTTCATGCGCTTTACACTGATATGACCTAAATGGCAGTGCCACAAATAAGTTGCACCATCATTATCAACTCTGCATCTTTTGGATTCAACATTATGAATATGTGTGTCACTACTATCGAGATTCAATAAGAATAGACCACTCTTCAAGGGTGCATGACCATAAAAGATATTACTCATATAAATAGAACAACCATTATTCTCTGATTTAAATGAATAACCGTCTCGCATCAAACAAAATCCAGATATAATGTTCATGCTTAATGCTGGCACCAAATAACAGTTATTTAGGTCTAATATTAACCCCGAAGATAGATGTAGAGGTAGCGTGCCGACTGCGATCACATCGACTTTGGAACCGTTTCCCACGTGCATCGTCACCTCGTCCTTAGCCAATCTTCGCATAATCCGTGGTCCCTGTTTCGAGTTGCAAATATTAGCAACAGAACCAGTATCAAATACCCAGGTGCTACTGCAAGCATTAGTAAGGTACACATCAATAACATGTATATCACATATACCTTTGTTCACCTTTCCATCCTTCTTATCCGCCAAATACTTGGGGCAGTTCCGCTTCCAGTGACTAGTCTGCTTGCAGTAGAAGCACTCAGTTTCAGGCTTAGGTCCAGACTTGGGTTTCTTCTCTTGAGCAGCAACTTGCTTGCTGTTCTTCTTGAAGTTCCCCTTCTTCTTCCCTTTGCCTTTTTTCTTGAAACTAGTGGCCTTGTTGACCATCAACACTTGATGCTCCTTTTTGATTTCTACCTCCGTAGCTTTCAGCATGGCGAAGAGCTCGAGAATAGTCTTATTCATCCCTTGCATATTATAGTTCATCACGCAGCTCTTGTAGCTTGGTGGCAGTGATTGGAGAATCCTGTCAATGACGCAATCATCTGGAAGATTAACTCCCATCTGAATCAAGTGATTATTATACCCAGACATTTTGAGTATATGCTCACTGACAGAACTGTTCTCCTCCATCTTGCAGCTATAGAACTTATTGGAGACTTCATATCTCTTAATCCGGGCATTTGCTTGAAATATTAACTTCAACTCCTGGAACATCTCATATGCCCCATGACGTTCAAAACGTCGTTGAAGTCCCGATTCTAAGCCGTAAAGCATGGCACACTGAACTATCGAGTAGTCATCAGCTTTGCTCTGCCAGATGTTCATAACATCTGGTGTTGCTCCTGCAGCAGGTCTGGCACCCAGCGGTGCTTCCAGGACGTAATTCTTCTGTGCAGCAATGAGGATAATCCTGAAGTTACGGACCCAGTCATCTTTCAACTTTGCTTTCTCAAGGAACACATTAAAATTCAACGGAACAACAGCACGGGCCATCTATCTACAATCAAACATACATAAGCAAGATACTATCAGGTACTAAGTTCATGATAAATTTAAGTTCAATTAATCAAATTACTTAAAGAACCCCCACTTAGATAGACATCCCTCTAATCCTCTAAGTGATCACGTGATCCAAATCAACTAAACCATGTCCGATCATCACGTGAGATCGAGTAATTTCATTGGTGAACATCACTATGTTGATCATATCTACTATATGATTCACGCTCGACCTTTCGGTCTCCGTGTTCCGAGGCCATATCTGTATATGCTTGGCTCGTCAAGTATAAACTGAGTATTCCGCGTGTGCAACTATTTTGCACCCGTTGTATTTTAACGTAGAGCCTATCACACCCGATCATCACGTGGTGTCTCAGCACGAAGAACTTTCGCAATGGTGCATACTCAGGGAGAACACTTCTTGATAATTTAGTGAGAGATCATCTTATAATGCTACCGCCAATCAAAGAAAGATAAGATGCATAAAAGATAAACATCACATGCAATCAATATAAGTGATATGATATGGCCATCATCATCTTGTGCCTGTGATCTCCATCTCCGAAGCACCGTCATGATCACCATCGTCATCGGCGCGACACCTTGATCTCCATCGTAGCATCGTTCTCGTCTCGCCAATCTTATGCTTCCACGACTATCGCTACCGCTTAGTGATAAAGTAAAGCATTACAGCGCGGTTGCATTCCATACAATAAAGCGACAACCATATGGCTCCTACCAGTTGCCGATAACTCGGTTACAAAACATGATCATCTCATACAATAAAATTCAGCATCATGTCTTGACCATATCACATCACAACATGCCCTGCAAAAACAAGTTAGACGTCCTCTACTTTGTTGTTGCAAGTTTTATGTGGCTGCTACGGGCTTAAGCAAGAACCAATCTTACCTACGCATCAAAACCACAACGATAGTTTGTCAAGTTGGTGCTGTTTTAACCTTCGCAAGGACCGGGCGTAGCCACACTTAGTTCAACTAAAGTTGGAGAAACTGTCACCCGCAAGCCACCTATGTGCAAAGCACGTCGGGAGAACCGGTCTCGCGTAAGCGTACGCGTAATGTCGGTCCGGGCCACTTCATCCAACAATACCGCTGAACCAAAGTATGACATGCTGGTAAGCAGTATGACTTATATCGCCCACAACTCACTTGTGTTCTACTCGTGCATATAACATCAACACATAAAACCTAGGCTCGGATGCCACTGCAGGGGAACATAGTAATTTCAAAAAAAATTACTACGCACACACAAGATCATGGTGATGCATAGCAACGAGAGGGGAGAGTGTTGTCTACATACCCTCGTAGACCGAAGCGGAAGCGTTGACGCAACGTAGAGGAAGTACTCGTACGTCTTTCTGGTCCAACCGATCCAACCACCGTTACTCCGGCACCTTCGAGTTCTTGACACACGTACAGCTCGATGACGCACCCCGGGCTCCGATCCAGCAAAGCTTCGGGGAGGAGTTTCGTCAGCACGACGGAGTGGTGACGATCTTGATGTTTAACTGTCGCAGGGCTTCGCCTAAGCACCACTACAATATGATCGAGGTGTAATATCGTGGAGGGGGGCACCACACACGGCTAAGGAACGATCACGAAGATCAACTTGTGTGTACTAGGGTGCCCCCTGCCCCCGTATATAAAGGAGCAAGGCGGAGGCCGGCCGGCCCTTGGGGCGCGCCAAGGAGAGGGGGGAGTCCTCCTCCTAGTGGGAGTAGGACTCCCCTTTCCTAGTCCAACTAGGAATCGAGAGGGGGAAGGAAAGAGAGGGAGAGGGAGAGGGAAAGGGGGGCCGCGCCCCCCTCCTAGTCCTATTCGGACTCCCCGTGAGGGGGGTGCACCACCTCCTGGGCTGCTTCCCTCTCTCTCCCCTCAGGCCCACTAAGGCCCATTACTTCCCCGGGGGGTTCCGGTAACCCCTCCGGCACTCCGGTTTTATCCGAAATCACCCGGAACAATTCCGGTGTCCGAATATAGTCGTCCAATATATCGATCTTTATGTCTCGACCATTTCGAGACTCCTCGTCATGTCCATGATCACATCCGAGACTCCGAACAACCTTCGGTACATCAAAATACATAAACTCATAATGAAACTGTCATCGTAACTTTAAGCGTGCGGACCCTACGGTTCGAGAACAATGTAGACATGACCGAGACACGTCTGCGGTCAATAACCAATAGCGGGACCTAGATGCCCATATTGGCTCCTACATATTCTACGAAGATCTTTATCGGTCAGACCGCATAACAACATACGTTGTTCCTTTTGTCATCGGTATGTTACTTGCCCGAGATTCGATCGTCGGTATCCAATACCTAGTTCAATCTCGTTACCGGCAAGTCTCTTTACTTGTTCCGTAATACAACATCCCGCAACTAACTCATTAGTCGCAATGCTTGCAAGGCTTAAGTGATGTGTATTACCGAGAGGGCCCAGAGATACCTCTCTGACGATCGGAGTGACAAATCCTAATCTCGAAATACGTCAACCCAACATGTACCTTTGGAGACACCTGTAGAGCACCTTTATAATCACCCAGTTACGTTGTGACGTTTGGTAGCACACAAAGTGTTCCTCCGGCACACGGGAGTTACATAATCTCATAGTCATAGGAACATGTATAAGTCATGAAGAAAGCAATAGCAACATACTAAACGATCGGGTGCTAAGCTAATGGAATGGGTCATGTCAATCAGATCATTCAACTAATGATGTGATCCCGTTAATCAAATGACAACTCTTTGTCCATGGTTAGGAAACATAACCATCTTTGATTAACGAGCTAGTCAAGTAGAGGAATACTAGTGACACTCTGTTTGTCTATATATTCACACATGTATTATGTTTCCGGTTAATACAATTCTAGCATGAATAATAAACATTTACCATGATATAAGGAAAAAAATAATATCTTTATTATTGCCTCTAGGCCATATTTCCTTCAGAGTTTAGCATAGAGGGGGAAGGGTCCGATCACATTCACTTAGCAGAAAAGTCAACTTGAAGAATTAGCAATAAGTGAATGCTATAGAGGACTGAAAAACTCAAATATATATAGTCAATGAAGAACACAGTCGGAAAGAGTGAAGACTTGCAAAGTTGAAGAATTTGAACAACTGAGGAATTTCAAAACTGAAGAAAAACTCAATTGGAAGATTTTCAACTTTTGTTGGTGGTGTAACCCACCGTACAAGAATGATGATTTCAGACGCCGTGTACAATTGTCGTAGGGCTCTGAGAATCAAATTCTTCGTTAATTTCTTCACACTTAGAGGGTTAGTCTTCATTGATTGAAGAAAAATGTTACTTCGTGTGTTGCACATCTAAGTCATCAATTTTGCATGTTTGGATGTGTGTCCTTTTCAAAGAACATTCGAAAATTCTAAGATATTTAGCTCACACCGCAACTTGCTAAATCTCTTCTCATCCAAGGGCTTTGTGAAGATATCGACTAGCTGTTCTTCAGTCTTCACGTGCTCGATAGAGATGTCGCTCTTCAACACAAGATCTCAAGAAAATGATGACGAATCTGGATGTGCTTTGCCTTCGATTGCTGAACTGGGTTATGAGCAATCTTGATGGCACTCTCATTGTCTCAGTAGAGTGGCACATTCTTCACATTGATGCCATAGTCCTTGAGGGTTTGCTTCATGCATAGCAATTGAGCACAACACAAACTAGTAGCAATGTACTCAGCTTCAGCGGTAGAGAGTGACACGCAGTTTTGCTTCTTCGAGGACCAACATACTAAGGATCGTCCGAGGAAATGGCATGTGCCTGATGTTGACTTGCGGTCCACATGATCACCAGCATAGTCAGAGTCAGAATATCCAATGAGATCAAAAGCCGAGCCGTTGGGATACCAGAATCCAAGTGTTGGAGTGTGAGCTAGATATCGAAGAATATGCTTCACAGCCTTATGGTGTGATTCCTTCGGTGTAGTTTAAAAATGGGCACACATGCAAACACTAAGCATAATATCTGCCCAAGATGCACATAGATACAATAAGGAGCCAATCATGGAGCGGTATACCTTTTGATCGAAGTCAATACCATTTTCGTCAGTGCATAGATGGCCATTTGTGACCATAGGGATTTTGACGCCTTTGCAATCTTGCATGCCGAATTTCCTCAACACATCCTTGAGGTATTTCTATTGAGATATGAAGATGCCGTTGCGCTGTTGACGAATTTGAAGTCCTAAGAAGAATTTCAATTATCCCATCATAGACATTTGATATTCCTCACTCATCATATAGGCAAATTCGTCACTGTAACGTCGGTTAGTACAGCCAAAGATAATATCATCAACATATACTTGGCACACGAATAATTCATCATCATAGGTTTTGGTGAAAAGAGTTGGGTCAAGTGAACCGGGTTTGAAGCCTTTCTTCATGAGGAATTCCTTCAAAGTATCATACCACTGAAAGTGCATTAAGTCGACTAGAGGGGGGGTGAATAGGCAATTTTATGAATTCTTCACTAAGGAATTTCAGGGTGAGGAAATTCCTAAGAGAAGAACTACTTGTAGCAGAATAAGTACTCAGAACTAAACATAACAGAACATGAGCATGGTCTACATGATGAAATGAAAACAAGCACAGAGTACAGAAAGCGTAAACACAGGATAAACAGAATGAAGACAAATAGACTGAAGAAATTGAGCCGAGGAAATAGAAAAAGTCTTCAGTCAAAGTCTTCAAACTGATATGAACAAGCACACAACACATAAATAAGGAAATGGAAGGGTTGAGGAAATGGAACCAGTTAGCTCGGTGAAGACAATGATTTGGTAGACCAGTTCCAACTGATGTGAAAGTTGTACGTCTGGTTAGGGCGGCTAGGTATTTAAACCTGAGGACACACAATCCTCAACACGCAACTCAGGACACTTAGTCCTCACCATATTCCCCTTGAGCTAAGGTCACACAAACCTCGCCCAATCACTCGTGGTAAGTCTTCAGGTGACTTCCGAACCTTCACAAACTCGGTCACTCGGCGATCCACAATTTCTTCTTGGATGCTCTAGACCATGACGCCTAACCGTCTGGAAGATGCACAGTCTTCAAAGTAACAAGCATCGAATCCACGCAGGATCAATCTCTTCAGTGATGCTCAATCACTTTGGGTTCGTAGGTGTTTGGGTTTTCCTCACTTGATGATTTTCGCTCAAAGTCCTCGGAGGATGGGATGCTCTCAAATGACAAGTGTCAGTTTCTCTTGAAGCAGCCAACCAGCTAGT
This sequence comes from Triticum monococcum, assembly GCA_034509565.1. Lineage (NCBI taxonomy): Eukaryota > Viridiplantae > Streptophyta > Magnoliopsida > Poales > Poaceae > Triticum > Triticum monococcum. The sequence continues at coordinate 360,392,658 of CM067841.1, forward strand.
GGTTGTAGGGGCCGGCTATTTATAGCCTAGGGAGCAGCCCGACATGATAAGACATAAATGCCCTTCAATGATATGACCGTTAGGTGGAAGGATATTTTGGGATAGCTGGCGCATAGCACAACAACGGTCGGAAATTCGACTAACAAATTCCTCAGGGCTTCCTCACTTATAGGCAATTCACACAGGAGAATTCCTAACTCCTCAGTCAGAACAAATTCCTTAGAGACCAGAAGAGCTTCGTCTCTGCCACTGAAGAAATTTGACTGAACTGTATGAGATTTCCAATGGCTTCACTCGAAGGGATTGGTAGGTGTAGGATTTTGAGTTGAGCATCACTTGCAAATTTTTCCTTAGTATTTCCTCGACCCCTTTAATAGTACGGTGTTTCCTATGACTCAAGAAAGAGAAAATGAACCTACGAAAGCAAAAGTCTTCGTGCTTCATGTTCCTCGGATGAATACCAAGTCTTCAGGATCACACCAATTTCTTCACTTTCAAAGTCTTCAGAAAGTCTTCAGAAATCCAAAGTCTTCAGTCGAAGAACTTCATTTATAGGGGTAGACTTTCTCTGTAAATATCAAACTCCTCATAGACTTATAGACCTGTGTACACTCACAAATGCATCAGTCCCTTAACCTATAAGTCTTCAATACACCAAAATCACTAAGGGGCACTAGATGCACTTACAATCTCCCCCTTTTGGTGATTGATGACAATATAGGTTAAGTTTTCAACGGGGATAAACATATCAAGTGTAAATACTGATATTGAGGAATTTGATTGCAATATATAGAAGAACTCCCCCTGAAGATGTGCATAGTGAGGAATTAGCTTTTGAAGCAATGCACACTTGAAGAGTAGAATCATGGAGATCTCCCCCTATATCTTGTAATCCATACACGCATTTAACATATAATATGAAGAATTTGAAATGCATGATGAAATATGGTGACTGATGTAATTCAGCATGTGTGCATTAACATATATGAGGAATAAGCATGCAGAAGAACACATCAAAAGTATCAGACCACCATCGGGTTTAAGTTTACAACTTGATCCAGCAAAGTCTTCAAAAGAACGAGAGTTGTAACTTGGAAAAAATGCCCATATAAGTAGACCTGCTTGAAGACTAACTCAAATCCCCCCTCACCCTTGTCATCAAATGACCAAAAGGAACGAAAAATGAGGAGTAACGCCCCTGAAGAATATCATCACTGAGTCGATGAAGGAGCGCCAGCATTGTTGGGGTCGGTTGTTGAAGTAGGGCCTGTCATAGTGTCGTCCAAGTCTTCATGTTCATCTGTCGCGTGTGATGAAGAATATGAGCTGGGTACCAAGGAAGGAACTTTAGTCTTCTTGAATTTCTTCGCCGGTGGCGGCTGAGACCATTCAAAGTCCTACTTGAAACCCATTTGCTTCAGATCATCTTCACCAGGTGCGACCGAAGACTTCATGGAGGTAGTAATGGTTTTTCTTCACTGCATTGTGTGTAGCAGTCATGTTGTGAGAATAGAACCAAACTGACGCTTAACCCATTTGTGGTTGCGATCGACCTTCTGGTGAAGACTGAGGAGAAGCTCATGACCAGTCATCACCCTTGGAACTGTGCCTTGAGGATTTTACTTAGAAGCATTTGCGGCAGAGTCATGAGTGGCAGAGCCATCATTGGTGGAGTAGGATGCAGCTTTGTGGAACAGACCATCCAATGGACGAATGCCTTCATCAATAATAGCAGTAGCCTTGCCCTTTTCATCAGATGAGGAAAATATCCGCTTGAGGACTTCAATGGGGGGCAAGTAACTGACATGATTCTGAAAATCAGCCTTGTAGTTGAGTGAAGACCTAGTTCTGAGGAATCTCATAATCCAAGGAGCATAAAGCTTCAACTCAAATGGAGAGAGTGCAACATTTGCTAGAGTTCTCATGAAGAAATCATGGTAGTTGATAGGGATGCCATGTATGATATTGAATTGCAGATTCTTCATGATGCCAACAACTTCTTCATCATTTGAATCATGGCCTTTGATTGGACTCAATGTATTTGTCGGAATGCGATAGACAGTTCTAGGCACAAACAACAATTCCTTCACGAGGAATGTGGTCATTGGAGCTTGACCGGGCTTCAGCGCCTTCATCAACACTTGCATGTAGTGAGGAGTAAGTTTAGGTTCATGATAGATGCATCGAGCGCCTTCAAGGGGAGGACTGATAGGCAGGGCATGAAGTAATTCAGAGGCCGGTGCTTTAAAATGTGTGTTCTCTGTCATCCAGTCCAATACCCAAGTGTTCACATCTTCAGCTTCTCCTGTGATGTGCAGCATCGCATAGGACTGAAGAATGAGCTCTTAATTCCAATCAACAATATTCATGCAAAAGTTGAGCAGCCCAGCGTCATGAAGAACACTGAGGACTGGCGCGAAGCAGGGCTGTGATTCCATGTCCACGTGAGGAATATGCTCATGGTCAAATACTTTGTCTTTGTTAAATAGCAGCGAAGAATAGAAGTTTGCTTGGCTGGCAGTCCAGAAGCGCTTCCTTCTAAGACGAGCAGAGTCAATAGGGGTTGTAGTCCATGAAGAAGACATGCTCGTGAAAGAAGTCATCAGCCTTGAATTTTTTCTTCTTTGAGAAAGGATCCTTTGGCGTGGGGTGAGGGGTGTCAGTCAATTGCATCACAACCTCAGGAATCACGATCTTAGGTTCCGCAGGCTGAGGAATTTTAGTTTCTTTTTCAATGGCAGCCTGGGACTTCAATTCTTCAGCAGCAATGTCATCAGCGCTAGTGGCTGGAATCTCTTCAAGGATGGACGGAGTGGGGTGTGGTTCTTTAGAACCCATTTGAACTTCAGTAGTCACTGGGGACTGAGGAATTTGTTGCAGAGGAGTGAGCAATAGAGAATTGGGGTGCTGACTTTCCCAAAAGTCATCATTCAGAACTGGCGTTGTGCATCCAATGTCCACATCCTCATCTTCTCCACTCATTTCGTCAACGCCGACCTCTTCAGCAGTAAACTGAGGCATGGGCGATGAAACAACTGGGGTTGAAGGGATTGCATCCACTTCAATTTCTTCATCCAACTACTCTGAAGAAGCGGCAGAAGGAATGTATTCATCGGATCCGCTTGGGATCATGTATTCTTCATCAAAAGGAACGAGTTCCTTTGATGGCATGCTTGAGACTGGAACAACATCAATTAGATTTTCAAACGAGCTGGTCAATTTCTTCATCTTCTTCGGAGCTGAAGTGTCTGATGAAGTTGATGCTTTCCTTTTCTTCACAACTGCATGCTCTACAGCCTTTGTCTTCTTAGCTTCTGATGCAGAAGGAAGAATTGGACTTGGTGCAGGTGCAGGAGGAGCAGAGGAAATTGGGTCCATGTCTTCAGGCACAACAGATGTGGCTGCCCTGGTAGACGCAGTTTCTTCAGGCACAGCGGTTGAAGCTTCAGCTGTCCTGGCAATTTCTTCACGCGCAACATTAGAGGTTGCCCTGGCAGTTTCATCGGCGGCTGGAATGTAGTCATCATCCTTGGTATTAGTATTTTCTTCAGCAGCCTGATTATCATCAGCAGTGTTGGCATTTTCTTCAGTAGGCTGAGCAGATGCTTCAGCCTGAGGAATTTCTTATTGCGTATGGGGCTGCAACAGTAGTAGTGAACTCTTCAGTTATCTTTACAAATCTGACTTTGGCTCCAAGCTAGTCAGCATAGTAGCAATCAAATTCATCACTCAGTTTCTTGATCTGTGATTGCAGAGCTACAAGTTCTCCAGGTGAAAGCTTCAAGAAGTCTTGCTTCAGAAATCGCTCTTTCTTGTACTGCGCTTTCGTCACCTTCCTCCCATGTTCATATTTCCATTTTTCTTTGTCAATGAAGTGAGTCAGCACATGACTTTGACCAGGAGTGAGATTCAGCTCAGGCAGAGGTGTGTTGGGGTCCTTGTGCCACAAGTCAAATGAAGTCGAGGATCAACTTTGGATCCAGCATCAATGGCACATTACTGCCTTTGGCTCTAGCGGCCCTGTGCTGCCTATCTCTGATGATTTCAGCGAGTTCTTCATCATCAACTTCGTCATCATCGGACGATACTTGGAAGGCGACCTGCTTCTTTTGAGGACTTGGTCTAGTGCCTCGTCCTGCAGTGGCCTTGGTCTTCAGCAGAGTGGGGCCAGTTGAAGAGTGCAGAGGAGCTGATGAACTTGCAGAGGCTCCTGAGGCAATAGTGATGCCTATTGTTCTTTGGCATGAGGTGAGATGCGCAGGTGCTGAGGACTTGGAAGGAGGAGCTGAGGATTTTGAAGGAGTTGGTGCGGCTTGAGGAATTGGCCGTGAGGGCTTAGCAGAAGTTGGCTGTGAGGGCATTGCAGAGGAGCTTGGCCGTGAGGGCATTGAAGAATAAGGAGCACTGGGCTTGTGTGCGGGCTTCTTAGGCATGGCCTTCTTTGGCTTGCTAGCAGAGGCCTCAATAGTGGCAGAAGCAGCAGCAGAGTCTTCATTGAATTTTCTCACTGCTTCTTTTGCTACTCTGGCCAATTTAGCTTGACGCTTGGCCCATTCATCAGGATAGTCCTCACCACGCTTGAGGCTAGTGGGATCAGCTTCTTGGCCAGGTGCCAATGGAGGTCTTGGGCAAGGAGGGTGACGAGCGATTTTCTTCATATATTTTGGAGTGACATAGCGATATTCCCTCCATTCCCGTGCCCATCTCCTCGCTATCTTCTGTATGCGCACCTTGCGCTGATTTTTGGTCTCCTTGCCATGTTTGGCCTCATCAGGTGTGCAATATTCATCATAGATATCCTCAGGGATTTCAAACGCAGTGTTAACCTCCAGTCTCTTGCCTCCCTTCTGAGGTTTCTTGCCATCTGCCATTTTCTTCAGCTGAGGGTTTTGAACTATTCAGTTCTCTAAAGAGGTATGCAACTTTTCTTCAAGGAATGCTGCAAATGAGTTAAGTTGATGAGAACCTAGGGATTCAGCAGCAGACATGTGTACCTGTGAGCAGAGTATAGGCGGGAAGAATTTGGAGAGGTCATATGCGTTCTCAGAAGTTTTTGCAAAAAGAACAAGTTTGAGGAATTTGACCAGATCAGTCTTGAGGAATTTCACTAAGCGTTCTTTGACTTAGGTTCCAGAGTTGTATAGATTTGAAAATCCACACAATTGAGGAATCTTGAAGAAAAATGTTGCTTACAGAAACAGATCAAGAGCAGATGATATGTGAGGTGTTTAGTGTGTGAAGAGTTGAGGAATAAACACCTTTTGAAGATTTGAAGAAAACATCAGGATCAACAAGGGCAGTAAAAGTAACTTTTAATTACCCTTGACAAAGAACACGATGAACTATGAAGAGTAGATTTAGAAGCTCGTCAGTTTGGATCTTCCAGGCCCTAACTTGGCAGAGGAAAACAGCTACGACGGCGGCAGAGTGAAGAAATCCGCGGCTGGCATGAGTACCGCGGCGACGAGATCGAGGCAGTGAAGTGCTTCCTCACCGGCGACGATGGATGTAGCGGCGGCGCTAGGGTTTGAGAGCTCGATCGAGGGAGTGAGGTCGAGCGGAGTAAAAAAAGAAGTGAGGAAGGGAGAGGGGTATTTATAGCCGAAGTGAAAAACTGCTCACCCGAGGAAATTGGACGAACGTGCTCCTGACCCTTCTCATTCACATGACATGTGTCACCCACGTACTGTGAGGTGGAGATCGTGGGTGAAAAGATAAGTATTATTGTGGAATGTGTAAACGTTTGACGGCAAAAGCCGAAAATTCAGATACGATAAGTTTAAAGTTTCGTTCACAATTTCTTCAGCTGACAAGGATACAGTGAAGATTTTGAATGAGTTTCAAATAGAACGCACATGAAGAATTTGTGAAAAAACTAGGTTGAGTTTAGCATAGAGGGGGAAGGGTCCGATCACATTCACTTAGCATAACAAACAACTTGAAGAAGTAGCAACAAGCGAATGTTGTAGAGGACATAAACTCATATATATATATATATACATATATATATATATATATATTGTAGAGGCCAATGAAGAAAAACGACGGAAAGAGTGAAGACAATGCAAAGTTGAAGAAAAAGGAACAACTGAGGAATTTCATAAGTGAGGAAAAAAACTCAGATTGAGGATTTTCAACTTTTGGTGGTGGCGTGACCCACCGTATAAGAATGATGATTTCAGACATCGCGTACAATTGTTGTAGGGTTCTGAGAATCAAATTCTTCGTTAATTTCTTCACACTTAGAGGGTTAGTCTTCATTGATTGAAGAAAAACATTACTTTGTGTGTTGCACATCTAAGCCATCAATTTTGCATAAGTGTTAGGATGTGTGTCCTTTTCAAAGGACATTCGAAGATTCTAAGATATTTAGCTTACACCTCAACATGCTAAATCTCTTCTCATCCAAGGGCTTAATGAAGATATCGGCTAGCTATTCTTCAGTCTTGACATGCTCAATAGAGATGTCGCCCTTCAACACATGATCATGAAGAAAATGATGACGAATCTAAATGTGCTTCGTCTTCAAGTGCTGAACTGGATTATGAGCAATCTTGATGGCACTCTCATTGTCAAAGTAGAGAGGTACATTCTTCATGTTGACGCCTAGTCCTTGAGGGTTTGTTTCATCCATATTAATTGAGCACAGCAAGAACCAACAGCAATGTACTCAGCTTCAGCACTAGATAGTGATACGCATTTCTGTTTCTTTGAAGACCAACAGACCAAGGATCATCCGAGGAAATGGCAAGTGCTAGATGTTGACTTGCGGTCCACACGATCACCAGCATAGTCAGAGTCTGAATATCCAATGAGATCAAAAGCGAGCCCTTGGGATACCATAATCCAAGTGTTGGTGTGTGAGCTAGATATCGAAGAATATGCTTCAGAACCTTATGGTGCGATTCCTTCGGTGTAGCTTGAAATCGGGCACACATGCAAATAGTAAGCATAATATCTGGCCTAGATGCACATAAATACAATAAAGAACCAATCATGGAGCGGTATACCTTTTGATCGAAGTCAATACCGTTTTCATCAGTGCATAGATGGCCATTTGTGGTGTAGCGACCCGACCTCAGATGGTCAAGTCTCTGTGCTTCTGTGTCATCCCTGGATCGGTAATGTTGACACACACAGTACTCGAAGGATTTATACCAGAGTAGCAATGACACACTTATTACATCGAATGTCTCAAGAGAGAACTTATTACAATAATATGGCTTAAGGCCATCTAATGCGATAACAGTGAAAGGCTTGGAAGATAAAGTGAGTCCATCAACTCCAACGACATAGCTGAGCTGCACGGCAACGACCTAACGAACCTTACTCCTCGTCTGAAAAGTCTGCAACATAATACGTTGCAGCCTGAAAACGGGTCAGCACAAGGAATATGCTGGCTGTCGGTATCAAAACCGGTGGATCTCGGGTAGGGGGTCCCGAACTGTGCGTCTAAGGCGGATGGTAACAGGAGGCAGGGGACACAATGTTTTTCCCAGGTTCGGGCCCTCTTGATGGAGGTAAAACCCTACGTCCTGCTTGGTTAATATTGATGATATGGATAGTACAAGAGTAGATCTACCACGAGATCAGAGAGGCTAAACCCTAGAAGCTAGTCTATGGTATGATTGTATGTTGTAGTTGTTTTTGTCCTATGGACTAAAACCCTCTGGTTTATATAGACACCGGAGAGGGTTAGTGTCGGTGTCAAAACTGGCGGATCTTGGGTAGGGGGTCCCGAACTGTGCGTCTAGGCCGGATGGTAACAGGAGGCAGGGAACACGATGTTTTACCCAGGTTTGGGCCCTCTTGATGGAGGTAAAACCCTACGTCCTGCTTGATTAACATTGATGATATGGGTAGTACAAGAGTAGATCTACCACGAGATCAAGGAGGCTAATCCCTAGATGCTAGCCTATGGTATCATTGTTGTCTATGGAGTTGATGTCCTACGGACTACAACCCTCCGGTTTATATAGACACCGGATAGGGTTAGGGTTACATAGAGTCGGTTACAATGGTAGGAGATCTTGAATATCCGCACCGCCAAGCTTGCCTTCCACGCCAAGGAAAGTCCCATCCGGACACGGGACGAAGTCTTCAATCTTGTATCTTCATAGTCCAGGAGTCCGGCTGAAGGTATAGTCCGGCTGCCCAAACACCCCCTAATCCAGGACTCCCTCAGTAGCCCCCGAACCGGGCTTCAATGACGATAAGTCCGGCGTGCAGATTGTTCGGCATTGCAAGGCGGGTTCTTCTCCAAATCTTGTGTACCTGTAGGAATAATGTCTGATTTTTGTAATGTAGTGCTCCTCGGCTTCTACGCCCAATAATGGCCGTCCTCCATGTGTCAAACGAATGCAAAAAGCCGGGGCGTTTTTACATCCACGCCCCTAGCCATATAAACGAGCCGCCTATTTAATGGGATGGGGATTCAGGTCCAAACCACATCTTCCCCTCTCCGCGAGTTATCATTAGAGCGCTTCCAGCAAAGGTTCATTCCAACATGACCAGCCGTCGCAGCTCCTCCCCTCGCCCCTCCGGTCCCAAACCCGGGGACTGGGAGAGTTGCACCATCCCGTATAGTGAGTTAGTGTCACTTCAGGCCAAGGGATTTCTCCCCCAGGCATACATGGTCCTGGTCCGAGCCAGTCTCGCCACCTACAATGGCGGAAAACAAGCGGAGAGCACCCCCAATCCTTCCAAAGGAGAGCGGGTGTGCCTCGTCCCCTATCTAGTAAGGGGACTGGGATTTCCAATTCATCCATTTCTCCGCGGGCTTCTGGAGTTCTACGGCCTCCAGCTACAAAATCTCACGCCCGCCTCCGTATTACATATTGCGGGTTTCGTCGCCCTTTGCGAGCTATTTTTAGGCGTTGAGGCTCATTTCGCGCTGTGGAAGAGGTTATTCTGCCTGGTGCCCCGTTCTCAAGAGGGGTCTATCTTCCAAGTGGGCAGAGCCGAAGTATGGCGCATCGCCGGGACCGGATACCTATCGGGAACCCCGAAGAAGGCGTCCGAGGACTAGCCTTCGGAATGGTTTTACATAGATGATGTCCCGCTACCGGACCCAATCCGGGTCGGTCTCCCTGAGTTCAACAGTGCCCCATTGAAGAAACGCTTTAGCTGGCGTCCGCGGAGGTCTCAAAGAGAAAGCGACAGAGACGTCCTTAACCTGATGGGCCGGATAAGACTGTTGGCTCATTCCGGACTAACCATGATTGGAGTCATGGCCGCATGCATTATGCGGGGGGTGCAGCCGCTTCAATATAGAGGCCACCCCATGTGGGATTTCAACAGGGAGGATGACGCCACCCGTTACGATCGTAAGGGGCCGGCCTCAGCCGCCACCCTAGTAAAGATCTTATCCTCTTTGTACAAGGGAGAAAAGGAGGAATTCCTCTGCGTCAACCCGCGGGCCGGATTCAGTATGTACAATCCTCCAAGTTGGGTAAGTGAACAATTGTGCTTGCCCATTTGTTTTATACTCCCACGGTTAGATAGGTAGTCTAACGACTTCAATGCAGGAACTGCGACAGGAGGTAAAGGATATAAACAGCCGCCCTCCACAACCCGAGGACCCAGAACGGTCCCTCAATCCGGACTCCGAAGAGGATCCGGACATATCGGTGGAGCTTATCGACGGGTGTTCCATCAGCTAAGCAAGGACAATACCTTGGTAGCCATTACAGCTGATTACCCAGGGTTAATCCCGGCCTCCCAGGTGACAGAAACCGGAGCCTCATTCCCTTGAAAGAGATTCCACTCGCACGTATTCCGGTGTTTCTAACGACAACCGTGTTTTGCAGGGGAGATTTCTGAGGCAGGAGGCCGAACCTGCGGCGGCTAGCCAACGAGGGGCCGCAAGGCCCCGTGGGGCAAAAAGGGATGTATTCCGGACTGAGATGCCGGCACAAAGGTATAGCGCACCCTCTGTTTCCCTGGAGTTATTCTGTTAGGGCATATTGACATTCGTGCTATGTTCAGAACAAAGAGACCTCGCGGGACTACATCCGGAGAGGTTGCCAATCGCGCCTCCACCAGCCAGGCTCCAACGTCTGGCCAGGAAGAGGAGACGAGCACAAGGCGCACACCGGACGCTTCTCCGACAAAGGATGCGGACAGGCTGTCTGCCACAAATTCTGAAGTGGAGAGTGCCATGAACCACAGGCGTCGCCGGACAGTTCTACGCGACGCTTGTTTCTCCCAGGAGGCTTTAGATGCCTTTAATTCGGGAGATGTGTACCTCCGTGCCGCTCAAAATGGTTTAGCCAGAGCCACGGAGTAGTATGTAAAAGACATACGGGTAAGAAAATTTTGGCCAAATATATATATATGCCAGTAGCCCCCAAGACTTGAAGCAGTTAGAGCAACTGTTTTAAGGATCTGTTAATATGCAGGTTCTTACAAAGAAGAATACCGTACTGTCCCAAGAGCTGGAAAAGTGCAAGGCCCAACTAGAGGCCGCACTAGCCGCAGTAGGGGAGCCCAAAGAGACCCCCTCAGGTAAGATACACTTCGAAAGATTAGTATTGTGCGGTGTGGGTGCAAATCTGACAAATCATATTGCAGATGGCGCCGGACTCAATCCGGAAAAGCAACAACTCTTACGCCGGCTAAAGGCCGATGAGAGTACGTTGACAAAGGTGAGGCGAGAGAAGAATGATCTTCAAGATGCCAACACCAAGCTGGACGTCGAACTTAAAGATGTTCGTGGCCTGCTGTCGGACTCCACGAAGGAGAATCAGCGGCTTCGACGCGACATATTTAGTAAGTGCTTGAACGAACTTTGGAAAAAAGAGTTCGGCGAGGAAGTCGACTAACAGAGTAATGTCTGTAGGTATGCTCACAGGTCGTCCTGCAGAGGAGATGCCCGGTTCTATGGGTGACCTTCTTCCCGAACTCTTGCAACTGCACGAGTGAATTCGGCATGCGATGCGAGGCGTTGCCCAAGCCTTATGGCCTGCCCACTCCATGCCTGAGGGCCTTGGAGAGCTTGCGGAGAAGCTAAAGGGAGCTCGGCGGCGCTTCCGGTTGTGGAAGATATCGGCTTGCCGACAAGGCGCTAGGGAGGCCTGGGCCATGGTGAAGACCCGTTTTACGAAGTCTGACCCAAACCACATGGCCGAGGTCGGACCAGTGGGGCCTGACGGGAAGGAGATCCCTATAAGCTTAGTATACGGCCAAGTAGAGTTGGCCGCGAAGTATTCCCAGCAGGACTATAAATTAGACAGCCTGTTAGATGGTATAGAAGAGGAATACAATCAGTCAGAATGACTATGTAATTTTGAATAGACATGTGTAATGCCTTCTAGCCGGATTGTAGATCGTTTGTCATTGCCGACCCTTTTGCTTCAACCTCGAGACCTGACGGTCCGGAGTGTGTCCGAATACCCTAGTGGTTATATAAGAACCGGGGTATGCGTGGATACCAGGCGTAGGGGTCATCAGTGCTTTATCAGACAAGTGCCCAACTAGTTATGTTATATTACATGGTTAGTAAGAAACATCTTCCAGAGAGAATAGTTCCGTTAAGGGTTCCTTTCGCTGGGAGGCATGCCCTAAGGTGCATGTCCGGACTGCTTGAAAAGACGTAGAAAAAAAGCATCTGGGGGCGCATAAAATGAGTAAAAAGATCATCTTTTATTTCACCGACCGAATATTCCCTTAAGAACGCTAGCTTTCGGCTTCACCCAGTCTGAGGTACACATCCGGCTGACCCGGCAGTAACAATCACAGAGGTGCTCCCTTTACTGCCTAGCCGAACAATCGGGAACGTAGTGGTAAGCACAGGAGCCAGGCAACCCAGCTTGGCCAAAACTTAAGTCATATCGATGCATATAATGGTGAAGAAAAAGGTACATGCGGAAGTTTGACGCATGTGTTGGGCGTGAAGCCCGTATAAATAAGCTTCTGTTAAAGAAGCCCCCAGGTTTAATGAGCGCGAGTGGTGCGTCACTAGATGAGCCTTTAAGGGCTATAAAAGAAAAAATGGGAAGGAGAGAAATGTAAGACAGAAAAATGCAAAAAAGAATGGACAGAGGAAGGAGACGAACACAGAGTCCGGCGCTAGGCATAGAATCTTCGGAGATGGGTGGCGTTCCACGGGTTCGGCTCGAGTCGGTTGTTCGACGCATCTCGCAGGCGGTACGCCCCACCAGTTAGGACTTGGTCGATTATGAATGGACCTTCCCACTTGGGCTTGAGTTTGTCCTTTTTCTTATCCGGCAGGCGTAGAACTAGTTCGCCAACATTGTAATATTTGGCCCGTACTTCTCTGCTTTGATATCTTCGGGCCTGGTGTTGATAAAATGCAGAACGGGCTTTTGCCACGTCACGCTCCTCCTCCAAGGCATCCAAGTTGTCCTACCGATCGAGCTCGGCTTTTCTTTCTTCATACATGCGCACTATAGGTGAGTCATGAATTATGTCGCAGGGCAGAACTGCTTCCGTGCCGTACACCATAAAAATGGTGTGTATCCGGTGGTGCGATTTGGCGTGGTCCGCAGCCCCCATAGCACGGAGTCGAGCTCCTCTACCCAGTGCGTGTTAGATTCCTTGAGGGACCACACCAGTCTGGGTTTAATGCCGCTCATGATAAGACCATTTGCACATTCGACCTGGCCGTTGGTTTGTGGGTGATAGACGGAAGCATAATCGAGCTTGATGCCCATGTTTTGCACCAGAGTTTTACCTCGTCGGCAGTAACATTTGTACCGTTATCGGTTATGATGCTGTGGGGGACGCCATAACGGTGTACAACCTCGGATATGAAGTATATCATAGGTCCGGATTCGGCCGTTTTAACATGATTGGCTTCTATCCATTTGGTGAATTTATCCACCATGACTAGTAAGTATTTTTTCCTATGGGTCCCACCTTTAAGGGGTCCGACCATGTCAAGCCCCCAGACCGCAAAAGGCCAGGTGCTGGGTATAGTTTGGAGTGCGGTGGGTGGCATATGGCTTTGGTTGGCAAAAAGTTGGCAACCAGCGCATCGTTGGACTACGTCCTGAGCGTCTGCCCGGGCCGTCGGCCAATAAAAGCCTATACGGAAAGCCTTGCTAAGAAGGGACCGAGCAGCGGCGTGGTGACCACCGAGTCCGGCATGGATTTCAGCCAGAAGGTTCCGCCCTTCCTCTTCGGAGATGCACCTTTGAAGGACTCCGGTAGTGCTTTTCTTATAAAGCTCTCCCTCATGGACTCTATAGGCTTTAGATCGCCGCACTATGCAGCGGGCCTCATTTTGGTCCTCTAGGAGTTCCTGCCTAGTAAGGTAGGCTAGGAATGGTTCTGTCCACGGGGCGATAACCGCCATTATTATGTGGGCTGAAGGTGTAATTTCATTGGCAGAGCCTCCAATTGTGTCAGATTGTTCGGCGTCGAGTGGTGCGGCTGGGTCCGGGCTGTTATTTGCGGGTTCCCCCTCCCATGCTACGGATGGCTTGAACAATCTTTCCAAAAAGATGTTGGGGGGACTGCATCGCGTTTTGCTCCGATGCGTGCTAGGACGTCCACCACTTGATTGTTTTCTTGGGCTATATGGTGAAACTCCAGCCCTTCGAATCGAGCTGACATTTTTAGGACAGCGTTGCGGTAAGCTGCCATTTTTGGGTCCTTGGCGTCAAAGTCTCCATTTATTTGGGATATCGCGAGGTTTGAATCCCCGCGTACCTCTAGGCGCTGGATACCCATGGATACTGCTATCCGGAGGCCATGTAGGAGGGCCTCATATTCGGCTGCATTGTTGAAATCCGTGTACATGATCTGGAGCACATATTGGACTGTGTCTCCTATGGGGGACGTCAGGATGACGCCGGCCCCCAGTCCGACCAACATTTTAGAGCCGTGGAAATGCATAATCCAGTTTGAATATGTGTCGTACTCTTTAGGGAGCTCGACCTCCGTCCATTCTGCTACGAAGTCGGCTAAAACTTGCGATTTAATAGCTCACCGTGGCTTATAGGTTATATCGAACGGGAGAAGCTCGATGGCCCATTTTGCAATCCGGCCCATTGCATCGCGGTTGTTGATAATATCATTGAGTGGCACTTCCGAGGCTACTGTTATGGAACACTCTTGAAAGTAGTGTCATAGCTTCCGGGATGCCATGAATACCGCGTATGCAATCTTTTGATAATGCGGGTACCGTGATTTGCATGGAGTGAGGATAGTGGACATGTAGTAGACCGGCCTTTGAAGGGGGAATTTGTGACCGTCCTTTTCCCGCTCGACAATGAGCACTGCGCTGACAACTTGGTGTGTTGCTGCAATGTACAATAACATTGGTTCGCCGGTGTTTGGCGCGACCAGGACTGGGTTTGTTGCCAATATGGCTTTTATTTCATCAAGTCCGGCCGTGGCGGCATCCGTCCACTCGAAGTGTTCGGTGCGCCGAAGGAGGCGATAGAGGGGTAGTGCCTTTTCTCCCAAGCGGGAGATGAAGCGGCTTAAAGCCGCCACGCATCTGGTTAATTTTTTTTATTTGTTTGAGGTCCTTTGGGACATCCAATTGTGACAAAGCTCGGATCTTGGCTGGATTTGCTTCAATTCCTCTACCGGATACAATGAAGCCCAAGACCTTTCCGGCTAGAACGCCGAAGACGCATTTTTCCGGGTTGAGCTTGATGTCATATTTTCGGAAGTTATCGAATGTAAGCCTCAAGTCGTCTACTAGAGATTCGACATGTCTTGATTTGACGACCACATCGTCCACATACGCCTCCACTGTTTTGCCGATCTGGTTTGCCAGACATGTCTGGATCATGCGCTGATATGTTGCGCCGGCGTTTTTCAGCCCGAAGGGCATTGTGTTGAAGCAGAATGGGCCATATGGTGTGATGAATGCTGTGGCGGCTTGGTCTAATTCTGCCATCTTGATTTAATGGTAACCGGAGTATGCGTCGAGGAAACACAACGAATCGTGTCCTGCGGTGGCATCGATAATTTGATTGATACAGGGGAGGGGGAAGGGATCCTTTGGGCAAGCCTTGTTAAGGTCTTTAAAATCGACACACAGGCGCCAGGATTTGTCCTTCTTTGGTACCATCACCAGGTTTGCTAGCCAGTCCGGATGTTTTATGTCTCTGATGAATCCGGCCTCCAATAGCTTGGCTAGCTCCTCTCCCATAGCCTGTCTCTTGGGTTCGGAAAAATGCCGAAGGGCTTGTTTGACAGGTTTAAATCCTTTTAGGATATTTAAGCTGTGTTCGGCCAGCCTACTTGGGATCCCTGGCATGTCTGAAGGGTGCCAGGTGAAAATGTCCCAGTTCTCTCGTAGGAACTCTCGCAGTGCGGCGTGTACATCAGGGTTTAGACGTGCCCCGATGGAAGCTGTTTTATTGGGGTCCGTTGGATGGACCTGGAATTTGACTATTTCATCAACTAGCTTGAAGGATGTGGATTTGGATCTCTTGTCGAGTATCACATCATCCATGTTAACCGTGGAGCGCAGCGCAGTTAGTTCCTCGGCCGCTAAGGCTTCGGATAGTGCCTCAAGGGCTAATGCGGCCGTCTTGTTTTCGGCGCGGAGTGCTATGTCCGGATCACTAGCTAGAGTGATAATTCCGTTCAGCCCGGGCATCTTAAGCTTCATGTACCCATAATGGGGTATTGCTTGGAAGATTGTGAATGCTTCCCGCCCTAGTAAAGCGTGATATCCGCTCTTAAACGGGGCCACCTGAAACGTGACTTCTTTGGACTTGTAATTATCCGGCGCGCCGAACACCACATCTAGTGTGATTTTTCCTGTGCAGCGCGCTTCCCGACTGGGAATTATTCCTCTAAAGGTTGTGCTGCTTTGCTCGACGCGGTTCCAGTCTATTTCCATTTTTTGAAGGGTTTCCTCACAAATGAGGTTCAGTCCGCTGCCTCCATCCATGAGCACCCTTGTGAGGTGAAAGCCATCCACGATGGGACTGAGGACCAATGCGGCTGGTGCTCGGGCTGTTCGGAATCTAGGTTCATCACTTGCGTTGAAGGTAATGGCAGCGTCGCTCCATGGGTTTATTGTTGCAACTTGATAGACTTCGGCGAGGCTGCGGAGTGTTCTTTTTCGCACATTGTTTGATGCGAAAGTCTCGAAGACTGTGAGAACGGTACTGGTGTCCTTGGGCTGGCTTTCCGCGGCCTCCAGAATTAAGAGGTCCTCGCCGATTTTGGCCACATGCCGGAGTATCCAACATGCTCTAAGGCTGTGAGTTGGTGTGGCATCCTCTGTACTGTGAATTCTACAGGGTCCATCAAGCCATCTTTCCAGTACGGTTCCATGCCCTGTAGAGGGTTTTGGCTTTTTGGTGTTTATCCCGAGTGTCCTATGATGATGCACCCTCTTAGTTCGGACGGGATTACTATTCAAGGCCGGATTATCCCAAAATTTTATTTCGGTTTTCCAGGCGCTTTCCATCGCACAGTATTTTTGTACTATGGACGCCAAGTCAACGAAGCGTGTAATTTCACGACGACTTACGGCGTTAAGGATTCCCTCGTCCGTGCAATTACTGCAGAAAATTGAGATTGTGTCTCCCTCGTGGCAATCCTTTATCCTGTTCATAACCAGGAGGAATCTGGCCCAGTAATGATGTACTGTTTCCTCGGGCCCCTGCCTGATTTGGGAGAGATCGCTTATGATCGGGTGGGCGGGTGTCGTTGAATCTGAAACCTCACCCAATCCAAGATTCGGAGGCCGAAGAGTTTCCGAACTTTGAAGTTCGGATTCTTGGATGTTGTCTAATGAATCTGGCCCGTTGCCTGATCCTAAGCTCAGGTCTTGAGTTACATCCTCCCCTCCGCGGGTATCCGGCTTGGAGGGGTCGGGAATTCGGACGTAGCTAGTCCTTAAAATAGATGAAGGGTCGCCGCACTGCGTCTCTACCACGGCAACGTGGTGGGTGACTTGGGGAGAGTTAATTTCTCTTAGATCGGGTTTAAGCCCAACCTGGTCGTAATCCGTAGCGACCCCCAGGGCGGCGATGCGATCCAAGAGCTCGTTTACGGAAGAGAGCTCCATTGGATCTAGCTGCTCGACGAGCTCCGACCTAACGTGTAGGTTACTTTTGATGACCCGAGAGGTCACCGTCGGCGCAACAGCCGAACAGGCGGTCATGAGGAAACCACCTAGCCGGAGAGTTTGGCCGACAGGCAGGCTCCCTTAGCAACGGCGCCGTGTTTAAAGACGGGAGGAGGCATCCTTCCTGATTGCGACGACACAGAGGAACTCTTAATGAAAGCACCAATGTCGGTGTCAAAACCGGTGGATCTCGGGTAGGGGGTCCCGAACTATGCGTCTAGGCCGGATGGTAACAGGAGGCAGGGAACACGATGTTTTACCCAGGTTCGGACCCTCTTGATGGAGGTAAAACCCTACGTCCTTCTTGATTAACATTGATGATATGGGGAGTACAAGAGTAGATCTACCACGAGATCAAGGAGGCTAAACCCTAGGAGCTAGCCTATGGTATGATTGTTGTCTATGGAGTTGATTTCCTACGGACTACAACCCTCCGGTTTATATAGACACCGGATAGGGTTAGGGTTACATAGAGTCGGTTACAATGGTAGGAGATCTTGAATATCCGCACCGCCAAGCTTGCCTTCCACGCCAAGGAAACTCCCATCCGGACACGGGACGAAGTCTTCAATCTTGTATCTTCATAGTCTAGGAGTCCGTCTGAAGGTATAGTCCGGCTGCCCGAACACCCCCTAATCCAGGACTCCCTCAGTTAGGGTTACACAAGGTCAGTTACAAAGGAGGAGATATCCATATCCGTATTGCCTAGCTTGCCTTCCACGCCAAGTAGAGTCCCATTCGGACACGAGACGAAGTCTTCAATCTTGTATCTTCATAGTCCAACAGTCCGGCCAAAGGATATAATCCGGCTGTCCGGAGACCCCCTAATCCAGGACTCCCTCAGTAGCCCCTGAACCAGGCATCAATGACGATGAATCCGGCGCGCAGTATTGTCTTCGGCATTGCAAGGCGGGTTCCTTCTCCGAATACATCACAGAAGAATCTGAATACAAGGATAGTGTCCGACCCTGCAAAATAAGTTCCACAAACCACCATAGAGAGAATAATATTTTCACAAATCTAATTTTCTGACTTGTTTCGGCAACACGACATTATGCCATGGCCCGGTGATTATTTGAACCGTTTCCTTTAACTAGCCCCGCACATAACGCGAGGCAGTTTTTCGACACGTCTTATCAAAGCAGAGATCGTGTCCCCTTATTATGGGGTTCTCATCAATACGGGCGTGGGTAACCCAACCATGTCTAGGACTCCTAGATCATAGGCGAGTCCCAAACGGCTACGAAGAGGACGCTTGATATTCACCCTCTTTATAAAGGGACAATGCTTTTACTTTTTTCCCTCCCATGCTCAATCGAATCCTTCCCCGCCTCGAGTTCTAACACCCAAAGCCCAGGTCAGGTGCTCTGGATCTTCAATCATGTCCGGATCTAGCCTTCAAGGCCGGTGGATGCCCTCCTCCATTACGGAAGAAGACATCAAGAAGTTGAGGGAGGCCAGATACCTGACCGCCGAGGTTTCGCATCAGCTGCCTGCCCGAGGGCAGGTCGTCCCTACTCCTGAACCCAACGAAGATGTCGTGTTCATCTACCACTTCCTCCGAGGACTAGGCCTCACTCTGGATCCCTTCATTAGGGGGTTGATGTTTTATTACGGGCTAGATTTCCATGATCTAGCCCCGGACTCCTTTCTCCACATCTCGACATTTATTGTCGTGTGTGAGGCCTTCCTCCGCATTACCCCTCACTTCGGCCTGTGGCTCAAGACCTTTGACGTGAAGCCGAAGATGGTCGAGGGGCAGTATGTAGCGTGCGGAGGCGCATTAATAAGCAAGATAGCAGGAGCTCCATGGCCCAAGGGTTCCTTTCCATAGGTGTCCGGATTATGGCAATAGGTGTGGTCTTATATCACAGCTCCCAGAAGTGCCAAGTGGGTGGCTGCCCCTGCTTTCCGCTCAGGCCCTCCACCACAACTGATGTCATGGATTAGCAGAGGGCTGGGCTGGGGTCCTGCCAAGGACGTGCCTGTACTGCAAAGCTGCATCCAAAATCTTTTCGAAGGAGATTTCAGTTTGATTATGGTGGCGCAAGTCATGCTGGTTCGTCGAGTCCAGCCTTGCAAACGCCGGCCCCTCCGCATGTGGGAGTTCAACCCAGAAGGGTCGCGTACTATTCAGAATTTCCTCGGCCTGACGCACGAGGAGATGTACAAATCATTCTTCGGACCCCAAATAGAGTGTCCAAATACCACCGAGGACGTGGGCCTGAGCAGCAACCGTACCGCCGACCAAGTAAGTAATCCTTCAGCCGAACACACCATCTTTTGTTCACCACGACGTCATTCTGAGAAATCGCTCTTTGACCAGGACTGGATAACAAAGGCGAAGATGATTCGGTGTTCGGCCCCCCTTCTTGAGGGTTTGGAAAATCCGGTACTGGAAAAGATGCTCGAGCTAGCACCTTGCCTGGAGCCCTCAAAGGAAGACAAAGGGGGGAATAATGAGGGCGAAAGCGGACCTCCATCGCTACCCATTTCGACCGAGCGAACGAGCGCCTTCGTGAGGGAGGATAACTGAGGGGAGGAATCGAACATTCTCTCACCCCGGGGAAGGAAGAGGACTACCTCTGAAGATCCGGAAACCAAGGTTTCCAAGCGGGAGAAGAAATCTCCGCTAGAGGGTCCTACCTTGGAGGGTTCTCTTGCCGCACAAAGTCCGCGCGGGGATCAGCCCTCCAATGAGCTGTAAGTAATCAGAAAGTACTTTAATAGTGGATATATACTACCTTGCCTCTGAGGGAAATAACTGAAGTATTTATTGCAGTTCGGATCTTAGCCCTTCTCAGCAGAGCTCATCTTCGGGGGATCTTCTTCCGGAAATGATGCAGAGCGAAACGCCTCCCCCAGACTCCTCCGCTCAAGAAGCGGGCAACCTTGAAGTGTCGTCACGGAGGGCCTCTCCGGATCCGGTGAGGCCAGAAGATAATCCTATAGTCACCCGAAGTCCCCAGCGTCCGGCTCTCGAAGAGAGCAAACAGAAAAGTCCGGCACCGCCTGGTATACGGTCGGACGTACTGAGAGAGCTGTTGGAGGGAGCGGTCATCTCAGAAGAACACCGTACATTGATGGGTACGGTGATGGAAAGGATCTCATCTCCCGAAAGCGGGTTGCATGATGCCTTTATGAGTCTACTGACGGGCTTTGAGGTACGTAAAATGATGTACATTTGTCGGCGTTCTGGGAACGGGGGTCCCCAGACTTGCCTGCCTGCGGCCTGCGGCGTGGCTCAAAGGAGGCCCAGCATGGCCCATCTTCATCAACACAAGACTCAAGACCCTCGCGAGGGGCCAAGCCTCGCGGGGCGGACGACGCGGCGCATCCTCAGGCGCAGCCTCCTCAGGCTGGCTCGCGAGGAGGCGGAGATATCAAGGCGGGGTACCTCGCGAGGTGCCCATGACGCAAGCCATGACGACTCGGGGCGCCAGGCGGGTGCCAGCACGCGGAGCGTCCTTCTTTCCTCTTTGGTGCAAAGGGGGCAAGCGCAGCCGTGGAGTACAGAGGCATCAGGCAAAGGTTGCCATTTCGGTGCAACGAGACCAAGACTAGGCGGACGACGAGACCGAGGTCACCATGGAGCCCAGCACGGCGTCACCGCAGAGTCTTTCGCAGGTGAAGACCAACTTTAGTCAGGATAAGAGTACTTGCTGTCCCTCTTCAAATTAGCCCGCCATTGTTGGCGCCCTTCCCGCTCAATATTTGGGAAGAGGCCCGGGGCCTTTGCCTATAAATAGGACCAGCCACTCACATAGAGAGGGGTTGGTTCATTCGGTTCGCAAGCAGAGAGAGAGTGAGAGAGAGAGAGAGGGGTGACTGAACTCCTCCTAGCAGTTCATCGCCCCAGCCAAGAACAGACCCTCGCGAGGCTGTTCTTCCCTGTATTGTTCATCATCGCCAGCCCCAGGAGGCAATCCACCAACCGCACACTGGAGTAGGGTATTACACCACAACGGTGGCCCGAACCAGTATAAACCTTGTGTCTCTTGTGCAGTTCTTTTAGTAGTTAGATCTTTGTGAGGCGGGGAGGTAGAAGGCGCGATCTCCGCGCGCACCCCAGTGTTCGAACCTTAAGGGTCTGCCGGAACCCGTGAATCCGACATTTGGCGCGCCAGGTAGGGGTGCGCCGGAATCTGCCTTCCACCACTCCGCTCTCCTACGACCACCGCATCCATGTACGGCGCCAGTCGAGCTCGTGTCGCCCCGGCGGCCCTCGCCGGTGGGCGTTCTCGTTGTCCCCCGTCACCCGCCGTCAACACTGCCACCGGCCTGTCGGGGAACGAGCGGCAAGCACCCCCCCAGCGTCTGCCTACGCGGCGGAGTAGCTGCATCGCAACATCGACGCCTCCGGTCGTTGCGGCCCTCCTGGGCGGCTCACGGGCGCCGCCCACGAGTCGCCACGTCAAACCTTTTGCCCGCCGGGTTAGCGTTGTTTCCGCATGGCAGGGGGCTCCCCCGGACCGGGCGGCGTGCGAGGCCGATCTGACCTTCAGCTCGGAGGACCACCCCACCAACCTGGTCGGCTCAGGCGCGCTCCCCCTGTTGTGCACCCCCACGATCTGCCAGGTGGCCGTCACCAGAACTCTTGTTGACGGTGGCACGGGCCTCAGCGTGCTTTCGGTCGAGACTTTCAACCTCCTCTGCATACCCCGGGAGCGGTTGCGACCCGGCCGATCTTTCTCGGGAGTCGGGGGCGGATCATCTGACTCCCTGGGACAGATCCAGCTCCCGGTAACCTTCGACACCTACGACAACTTCCGCACGGAGATGGTCGACTTCGACATCGCCCCCATCGGCCTCCCTTACAACGCCATCCTCGGCTACCTGGCGCTGGCTCAGTTCATGGCCGCCATGCACCCGGCGTATAACCTCATGAAGATGCCCGGGAGCAGCGGCACCCTCGCCGTGCACGGGGACACCGGGGGCGCCCTGCGAGTACTCAAGCTCGCCTTTAAGACGGCGGCATCGGCACGACCCGTCAATGCAGAGACCCCTGAGCCCAAGGGGGCTGCGCCCGCCAAGAAGAAGCAGTTGTTCACCCAGGACAAGGCAGAAACCAAGCAGATACCCATCGACGAGGACGGGTCCTCCAGTGCCACTTTCACCATAGGCGCCAACCTTGAGCCTGAGCAGGAGGAGGCCTTGGTCAAGTTCTTGTGCGCGAACAAGAAGGTATTTGCTTGGGAGCCCGATCAGCTGGCGGGGATCCCCAGGAGTGTCATCGAGCATCACCTCAACGTGTGCCCAAATGTGCGCCCCATGAAGCAGAAGGCCAGGCGGCAGTCCGTGGAGAAGCAGGCCTTCATTGTCCAAGAGACCCGCAAGCTAGAAGCCGCTGGGGTCATTCACGAGGTCCGATACCCGGATTGGTTGGCCAACCCTGTTGTTGTGCCCAAGAAAGGGGGGAAGGAACGCATGTGTGTCGACTTCACCAACCTCAACAAAGCATGCCCGCAAGATCCGTTTCCGCTCCCCCGCATCGACTAGATCGTCGATTCCACTACGGAGTGCGACCTGCTGTGCTTCCTGGACGCCTTCTCCGGGTATCACTAGATCAAGATGGCGGTAGAAGACGTTGAGAAGACCGCCTTCTTGACCCCGTGCGGGGTATACTACTATACATGCATGCCGTTTGGACTGCGTAACGTAGGGGCAACCTTTCAGCGGCTGATGCACATCACCTTGGGCCCGCAACTCGGAAAGAATGTCGAAGCCTACGTTGATGACATTGTAGTAAAATCTCGGGAGGCCAAGACCCTGATACAAGACCTAGAGGAGACCTTTGCGAGCCTCGACGCAGTAAACCTGCGGCTCAACCCGGAGAAATGTGTGTTTGGCGTCCCCTCGGGCAAGCTTTTGGGATTCCTCGTGTCCCATCGTGGCATTGAGGCCAACCCCGAGAAGGTCAAGGCGGTCGAGGACATGAGTCCGCCAAAGACCCTCAGAGAAATGCAGAAGCTCACTGAGCGTGTGACCGTGCTAGGGCGCTTCATCTCCAAATTAGGGAGCGAGCGCTACCTTTCTTTCAGCTGATGAACAAAAAGGGGCCCTTTGAATGGACTGAAGAGGCAGATAAGGCATTTCAAGATCTCAAGAGGTACCTGACCAGTCCCCCATTCATGGTGGCTCCGTGCCCTCGAGAGCCCCTGCTGCTCTACCTCGCTGCCACTCCCTACTCCGCCAGCGCAGCCCTGGTGGCGGTTAGGGTGGAGCGCCAAGTCAAGACCACAGCGGTAGCCCGAGGCAAGACAAAACGGGAACAAGGAAAGCCTGCAGTAGCCGCAACCGCAGTTGAGGAGGGTCATCTACCGAAGAATGCACCGGAGGCAGGAGAGGCCGCACGCCCAGATGGTCCACCTCACGAGGCCACATCATCTCGTGAGGTGCCCTTACCTCCCGAGGGCGCTGTGACCCCAGATACTCTCAGCCTTGTTGAGCATCCTGTCTACTTTGTTAGCACGGTGTTACGGGACGCGAGGGCACGGTACCCAATGCCTCAAAAGCTCCTCCTCGCGTTACTGGTAGCCTCACGCAAGCTGCATCACTACTTCCAGGCTCATCCCATCAAGGTCGTCTCATCGTACCCCCTGGAGAGAGTGCTCAGGAGCCCTAACTCAGCCGGAAGGGTCGCCAAGTGGAACATGGAGTTGCAGGCGTTTCAGCTCGAGTTCAGCACAACCAGGGTCATCAAAGGAGCAGTGTTGGCGGATTTCATAGCGGAATGGGCGGAGGCACCAGGCCTCAGGGACAACGAGGATCGGTCCCTCTCTCCAGGGAGTGAGGCGCCGGAAGGCTGGGTCATGTACTTCGATGGGGCGTTCTCCAGACACGGCGCGGGGGCTGGTGCGGTGCTAATATCACCCACTCAGGATAAGCTCTACTATGCCGTGCAGCTCTGTTTCCAGCAAGGTGAAAAGGTCTCCAACAACATTGCAGAATATGAGGGACTGATAGCCGGGTTGAAGGCCGCAGTAGCCCTGGGAGTGAAACGCCTCACCGTCAAGGGCGACTCGCAGCTCCTAGTCAACTTCTTGAACAAGGTGTACGAGCCGAAGGACGAGCATATGGAGGCCTACCTAGCGGAGGTCCGCAGGATGGAAAAGCAGTTCTGGGGGCTGGAGCTGAAGCACGTGCCCCGTGGCACCAATCAGGAAGCTGATGACATAGCCGGACGGGCATCCAGGCGGTTGCTGCAGGAACCCGGCGTCTTCGAAGAGCGGCTCTTCAAACCCTCAGCACAGCCGACGCTATCAAACACCGCTCAGTCTCGAGAGGAGCTCCCCCAGCCGCCAGCCTCGGGAGCCCCGGTCTATGGGCCGACCTCAGGAGCACGCCTGCTCCTGAAGATGGAACCTCAGGAGGAGTGCTGGATCGCAGAACTCCGGAGTTATTTAACGCAAGGGGCCCTCTCGGAAAAGGAAGAGGAAGCGGAGCGTGTGGCGCGGCAGCCCACGGCATACTGCATCAGAGATGGAGAACTTTACCGGAATCAACCAAACAGTGTATCTCTGCGCTGCATCTCCAGGGAGCAAGGAAAGGAGCTACTGGAGGACATACACGGCGGAGACTGTGGACACCACTCATCATCACGAACCCTCGTCGGCAAGGTATTCTGTAGCGGGTTCTATTGGCCCACCGCGCTCAACGACGCGATCGAATTGGTAAAGGCTTGTGAGGCCTACCAGTTTCATTCCAAGCAGATCCATCAACCGGCGGGGGGCCTGCAGACAATACCCATCTCGTGGCCATTCACAGTTTGGGGGTTGGATATTCTGGGCCCGTTCCCTCGGGCGCCAGGGGGCTACCATTACCTCTACGTCGCCATTGACAAGTTCACCAAGTGGGCAGAAGTGGAGGCTGTCCGTACCATCCCCGCTCGCTCCGCGGTCAAGTTCATCAGGGGTATCGTGAGCCGGTTCGGGGTGCCGAATCGCATCATCACAGACAACGGTTCGCAGTTCACCAGTAATCTCTTCAAAACATATTGTGCTAACCTTGGGACGCAGATATGCTACGCTTCGGTGGCACACCCGCGAAGCAATGGGCAGGCCGAACGAGCCAACGCGGAGGTCCTGAGAGGCCTCAAGACCAGGACATTCAAGAAGAAGCTGGAGGCCTGCGGCAGAGGCTGGTACGACGAGCTCCAGTCCGTGTTGTGGTCCATCCGCACAACCGCAACCAAACCAACTGGGGAGACCCCGTTCTTCCTGGTCTATGGAGCCGAAGCAGTCCTTCCTCACGAGGTCAGGCATCGCTCCGAGCGGGTCCTGGCGTTCGACGAGGCGCAGTAGGACGCCATGCGGGGGATGGACCTCGTACTAGGGGAGGGACGCCGCCGGGAAGCCGCGCTGTGAGCGGCAAGGTACCAACAGGCGCTACGACGATATCACTGCCGCAACATCCGCCCCAGCACCCTCGAGGTAGGAGACCTTGTACTCAGGCGGGTTCTCTCCAGGGAGGGGCACCACAAGCTCTCTCCCATGTGGGAGGGCCCGTTCAAGGTTGTTCATGTTTCCAGGCTAGGATCCATGCGCTTGGAGACTCAAGAGGCGGAGCCGATCCAGAACGCGTGGAACATCCAGCACCTCCGGAGGTCCTACCCCTAAAAGGCCTAGAGCCTGTGAAGCAAGGCGAGTGCATGTGAAGACTATCCCTTTTTGGAAAAGGCCCAGAGCCTATGAAGCAAGGCGAGTGCCTGTGAAGCTATCACGTTTTGGAAAAGGCCTAGAGCCTGTGAAGCAAGGCGAGTGCCTGTGAAGACTATCCCTTTTTGGAAAAGGCCCAGAGCCTGTGAAGCAAGGCGAGTTCCTATGAAGCTATCGCGTTTTGGAAAAGGCCCAGAGCCTGTGAAGTAGGGCGAGTGCCTGTGAAGACTATCCCTTTTTGGAAAAGGCCCAGAGCCTGTGAAGCAAGGCGAGTGCCTGTGAAGCTATCGTGTTTTGGAAAAGGCCCGGAGCCTGTGAAGCAAGGCCAATGCCTGTGAAGCTCGCCGCCCCGTGACACTCTCACGTAATAATGAGTGGGGCTATACACGCCCCGGAGTCTCAGGAGCACCAGCCCCAGGCCCTGGGGCTCCCTCCCACGCCCAGTGGCAGCACTTAGCTCCGCGCTGGTGAGAAGATGTCGAAGACTAGATTAGGTGCCGGACGCGGCTTTTTCATTTGCTTTCCGCAGTTGACGTGTTTACTTGCATTTGAAGTCTTATTGAAGTTGTCGCTATTGCTGATTTGTGGTTCGTCGATTTTCGCTCCTCGCTTTGGTTTCTCTCCTAAACGACCTCGCGAGGGATGGTACTCAAACGCCCTCGCGAGCGTTTCTGCTCTAGCCGCTGGAAGGTTTCATGGCCCGGGCACGTTACAGGAGCACCCCTCTAGTCCGTGCCCCTCGGGCACCGCGACACGCACACAGGGCCTGGGTCGGTCGCCCCCCCGACAGGGGTCAGAGACTATCTACGCACAGGCGTGCGGTTAAGAGGCGCAAAAATAAGATCAAGGTAATGGCTAAAAATGGCAATAATTCCCAACACGCCCTAGCGGGGCTCCATGCGGCTGTTTTGTCTTACACAGGAAACAAAAGGAAAAGGAAAGGACGAGCCCGGCGCAGCCCTCCTCACATCAGCCCGCGGAGGCGACCCGGGAAGCCTCCGGGCCTCAAGAAGACTCCCTCTCGCGCTTCACCGGGGCACGACAGCGGGCGGACGAGCCATCACCTCCCAAGCAAGCTCGATGGCGCGGGGGTTGACTGCGGCCACTGTTGGCGGAGTCGCTTGAGGAAGAGCTGACGAAGCTTGAGGAGTCTCGAGCGCCGCCATCCGCGCGGGCACTATCTCCTCCATCACCGTCGGGGCGGGGCCCACGGCCGCGGTCGTCGTCCTGAGGGCAACACCCCGCGCGGCGACCATCTTCCCCAAACACCCTCACATAGAGGGTGGCGTCGCCGTCAAACCTGAAGTGCAGGGTGCACCGGTGCCCCAGGCCGCGAGCGCGGGCGAACGCCTGCCAGCCACGAGTTAAGGCCAGGCCCCCGTTGGCGGAGACGTCCAGCGCGGCCCACGAGGACCTGCTGCAGCAGCCCTCCGCCTGGAGCCAGAGGCCACCAGGAGGACCGGCCGGGAGTTCACCAAGGAGGAAGCGAGGGAGCTGGAGCCGGGCGCTAGTCGGCTCCGCCGACCAGATGATGAACTCCGGCAGCACCTGCGCAGCGCGAAAGCGCGGCCTGGGGAGCGCGCAACCCTGGCGCGTCCCTCGGCCACAGCGGCTCGCCCGCCGCCGCGCTGGGAGCTGCCACCATGACCACCAGACGCTACCGGGGCGGCCACCGGATGCTTCCGAGGGCGCCCACGACCGCGCTTGGGCGGGGGAGAGGCAGGATCGACCTGGAGGGCCTTCCCCTTCTCCGCAGCCGAGTACCTCCTCAATGGAGCCATCACACCAAGGCGGGGCAAGAATTGAGGCAAAGGAGAAAACAAGAAGAGATGGACTGGAAGGGCACGCGCCGTGCCGTACTTATAGCCGGCGAAGGCCAACCGCCGGCCTCCACGATCACAGGTAATTATGACACGATCTGCATTCAGGGACCTGTCCAACTCGCGCAATCACCGAGGCATCGTGGGGAAGTGGAGACGCCCACGTCCCATCAACCGCCACGCGGTGCCCGAGGCCGCAGGCTGTTAGGGCCCGCGGCGCTTCGCCCTTGCCCTTTCGCCTCTCAGCACGGCCAAGTCCATGCGCGCCTTGGGCCCGGGGGCTACTGTCGGCGTTCTGGGAACGGGGGTCCCCAGACTTGCCTGCCTGCGGCCTGCGGCGTGGCTCGAAGGAGGCCTAGCATGTCCCATCTTCATCAACACAAGACTCAAGACCCTCGCGAGGGGCCAAGCCTCGCGGGGCGGACAATGCGGCGCATCCTCAGGCGCAGCCTCCTCAGGCTAGCTCGCGAGGAGGCGGAGATATCAAGGCGGGGTACCTCGCGAGGTGCCCATGACGCAAGCCATGACGACTCAGGGCGCCAGGCGGGCGCCAGCGCGCGCAGCGTCCTTCTTTCCTCTTTGGTGCAAAGGGGGCAAGCGCAGCCACGGAGTTCCGAGGCATCAGGCAAAGGTTGCCATTTCGGTGCAACGAGACCAAGACCAAGCGGACTATGAGACGGAGGTCACCATGGAGCCCAGCACGGCGTCACCGCAGAGTCTTTCGCAGGCAAAGACCAACTTTAGTCAGGATAAGAGTACTTGCTGTCCCCCTTCCAATTAGCCCGCCATTGTTGGCGCCCTTCCCGCTCAATATTTGGGAAGAGGCCCAGGGCCTTTGCCTATAAATAGGACCAGCCACTCACATAGAGAGGGGTTGGTTCATTCGGTTCACAAGCAGAGAGAGAGAGTGAGAGAGAGAGAGAGGGGTGACTGAACTCCTCCTAGCAGTTCATCACCCCAGCCAAGAACAGACCCTCGCGAGGCTGTTCTTCCCTGTATTGTTCATCATCGCCAGCCCCAGGAGGCAATCCACCAACCGCACACTGGAGTAGGGTATTACACCACAACGGTAGCCCGAACCAGTATAAACCTTGTGTCTCTTGTGCAGTTCTTTTAGTAGTTTAGATCTTTGTGAGGCGGGGAGGTAGAAGGTGCGATCTCTGCGCGCAGCCTAGTGTTCGAACCTTAAGGGTCTACCGGAACCCGTGAATCCGACAACATTTGTGATGGTACCGCACATTTTGGGTGTGCCCTGGGTAGATAGTAGCCCCTGAGACTCTGGTTGTCACCAAGAACGGCGGCAAATAGAGGATCGTAGTCCCAGGCAATAACCGTACCGCTTTAATGTGCAGGTAGTGGGAGCTCCGGTGGCTAGTCGGACTCATGAATTTGCCGAACTGAAGCGGCAACTGGATGCGGCGGATGCCGACATCGAGCTTGTTAACAAGAGGCTTGACGAGGCACATGGTAAGTGTTATTTTCTGGTGAATGCCACATAGTAAGAGCTGCATGATGCCAGTATCTTTAATATGGTGTGACTGCAGATGGAGCTGCCACCATGGAAACCTTGCTGGCGGAAGTTACCCGAGCCAAAGAACAAGCAAGGATTAGTAATGCGGCTACTTTGAAGGCGGCCGAGGAGTTAAAAGCCGAGAAGGCCGCGCATTGTGAGAGCAAAGAGAAGATGGCCGTAGAATTAAAAGACACTACCGACCGTTGCCATTACCTTGAAAAAGAGAACCGATTGAAGGCAGCGGACCTTGAAAAGGCCACGATGGCGAACAAAGACACCCGCTCTGCTATGAGAGCGAAGAAGGAGGAGCTGCATGAAGCCGGGGATATTGCGGCTGGGAAGCCCTTCATGCTACGGAGAAAGTTCGGAGATCCACGGTATGCCCCTCTGGACCGGCTGTGGAGTTCGGCAGACGTATATATGGACTTGGCGGCGAGCGCTGCCGATGCGGCCAAATACTTCCAAGGTCAAACAGATCGTGAAGTCGACAAGCTGTTCTGGTCGCAAAACGTTCCAGAGTGTCCGCTTCCATTGACTGATCAGCTAGCCGAATGGGCCGAACTAAATAGGTTGTCCGGACTCACCATGAGGTCTATCGTGGATCAGCTGTGGCCGGAAAAGCCGAAGCCGAACAGCTATTTCAGCTTAGTGCAGCAGTTCCTTCGTGCAGTGCCGCGCATCACTGCGATGAAGAGGTTGGCGTGCATAGAAGGCTCGCGGATGGCACCCGCCCGTGTTAAAGCATACTGGGCGGAGATGGATGTTACCACTGTTGCGGCGCAGGGTTCGGCCATAGGCCGAGTGGCTGCCGAGCACTATTTCGAAGAGGTTCTCGAGGGTGCTCATTTGATAGAGGCCCAGTGTTCGAAGAATATTATGTTTGAGTGACATGTATTCCCATTGTAAACACAATGTTTTTATGAAATTTATTAAGGCTGTGTTTATACTTTTGCCTGAAAGTAATATGATGCCTCCTGCGCGGCCGTTTATGTATACATGTGTATAACCTGAAAGATTGCAGTCGTCGGCTTCAGCCCCCACGCATATAATGCGGAGGTGTTCGCAGAAGACGTGTGTTCACACTTAACCCAACGTCTTGGTCCTATTAAGGAGGTGATAGCGCAGCGAACGAGGCAACCGGACTACAATGCTTTAACACTTTCACTTAGCCATAGGAGTTTGACGGTGGTGCTACTATATAGCCCCTGTTGGCTCCGCACTCTCCCGAATTTGGGGTGCCTACATGCCTGGCCGGGAAACGGCCCTTTGTTAAGGCGGAGGAATTCTAACATTCCGATAGGTCATCGAGTGGTTGACCAGTCTCATGCTATATCATGACAGTCAGTTTTTGGCTTTCTCTACTGAGGTGCTCATCCGGATGACCTGGGGCACAATCGCAGTAGTTCTCCTAGTGCTACCTTAGCCGATAGAGCGGAACATAAGGTACCAAAACATAGGAGCCGGGCAAACCCAACATTTGACCAAAGACATGATTCGGAGCTGATGCATATAAGGCCAAACTCGCGACGCCGAACACTCCCTAAGGTATTCTGTCTTTATTGTATAAACCGGGCCTAAATAGTGCCCTTTGTAAGAACCCCCTGGTGTCCAGGTACGTGCATTATTCTGACGTGGCCACATGCCAAGACGCCAGCATCCTTCTCAATATTACTAAGAATCCGAGGGATGTGTATCAACAAGAGACAGTAAAAAAGGTTGATGCAGGGTCTTAATCTAAAAAGAATCCTTGGGGCGGGTCCCTGCTGCACGTCTGTGCCTGTGTCTCTATTGTGCTGTATCCTGGACGGGTGTAGCATGATGGTCATCTATAAAAGAGAGAAACTTAGGTGAAAAGTTGTCGTGCAAAAAGGTAGGTTTGAAGAAACCATGCATAATTCAAGATGAGTAAAAATTGCCACTTGTCTGCGTGCGTTGAGCCCCTTGTATTTGTAATAGGGGCGTGGCTTATCAAACCTGTGTGAGTTACATATGGCTGCGACGGACTCGTCTAACCGTGTCCGTGGTCTTGACAACCTATCAAATGCTTTAGCTGGTGAGGCCCTTTTTAGTGTGCGGCTGCCAAGGCAGTCGCACTCTCTTCGGCGCGCAGGGATCGCTTAATATTTCCATTTACTGTAATGATGCCACGTGGACTGGGCATCTTAAGCGTAAGGGAAGCGTAGTGCGGTATTGCATTAAAGCGAGCGAAAGCTTCACGCCCAAGTAGTGCTTGATAGCCACTTTGGAACGGAGCAACGTGGAATGTTAAATGTTCGCTACGGAGGTTACCGGGGAAGCCGAATATAACCTCTAGTAGCAGGGAGCCCGTGCAATGAGCCCCTGGGCCTGGCGTTACTCCTTTAAGGGTAGTATTGCTTAGGCAAAATTTTGTTGGGTCGATCCCCATTTTGCGGATTGTATCCTTGTATATCAGGTTTAAACTGCTGCCACCGTCCATCAGGACTCGTGTAAAGTGGTATCCGTCAATTATTGGGTCTAATACCAGGGCAGCCCATCCTGCACGCCGGATACTTGCTGAGTAATCCCCATGGTCAAAAGTGATCGGTTGAAACGACCAGTGGCAGGGCTCCGCGGTGATAGGCCCATGGGCATATTTATCTGGGAGTGCCGCTTTGTTTCTCCCCTTTATCACGTGTAACACGTTTACTATTTTGACTTCTGGTGGAAATTTTCTTTGTTCCCCAGTGTCTTGCTTAAGAGGCTCATCCTCGTCTTCTCTTGGTGTATCTTCCCCCTTGTGTACGGCGTTGAGCTTGCCGGACTGCTTGAAGACCCAACATTCTCTGTGGGTATGATTAGCAGGTTTACCGGGGGTGCTATGGATCTGACATACTTGGTCCAGAATTTTGTTTAGGCTGGACAGTTCGTCTCTGGCACCTTTAGAGGGCGGCTTTTGCTGACTTGGCCGAGAGCTTTTGAATCCGGCGTTTACTGCCGTGCTCTTCGTGTTGTCTTCTTTATTTCGGCGTTTATTATTGTTGTTGCACCCTGATTTCCCGTTTCCATCTCTAACTTCGGATGTACTGGGGTCGCTGGTGCTGCATCTGGCTAGCCAGCTATCCTCACCCGCGCACTATGTTGGCCGTGAGGTCGTCTATCCGGCCAGGTGGCCGTTTTAATTTTTGGTTGCGGGGGATCTAAGGCCTCCTCATCGAATTCGGGTAGCAACTTCCGCTTCGGGTAGCTCTTGGTGGGGCGATTACCGTTGTATTTCGCCGCTGTGTTGAGTACTTTGCTCCATTTGATTCTGAGTGTGTCTTGTGCAGCCTTGAGTCTTTGCTTCTATTTTTTTAGACTCCTCGCGGTGGCAACAAGCCTTTGACGGGCATTCTGTTTCTCCGGGTGTCTGTCCGGTGGGAAGTCGTCCAGACTATCATCTTTGACAGAGTCAGGTTGTTCGGCTTGATCCTTCGTGTTGTCGTGGTCCGGCAATGGTTCCCCCTGCTCTAGCGTTGGGTCTGTATGATCGTTGTTTCTGTCCAGGCGAGATTTGGAGCGGCGTTTACGCCGCCACTTTGACTGTTTCTCGAGGGGACAACCCTTTGTTGCGTCCTTCCGTTCCTCATCGTCGTTTTCTTTTGGTGTGTTTACCATGTATACGTCATGTGGTGAAGTGGGCATCCAGTGCCCTGTGGGCAGTGGTTCCTCTGCGTCTCCCGCATCATCGTCCATACCATCGATGTCTTCGGAGTTGAAGTCGAGCATGTCGGTCAAATTGTCGACAGCGGCTACTAAGTGGGTGGTGGGTGGGCGGCGAATTTCTTCGTCATCCGCATCCCAATCCTGCCGGACATAGTTCGGCCAGGATCCTCCTGACAAGGAGAGAGACCTTAATGAGTTCAGTATGTCGCCAAAGGGCGAGTGCTAAAAAATATTCGCGGAGGTAAACTCCATGATCGGCGCCCAATCGGATTCGATAGGAACGGGCGCAGGCGGTTCGGAGTCCGTGCCTGGAGAAGGATCCGGCAGTTTAACAACACAGCTCTCATGCAAGGTAGGGTCGATGTTCGTCTCGATCGCCGCTAAGGGTAAGGCTTCCGTGGCGGGGTCCATCCACCAGTCCACGGAAGGCGCACCTGGCTCCGAATTGAGGGTCGGAGCGGTTACCTGTGCGATCTCTTGAACACTATCCGATGGTAGAGCTAAATCGTACTCATCGTGACCGCGTGACGCACAAGGCAGAGGCTCGAATCCATCGAGGATCAAGTCTCCACGGATATCGGCAGTGTAGTTTAAGCTTCCAAACCTGACCTGGTGGCCAGGGGCGTAACTTTCAATCTGCTCCAGATGGCAAGCGAATTGGCCCGCAGTACAAAGCTGCCGAACACGAAGATCTGTCCGGGGTGAAAAGTCTCACCCTGGACTGCATCACTTTCAATGATAGTAGGAGCCATCAAGCCTAACGGCAATGACACAGAGGAACTCTCAATGAAAGCACCAATATCGGTGTCAAAACAGGAGGATGTCGGGTAGGGGGTCCCGAACTGTGCGTCTAAGGCGGATGGTAACGGGAGGCAGGGGACACAATGTTTTACCCAGGTTCAGGCCCTCTTGATGGAGGTAAAACCCTACGTCCTGCTTGGTTAATATTGATGATATGGGTAGTACAAGAGTAGATCTACCACGAGATCAGAGAGGCTAAATCCTAGAAGCTAGCCTATGGTATGATTGTATGTTGTAGTTGTTGTTGTCCTACGGACTAAAACCCTCCGGTTTATATAGACACCGGAGAGGGTTAGGGTTACACAAGGTCGGTTACAAAGGAGGAGATATCCATATCCGTATTGCCTAGCTTGCCTTCCACGCCAAGTAGAGTCCCATCCGGACACGAGACAAAGTCTTCAATCTTGTATCTTCATAGTCCAACACTCCGACCAAAGGATATAATCCGGCAGTCCGGAGACCCCCTAATCGAGGACTCCCTCACTGGCAAAGTAACACAGTAGAGCAAGAACAGAAATAATGCTATCACTACATGCATATTTGGCTGGTGGAAAGCTCTATGGTTATAGTTTTTGCGAAAAGCCAATTTTTCCCTACAACAAAGGAATAGATTTTAAATTTACTATCATGGTAGTTGAAACATCATTGAGAAGGTTCCTCCAACTCAATCCCAATTAAAGTGATTAACAACCCAACAATATTAATTAAGAGTGATGAGATACATGTGATAACCCAAGTACTAGATACTCAAGATTTGTCCATAACCGGGAACACGGCTAACCATGATTAGTTTATACACTCTGCAGAGGTTTGCGCACTTTTCCCCACAAGACTCGATCGCCTCCGTTGGATTTCTCGCACTACAAGGTGTTTGAGAAACGAATGACCGAGACACAGTCTTTCAGAAACATTAACTCTCTACTCCGGACAGACCATACCAAACCTACATCCCACTACCTGCTGATCTGCCTCTTCAAGAGCTTCACGTAACTTACTCAACTATGCTAGAGCCCATAATAGCTTGTGGCTGCACACAGAAGTTTCTAGCATGAATCATCTCAGTTTCCATTGAGCCTAGATGGCAGTCCATAGGAAGATCACACGGTTACTCCGGGATTTCCAAAAATACAGGCAACACTCGGTACTCCAGGTGCCTCAATCCACCCAGATGTTTGATTAAGTTGCCACCTTAAGTTGAACCATTAATTAACAACTCACATCTGTCATGGATTTCACTCAAACCCAAACCACGTCTACGAGCATAGCATAGCATAGTAATATAAGCAGCATAGAAGTAACTCCCAAGGGTTTGAATAGTAACAGGGTAATAGGTTCTACCTCAACAACTACTTCCCAACCCACATGTTAATGACATCCTAATCATCCAATGTTTGAGGGGGTGAAACTAATGCATAAAAACTGGGTATGAAAAGAGTATGATCAATGTGTAAGTTGCCATGCTGACGATCTGCGAAACCTAGAGACTCGTAGTAGCACGCTTCGCACTCCAGGTGTTCTATCGCAAACAAACAATAACATACATAAGCAACAAGCAAAGATGCACAAGAAAAACTCAAATAAAAGAGGTTGACCGGAAAGTTCAACTTAAGAACTCTGGTTAGCAAAAGGAATCAAATCAAACGGAGCAACGAAACTCAAACGGCGAAAGAAACAAGATCCGTTTACTAATCTGGACCTAGGTCAAATTTTTCAGTAGCAAAAACTTGTTCAAGTTGATTAAACAGAAAGAGGGTCTCGATACGAGGATCTAGGCACTTGAATCGCCTGATTCCGACTAACGAGCGAAAAGATAAACAGAAACTAAGATCGGATCAGAAATCACGATCGAGAATAATCACAGATAAATCTGATAAAAGAAAACTAACGAACAGACTAACGAACGAGCGTTCGTTAGCTGTAACTAACGGGCGACGAACCGTTCGTTAAACAAATATACGGACGAATGTCCGCTAAACAGGAAAACCGAAAATAAACGGCGATCCAAAAAAACGAATCTAGGGTTTCTAAAAAAACCGAATGGTTTAAAAAACCGACGGCTCGGATTCCGGCGCGGTACCTCCGGCGAGGCGAGGGCGGCGGCGGCGGCGTGAGGCACGGCAAGCGGCGGCGGCGGCGGCAAGCGGCGGTGGCTGCGGGGCGGTGGGGTTGGCGCGGTGGTTGGTGTGGTGTTGGGGGCTCGGGGGGAGGGGTGAGTGGGGGTATATAAAGGGCGGGGCGTCGCGACTTGGAGTAGGGGCAAGCCGCGGCGGAGGCGGAGTCCGACTCGGACTCTGGTCCGAGCGGCGGCGGCGACACGCGCGTGCATAGGAGGCGGCGACAGTGGCGGCCTGGCTCAGCTGGGCCTTAGGCCCAGTCGGGCGCGGGAACTTAAAAAAAAAATTCGCCGACAGAAATAAAATCCTAGAAAAATAAATAACAATCTAAAATGCCAAAATAAATTTTCACTGTCTAAATAAAATATTTAGAACGAGATGAACATTTTCTCGGCCCTAAAATGCATTTTTGAAAAACGTGCAATTTTTCTAATGCAAACAAAATTGCAATAAAATCCAAATAAAACAAATATTTTATTTTAATATTTTCCTCCTATATTTCAATTATCTTGGAGAAGTCATATTATCTCCTCTCATATATTTTAATATGAAATATTTTTGGAGAGGAAAATAATTAAAACCAAAATCCTCGTTTCATTATTTGATAAAAAATCAAATATGAAAACCGGGAAATCCCCAACTCTCTCCGAGGGTCCTCGAATTGCTTAGGATTTCGAGGATCGTGAGACGAAATGCAAATAAAATATGATATGCAAGAATGATCTATGTATAACATTCCAAATTGAAAATTTGGGATGTTACAAACCTACCCCCCTTATGATGAATCTCGCCCTCGAGATTCGGG